>JAZDUA010000141.1:2147500-3404591 GCA_038098605.1 Gryllus longicercus
CCATTTAATTTTAAAATACATTGTATATTACGCAAGTTTATTGCTATAGGTGTTAAAATATTGAGGTTGTTTTTATTGTTAGACATGCAAACAAGTTTTGGAAGTTTTGCGAATCAAGAAATAAATAAAATGAAATGTGCAAAAGAGTAAAATAAATGTTTGCGTATGAATTTTATGAGAATATTTCCAATAGGTCGGGGATCAAAACCGAGCCACAAAAGTTAAAGACTTCAGCAATTACGCGAAGAACCTTCCCAAAGATGTTGTTTTTAAATTTTGTTATTAGATTCAAATACACCATTTACAGTACAATATAGACAGTCTCGTATTTAATCTGACAAATTATTTTTTAAGACATATTGAATCTGACAAATTATTTTTTTAACTACCAATTTCATTTGATAAATAACGTTGAAAAGATAACAAAAATGTATCAGGTCTTCAATTGAAATCAATATGTATTTCAAAAAAAAATTTAATACTTCATAATAATTAATGCATATTGTTTTAAATATCGACTTTAAAAGGGTTGTAGTACGCATTTCACGTTCCGTTCCATTTAAAACATTGCCAAAAGATACTCTGACAAATTGGTTAAAATAGAGTCACATCAATAATATTTAATTCATACAAAACACAGTAATTATTGTTAAGCCAATGAATAAGTATTCCTTATTTAGTTTCTTTATAAAACTGTCGAATTACTTTCATTGATTCGAACGAAAACAGTAAAATGCGAACCTAATGAAGCAACCTCTTGTATCTGCTGAGCAGTGTGTTCGCTCAAAGGAGAGCAAAAGCTCTGCTCTTTCGGCCGAGGCGGGCGCGGCGCGGCGCGGCGCGGCGTCCGGGCGCTAATAAGCCGTTGTGCCTGCGTGCGGGCGGCCGCGCCGTGCGTGCGCGTGTATGGAAATGGGGCCGGCGCGGCGCGGCGCGGCGCGGCGCCGAGGGCTTAATACGCGCGCCCAGGAAGGCGCCGGCGGAATCGAGCTCGAGATGAAGGGCGCGTTCATTAACCTTTTATCGGACGCTTTCGGCCTCTCGGAATATTATGTAGAGGTCCGTTTTGCTCTAAAAGACACAAAACGGGTGTTCATGCACGACGAAATTACGAAAAAAGGTTCTAATTTACATGTTGATAACTAATTTGCATATCGATTTTAGTATGTTTATGTAGTACACTAAATACTACGTTAATCTTAATACTTACTATACGACTACTATCAATATTTGCATCGACACTCACGTGTTACATTTGTGTTACCGATAAACTGTATTTTAAAGCAGCACGTGAATTTGACATTAACTTTCGAAACTTATGTGCAGAGAGAATGGAGCAATAACGGAATAAAAAAATATAGATGGTGTTCATGCCGAAAAAGTTGATAATAAGAGTAGAAGTAAAACAAAAGTATTTTGTTAGTTTCGTAGCATGAGAGCTTTATTCAGCGTTGAAATGTTGCCAAATGAATCTATTTGTGAAATCACAAATCTCACAGGTTTATTAATATTTACTCCAAAATTTTCGCTTTTGTATGCTACAAGCAAATGTTAAGAGGTGCTTACGAGCTGACTATTCTAAATAGTACTCTTCATGTCAGCCTGAGTTCTTGCTTTCCTTTCACATCCTTCGTTCTGCTTTCATACACCCATTTTTGCTCTATTCCTCTCGCGCATTCCGTCTCATTATAGCTACATTGCATCCATCCCGTTTACGGAGGCATCCGGTCGTAGTTTATGCGGGCACCAAGTCATATGGTCCCCCGTTTGTAGTGAATGTGAGCACCTGTCATAGTTCATATGGGCACCCGGCCACAGCCGATGTGCGCACCCGGTCAGAGAATTTTAGCACCCTGTCAGTGCCTTTGTTGTGGGCAAGAGACTACGTAGGCAGCCGGACAAAGGTCTGTCAGGTCCAACAGGAGAAATTGACCAAATATGTGCTAACATGTTAAAGCAATGGACGAAATGATGCAAAATCATGGAAACCCGCTCGGTATTCATGAGAAACGCACATAAAATGCTAATGTCTCGTGATACACAAGAGAATTTTGGCACGCTGTCAGTGCCTTTGTTGAGGGCAAGAGACTACGTAGGCAGCCGGACAAAGGTCTGTCGGCAGCCGGGCGGAGCGCGAAGCATTCCTTCGTGCAGCTCTGCTTGGCCCGCGCCCGCCCCACGTCCTCGCCTCCGCGCCTACTGCTCCGCCTTGCTTGCGTTCTGCCCCGTACGAGTGCGCTCTCCCCAGCGCCGGCGGGTCACGCGCGACCCCGTGACTCACGCGCCCAACGAGATAATTCGCGCCCGTCGCGCCTATTCAGATCGGCGCCGCGCCGCGTCGAGGCGTGAGGCCGGGGCGTCTCGGTGGCGCAAGCGCGCGTTGCGTTGCGTCGCGACGCGTCTAGGCGCCCGTTCCCACAGGGAGAGGCCGGAGGCGACGGCACGGGTGGCCGCGGCCTACACTCCGCCCCGCGTGAGGCGGGTCCGCGCCAGTTTGCCTTCCCCATGGCTCCTCCACTCCCGAGATCGTTAGTAGGGAGAGGGGCTTTACGCCCCCAAAAATCTTGAAATATGCTTTTAAAATATGCATTATGACCTAAAAATTCTCATATATGGATTATTCATATTAACAATATTTCATTTCCTCTCTAAACCTTTCTCGATAAAATTCAGGAAATACATGGTCGTAATGTAAAGATATATTTTTGTGCAAAACATTATACTTTTATACCCCACTTCGCGAGAGAAATAATTGAAGTAAATATTCACTTTAGTGATGTACATTGCATGTCCTGTTGTATTTCTTCTAACTGGCTTAAAATATATGTTATCAAGAAATATTCTACACTTGCACAAGTAGTTTATCTATAGAAAAAACGCCAACTGTGTCAAGGTGATTCAAATCAATACAAATAAACAGAAAATAAATAAGATCACAAATAAATAATAATAATGCGCAAGTTACAGTTATGATCCAACAAGATAAATCGGCCAAATATGTACTAACATATTAAAACAATGGACAAAAACATGCAAAATCGTGGAAATCCGCTCCATATTCATTAGAAATGCACATGAAGTGCTAATGCCTTGTGATACACAACTAAATGTCTGTATGTTCAGCCATTTACTAAACGACTTAATTCTGCTTCGAAGGTGCCGTCTGATTATTCTTTCGAAAATATCCGAAATCAACTCATTCTCAGAAGTACAGCTAATAATGAAATATTTGTATTGTCTGTTATTTATTATTATGTATTGTTTGTATTGTCTGTCTCACTATCTTCGTTACGGCAGTAAAAGTCCCACATTGCTACAGGTGTGTTTCACCAACCTTCTATGTGATCCTGAATTTTTAGTATATTAATATCTAAAAATAATAGTAATAAAAGTAATAACGATAGTAATTAAATTAATGATAATAACGATTAATAATAAAATTAATAATTTTGGAAATCGTCAAATATTTTTATACACTTTAATGCCGAAACAAAATTGCCATAAACATTCTTTATATATGTATTTTAATTTCTGAATAATTATTTTCCGCTATTTTAGACCTGCATCCTCGGTAGAGTCAGCTACGGATGAAATGGACTATAGAAAGCCAGCTTCTCTAGTTAGTTTCACAAGTAGCCCGTTGTGGCGCCTGCCGAGGAGAAGGAAGCGGGAAATCGTGTCATCTTCTCCATTTGCTTGACTAAAGAGGTCGCTCATAGCCACTTAGGATGAATCGCCGTATAATACGGTGCCGACGTATCTTGTATGAAAATGATCCGTCTTACGCAAATGCTGATGGGCTCTTCCTGCGCTCCTTCTTTTCCTCGTCGGAGCGCCGTTCCGCGCAAGCGCCATTGTTCGCGCGCTGCTCAGCAGCTGACGCGCTCGCGTTCGGAATTAAGCGTTCGTGAGATATTCTAAGCAGGCGAATGCTTAGAACATACTCTTTGTACTCTGGACGTACTAAAGACTCATTCGCTTTTTGTTAGGAAATATACAGCACGGCTACAGAGATCTTTTCCATATCTAATCTTGAAGTATTTAGGAAACCAGTGGTTGCGAGGTTAGTAATTGGGAAAAGTAGTAGAGTTTTTTTTATTTTTATTTTAGTCATCCAAGATACTAAGTTTTGCGCTTGGTTTATTTACCGTTTTTACTTTCTCGTATATTTATATGTGTAGTATAGAGAAAGTTATGTAATGCTGGGGAATTTTTTTCTGTAAACCTTTGGTAGGGGTTCTGCTAATTGTACTGCATAAGATGACATAAATGCCATTTTTTCTCTATTTCTTTAAAAAATTACACAATTGTAATTTTTTTACATCTCTCGCGTCGTTAATATATGAACGGCGGTATGTTTACATTATTGCATATGCTAAAACAAGTGCTTTAAATTATGTCTTATAAAGTTTTTCGAAACCTCAAAAGTATTCTGTGAAATAGCTTCAAATATCGCATATACTGTAACGCTTAAACGACATATCCTTCAAAATGGCTCCAAATTTTTCAATGAAAATTTCTGCATACGGCAAGGTTGTATTCTTCTATAATAATATTAAAATAGTTATACGATTCTACTATTAGGAAACCAAAAAAATTGAAAAAAACGAAAATAAAAATGTAGATTGGGCGCCGTTAGATGGCTATTAGCAAAAGTATATTTCTCATTCTCCCCCCCGCTCTCTCTCTCTCTCTCTCTCTCTCTCTCTCTCTCTCTCTCTCTCTCTCTCTCTCTCTCTCTCTCTCTCTCTCTCACACACACACACACACACACACACACACACACACTTGACTCTTATGCGCTGTTTATTTTTTTCATTTTTATGCCGTTGATTTGCTAATTCTAAAACAAAATTGTCTTTAGATGATGACAAAAAAAACAAGTAATTCGTACACTTTTTTCTAAATTCCGGGGGAGAATTCGTTATGGATGCCGTGTTGGTGGTCGAAAGTTACTACAAATTGTAGAAAACCAATAAGTACACCAATATGCACACTCTCTATAAATTCCATCTCTCTCTTCGAAATCCTCAGGTGCGTCTGATGTAAACATCTTTAGCACCTAAGCGGATGTACGTATGTCCTTTGTGGCAATAGACTCTGACGAAGCCTGGGTTTACCAGTGGCGTTAGCACGAAGACTTCCCTACGCAGTTCTGGTTGGTTTTCTGGTCTTCTCAACCTGAGTAGTGAGTTTTCTCCTGGCCACACGGCAACATAAACTGGAACATTCCAAGGAAAACGCAACTATAATCGTGCCGGACCGGGAATCGAAACCGGAGTCGCGTCATGGAAAGCCAGTGCGCCGACCAATCAACCACCCGTGAGGGCGAACCCAAGTGGATAGTGCACCATAAACACCTACTAAAATTTTGTAAGAGTGCTCCAGCTGCATTCACTCCACATGGCGCGCTCCCGTGTGCGCCTCCAGACGGGTGCCCTTTGCCACCCGACAACGCCCTCCGCTCCCACTCCTCCCCGCCTCTCCCCGCCCCGCCCCGCCCCGCCCCGCACCCGGCGCTCAGGGCCTCGGCCGGCGCCGCCGCCGCCGCCTCCGCGCCACCTGCTTTAAGTCAATATCGTTGCCATTAGCTCGTTACATTATCAATAACCCGTAATCGCCGTCCGGCGGCTATTTGTTTCCCATCAGAGGCCACAACGAGGTGAATAGGCGGCGGCGGCGGCGGCGAATCTCGCGATTGGGATAATAGAATAATCGCACGGGCGCGGACGGGACGGGGTTCGGGCGGGGGTGGGCGGGGCCCGGCCCGGCCCGGCCCGGCGCGGCGCGGCGCGGCGCGGCCCTCGCGTGCTTGCCAGATGCTTCCGCGGCGCGGCGGGCGCATGTGGTCACCTGGCGGGGCGGGGAAACCGGAGAGTGCGTGGACGCGGCAGCGGAGCGCGTCAAGCGGTGGGCGAGGCGGGCGAGCCTCCCTGCGCTCGGGGCGGCTCAACCTACCACTCAATCATCGGCTAGAGAAACAGCGGTCAAAACCATCTGTACGTAATAGACAGATCAAAATTGAAAAACAAAAAATAAAAAAAATCGGATAAAATAACCGGGAGAGGTCTGCACTGCCTCTGCCCGGGAGGTCCTAGATTCGAGTCCTTCCGGTGGCAAGATTTTCGACACTAGCTTGTCAGCTAGGGTGAATTCAGACGCTCTCTGGTGGAACATTATAGCGGCCGGCTGCTCTGATCGGTAGTTTTCCGTAGTTTCTTCGATCAGCATTAGGCGAATGTCGGAGTAGTACTTTAACAAACGGACCGCGCGCGATCTTTTCTTCCCCTTCCTTGTTTTATCCTCATCCTTACTTGCATACACTTACGCTTACATGCACTACACTACCACACATGCCGGGAGATCGGTCGGGAGCATAGAGCTCGTCCCGGCTGGGGCGGTGCCACGCAGATGGCAGATACCTTGTTGGGTAAACCTCGCTGGCGGGCAAGTAGGTCGTCGCCGGACTTCATCACCCAGCGGGGGAAGAACACCGCTACCTTCCGAGACAAAAATACGCACTACACTTACGGGAGTAATGACCTTAGCAGTTGTCGGTCTCGGCATCACTAATGAGACAATCAATCGAATACAAGAGCGGTAAAAATGTTCAAATACTGAGGACTGCTTGGAAACCTAGATAAGTTGGAAATATACAGTCGAGACTTGTTATTGCGGACTCTGGAGACTAACATTTTTGGTTCACAAATTCAGAGTTTCGCTATAACCCAACATGTCAAAATTAAATTGAATTTCTGTACAATGATCGATTCTATTAATATTTGCAGATATACAGAAAATACTTTCACATCATGAACTGAAAATTTCCATACCTTTCTTGTTCTTTAAAAAATAAATAATTTTCAATTGTTTGCTTCGTACATTTTTCATTAATAGGTTCTCTACATCCTTCGCCAGGGTTCGTGATCCCATCAATCTAGATCCTGCATTGTCCACTGTCTCGAAGTATCGTAATGCAGTCTTGGTACCCTTCAATGCTTCGAGTACTGTTGGAAGCCCCACTCTTCGAAGGCTCTTTTACTCGCCTAATAACATACGAGATCCTTTTGGTAGCCGCAAGGCCCAAGCGGCTAATGAAACTGATCGCTTCCCCGCGCGGAGCAGGGTATGTCGTCAGGCTGTAGGGCTGTGGCAGTCGCGCGATTCCTGTCGCCTACGTAGAATACAACGCGATTTGACCTGCGGAATACCACGCAACATCAAGCTTGAAACTGAGTGGCGTGAAGTCATCAGTACGGTCCTCATTCCGTGTCCGCTAAGTTCTCCTCAGGGGAGATCACTTGGATTATGATCTTTGGCCGATATTTTTTCCACGCTGCGTGTTGTTGAAATTTATGGCACTGAGGCGATATATTATTTTTCAGGAGGGAATTAATTTGCAGGTCGTTGTATTTCCTATAACCGTCGTTCACTATAACCTTATGCTTATTTATAATGTAAGTGAAACGGGACCAGTGTCGTAAATTCACTATAGCCGAGGCTTCTCTATATCCGAGTTCTCTACAACCAGAGTCAACTGTACTAAAAAGGTAAGGTCATGAAAACTAGTCAAAGAACGAACTATAACCGAAGAGTAATTAATAGGAACCAGTAGCTACCACGTTACCTAGAACTGTAATTGTACAAAATCATAATAAGACCAGTACTACGATTCGCAAGATCGATAAGCATAACTCTTAAAAATGAATTGACACCATTCTAAATAGTTCAGAATCACTTCTTTGAATCATACCTAATGCCTCTTGATTAAAATCAAATAATTAATTTTACAGTGAATTAAACATGAATCTGTAAAACAACCTCATTTATCTCTCCAGTAATTTTCACCACAATGATAATTTATTCACGCTCAAATTTAAATCTCTCTGACATCTTACTCGCATACCACACATTCCTAAAAAAATACATATTTAGAAGTGAAAATGTATCGCTAATAGAATGATTGCGGCGCGATCGTACAGTTACTCTTGTCAACAAGTCCAGTTTGTGGAAGAAGTACTTCAAATTATTACAGAAGTTTTCTGAATGAATAACTGTGTACATTTTGTTATTTTGTTGTCTTGTGAAGTTTAGAGGGAAAAATATACACTTGATTGACAACAGATATTAATTTGTGGTATCTGGCTTTGAACGTGTTTACAATCATCATTATTTGTACAAAGTAGTGGAGAGGATCAGAAGACACCGCACAATGTCATTTATTCAACAGCAGTCGGAGATGTGCGTGCTTATATCGGACTGTTGGTTCATAGATTCATTCCTGTATATTTACATATCATTAAACAGTTGTCACAGTTTTATGCAAGACAAGTTCAAATTTAACATTTCGCACTTTTCTCGCCATTTCATTATTCAGGTAATGGACTCAAGAACCCTTTCTGCATTGGCATCTTGAATTCAGGCGGGTAAGTCAAGTACTGGAGGGATCGTGCTGGATCAGTTTCGAGTTCTACGCTAACACGAATGTGGAAGGTTTGATAACAGGAATAACAATAACAGACCTGTAGTTGTTCTGTACACGAGGGCTTCCGCGGCTCGAATCCGGGCGACGCCGCGTCGTTGGCTGGGAGGCGCACGTTTCGCCTGACATGTCGCAGCCTTCCTCAGGGCAGTGAGGAAGCGTGCGACGTCAGGCGAAAGCCAACGACGCGGCGTTGCCCGGATAGCCGAGAATTTCTGTAGTTGTTCAAACAACTACAGAAATTCTCGGCTATTCGGGAGAGTGTGGTATGCGAGTAAGATGTCTGTACATCTCACTAACGTATATCAGTTATTTATTTTCTTAAAATCTAAGACGTTTGCTGTGTAGTAAAGTAAATTGTACTGTATAATTACTGTGTTGTAAATCTGCTGATTGAATTGACATTTTTATTTGAAATATTCAAAGATATTGCGAGTCCATAAGGACATTGTGGCCCCATATACTGATAAACAACCCCGTGAGGCATATTTTGGCTGTGTAAATATATTCGTCCTCCCAACATCTACTCTGCACGTGTCAATGTTTTTTACTACAAATCCTATCCATTAACTTACATTACAGGCTTGAAATAAGCTCTTCTTCGTATCTCTTTAAAAAAGGTATATTATTAAAGCATATTCCAAAGAAAATGCTGAGAACATGAAACCTGCATGAGAGCCTGTCCAGATCAACTTATTGCAACGTCCCTGGCATCCGCATTTTCAATGTCGCGTTTCTTGAGGGAGCGGTGAGTGGGGGCGCCCCGGACGCCGCGACGTCGCTCCGCGCGCGCACAGAGGCGTCGGGCGCAACCGGCGGCTGCGAAAGGTCACGCGCGGCGCAAATGTTGAGTCGGTGCGACGCGACGCGACGCGACGCGACGCGACGTCGAGGGCGGGGAGGGGTGGAGCGATTCGCGGGCGAGTGGAGATGTGAGACGGGGGCAGGTGGTAGTGACGCGACATCGACAAGAAAACAGCGATGTTCAAACATCAAAACATAGATGTTAATAATTCATCGATTAAACACCATCGATGTTTTAAAGTTGGTTTAGTAATCTCTAAAATTACATTCTTGCTCAACAAAATGTAATTCGACAATGGCCGTGCTTATTAATTTGTTATTCAAATTTAACTGAAAACAAAGTTATACAACGTCTCTCCATGCGAAATACAGGAAATGCGAAGGAAATACCAGGTCATCAGGATTATTTCGAGCAAGAGATGTTAGTATGCTCGATGAAGATAGGGCAAACCGCGTTTATTTCGATCGAATACAAATAGATATTGGTACCTTCAGTTATTGTTTCTTATTTTTAACTTTTACAAAATTGTAATTATGGGCATATTTTCAAGAACGAATAATAAAAAAATAAAATCAACGGACACAAAACTTCGATTTTCGAAAAAACATCTGTTTCAATACATCGATATTTAAAAACATCGATTTTTTATAGAAACATCCATGTTTTGAAAACATCCGCATCGATGTCGCATCCCTAGCAGGTGAAACTGGAGGTTGTGAGAGGAAGCGGAACGTCACTAAGTGGGCAATGCGGTTTGGGCGGAGAGCATTTTAATTCGTCTTCTACACTATCCGACGACAAAATTTAATCAAAAAATTTTAGCCATTTTTGAGAAAATTTTCAAAACATTTTTAAGACTTCATAAGAAGAGCCAAATATAAAAATATCCATTTGAAACTCAAGAGAGCCTCGAGTTCTTTAAAATTGATTGGGAAATATAAATATTGGAGAAAACTCGCGGAATGGTTTTTGCGCTAGCTTTCACTTCAGACCGACGGACGATTTGTCGTTAATATATTTTTCGGAATCAAGGGCCCAAAAAACATGGATTCTTACTTCAAAACGCGTTAGAGGAAGTATTTAATATAAAAATATTTATCCACTTTTTCGGTATCAGGCCCAGCAATACGAGTTTTACTGTCGAAAAATCGCCGTTTTACGACGCACGATTACAATAATTTCTCTTCTTGCGAAGTAACAGCAAGAAAGTAAAAATGCAATTGTAAGTAAATTATTCTTACTAAGCTGAGAAGTTTTAGGCACGAATAACTGTAGAAATAGGCTGGCAATACAGGCATTTAAAAATGTAAAACAGGCATTTAAAAGGCACTACATTTTTCTTATCCTTTTTTATGTACTTGTGTAGAAAGCTTTTGAAATTAACATAATATAGTTACCTTCATGAAATGTTTGCTTTTCATTGTTCTGACAAATCTTTGTAGAACACCTTACTATCATTGTTGAGCTATTCGGGTAAAATGGCTGAATCGTAATAGCCACCTTTTTGCTTTTCATTAAATGCAAGCTGATGCTCTAATGCTGCACAGTATGATCTTTTTCCTCACATTTAATGGAATCGCAATTTAAAACATTGTATGTTTCGTTTTAACGGCCGTATTGATTTTAAATATTGTATGATTTGTTTAATTAATATTTCAAAGGAGTTTGCATTAATTTCAAGTAGATATTCCGCAAAAGCTATTCATTTTGTCAAAAAATGTTCATAACCTTTTTAAAATATCTGATTTTTTTAAACTGATTTCATTTCAGACAAAAAAATATTTGAATTAAATATTGTACTTTTGCAATTTTCGAAAATTCAGAGATCGCGAAAAATAGAACTGACGCCAGTTTTTATACAGTCCTTCAATACATATGAGGAGAAAATTTAAGAAAAACATTAAAACTTGAAGAAAAAAGAAATTTGATGTTTTTGAAGAAAAGTCGTTTAAAATTTCGAAGAAAAATCTTACTCGACTACCACCAGTGTTTCTGCACGTGTTTCGTACTACGAAATACCCGCATGTGGTGGCTGTAAAACGGTCCATGGATTTATCGATAGTCGTTCAATTTCTCAGCACTCTGGAGGATTAATACGACAACAGGGTCAATTTTTAAAATGTTTCAAGAATGATAATTGCGTTTTGATCAATAAAGATAAGATTAGACAACATTTAGGCATTTAATCACAAAACATGAATTTATTAGTGAAAAAGGCATTTATAGGCACTATAATATTCGCTTATAATATTTCTAAAGCCTCTAAATGAACAAATAACATAAACGATTGCATTTTCCATTGAAGGAAAAAAATAGGCAAAAATCCGCACCTTAATTATTACCATGATGGCCTTAAATTTAATATAACAATGAAACGAAGTGTTCCAAGATTTAGTTTATTCAAGTTGAATGTCCGAGAAACTGTTTAATTTAACAAAGCACTCATTCATGATGAAATAAATGTCTATGACATTCTTGGATGAAACAACGCTCTCTACAGCCTTTAATATGAGAAAGGTTCCTAGAACATTCATCCATTTGGCTCTAAATGTCAGGGAACGGAGGCTTGGGGTACGAAAACCCACAGTTGCTTTTCACAATGGACTTTCAATTTCGAGCGCTCCTTGAAAAATGAAGGAAACTAGGAAAAATGTATTTGACGATCTTGACCTTTAAAATCTCATTTGGTTTAAGGTCAGGTTTATCAATTTTTCGTGACGTTTCAAGTATGGAGATAATATGGAGAACCAAACAAAAGCAAAAATAAGGTGGTTTATCTATATCGTGTCTCGAAATTAGGATATCTGAATTTTAAAATTCTCATATATGCAGTTTTAGGTAATTCAATCATTTAATGAACAAACAATAGTCCTTCTTTAAGGTCACAGAAATAATGATACTAAAAATGCAGAGATTACAAATGATAAGAAAGCGAAATAACATGGAATTAGAATGAAGTAAACTACAATAATAACTTCAATATTTTGAACCCAAGCTCTCTTCTTCCTTTTTTCAAACTATTTCGTAAATTTCAATTAGAAAAAAAATTACCTGGTCACGATATATATATATATATATATATATATATATATATATATATATATATATATATATAAATTAAAATTGCGTTTTAAGCTTGTCATATGTTCACCGTTCTTCAAGAGAATATCTGATTAATTATTTCGAATATCCTTGCGCGTCAACTGCTATGGTCATTATTCCCGTATGTTTAGTGCCAGTTTTATATCACGGGTGGGTGTTTTTACTCCGATGGATGGTGAGATCCATTGCTGACACACCTCGGCTTGCGGGGCATTCCCCAACCAAGCGTTTCCCATCCAGGCATTTCCCACCTGCGGGGCACCGCCAAAACTAGGACATGCTCTAAACATCTTTCTGATCTTCCGACATTTATGGTAGGGTAGTGCGGGTATTTGTGTAAGTAAGGAGTGAAGTTAGGCCAGGGTTGAGGAAGGATGGAAAGGAAGGGTGCGGTCCGTGGCCCGTTTGCTACGATCCTGCTCCGGCATTCGCCTTGTGGTGATAGTGAAAACCATGGAAAACTATCAATCAGAACAGCTGGCCGCTAGAATTCTTCGCCAGGCGAATTCGAACTAGCTTTCTAGTTAGTGTTGAAAACCGCGCCACCGTTGGAACGCAATTGATTAGTTGATTAGTGATACCTGGTGCGTCAAATGCTAAGGTCGTTAGTCCCGTACGGTAGTGAATGTTTTTTTTTTTATCTCGGGAGGTGCCGGTGATGTTCCCCCACAGGATGCCGAGATCCGGAGCTGACATACAAGTCGGGTTGCAGGGTTTTCCCCAACTAGGTATCACTCACAGCCAGGCCCTGCCCCAGCCGGGATGAGCTTTAAGATCGTGACGAGTCTCCCAGTGTGTGGTAGTGAAATATGTGTAAGAGTGAGTGTAGGGGTGAGGATGGGATAAAAAAGAGGAAGGCAAGATAACGCGCGGTCCGTGGCATCTTTGTTAGGGTACTGCCCCCGGTCTTCGCCTGGTATTAATCAGAGAAACCACGGAAAACTACCAATCAGAGCAGCCGACCGCTAGAATTCTCCTCGAAATAGAGACAGAACTCGACCCAGCTATCTAGCTAGTGTCGGAAATCCTGTACCCGTCGGGGCTCGAACCCTAGGGCTTCTCAGTCCGAGGTCCTGCAGTAACATCAATTGATATTCTGTATCACTTCAGTTGGTGGGAATATCTGAAATCACGAAAATTAAAGTAACGAAACCAACTAAATAATAATAAATGCCTGAATCAGGTATTTGATTTGCTGACGAGCTTCATGAAATTTAATTATGAAAAAGATGACAAAACAGATATAATTTTGAACATATGCTTATATTTTTATATTTTTCACTAAGTACAATTTTGACCTAGCTAAACAATGTAAATAAAGTGGAAATAATAAAAATACTTGTAATAAAATACATAAATTAATTTTAACGTTTTTTGTTCAGAAATTATGAAGATAATTTCTTGTACCAGAATTTCTACCCACATTTGATTAGTAAAATTATTATCTTTCTGACTTCCTTTGTTGTAAAACCTCATTTTGATCTTTGCGATCTGAACGAAAAATTGTGTTGTCATCTAATGTTAATGGGAGTAAGACTTTAAAGGTCAAGTTCTGCAAAAAAGGAAGTTCTTGTGAAGAGAAGTTGGAATTGAATGTACTTTGTAAGTACCTTCTGTTGGATTTCCCATCTCTGCTGTATAAATGTCAAATGGGTACGATCTCTGACATTTAGAGGGAAATGGATGAGTGTTGACAGAACCTATTCTCCTAGTCTCCTATGCTATTAACTTGTTTCTTTTTATGATGAACGCGGTGACCTATACACATGCACACGTAGGCGCATACTTCAATAATTATCAATCAGACTTTAATGACACTTTTCTGTTCAAACACGTTTCTGTTTAAACAATTAAGATACACAAATTTAAAATAATCGAAAAATAAAGTATTGTTTGGAATAATTATAAATTAGAATAAGAATACGAGCGTGCATCAAATATTCTAATTAGGTGCTAATTTGAACAAGATACTGAACTCTCTATCTTAATGCTTTATAATTTATTTTGCACATACTATTTTCATTAGTTTGCAAATGTTCCTCTTCTTCTACACTCTAAGTTTTAGGCGGCTGCCTGTTCCGTTTTCACATATCGAACAGACTCATTCACATGTGTTCGCATAAGCATAACACGTAAGGCGTTAACTTGCTGAAGCTTGCAAGGTTCAAGCTTCTGCTTATGCTTAAGTTAGAAATAAAATACGAATCAAACAAGATACGGTAATTCAAAATCGTGAATCGAAGTCGATAGACGAACTAACGCTATGTATCATGAGTCATGAACCCAGTCGATACCTCGAAATCGATTCTCACATCCAATAGTAAACTAGAATGTCTCACAGCCAATAGAAGTCTTATTTGGTATTCGTTTACGTTAGACATTGTGAATACTTCAATCTACCACTTTTGTGAATGTTTACGACTATGCGTTATGCATATATTTGTGTTTGCATTGTGAATGGAGGGTTTAGCGCTATGTAGTGCCGTAGCCGCCAGATTGGTGAGGGCGGGGTGCGCTGTGGGACGTCGTGGGCGGTGGCTGCTGCGAAGGCCGGGGCCGCAGCGGCGGGTGCGCTATCCTTCGGACCGTTGGGTTTCAAGATTAACCAGGCGGGAGAAGTTGAGGCGCGCCGTATGTATAGATTGGAGATCTCATATTCACTTCCTACCTCACGAAGGAAGTAGATCTTTTGCCCACCCCATGTTATTTTTAGGTTAAGTGTTGTCATTCTGCAATGTTTCTTCTAATAATTAATGCATTGTAATTGTTCGTACTTAATGCATACATTTTTCTTTCTTTCCTTACTTCGTAAGGAAAACCCCACCGCATGTCGGTTATTGGGTGATTAAATTTTTAATCTACGAGAGAATAATTTATAGATAAATCTAGAGACATTCTTGAGAGCTAATGATTATTAATGCAAATATGTGAAATATAAAACATATAGCCACCATTTTAACACGTTTACCCTATAATTCGTTTTCTTTTCATGTTTACCGTGGTAGATAAAGTAAACAAATTGACAAATTCGAACTTTCATTCAATGTTCTGAATATATGTAAATACATACGACAAGAAAGGTTGACAAGTGAACTGGACCTAGTACATTACATTACTGCTTTAATGTAAAATACTTGGAATCAGCTTTTCTAATAAGAATTTTAAATGTATTTCATTTTCCACTCAAACAATGTAAACATGTCAATTTAGTTTGCAGAGTTTGTGGTGGCGATTGGGTAACTGTCAGCATATTGGGCTGTTATACCCAGCTTCGTGGGTTCAAAACCCGATCGAAGCCGTGGATTTTTAAGGGCAGAAAAATCCTTCGTACGCCTTCCTTCGGAGGGGAAGTAAAGCCGGCTGTCCTATGTTAGTAGATTTACTGCATGTAAAAGATCCTCAAGCCTACATGAAGCTTTTGAGCTAAACTGAAATCGCCTTTTTCGTCTCCCAAGAAATACCTCCTTTCTCCGTTAGTTGGTGAAAGGAGCGTAGCGAAATTTGCGTGGTCACACGGAAGAACAGGCTTCATGACCCGAGTCTCGCCACGTAAAATAAGGCACCAATGCAATTCAATTCAGTTTAACAATTCGTCCAAGAGAATATAAAATCCGCAACAAGTAAAATTGCTTTGTAGAGAATAACTCATTCAGTTTAGTTTAAGAATACGTAAAATCTGGTTGCTTACAACAAAAATTTATTCAAATGTTGACGTTCAGGAATGTTTCTATCTTTGAGATACGACAGAAATATAAGTACACCAAGTGCACTACATTTTTTCTTTTCTCCAAAGAGATTGACGGCACACTATTATAATAACGTAATAAAAATGTTAATGTATGAGCGAAATTTAATATACAAAATCCTAACTTCATCAATCAACATCTTTCACACTGCTTGGTTCCATTTCCGCACGACACGAAATCTTGCAGACCATATCGCAGACATTTCACCTCGCTTCTCTCCCACAGATCCATTCACTTCCGTCGTCCCCACTTCTTTTTAACTTTTTGAAGGATCCTCTGTCGCGGCCTATTCTAGCATTCGTTTTCCTATTGTCTTCATGACTGCTCTGATAACTAAAGACCGGATTTATATGAAATTATATAAGTGTAACGTGTGCATCAAATACTCTCCAAATTATTTTTAAAATTTGCTTAGGAAATAGTTTGTAAATGTAATTTTGTGTTATGTAAATGTGTTTTAAAATTGGTGTATTTTAATATTACATATTATATCCTATTTTACATATTTATTACATATTCTTACTGTTATCATTATGTACTTATGTACATATTTTGACGTTTCATACTACATATTTTTCCGGTCTCTACTGATAACTCCATTGCCTGTTAACACTAATCTACTAGACCCCAGCCGGCCACCTCCCGCGGTGGCGTCCGAACCCTCGCTGTAGCCGTTCTTCCCTCCGCGGTGAGCGGGCAGCCTTCATCCCGCCCTGCAGCCGGGGCAGCCAAGCAGGTAATTGCACTGGTTTGGCCGCCCCGCCGGCGGAGATCCATCTGTGTTTGGCCAGTGCAGAGCCTTAATTTGGCGTAATTTGGAAGGGCAGCCGTTGGGGGGGGGGGGGGCTGGTGGACAGCGCGCGCCGTTCCTCTTTCCCAGGGCGCTGCTCCCTGGCGGCCGGCGATGCAATCGCGCGGGATCTGATAAGGGTGACGAACGCCGCGCATCGTGTCAATTATTCGCAGGAAATGTTGAGCATTTCGCTCTCCGAATGGAGGAAGCAGGATAGGCGAAACAGATAAGGCTGCTGCTGCTGCTGCGAGACGAGAATCGTGACTAAAAGAATCATTGACGAAATTCTCACGCGAAAGCTTGTTTTCATATCGCTTTATATCTTGTTTATATTTTGCTGTCAACTGATTGATCTTTTTCTAATTTTTGCGTCAATTTCATGTTTTATAAGAAAGTCTTACATCACATATTATTTTAGAAAAAGGTTCTTTGGAAATACGTGCGAAAAACTCGTATTCTTCCTACAGCATATGCATGCGCACGGGGGCGGGGGGAAAGGCGCCGTAGCCCCTCTCAATATTTTGAAAGGGACCCACAACTAAGGAATGTAACGTTTTATTTCCGTAAATATGATCAATTTCTGATTTCCTTTTTTGAGCTGATACTTTGGGAGAATTGATAAATGAAATCGAACCTTCTCGACAACCTGCAAACTCTCTTCAAGCCTCGTGGCAACTCTGCAAATTATTCAGAATAATAACAATTGTATTTGTTTACTATTTAATTCAATTTATAATTTCATTCTTCCCTACGTTTTATTTAGTATCTATAAAAATTCCATATGTGAATAAAAATGGGTTAACGAAAAAGGGGGCACAGAAATAGAGTTGCCCCCCCCCCTTTGTTTTGAGCTGGGCCCGTCTACTTCCACCATTACAAGTATTGATTATTTTTTCTCTATTTCTCTCTCTAGGCAACATAAAATCATTTCAAGTTGCAACTACAGATGACATTGTTGCGTTTTTCTTTTAACACGAGTTTTTCTCCTAGGACTTTTATCCAGCCGACAGCCGGTTACACTTTACGTCCCGATGGTATGGATACTCGACCATACACTAGGCACCAACACACATGTGGGCTCCTCTGATCAGGGGTCTCCCCGACAACACATACATGAGAGACAAGGTACAAACAGCCATGCGCAAAGCGAGACTCGAACCTGCGATCCTTCGGACCGAGGCGTTGAGTCGGTACATGCTCTTATCTAAACCTCGGCCATCCAGATGGGACTATCACGATTTATTTTGTTATAAAAATAAGAAAATACGTCCATGTATTTACCGATATCCCATTATTATTATTATTATTATTATTATTATTATTATTATTATTATTATTATTATTATTACTTTCCTCTTTACCTTTTACCTGACATTACTTATAATTGATGATGTCTTAAGTGTGTTAATAGTCATGTCAGTTCGTAATGGCTTCCCGAAAATGGTCCTGTAATTAGTCTGGCAATCGCGTCAAAGTCGAAAATGAAAGAAACAGAACTTCTGCATCAAGGCAAAATTTGTGAGTGAGATATAAAACGTGGGCTGAAAAAAATCATGGAATCTTCTTCATGGAACATTTTATCTTCAAGAGTGTTCAATTTATTCTACGAAATTCGCAACTAAGGAATATAGTAAAACCTAAAATAGCCGCAATACTTTTTCAGTCAACTTTCATGTTAAAATACATAATTAATGTAGGAATTACTGTTGTGTGTATTTAGAATAGTCTTCGCAGTAACATATAATGTTTTATTCGTGTTAGATATTTAAAGTATTATCATTAATAAGAATACGTACCCTAAGTCGAGGTCGTTTGTTTCCCTGCTATTACCCGTCGCGCGTCTCTGCCCTTACGCCAGAGCGATCTGGTGGCAGACGGGCCGCGTGCGCCGGCCACTGCGCCACGCTCCAGAGCGCGGTTCCACCGCCCCCACTCGCTCACTATCTCTACTTCCACGGCGATCACCATCAGCGTTGTGGCTCGCCTGGGCCACCGTGGCAGCCCGCTCAGCCACTCTTCAGACATTACATTGACGCTAGACTCCCTCGATTTCTGTCATCTCCTCCGTTTCTACCGCACCTACAATTTTCTGTCGCCTCCGTCGTCGTCCTCGCCTTCATCGTTATCCTCCACCTCGTCGTCTTTGTCACCGCCGCCGTCGTCCTCGCCGAAACCCTTGCCTCAGCCCGCGTCTCCGCCCTCGCCGTCGTTCCCGCCTTCGCTTTGCCTCCGCCCTTGATTCTGCCCTCGTCGTCACCCTCGCTGGATCCCTTGCTTCGCTCGTGTCTCTGCCCTCGCCATCACCCTTGCCTTCTCGCTGTCGCCCTCGACTCCACCCTTGCCTCTGCTCTCGTCTCTGATCATGCCTCCGCCCTCGCCGTCGCTCTTGTCTCCTCCCTCAAAGTCGCTCTTGTCATCGCTCTTGCCTCCGCCCTCATTGTTGCTCATGCCTTCACCCTTACCTGCGCCCTCGTCCTCGCCATTGCTTTCGCCTTCGCTCTGGCTTGTCGCTCTTGCCTTCGCCCCCCCTATCGCTCTTGTCTCGTCCTCGTCGTCATTGTTGCCTTCTCCCTCGCCTTCACCCTCACCTTCGCTCTTGCCCTCGCCGTCGCCGTCGCTCTCGCCTTCGCTCTTGCCTCCGCCCTCATGTCGCCTTTGCCGTGGCCGTGGCCGCCTGCGCGTGGGCAGCGCCGCCGCCACGGAGACGCGCGCTCCTGATGCCGCCGCCGCCGCCGCTGCGGCGCGGGCGCGGGCGCGCAACCGGAACCTCCACCTGTTCCGGAAGTAAGGCTGGCTGGAGGGCGCCGCCGGCCCTTATGGGCCTCGATCGCGTGCTCTGCCTCCCCCGCGCGGCGCAGCAGCAGCAGCTGCCCGCCCGCGCCCGCCCTCGTTCCGCCGCCTCCTCAGGCCCCCGCGCGCGTCGGCCGGTGGCGCCGCGCGGCGGGCGCTCGCGCAGTTATACGGGGGACTGCTTCACCGAGGAAGACGCCTTCACAAGCTCCGCAGAAGCTCTCACCATCGGGACAGCGACTGGTGCTAAGTCCGAGTGGACAATTGACCCCCCTCTCTCTCTCTCTCTCGCCGAAAATGTACATAAAGGGGAAAATTCAAAACCTTTTTTTCTTCTTCAAATTATCGTGTTTATCTTTAAATTGCCATCAAATTTATTTTATGTAACCTCAGAAGAGTTAATTTTTGCCATGAAAAAACCGCGCTGCGCTTTGTATTTTTATATAAACTCATTAAACAATTTTTGCGAATCGATTTTGTCGGTCATGTCGCTATAAACATGTAAAATCGCAAAACTGTTGAGCCTAGCAACATGATCGATCGCATGTTGCGAGTTTTGAGTCGACACATTATCGAGAAACTTCATTCATTTCTGGATTTTGACCTTTATGGAATATTACTCTCACCCCTATTTCCTAGTGGGTATTTTACCTACTAGGATTTTCCTTACAACTACTATATTTGGCCATGGATCATTGGCCAGGATTTAGGTGCAAGTAAGGTCGCAACCTCGAAACCATAAACACTTGGCAAAGAAAATGCCATCTACTTTTACAGCACATCTGCATGACATTTGGAGAGCGTAATTGAAAAATATAAATTTATCTGATGTTATGTGTTCATTTATAAAGCTTAAACACTGAACGTTACGAAATATTGATGTAATTCATTTTTTCATTAGTTTCATTTCAAAACATATCACCTTCCTCCTCTGCTGCTGCTAATTTAATAGTTAGCAATGGATTCAGATTCCCATGTCATTGTTGAAATTGTGGTTTGTTGTATTGGCGAAGCTTTGCAACGACTTGAACTTTTCATTTATTTATTGGCACAGACATAACTTCTGAATCGTCTTTGATATTTTCACATTGTTGAATTTTTTTCTCATTCTCATTTCAGAATTTATGTGAAGATAAACCTTTAATGAAGCATTGCACACTTGCTCTTTCCTTGTTCTCCTTACTGTTCGTGAACGTCATGACCTCAGATGGTGCAAAAGAGCCCTTCAAATAGCTTAGAAGCTGCATTGAATTTGTATCATTTGGAATGCTTGTTCGTTTGTATACTTGGGTTTTATATCCTGGCACGAGGTCCGGTCTTCACGATGAAATATCTCACGGTATTTCGCGTCTTTCTCGGTCGTGCCGCTAGATGTCGCATAATCGCGACCGTATCGAGAAGTGCTGGCGATCATACAGTATCTAGCAGCACGAGCGAGAAAGACGGGAAATCCCGTGAGATATTCCATTATTTAGACAGGCCCTCACGCGCGCCAAAAAATAAAAACCCAAGCATGGAGGCCTGGCCACGATTCTACATGTGTGTTTATTTGACTTTTCGATGATACATTTAATATGTTATGCTCCTCAAGATCGTATATCCTGTAATGCTTTTTCAGTTTCTTCTTGGTGATACCAATATCCCTGTCAGTGGAAAAAAATGAATATCGACATTGAAGGAAATATTGGATCATTCCATCAAACCTTTCTGTTTCAGAAAAATAAATAATGGGATAAGCGGAGTTTTTATTTTTCCCTGGCAAGCCATCTCAGAAAATATGAAGAGTTCTTCTTGTTGCAAATATGAATCTATTTAGTCGAGTGACATAAAGCACGCTTCATTTACCTTCATATTATCTTTTTCTTCTCGACAAATGAATTCAGCATCATCTGCCTTCAGGATATGAATTCCGAAGCAGTTAATACTCGTGTCTTAAATGGAAATATCTTGTACAGACAAATGAGGTGGTGAAATATTTTGCATGAAGTAAAATGTAATGGCCAGTGTGTCCTCCCTATCTTTTCGTTATATATAACTTTTTATATGTAACTTGTTTCAATTTGGTATAATGTTTCTTGGATCGCCCTCTCTGGACATTCAATATAGTTATAATAGGTAACGACACAAATAAATGTCCACTGATCATGGTAGCAACTTTACCAACATTGAATGCAAGTATTGAGTCAGTGACATATGTTGTAATGAAATTCATGCATGTATTAATGTAACTCGTATAACTTTTGCAAAGAACATGTAGAGTCCTTTTCTGTGTCTGGATTAGCCGTTTGCTTGATTTTGTTAAAAAACATTAACTCGTGTACTTTTTTTCAATCACCGATTCATTATATTACGAATTATATTACTATTATGTTACATTTTAGATGTGGTGTTCACTTATATATTATTTTGTCTTTTTACAAGCATTTGCGTTATTAGTGTTTTAAACGCATCTATGGTCATCTAAGAGTTTATTTTAAAAGGTAAAGTAAGGTTACGGAAAGGATTTTTATTAAATTCACCTGAAAATGTTCAACTAGAAAATTCCAATCAAAATTCCAATTAACTGTGTTCGTTTCTCCTCAGACTCGATTGTGCTAAAGTACAAGCTACGTGTTATTTTTCATCTTTTGAACTGCATCATTTGATGACATATGTGGAACTTCTCTTTGAGAAATATAAAAGGCACTTGACAAGCGCCTACGAGAAACGAGCAAGATCCTTTGTCGGAATATCGGCTGAGGATTATCGCCATCTAAGAGTAATTGAATTTTTATTGGTTGCCTGAAGATAAAAATCATGAAGTAGTATTAAAGTGGAATTTTGATGTGGAAAAAAGTGTGATTGAAATTTATGTAAAATGTAAGTTTTATTTATTTTCACTCTGATAATATTTGTTGCCATGAAATTTGGAACAATTATTCTCAAAATATGACGTACTTATTTTTCAAACGTAATGAACGTGTGACATAATTTAAGTAATACTCGTAATTTCTGTACAAATTTAGTATGATGGCATCAGATCGGTTTCTTCCCCGTAATATGCAAGGTTGGCTTTTTTACAGCAGATCCTTGTAGTTAGTGTCCCTGCAATTTACAACAACCGCAATAAAAACGAAAGCGCAACACTCTCATATCTTTTCCTTGAATCACGATCTTTTGTTTCTTGGCCGAAAGAATCCGCTTTTAAATGAACCGCTGAAAAGAAAGTATTCTGTACACGTAAATCCACGGAGGCATTCAGCGTGTTGTCCCGTAAAGCCATCAGAGCCCGTTGGGGCGCTGAAGTAGCTCGTTACGCGGCCGTATTGAGAGCGCCTGTCTAACTTCCCTGCAGTCAAGGGTCGCCTTCCGACGCCGCGCGGCGGCTCGTTCGTAATGAGGCGGCCGACGAGCGCCCGGGCTCCACACTCGCCGCGCGGGCGAGCGTGCAAAACAGCTGCTGGCGCCTGCAAGCGGCCTCAAGCGTTCAATTCCTCGGCGAAAAAAGAGATCGTGGCTGCAGTGCGAGAGGCCGCCCTCGCCTTCACTCTCGCCTTCGCCCTCGCCTTCTCCCTCGTCCTCGCCTTCTCCCTCGCCCTCACCTTCGCCCTCGCCCTCGCCCTCGCCCTCGCCCTCGCCTTTGCCCTCATCTTCGCACTCGGTCAAACCGTTTTCGCTCTCTCTTAGTCTTCGCCCTCGCCTTCACACTCGCCCTGTTTTCACCCTCGTGTTCGTCTTCGCTCTCACTTTAGTCTTCGCCTTGTCTTTGCTCCCGCCCTGGCCTAAGCCTTTGCCTTCGCACTCGCTGACACCTTCCACTTCGTCTTCACCGTGGCTCTCATACTCGCCCTCGCCTTCGTCTTCACCCTTGCCTTGCATATTTTGCATATTACATACTGTCATAGAATCTATTTGTTTGTGGGCGTTAATTGTTTAGAAAGAGCTTGTCATAGTGGGTTTTTTCTTTCTATATATGATACAATATTTATGTAAATCCAGGATATTTTTTATGTTTTTTAAACTAGGCAGAAGAAATGCAACAAGATATACAATATACTGAATATACATATATTTACTACAATTATTTTTCCTAAAAAGCGTAGTAAATAATATTATTTTTGCACTAAAATTTATCTTTTTATTCCAAACATACTACGTCTGAAGTTTTATACAGAAAGGTTTATTCAGGAAATGAAGTATTGTTAGTTTTATTGGCATATTTCAAAATTTAAGGTCATAAATGCACATTTTTAAAAGACTACTTCAAGATTTTTGAGGTTTAAAAATCATCTCTTTAGTGATAATAAGAGTATTGCAGCAGTTATCTTCATAAGTCCTCGGGAGTTTCTAGAGGCGAAAAAGCATCTTTTTATGATTGAGTATCGCTTTTGAGGTATGAAATGTTCTCAAAATCTTTGCCAATCCTTAAATGCAGTTCATTATAACAATGCAGTAACAGATTATTGTTTCTTCCAACATTTTAGTGTCCAGAGAAAATTTATATTGTAAGTAATTCTGATAATCTCGTTCTAAAATAAAGGATTTTTATTGTCCAATATTCTGTAGACAGTTTCATTTTCTTTGCAGGGACACACTATTATCAAGCAAGTTATTTCAAACCTCATTTATTAATATATTCCAACAAGTAGGACATCGATTAGCGAATTGAATGTCCTAGGACAAGAAGGCTCCTTTTTGCGTTGGCACCGTCGTCTGGGCGATGTCGTGCAACTAGGTCAGAGGGCGTCTCCGGGGCCTTGGCGACTGCCGCCGCATTGTGCCCTGCCCCCGCCCCCCCGCCCCCCCCGGAGCGTCTACGCCCCTGCGGCCCCAAACAGATTCGCGTGCGCGACCGGCAGGCGGTCGCGGGCTTCCTAGAAGTCCCGGCAGACGCTGAAAAATCTGTGACAACTTGACAGTAGCGCAAACGACAAAGAAGTGTCGCGGTGGTTTGCGATCTTTTTTTATTTTTCTTTCCGTGTTTCGTGCGCTTTTAGACGCGGTTTTGCCTTCACAATGGACGGTGTCGTGTCGCTTCTCTCCGTTTCATATAGGTCGCCGTGTTCAATACGATTTCCGGCTTCCTCTTGGTTCTGATGATTTTCTCAGCCCGGGAAGTGGTAAACTAACTGTAAACTGTAAACTTCTGGGGAATTCAAGTAACAGTAAACGCTTTGTGGGCAAGACTGCATTGAGATCTCGAATAACTCCCTTCTGGGGTATACAAGTCTGTAAAAGGGATGTTTCATAGCGCTACCTGAAATACACTAAACATTTTTCAGTAGCAGAGTGGTAATATAGTTCACACATTACAAAATCTTTATTGTATAATTGCACATTAGAGTAGCTCCACCAATGATATAACAGTATTTTACAACCATTAGTTTCCCTAATAACGTTGGGAATTTATTTTATTTATGTTAAAAATATCAAGTATTTAAATTATTCTTAAAAGATAATTTGTACGACAGATACTTTCAAATGTTGAAAATTTGACCTCTTCTGTAATGCTGCTGAAAATCGATTTCAATATATTAACTGTTTAAATACAAGTTTTAGGGTCTCCTTATACCACACGTGTTTTTTTAATATGTCAGTCCGACCATCTGTTACTCCTTCTACGAGTTGTAATTATTATGTCTCTGGAAAATAAATATTCACATGTTCACAATATCTTTCTACCAAATTTGCATAGTAATACGATAATACAGTTGGAGATTGAGACAAAGAGCAATTACTCTTTCTGCGTAGTTTCCGGACTTGTACTACGTGTTGTGTGCTCACAACACAAACAAATGGTGTATATGACCAAAAGACATGCAATGTTTCTGTTGTCACCTCGGATTTTACATGTATCACGTGTGAAAATGATGCATTGTCAGGTTACATACGCAAATATTACGTTTCTCACAATAATTGCCTATCTAAATGTACGTACCTACAAGTCATAGTATTACCATATAACTATATTACGACATACAGTGGCTGTTGATACAGAAAACTATATATCATAACTCAAGGTTATCATAAATTCCAAAGAAATATATTATATATATATATTATTTCATGTAACTCTGGCATGGCGTTGTTGCCCTTTTTACTGAAACTTTGACATGATGAAAAAAAATATTGAAAATTTCTAAATGAGAACCGAACTGTGAAATACTTTCCTTAACCATTTTTGGTCACGACTAACAAGAAAACTACTAAAATCAATAATGAAACTCCCGCCTTTCTTGCACTCCTGTAATTTCGAGGAAACACTAAACTTATTTTTATTTGCCTTCATGACCATTATTTAGCGAACATAAAAAAATAGGAAATTAGTCTTCTAAACGTTCCAAACTACAGCTGAAAATTGACATAAACTAGACAAACATTAGAAGAATGGTTGTCTAGTTTATGTTGTGTGTGTGTGTGTGTTTTTTGTGTACATGTACGTGGAGTATTCGATAAACTGAATGAACGTAATCTTACTCGATGTACGTATTTAGAGACGGAAAATGAGCGCCTACAAAGGTGTTTGATAGGCTGGCGACGTAGATGCACGCATTTACGTCTCCTGACCCCTTACATCTGCAGAATACGTCCAATGGTATTCGGTGGGATATGTGAAAACGCTCCAACAATGAGCTTCGTAGATATGCCAGGAAGTGCAATGTTCTCTTGGTACCAATATAATTTAAGTGACCCCAGAAGTAAAAACATAAAGAGGATAACTCAGGCTCCGGCTGGTCTTTCCACTTGTCCCCGACGCCCTTTCCTATGATAAATCAATTACTCATCAAGCTAGGACGTAACTGCCTAGCTGCAGTAGGGAGATACACCATCGTTTTAAACCACGCGGGAATAATCTCTCTTCGTTCAGAACAGTGAGTGATGCAAGAAGGATGTTCAAATATCCTTCACCTGTCACTAATCCTGGGTAGAAGAAAAGGGCAATAATGCAGTTTTTCAAATTCCTTACCATAACTTTATCTTTTGACCAATCCCTTCGCATATTTATGTGACCAGTAATGGTGAAAAAATTGCACTTGACAAGATCTTCAAATGTCATCAAAGACCATTCCAAAATTCATCTCGAAGAACCGGACCGTCTCCAATTAACTTGTGGAGTTGTTAACTTGTGTGTGTGTGAAGGTGACAAGGGTGGCATTGGTGAGTTTGTATTTTCATGTAGATTATTTTGAGCATGCTCGTTCCTGCTGTTATACATCTCAGGGATTTTTTTATTACTTAAATCAAACCGACCGAAAACAGTGACAGTTGTTTCCTACTCAGTGGACTGCAGCGCGGGGCTACTGAGTTGCAATCTTCGACAATACTACGAATTTGAATTTTCCAACTATTTTTTCAACATGTGTACCACTAATTAGTACGCGGACAGAATGCATTCTACTGACTTCAACTTCCTATTCCCGCCGTCTTCGGTCACCATACAGCAAGATAACCTGCGTACTTTCCTTTAAGTTCAAAACTATAATTATCTTCTACCAAACAAAAGTATTTATTTCTTGTATTTTAATTCTCGGTATTTTGGTTTGTATTAAAGGTTGTAGGACTATTATGCAAAATGTACATTTTGTACAATAAAGTTCTCGAGAAATGCACATATTCACTAATATACCACGGCATCACTTGTACTTTGTTAATAAAATTCTCGAGCAATGTACATCTTTTCCCAGGAACCAGGGCATCCTTTGTACGTTGTCTTAATAATAATGAGACATTACTTCGTTTCAATGAAAGTATTACTCTACCAACTCCTCGCAAATTGCTTAAAATTGGAATAGAGGAAAAAAGTACAATGCAGTTAGGAAACAGAGAGACTTAATTATCCCAGAGATATAGTTGAATACAAGAAAGTCTTTAGTAGAACCATTCGTTTTATTTTTTTAATTCATTATTGAAGGCCCATGGAATGTGCTAAGGAATGTCCTTCTACCCGGGTTCCCGCGCGGGAGTGACCACGTGGTCAGAGCAGACGCCAGTAACCTGCTCCGTCCTCTGCCGTCGGCGCCCGCGACGCGCTCTGCGGCTAAAACTGATTTAGTAAGCGCTGCGCGTCAGGGAAGTGGGTAGAAAATTATAACGCGGCATTAAATACATAATTGCGCGTACGTTTACGATCGTAAGCCAGATTGAGGATAAGTAGGCGTTTCGCGTGCTGCGGATTTATGCGGTGCGTCGGCCGTGCGACGCGCGGCGCCCAACCGGTTCCGAACCGGCGACTCGCCTCCTGCGCATTAATCGGGATCTGCCGCCCCCGCCGACACTTAGCCAATCCGCCACCCCCGCCGCCACCGCCGCCCCCTCGCCACCGCCGCCCCCTCGCCCCCGCCGCCCCCGCCACCCAGGCTAACAGCCCACCACCCCCGCCATCCCCGCTAACACACACCACCCCCGCCGCCCCTGCCACCCCTGTTGTCCCCGCCTACACCCCGCCACCCAACACCGACCTTCTCTCCAACCTCCCCTGCCATCTCTCCCCACTAAACCCCAGCTTGCCACCCCCCGACACCCCTTCCTCGCTACACCCCCCACACGCCCCCTCGTCAACTCCCACCCCTCCGCCCCGTTCCCGCAGTCCGCCGAGGCGACGTGCCTTACGCCTCCCGTGCGCGCGAGGTCAGGGTTGCCAGTAGTGTTGCTTTCCCCATCACTACTTCGGACTACGCCTCTGACCTCATCGTTCTGAGAGCTGCTCAGAGTACATTATCTTTCTCATGTCTTTACGCATGTCGTGTATTTATCCCATTTCCATACATAAAAATTAAAGAAAGACCTCTATAATTTTTTATTCATAATAATTGAGAGAATGACATTTCTATCTCGACTCTGGATGACAATAATTTGATGTATGTTTAAGAAAAATTTACATTTGAGAACTTCAAAAGAGGTTTTGAAATTTACTACAGGTGAGCTTGTGTAGTTTATTATGTGTACAAATTTATTAATGTTTTGAATGTAAAATTTGGAAATCATTTGAATTAGTTTGAATGGGTTTTGTTTTTTTATAATGTAGAACCTAACGATCGGGTAGAAAAACATCCGGAAACGTTCTCGTTTTAAAAACGTTTTGCAATAAAATGTAAAAGAAGAAAAAAAATATTGGGCAGTCATAATATACATATATTTAAAAAAGAATACAAGACAAATATAAATAAAATTTGAAAATAATTTCCGCAAAAATTCTCCAAACATTACACGTCCATTATGTTCCCCTTATTTCTAAAGAATTTAAAAAAATCCCCATTTATGGGATAAAATTCCCCAGTCTGGCAACCCTGCGCAAGGCGGCGCTGGGCAGGAATTGAGCTTCTCTGCGCGCTCACACGCAGCGCTGTCGCGCGGAACGAAACGGCCACTTGGAGTGGACGTTGAACGCACTCTCGATGTGGCGTGATTGCAATGGGGAATGTTCTTCATCGGGTAATAACGCATGACTGTGCTAGTGTTGCAATCGATGACTTTCCGATCACCACTTCCGTAAGTGAAGGATGAAATAAATTTATTACGCTAGGTGATACGTAGCTTTAGATTTATGTAAATATTAATTTGACTTAGAGAAATATTTAAACCTTCAAAAGAAGTGTATTGCTTTTATTTTTCATTTATGCTTTTGAGAGAATTTCTCAATTTGTAGTTACAACCTATTGAAAATTTATGCTAATTTGTTTTAGATAATTTTGTTATTAATCTTAAGTATCGATTTCTGAAAATTTTGTTTCGTCCCATTACATCTTTAGTAACACGAAGCTACATCATGGTAATATTTATTCTTTGTGATTTTTCAGATCGTTTGGAAAAGGTCTTCTGGTCTTACGTCTTGTTATGTGCTTTCGTCCATATCGCGCGTTTCCTCTGCGGCTTTTATTTTTCGTCGTTGGCCGAGTGATACCGGAGCGTCAAGTAGATGGTGGCAGGCGGCCGCAGTAAAGCGCTAATTGCGCTCCAATTCAGTGCGAACTCGTAGTATTAATTGTTATACGAGTTGTGTAAATTGCATTACTCTTGTCCGTTTTGTACGGCGGTCCTGGCGCCTTCCGTGCTGTTCACGAATTCTCAGCGCAATGTAACCTGCGTGAGGAAGACCTTATTGCTTGACGTCTTCCGCCGGTGATTAGGAGGCTTTCAAAAGCCACCTCTTCAGATATTGCGCTTTTTTAATTTAACTCAGCCAATGGCCTCATTGTGGCTGCTCGCGAAGGGTTTTTTTTGTTTCTCGAATGGTCGATTTTTCTCATCACTTATGAAGTGTTTAGGGATCGTGCCCTCATAGACTGCAGATAATCGGGGTGGTTGTAATTTTCCTGGAGTAAATTATGCTTGTCACGTCTTCCTGTTCACCGGGTTTTCGTTGCCTTGGCATAGAATGTAAAGGTTTCGTGACTGAACAAAATTTGGTTGCGAATGCGGAGTTTTTCATTATTAATAAAAAGGAGATAAAAAATACAAAGATAACTAGGATAATGAAGTTGTTTTTGGCTTGGGTTTGTTTTTGGCTTTTAACAAATTCAATAAATTATATTATTATTATAAATAAATGTAATTAACGCCACTAAATTGTAATATTTCGCCTTGGAATAAACAAGTTTTATAAAACTTTTATTTCTTTTAAAAGATAAAAATTGTTAAATTAACACCAGAATACATACCTTCATATATCTAGCAGGTGCAATTTCACTAGGAAATGCCTATTTGTGTCTCTCTCATCTAATGGCTTTGAACATTTTAAACTTCCGTATTTGTTATGGAAGGTCACTTTTTATGAAAGAAAGTTTAAAAACGATAAGTTAATTTTTCAGAATATGTCAATAACAGCAAACAGAAAAATGTGTATTAAAATAAGTTCGCTGTACGATTTTTCAGAGCATCTATCCTATTAGAGCATTTGTTTCGAACCATTAAATTTTAAAGAACTGACGAACTCGTGTAGTAGTATAACATTATAATAATAGCAATTATAACTATGACATTTTTATAGATATTGTTAAAGATATTCAATTCATAATATTACAGAAATGTAATATAAGCAAAGATCTGAAGCTAATGAAATTAGTCCTTACAAGAGTGTTGATACTTCACCGACACTGACCATTTTCGAGCAGTGCAAAACGAGCAAACTGTCTAATCGTCCCCCGAGCACATCATCCAGCGTGAAGGGGCGCTTATCGCTCACGCTGATCACTCTCGCTCATCATAATTTCAAATTTTTCAAGTCCGTACTACCTACTTCATTCTTGCGTAGACTTCGGGCAGGCAGTCCGGCCATTCCAGGCGGGGAATAGGCCAGAGCAGCGCATTTGTTGCGCAGATTGCTACGTGGTTTGGGCTGAATGAGTTAGTCACTGCTGAGGCGCCCGCCGGGTGACTCAACGTCTCCCTCTCCCCCGACGTCAATTGACAAAATCTTCGCTCCTGGCGAGGGGATTGCTCTGATTTTGTTCTCGTAGAAGCAACATTCTATGTGTTTGATACACAATTTACCCTTGTATAAGTTGGAGTACTTATTAAATCCAGATGTTACATTTATTAGTATCTGTTTTTTTTAAATTTTCATTAATACCTTACACGCTTCCTTCTGACGAACGATTTTGGGAGTTTTGGCGAACGCGCATGCGCAGAGTTGCCTCTGAGGAGGCAGAGACGCTGAGCGCCTTCGCGCGGTACCTAAAACTCCTGAAATCGAACGTCAATGCCAAACGTGTTAAATCTCTATCAATAAGAAGTTTCAACACTGGGAAAGTAGCTGTCATCATTCGTCGCAGTTAAACCTCCAATGGGGTAAAGCAAATTCGACTATTTAAAAAAGTCTCTACCGCACGAACTGCAGAAGGAAAAAAACTCCATAGCTTAAAGGTCAATCGATGTTGAAAATGCGTAAGAACTGAAAACGGTCTATCAGGGGGAAGTAAATAACACGTATGTTCGAATGCATATGGGTGTGAATCTTCAGTTTACTTTTGGGCTTGTAACTAATTTTCTTAGCATGCAGTAAATTACAAGAGCAATACCACGATCACTACATGGGGGAAGCACTGATATTCTTTTCGAATTTACGAACTACGTCCATTTTGCTCCATATATTTTTAATTTTGCACGTAGTGTTATTTTTATTTTTCATATTTTAGTTTTCAAGATTAATTATGCAATAACATCTTTTTCGCATAGTTAATTGAAATAAATTGCTTTAATACTTATTACAACCTTTTGAAGCAAAGCACAAGGAAACACATTTTAAAGTGAAGAAGAGAAATTACTCCCTTCACATTATTTCCCTTGCTGGGCACTTAGCAAACTTATCTCATTTTGTAGTACTTACAACGACACATCAACCTTCACAGTTAAAGAGTTTTGAACCGACCGTTTACGATGTTCTCAAGAACTGCATAGCAAAATTGTGCCTTTTCTTAATAGCACTATAGGCTAAAACAACATTTGACATTAATGTGACGTGTGCTAAGCACCTTCATACAGCAAGATGATCTTATCACAAGTACACATGTTCGTGTGGTATACATTGCAATCTGCGAAATACTCAACTGCCTGAATTTGCATACTGCCATTTGCGTGTGAGTTTTCATGAACCGCAGTTATCTACCAGTATACGAATAAACTGTAAATGTGCAACTTCTGTTCCTGGTTAAACATAGTACGTTAGAGCAATCAGAGCGACATGAAATAGAAAATTGAGAGATCGCACATATTTAGTCACGACCATTCGACTTTCGAGTTCACACAGTTCGAGTCATAAGACACACGGAATGGAGTATTGACTTCCATTATTCTAAACGTTTTGAGGATGTTTACTTAGTAATTTCTGTAATTTGTTAGTATGTCGTGTAATAATTTTTTTTATTAATTATCAAGAAACCAGAAAATCACTAGTAGAACATCTCGTTCTAACATTTCAAGCGACTTCACGTCGTGACGTAAAGTCGACGTGTCGATCTGACGCAATCGCTGAATCCAGAGCCGAAATAATCATTGGTGGGGCCTCGGAGGGTCGTTCGTCGTGGGGGCCCTTAAAATTCACTTCACTTCATTTTATTCTTTCGTTATTTTTGCCTACGATCATCTGTCCCGAGAAAGTCGATGAACCTGTAAAGCAGTACCGGCCGTCACTAAGCTTCGCGAACCGGACCCCTAAGATCTGAGTGTCGCGCGACCAGACTGGATTGATTGTTAGTGATTCCGGGCACGCCAATTACTAAGGTCATTAGTCCCGTAAGTGAAGTGCACGTTTTTCCTCGCGGTATGGTGGTAGTCTTCCGCCGCTGGGTGGTGAGATCTGGCGCCGACCTACTGTCGGGTAACGGTGTTTCCCCAACCAAGTATCTCCAACTAGCGGGGCACCGACCCAGCCAGCTCAAGCTCTAAGCTCCCGACCGCTCTCCCGGCAGGTGTGGTAGTGTAGTGCATGTTAGTGTGTGTGAGGGATAAGGATAGGACAAGGAAGACGTAGGAAAGATCGCTCGCGGCCTATGGCCCATTTTTTAGGGTTCTGCTTCGGCATTCGCCTGGTGTTGATCGGAGAAACCACGGAACAATATTGATCAGAGTAGCCGGCCACAGCGACTGAATTCCGTCTAGCTGACAAGCTAGTGTCGAAAGTTCTGCTACCGTCAGGATTCGAGCCTCCCGGTCAGATGTACTGCAATTGATACCCTCTGCCGTCCGATACGACCAGACATGAATTTTATACGATTAGGTTCGTAAGTTCCGCAAATACAGGACGAACAGTATAACACAATCTGGTTTCTGTCATCTGAAGAAACAGACCCTGAGGATAGCGCATAAAAAGGAAACTTTCCTTCAGTATATTTGCTAGCTACAGGGGTTGCTAGATTCGAAAATATCGAGTCGTCTCTTTCTCGCACACGTCCTCGATTGAAGGAGTTTTAGGGTGACGCCGTCTCATAAAGCCTATCTGACTTACGAGAACGAGTGAGAATACGCAGCATTAAACAATCATTTCCGCTACTTTTCTCTTTCTTTTTTTCTGCCTCATTTCTTTTTGGGGATTTCTTTACGATTTTTATGGAATTTACGAGGGTTCTGGAGCGATCGCTCTGTCCGTTCAGTGCTTAATCCCGGCCTAGAACATTTTATTTGAGTATTAATGTTTATGAAAAGTTAACAAATTTCGCTTTTGTTTGGTCTTTTAATCTTCCAAAAACAGAAATTATTGTTATGGCATTTAAAAAAAGTATAATCAGTATTAAATGCCCAATCAGCAAAGAATAGTTACCAATAAGACATCTGTAATTGGGATATTATCATACTTTCACTTACCAAGGTTCGTGTTCCTTTCTCGACGAATTCTATTGAATGGTTGATACTATAAGTATTTCTTCAATTTAATTTCGCACTTTTCGAAAGTTGTGTTCACCATTCCGAGGAGCAGACAGCAGCGTAGACGCGGCGGAGATGTTTGCGGAGAAGACGCGAACCGAAGCGCGTCCGGGGTTACCTGGTCGTCGCGTCGCGTCGCGTCGCGTCGCTAGTGGTGATGCGACATCGACAACAAAAGATCGATGTTAGCAAACATTGATGTTCAAAATTAAAACATCGATGTTAAAAATATATCGACTAATAACAATGGATGTTTTTGGACTGGATTAGCTTCTGGACTAAATCGGTTCCTAAATAGGGAATTGCTGATAAAAGGTTAGTAATTACGGTGGCTCCTCAAAATGATATTTGTCCTCATGGTAATACGTATCCTATAAAGGCTGCAGCTATAACTAGAAATAAAATTAGAGTTCCTGTTATTCAAGTGAGTATTAAATTATAAGATCCATAATATATTCCACGTCCTACATGGGAGTAGAGGCAGATGAAGAAGAATGATGCTCCATTAGCATGTATTGTTCGTAAAAGTCAACCAAAATTTACATCTCGGCAGATGTGACTTACTCTATTAAATGCTATGTTGATATCAGCAGTGTAATGTATGGCTAGGAAAATTCCTGTTATGATTTGAATGATTAAACATAATCCTAATAGGGATCCAAAATTTCATCATGTTGAGATGTTGGATGGGGTTGGTAAATCAATTAATGCTCCTTCTCTCTCTATCTCCCTCTCTCCCCCTATCTCCTTCTCTCTCTATCTCCCTCTCTCCCTCTAACATTAAATTCGTGTACTTTAAAATTCAATTGAGATTGTTCGTTTTTATCAATTCACCGAATAAGGGTACGTGAAGAACTGGCAGACCCTACTTCCGCAGCGTGTTTTTAACCATATCTGGATGTACGAAGTGAATATAAAGAAAGAGGAAATGCAAGGGCATGGAGGTCATGTCGAGCGAGAAAGTTAGGTCGATGAACGCAGTACAAGCGTCTTTCGTTTGGTTCTAACACATGAACTCACAGTGTTACCATCAGTTATATTTCATTTTGTCACTTTTACACTATCGTGATCATGGGAATTTTTATTTCAGAAACAAAACATCGAAAAAGAAAAAAATCGTCGATCACAAAAGATCGATGTTAGAAACATCGGAGTTAATACATCGATGTTGTAAACATCTACAAAACATCCATGTTTTGAAAACATCGACGTCGCTGCCGCATCCGTAGTCCTGGGCTGCCTGGTCGTCGCGTTCCGTCGCGACGCAAGGATGTTCGTGAACCGCCACTACAGCGAAAACCACTGAAACCATTAGCATTTGTTTGTACCTGGTTTGTACCCATTTGCACAAAAACGAACAAACACACAGGTTGAGGTTTACATTTTAATGAGGCGGTGGTTCGTGCACCGGAACTCTACAACTATTCTTGTCACATTTTTTACAGTTGCTGTGACGAGAGTGGTGCTTCTCCTGCCCTCTCATTGAAATGGCTGTATTTTCATTAATTTTATCGTATACACGAAAATTCAGGTGGACCTATCCTATACTAAACAAGTAGAATCGATTGAGTATGATTTTCGATTTTTTGTACAGTTGCTGTGACGAGAATGATGGTAGAATTCAGGTGTTAATTCTGCAGCCTCATTAAAATGCAAGCATTAATCTTGTAAGTGTTTTTGGTACAAACGAATGTTGTTTTTTTTTTTTTTTGTAGAAACGGGCACAAACTTGGTACAAACGAATGGTGATGGTTTCAGTGGTTTTCGCTTGAAGGCCGTTGGCGCGCACTCGCGTCGGATGCAAGCGCTCGCAGCGCCCCGCGTGGCGGGTACCCGCAGCGCATCACAGGTTCCTCACGCGCAGATAAGCGATCGGCCACCCGTCGCCGCCGGTCGCTTCCTGCCCTCGCGCTTTGTCGCGGCAGCCACGCTCGCCCGCGCTGCGCCTCTGTGGAGTGGGAAAAGAGCAGGAGATACGAAAATTATCAACATGAGACGTGTATATTGTCGTGTAATAAGAGAAAGGGTGGGTGGTCCCCACGCTCGTTACAAGTAAAACGCAGATCTCAGACGCGTAATTACCCGAGAAATAAACGCTGCCCTTTTTGTTACTCTTCTATGTTTTAATATGACGATTTATGTTCCTGCGAGAAAAATATTTAACTTCATAAACATTCTTCTCAAATTATTCAATGGTATTTAACACGTCGGATTGTAAATTGAAGTATAAATGTTACGGTGAATTTATTACGATTTATTTTCAGGCAAAGGGGCAGTTGGGTATGACGACATTCCTTCTTTATTTTTGAAATTCTATTTCAGATTCTATTAAAATAGTATTTCAGGTTTAGGAGTAGAAAAGGGAGGTGTTTGAAAGAAAATAAACATGTGACATGATGTTTACGATGGGCGAAATAGATGCATGAAAAATCTGGAACTAATGCGTGAAGGATAATATACGTTTTGATCGATATTGAAGTTTATATTTCGAAGACCAACCGGAATAGAGCTTATGAGAGGATTGTGAAATAAATTACGAGAAGTGGAACTGCTGCAGAAAGAACTGCATAAGACGGATGAATGGCGATGCGCGATTGTGCGAGAATGTCTCTCACGTTGCCAAAATGACGCATAACTACATTTCTTGGGGTATCACGTGTCATAGAAATTTCAAACAGAAGCTAAGTAATATTGTCAGAGGGTGCAATGTGTATTTACCCTCTAACTTTTACAGAAGCTCGGCAGGACGAGAATCAAGAGAGCGCCGGAGTTCACGAGATTTCCAACGATTCCTTGACCTAGTGGTGCCTTTGTGTGCCGAAATTATTACAATGCATCCTGGTTATAATGAAACAGGATTAATGATAACGTTCATGCTGAAGTAAAAATGTTTGGATTCCACAATGTATTAATCTGTAGGATCATTGATGGCTTCCGAACGGCAACAGTATCAGGACTTTTGACGAATCGGAAGACTTGAAAACACTGTGGCTAAGGCCAACGAGTGACCATTAAGATTAAATAGTTTGATTACTAGAAGGAATGATTTGTTGTAATTGATCATAATTACTTTTAGAGATTTAAGACTATTTCTACGAAATAACCACCTACATTATTTCTTACAATGCCTGTTAATTTTGATAGTGCTCAGAAATTCGTCTAAAATGTTCCCCCTTTTCCAGGATATTCTTTATTTCTCGATATTCCAATCCCACGCCAGTGATGCCAGCGCCTGTGTAGCGAAAGCGCTTTGAGTGGAAGCACGTGTGGTTCGCGCGTGTTGCTCCAATGCAGATTCCGACGTCGAAATCGCAGACGTCACGCGACACGCGCCGACTCTTCCATCCGCGCTGCTTCGGTGCCCGGCTTCGCGAGGGATCTCGCCCCCTGCGTTAGGCGACCGCGCAAGACAACAGGCTCTGCGCCAAGGCTGGCACCGGCAGAGGTGGCTCAGGGCATCGACTGGTGTCTCTGCAGTGCCTCTCACCGGGAGGTTCTTGGCTTCCACTTCACAGAGTGGAAAGATTTTCAACACTAGCTTCGTAGCTAGGACTAGTTCTGTCGCTGTCTGAAGGAGAATTCTAGCGGCCGGCTGCTCGGTAGATTTCCGTGGTTTCTCTGATCAACACGAAACGAATGCCGCAACAGTATCCTAACAAACGGGCCACGGGCCGCGTGTGATCTTTCCTTCCACTTCCTTGCCTTATCCTCACTCCTTTCTTACTCTCTCTCTATCTCCCTCCCTCTCTCTCCCTCTCTCTCCCTCTCTCCCCCCTCTCTCTCCCTCTCTCCCCCTCTCCCCCCTCTCTCCCTCTCTCTCCCTCTCTCTCCCTCTCTCTCCCTCTCTCTCCCTCTCTCTCCCTCTCTCTCCCTCTCTCTCCCTCTCTCTCCCTCTCTCTCCCTCTCTCTCCCTCTCTCTCCCTCTCTCTCCCTCTCTCTCCCTCTCTCTCCCTCTCTCTCTCTCCCTCTCTCTCCCTCTCTCTCCCTCTCTCTCCCCCTCTCTCCCTCTCTCTCTCCCCCTCTCTCCCCCTCTCTCCCTCTCTCTCCCTCTCTCTCCCTCTCTCTCTCCCTCTCTATCTCCCTCTCTCTCTCCCTCTCTATCTCCCTCTCTCTCTATCTCCCTCTCTCTCTCCCTCTCTATCTCCCTCTCTCTCTATCTCCCTCTCTCTATCTCCCTCTCTCTCTATCTCCCTCTCTCTCTATCTCCCTCTCTCTCTATCTCCCTCTCTCTCTCTCTCTATCTCCCTCTCTCTCTATCTCCCTCTCTCTCTATCTCCCTCTCTCTCTATCTCCCTCTCTCTCTATCTCCCTCTCTCTCTATCTCCCTCTCTCTCTATCTCCCTCTCTCTCTATCTCCCTCTCTCAAACACACACACACACATACTTACAAGCTCTAGACTACCACACATGTCAGGAGACTCATCAGGAATCTAGAGCTTGTCCTGGCCGTGGTAGTGTCCCGCTGATGGCAGATACCTGGTTGGGGAAAAACCCGCCAGCCGACGGTAGGTCGGTGCCGGATCTCACCATCCACAGGGGGAAGAGCACAGCCACCTCGCAAAAACATGCACTACACTCACGGGGTCAATAACCTTAGCCGATGACGCACCCGTAATCACTAATCATTCAGTTCCAAGGCTGATTAGACTAAATGCTGTTAAACGAGCAAAACCCTAGTAGAAATTTCGATAGTAAACTACAGGGAAATAGTAAATACTTAATTTTAGAACTGTATCATTGCATGATGGTTTCTTAGTTATTGCATAGAAATCTTCAACTCTGTAAATAAGAATAATTAACATTATGTAACATTAGCATAGAAGCTGGAGGAAGAAATAGCGCAGGGAAATTTTTATACTTTACTACTCTTTAGGACGAGAGAATGAAAATGGATCTGTATATAAATATACGAAAAAAATGTTTTCGACTTGCATTCGAGACAAATTTTGTTTGAGGAGAATTTTTCTGTTTGTTAATTTGTACTCTCGTTGACTAGGTGAGCCCCTAAATAGAAATCTATTCCTTTAATTTCACTTTTGAAGTGAGTTCTAATTTATTTTCTATACATTCTAAACTTTTAATGAAACTCTAGGATTAAATTTAACAATACCCCTTGACAATAAAGAACAGTTTTGGCGAATGGAACGTAGTAAAATATCTAACTAAAAATATTTAAGTGCAATAATCTAAAGAAAAATGTATGGTGTGTTGCAAAATGTACGCATGTTAGTTGAGATTGGATGTAATACGCGACTTTTTTCTAGTGTACTATTAGGAAAGAACATTGAAAGAAAATTAGGATTAGGCAACATTCAAAGCTTGCCGATGCTGAATCAGAAAATAATTTAATCGTTTCTTCGTATTTTTCTTCGTTTTACATATTCTACATTTATCTGCACACGAACATTTGACAGTTTCTAAAGCTCTTTTGATATTGTTGAAAGATTTCTAAGAATTCCAAACATCTACATTTACAGAGGGAAATAATATTAATATTTAGACTTAAATTTTCCAAATCGAAAAAATAATAATAATAAATCTAAGTATGGGTTGTCGGTGATTCCTAAATTTAAATAAATATAAAATTTTAAAATGTTAAAAAATTACAAAAGCATATAAAACATGCACAAATGAATATTGAAAGAAGGAGAATGTTGATTTGTTGTTTAATGTATGGTTTTACGAATTTGTGAGCAATGTACGAATCATTCAATAACTTATTCAAACAATTATGAATAAATATTTCAAAAAAGTAAAATGAGGAAGAAAAACGAACGTTATATGGAGTAATACGCGAGTTTCTCTCCTTGAAAATTACCCATTGCCCGGCGCAAACAGCACAAAGCAAAAAACCCGCAACAAAAAGCCAAAGCTGGTTTCGTCCGTTGCTCACATTCTTGGGATGGCTCGGGGCATATGTTAGCGTCCGCGGCACCCAAAATGAGGTGATATAATAACTTCGTTAGGAAGTGTAGAAATGAATATTTCATAACTGCGGCGGGCCCGGGCGCTGCGAGTTGGCTCGCTCGGCTGGAGCGCCTGCCCGCCTGCCTGTTCGGATCGTTTCTTTTTATTGCAGGGGCAGAGAAAGTGAGTTGCTTTCATCGCCTCTAACGACTCGTGTCCTGCGGAATGTTGCGAGGATTATTTCCTCGCGTTCCTTCTGCTTGCTCGGGGCACGCGGCGGCGCCGGCGGCGGCGGCGGAGACGGCACGGACTCCGCATTGCGGAGAGCCACTGGGGCCATTTCGTGCGAATTCGCGGCTTGCGTCTTTTACTTGCTCGCTACCGCTTACGCAGTAGAAAGAAAGTTACGTAATGCTGCACGAAAAAAACGAAGAATTTTCGGCAGAAAACTCTTTTTTCAGGGCCCTGCTAACGAAAAAGTGGATAACTCCAGATGCTAAATTTAGTAAAAAAAAGCCTCTTAACACGTGGTGTAACCAGAATACATGTTCTGTGGATCCTTGATACCGAGAAATCCAATGACAGAAAAACTGTCATTGGATGTCTGCCTGTGAACAATGCTAGGGGCTAAATCGATCAGCCGATTTTCTCCAAAATTGGTATTTCCCAATTGATCTGGCTGATGTTGCGGCCCCTTGCATTTGAAACAGATATTTTAATTTTGGGGGGTACTTTACATAAAACCCCTGGGACATTTTCCAGATTTCCAAAAAAAGGGTTGAATCGTTTTTTTATTAAATTTTGTTGTTTGGTAGTTTGACAGACGTTTAAGAGAGTAGTGAAGGTGTTTGAAAGCGGATTTTTCGAAAACTGCAATAGTTCGAAATTATTTCGGGGTCTTCCTACAACTAATATATTAAAGATAGAGATTTTTTCTCTTAATGTAATGTGTTCCTTAAATATAGATTTTGAAATAATGTTATTTACAATTTTTCGAAAATTTGAGTACTTAATATAATTGTATACTAAAATACGGGAGAGAATGTACGTGCACCACTGGTTTAGTATTGGAGAAGTTGAAAACCACTCGTCTGGCTTGTTGATGTCTAATATTCGAAGTCGTCCATTAATTTACGTTGAAGAGACTCCTGAAAGTCATCAGAGGAGAATCGTGTAGCCTAATCATTACAGTGATTAACATTGTAATCAAGATTTATTCGAAATGTCTGCACACAATTAATACAGCCAAAATTTAATAGTTCATGATATCCTTTATTTTTATATTATCTTTAGATCAAGACAGTCGTCATTAATAGTCATATCTAGAAATCGTCTAACATTCTTAACATTCAGAATTGCCATACTACGTTCGATAGATGATAATTTGATTATGTGGAACGGGTAGAATACTTCTGATGATATAAGTGTTGTTTGAGAAATGGCGGAAGTATACTATTAACTACTAACATACTTCAATGAAAGTAGATCCTAGTTCATTGTTTTTGGATTTTTGTTGAATTACTGGATATATAAACAATAGACATCTTTTCCAAGGCCCTCGAGCTACTGAGTTTTCTTTCAATTTATGCGCGGTTAAAAATTAAAAGTCTAGATAGCGAAAAGAAAGGAACTTTAGGAATTCTTACAATACCACCTGATGAAAGTGGTGCTGAGAGTTAAAAAAGAGAAAGAAAAACATATTAAATTTTTAAATGATAGGAGCAGCCTGATTTTGAGATCAAAAAAGATAGAAGTAAAATAGTTTGTAAATTAAGTTTTGACTGTTTAAACAATTGACTACCCATGCCTCGAAACAAAACCGGATCTTGTGTGTACGCCTAATTGCTTTTGCCATTTTTGCTACCGAGACAGTCCACTCTTTCAAGAGAGAGGTAGAAAGTTTTTTTAAATATTAAATCACATTTGAATCTCGAATCTTTATGAATAACCATATAGAACCATGCGAGGAAAGGCATCACAATTCCCACCTCTAGGTTCTAGAAAACTGCTCTTCTATAAAAAAAATTAACTTTTGAAATTAAGTAGAATGTAGAAATTTTTTTTCAAAAAGTTATTAATTTTTGCTATAACGTAAATAATAATTGATCTTAATACTATACAAATAAAATCTCTTGATAGGTACTTTATATACATTATTTTGTACCTGCCTTTTATCGAGATAACAATTTTATCTTAATGGGAACAAGTTGAAATACATCAAATATTCCACCGTTGCCGCCGAGGTTTCATCTCTGGACCTTTGATGAGGAATGTGTGGTAGACAAAGTAGCTGTCGGCAGGTTTGTACGGGATGTCGCTGGCTCTCATTTCTACATCATTATTATCATTCAACATTGCACTATTCACACCCATTCGTCATCATCTATCATCTATTTACTAGTTCCTGACTCGTTTAAGGAGACGTTGAAGGTGTTTTTTACCCAATATATAAATATATACGAAAAATCCAGAAACTTTCCCACGACTGAAGTGCTTCTGCTTCCCTTTGCCTCGACGCAACGCGTGGAAGGGATTAGCATGCGACCAGTTATTTACGAAAGCGAGGGACGCGTGTTTTTCACAGTGTAAATATGGAGGCAGTCACGTTTGCATAGTATTGGCACGTATTTTACATGCTTTGAACGGAAAATGCCGGACACGGTCGTAATTCACGGAGGGAAGCGACACGTGACGGCCCGACGCGAGTCGTCAATCCTCCGACCCCCCCCCCCCCAGACGCTGGCAGCGGCGGCGCGCGGGGGCGGCGCGTGGGGGCGGGCTGGGCGGTCGCTAATGGCAAAAGGCGGTCGCTTGTCTTTCTCTGCCCTCGCCCCCGCCCCGTCGCTCTCGCACAGTGTGTGGGGAGTGACATGCATCAGGCGGCGCTCTTATCTATCATTTATTGTCCATTGCCCCTTGACTATCTGTTTTCGTAAAAAAACATCCCAGTCGTGATGAGAATATTTTGATAAATCTCCTTAGACTCTTTTTAATATTAGCCATTGACCTTTGGTACGGCCTCTTCTAGACGGTCGATCGGAAGCTAACACACTACCGATCGATCAAATCGGGCCACGTCTTGACTGAACTCCTGAGAGAGCAGGAGGAGCCACAGCCGGGCAGCGCTCTCATTTCCACTATATCTCCACTCAAGATGATTTTTGCAACAGAAACTGATGAGGAATTTCTCCCTTTTCTTGTATGTCAGGGTGTCACCGAGGTGTACCGAATCAACAGGAAGGTGCATAGGAAAGATCTCTACTTTCCTCATTCTAACATTCAATACCCCATCCCTTTCAGAAAGTACCTGTTTGAAATGATTTGAATGCCAAATCTTTGCGCACCATGCATGAAGCAGGACCCTGCTCTACACCAGCGCGCTTTGTAAATTGTGAAGGAGACCATACGACCAATTCTAATAAGTGTCCTTCCTATCTTAAAGAGAAGGAGATTCAGAAGATCTGAGATACTGGGGTGTTCTTTCTCGAGACTAAATGTCGGTACCTGACGGAAAATCCAGTTGATGTATGCCGTCCTTCTGCAGTGTGACAAAGACGGTTAAAGCAACAGCGAGCTTCAAAACTCTTACTGCTGCTTCCCAATGGTTAATTTCTGTTGTCTCCTGTGGGCGTCCCTAAGGACGAGTAACTCTTGCGAGGGAGAGAATAATATTTCCCAATGTAAGAAACAGCCCAAGAAGGTTACTGAGCCATCATTGTCCATCCAAGCCTCCACTTCTACTCAGCCTTGCACGAAGGTCGAAGTTCCCAATGTGCTTCCAAGCCCAATGTCAGAGAAAGTACTCCGACTCCTGAGACGCATTCTGAACGACCACTGAGCCTCTCGAGCAGTGCCCAGGAGGACTGTGCTGCGAAAAAAACTTCATCGAGGGACACTCGTCCCTTTGGAGAACAGCGCCCTAAACGTAGGAAAGTAAGAAAAACGTAATTATTACACACAGTATGGCTCCTCCTATCCTGTAACATAAATGTTTTTTGTTCCTGACGGAACGCACTAAAATTACTGTTGTCCCATTACACGCTTGTGACAATCTGCTTGCAGCCAACACTTCTAATTCCACTATGATCCCTATCATTTGGCGGCTTTACGCAGTAAAGGTTCGACGTTGCTGTGTTATCTCTCAGAGCAAAGTTCCTATATGGATGGGTTTACGGTTCTCTGTTTTCTACAGAGGTATCATTTGGAATCAGTCATCGACACCACTAACCTGCTGATTATCAATATAGGTGAATCAACACGTTTCTTCCTAGCGACGAACTAAAGCTAGTGTATTTACCTAGTGCTTCGCAGCCCTTCACATGCAACCGCTCTGAAATGGAATATATTAAACCTGTTTGCAAGCGGCCATTCGTCTCCTCCCTTCGTCCACATTGATCAACTAAGTTGTAGGTTTGCTGAACACCGTCAATGTAACGCACTGACTGCTCAATGTTGCAAGGTAATATGGTCTCCTCAGATGTCTTTGACGATACGGACGGCTAGGCTTCATAGAACCATATTCCTAGCTGCTTCCACTGCATTTTAAAGTCAAGTCTTTCTGTCGCAGTTCCAATCTCAACTTTCGAGGTTATCAGATAGAAAATTCAGGCTATGACACTATTTTCTTGAACTTTGAAAGTGTGGGCACATCTAGTCTGAATCACTCGGCACTAAGTTGCGACGACGCTGCACGGAGGAGGAGACTCTTGTGCAAGAACACCTCTGAACGGCAGGTTACCGTGGCGCAGTTCTGGTCATTAGCGATGCTAACGCGCATTTAATGGTAAAGACATCAGTCATGCGGTGTGTTCGCATCTGAAGAGCCCAATAGAAGGCGCAACTGATTCCAAGGCGAAAAAGATTCCAATTGACGCATCCGCATTTTTCCTCCACTCAAGGAGGGTGACGTTGGTTTGCCTTTGTTACTACTTAAAGCTGCAAGATGAATTTTCCTTCACATCTGAGGAAATCCAAATTGTCGTTGGGCCATTATCTATTCTGAGTCGGCATATTTGCATCATTCTTAGTGCTGAGTTCGTATCTGGATGGGTAACAGCAGTGAAGGGTAATAAAACATCACCTGCCTTGGAATAGCGTTTCGACCACCTTTCGGTCTCATCAGATAGGCAATTCAGTCTATGACGGTATTGTCTAGAATATTTGTCCATTGGTTTACCAGATATACTTTCACAAATGAGGACAGCTTACACCGATCATGTATTCAGGTACCCTGATGGCTCATCTTCTAATAATGCAGTGGTAATAAGACAGTTTTTATAGAATTAAGTTCAAGAAATCATTTTGAATTCACTATTTATAGTGTATTTACATCTCAGGTGTGCGCAAACCTCAAAGCACTTAAATATATCGAGATATCGTAATGCCAGCGAGTTTTCTTTGCCGTACATCCGGAACAAAACATTTATTACACATCTGCACATCCGGGACAAACCATTTATTACACCAACGGTCTATTGTCCATAGCAGTCGGCGCGCCCAGAATCACGAACGAATGAATCCACCGCCTCCTACGCACCGCCAGGGCCCACTGCGGCGTCCGGCGGGTGACGTGGCCGACGAGGGGCGTGCGACCGCGGGCCGCGGAGGCGACTCGTCTGCCATCGCTGTCAACGCGTCGCCGCCGGCGCCGGCGCCGCCCGCTGCCAATAACTGGAGCCCCGGCTTTCGTCTCGACAACTTTCCTCGGATGGCTGCGAACATCGCCTCGGGCGCTGCTCTGTGCTCGGCTCAAGGAAAGAACGTTCGCAACGACGCTGGGCTTCGTTGCGCTGTTTGCCTTAACTTTCGTTGAGGTTTTCTACCAGAAATTGTGTTTCGAGGAACTGCACAGTAAAACACTGAGCATTTGCGGAGAGAGTTTTATAACAATGTATATGGTGGCAAATAATACTTTTTGGCAAACTCTGGAAATGGTTTTATTTTCTGTGAGCCTTGTAGAGAAAGCGATGAAAGATATTGGCCTCTAGAGCAGTAACTCGATTAAGATGATAACGTTGTTTAAGAAGACGACAAAGAATAATTCAGTGACTCAGAGAGCATGCTTACATTGCGATACTTTCAATTATTAAAATCATCGATACTTTTGTTTTGGTATTAGTAGTGTACGTATGAATAGTAATATATCGGTAAAAAACAGTAAAAAATGGAATCCAACTGCAGACACATATATACATTGTTATAACAGTTTCCTTTTCAAATGCGGAATTCATTCCTTTTAGGAATCTGTTCATTCATCTTACTGAAATGAATAAAACGAGGCGATTCGAAAAATATGACTTGTAGTATATGCCATTATTGACATATTCGATCTAAAATTACTTCAAATTATTTCAGGTCATGTAAAATGCATTTTATGAGATTAATCTACGGCTCAAGTACAGATATTCAACGTTTTCATGTCCGTACTTTGTAACAATAGCGTTAGTGAATAACACCCGTGGTGTGGGCCGCGGGCAGCCCCTTGGCTGCCGCAACCCGCCGCGCGCGCGAGCGGCGGCGCGGCGCGGGTCGGCGCGACGCGGGTCGGCGCGACGCGGGGCGGTCGGGCAGCGGCGGCAGCGCCGTGCGCGCGCATGTTTATTAATGAAGAGACGCGTTAATTAAAAAAGCGGCGTGCGTGGGGCGTGGCCGGCGCGAAGAGGCGCCGAGCCGAGCCGCGCCGCGCCGTGTCGACACTCCAGCGGCTGCGCGGGCGATCGCCTGGCACTTCTAGGTCTTATTAGGAGCCGCAGCAACGCCCACGTCCAGATGACGCCACGCCCCTCGCCCAGGTGGCGCCTTCGCGCGGTGGCGCGACGCGACTGGTATACGCCGACGCCCCCGGGATTTCTTTCGTTCCAGGCCCTCGAGGAAGGGAGAAGAAACTTGGCAGCAATAGTAGTTTATAGTGTTAAGCTTTATTGCACGAGTGCATGTTTTGAAATTTGTACAAATACAATAAAGCAACATTTTAACCGAGTTGCATGCGCTATTTTTTGTGTAACAGCATTATAAATTTATAACAAAATCAAACTCAATTTTGCGAGACAACTTTCTTGTGACGTCTCGGGTAATTGACATCTGTGCAAGAAAACTGTGGTCGGCTGTTCCGTTTACCTTTACCTCCCCAAGATTCGCTCGCTGCGATTAGCTGAACGCGTGATGACCCAGTTATTCCTGCCGTAAACTCTAATGTAATCAGTTGTGCTGTAAAATACCATTTTATGAACGATTTCTTGCAACAGAAAAGGTGGTTTATAATGCTGGTATACAAAGAAACAAAAATATCGGATTTTGGAATGAAATTGATGGAGTTCTGCGTGACGAGATCAAGGATGATTATTTCATATGGTCTTGTAAAACTAAGGAATATATGGAAATTATTTTAAAATATTCAGCTATTATTTAGTCTGCGGAAGGGTTGGAAGGAAAATAGCAGGTATTCGCTTCTCGTTTAGTCTGCAAAAGAATGGTCACATTAGGGAAGAGGTTTTCTAAAGATTTTTTTTACTGGTCAGCCATAAGGCTTTACACGTGATGATTTCAGAAAACAACACAATACATAAACATTTTGTTTCAATGTTTGCGATTAAATTAATTGGTCTTCTGTATTTTATTTTATTCATTAATTTTATGTTTTTGAATGGCAATGATAGGGTGGGTTAGAAGGGAATGAAATTACGTATGGTTTCTTAATTCTTGGAAATTGTGAAGATGTTTTCCTAGCTGAATGGAGGTTACATCTGGAGCTGAATGGGGGACGTTGGAATACGTTGTGCTTTGTTTTATTAATTCCATCAGGGATTGAATGTCATCGCGGCGAATATGATTACTTTCGACAAACCAGGGGGCGTTTATGAATTGCATAAATTCATAAGCATGCTGCATTTTACGTCCATTTGTTTATTTGAACATGTTATTGAATTATTTTTTAGTAATTTGTAATTTCTAAATAGAGAGTTAATGTTGAGACTTTTGGGGTAAATTCAAATTGATATGCGAAAATTGCATTAATCGTTGAAAGGACCTTCAGCAATCGCGAGCGAATTATTTCTCTGGTAGCGCAGATAGGGTCGGCAGAAAAGATACTGGGCGGGAAATTTCAGGGGATTTCATAATTGAGAGTTTTGAGATATTATAGTTTAATTGAGCTGGTGATATGGATTTGATTGAGTATGATACTGTTGGAAATTGCTGTGGTTGAAAACATTCAGGATTGGTTGTGGTGTTCGAGAAAAAGGGGGATGATGAGTGTAAATACTGGCAAAATATAATGATAGTATTAAGCTTTATCGCTTGAAGTCTCTCTATGATGTTTTGTGATTTTAAAATAGGTATTTGATTTGCAGGTATGAGTCGTTGCTTGGAAAGGATGGGTACTAGAGAAACGAGAAAAGGTAAGTAGGAAATAGAAAAGGAATAGCTTAATGACCAATGTTGCAAACCAAGTATTGATAAGTTGTAGATTTGTTTAATTTTCGTATCTTCTTTCAAACGTTAATATCTCAAGAAAAAAATGACGTTCGTTAACTATCAGGTTTCAACTTTCCATCTTTGAACGTACTAAACGTTACGTTACGTTACTAAAAAAGAACAAATATTCCCAATGAGTCCTTAGGAGGTTATGCAAATGTGTTTATATAACATACTTAAAAAGTACTTAAAATATTACTGGTATTAAATGTGAAAAATTAAATAATTTTCTCGACGAAAAGTTTTGCATTGCCAACTTTTTGAATTGCAGTATATTACAAAAGGGTATACAAATACTAAAACTTGTATATGAAATAATATGTTTGAATTTAATCAATAGAAACCTGTTTTTATTTTTGTTCTTTTTATCCTGCTTTTGTAATTAAGCGTCAGTTTATTCTATTTGTATCTCACGTGTTGGGCTTTTTTTAACGTGTTAAATTCGTTACCTCAAACATGACAACAGTGCGTCGACATTTGATAATCCAGCAAATTGTAATGAGGTTAAATGTATAATGTCATGTACTTTTTAACTTAACTTCCACTGATCTAATTTGAATTTAGTATTAATCGCATGTTTATTTAATCCAAGCTGCATGTGACATGTACCGCGTATACACCACGTGTGCATCCCCAGTCGCCGGTGCAGCATAACCGCCGCGCCCCAAAGTGCTGCGTTTGCGTCTGGGCCTCATAACGCTGCGTCTGTGCGGCGCCGGAGCGGGAGTTGGTGGCGATAAACACGGCGGAGCTGACCGCACGGGAGCCGGACGCCACTGCGAGACGCCGTCCTCCAAACCCCTGCAATGAACAAGTTCTTTGTATCGGCTTCTCTTAACGCGTTTGATCGTCGGATTGGTCCACACGTCTAATCGGCCTTCTGTTAAGTTCGTCGCCGTCGTCTTGGCCAGGGCTGCTCAAATGGGTGGCCAACATGACGGGCAGCGCATATCTGCGGGCTTCTCGTTGGGTCAGTCTGGTGAGGAGCGGGGGGGGGGGGCGCGCTGGGCGCGATCGGATCAGTCTAATCAAGGGGGAGTGGCACACGGAATACCGCTGCAGGCACTGTGGCTCTAATTCTTGTATTTGACAAGCTCTGGTCTAACCTACCCCTTCCTTCGGGGACGTGTCCCTCTTCCGTTATCAGAACTTTGTGTGCATACCAGTTTCTGCTTCACGTTTCAAAACGTGTATTGTTAATTTCTCATTTCTTTGATTACAGTTCTCATTTGAGGATCTCTATTTTCGTAACTGACGGCGTATATTCAAGCGTTCTCTTAGGCAAAATAATCATTTCGCTTCGACCGCCAATAGATGTTATCGCCAAACTATTTAACATCATAACATAAGAAGTAATCACTATCACTTCTTTTTCGTCACCCTGAACACATCTCTGCCTCCATCGACCAAAACCTTCGGTTCATTTCTACCCCGACCAACCCACAATCTACGAAATCTACACCGCTCACATGACCACCAATCCAGTCACTAGTATTCTTCTCGTCACCTATCTTCCTGGAATGCCACATCTGCCACCTATCCCTGGTGACCTGCGATACGTGGTCCCCTACCATCGCCAGCATCGCCTCTGACTCCGCTGTCCCCGCCGCTGTCTCCGCCGCTGCCCCCGCCGCTGCCCCCGCCGCTGCCCCCGCCGCTGCCCCCGCCGCTGCCCCCGCCGCTGCCCCCGCCGCTGCCCCCGCCGCTGCCCCCGCCGCTGCCCCCGCCGCTGCCCCCGCCGCTACCCCCGCCGCTGCCCCCGCCGCTGCCCCCGCCGCTGCCCCCGCCGCTGCCCCCGCCGCTACCCCCGCCGCTGCCCCCGCCGCTGCCCCCGCCGCTGCCCCCGCCGCTGCCCCCGCCGCTGCCCCCGCCGCTGCCCCCGCCGCTGCCCCCGCCGCTGCCCCCGCCGCCGCTGCCCCCGCCGCTGCCCCCGCCGCTGCCCCCGCCGCTGCCCCCGCCGCTGCCCCGCGCGCCCCCGCCGCTGCCCCCGCCGCTGCCCCCGCCGCTGCCCCCGCCGCTGCCCCCGCCGCTGCCCCCGCCGCTGCCCTCCGCCGCTGCCCCGCCGCTGCCCCCGCCGCTGCCCCGCCGCTGCCCCCGCCGCTGCCCCGCCGCTGCCCCCGCCGCTGCCCCCGCCGCTGCCCCGCCGCTGCCCCCGCCGCTGCCCCCGCCGCTGCCCCGCCGCTGCCCCCGCCGCTGCCCCCGCCGCTGCCCCCGCCGCTGCCCCCGCCGCTGCCCCCGCCGCTGCCCCCGCCGCTGCCCCCGCCGCTGCCCCCGCCGCTGCCCCCGCCGCTGCCCCCGCCGCTGCCCCGCCGCTGCCCCCGCCGCTGCCGCCTCCGCCGCCGCTGACCTCCCCATCGCCGCCGCCCCCTGCCGCCGCCCCTGCCGCCACTCCCGCCGCCGCCACAGCAGCCACCCCTGTTGCTGCCGCCGCTACCTCCGCCTGCCTTCGCCACTCCCCTACCCCCGCCGACTTGAGCGCCGCGTTAATGAGCGAGCGCGGCTCCTGAGCTCCCAGACTCCGCCGCCGCCGCCGCCGCCGCCGCCACTGCCGGGTCACGCCCTACTTAGACGCGCCGTCTAAATTGGTGTGCCGTACGCGCCGTGGGAACGTGCCCTCCAGACGCCCGCAGCCTCCGCTGCTCCCGCCTCACGCCCCCCCCTCGCCCCCCCTCGCCCCGTATCATTCCGGCTCTTCGCATTGGAACGTTTCTCTCCTTCGCTTCACTTTTGTGGAGATCCATTTGGTTTTCTTGGAGAGAAGACGCTACAAGGAAGTCACAATGGGGTGAATCCATAGAAGGTGATTTATGTGTGTACATAAATGTGTGGAAAGAAAAAAAAGTATCTTATTAAATTTATAGAAATTATGACACCACACGTTGTGATTAATAATAATAATAATAATAATAATAATAATAATAATAATAATAATAATAATAATAATAATAATAATAATAATAATAATTAAAAAAGCTACAAAGTCGTGAAAATGTTATACTTTGTGCAGAAAGTAGCACCTTTGCATAGATCACCTTCGCGGCATGAAATTCGAGAGTAAAGATTTTATAATCTATTCGAGAATTGTAAGATAAATAGAAATATAAACGTAATTTAGGGATAGAGTATATACACTCACATTTTTGAAAGTACGCGTTCCTGGGTATGAAATATTGCGATCACATACTCGTGTATAATGCATCCGTAAATTAATAGGAAATTTTATTTATTTTATTCATTATTTAGGACTATTTTTCTATAAACGTCATTTAAGCAAAAACAGTTTTGTACCTGCCCCAATCCCCCATGCTATCAGACCACTAGATCATAGGTCTATTCCCTTAGGAATCCCCTACCTCCTCGAGATAATGAGAGGTTGGCAAGTTGGGGCAGACCTCACATTTCTAGCCATCTGAGCAGTCAGGAAAGCTTTTTTTTTAAGTAATTACTTATTCTGTGCTCAGGATCTTAAAACAGCTTACAGAAACAGCACGTTAATCTGTTACAGTTAACATAAACGTTCTATATTTCTCCACTGGCGAAAATATTAATAATGTATAGAATAGTTAGAAATAGTAGAAGACAAATTATCTACAAATTATACACATAAGTAGACCATCGTCATTTGCTAATATTTTTGTTTCAGAATCTTGTATGTATGTATGTATGTATGTATGTATGTATGTATGCATGTATGTATGTATGTATGTATGTATGTACGTAACTAAAAGCTTTTCGGGTGCAATGAAACTCTTTAAGCCGACTAAGTGATAAATACCTTAAAGTTGGTCTTACAGGAGGCGGTCTTTTCAAAGTGTACATTGTATTATTAAAATAATACACAATATTGTTAGTACTACGTAAAACAACTAATTTGGTTTTAAACGTTAAATGTAAGACTTAAAAGCCGGATATTTCTTTCGGAATGTAATTTATCCCCATTATTTTCTTCTTCTTCTTCTTCTTCTTCTTCTTCTCTTCTCTTCTTCTTATCTTCAAGTATTTAGGCATAATGCCCGTTACGCCGCTTAATTTTGGTCCCTCCAGCGCATTCTTGGACGTCCTACATTCCTTTTTCCTCTCAGCTGATAATTTGCCACTTGTTTAGGAATTCTGTCGTTGTTCATTCGCAACATGTGATCTTGCCATGAGCGTCTGTAGTTGGTGACTTTCTCTATATTTTATATCTTATTATGTATCTTTATATTTATATCTTTATTTTATATCTTTAAATGATGTCATGTGCCTAAAAGGCCTAAAAACTGGAAAACGCGATTAAGCTTACTGTGGAAACCATGCCCAAAAACACGCCTTGCGTTCTATCTCAAAGGTGATGATGAAGTATTTGCATTATTTTCTTTAAAATGTGAGGTACACCGGTCTGCCTCAGATATTACTTTCTTTCACACAAAGCGGCGAATTTTCGACTGAAAAACACTTATTGCTGGGCTCAGGTAACGAAAAAATGTATAAATCCAGTTGATAAATATAGAAAAATATTCTCTAACATACGGTGTGCTCAGAATTCATGTTTTGTGGGTGCTTAATTGTGAAAACTCGATTAACGGCAAAACGGCTGTCTGTCGGGCGCCATCGCTAGCGCCTAAACCGTTCAGCCGATTTTCTGCGAAGTCGATAGTCCCTAATCGATCTGAACGAACTGGAAGCTTTGGGAGTTTCAAACGGATATTTTTATTTTTGAGTTTTTTTACATGAAGCGGACACGAATGTTTTTATGCCTCTGCCCGAATTCGACCCTCACGACGCTTCTGTGTCGTAGTCGTGTGAATGTCGGCGAGTTAAGGAGAAACTGAGTTCGTGTGTCGGAGCGGACAAAACATTTTGCAAGTCGAAACACTTCTGGAGGTTTATTCAGTAGAATAATATAGCGAAGAAGTTAGAAATAATGCAGAAACGTACGTGCTTTTGTGACACCACTACTTTGACTTATACCTTTTAACCTATCACTTTGGAATTATTCTGATCTTTAGAAAAAATTAATCCCAAGAATAGGTGGCCTTCGATTTATTATTTCGGCAAAAAACAGTAAAAATATGGCATAAATATGTGGCCTAAATAAAAATAATAAAAACTGTACGTGCCCTCTGAAATATATCTTTCCGAGAGGTTTCTCTTTATTTCTGTTATCAGTTATACTGTTCTAGTGCCATGTAATAAGCAAGGTGTCATTTTTCATTTACTGTTTAATTCACTACTGGAGGAACCTGGCAGACTTTGTCCTCCTCTCTCCATCTCTTTCCCTCTCTCTTTCTCTCTTCGTATCTCTTACTGTACATGTCCCTCTCTGTCTCCTTCTCCCCCCTTCTCTCATCCCTTTACTCTCCCCATCTATCTCTCACTTTCTGTTTGTTTCTCTCTCTGTGCGTCTATGTCTGCCTCTCTCCTCTCCTCTTTCTCTATTTCTCTCGGGCGTTATTTCACAATCGCAGGGGTAGACACTCTTAATGCTTCAGGGTGCTTCGAGTTGCGTAGAGCGCCGTTGCGTAGAGAGCCTGAACAGGGGCGATTGGGTCAGCATAAACTCATTATCAACGCCTGTCTATGTGCGCATTCCTATCGTACTACGCCCATAGTACTCTGCATAAATTCTTCCCACATGTGCAAGCAATAAGTTGACAAAGTTTTATTGCAATCGGATGAACGGTATGGCAGCGCATTAAGTATCAACCAACCAACAAACAAACATTGTCTTTTATATATAAGATAGAGCAGTTGACGGATTCCTTCTTAGTCGAACTGAAGGAGGCCGAGCGCCCGAAGCGAACGGCGGAGGGGGCCGCGCGGGGCTGGCGTTGAACCGGCTCCGTCGGCGCTGAGTGCTGCTTGTTTGGTCTGCGAGATTCGCCGTCAGACGGCGTCGCTGTCAGAGGATGAGCGATGGCGGCCGTCGCTGCGGGCTAGAGCGGCAGGGGCGGGGCGCGGGGGCGGGGCGCGGGGGCGAGGCGCTTTGGCCGAACGGCCGCTGCCGCGATGAGCCCCGCTGCTTGAAAAGCGGAGTCAAGATTTGAAGATGTGTTTACAAATGGCATAGTCCCCATTACTGTTGGAAACGTTTTGGGAAAAACAAACATAATTTCTTCATACTGAGGTAATCCATACCTCACAGCTCTTGGAATATGATGTATGGACGGTAACAAATCATTCACTTTCGCCGAGATGGGAAAAAGAAAGGAAATTTGAAAGGAATTATGTTTTCTACCTCGCGCAAATTCTACTTACATAGTAAAGAGAAAGTTTTTTTAATGTGGCAACGGAGAAGTGATGTTTCATAAAAACACAAAACAAAAAACAATTTGGCGCCCAGATGTCGAAAAAGTGGATTAATCTTGTTTTCATACAATATGTAACTTGCCTTCGTCCGCCCCTCAGAGGTTTGACTAATTCAGGACCCAAACGTAAGACAAATTAGGTTTCATTGGAGGCGTCACGCACTCCTGATGGGAACCGACCAGAAGATTCTACGGAATTTCTGAAAACATACAGCATTTTTATTTTTTTTTTAAGAAAAAGACAGTTTTTATGTTCTACTTACAGAGGTGATCTATTGCTGAATCGATTCCTCTCGACAAGACAAATTAGTTAGCATTATTCTTAGCAGGTTTTCTACTAAGATATTCAGGAATAATGATAGAAAAACTCTTGTTTTGATGGTTTCAATGCGCTTAGGAATTCATTGCTGAAATCCTGTGAATTACTTTTCGTTGTGATGTACTCTTTTTTCCGGCGTATACTGAATCCTTACGACTTCATTCATCAGGTTGACGCTAATTAAACCTAAATTAGAAAGAAACAAAAAATTAATCAAGTGTTTTAATTGATATTGTTTGATTAAATTTTATAAGCCCGAAAGCGGACGAGCCACGCAAATGTAACATAATTAAAATGTGTTTTTATTAGGAATTTTCAAAGCATAACCAAAACATTTAGAATGAAGAATGCCATCGGAGGTGCCATTAACAACCTTAACACGTATGGACCCTTATCCACATTTTTGCAGAGCCCTGAATAACGAAATATTCGGCAAAACATCTATACGTCCGTCCATCCGTGGTCTGGAAGGGGTCAACATTTAGGATGATCACTTTTACTTCGCGTATTTTGTGGTGAGGGATAAAAACCCTACCTGAAATGTGCATACTCTCACTTAAAATGAAAAAAATTATCAAATAAATGTCATAGAAATTTTCGTACAATGTAGTGTTTATTATAAATATAACAAAAAACTAAAGTTTATAAAATTAATAGACTAGAAAAAAATTATATATTTCATGCCATCTCAAATGCGTTTCATGAACGCCCCACACCCTTGTAACGTTCTTTTTCTTTTTTAATTTTTTTCATATATTTTGGATATAGGTTCAGCAACTTAATGTGTTGTAAGTATACTAGCTTGGGAGGAACGCCTCGAGGATTTTCACTGCAGGCACAGGCTCACAGCAGGCACTTGTCGCGTTCGGGCCTTAGGGTAACTTGACCCCTGCAGCCTACGTGAGCAGACATCTGACCAATACACCTTTCCAATACTCCTTTCCACTACAGTTTACGCATTTGAGCCGTTGGGTACTTTAGTATGAAAAAGTAGAAGAAAATAAATACAAGATGTAATTGTTTGTGTCAGAATATCATATTTATTAAAGCTGTAAAGTGAATGATTTTGATGTCCCTCTTATTCGGGTCCCAGTGAACGGTTTTAAAAATGTGAGTTACCAAAGATAAAGAGGAAAAAAGGAGTGGAGGTCTCTATACATTGAATAGATCACAGGTTTCCTTTATTAATTACAAGCTACGAAATTTGCGTTGTTAGAAATGCGTGGCTAGAACGGAAATGGGAAGATGTCGTCCTGCGCAGCTTGACAAGTTCGTGGGAAATGGTAGATCAGTTGGCCTTGCTTAGAAAACCCCGTGTTGTATGATCGTTAAACCGATTGTTTGTATCAATTGTAAATATTAAATTTTCTTTTTTTTTGTGTATCACTCTTGTGATATCTGCGGAAAACATCAAAAGGTGAGGGAATTCTGATTATATTTCGAAATTATATTTCATACATTTTGTTACATACATTTAGATAAGGCTTATAGCACGATTTGCTGTTACATATGGCAAAAAATATCTCTGTATATGTGTATAAAGAAAGACATAGCCGTCCTTTTCTAAGTAATCTTATCAAAACATCCTTTAGTAAAGGGTGGCCATGGTAAAGATATTGGTAAATATAAAATATAATGTATAATCATGGATATGCAATTTTGTGCAGCACGTTCTTCTGTGCGATGCAATCGCACGTGTTCAGCTAGATCAATAAACACTTGCTAGTTTAGTTAACATACATTCCGTAAAATGTTTTAAATAGTTATAAATCCGTTCATTCTTACAGAAAGAATGTGAGGGTAGCGAAAGAAGTTTAAAAAACATTAATCAATATTTTTTTAATTGCTTATAAAGATACTAAATAATTACTTCAACTTATTAGTTTTAAAGAGAATTAAGAGCTTTGTTCTCTTACTACGTGCCACCATAAGTTTGCAATGACACTAGATTTTAAAATGTTCCAGCTTCCTGTACCCTAAACTTCGAAAATTGAGTTCAGTTGATTCCTCTTGAAAATTATTATTAAATATCAAATACTTTCTGTCTTTATTTTTAAAATGGAAGAGCTCTTCAAAAGCTGAAGTGACACTTTCCGCGGAAGCATAAGCAACATAAATACAAACTCACTAATGTACTACACATTACAGACAAGGTAAAAAGTGAAAGCAGAGATCTGCAATGGCCCAAGCTAGGTATTGTCATTACTTTCAAACAGTGTAAAAGGCTTTCTAGATCATAAATGTCGGAACGAGAAAACCTTTCGAGCTTATCAGTTGTTACTAGATCCCGCACGAGCTAATTCAGAGTATGGGCCTTCTATACTGCGTTTTACGCAACTCTGCCCGCAACTTTCATCCAATCCGAAGCTTGAAAGTGACGTCACTATGGTGACGTTTAAGCATTCTATTGGATGAAACCGTCAACAGCTGATACCTGCCAGGTGCAGAGTTGCATAAGTTGCGAAGGTGTCGATGGATTCTTCTGGAGACGTCCGAATGTAATAGAGAAGATTTTATCCATAAATAAGTGTGCTATCAGTATAAAGAGGACATTTGGAAAATGAATGTAACCTTATTTACGTAGCTTTGAAAGGCTTTGAAGATATCTCATTTCAAATATTACTTTTCACTGTTGATAACTGGAGAATGAATCGTATAATGTATTCAAAAAGTAACATATTTCCTGTCATTGTATTTCTGCTCGGTAAAATCTGCTTCTAAAATTGTATATACGTATGTCGGAACCCCAAGATTATTTAAATCATACAATAAAATGGTTTTGAGGAAAGCCTAGCATAACAAATTTCCACCGCAGTAGTAAATCTACCACAGCTTTGAGCAGATGGCGGCAAAGGAGTACATCGTCCAAAACAGTCTTCCCGGCGCAGCCTACTCCTTTCCGTGGCCCCCAGCGCGCCGCCGCCCCCTCCCACCTACGCATGTAAGGGCGTCTGCATAAGTAGACCATTGTCTGAGGCGAGCCTTCAATAAAACAGCTCAAGCATTTCGGACAAGAGGGATTCTTTTCCTGGCGACGCACCTCCCCCTTCCTCCCCTGTAACCCGCACCCTCGTCACCGCCGCCTCCGCCCCCGATGCCCCCGCCTTCCCCTCCGACCTCGCCGCCCCCGTCCTTGCCGCCACTGGCGATCCCGCCGCCCCCCACCGCTATCCCCGAATCCCGCCGCCCTCTCTGTCCCCAACCGTCCACGCTGCCTCCGCCCCCTCCGCCGCCCTCACCCCCCCCCACCGCCCTCACCGCAATCGCCGCCCCCGCCGCCACAGCCACGCTCAACCCCTCGCCACCCTCACTGCCCCCCGCCGCCCTCACCGCCCCTCGCCGTCCTGACTGCCCCCGTCACCCTCGCCGCCACAGCCACCCTCACCGTCCCCCGCCACTCTCGCTGCCATAGCCACCCTCACCGCCCCCGCCACCCTCACCGCCCCCGCCACCCTCACCGCCCCCGCCACCCTCACCGTTCCTACCACCCTCACCGCCCCCCGCGGCCCTCACCTCCTCCCGCCGCCCTCACCGCCCCCGCCGACACGCCGCCCCCGCCGCCGCGAGTCCCCGCCCCCTGAGAGTGAGGAAAACGCGCCGCCGGTAATTAAGAGCAACCGATGCACGGCGGCGCACGGATGAGCCGTGTTGCAGTAAATTCGGTCGTGTCCCTAATTGCATATGCATGGCGATACCAACGCCGCCCGCCGCCGCCGTGCTTAGCGCGCACAGCGGGATACGGGCATGTACCCAGAAATTTCTTGCAGGAAATGCACATTACATCATTCACTTTCCGTGCCACTGAAGTGTCTTGTGTTTTGGCGGCGCTATAGATGTAGCTTGCAAAAAATACGGAGTCGCATGCTTTCAGACATTTTTTTTGTCTCGTTAACTGCATATGCAATCTCGTTAACGTTAAGATTTATGGAAATGTCGAGCCAAATATCTGGAACTTTTCTTTAAATGGGCTTCTGATAATAGTTGGCTTGAATTTCAAAGGAAGTTAAAAATATGTCTGTAAAAATATGGAGTCAAAAGACTTTTTAGTTAAAATTGAGTACTGTGTGATTACTAGAGAACATATTTTTATGTATTTACATGCTTTTATGAGAACAAGATAGCTGCATTCAAAAATATTTTTAGAGTTTACAGGATATTCTGAATAAATTAGAAACACTATTTTACATATTTTGGTACAATTACATGTTTTTACGTATTTTACCTATTACTACACATTTCTTACACATTTTGTTACGTTTTAATATTGTATTCGCTAAAACGAAATATTTGAGATGTGCGTTTGCAAGATATGTTACGGCATTGTCTTTCTTACAAATCAAAGAATTGCTACTGCCCTTCTATGACCACCACATCGTTGCCATGAATTTTCATGGTGTGTTGTTTCTCGCGCTTAAACTTACATTTATATTTCATTTTATTCACAGTCACACATTTTCTTTTTTTCTCTTCTGTTTTATGTTAAGCGTGAAAGAGAACATGTAAGTATTTAAAGAAACGTTTTCGCAATAATTTTTTTATCAGGTTTGCGCATAGGCGTAGCCTCCTGAAGTATTTTCTGTATATGTCATATTAAAAATATGTATTTATAGAAATCTGAAATATAAATAAAATTTAAAAAAGGAATTCGGTTACACGACAAAATTTGTGTTACGTGAACGACACAACTCACAACTAGGCGAGGTGGAGTTGTGTCGTTCACAGTAACACAACTAGGCGAGGTGGTTCAATAGATAATTGTCGTAAATAAATACCTGGCAATCAGCTGAGTTCTATTGGAAAATTGTGTACATTTTAAGAGTAAAATTTGTTTCAATACTTTGATGTGGGAACTTATTCCATTAAAAATCCCCAATGGTGTGATTGTGAATACTCTTAGTAATGAAAAAAGTGTCAACTGCGCAAGAAAAAAGTGTTTGGTGTGTTGCATTACAAAGTTGTAAAATTAGATGTCAAAATTTTTGAGCCTCTACACATATGCAAACATATGGATTTAAATATAAAACAAGGATAAATCTGTATTTTTTTGTAAGTTTTTCAAAACTTGATTCGAAGTTTCCCCTACGTGACTAATAATAAAGATAAAGAGAGAAGAGAGGAGATGAGGGACGGAGTGTTGAAGAGAAAGCTCTCGGAAGAAATGTAATCACTGATGAACTTCATCCGAATTCGATTTACAAATTATGGTTTACAAAGTAATCTCATCACTCAAAATAGAGTAATCTAATTAAATTTAATAGTATCTAGTTTTAATTTTTTTCTAATTTTTTGAAAAGTTTAGCACAGAAAAACAAAATATGATTTGCAATATCCTTGCGGCTCAAATTCTAGAACTTCACTGATATAGTTATCACATTGCACAGATATAATAGAAAAGATTTGAGAGTGTAGAAGATAAATGTTCGTTTTATTAGCCATACATTTTCAACATAGACATAGGACTTACATAATATTGTGTATTCTAATATTACCTGGAGAATATTGTCTTGCTTTTACCTTCTGAATGTTGAAGTGATATATTTTCTCCAGATTTCTAGATACCCTATTTTCCTGTGAACTCTTGCAATAATCGGGAGCGTTCTCGCCTGCAATTAACACAAAGTTATCCTTCAAATGTGTTCATAAAAAATTTCGTGCGTGCTGCCGGCTGAATTTGTATTAGATTGCCTTTATCAATACTTTTCATCATGTGATAGCTTTTTCTAGAAGAGGAATTAATAACGTGCGCGCTCGTATTTTCTGAGAAAGAAATAACTCTGAGCATGATTAGAAAAATATATTTTTGTGGCCTCTTCGTTTTTTTTCCACGAGACATTCTTTCAGCGTAGAAATAAATATTCCGTCTCGTAGTCACGAATGAACTTGACCGATTTGGACTAGTTTTTTTACTTTTCCTAGGCACGCAGAATAATATATCAACCGCTCAAGGCATTTTAGAGTGAGATATGTAACAGATTTCCATCAGCAGCCACCAAACGTTTTCATGGGACTATTCAATGCACACATCGATAACGCACTAAAATCTCTTTCAGACGATCTAAAGTATTATTTTAAATGTAATAATTTGCTTACTTGTTTATTTTTTATTTACTTATTTATTAATTCTTAAACAGCTTGTAACCCTTACAAAACTATATACAACAATTTGATAAGAGTAAGACTCAATGAGAAATTATCAGTTAACAGTGAGCCACAAATGAGAAATAAGTATAAAGAAAATAAAACGGTAAGTCACAAGAACAAGAAATGTATTACATTATATTTACTACAAAAAGAGAGAATATCACACTTTTCAGAGTAAACGTTTTAAAAAGGTATTAGCCATACATGTATTAGTCATTTAAGTTTAAAGTATGGAGTTTGGACTTGAATGTTGAGATTGGGCCGGCAAAATAATTTAATTTCATTCCAAATTTATTCCTTACTTCCATGAGTCTGTGCATTGTATTGTTATTACCTACGGATGTTTTGATAATGTTCCTTTGAAAAATAAGAGAACGACGCAAGGCTAGAGAAGTAATGTTAAATGTAATTTTGTTAATTAGATTACTAATCAAAACTATTGGTAATTTAAAAAGAAATATATCAGTAATAGCTCGTGTGCGAATAATGGATGCAATGAAAACGAATATAAATAATAACCATTAATTAGGACTGCAATGCCCATGCTTGGACTGTCATTAATTACCTGAACTGCCTCCAACACTACCCAAGTCGTACAAATACAGATTATATCTCTCTGCGTCTGTGACAGAAGTGAACGCGCCTCTCCCAGTACAAGGACAAAAACTAGGCAGTAATTCATGGGAGAGAACAATTTCACTTCCAACTATCAGTAAATGTTTTTGAAATAATTTTATAATTTTGGCTTCAAATAAAAAAGTGTTCGAATAGATTCATAATGAGGTGTCCATTCAGTTTTGGGTAAGATGATATATATATATATATATATATATATATATATATATATATATATATATATATATATATTGCGCTCCAGAAAACTGTTCAAAGGGCTGGTTGTCTAGGTAAGCTTAGTGGTCAGAGCACCCGGGCGTCAACTAGAAGACCTGTTCGAATCCCGGTCGGGGCGACCAATTCTTTGAACAAATTTAATTATATATTATTTATATATAATATTGAATAAATTGGGTGAAATTACAAAAACGGCTTGTTGGCTGGGCGAGGGGGCGAGCAAGGCCCGGGTCACCTTTGGTGGTCCCGGTCTCCTTGGGCGCTCCGCTTAATGTCTCCACGCGGGCGGGCGGTCACTGGGCGTCCCCGGCGCCCGCCGCATCATTGATATATATAGTCGCCGCCGCGCGCGCTCACATAATTTTTACGAGCGCCGTAATTAAAGCGGCCTGATTGCTGCGTGGGCGGGGGGCGGGGCTAATCGACGCCGGCGCCACACACAGAGGTCGCCCGGTGCTTCAGGCTTCCACAGACCGGCGCGGGAGATCCGCAGCGTGTGCGGCGCGGAAAGTTCCTCGCGAGACGCGGCGGCGGAATCCGCGAGACCCTTCACAGATTTCCACTGAGCGTATTCAGCGTCTGTTATGGCTCAGCGTGTGGTCACAGTCTTGCTCATCCGATAAAGAAAGGCAACGGAGCTCGACCCAGAGGGCAGCGAAGACTCCTGTAGCGGGCGGGCGGACTTCTCGAAACTCGAGTGGCAGCGGTCGAAACGCGTCCGACTGCGTTCCGAAATCCGCAGGTAATAAAACGCTGCTAATCCAGGTCGCGCAGGTATGAACGTGCTCATAAGGCAACACATTTTTTTATTTATAACAAAAAATTTACAATCTATTTTTTTTACAAAATAATAAGTAAATATGTTGTTGTAGAATTGTTATGACAATGATTGATTTCCAGTGAAGGTATCCCATCGGTACTCTTCATCTACTTCTTCATACTATAACAAAAAGCAAGTATTATTTTGGGTTGGCTGCAAGTGGGATAGTTTATTAGCTGAGGGTAATGTTTCAGTTATTTGTTGAGAATCTATATGGGAGTTGTAGGGGTGAGGTTCTGGTTAGTCGATGGATATCTGCACTATTGTCTAGGATGTTGAGGGCTAAGTGGTTTGGATGGTTTTCAAGGCGCTGGAGATAGTTTGAGCTGATAAATTCTATTCTTTCCAAGACAGTGGGCATTTTAAGTCCTTGTGCAGTGCTGCATTTGTGATGAACCATGGTGCTGCCGCGATCATTCTTAGGGTCTTGTATTGAAATCTCTGTATGATTGAGAGATTACTCTTGCTTGCTGTGCCCCAGATTTGGATACCGTAGGTCCATATTGGAATTATGATAGCTTTATAAATCAGCAGTTTATTTTCCAGTGATAGTTTTGAGTGGTATCCTAGTATCCAGTATAGTTTTCTTGTTTGAAGTTGAAGGTGCTTTTTTTTTTGGATAAGATGTGATGCTTCCATGTTAGCCGTTTGTCTAGATGTATTCCCAAGTATTTTACACTTTCCACCTGTACTATTGGATTGTTGTTGATGTGGACAGTAGGGCATTTGTTTTTTCTCAGGGTAAAGGTTATATGGACTGATTTTTTTTTCGTTGATTTTTATTTTCCACTTTTTGGCCCAATCTTCAATCATTGTGAGATGTTCTTGTAAATGTCTTGATGCGTCATTAGGGTCGTCATCCGAAGCTAATATGGCCGTATCATCTGCAAAAGTGGCTATGGTTGTTTTATCTGATTTTGGTATATCAGTAGTATAGAGCTGGTATAGGATAGGGCCGAGTACACTACATAAGGCAACACATGACGCGAAATTTCCACTGCGGCCATTCCGTGTAGGCAGCGGGTCTTCCGCGCCGGTTTGTGGAAGCCTTTACGCGAAGCTTTTGGCGGAGAGCGACAGCTTTCAACTTTTGTCTTTGTGGAGGTGGATGGGAACAAAACAATCCATCACTGAGTAGAACCTTTGATTCAGGACTGGTTAATGAATTAGGGCTGATGGTTTGCATGGAAATGGTTGAATGTGTTAAAGGTGTGCAGAATTATTTCTTTCTAATATCGTATGTTACGAGTACAAATTAATCACTTCAAATGTCCATGTGAAAGTCCATGTGTCCATGTGGCAAAATGTGTGTAGGAAATATGTTTCATATCTTGAAAGTCATGCGGATAATTCATATTAGCATTACCGAATGATAATCTTCAAATAAATTTCTCGAAACCTCTCGAGAATTTATTAGTGATTGTCAAAACTGACTTCTGATACACTCGGTCTATAGAGCTACTTCTGGGACACTCATTTCTGATATTAGTTACAGTTTTAATAAATAGTTCACATATGTTTATAGACGTAACTTCGAATTTATGTATGTTACCAGTAAAGTCAACAGACTTAGTACAGTAAAATGTTTTACTATCCCCAAAATGCGATGCTGATGATTTGTTGCTTACTGCACTATTCACGTTAATATTACCGTTTTTAGATGGCAACTCCATTGGAGAGAACATGTTTTGGTAATTACAAAAATGCACGGGTTACAAGAAAGAATGTGTTACGCCCAAATTGTGTGTTACGTATTGGATTACTTAAATTGTACAGTTGCCCACTTTTTGATTTTTAACTCTTTTGCAAAGTGTTATTCAAGCATTTCATGGTACAGTACATTACTACCTAACTACATTTCCGAGACTTTTCTCATGTATATGGAATATCGCACCAGTGTATTGTCTGTATTGCTCCATGTTCGTCTGCGGTGGCCCTTCCCCCATTGGGACAAGTCGGATTCATATGACTTCCCAGTGAGTACATATGGGATATCCTGATTGATTCAATGTATGCAATATAAACTCGAGTTTATATTGCAGTCTTAGGTGTCTATAACATTTTTATTTGTAGTTGTTTCGTTGCAGAAAGTTCTAAGTAGAAAGGCAGCATTTTTTATTTCCCAGAACTATAAGTTGAAGACTTGAAAGTGTACGTAGGAACTGCGCTGTTGCCTGTCTGTTCAAGTGATCAAGGGGCAATGCCAAAATAAGAGGCAGGGCAAATAGAAGAACCGCCATAAAGCCCGTCGCGAACCCACTTTATCCACCCCAGATTCCACCCGAAACGATGGGTTAGAACCCCTGTACCCAGAGCTCCGCTCATTTCACCCCTGATCACTGTGGCCAAGGCGCTACAGCGCGTTCGGAGCCTACTTTGAAGCAAGATAAGCCTTATGCGCTAAAGAAACACCTTCCCCTTTCTAAGATTTCAAACTGTTTTAAATCCTCATTAACATATGCTGTATAGCAATAATATTAGTACAATTGTATTTCCATTACATAATATATTTACAACAAATGGGGGTGAATATATTTAGAATTTATTAATGTTTTCGGAAGGGAAACATTTGGCTGTTGGTTCAGCCACAGCCACGATACCACTAACTCCAGCAGCTACATTACGCTTTACGCATTACGCTTTCTGGTTGTTCATTCGCCTGTGTTTCGTTAGTATATTGTTTTTTAGACTTATGATTTTAATCACGTCAAAACTAAACTTATTTCTGTTTACTTTTCTCCACTTTGATTGTTAGGTTGTTTATTAATTTAATATTCTTTTTTACACATTTATTAATTTAATATTCTTTTTTCTTAGCCAAATTAATTTAGAATTTGTGATCCACCATCCGGAAAGCGGAATCGTGGAAAAGTGCTCCATCGCGGAGTAACATAGTGGGGTGCTTCATAGTTGTAAACATTAATAACAAATTTTTAATAATGTTTACAACAATTTAAAAAGGAAAAAACAGGAAAACCAGTGCTATGGATTGAGGGCAAAACAGTGGCAGCAGTCAGTATAAGTTCAACAACTGGATTTGCAACAGGGAAACAAGCTGCAAATGGTGCAATCACAACTCCCAACAAAAAAAGAAAAAGGAGATGTATTCGTATCAATTGCAAGTAAGCACTCTTCGTATGCTATGCAATCCGTAGGAAAGTGCATTCATTTTATATGAAGAATGTTCCGCCAACACCATATACGAGTAGTATTATTGTGGCTTTGATCAGAGACCATGAACTTTCCAATTTCAAGAAATCCAGTTTTGATCTTTTACTAAATGAGTTTAGTTATAGATTTGAGTGAATGGAAGAAAATACGCTTTTAAAAAAGTTCGTGACCAACTACTTTAGCGCTACACTAGCTCTCCGCCTCCGTGCGGGATTCGTCACCACTAGGGGTCAGTCTTTATTGAAATGTCATTATTTTTATTTTCACTTTAGAGCAATGGTGTTCAGATAGAAATTAATTCTATGTTATGACAAAAGGAAATTTTCCATTTTTATAAGTATTTGCTTTTGCATTTTTCATCTATTTCGACTAAGAAGTCATGTTTACCTTTTTACGTCATTATTAATGCATTTTTCGCCGATTTAATCGATTTTATTATAATTTTAATGGTACTCGCGTCAAATAATATTTACGAGATGCAAAAAATGTTCACCAGATGATTCCTGAGTAGCTTATTCGATTTCTTCGCTCAGATATTGTAATGTCAGCCAATGTGAGTACTACGCAATCTAGGGTCCTATCACGCATATCTACACCATTGTGAGTTCTGTTGATTTAGTGATAAATAAAGGCAGAGATTTCCTTGTAAAGAACAGTTCAAACGAAACGTTTGCTAGCTGAGATCACTTCAGATGACATCAGAAAAGGAAGAAACCTCAATGTCATCAGTAACGTATCCAAGAGCTTGAGTTGTTCATCTCAAGCGGTTTTGATAAAGTTTTTTACGTCATTTTTCTTTGTTTTTAGGGCATTTTAAAAACATTTTATGGGAATTTCATTGGGCATGTTATTAATGATTTTATTGATAATTTTGTCAGTGATTTTATCGATCATTTTGTCGGTCATTTCCTCGGTCATTTTGTCGGCTGTTTTGTCGGTCATTTTATCGACCATTTTAATGATTGCCAAAAATGCCCATGAAATGATCAATAAAATGATCAGTGTTTTAGGCCCCTAACAGCCGTCCCCTAGTGATCACTATCGAGCGCGTAACTTTGGTCCGTGCAGTACGGCGACATGTGTCCCCACCGCGGCGCGCCGTGGGTGCCTCGGCTGAGTGGGCCGGGGCGGGCCCGCCCCGTGCCCCCGGGAGCGCTGCTGCGCCATCGCCCGCGGACGTTTTCCGTGCGCGGACGCGAGGGCAGCGCCGCGCCGCGCCGCCGGCGGCTGTCGTGTCGCACGAAGAGCGTGTCGCGTTATTTAATTTATTTCCGATGACGGAGGGCAGCCCGGATCGCGATCGGCGCCGTTGCAACCCTTGCGGGCAGGAGGGAGGGAGGGAGGGAGGGCGGGGGAGATGGAGCCGCGATAGGGGTGGGGCGTGGGGAAGGAAAGTGAGACGCCAACGAGGAAAATAAGGTCGCCGTGTTGTGCAAGTGGACCGATTCTCAGAGCAATGTGAGGACGATGGAGTTTCACGTTAGCGATATTGCTTTATTAGCCTGGAAGTCGTTTCCTAGTACTAACGCATTAGCTAGTGAGGCATTAACTGCAATGACACTATCAGGAGGAAACGAGTGAAGGCCGCTTTTCTCATTGGATTTTTGTTCCGTGTTGTTTCTCGATTGCTGAATTTATCCTCCAAAGTTCAGAAATATTATATTCAAGACTGAGGGCTGTCAGGAAGATTGGTTTCTCACTTTTGTAAGATGTTGGCATGGATGTTTCAAATGATGTTTCAAATGAAGTTCTGAATGAAACATTACTGATCCACGAAAGTAAACTAATTATTTTACTCACTAAGGAAATTAAGTATATAGTAATTTGATAATATTTGCTACGAGATGGCAATGTTTTGAAGTTGAAAACCTTTCGACTTTCTAGATTTGAATATCTGAAGCATAATAATGCAGTCAAATGCTGATTAATTATAGACCTTCCTCTGCAAATACTCAAGTCTTTAATCAGAATTTTGGAGCCAATATTATCTTGAAATAGAATGATGCATATATCGAGTGAATGTACATTTATCATGGATTTGGGTAATACTTTTCAAACCCTTTTTCATAGTTATTCGATCATATTTTCATCTACTACATACCATTTACAACGTACAGATTAATGCTGTGGGACTAAATTTTAAATACATGTTGTGCTAATATATTTTTATTTTGAATTTACCATTGTGTATTATTCCTTTCTGAGAGGAATTTGAACGTATCTCAAAAAACAAATTGATTTTTAATTTCTCGCGCTTACTTCGTAAGAAGACAAAGTATTGTATTGTAATCGAAATTTTAATACTTGGGCTTTGCTGTTTCTAAACTCTTGTGTAACTTTTCTCGAAGTAAAAGTGACAGTCATGCACATGCGTGATTGAAGCGGCAATAACAGTGTGAGGCGACAGAGCGAATTCCGATTGACCACCCGGGTTTTCTGCTGAGCAATGAGCTCCATTGGGCGGTCGCTGCAGCGGGGTGGTGAGCAGGCGTTCACCCCTGGGGCGGAGATAGCCATCTCGATTGACCCCGGGTGAACCGGCCGCGATAACTCGGCCAGCACTCGTAAAAGCGCCGCTGCACTCGCCTTCTCCGCCCGCAGGCCTGATATGATTATTGCGCCGCAGGTTATCCGCCCCCGATCTCCGCGCCTGCATTTTGCGGGCGCTGGGTGAACCCGGCAACGTGGGACCTCTGATCGATTTGCACGGCATCGAATCGCTTTCAACTTCTCTCACCGCATGAAACGGATTTGGATGATTTTTTGAACGGCAAACATGTACGTTGCCCTGTTTGTTTCGGATCATTGTGAATATTCACTTATTACATACGAACGTATATAGATAAACGATATACTATATACGTATATACTATAAACGAATATAGAAATTTTAGTATTTCTTTATCACATTTTTACGTGTTGTATTGTTCCTTCTTCTATACCTTTTCCTCTTTTATAACATAAAAGAGTTAAGGATAATGCAATAATACATTAATATGGAATATTATACAATACTATCTTTGATTTAATCAACTTAGTTGTTGGTTTGGAGATTTGGGCTACACTGAGCACTGATTTCGGAAATTACTTTCATTGGATAAAAATTTAAATTGTTTGATTTGAAAAAAAAAATTGTTGTGAGAGAATTCGTTGTAAGAGAATTTTGTTGTAAAAAATATTTTCTAAATTATAAGCTCTATAGAAAACATGCATTGTTATTTGAAAAAACGAGTACTTTTGCGTAATTTGTGCTTGAAATTCATACAATTTATAAAAAACATTTTCTAAAAAGCGTTAAAAATATTTTTCTTCAAAATGTTTGTATGGATAGAACAAACTCTTAAAAGATTATCGCAAGTACCATTTTCGTAGAACTCACGGGATTTTGGAAAATTGCAAATGTATAAATAATGCTAGAAAGTATGTGCTGTTGTAGCATTACTAGTTATCAAGTTGCGGATATTTTTGGCACATTAAAATAATGGTGCAACAGAATGTCACGAATTTCTAATTCTAGCCTCCTTTTCGGTTTTGCTCCAACCTCTTCGCAGGTGCCTAGGAAACCTACCACGACCATTCGCGGTACCCCCGATCCTCTGGGGACATTTCCTGAGGGGTGTAGTGACGAGCAGTACCGCATCGGCCCATCTCGGTTGCGCACCTACACGTTTTGTCCATTGAATCCCTTCCCCCATCTCGGAGCTTGTTAGGGGGTGCGGATGCAGTTCCTCAATGACTCGCGCAGACCGCACATCTGTTGCCTGTCAGGCCAAGAGATTGTGCAAAGATTATGGTATAGGTGTAATACATAAAGGGACTCGGTCTGCCCCCATGCCACGAACACACATTACAACATTCATGCCATGCACGGGTTTCAAACCACATCCTTCGCGTCCACTTTCTTAGGTTCACTTGCCACAATCCCTCTCTCACGAGGTCGACTTGCTCGATAGTACTATTTGCGAACGTGGTGCACTTTATGTAACCTAAACATTCAAAGAAACGAACTGGTGGTGTTGCAGAATGAATGAGACTTTCTCGTTCCTCTTGGTTTCCTGTACTCTTCGGCGTCTAAAAGTCTACCAGGGCTACTCGCCCTCCCTACCGCTCCTCTGGGATACATGCACAGCATCATCGCGCACTCCGTAAATTGCATCGCCTGTCAGTCCTGCGCCTGATACATAACTGCCTAAGGTTGTCCATGGCCTCACATCGGTGCTCGTGCCATTGCTTTGGATGTGGACTCCAGACTCTGCGTTACACACTTTGCACACACTTGCTCCAAGCGATTATGTAAGGATTAGAGTAATGGTTGTTAAACACGAAGGACTCGGAATGCCTCCCCTGCCCACGTCACGACCACAATTTAAAACACGGGTTTCAAATTTAAACCCACGGCCTTACAATGTCCATGCACTTGGGCACATTACTCAAAGCCTCTTCCCACGTGATCCAATCTCTTAACCGAACAATACTTTCATAAAACTAATGATATAACTAAAACTGATGTGTTATATGTGCCCATCCTTTAATGTACTTTGTGACATTGTATAAATGAATCACCCGTGTATATATGTATTAGCTGGCAGAAATTGGATTGGACTAGCTGCATGCAGACCGTCGCGAAGATCCTTCAAACAAGCTAAATCGTTGAAATGAAGAAAAGTGGAACTAGTGAAGTGTTGTGGAAACAAAATTAAACGACATTGTATTTGTTACGTACGGCAATCATTCGAATCTGCCGCGCTCACGCCGTAGACAACGCGCGCTCTGTGAACCGCCAGGAGAAACGGCGACGAGGCCGAGATACGCGCCATCGGGCCACTGGCGAGAGGCGAGTCTGTGCCAGCGCTGTGCTCGCTGGATAACGGGCCAGCCAGAATCAGGAAGGGAGTTCCGGCAGTACTGCGGGTAGCGAGAGTACACAGTTCCAGTCAGTGGAGACTACGGTAGCCTACGCCGTGCTAGGGAGACGAGACGGAACCCGGCCAGCACAGCGAGCCGCCGGGGGAGGAGGTTGCGAGATCGCCCTTCAGCGAGGCGACGCGAGCCGCCGGGAGCTGCGGGCCTAGGGACGCCCACGCACCGCCCCAGCCAGGAAGCGCTCGTTGTCGACTAGTACTCGCGCAAGTTTTCTTGATACACGAGCTCCCTAGTCCTCACCCAGCGCTGAATAGCACGGCACGTTGAGATACACAAGTTCGACTCGGAACGGCATGTACCAGGTTACAATGCGGCCAACAATCACTTCGTACCTTCAAAACAATCGTAGCATTTCTCGTGACAAGCTTTGGCGAGTAAAGTTAATGTCCACATTTGGTACGCCCTTTTAAGCCGTGACGTAAATAGAGTCCTCCTCTCCCCGCACCCCCCGCTGCCGAACTTGCGCGTGTAGTACTCTTTTGTGGGAGTGAGAGTCGCCCACCCACACCGGAAATCGGTCCAATGGGGGCCATGGCCCTTGCGACGCCAACCGGAGGTGACGGCCTGGCGTGATGAGTGACGCGTCACGCCGCTGAGAAGTTGGGAGATTACGTCTGAGAAAGGCATTTGAGTTGTAAAGAGTTTCACCAAATGTACTGAGTTAGATGGAATAAAATTATGTTTAGCCGATCAACAATATCTCTTCCCTGAGATTAACCGAATTAACAGCCAAATTACATGACAATTATTTAATTAGTAGTAATCAATATCAGCTTAATATGTTTGTATTACATTTGCATATTTGTACTCAACCAAACTGAACGGGCTCAAGCCACTTGCAGAAATTCCCTGCGAAAACAGGAAGCTCTAGCCCTTAAACGATTGTGATGGGTAATGATAATGTTAATAATAATAATAATAATAATAATAATAATAATAATAATAATAATAATAATATATGTATCTAAATAACTTTGACACCATTAGTTTCCATAGCAGCAATGTAAACAAAATTAATTTAGCATCAAAATTTTTCAACATCGCATTCAGTAATGAACAGTACAAAATTAACTAAAACTACAGAAAATGTTGTGTAGCGTAATCTTTACAGTAGTACCAGTTAACATTTTCTTTCATATGATAATTATATTGAGGAAAGTGTGTTTTAAAAATCAGCGACCAACATTTCTGGGCTCCCATGCCCATTGAAGTTTTTTATTTACATATGAGATATTTTACTAGTAAATTAATAAAACATGTCAGAAGGTGAATAGAATTATAACTTTAATGAGAAGTAGTTAATAAAATAGATATTTTGTTAAATCATTTACGCTGTTCAAAATGACTAGGAGAGCAATTCCTTCAATAACAATTCCCCATATTTTCAGGTTAAAAAAGGGGATATCTGAGATTCAATGTTTTTAAGAAAACAAATGTATCATTACGTAAGGTTACGGGGCCCCTTTCAAAATTACCAGGAGGCCAAGGCTTCCCTTCCCCCCTCTACGCAGGCGTATGTTACTTTCCGATCAACTGGAATTACGGTTTTCTCTTAATTTTTTCTTCTAAGGTAACATAATAACGCCACATTTTTGTTTTAGCATGATTTTCGTGAATATAAGTATTTTTTACGTTAGCGTGATAAATTCCAATAAATATTAAATTTTTAATAATGTTGATTTGTGATCCAGGAATTAATTATGTATTTGGGATAATGCATGGGAATGTAAAATATACAATTATGCAAATTTTATCCTATTACTTTAGTACGTTAAATATCTGCGTATTGCAGTTTCTTCTAAACTTTGATAGCAATCTCCTTGGTGTCGTGCCAGAGTCAGTTTTCATGTTTGTTTCTTATTCTTGCTAAGATTGTGATTTCTCACGGCATTCGTCACAAACGTAGTTTTACATCGAGATCATAACATTTCTACGACTGTGTTAATGGGAACACTCTCATAACTTCAATATGTTCTCTTGAGAGTCTGAAACCATAGATCTTCAATGTTGACATCGCAGCGCTCGACAACGCAATTTATCCTGAATCTATTCGATCTGGCAATCTAAAACTCATTTTGTGACAGGGTCTTTATTTCGTCGTCTTTATTTTACGGTATCAGTTTCCAATCTATTTCCTCCACTTTTCTTGTCATTTTCGTGGCACATTCTGCGATTCTGACAACCTGTAACTCTCCTTTCCTCCAACCACTTCTGCATTTCATTAAAAAATCGCCTCTGGTGCAAGGAAATCGATGTAATTTGTAGCGCAAGTTGTTGCAATGAGTTCAACTCACGCCTCGTACGGTGCTTTAACGTGATGCGAAATACTGGGGTGTGAATTATTATATTGATTTAAATTTTAAAGCATGTGGCCAGATGGGAGAACGGGCCTTATGCCCAAACTTCGCTATTAATAAAATTATTATTATTATTATTATTATTATTATTATTATTATTATTATTATTATTATTATTATTATTATTATTATTATATTTAGCACACGTTTAGGCTTTCGCATAGAAAAAACTGAGCCTTCTCAATCAAATATATTGATTTTTGCTTTAAATGAACGGTAATGTGCCCCAGATGTGTTAATTGATTGCAACGGTTTTGCAGTATACATTTAATAAAATCATAAAACTTATAGAAGGGACATTTATCTGCCATCATTCCTCATTTTTTGTCGTTATCAAGACAAATTATATTGCGTAGTTGTACTGTAGTTCTTTTTATCGTTACGCCGTGCAAGCTGCTTCGATCAGACTACGTTTTGTCAGGTCATGGTATGGAAGCGAAGATCAGATTGGTTTTTAAATTCAGAGATTAGTGAATGTGTATAAACGCAATGCCTAGAAACATTTTGACACATATATTCCCTTTCAAATAAATTATTTATTGTAAATGATACATTACGATTTAAATTGAGACATAGCAGAATTTTCTGCTATTGTCCTCTACAACATACATAAACATATATTGGTAAATATAAAACATTTCAATTTCAGTTTCAGAAACATGTTAAATTCTATGTTCACAGAGAATTGTGATTGTATTATTCCAGAACACTTAAACTTGTTCCGAGTCTTTTGAATGACTGGGAGTTTAGCCAAGTTCTTACACAAATTTTGCGGAACATACCCCAGAACTCCAATAAGTATCGGGACGACCTGCCCTTCGACGCTCTATGTACGGCTGATCTCGATTTCCAAACTCTTTCTATTTAAGACGATTCTCTGTCTCCTTGCTTACGATTTGATCGCACAGCTCAGCCACATCTACAAGTAGACATGTTTTTTCTCCAAACCCCGGGTAAAAATATCCGTATTGCTATCGTGATATCAGTTTGAATTTGTTGGTCAAACAATATTGTGCATAGTCCAACGATTTGGGTGAGTCTTCGTACCCCTTGGCGCATGTGTTTGGAACTTCGAGGGCATTACAGATGTGCCAATGGAGGTAACTAGGCACCCTATCCTGTCTTTTAAAATTTTCGATCTTTGCTTGAATTGGACAAGCTGAGACACTATGGTTATTATTATTATTATTATTATTATTATTATTATTATTATTATTATTATTATTAATTATTATTAAGTATTATTATTATTATTTATTATTATTATTTCTGTTACACAATATCTCGAATCGCCATTCCCTTGGGAGCCACAACTCTACTTTAACGGGGTAAATACGGCCACTGTCTGCCGCGCCGAAAGGCCGTTAAACTCGTAATTCTTGAGCATTTTATGGTGCGAATCGAGAGGCGGTTCCTGCGCCCTCCTTCCGTGGCGGAACCGAATGGCGTCTCGCAATAACCGCGCTGTGGTAAAGGGAAATACAACACTTCTTTGACGGGGCATAGTAGATGTGTGTAGTGGGATGTATCCAACACTAGTAGTGCAACAAATGGCTCACCCTTTCTCGTAGTAACTTTTCTATTGCTTTTGGCGTCTAAAATGCTACCAGGGACTCTCACGGTACCTACCTTGTTGTCTGTTGTGCAGAGAAAAAGATACGTGCGCACTCTAAACAACGCATTGACTTGTCACTGCCCTGCACTTTTCCATCCCATTGTATTTATCTTTTACGCGCATTTCAAACTCACAACCTTTGTGTTCATGTATTTTTTGTTATTGTGTCTCCATTGACCGTATTGTACTGATTGTAATCGTGTAATTGTACCGCTGTATAACATGAAAAGTTGATAAAACTAATAAAACAAAACTGAGTTTTGGATTTAATGGAACCATTAAATTACAAACATGTAAATAAAATATAAATTATTGATAATGTATTTACGTAGCACAACACAATTGTTTTGAATTTCAAATTTTTAACCTGATAAAATTGATTTTAATTTTCTTTCAATATTGTGCAAATTATTTAAAAATCTGAAAAAATGCCATAAAATGTTATGAAACACATTCAAGAAAAAATAACTGGCAAAGTACTCTCACGTCTAAAATAAGTTTCAAAAATGTATTTATTTTCTTCTGTTTGAATTCGAGGTCCAAATTGGTTGTCAAAAATACCTCCAAATTCTACTATTTTCACCGTTCCTGCAGACATTTTCAGCCTGATACATGCAATACAAGCCGGGGAAAAAACAAAACGTGAAAAACACGTTTCTCATTGTATCTCTGCCACAGATTGCCTTAGAGGTGAATTTTTTTGGGAGGGGGGGGGGGAAACTACGGCATTTTTTATATTCTTTCACAACAATACCTTGATTATCGATGTGGTTTGGGGGCACTTCTCATCTCCTTATTGGCTATATCCTTTACTTCAATTCCCCCCCTCGTGCAAAAGCGCCTTTATTTGCTGTCATTACAAATGAAAGCAGAGAATGTGCCACACAACTTGCAATTAGAAATCGTTGAAACCTTTCAGTGCCCAAACACTTAATCGAACGAGCGATCGGAGGATCGAACACGCGCCTTCACAACGAGAACCTCAAGGACGGCAGGCGCGGATCCTGCCGATAATTGTTTTTTGGGTGGGGGGGGGGCTCATATAATTTCGTTAAATAATAAACATATTTATATTTTATATACATATAATAATGCGTTAAATAATAAACATATTTATATTATTATATACATTTGTTATTATATTGTATATTATTTATGTACTTAAATATGGTACTATACAATTATATTGTTTAAATAATTACATAATTCGAACATAAATAAAAATTTAGATCACTTTTGCCAAATGAAGGGAGGTAAACGAAAACGGTCTGCCTCTTTGGGGGCATGAGGCCTGGATCCGCCCGTGCAGGACAGTCACCCCGCGCAGCTTCGCTAATCGTCGTTTAATTTCGTGTACGTCCGTCTGCGATGCGGCTGCCCCCTCCGCATCCACCTGCGGCGCCGCGTCACGGCAGAATTCACTTAGCGTTCCGGGCGCGGATAGCATCGCCGAGCCATCGCGCTAGTTTGCATACGGTCTCGTCGTCATTCGCCGCCCCTCGCCCCTCGCCCCTCGCTCCTCGCCCCTCGCCCCACGCCCCTCGCCCCTCGCCCCTCGCCCCTCGCCCCACGCCCCGCGCCCCTCGCCCCTCGCCACAGGCCCCTCGCCACTCGCCCCTCGCCACTCGCGCCGCGCCCATTTTAAATGCTTTCCTGCGACGCGGCGCGGGGCGGCGCGGCGCCGCTGGCCCACGGCCCTGGACGCAGCGCGGTATTCATGAAGGCGATCGACCGCCATATTCCGCAGGATGTGCATGTTTTCGTGTCACCCGGACTACTGATTTCTTTCTTCCTCTTGAGATGGCGTGATGCGTGTTTATGGGTGGCAATGTCCTGAACTTTGTAGTCTCAAAGGGTTGTTTCCGAAAGAAGTGAGATTTTGGATAAAACTTTTAATGGCGTGGGACGTGAGAGTCGTATGTTAAAGAAAGTTCTTTACATGCAAAATTATTTTTGATAAAACATTTTTCCACAATTCTGTTTGTCGTTTTAATGCAGAGTACAATCGTCGAGCTTCTCTTTATTCGAACATCCGGGAGAACTGTCTGTCCTTCCGAAAACAGAAAACACAGTTTTGAATCTCACAGACTGACAGTGTCTGTAGAGTATACTATCAATAATCTTTAGTATACGAATTATCATATCTACGGACAAAAGTTACAGCTAATTATCTGCGTACAACACAGTGTGCAATCTGTCGTGCTCTATGATGGATGTAAGTTAAGTCAACCACTTTAAATAATTTCAAAAGTTATTAATAATAATAAAAATATTTTCTCATAAACCAAATTCACCTAAATGAGCAGATGCTTATGTTCGAGTGCAGTATAAGTAAGCTTATAACGAAAACAAAAATTGAGATTTGGTACAAAGAATACAATTTATAAGAGAGTAACAGTTTTACAAAATACTATGGTAATATCCATACATAAAATTATAAAAATATATTGTTACAAAGAAAAGAACATAAGCACATGATTGTACATATGTAAAGAAAGAAATTAACAAAGGATGGATATCTTTATTTAAATTTCATGAATTAGGTATTCAATTCATTTCATGACAACGTCATTACAATAGTTCATACGAATTCATTACATTTCATTACGAAACGGATTGACGCGTTTCGTGGATATCAATTTGCAATCAAAAACCATATTTCAACACCGTATAACGGGAAGAATACGATAACAAATCACATGTAATCGCTGATATTAAATTCCTTGGCATCGGTTTAAAATACGAATCTAAAAGATTGCAGGTCTATTTTGAAGCGTATTGAACTATGATAAGTGCTTTGCTGAAGTAACACGTTCACATTTTGGCTCCTCTCGCAGCAACTATCTTACAACCCCTACTTCTTTATCTCAAAATATTCGTTTGCACATATTCTACCATACCTTCATGTTGGCCCATATAGTGTCATGCGTAACAGATAAACATCCTTTCAAGATTACTGAGTGTGAAACCTCAGTTTAAATGGATGTTGATGGTGAAGTCGGAAATGAAGTACAAAAATGTTAGTCATTTGGTTGTATCATAGCCTTTTGCGATCAGCACTGGCTCTGCGCTTGGTTATCTGGACGATACCGTCCTCTTACATAATACTATACGAGTAGTTTAATACATCAATCGATGGTGAATACAATAATTTTGACTTCCTCATATACTACTTAGTATTATAGACAGAGGTGGATTTACGCATAGGCACAGTAGGCACGTGCCTACGGCGGCAAATTTTCAAAGGCGCAAAATTTTCTTGATATTTTCTAAAACAAATTTAGGTTCTCTAAAAACTATAACAGCATAAATCATATTTTTATTTTAAAAATATCATATTAATATTTAATACAAGCTATTTATTTGTCTACTTCATTAGAGTATACCTTATGATTTCAGAAGTATATGAATCTGAAACTAAGGCCCGTTGACGCAAGAAAACATGTTGCAATTCTAGTTGTCATGTTTTAGTTTCCTTTTAATGTTAACGTTTCAGTGTTGAAACGTCCAAAAAAATATTTAATTTATGAAAACAATGTCCAAAATATAATGTTATTTTTAAAGTTAAAACGTTTAAATTAATTAGGAATTGTTATTGAAACGTTACAATTTGAAATGTAACATTAATTTTAAACAGGGGGCGGCAAATTTGATGTGCCTACAGGCGGCAAAAATATTAATCCGCCCCTGATTATAGAGAAAGTATTGGAATGCTGCAGTGAATGTGGTGATTTTGAAATAGAAAAACTCGTCTTGTTGTACCGTTAATGTGGATTTTTCTAATGTCATAAGAATAAGTTTAAGATTTTGCTGAACAATATCTAACACATATTAACACATTAATGTCTGCGTGTATTGAGAAGATTTATGTAATAGTTAAAACAAATAATGGGAATAAAATATCTGTAGAGTTCTTTTTCGTAATTTTATTTATCTTCTCAAGATTTGGCTGCATTACAATCCCAAGAGTTAATTATCATTATTCAACCAAAACACACGTAAAGATTAATTTACAAAAGAAAAATACTTACATACAACAATGTTTTAGTAGTAGAAAATTATATTGAAGGAAATGAACATTTTAGTCTGTAAAGTAGGAAGGTTGAGAGCAATATTCCTGTGAATAAATGAAATTTGCTCAGATGTCAGGACTTTTATTGCACTCTTTCGTAAACTGCATCGTGTTGCAGGAGTATGAAAGGCGCGATAAAGGAGTTGGTCCTTGTTGTGTTGTAAAATGTATTAAGTTCTTAGGTCACGTAATATTTGCCGTAAACTAGGAAACTATTACGTATTTGTGTTGACCTACCACAATAAAATAAACGTTGACGTTTGCTAAGTTGCATTAAGTTCTGAGTTTTACTGTTTAATGTTTGCATTTAGACTAATGGTACATTGCACGCAGAAGAGATTTGGGTATTTAAATCATCTCTTAAAAAACAGATAATAATCAAAGAATGGACTAAGGAACGGTAAGAAATTAGATTACACTTCTGAAGGCGTTACCGACAAATTTAATGTAGGAAATATACTTTAAATGATATTTGTAATTCTGGTATCACAATTTTTAAACATTCTTTTTTTAACATACTCATGAAGTTTTTCTTTTCAATTGTGAACTTTATTATCATTATGCTTTCAGTGTTCTTAGGTAAAGTGAAGCTCTCATGGAATGGTTCATGTTCGAGATAAAAGAAAGTCGTGAAGGAATAACGGAAACCTAATAATCCATTACACATTACGCATTACCTTACTTAATATTGATATGAAGCCTAGACAATCCCTTTTGGGAAATAGCCTCTTGAAAGTCAGTGATAGGTTCTGAGGAGCCATCAGAGCAGACTTCTGCTAAGAGTTGGGAGCACCTGTAAATATTAATCAGAATTTTTGAACTTTCGTCAGCTATACGTTAACACTAACAATTTTTTACAAAAAACTAATCGATTAACATTGAAATAATTAAAACTATCAATTCTGTATTATTATTTATTTAGTCTTTTTAAATTGAACCTAGTTCTTTTGCCTGTATTCAGTCCTATTTCACTTGAACGTCACTTCTCATTTTTCACCCAGTTTTATCACTCGCAAATCGTTGCTCCTTTTCTCCCGCCATAATATATCATGCGCTAGCCGAGTCCACTGTGCCTCTGTATTTCGCTGCACCATCGTGTCTTCGGTCTTCTCACGCTCCTTCCGATTTGTGGATCTCCCTTTGTTGTGGCATGGGCCCATCTAGCTGTCTCCATCCTGGCAACAGGTCGTCTTCCTCACTTCGATTTCTTCGCGATTGATTGAGCGTTCGTTATTCGGGTCATTTTCTTATTGTTTCATTTCTTGTCTTCTTTGGATTTGTTCATGTAGGGTTTGTCTTTCCATCCTTCTTTGACAAACAACAATATTCTTTGTTTCTCTGTCAGCGTCCAGGTTTGAGTCCCGTTCGGCAATACTGGTAGAACACAACTAATCAATACTGTTTTCTTCGTTTCAATTTGTTTGAGTTTTGTTCAGACGTATTAACCAATACACAGTTGAGATTATTCATTAAGTTGAGCTCGATCTGAGAAGGCATCCCTGGGTGGGGAGGGCCATCCCATCCAGATACCATTGAGACTCTTGATCTCGCGATACGTAACTCATACATGATACAACCGTGTTGTCCACCTCTCATATATGATAAAAAGGTAGCATTGTCTTTGATAGTAATATATCAAATTTGAGTTTGTTTCAGGCAACTATAACATGAACGAATTAACCTTTGTAGAGCGAAAGTCTTAATCTTTCCTGCGAGGCCCGATCATAGCTGTTGTGCTATCGGAGAAAAAAGAAAATATTTTTAGTATTTTTAATGCGAGGCCTTGTAGATTAGCATCTTTTCCTGCCAAAGGAACTAGTTTATGTTAAATTTCTACATATCTCTGTATCAATAGGAATAATTTTCTTAGAATTCCAGGTTACCATTGAGTCGCAGAAGGGAATTGAAGGATTGGCCACGAACGTGGCTAAACAGAAATAAATATTGCATTCCACGTGCCGCTTGCTTTGACTCCGCTTTCTGCCTGCCCCCATTACGGAGGTGGCTCGACGCTCCGTCAGCGGAGGCACGCGCGGGGCGCGTGCGTGACTGGCGCTCGCGTGCGCGGGCGCTGCCGGAAGATGCGTGCTGGTGCGTGCGCGCGCGCGCTTGGCTTTGACGACGCCGGTGACGGCGCCTGCGTCCGGTGCCGCCTGTTGTCGAGGCCGCGTTTTAGTGGCGACCACCCCCGCTCCACCCCCGCTCCGCTCCCGCTCCGCCCCCGCTCCGCCCCCGCTCCGCCCCCGCTTCGCCCCCGCTCCGCCCCCGCTCCGCCCCCGCTCCGCCCCCCGCTCCGCCCCCCGCTCCGCCCCCGCTCCGCCCCCGCTCCGCCCCCGCTCCGCCCCCTCTCCGCCCCCTCTCCGCCCCGCTCCGCCATGTCCCTCTCCGCCCCGCCCCGCCCCCGCTCCGCCACGCCTCTCTCCACTTGATATCGCTCTGCTCTTCTCTTCCTTGCCCGAATCACTCTACTCCACTTTGCTCTTTTCCTTTCTCGTTCCGCTTCTCCCTCGCCCTGCACAACTTCCCCCGGTCCCAGCCCTCCTCGCCCCGACATGCCCCGCTACGACCCGCCTCACGCCGCATTGCGACCTACGCTCAACTTCCTCCTTCAATACTTGAGGTCGCGGCGTCGGATCGGTTGCCTCATTTCGCAATGGTTTATTTCATTGGTTCCTTGTGAGACATTTAGATTCGACCTGTTGTTATAATTCATAAAAACTTACCAAATGCTAGATACACCCCATTACATTATCTCAAGGAATGTTTTGTTAACTTTGACAGTTGTTAGTATTCACTGTATCTTGCCCAGATTGATGTCATAAGAGAAAATGTAGTTAGCTTGATCTAATAATGAGTAATAAATAGCATTGATATGGTTGTATCGTATGTGTAAAGACAAATATTGATTATCGTATCTCATCTAACATATCATTCAAGCTAGAATGTACAGTTTCTGTATCCTTGGATGTTTCTTTCTCATTAAAAATGTAATGGATATCCCTTGTCACTAGAAACAAGTATAATGGAAAATCTACCAGAAACTTGTAAGGTTAGAAATTAAGGGTAACTCTAATACCTAGGAATTAGAACAAAGTTCAAATCCCAACGTGAACAAATCTTTACGCGGAACACCGTCCAATGCATAAATACGAATATGAGTATCCTTAACAGTATCAGTTAGAGTTTTAGTTACGAGGTGTTCGCGTGGACTACCATTCTACGGAGCGTTCACGAAAACTTGTCGTTGTTCTGAAAACAGCCGCCCGCTTCGATACTTCCAACCAGAGCGCTATCGGGGCCGGCGGAGCGTGCAATGCGTCCCGCGCGCATTTCCGAGCACGCTCGCGGCGCTGGACGCGGCCTTTCCGCTTCCAGGAACGCGCGAGCGCGCGGCGCCGCGCCGCACGCAGCCCTCGCCAGCGGGGGGCGCGCCGCACATTGGGGCAACGTCGCAAACGCCAGGCCAAAAGGTTTCGTCTAGGCAGTTGTAAGGAAGCAGTTCGGTAGACTGGTTTTTAGAGTGTCTAATTCCACGTCGCACATTGGGGCAACGTCTCAAAAGGTTCGCCAAACCGTTTTATTTAGGGGAATTTTAAGTAAGCTGTTGGGTAGACTGGTTCCCAAAGTGTCTAATTCCTCGTTGCTCATTGGGGAATAATCTCAGAAAGCAGGCCAAAAGGTTGCATCTAGGCAGTTGTAAGGAAGCAGTTCGGTAGACTGGTTTTCAGAGTGTCTAATTCCACGTCGCACATTGGAGCAACGTCTCAAAAGGCTGGCCAAACCGTTTTATTTAGGGGAATTTTAAGTAAGCTGTTGGGTAGACTGGTTCCCAAAGTGTCTAATTCCTCGTTGCTCATTGGGGAATAATCTCAGAAAGCAGGCCAAAAGGTTGCATCTAGGCAGTTGTAAGGAAGCAGTTCGGTAGACTGGTTTTCAGAGTGTCTAATTCCACGTCGCACATTGGAGCAACGTCTCAAAAGGCTGGCCAAACCGTTTTATTTAGGGGAATTTTAAGTAAGCTGTTGGGTAGACTGGTTCCCAAAGTGTCTAATTCCTCGTTGCTCATTGGGGAATAATCTCACAAAGCAGGCCAAAAGGTTTCATTTAGGCAATTGTAAGGAAGCAGTTCGGTAGACTGGTTTTCAGAGTGTCTAATTCCACGTCGCACATTGGGGAATGATCTCAGAAAGCTGGCCAAAGGTTTTTATTTTGGCAATTTTAAGTAAGCAGTTGGGCAGATTAGTTCCCAGTATGTCTAATTCCAAGTCGAATATGGGAAAAATCTCAAAAAGCTGGCCAAAAGTAAAAAAGGGTTCGTTTGGGAGATTTTAAGTAAGAAGTTGGGTAGCCTGGTGCAGAAACGTTTTCAGACGTTTTTCAATTTTTAATCAGTCATATAGGATCCGCATCTTTTTCTTCAATTTTGACGTTGGGTTTTGAGCACGATGATTAAAATCCCATTGTACCCCAAGTTCCATTAAATTGGGATAGCGTTTTAATTCTTTGGCCAGCTTTTTGAGATCTTGCCACATGTGCGGCGGCGCGACGGGGCGCAGGAGCACAGCAAGCGCTGCTCGAGAGCGGTCGCCGGTTGCGGAGAGGAAGGGAGGAGAATGTTGGAAATGAACTCGTAGGAGGCGAGGATGGCAACCAAGGAAAATGCTGTAAGAAAGAAGATATTCAAAAAGACAAAAAAAAGAAAGGAAGGAAGAATTACCAAACGAATAAGATATGTACCAAAGAGCTGCAATATCTCGGACCTGACATTGTTACCAGATTGAGAAAGGGAGGAAACCGAAGCAACAAAATAGAACACGTTCAAATTGAATGGCGGGGCTTGAGATGGAACAAATAGGAAGCGAAAGAGGGGGAAAGAGTGAGAGGGAGGAGACAGGGAGAGAGAGGGAGTGAGTAAGAGGAAGGCTGATAGTAAAAGGATGTGAGAAGAGGTACGTGAGTGAAAAAAAAAGAAAGTGAAGAGGACGAGGATTTGAAAATTAAAAATAAAAGAATGAATATAAAATAACTGGAACACATTTTCCGATTGAAGTGCATGATTCGTAGAAATAAAGAGGCTCTAATCAATCACTCAAAAAAACATGAATTAGAGAATAAATGGGAATATTGAGAAGCAATAATAGGCGGGGAGGGGCGTCAGAAATGCATAGAAGCAGCCAAAAGTAAATATTTAAAATAAAGAGGGGACATGTCGCAGTAAACCAATATGAAAAGTGGAGTGACAAAAGAATGAAGAGAAGAGTGAACGCGAATGGAGAGGAGAGAAGCAAGTGACGGGAGGGCGAGAGGAGAAGGCGGGAGAGCGACGGCGGGCGGGCGGGCGGCCAACGCGGCGCGGCTCCGCGAGGGTTCGCACACGCCACGTCACGCTGGGCGATTTATTGGCGGCCGCTTTCGATCCAGCCAGATAGCGCGGGACGGCGAGGGGCGACGCCGGCGCCCGCCCCGCTCCATCCCTCTTCGCCTCGCCTCGCTCCGCTCCGCTTCGCCCCGCCCCACCCCGCCCCAACCAGCCCCACCCCGCCACACCCCGCCCCGCCCCGCTTCGCCCCGCCCCACCCCTCCTCGCCCCTCCTCGCCCCTCCTCGCCCCACTCCGCTCCGCCTCGCTCCGCCCCGCTCCGCCCCGCTCCGCCCCGCTCCGCCCCGCTCCGCCCCGCTCCGCCCCGCTCCGCCCCGCTCCGCCCCGCTCCACCCCGCTCCGCCCCGCTCCGCCCCGCTCCGCCCCGCTCCGCCCCGCTCCGCCCCGCTCCGCCCCGCCCCGCCCCGCCCCGCTCCGCCCCGCTCCGCCCCGCTCCGCCCCGCTCCGCTCCGCCCCGCTCCGCCCCGCTCCGCCCCGCTCCGCCCCGCTCCGCCCCGCTCCGCCCCGCTCCGCCCCGCCCCGCTTCGCCCCGCTTCGCCCCGCCCCGCCTCGCCTCGTCCCGCCTCGCCCCGCCTCGCCCCGCCCCGCCTCGCCCCGCCCCGCCTCGCCTCGCCTCGCCCCGCTCTGCCCCACTCCGCTCTGCTGCGCCCCGCCTCGCTCCGCCTCGTCCCACCACGATCCGCTTCGCCCCGACCCGCACCGATCCGCCCCGCCTCGCCCCACCAGCCTTCGCCCCGCCGCGCGCACGACACGACGCGCCACGTCTTGAAGCACGAGCCTTCCCCTTCCGCGCGCTCGCCGCGGCGCTCCGCACGCCGTCGGCTGCCGTCGCGCGATTGCGTGGACGATCAGATGGGCCGTAACGAGCTGCTGGTTGCCGCCTCAAGCGGAGTGATACCCGGATCGCTCGCCCGCGAACTTCGATCTGCGCTCGATAGCAGCTTTTCGGCTAATGAACGGGATATGGCACTTGAAACGAAATATCAAATACGCTATTAAGTAGTTTACTGCAGTCGGAAGTGGTTAGATTGCACGTTTTCATTCGTATTTCATCTGTTGAACGACTTGTAACTCACACGTCATAGACTAGCTGTTAGTTGCTCGTAGATTACTTTTACGCATAGATTTTTTTCTTGCCTTTTCCCCCTCGTTAGCGTATACATTACCTTGAAAACAGAAGGAAGATAAATGGCTCATTGACAATCTGCAATTTATTGGATACAATCTTTTAAATATATTTGATTATAAATATAATGTATGAATATAATTACTTATTTATTTGCAATAACAGTTTCTACTCTTATATTGAAGATATTATGCAGTTTGTATCCCGAAGAGTTAGATATTATTTTATTATTACCAATATTTGGCATTGGTCTGTGAGTAAAATATGTATGTAATCATTACACAATTGAATCAGCGTGAGGAGAAGGGGAACACGTCAAAAATGCAATGATTTTTTCTTATGTTGAAACGTTGTTCTTTAAGACAAGGCAAATTGTACTGTGAATAAAGTAATCACGTCAAAACAGTGAATTAGACCATCATTAGTGAATTCACACAGAAGAATCGGACAGGATACTCTAACATGTGTGAGTATTATTTAATGTTTCCTTACTCCTGAAAAGTGGCAAGAACTGACTTGCTTCCTTTCTCCTCAGCCCGATTCAATTGATCTTTCATGAAATTCCAATACATTACATCCGTTAAGAAAAATCAGCATAAGTAAAAATCCAAGAAGTCTGCTGCCATTGGTGTTCAATGTTTAGTAGAGTAAGCAGAACTAGCACAGAAATCTGCACGTTACTGTGACCAAGTCGCTCGAAAAGTCCATTTTAAAAGTTTGGGCGACAGCGCAACCCCCCGCCCCCTACCCCCCACAGCGCAAATAAAAGGCCGAGCGGGGAGAAAGCGATAGTCCGATCATGCGATCTGCATATCGCTCTTCGCATGCACCTTAGCTGCCTTCGTTCTGCTCCGCGCCGCGCCCTTCCGTGCCAGGCGGCGGTTCCTCACGCCGCCGATCGGCCGCGCCACCTCCGCCGCCGTTGCCTCTCTTGTTTTCTTTCGAATCCGTACGTAGTTTTTCGGAGCCCCGTTTATTGGAAGGTGGTGTGGAAGGAACACGTCGGCCATCCTTTGACGGAGTTGCAGAATTACTAGTGTACATTTGCGTGACCGCGAGTAATTGATTCCTGACTTCTTTTTTTAAAGATGCTTGAAAAGTTTTTAGAGAAGGATCAATACGTCTAGCCACAGTCACGATACTTTCACTAAATGTTTCCTAGCATGTGCTTTCACCAAAATGCAAGACCCAGAAGTGAAGTTGATAAAACAAATACAGTGCACATTCTCATCTAATCGATACATATTTTAAAGAATGTGTCGGTTATTAATTATGTTTATTAATTTAAAATTAAAATAAATAATATACTTCAATTTAATATATATCAAATAAATAATGTAATTGTATAAAAATAAATTTCTGTTAATGTGTGCATTAATGCAATTCAAACATTGCCATCCCCTGAATTACGTCATATTATTAATAAATCGTCCCTCGGATTAACTAAAGCTAATTTGTTGTTTTTGGATCGTTTCTCGCCATAAGTCATTTCTAAAAAATATCCATCCGTTCTAGGTCATTAATTGCATACACCGACTTGAAGTGGTAAAATCTCTAGGTAAGAAAGTAATATTCTCTTTAAATAATGTTTGTCATGTTATAATCACAAACGTCTCCTGCCCAGAAGATACAGACGGTTCCAGTGGAACACTCATTGTCTGATCTATCCAACGTTGGTAGGTTTAACAATTTATCGCTTTTGTACACAATCTTTACTTCCTTCCAGTCTCCGGGGTCAATTTGATACCCAAATTGTTTCGCCCTTTGGTGTCTCGCTTGGGGAGTGGGAGTTCGGATCTTATGTTTGGAGGAATGAAAAGCAACGTCTAATATTTACGTATTCCGTCAGTTTGGATCATCATTTATTAATGTTTGTCTACGTATTCGTGTAGATGACACAAGTTGTGGAGCTAAAAAAATAGACTTCGAGTATCTCATTGGCATTCTGACGATATGATTTCTACTTACTTGAAATTTGGTTGAAAATGCTCCCACCCTTTAACTTTTGGAATTTAATTATTTTTTTTAAAAAAAATAGTTAAACAGTACTACGTGCTCAATGCGGAACATGTATAATACGTAAATTTGTCTAATGTCAACATTATATAATATTATAAATATAATATTATTTTAAATATAGCTGTCCAATCAAACATAAATGCTACAGTATTACATTGCATAATGCGCACCGAAAAAAATAACCCATTGGAGTCTACCATATCCAATATATTTTTACAACTTTCCTTGTTACTATATCATGGATCTGGTATCCTCCAACGGTTCTTTTTTTTCAGTGGGAATCTTGTCTAATACGGAAAAATATACGGGTTCCTTGAGATTCCGCCTTGAGCACGTTGTAATTTATTTGAACTAGCATTCGTTTGAGGGGCAAACTTCTCTTCCCAGCTGGTGTACGGGGGCTACTGCGATATTCGCTTGGAGCTGATAGAGCAACCACAAAAACATCGACCAGCGCAGCCGCTCTAAGAATTCGGCCACAGGCAGCGCCACGAATTCTCTGATTCCTCACATGTTGGCGCTCGCGCCCGACAACTAGCATATCCATCAGGACAGACACGCTCGACCGCCTTCTCGCAGCTGACGATTCTGGTCTGGTGACGATTTCGTACGTCTCCAACTGAGTTCAGCTCAGAGGCAGCAGCAGCTCCTCCCACTGGGAGCCCTAGTGGATTCGTGTTCCGATAGTGGCAGGTTTCCGACTATAGCCAAACAGCTAGGCTAGGCGAATTCAGTCGCTGTCTGAAGGAGAATTCTAGCAGCCGGCAGATCTGATTAGTAGTTTTCTTTGGTTTCTCTGACCGGGTGAATGCCGGAGCAGTATTCTAACAAACGAGACACGGACTGCGTTCGATTTTTCCCTCCCGCTTCCTTGTCCTATCTCGTACACGCATTTACAAGCACTACACTCACGCGTTTCGGGAGTCCTTTGGCTATAGCTTGCCCGACTAGGGTGGTGTGCTGGTGGAGGGAAAATACCTGGAGGGAGGAGTCCCACGCCAGCCAACGTGTAGGTGAGCGCCGAATCTCACCGTCCAGCGGGACAGGATCACCACCCGGCACAAACCACCCGGCACAAACCATCCGGCACAAACCACCCGGCACAAACCACCCGGCACAAACCACCCGGCACAAACCACCCGTCACAAACCACCCGTCACAAACCACCCGTCACAAACCACCCGGCACAAACCACCCGGCACAAACCACCCGGCACAAACCACCCGGCACAAACCACCCGGCACAACCCACCCGGTACAAACCACCCGGTACAAACCACCCGGTACAAACCACCCGGCACAAACCACCCGGCACAAACCACCCGGCCGGGATGTAGTTAATTATGTGAATTTTCGCAGTACAATCGTGAGTAACTATTATACAGTAGTGGTAGAAATATTTGACGATAACTGACAGAGAAGAAAACTGCAGAAGGGAAGTCATTGACTTTCAAACCTCAAAATTTCGTTATAAAGTTAGCTTTGTTAACTACAGCGACTTGCTTGTACGCACCAAATGACGAAATGACGACTGCTTACAACTCCCGCATCATGAAGTAATGAACAAATGATGATAGAGAATACATGTGTGACCCACAATCTTTCTTTCAAAGAAAAAATCACGAAATTTGTTTGAAAAGAAATCTTAAACGACTTTATACAGTAATGCTCAGTGTTTAAAATATATTAAATGTAACTGTGTATAAAATACTGAACATGTAATATATTAATTACATATAACGTCAGAGAAATTCGATGTGAAAATTGAGTTCAAAATTATTTTAAGTATAGCAATTAATAAATTACTGTCGTGATTTTCTTGCATTCATGATTATTCGTTATGTATGCAACAGATAAGAGTACAAGAACTTCACAACACTGCTGTTTTTCGGAAACGATTTCTTCATTACAATTACAAAAGTCGTTCTCTGTCTCGAAGTGCTCTTAATTTATATGTAAATGACTTTGTAACATTCGTGAGGCGGTCGCAAGAAAGCTCAGATAGTCGTGGTTGGAATAAACCCAGCAAACATCAGAGAGTGAGTTGTACTGCATTATCGCCTTTATTTTAGAAGTTTTTGATGTGTGAAAAACCTTAAATGAACGAAAACCCTCTTAACTACAAATTCTCAAATACTTTCTTATTTACACAGCACAGATACAATTACATTGTAGTGTGCCAATACGACGATATATAGAAGTTTCTCTAATTTCCGATAGTCATTTGTCGTCTCTTTAAAAGTTTTTAATTAATATCTAGTATTAAGTGAACTAAACAATATATTTTTGTATGAAGGAAATAATAATAATCACAGACTACCTGAAAAGAAGAAAATAATAATGCATATGATCAAACATTTAGAGACAACTAGTGTACTCGTGCGAGAAATATTGCAAGTTAAATTGCACCCTCTTCCCTTCTTAATATGGAAAATGAGATAGGGAAGTTGTTAATGAAACTTATTTATTTGTTTCTAAAATTTAGAAAAGGTAACTTCCAATTAACTTACAGAATTTAAAATAAAAATAAAGAAGAATGAAATTGATGTTTGTAACATTTTGAATAAATGTTTATTCAGTATTATAGACATGTTCTTGGAACAATTCACAATATTCCTTCAAAAAAATTGAAGTAATTACACCAACTTTCTTGACAATTAGCTTTTCGCTTCCCTTGATAGTCATAAAAAAATTACAAAAGCTTTTTACTCTCGAAAAAGCTACGTAAATTTGTCCGTGCAAAAATACAGGAATGAACAAACACAACTCTACTCTTTGGAGTATTATTGAAATGAGAGTTACCCCCGTGCAATTTAGTCGCTTAGAATATCAATTAATTAGTATATTTTTACATACAATTGTAGATTCTGCAAAGGTAAGGTAGAATCACGCTTTTATCTTATCCTGTAGATTCTGGTATGATAAACTTTTTTTTAGGTTTCGGCTTCAAAATTTTAAGTTCTAAGGCCCTAAAATGCTTCTTGTAGGAGTTGCTTAACTTGATTTTGACAATTTTGTTGAGGGTTGTGGGTTGCATTTGACATGAATATTTTGATGCGTTTAATAAAACAAATACTCCATATTTTTAAAGTCCAAAAGCAATTCGTCTCACTTTCGTGAAATTCTCTTTTTTTAGAGACCTTATTTATAAATATTGGTTGTGTGAGAGAGCCACAAAAAGTATCTGTACTACTGAAATAATATAGGAGAAGACAATAAAGACAAGACTTCGAAAGATGTCGAAGGGCTTGTCACCGACACCTACACTGTGTAATTAAAAGTATGTCCATACGTAGCTGAAAATGACTTATGCGTTCGTGGCGCTCTCTATCGGTTAGCCTTAATGACAGCTTCCACTCTCGCAGGCATACTTTCAATCAGGTGCTGGAAGGTTTCTTGGGGAATGGCAGCTCATTCTTCACGGAGTGCTGCACTGAGGAGAAGGTGTCGATGTAGGTCGCTGAGGTCTGGCACGAAGTCGGTGTTCCAAAACATCTCAAAGGTGTTCGATAGGATTCAAAAAGTCAGGACTGTGCAGGCCCAGTCGATTACAGGAATGTTGTTGTCGTGTAACCACTCCGCCACAAGCCGTGCAGTATAAACAGGTGCTCGATCGTGTTGAAAGATTCAATCGCCTTTCCCGAATTTCTCGTCTACAGTCGCAAGTAAGGTGTTTAAAACATCAACGTAGGCCTGTGCCTTGGTACACAAAATCACAAGGGGTGTAAGCCCCCTCCATGGAAACCACGACCACACCATAACACAATTTTGGACGTGTCCGGATACTTTTGGTCACGTGGTGTATGTCCTAAGAAAAAATGGAAACCAGAAGTCTTTTTTGCCTCGTAAACTTTTCTACACACGTCCCCCGACTGCTCGCGGGACAGTTTTACGAAACTATAAATTGTGGTGGCTTCCACTCCCGACCGCTCTCCCCTCGGTTCTTCACCTCACGTCCTACGTACGTTTCCATCTTTTCTTTAAAGCTTTCGTAAATAATTCTTGTCGCGAATTATTTTGTTTTCAGGGCAATTTTATTTTAGTTCCCTTCACGTGGTTCATTTTCTTTCAAAACATAATGTGGCCATAATCTTTAAAGGGTCATTGGAGATTTTGTAAGAAATTATTATTTTATCTTTTAAAAGGTAATATTGTGATAATTTCAATTCTTGTCTGTTGCATCAGCATTCTATTATTTATTAACAGAGATATATATAGTTACAATTTTTCTTATGGTGGAAACAGAAATATTTTTCATTCTGTACCACGCTACCTCCCATTACTACTCGTATAAATGCGCATTGATATAGAATTTTATTTTGACGTGTATTGAGTAACACAAAGTTTATTTTCCTGAATATACAATAACTTCCGTCTGTAACAGTGGATCTTGAAATGTGCCTTGCATCTTCTAAATGACCAAGCGTTCCCTTGCCATTGCATTGTGCCACATGACGCCTCTTCCCAAAAGCGCACTCCGCCGCGTTCTCATCTCCTTGCCCACCCTTGCTCTTCCACATGCCGCCCCCGCGCGGCGGCGCATGCCATTTGTCAAGCGCGCGTCAGCCGCCCGCGCCGCCCCCGCCGCCCCCGCCACCGGGCCAGGTCCCGTTGGCGCTGCCCTGCACCTGTGATCTCGTCACGGGCAGCGGGCCGCGTTCCCCCTTTATAAGATTTTAATTTTTCAAAATGAAATATTCGCCGCGCAGCGCCCCTTTCGCCGCCTGCCTCCGGCACGAGCGCCCCCCGTCCACCCCGCCCCCCTGTACGCGGGGCCCTGGCCCCCCGCGGCGCGCGAGCGCCCTCGCCCTATCGCGCCCTGCATCGCCCGGCGCGTCGCCTCGCGTCGCGGCGTCTGGCGGCTCGCCATCTTGTCTCGGCGGAGGAGCGTCGCCGGGGCCCTCCGTCCCCCAAGAGAGTAAGCAGCCCACGACAGGACCTTCTAGACTCGGTTACTTTCAATTAAACCTACCAGATTTCGTCTAAAAAACACTTTCTACTGTCGCCTTTGGGGCTGCGAAAGCCACAGTTCCCAAGAGGAACAGTTGCGACAGATAAAATTGCATTTTTAATTTAAAATCTCATGTCACAAAGTATAAATTTATACACAAAATATTAACATATGTTACATCTTTTGTATGCGCTATCTATTGCTAGTGAGAAAAATATGTTTTCATTTAAAAAAGCTAAAGACCAATAAATTTCTCGAAAACTAAAAATATTTCTAACAATATCTCTACACCATATACTTGCTCGATGATTCCGTATTGTTGAACGAAAACTGTATTTCTATATCGGGAACTGTTTAGAACTTATGGGGATGTCTCATAGTTGGTGGGACTCCCTATATAGCTCAGTAAGTAGAGAGTTGTTCAAAACGCTCCAGCCCATAATCTATAATAAAACCCCAAATAGGGTCGAAAAATTAAAAAAAAAGTTATTTGTTAAAAAATGTTTCTGAGTATGTGTTTTATTAAGTTAAACAGATTTAGACTTGCAATGTTTTTTTTAAGTTCGAGATTGAAGAAAAACAATTAATTTAAAATAAAATTAGTAAATGGCCGTTTAATGATTTTGAAATTATAGGTTAAGTTTGCACAGATCTGAGCACGAGCGATATAATTTTTTGTTGTATCTTGTAGAGTGTGAATGTGATTTTCTTTGATTGTATAATAATAATAATAATAATAATAATAATAATAATAATAATAATAATAACAATAATAATAATAGGGATAATTGTAAGTGTGATTACATACCTTCTTTAATTAATGGCGCGATGTAATGTTTGCTACGGTAATTAGTACGAATTCTGGTGTTATTTTTCGTAATAATTTAAAACATGTCTCCATTGATCATAAATTCTCTAAATTAATACTCTATATGCAACTCGTAATGAACGGTATTGTGATTACGTATTTAGTAAAATTTTAATTAGACAGGAAATAAAAGTACTTGAGGTAGCCGTAATACAAATACAAATTAAGAGAAATAGAAAGAAGAGAGGGAAGGGTAACCTTTTTCAATATATTGCATTTGAATTTTCCTAAATTAATGTTATTCTTTTTAATAGGAACTTGTGAAATTTCATGTTGCAAAGTAGCTTAACGTTTTTAGAATGTAGCTAAAGTATTTCAATTTTGAAAAAGGGAGCAATACTTTCGAATAATATATTAAGACATTTGAGGTTGAAGGAAAGGAGTCCCAAGATGATTTATAGACAGACACGACTCATCTCAATTTAGTTTTATTACATCTCTATGTAACAATTCCTCGAATGCGCAACAGTTTCGGGGACATACTTTCCCCCTCCTCAGGCTAAAAAGAAAAAAGGAAGAAAATAATACAGTTTGAAATGTTAAATTACAGAATGTTACATTAATACACTCGTCAGATTATTAAAAGTGTTATTTAGTACATTAAAATAGTACGCAAACCATAAAGGTTCGTTTTTGTCGGTTAAAGATAAACAATTAATAAAATTGAGCTTAATAGTTAATACTTTGGTTAAAAACAAATATTAATACAATATTATAAACCAGCACTTAACAAACGAGTGAGGAGCTCATATCACACTTAATCAATAAAACACCATCCTGTACAAGCTACTGGACGTACCATCACGGTCAGTGGAAGTGTAGTGCTTAGAGGTCTTGGAAGGTATGATCTATTGTTAAGTACAGACAGGATAGAGGAGGGCAAAGGAGGAGAATGGAGGAAGGAAGGGGGGAGGAAGGAATTTATAAAATGGAAGGGGAAGGAGAGGAAACAAAATGTGGCATGACGTGTGAAAATTATTGTTATGCAATATCAGAAATATATTAAGACATTTTGCATTATAATCCAAACATATTTTTATACACAATTTTGATAGCTTCAATTATTGAAAAAATCTGTATTCGCATTTCATTCAATTTCTAGTATTTTCTCTGAAGAGCTAGGTAATCTAATTATTGGGAATCAAAAATTTAAGTTCGACAAATTACAAACTTTGGATACAACGTATTTCGATAAAATAGGGAAAGAAGCCTCGTGTTGTTATGTACTCGAGATCAGACCACTGTACCTAGACTCGGAACTGCGGTCCGCATGCACTGTCACGAGTCGCGAGTACTCCACGGGCCCTCGAATGCTGTCGGCAGTAGCGCCGCGCGTATCTGATGAGATGGGGCGAGATGTATGAGAGGGGAGGGCGCGAGGCCGCAGGTGCTCATCGAGGGAAGGGAGGGAGACAACATGCCGCGGCTGTGTCGACGACAGATCTTGTGTACAGTCTCGCGATCTCTTGAAGATAGGCGATACTCGAGAAGGCCTTGCGAATGATTTAGAGACGGTTAGCTCGACTCATCACAAGGGGCTTACAAATGAGTCGACTTTTGTACTGTCCGTGCGTCTACGAGAGATCGCAACTCTTCCTAGAAAGATTTTATTGCAGTACGGAGTGGTCAGGAACTTCGTACAGTCAGAATATTACTCGCTTAATCTATGAAAAAACATTCTAGTATAGTGCACTTGCACGAGTTGTACAATAGAACGAGTCTTATAACTATGTGAATAGTCAAACATCTTGTGTAACCAAAAACCTGAGTCTAAAATACATCACATGTTCTTCCATTTACGTGTTTGCTATTGATATACTACGAGTTTCTTAGATTGTATATCATTAAAACATACAACACTTGCAATTGTTGTTTAGGGGTTGAAATATATTTTTAATATTTGAATATTTTAATTCGTCATTTTTATTACCTATAATCACATTTGTTATATCAATACTTTTGTAAAGATTTCTTTTATTTTTGTGACAATGACACTTACGAATTGACTCATTTACGTATATGTAGGTTTTATGAAATTAGGCACGAATTTGAATTCATTAATTTGCGACAGGAATGCAAATTGAGTTAATTATGGGGTTATTAGTCATTGCCGCACGAAACTTTACTTTGGACAGCGAAAACAAGCAGATTTTTCACGATACTCTTGTTAAATTATAATCGAGATCGTGTGTTCAGAGGTGAGCACGAACAAGAAAAAAATCGCAAATAACACTTCTAGTCTGATGGATAGTTTCTCATGAAATCGTGACTCAAATAGGTGTTTTTACAGCGAGTTGAATATGAATATTTATAGTATTCGTGTAATATATAATTATAGTTGTCACGTAAGAATAATTATTTTGATTGAAAGAAGTGGATTCAATTATTATAATTTGAATATTTTATATCAGAATTCCTTGGATTTATGTTATACACTTTGGTATCTAAGTAATAAATTCAAACTTTTCACCCGACAGAGTGAACGCAAAGAAGGGTGATGTGTAAATTTGGCTGTGTAAATTTGTTTATATTCCCCTTGTACGCAGGATTCTTGACGGCTTAAGTCCAGGATAACTCAGAATTGATCCATAATGTCCCGGAAATAATCCTAGCTAGGTGTTCTCGCTTCTAATTTCAAAAATAATTTCAATTTAGAGAAAATTCCAAGTTTAATTCAGGGTTGACTACCCCCAGGTTCTATTTTCACTTTCAGTACGATTCACCGTCTGCTCAACTGTCAACCCGTTGTACAAAACATAAACATAACTTTCTATCTCTTGGAACTATACGCTTTTTATCTTTAATATTATGACGAAAAAGGTAAATAATTTCTACATGCTCTAGTAATTTTACATAAACCAAAGAAAGAAGTTTTAAATATCTCTGTGTCAATGGTATGAGTGCAGCAACGAGCAGCCATTCACGTGGAAGTTGAGACACAGCGCCAACATCCCCAGGTTCGAGGTGCCGTGGCGCAGGCGTGCCCTCTCCTGCTAGAGCCTCCCGCAGAGGTTTCATCCAATAGCCGGGCGCAAAGGCCGGCCGGAAACGCGTAGACAACCCACACATACACCCAGCACAATGGTTAAATAACAGACTCAAAGCGGATCCGTTAACCAACGTGCTAATTTTGATGCTGGGTCGTTTCACAGTTCAATAATTTATTACTTATAATTTATAATTTATAATTTTATTTTAATAAAATATTTTGTTTTAATAGAATTTATTTATAATTTATAATTTAACGTATTGTGTGTACTTCGAGGAGACGATCAAATGGCACTAGTTTGGAAGTCAAATCGCAACATGTCATTGTGGGACTGCCCGGTAATGCGTTTGAGTTGTGATACAATGACGATGATCGTGATGATGATGTGACGTAATGAATGAGCATGAACCTGAAGATGGTGACAGAATAAGAGACAGGGGAAAAGGGTGAATTCCGAGGAAACCTGCCTCCAGTGTGGAATAATGGGGATCAGCCTTTCGGATGCATTCCTTGGTTGACGACATGGTTGTTAGCCTTGAAAGCAATTAAGGGGGATAGTAGGTAACAGTAATAATTATCTTTCGAATTATTATTATTATTATTATTATTATTATTATTATTATTATTATTATTATTATTATTATTATTATTATTATTATTATTATTATATTTCAATTATTAATGGCACAACGTGATTGTACACAACGTGAATGTGAAAGCACCCTACAATTTTAATGTTCATTAAAGGTATCTTCCAATTCGGACACTGTTCACAAGTGATCATGGGCCACATTCTAACACCAAATAATATATAACAAAAACAAATGTTTTCATTTGTTCACATTTGTGACATGATGCAACCATTTTTTATTGTATGAAACATAATATTATTCAGGTATGGATCCAGAGACAAATTTTGGGGGGAGAAATTAAAAATATTGTGGTTGAATGTGTTATATTACTGATTTTGTAAAATGTCACAGGCTACCCTCAGCTCCTGCTGTGCTACGATTTTATTTCTTTTAATGATTATCCGAAAATATTTTTGCTTGGAACTTTCGTGAAAACTTAAAATTTATAGATACTGAAAAATTTTAGGGGGGGGGGATTTCTCTCATTTCCATCCCCGTGGATCCGCGCCTGTGTTGTTCATATTCTAAATTTACTAAATTATAATTCTCATTTAAAATATTATTGATCTTTAATAAAGCAAGCATAAGCAGTTGTATGGAATATTCTCCATTTCCTAATCCACCTTACCACATCAGAGGGATCCAGATCCGCGAAATACGTCACGTGGCCTCTAAAAACACTGACCCTGTCAATGTGTGGGCGTGCAAGGGTTAGTGTTCTTTTCCTTGCGGTATTTAAACAAATAATTTCATTTATTTTATTATCGCAGGTCTATCAAAATATATAATTTTATCTCATAGGGTTAAGATAGCAATTAGATTATTTTTCGATTTTGTGTTAGTCGTTTATTTGATAGAATGTTAAACCAAAGTCATATACATGACCCTAGTTTTACTACTAGAGGTTACAGATAGGCGAAGAAGTTTTATTTGGATTGTTTTGTGAATAGAAAATGAGAAATATCAAGTCTGTAAAGAAAAGTCACGACATCAGATAAATGTAGTGAAGTGGAACTCAGATTGTCATCATAATAATGATAGTAATACCGTAAAAATAATGGTGATGAAAATGAGATATTCATTAATTCTCTCCTTTGTGAAAATTTGAATTTTAAATCATTTCTGGTATTTCAGAGCGAGCTGATTGCTGAAAATTCGGAGGAAAATTTTCAGAAATAATGCGGCGTAATGTAATTCATGCAACCTAGATTACGAAAGAAATTGTTAATTATACATTATAAACGCTACATTAAACACAAATAAATCTTCTGCCTTGATTGAAAGATTCTTATTTAATATTTGTCTTACCGAAGGCATATCACAGCCATCTCCTATTTTTAAGAACGCAAAAGTGACATTTGCCAAAAGAGATAAACGATACCACGATGCCATGTTCAATTACAGATCGGGAAAATAGTGTAAATAGTGGGTCGTGTGAAAGCATAGGCTTCCGCGATCGGACTCTATAGAAACTTGGCTGTCCGGGAAGCGAAACGTACTAGGCATAATTGCGAATGTTTTGGCGGACATACTGCGATCTTCAAGGCGAAACATTGGCAACCATGTCGAGGATGCGGTATCTCCCGGACAGTCTAGTTTTCATTCACTCCGACCGCGGAAGCCTATGTTTTCAGATTGCCACATTTTACATTAGTTTCTCGATTTGTAATTTAATGTGGTACGGTCTCCCCGGTCGCTTGTCTCGTCTAAGATTGATATTGCGGTTTTTCAAAATGCACCAAACTGTTTCTTCCTAGTTGCTCTTAGTTGGAAATACAAGTCCAACAATGTAAAAATAACTTGTTTTAGTACAGAAACAATAAGATTGAATGATTCTTTTTGATCGTACACTTCCAGCAGAAAGGTACTCTTATTTCATTATTTTTTATCCACAAGAGAAATTAAGTTATGTATAATTTTGTAAATTATGTTGCCAAGCCAAAGGAGTATTTCAAATTCATGGTTTTTGCGATAAACCCTTGGACCACTTTTCGATAAATTTAGCCAACAATTAAATGAATTACTATGGCATCTTGTTTTCATGGTCATGACTTGTATCGCGTCCTTTCTCAATACCAAATATTTAAATTGTCTCCTTTTTCCCAGTCGCAACAAGTGGAAATCATTACTGTGTTGCCTGGCACCTTTCCTGACCGTGAAATTAGACACTCTGGGAACCACTCTACCGAACTGCTTCCTTAAAATTCCCTAAATAAAACTTTTTTGTTCCGTCTTTTGGCGAGGTATTTGAGATGTTGGCCCAATGCGCGGCGGTTGAAGCGACCCGCTCGACGGCGCACAGGGGACAGCGCGCGCGGGCGAAGAAGATCGACTGGGCGAGTGACGCCGTGCGGGGGCGGGGGGCGGGGGCGGGGGCGCACGCGAGAGGGCGTGCTCCGCGACCTGCGGGTAATTAAGCGCTCGCCGCCGGGGTAGCCGTGCGCCGCCCGTTTGAAGTGGCCTCCCGATGCCCTCGCGAGCGGTCGGCGGCACGCGCCCGCGGCACCGCGCCCTCGCCCACGGCACGCGCGGCCCTGCGACGGCACTCGACCTGGGAAACTGATACTGGCCCTAATAGTTATCTAAGCTCCGAGGGCGATGTAAGGGCCCTTTGGTCTTCGGGAGTTTTGTCGCCGCTCGATCATTAGAACCAGTAGAGGCTCGTAATACATTCATAATTTTAATTATTCCGATATACTTATTTACTAATTAACTTGATGTTAACTTGAATCGGTTTGTGTTATCGTATTTCCCTCCCATAATGCCCTTTTGTAATTCTCATAATTCCCTCTACAAGACAACTCGTAGCATCATCTGCTATTTTCATATTTCCCTCCTAACCACTATCCTCGCGATCCAGGTGAATTATGTAGTGTATGTTGAACTCCGTGTCGATGGCAATAACGAGCAATAACGCTCCAGTAAAAAATAGAAAAGTATTTACAATATGACTATTTTAGTTAGATAAATACTTAAACGTAAGGAATTATCTTTCGCTACTAGTAAATATAACAAATTATAGGTGCTAAAAATTGAATGACGAAAAGTGGTGTTTCATCGTATGACTGTATTGGGGTGCGAGCGTTTAAAACATTTTTGGCCACTATAGACACACTATTGAATAATAGATTTTTCAGAATTTTCGGTGACAATTTCCTGTATACTTAATTCCTGGAAGGAATATCCTTTAAGTTATGTAACTTTCTTCATTTCGTGAGTTAGATAAAGTTTTGTCGTTATTATTTATAACTCATAACAAATTAAAGGGAGAGTTTTAGAAAGTTTTCAAAGGAGTTTTAATTCACGTAATTTTAAGGGACAAGTTAAGTATCCGGAGACTGAGTAACAATTTTCCTTCTTTGAATTTAATTCATTGGGAAATGTATTATGAATGTAGAATAATAGTGAGGGGATGAAATGTGCTTACGACACTTATCTAGATAATTAATAGAACCCAAATTTTCTTGGCAAAATGTCCCTGATATTAACAGATTTAACATACGTATGACGTAATGAATGCCGAGGAGAGGCAAAATAAACACCATTCTTTCATAAAATTGCGTAACCGAAGTTCCTTTACAAAAAAGTATCCTTTTAAATCTACGTAGTCACTCAGAAATATGTGACGATCTTTTGTAACGATATTGTATTGCGTTCAACATTACTTACCGTTTCGTTCAACATTCTTCGTTATTTATCTCCATTTCCTTCAACAAAACACGGTCCAGCACGTTAGGGCCGGGGTGCCAAGAAGAAGCTTTGTCTAGGTGCAGGAGGAGCAGCAGTGAAAGCGTCAATAGCGGTGATGGCGCCGCGTGTTATGGGTCGCAGCCCAGGACGTCAGCTGTCGATCGCGGCCAGTCCGCCTTTACAACCGCCGCGCACCCTTTGGCCCGCCCCCCGCCCCAAAGACTTGTTTACTCGGTTCGCTCCGCGCCGTCTGCCTCTGCCTGTGGCCTCCTCTGTGCGAACTCGCCGCGCGGCCTCCGCACCCGTAGCGTCCTGCACGCGCGGTGGTGGCGACCCGGCCGTGGTGGTGGTGGTGCAGGTGATAGCGGTGGTTGTGGTGGGGATGGAGGTGGTGGTGGCGGCGGCGGAGGGAACATTGAGGCGGTTATGGTGGCTGTGGCGGTTAAAGTGGTGATAGCGGTGGCAGTGGTGATAGCGGTGGCAGTGGTGTTGGCGGTGGCGATGCTGTTGACAGTGACACTGACGGTGGTGGGGGCGGTAACGGTGGAGGTGACGGTGGTGGTGGTGGTGACGGCGACGGCGGTGGCGAGTTGCGGGAGGTGAAGCGGGGTCGGGCGCGCCCTGACAGGAACCCCTTTCCGAAACGGATTAGGCTGCAAACGCCTTTGTGTCGCGAATAGTATTGGCTATTGTGCGCGCCGGCTGCGGCGGAGCGTGAAAACATTATTGAATCGGCGACGTCTGCCCTCAGTTTCCTGCCCGCTCGCCAGTTGGCTTGTGCGTAGCTACCTCTTAGATCCTCGTGTTTGGAGAAGGGGTTGAAAATGTCTATCTGTATCTACATCTTGTTAACATGTTGTTGTTTGTGTAATATTTAAGATAATCTCGAAGCTATTGTACAATAAACATGACTATTGTCAGATGAGCTGATTTAGTTCCCGAAAACAAATAGATCGAGAAATTCTGAGAGGAAGGAAAAAAGTTGGGAAGATCAACATACATTTAGTTTTCTATATTTTAAATTGTAAAAAACGTTCCGAATGATTCCGCCAATAAATCTGAGTCCGATGAATAAATGACACATGAAATTTTCCTGAATATTAATGTACGACTAGATTCTTCTATATTTTTGTGTATCAGAGAAGTTAAATACCTTTTGATTAATGGATGAATGTAAATTTACGAACATAAATTTCATAAAATCATAAATCCTAACGAGAAAAATAGATTTGACAGTTTACGCCAATGTATGATTTAATACCATTGATTAACATAAAACGAGTTGCCTGAATTTACTAGCAGAATAGTTCAAATAATCGCAGGATGGCAAGATATTTTCTCTTCTGAAAAATATAGTTGTCTCAAGTAATTGACTTACTATAGTATTTGCCGGTATCAGTAATTTGCAAAAAACAATTGTTAGTTTTGTTTCAGAAAAAATAATTTCATGCTGCTGTTTTGCTTATGTTAAGAGCTTCCCAATTAACATATCGTTCAAAGAAATAATTTTATGACTGTGAATAAATATTGTTTTCAATTTTAGCGTTGCCAGGGTGTTTTATTTTATGGTCCAGCATGCATTGCTCAGAATCACCTGACCACAATAGCCGTCCGCGATCCAATATTTATTTTTCATATTCATCGTTTCGACAGAATAAATAATATTATATAAATCCATTGTGTAGTATAGAAATAATTTTATTTATATCTTGTATTACGCTGTGAAACAATATTTTCTGTGATATTCTGGGTATGTAGAAAAACTGTTGTACTGTGAAAGAATGTTCACAAATGTATATTAATGCAATATTCAAAAGACTACTTTTGTTAAAAATATTTAATTTTTTGTTGTATGAAAGTATGTTATTTGTTGTTCTTGAGCAGTGTGCGTGCTACTCTTTGAAAAACTATTTTGAGTGCGGTTTGTCCAGAAGTATGGTTGATGCTGTAGGGCTTGTCAGGTGCTCCTTTTGAGATTTCTTAAAAAGCGACCGCATGAAAATCTTTTATGCGTGCAAGGGGGACTCGTATGCTACGATACGTGGGGGTCGCCCTCCCTTCTGTCACACTCTTTACACTATCGGTGTGAAATATCAGCCGGCGACCTACACTAAATAAGGTTGTTTCCCTATCGCACCCCTCCATCCATCATTTCGGTGTCACAACAAAGGCAAGGCAGCGTTCAGACAACTTTTCCACGGACGCACTCTCTTAGGGAATCAATTGGACCGTCGAAGGAGTGCCGTTCCGAAGTGTATTATTTTGTATGATAGACTCTTCGTGGTTTTGATTTGTGAACACATGGAATGTTAAACCCTTTCCGTGTTTAGCTTCTCACAGAATATTTAGTAATGATATCTCAAACACGGCTTGCTATTCTTCTACGGGTGTGAAATATCTAACGCTCACAAATGCCAAAACCTAAATTGTATTTTAATATTTCGTTCTATTTGTAATGCTTTACATTGATTAATTTCAACAACTTTATTTAAATATGTTGTAACGACCAAAAAAATATGTTATTACATTTTCTTGTAGAGTTATGCTGCTCTATTCGGTGAATTCTTAACCACTGAGTGCATTCAAATCATTGGATTAAATATTTTCGTTCTGTAAAATAATGCTCCTAGACTTTTCACCATATTTTATTGTTATAATAACATTATATAGTAGTTTGTATTTTTCACATACGCAAATTTAACTTACAAATAATGATTAATGTACTTTTATGAACTAATGACTTCAATCAGTTTGCACTATGTAGAATTATCATTAAGAAAATACAATCACTTTCCTCCTATGATTGATCAACCAAATACAGTCGACTCCGGTTATAGTGAACTTTTGGGAATAAACCTTTTTGGTTCATTATATCAGAGATTCGCTTTATCCAATGATGTCAAAATGAAAAAAAAAGAATTTATGTTCAATTATTTATTTCATTAATATAGCGATACAGCAAAATACATTAACAGCGCGAACTAATAATTTCAATAGCTTTATTTGTCCTTACAAATCAATTTGTTTCAATGGGTTTCTTCGTTTCTTTCATTAGTTTCAATGTTGTTTTTTTTCGTTCATTTTTTATTAGTAATTTCTCTACATCCTTCTCTAGGGTTCGTGCTCTCTCCTATTTCATTATGCATTGTTCCCTGTCTCGAAGTATCGTAATACAGTCTTGGTACCCTTCAATGCCTTGTGCACTGTTGGAAGCCATACTCTTCGAAGGCTCTTTTACTCGCCCAGTAACATACGAGATCCTTTCGGTAGCCGCAAGGCGCAAGCGGCTAACGAAGCTGATCGCTTTCCCGCGCCGCGTGGCAGGCGGGTATCGGGAGGCTGTGGGGCTGCGGCAGTCGCGCGCTTCCTGTCGCCTACGTAGAACACAGCGCGCCCGCAGAATATCTATAAAACCCCAAGCTTGAAAGTGAATTAACCAAACGCGCGCCGCCCACGCAGAACATGGCCTTTGTTTCCACAGTGAAACTGAGTGGCACAAGTTCAAGGTCCCCATTCGGCCCGCTACCTTCACATCAGGGGAGATTTATTTGATATTGACCTTTGGCCGACGATCTTTTTTCAAGCTTTCTGGATATTGAATGTGTGGCCTTGAAGCTACATATTGTTTTCCAGGAAAGAATTAATTTCCAGGAAGTTATATTTCGTACTTTCACTATAGCCGAAGTTCAGATTCATTACATCCGAATCTTCTTATGCTTATTTGTAATGTAAGTGAAACGGATTTAAGTGGCAAGTTCACTATAACCGAGGGTTCACTATATCAGGATTCACAATAACCGGAGTAGACTGTATTTCAGAATTAGTGTTTTAATTGCTGCGACTTTCTGTTGGGATATAATTATCATTAACTCGTTGAAATATGTCGGTATCCTGTTCTCCTTACACGACGACCCTTTGCGTCTGCCCAATCTCCTATACCACCCACGCGCCATCGACCACCCACGCTCTCTAATTAAATGGCTTCACGTAAGCCGTAGCGATTTAATTTGGGTAAAAGGCGTGAAAACATCGCCAGACTTTTTATTAAAAGAGCATGAGATGATATTGCTTCCATTTCTTGAAGTAAAACACTGAGATATTCTTTAGAGGCCACCATTATTGCAAAGGTTGCATAGTGTTGTCTATCAAACTTGAGTAACTTATTTTAAAATGAAAATGTATTCTTCTTCTAAAATGTAAAATGATGACCCTTCAAATCCAACAAATCTTATTCATACACATATAATTTGTTGACTTGAGGTGCTGCTTATAATTACGTTAAAACTTCTGGTAATTCACACAGTGCCATTCTGAAATAGGTTGCGATTTGGAATATTTATTTATTTTAACGGGAGAGTCTGTGACATTTTAGTTATTGGTGGCATTTAAGTTTTATCGACAAAGGTGTTATTGTGAGGAACATCAGCTTCATTTAAATGACAGTAACATACATTATTCTAGTACATACACACTTTGAATTGTTGTAAATTAGCAGTGTGTGTATAAGACATAAACTGCAAATTTGTTCTGTACAGTTTTCATACAGCGCGCTTTCGTTAATTTCCCGACCGTTCATTAAATGATCTTAAACTAGAGAAACGCATTTTGACGAGAAGAATTTTATCATTTAATGTTTAAAATATAAAATTATCGTAAGTAAACATGTGATTTTTAACACTTCACTGCCGCATTTCACACGTTTCCCTTATATTTACTTTTTTAAAATTTTATTTTCTTTCTTCGTCAAATATCCAGGTCGTTGACCTCCCACATTCACCTCTCACGGGTGTAATGCTCGCGGAAGCAAAAGGCTTCTCGTTCCTAGTTCGACGCCCTCTCCCTCACGCACGAAGTCCTACGCGAGGCGCACTTTCCTTAGCGCGTCACGCATATCCTGCCAAACTTTTCTGCCGGCCCTTTTCCCGGCATTCCATGTAAATACGAACTCATTGCTCCCTTGGAATCTGCACCTTCCTTATTTCTTCTTCCTACACGCTAATAAAGTGCGCTGCGACTACTTTCTACAGTTTTCTCTTCCGGAGGGTGTAACACGTACGAGAAATTTGGGCAGATTACCGTATTATTTATTCGCGCTGGCACGGCACACGAATAATTAAGAAAGTTTTATTTTCAGGAAATGCGCGATGTTTTTTTGTTTATGTTTCAAAACTTGAATTTATGATTCGGAAAGGTAAATCTTTTGAAAACTCTGGATGAACTTGCCACGTCACCTGTGAAGTTTTCGATTGCTTTATGACAGTACCTCTGTGCACCTTTACGAAATCTGCATTTGGGGAATTACGTTGTGTGTCCATTACGAGTTTTAAACTGCATACATATGTATTAGATAACCCTCGTTAGTATAAACAACCCCCCTGTTCGTGCGTATTTTTGTGTTTATCAGATTTTTCTTTCTCTTGCTTTAAAAAAGGAAGTTGGAGAAAAGAAGGACGCGAGTCCTTTTTTCACCACACATTTATTTATACGAATTACGTGACTACTGGGCAATGTCATAAAGATGTATCAGGCACGGTCAGCACTCAAAAGAGGGTGAAAAATTGTCCACGCAACAAAGATTTTAAAGGACCGTCTTCTGGTTGGGAGACTTTCCATATAAAGAACAAATGAGCAGGAGCCTGGAGAAGAAATCTCGGTTTACAATTCAATCAAAATTTGACTCAGTGTATGCGAATATGATAGAATATTTCGATACCTTATCAATAGGGGGATGTTACAGAATGTGGAACTTCTGTTCGTTCTTAATGTGGTCAGTGAACATGAAATAATTGAATGGATTGATTGATTGATTTATGTTTTGGAGCGACAACGGCTAATGAGTCTCGTAGACTCGTAAGTGTAGTGCATGTTTTCGTCGCAGGGGGAGGAGATGTTGGAGGGAATGTTTCCCCGCTGAATGTCGAGATCCAGCGCCGACAGACTTGCGTGGTTTTTCCCATCCAGGGATCTCCCATACCCGAAGCACCACCACAGCTGAGATAAGCTCTAAGCTCCCGACATGTGTGGTAGCATGTAAGTGCAAGTGTGTGTAAGGGGCGGGCATACGACTATAATTAGGAAGGCAAAATTTCGCGCGGTCCTTGGTACGTTGGTTTAGGGTAGTGCACCGGCATTCGCCTGTATTGATCCGCTCCTGATTAGGAAAACACGGAAAACTACAGATCAGAGGGCAGCCGGCTCTAAAAATTCTCTAGGCAGAGGCCGAATTCGACCTAGCAATCTAGCTAATCGAATGTCGTGATTCTTTTTAATTCATATTTTTTAGTTATCTTCCTTAGATATTAACAAATAAATTATTACCTTATCACGCTTTGAAGAATGTAACGCTGATTTTTTGTAAGCAGATGCGCTACTTTTGATTATCCAAGAAACATTACATACATTGGTCAGGTAAAGTGATACAATTAAAAATCTGAGAATAAATGCAGACTCAATTAAAATGTGTTTTCTTATCATTAAATACCGTTGTTTGAGGATAATTTCATGCACAAACATACGATATTACATAGATTCAAAAATATGAAATGAAAAGCTAACATGATGCGGGGGCGTATTTCTCAAAAATTACTACGCTTTCTAGCATATTATTGTTACAGATTATCACTGCTGAAAGTGAAAGAACACTAAAATTTAGAATACGCTCATATGTAAACCTTTAATTTCTCTTTATTCTCTTACAGTTTACTAAATATATTTCATTATATTTTCTTCCTTTCTTCTATAAACAATACTGCATTTAATTTTCACAAAATATAATACTGTAACCCTTCAGAAATTAAGTAAGGGCTGTAGACAATGTGTGGTCGCAACAAAAAATGAAATGTGTCAATTTACTTTTACATATTAATTAAATGGAAACTTTCTTTTTTTAAATAATCCAGAAAACATTCATTATTGAAAAGAATACATGTGCGTAATGTATAATGCAATAATTGTGCCAATAATTGTAGAGACTGTGGAGTGTCGTAAGAGGGCGAAGGGCCGGCGCCCTTCCCCGCCCCACCCCCTCCCTCCGCTGCACTCCTCATCCCCTTCCCTCCGCCACACCCCCTCCCCTACCTCCCCTCCCCCCGCCTCTTCCCGCTCCACCCTGACCCTCCTCCCCCCGCCCGCCCCTCCCGCCCCTCCTCGCCCCACCCGGCACCATCCCGCCGCGCCGCACTCTGCTCGCCCCTGACACTCACGTCTGGGAGCGCCCTTCGGAAGACGAATGTCCTTTCCAGCGCCTCCCCAATGCTAATGCTTCTGCCGGCGCCTGCCACCCCCGCCCGGATTCTTCTAGATGAATTTCAATTTGGAAAATGACCCTCAGGGAAAGAATAGAACCTACTCCTGTTGTACACAGCAATTATTAAAAGATAAGGATGTAATGTTTGCTTAATAATATACTAATTGTTCGTATTGTTAATGTTATTATTGACATCCTTATTTTTTGACAATTACTTAAGCCAATTTAGTTTCCATTCATTCTCTTTCTCTAGACACGGTGTTTCCTTCATATTGAGAGTCTTGTTACCATTCTACCGTTTGAATTCCCTGAGATAAATAGCTGCGTGCTATGGTTTTTGATATTCAGTTCGATAAATAAAATATTGAGAAGAGAAGGGAGTAAGCCAGCGAAAAGATAAAAAAAATACTCTTCCCAGGGTGTAAATTGGGAAAAATGTAATCAAAATGGCATATTTATGTTTTTTCTAATATTTCAGTACGTTATCATTGATATAACTGTTAAAAATAGGGCAATATCGTGAATAAGGTTGAAGTAGTCAGAGGGAATTCTAAAATTTGGAAGGTGATTTACTTAAACCATTTAGTACTATAATGTGAACTCTCACACGAGAGTTATTGTATTTTCTCTCATAAGTAAATTGATAACTTGACAGCTGCAGTAGTGGACTCCTCGAGCATGAGATTTTAAATGACTAGTGTGGTAAAGCGCGAACGATTCCTCGAAAGGTCAGAACCGTTCCATGAAAGGCAATCGTCAGATCGACGCTCATTTTTTTTTCTACGAAGAAATCCGTTACAGTGCAGACATGCTTACAAGTGTTCAAGACGACATGTTGCTCTGATTATTCTGGAAACGAAATCTATTTCCATCCTCAATTATACTGCGTTGAATGGGCTGATTTATTAAGGTAACTAATCGTGAAACAATACTATTTCATTCTGAGATTATTTGCAATACGGTGAAATGAAAGTTTGTGAAATTTATTACGTGTAATGGGAGACGCCATTTAAGATATTCTTAAACCATGTTACTTCTTTTTTTCTTTCTGTTGTCTTGTATATTTTATTTCCCTTTGGTTCTGAGGATATCTTAATTTCCATTGGATATGTAATATATATTAATGTTATTGGAAATTGTGTTTTGAAAAAATTAATTTTGGGAAATAACTTATAACTGAGCCGAAAACGTACTCGCATCCGAGCTAGCATGTGGGTGGGATTTATCCATTCAAGTCGTTCCTGTATACATTGCTATTTTCTTGAAGCACATATTTTTCGTGGAGCTGCTAAAGTTGGCATATCACCATCGTAACGTAACCGAAGGCAGTGGCCGAAAAGGATCAGTGTGTAAAGTAAGCCTTTTCCCGTTTTTTATATTACAACGGAGATACTTTAAACTTGTCAGTGCCCCCCAAAAACTGCTAAATTTTCAGTAGAAGCATGCGTTGTATTTCGTCTTCCACTGGGTGTTATAATTCGTATAAAAGTTAAACCTGAAATAGCATAGGAGGGGAAGAGTTGCCGACTGCACTCGTCGAGCAAGCTCAAGGTCATGTTGAACAGAGTGCTTCCTCGAATCGAAAAAAATATAGAAACATTTAGACAGATCAGAGGGACGGTAAGCAGTAGAATTCATTCTTGTTGAAAAAAACAACGTAACTTTGTAACAAACGGTAGCAGGAGGAATATTTATATATTCAGGGGTTCTGCCTTTTCATTAAAAAAAGGAAAATTGTAAACATAGTTTCTTATTTAAAAGAAAATGTTTGTGATTGTTCTGATCAATATTTTTTGTATTAGGGCAAGTTTCATTTGTTTTTTAACTGTTAACTGAGCAAGCTATTCTTTAGAACATAACTTTACTTCAATATTTGTTAAACGTTGTATAGTCACGTTACCACAATTTTGGAAAATGTGATATAGAGTGTCTCTTCTCACGTTACTACACGTCACATTTTTGTAAAAAGTGGTATAAGTTGTTTCAGCTAAAGAGTAAATTTTTGACTGGGATACATTTTATTATCCCATATTAGATATTTTCTTCAAAGTTTTTAGAGAGAATTGTAAACTTTAGGAAGGATCTTGAGGTACAATTTTTGTTTAACATCTTGTAAAATAGTACAGTGACACATCTCAAACGGTATTTTCTTTCTTATGTACAGTTGTTTCCGTTTTGATCGTCTTTATTGCTTTATATGTGTGCGTGCGTTTTTTTACACATAGTGTGTTTATGTGTGTGGAAATTATATTGTGACTTTTGAATATTCAGTTGTGTCGGCATATTTGTTTTCATCTTGTAGTTCACTAGTACTTCCCTGAGATTCTGTTCTGTTTTAAAATTTCTTTTATTTGTGGACGTGTTATTAAATAGGCCATACGCCATTTTGAGGATGCTGCTCCTTCGCATGCAGCATAGCATCGTGTGCTGTGAGGAGGCCCCGCCGGCATACGAGAAATACCGATCCTTCACAAATCGGGCTGCACGAGTTGCGTCGAGAAAGTGTGCGGAAGGGTCACAATATTTAATAGGGTACTAAATGATTCAAGTAAACCATATTTCACTTAAATTATATTCTAAAATTTCCTGCTTGAAAAAGTAGGAAACTATTATACGATTCCTGTAATGAAATAAAATTGTAAGACAATATCACTTATAAGGGTTCGAAATTTCTCATTCGATGCATTTTTATCTCAATAGAAAAATACCAAATTCTATAAAGGGTTTACTTTTGACTTTGGACATCAAATGGTCACCACAGTGGCTCTGTCCTGGAGGTCCTAGGTTCGAGTCCCGACGGTGATAGGATTTTTGACACTAGCAAGATAGCTTGGACGATTTCAACAGTTGTCTAGAGGAGAATTGTAGCGGCCGACTGCTCTGATAGGGAGTTTTCCACGGTTTCTCCGACCAGCACCAGGCGATAGCCGGTGCAGTACCACCACCCAGCGAGGCATGATCACCGCCACCTCCGGAGGAAAACAAACACTACACTTACGGGGATAATGACCTGAGTAAATGACGCGCCCTAAATCACTAATACATCTAATCAAAAAACCTGTCGGAAGCTTAGTTTGTCCGGCTGGCGCGGAGCCGCGCTGGGGGTGGTTCCTGGAGAAGGAGATATCCCCCAAACCATCGTGCAATTCTGCGCTAAACCTCACGTTCTACAGGGAGAGCAACACCGCTACCTCCCGAAATATAACACGCACTTCACTTATGGGACTAATGACGACAGTAGTTGGCACGCCCTTTATAATAAAAGCGCCCGCAAACAGTAAATAATAAATCAAACGACCACTGCACGCCCGCCGACAGAAAAATCCGCCAACGCAAATAGTTCCCGTGCGCACGGCGTCGCCCCCGCGGGGGCGGGAGCGGGTGCCGGAGAAGGGGCGGGGCGGGGGCGGCAACGACCGCGCGCGCGGGCGCCGCCCGGGGCGTGGGACAGGCGCGCCCGGCCAGGGGCAGCTTGCGCCACCGCTTCCTGGGCGGGCGGACGTCCTTATTGATACGCCATATTCTTGTAGCGCCTCGGAGGGCGGTGGGAACTCGCGGGTGGGCGCGCGGGGGCGTGGGCGAGTGCACCCCGCGGGCGCAGCCGCACGCGAGACGACGCGGAACAATGACCTTTGCGCGCGCGTTGACAGCTGCATACGACGATTTTGTGCGACCTTCAGCTGTTATCGCCAGATCTTGCCCAGTGGTTTGCGAACGAGGGGGGGGGTAACAAATTGCCACCGCCTTCTAGCTGTTATATTCGTAGGATTGAAATTGTCCAATGAGCATTTAGATACTACACCTACTCTGGGTTCTAATTTTTACTTTCTCGCCTTTAGGAAGGTTTATGGTAACAAGAGAAAGTTATGGAATCGTACGCCGGGAAACCGCGAATTTTCGGCAGAAAACTCTCATTGCCAGGCCCTGGTTTTTATCTTCAGAATGCGGTTCCTTTCAGTGTAATTTTATATGAGTTATTTAAATGAGAAGAGGATAAGGGGATTCAAAATTTTGGTAATCTGGTTAATGGGATGCGACGTTAACAAAATGATTCTAAGTTTCAATTACAATATTTATATCAACATGTAAGTGAAAGACTTACGAAAAAAGCTGGAATATTTACAGTTTTAAAAAACGTCCTGTCCCAACAAAGTCGATGTTAGAATATTATTTATTGGCTATATTATTTTTAATCTGTCGCAGAGATGTGTTAGATGAGGTACTTTACTTGAAAAAAATATACTTTCTGCAACATGTTTCTTACGTATCGAGTCCTTCACGTTTTTCTCTATTTCATTTTGTTCTCCCTAGATTACGAAACAAATCTTAATGTCACTAGAACTGGGGGCTCGTTGCCAAAAGTGCTACGTCTTCCACCGATGGAGCCGGCGTTTCAACTCCCCGCCTGTCCACGAAGAATTTATGGCAGACAAGCGAGCTGTCGGCTGGTTTTCTAAATTTCTCTTGGATCCTTAGATCATAACCGATGATAACAGCATCTTTCAGATAAAAACCAGAGCCCGGCAATGAGAGTTTACAACCGAAAAGTCGCCGTTTTCCGGCGGACGATTCCGTAACTTTCTCTTCTTATCAAATACCTTTGTAAAGACGAAGAAGTACAAATTAGAACCCAGTGCAAGTGTAGCATCTAATTGCCCATTGTATTTTTTCAAACCTAGGAATATAACTGCTAAAAGGCGTTGGCAATTTTTACCCCTGCCTATCATTCAATCATTGCCTTATCCATGCAATCATATCCTCTTATCATTGCCGCTACATTTACTTCCCGGCCAGCGACGCTTCTGAGCCAATAGCAACGCTTCCGCTGAGACAACGCATCTGATAGACATGTATTACTATAGTTTTCAATATTAGCAATTGGCGAAGTCGAATAAGTAAATATCTATTATCATAAAAATATTCAGTAGATACATTTAAAAACTGGATTGCTATTTATTAATCTGAAAATGATTTCCCATAATCTATGCTCAGTCATCATTAGTGACTGATTTATTTTAATAATTCGCTCTGAAATTTCATTTTTGTCACGAGAAAAACGTATCTCCATGTCTGAGTCTCTATAGAAGCGCACATTTCCACCTCTGATTTCCCTCCCTGGACAAATGGACGCGGCCATTCAGCCCTCGCCCCGCCCTGCTCAGCCAGCAGCACTCCGCTGGCCTGCGGCGGTCGCATCCCCGCGCCTCGGAAATGGGTTTTGCCCGTAACCTCGACACGCCCTGCGCTCGCCCCCTCCTACCTCCACCCCACCCCACCCCACACCGCGTGCCTGATACTGCAGCCATCGGCCCCGCCCCCACTTACCTCCGTCTCCTCCGCCACCGCCACCGCCTCCCATCACCTCCACCTGCTCTGCCTTCGCCTCCTTCGCCGCCGCCGCTACATCCATCTCTGTCTCCCTGCCTCCGTCTTCACCTCCTAAGCCCTGTCCGTCGCCGCTACCTCCAGCCTCTACCGCCATCGCCGCCTGCTTCGCCTTCGCCTCAGAATCTACCTCTTCCGCCCTCGCCTCCACCTCGTCGTCGTTGCCGCCCCTGCCACTACCTCCACCTCTGCCCTCCTGCCTCTTTCCTGCACCTCCGCCGCCGCAGCCTCCTCCGTCCATCTCATCCGTCTGCTCCGCCTTCGCGTCCTCCGCCGCCGGCTCTGTCTTCTCCGCCCCGCCTTCCCCGCCTGCGCCGACTCCTCTACAACCGCCACTGCCACCTCCACCGCCACCTCTGACGTCTCCTCCCCCTTTCCGTAGGCCTCTTCCTCTTTCTCCCCCTCCACCACCACCTCTTCCACCGCCTCTGTCTCCTCCTCCACCACTCCATCGCCTCCGCCACCGCCTTCACCTCTGCTTTCGCCATTGGCATCTCCCCCACCACTAACACCACCGCCTCCACTTTAATCGCCGCCGTCTCCATCGCCATTGACGTCTCCACCACGAGCGGCGCCGCCACCGCCCCGCCCGGCTCCGCCCCGCCGGCCCCCGGAGGGCGCGTCCCGGGCGCACAATACGCGCATTATGACTAATGAGCGCCGCGCGCAGACGGGCAATGGCGGGGAGGCGAGGGCGGACGGCGGCGGCGGGGAAATGGGAGCGCTCAGACGAGGCGACGCGACGCGGCGCGGCGCGGAGCGGAGGGAAAGCTTTTTCACTGCGCGGCCCAGACGGACGACGCGGCGCGGCGCGGGCGCAATAACAGATCGGTGGTTCGGTTCAACGCACTACCAAGTTTTGCCCTTGATGGCAGGCGATATCTGCGAAGAACAGTCAATTTAAAGCGTGCTCTTTCAGTTTATTCTTTCGAGATTGATTTGTTGTGTGACCATTTTATTTTTGGTGGTCCGATGTGATCAATAAAGGGAAAAAACCTTCCGAGAGAATTTGTAGTCACATTACTCGTATAACAATTTTGCTTGTCAATAAACTAACTATTGTATTGATTTGGTTCTAAATCAGAGTGAGTTCGGATTCGTGCTGCGTTACAGCCAACGCGATTCCGGACACGCAGAATACCGAAGAGGGAGGAGTAAAAGTACACTTCACAATTAATTGCAGTAGAATTGAATGAGAGTTTATATATTTAAGAACTAATATTACAACTATTTAGCAATATATTAAAATAATTTTATGCAAGTTTGTGCCAATATTTTCAATATTTGAGTTGAGGCAAGAGCACAGGCAAGAGCGAGTCGCCCCATTATGAGCTATCCCCATAATTTCTAAAAGATTACCTCAAATCAAAGATGATTAAATTTCTCGAAAACTAAAAAATTTCTAACTATGTCTCTACACCATATCACTTGTCCCATGATTCCACGTTGTTGAGTGAAAACTATATTTCGATATCGGTAACCGTTTAGAAGTTATGGGTGTGGCTTATAATTACTCTTAACAATGGTTTCGTTTTTTTTTTGTGAACATGCGACAAGTTTTGTTAGCAGAAACTATTTGTAAAATTTCAGAAAGTTTCTAGAAATAAAATTCATAAATGAGAATACGGTAAATCCTTGTTTAAACAAAGAAGAACATAACGACGATGGGCGTCTGTTGTTAAGCCTCTTTTCCTTATTTGCAACTCTTAAGCCCTTGAAAACTAAACACTAAAATGCTCATTGTTCATATTAAAATAGTACTCTTTTGCTAATGAAACTTGTTTATGATTTTAAAATCACTAGTTTATCATATATTCAGTTCAAACACATAACTTAGTTTTATCTGGAATGTATATGAAATATTCATAAATCTATTAAGATTATCTCTTTATGATCAGTAGTTATTTAAATTTCTCTTGTTATTAATTAGAAGTGACCCAAAATGGGCGAGAAAGGTATTACATTACTTATACTTATATCCATAAAGTATTAAAAAAAACATTACATTGCATTGTAAAACGTTCTATAACTTGAAGGTATGTTCTTTTTATCGCTGTTGGCTCTTACCGGAAAATAGCTTTTTTCTACTGGATACACAGTAGTATGTTTACTATCTGACAGTTATGCAAATCTCTCCTCCTGCACGAGCATGAGCCGTGGAGGTGATGTAATAAATAACTAAACATCCACAAGAAGCCGTTAGGCCAACAGTCAGTCGCACCGACAGTCGTAGTAGTGTTCGTTTTTCTTTGTAGGTTGCCATAAAATGAACGATTAAACAAGAACATTGATGCTGTGTTGCCTTTTTAGAGGAATTCTGTCTTGACTGTTTCTTTTAAAACGGTTCAGACTCTAAATATTTTATGTCTCGTAATTTTTTTATTTAGATACAAATCTGTACTACATTATTCGTTTAGATCTTTTTACTCGAACGTAGTTAATTCAAGTACCCATATATTATAAGACTAATAATTTTAAAAGAAAAAATTGTGCTTGAATCTATGAATTATATTTGTGTTTTTCACTTTGTATGATCCTCTTAAGTGATATGAAATTCATGGTAACTCTTTTGGAAGAACATACTGAAACTAGTAGTACTACAGAATGGCACACACTTTCTCGCACTAGTTAATCTCTTTAGTCTAGGTTAGATTTTTGTTGTTACACCACCCTCTTCCCAGCTGATTTATTTACATTTTTCTCACTTTTTCTGTTCGCTAGTGGTACCTACAACTTAAATATGACTTTAAGCATATTATATTAGTGTGAAACATGATCCTATATGAAACTTTTCATCGCAAAATATGGAGCCGGTCTTCAGAAAATGTCGTTCGAGTGTTTCACAAAATTCACAATTTAGAACTAATGTTATCAGTAAACTTTTAATTTTGAGAAAGTTCATAAGATACCGTTTGAAACACGAATATTTACAAATGTAATGAAGTATAAGAATGCTTATAGTGTAAATATAAATGAGTGTGAGATTTATAAAAACCTTCCATTGTTTTTGTTAATTAATAGAATAGATGAATTATGAGTCATCCCGGGGCTCGAGGATGTTGATTAAGAAATTCAACCAGTTGAAACTCGAAATTTGGGAGTCATAGGGTATCGTTCCCGGCATCAACGAGTCAGATTCCGAAGCTCCGGAACCACTCCCGCCGGCACCGTCAAATAGTATGTCCTCTAAATTAGCTAAGCGTTTGAAGTGTCCGCAACATCAACGTAATGCAACAATAGTGGGATTGAATCAAACTAGTAGCCACGGTGTAATTAGTGTGGTTGCAAAAATTTTGATTTAACACAAATAATGAAGATCAAGAACGTTTATCATTTTCTAGTATTGTATAGGATAACAAGTAATATTTCAGTAGTCGAATTGACGATTTCTCTGAATATCTCTCAACCTTTGCTTTTGACTAGGCAACTTCTTTTGACACATTAGAAACAAATTTTCATACAGTATCAAAGATTTTGGAAGTGATGATCTACGATTGATATTCATTAATTGCAAATGCCATCCAAGTGGGCTTCTAAATGCAAAAACAATTAACGAAGGGGATATAGTATTGCTTGTTGACAATAATTTCCTTCCATTAAGATAGAAATTACGTAGACATAGAGGTTATTTATGATTGTGATAATCTTGTCAGAAATGTGAAAATTAAATCATCTGGCATATTAATAAGCCCCATTCAAAAATTAGCTCCTCTACCCGTGAGACGTCTCGCGGAGCGAGAGGGAGAATGTTGAATCAGAGATTTATCCAGTTGAAAATCGAAGTTTCGGAGTCATAGGTATTCGTTTCCAGTCTCAATGAGTCGGCTCCCGGAGCCCCGGAACCGCTCACTAAGTTCTCGTTCTGCAAACGCTGAGCATGGTGGCAGACCATGGCCAGAACACGTTTTCTTCAACGTTTCATTCCAAGCGTTTGAAACGATGCAAAGCGAACCAAGGTGCTTCGGTATGTCAAGTGTTGCAAGTTATAAAGTAATGTGCTCTAACTTAAAAGTGCATAAATGTGCAAAAAAATCCAATAAACATTTTAAGGAAGATAAACTTAATACGTTAAAGAGCCAATTCCAGACTCCATTTTACTTTCTTTTACACTTGAAGTTGAGGAGACTCTGCTAAGTTCCTATTGCCCTGAGTGATCGTTCCAAATAATGAGAGAAAGTTCGTGCTAATGTAACACTTGGATTTACGTACATATTATCTCTCTGATTATCGCCGCTGTGTTTATCCCGCGTAAAACCCGTCTTATTCCGACGACGCGACGGAGAAATCAATGAATTGGGCCCTGCCAGAAGCGCGCTCTGCCCACTGCCCTGCGCCCTGCGTGCCGGCGCGCTCCGCCCGGGCTCTCCCCTTTAAGGCGGCGCCCTCCGGCCCTCCGCCCTCCGCCCTTCGCCCTTCGCCTTCACCTTGGCGCCGTCTGGCCGGCCGGGCGCGCGGCCGCCGACCCCGAGGCTTCGCCCTCTGCATCGCTGCCGCGCAGACATTCTGTATTCTCGTATTGCAAGGGATTCCTGATATCTTCGCAAATTGCTCATTACGTTTTTATGAATCACGTGTTCCTAACGTTACACGAGCACACTATGCATCATTTGTTGTTTGCTGCGTTTCGGAACGAGATTGAAAATCCGCAACAATGGGTTGATATAAATCTTCTTGTATATACGAGTGCTATACTGTGTAGTTTTACGTACTCATAAGAATAATTCTACTCTTGATGTATCAATATTACCGTCCCTTTCATAAGTACTCGACATGACAAATAAGAATGGTATTCTAACTAATCGAAAAGGTATAGTTTTCAAATCGGTGATCAAATGTGATTTTAAATTTTTTTTCTGTGTAATTTTTATGTTCTATCCCGAAATATTTCGTTTGTAATGACAAAAATAATGTCTTTTTTTGCATCTAATAATTTGTAGGTTTCCTTTTATTATTAAACTCATCATGCATGGCAAATGACACCACGATTTATATTTTGATTAGATATGCCGCAGCTGAAATTCCCTAATCCAAATTATTTGAAGTAAAACATACTTATAGGAAAAAATTGTGAAATGCGTGAATGACATAAACACTGAAACAATTGTCCTCAATAACTTTCACAATTGATCACTATTCAAATATTGACTTTCTTATCGTTAATTATTCATCCACTTTGTTTAAGGCGGAATATTTTTATAAAGATTATTTTTAGCGCCATTTCTTCCTTCATTCTTTTATTCTCTACCCAATATCATTTCTATTAGAAAATGTTGGTAATATACTAAAACCACGAAACCTAATATTATAATACCGAGATAGAGGGCTACATTTTCTGTGGATTTGGGATAGAGAAATACGATTGAGACGGCATGGGTTTTTGAGATACCAATAATGGTAATAAAAATGACTTATAATTCGAGTAATTACCGAGTAATTTCTCGTCTACTTTCGTAATTGTAGGAGCGGATTCAACTATGAATACATTAATGAAAGGGTGCTCACGTTCATAAGGTTTCGCCGCCTTCACGAGGTTATTTTTGCTTTGGGTTTGCTACATCCGAGAAGTAAAAGGCACTCACCCCATGTGGCATGAATATTTTCGACTCGTAGAAACTTGTCTCATTGTTCTTGACAAAGCGACCCGGAGACACTGCATTATTCAGCAGGCGGCCATTAGGACTATCCATCTTCGGTGCAAATCGTTGGCGACCGCGCGCAAAGGGTTGGGATAGGGGGAACTTTGCGGGAGACACCCAGAAGTACGACGAAGCAGGGGGAGAAGAATTGGACAAACGAATACGGGGAGAATGGCGTACGTACGTAAAATAAAGTGGAAAGATGCCGACGTGAAAAAATACGACGATGTTTAAGGATTATTTGCATAGGCGTAGGGAAGAGGCAAGGTGGATGGTCTCTCAAATGGGAAAATCAAAAATTCTGAAACGGACCCCGCAAATATATATAATTCCGTACACATGGGCAATACATGATTTTCTCCTTTTTTTATCCTGACAATTTGAAATATATAATGTTTGGGGAAGAGGCTTTCCACGCCGTCTTGGAACACTGTAAGTAGCTCAACATAAAACCAAATACAGTTATTTAATTTGTAGTTGAAGGTATAATTTAATGATTATTGTATTTCAATTTATTTATTTAGAAGAAAATGTCATTTGTGTCTAAAAAAACAAATTTAAGAACAAGAGGACCCAGAAATGTAGTTTCCCCCTCTTTTTGGGGTGACCACGCCTCTTATTTTTGGGAGTGATTGACACAGAATGCAATCAAATGTGTATAATTGTTGCACTGTAGAGACGAAATAGATTTTGGTAATCTGGTAAAAATACAACAAATTTCGTTAAGACTGAAATGAGTTGATTTAGGGGTTTACATTATAGGATTCTTCCTAATTCGTGGTTCGTTGTTACATAACTGCATTTTCTTAAATAATTGAGAATTTTTGAAATTATCAACATACCTTGGCATTATTTTAAATTATCATGTTTATTTTATTCAAATTTTTCGTCATTCTGAAATAAAAATAAAACCTTTATCTTTTCAATTTCATTTATTGGACATTTAAATTGCTATCACAAAAGTTTTTATAAGATTTTATCTGTGACATCCGTTTTAATTCGCCATTTACAAAAAGGAAAATGTTTTCGGATATAGTTCCTGATTTTCAAGGCTTCGAGGAGCAGTTTGTGGCATCCGCTTTCTGGATAAAATGAGTCACAAATATTTCTAACACATGTACGAAGAAATTCCTGAACATGTTCACTACCATTTATCAACTCATTCAACTGTTCGGCCAGAGAGGAGCCGCGACAACTAACATCTTTAATGTAATTACATTATTTTGATTTTAAAAAAATAGTGTGATAATTTCAGAATAATAAAAAGATTTGTAAGTCTCCCGTCCCCTAAGAGTTCTTACAGATTCGATCAGTTAACTATTCTCCTTCGCTCTCCTTATGCCTTGCATTTAGTCTTCAAGCCTCCTTCTTAATGCAATCATCATATAATAGAATAATGTTGTTCATAAAAATTATAAGGATTAAACAATTACGTTCTCATGAATATAATACAAGACGTCGGTAAAATATGTAGACGAAAATTAAATGTATTAATTAGATTCTATTTATTTGAAAAGAAATTGTACAGAAATATGAAGCGATATAACAATTTTTACGCCTTATAATTTCAAGCACAAATTACGCAAAAAGTACTCATTTATTCAACCTTTTATCATGATCTAAATTTGAATAACAGATTTCATTAAAGAAAAACTATCGTTAATACTGTAGTTGTAGGATGACGAAGGAAAAATGTTGAAACTTTTGCAATTTTCAAAAATTCAGAGTATTGAACACAATGAGGCTTTTGCCATTTTTAAGTGCGTTTTGTTCTATCCGAGAAATAAAATCAAAATATTTGGAGCGGTTTTGAGAAAATTTTGAAAGTATAGAAGCTTAATATAAAATGCAATCAGCTCAACAAATCTTAGAATTAGCTTATAACTCGAATTTCACATTGTAAGTACATATTTTCCATAAAATATTAGTTTGTGAAGGTACGTAAAACAATGATATGTGATTGTAACGTCGCGCCACACATGTTCTCCTTCCCTTGAACTCCATACGCAGGTCCCTTGGGCGAGGGAGGTAGAGGGGGATTCCGGACGGCGTCCTTTATCACTGCACGAAAGGGGCGTCGTGGCAGGGGGGGGGCGCTCTCGGTCCACGCCCCCGAACAAGGGCGACAGCGCGGGCGGTCCCGGGAGGGGCGTTAAGGCGACGGACGCCGCCCGCGCCGCCACGTGCCGCCCGCAGCCTCTCCCTCCCCCCCCTCCCGCCCAACCTCTGCACGGGGCCCAACGAAAATACGCGCGTTCGTGTATTGAACTTGTCATTTTCCAACCGAAGACATTATTATTGTTGTTACTGACATAATTAACTTTAAGTTTATATCATTTCAGTTCCTGAATACATCGTTACGCATAAAAAGTTCTATGTTTATTTTATACAATCCAGATGCGAACCTTATAATCTCACATTATTTTTTATGTGAATCAATCTTCTCAATTCTCAATACGTTTTTACAAATTTGAAAAATAACTGTTTCAAATGGTAAGATATTAATGATTTAATTTAGGATTTTGTCTGAAATGTTAGCCACACAATTATCTTTACAATATTAATTCACGCAAGAGAAGTTAATGCACCGCTCGACGATATGAAGCCCTCTCTTTGGTACTGTACTTCTTGTACTGTGATGACAATCCAAGTAAAGAACAAATTATCAAAAAACAAACTTATTTCTTAAATAATGTGTCCGCAACTGACTTTAATTTAAATTCTGGATAAACTGGATTTTGCAACTCTATAGGTAACACTATTTCAAAAATAAAGAGATAATTACGAGTAAATGGGACCCCAAACTCGGTCACTTTCTCGCAAGATGATGAAGGCAGAAGAGAAGGGAAACGTGCACCCGTTGTTTCCCCTTTCGAGAGAGGAAGTGCAAATATTATTTGCTGACACTTTTCTCTCTTAAATGTCGCCTCTGGTGATCATCACCTTAATGGGTATAATGTCTAAGAGTCTTCTTCCACTGACTGCAGAATTTTAATATTATGTGAATAGAATTCTGGATATTCTGCGAAATGACGTGATGAAAAATATTAATCACTTCATTAAAACCCAACTAGTTCAATATTTTCAATCTGATTCCCATTATTATACTCGTACGTACCAGAAAATTCTCTCCACACTGAGCTGAGTCAGGGAATCGTATTAAAATCGGCGTTTATATTGGTAGCAACAAGATTATTGGGACACAAATGAAGGGGACAACACTTCCAGTATCTTCTATGATTGTTGTGAGTACGCAGTTTAGTTTAAACATGCTGCAGCTCGTGCTACCAATATAATTTCTGTTGCTAGTTGCTTTCCTGGCGCGCTGTATAATGCAAGATGTATATATTTGTGTTCTACAACAGAATGAATAGCAATATAGTATTGTTCTATTAAAAAAATAAGTCGTATATTAATAAGGTAAATAATTCGTAATTTTGGTAAAGTTTCGAGATAAAAGACAAATTCTAAAAATTTTGCATGAAAAATGTTTTTTGCATAAATGGCATCAAAATATGAAGCATGAAACGTTGGTTAATTTGTTGGTTATTAAACACATTGTCCAGCAAATACGTCTGAACATCAAACTGATATTTCGACTTTGTTTGCTAATTCTGTTTATGGTGAAATAATCTAAAGACATAGTTTTCTAACAGAAGATTCATCTTGATTTCATTCATTTGAGGACCAATTTCATTTTAAAGCTAAACGCACTGGGTGGGTGCGGCCATTGACGGACGATTCAGGATGTTCGAGTTCTTGTGTGACTTGCACAAGGCTGCGCCGAGCCAGGCCCAAACGAACGGACTTTAGGATGTTTCAGGGTAAATTCGAAGCTCTACTGAATATTTTGAATGAGGAAACTACAAAGAGAGATGGGTTATTTCTTACAAAAATAGGTAATCTGACTACACCTAAGAATTTAAAAATATTTTAGTATAGAATAAATATAATGTAGTCATTGTCATCACTGAACGTTACGATTTTTCTTCACGGGGCGATGGTAGATTTCGCATAACCCCTTTTCTAGGAACTTCAGAATAATTAGATCACGTTCTCTCAGCAATTTTGTTGGACTGCGTGGATACTCCGTGATTCCGTCACAATTTTCAGTCCTACGAATCTTCCGGTATTTGAAAATTCTGACTCTGCTTCATGTTCCTCTTTACTGGAAAAAATAAAATTCCTTCCTTCCACGTTAGTCTTTGCCCATTCAAAGATTTGGGGGGTAGTGATTGAAGTTCCTTAAAGGCTTGCAAATGTTGCAAGTCTCTTGATGGTTCGTCCGTATACCCTCACAGGGACCTTTTCCGTGGCTCGTGACAAAAAGTGTCATTCAGGTGGGATTATGAAATACTCCTTGCGATTTATTTCAGAATTTTTTGGATAATTCAGAATAATAGTTTCTTCTGAAGAAAGTGCACTGTAGCAAAATCATAAATAAGGGAGCGTCCATAAATTACGTGAGGCGATTTTTGACTCCCCTTCCCCTTTGGTGAGATGTGATATGATTTGGTTCGACCCTCTTCTAATCTCACGTGAAATTTATCAAACGGCGTATTTTTCATGTAAATCACTAAACTAATTTTCGAACTTATCACCGACGACAATGAATTCTTCCGGTTGAACGGAGTTTTTCAGTTGTTTTAAATACGATGATTGAGCTCTCGCAACAAAGTTATGAGTTTTACCTTTTTTAACGTGGATAATGAAAGAAATTATCCAGTTTTCAGCATTTGCATGTACTGTAATCATCTGTTTATTGTTGTCCACATTTGTAAATCACATCTTGAACAAGGCTGCTTTATCGATGGAATTTTGTAATTCAGGAAGAGTATATGTTTGTGGACATTCACCGCATTTAACAAGGAGAAAGCAATTTGGGGAAGCGCTTTCTCTTACAAGCTTAAAAAAATTATTGAGTTCATTTGTGTATCATATCGATGAATTTATTGCAAATTTACACATATCAACTAAGTGTTTTCGCCCATCGTACACACTTGGCCTCGTGCCAGCAAAGCTCGAGAACCCGATTTTCTGATTTGGATGTCTTTTTCAATTCTCTAAACAACTATTTTTTAAATTACCCAAAAGTAGCAGTGTTTAAATTTTTACTTCATGTTTACGAGTTTTATCGGTTTTTGTTTCGTAATAATAATGGTTATTGACCCAAAACAAAATGTTATAACAGTACCGATGGTTAAATTCCGCTGCAACTCCTGGGGCTACTCTTCAGTCTGTTTCAGTTTAGTCACTAAAATCTGAATTAGAATTTTTTACTTTCTCGTATACGTACCTATATACGTGCCCCTGATTGAAGTAGCAATTAGTGTTTCATGTTTGAAAATCTTACTCATAAAATCTTAGTGAAATGGAAGTAAGGAAAAGAGGGAGCTACCGAGACGAGCGCCTTAGTCCTATACTTCCCGCTGAACACATCGGTCTTGCGGGAAAACGTATGGGATTCGTACATACAGTATTCTTGTAGCAATCACCTTCCTTTTTGTAGAGAGAATGCATTCACTACAATTATAAACGAACGAGTTCAGAGAAAAATATTTATTTCATTATTAAATTTTAATCTATTTGTAATTTATTTGGTCGTAGCCATTCCTCCTCCCCTTGATACCATTTCGTATTTTCTACCAATGAATACTTCTTTGCAGATGAGTGTGATTTTGACGAATACGTTCTGCATATGCGTTACACCAAATGCTTTACTTCTTGAAAGAGATTGATAACGTTCTCCTGCGCGTTCAGTCTGCATTAGTGAGAGCAGTACCTTCCGATCTCTTAAAACCTGATATGGGAACACCCAAAAATGTATGTCCTTAAACCGCAATCTACAAAAATTGGAATTCCTGGACCAACTATTATTCGCACCTTTTGTGTAGTGGTTAGCTCTTCGTGGTACGTCCTGTAAGAGTCCAGAGAACAGTAAATTTTTTATGTCTATATAGAATTAAATTGATTATGTTTGACATGCGATTTAATCGTATGGATTTTAAATATTTCCATTAATAACGCCTAGAAGTATTAAAATATTCACTCATGCACTGTACCGGGCCTACAAGACAAGCCTATTCAGTATCAGAGAAAAGTGTTCGCAAGAGTCCATCGGAGATTTTACATTACAGTACCGATACAGTTTTAAAATTATGTTCTTTTTTTACATCTTTTGTCGTAATAATTCACCTACGGGAATGTTGTGTTCTGTCTGTCAAGAACACTTTTGGAGAGGGTGAACAGCGACTAGCTTGATCTGAGTCGCTAGAGAGTGCCTGGTCGACGCCATCGCTTCCCAACTCCCTTCTTCGATTATCTCTGCACAAAGGCTCAGCCCCGGAATTGATTGGGGGTACGTGCCAGGCGCCCATGAAAAAAATCGCTGTTGTCAATCTCTCGGAAAAGGAATTGGGGCGCCTCCAGTCACCGTTGGTTTTATGTGATTGATAGCAGCCGTAACAGTAATTTTTCCCCCAAGTTACTACCTCTTAAAAACATGTTGGATAAACACATCCAGGAGCTTTCCTTATTACGTTCTCCTCCTGCATTTGCTTGGTGGGCGTGTACCCGAACCCATTCATTGTTTTGATTACACCCGAGCGGCTGGTTTGCGTACGCCTGCAAGACTCAAATGTCGTTGGAGATGACGCATGAAAAAGCTTTTTATTTAGCACATCGTCCAGTTCCTCTACCGATTATTGAGTCTCTCAGTCGTACTTAAACTTGTTTTGAGGCTGCTCAAGGTTTATTCACGAAATGAATTCCAAACTTACTGCAGGATATTTTATACATCAATGTCGCGTCTTTATACAGTACTAGTATTTGAATATCCTTATGCTCTTGAAAATGGTAAGCGCAGTGGTAGATAATTTTCGTTGAAACCGAAGTTTTTGTCATTAGTCAGGGTTGTCTGATTAAATCTTCTTGGTTTAAACCATGTATTTTTTTATTTCAGTAAACAGGAATGTATGTATGTATGTATGTATGTATGTATGTATGTATGTATGTATGTATGTATGTGTATGTATGTGTATGTATGTATGTGTGTGTATGTGTGTGTATGTATGCGTGTGTATGTGTGTATATGTGTGTAGGTATGTGTGTATGTATGTGTGTGTGTGTATGTATGTGTGTATGTATGTGTGTGTGTGTGTGTGTGTACTTGGCGCGGCACACGCCAGCTCAACCAGAGTGTAGCCAGCTCAACCATCCACGTCGGCTGCAATACCTCCAGTATTGAATGACATTAAAAGTGAAATGTATATTCTTAAACATATTACAAACATTTTTCCGTTTATCAGAGAGTTGTGCAATCTAAGCATGAGCCACCACTGCACAACACTGTTTCTTAAATGTCTCCCCACAGTACGTTTGACTAGGATTTCACGAATTTTTACTTCCTCCTCCTTACCTCGTAAGAAGAGAAAATAATCTTTTAATCCTGTGCCGGAAAACTGCGATGGAAAATCTTTTATTGCCGGCCCTTGGTAATGTTAAGTGAGTAATATTGTTCCTATGCACACTAAATTACTTCCTCTAGAACATTGTGTGACCATTCAGAATCCATGTTTTGTGAGACCTTCATACCGAAGCATCGATTGACGGCAAAACGTCTCTGTCCGCCTGTGGTCAACACTAGCGCCCAAACCGTTCAGCTGATTTTCTTGAAAATTGGTATTTCCCTATCGCTTAAAATGAACCCAAGACGCACTAAGGTTAAAACAGATATTTTTGTTTTTGGGCGTACTTTACTTGAAGCCTCACCATTTTCAAACTGTTCTAAAAAATGTCTCCCAATTTTTTATTAAACTTTATTCTTTAATAGCGTAAATAACGTTTAAGAGAACGGCGCAGGTGTCATTTACGTTGAAATTCCTGATTTTTTGAAAATTGTTAATTTTTTTTGTCTTTCTACTACTAAAATATTGAAAACAGAATTTTTCTGTATGAGATTTTACAAAAAGATGACGTACAATATTTTTAATATATATATATAATTAAATTATATATATTATATATATATATAATTAATTATATTTAAGTATTAGTAATTTTCGCTGTAGAGAACTGTTAATTCAAAGGTGAATTGTATTGTGATACTACTTGCATTGCCAGCAAACTCAGATGTTTTCGAAACTAGCATGAAGTAATTATTTTAAAATATAATTTAATTAAATCCCTATCTTCAACTTTATATCTGTTCTAAACAATTAGCTCTTTAAAAAATAGTATAAACAACTTTTAAAACGAGTAGTTTTTGCATTATTTGTACTTGAAATTCATGCAATTTATAAAAAAAATATGAAAACACACTTAAAAGTGTTTTCTTTATTTTTTTCCAAGGATAAAACAATGAACGCTATCATTTTCGTTTAACTCTCTGAATTTCCAAAAATTGCAGATTTAGAAAACAATGCGAGAAAGTGTGTGCTGTTAGCACCACTAGGTTGACGCATATTTCTCACATGTTATTCCAAGATAGTTCTTCCTTCCAAGTCTTATTCTTCTCGGTTAACAGGCAGAGCGGGGCGGGATGGGGCGAGGCGCGAGGTGGAGTGCGTGGCGTGGCGTGGCGAGGTGGACGGGGAGGGGGGTGACGGACTAGGCAGCAGCGTTTGGGCCGGGCGCGTCGTGTGTCGCATCCTTGAGCGCGAGTTATCGCCGGATGCAGTGGCGGCGGCGGCGGCGACAGCCCGTGCAGGTGGCCCAGCCGCTGAGGCTAATTGCGCGTGAACCGACGAGATGTCCTCAGGTGGCGCGACCATTGCTCGCTCGCTCGCTCGTGCGTCGCGCGTGTGTTAGGAGGAGCGTTTCACTGGTGGTTTCAAGGAAGTTATATATTTTCTGAAATCACGGATTTCGATACAATATGCATTTTATTTATATATTGTGCTGTTTCGATTATACTAGTCTCTGCTTATAAATAAATTCAACTGGATATAAAAATAATTATTTTACGTAATAAAATAAAATGTTTTTTCTTTTAAATAGATATTTGACAAAAAAAACCTTGCAAACCAATAATTATTATGGAATTGTATGGTTTTAGTGGAAGAGTCATGTTTGTTAACTGCCGAAAATATTTTTGTCTAAAGATGTATTGTTTGTTGTATTTCATTTATTTCCACACATTCTGTTTTGACGAGAAAAACAGAATGTCTGAAAATGTATTTTCGACAGAACCGTGGCATCGATTTTTTTCTGTACAAGGTAACTTATATTTCCCTATTGAACGTGTAGAAAAAAGTGGCAATGCAGGAGCATGAAAAATTACGCATGAAAGATTGGGTGTATGTGATGTACTCTAAAGTAAAACTGCCTTGTGGTCGAATAAATTGCACAATAAGACGTTTTGTTGCACGTCTTTTAAAGATGTTTGTCCACGTGCGGACACATACGTCTTTGAGTCATATTACTCCAATACATTCGTCTCGTTTAGAGTCCCCACTTATATTGCCTGGTTGCAATATTCTAAATTAGCAAGAATGAATAATCTTTTTACAAAATAAAAAAAAGTCGACATAACAAGGCCTCGACTCCTACTTTACGTACATTACAGAAATATTCTACAATATGAGTATTTTTTCTACATCGTTGCCATGATGTGAGACAATAGTTGTCTGTAATCGCTTGTCATGCAAAACATATCCTCATCAGATCGATACAGGAAACGGACGCGTCGACGAGTCTTTATCTCTCCCACACCGCTCGTGTGAAGTATTCGGATGTGCTGCCCACACGTGGTCGATATATCTTTATGATGGAATCTACATAATGCCTCGTAATAATGAAGTACCAGGAAATAATTTGTAAATATGGATTTTCCTTTGTAGTTTTTATGAGACCACAAACGCATCTAACGGCGCTGTTTTATACAGGAGTATTGTAATCGGCAGTTGAGCTTTATTACTGTTAGGTACAGAAGGCAACAGATCCCTCATTTACTTCCAAGGAACGTTTCATTGCAAGTAGCGATAGGCCATAACTCCGCATCGTAAGCAAAGCGTGCATTTCCGCGACCGGACCATTGGTATGTGCGATAGAGAAGCGACGTTCATGGCTGGAAAGAAGGAGAGAAATAAGCTGCCAACTGGCTACTCGTGGGGCTCTTACTAGACAGTGTATTCGACGGTACGTCGGCACAAATAAATGTCATATCTATGCTGTACTCACACAATGTGTGTATTTTGTTAAAGCAAAGAGTGGCGTAGCTTGGGTGTCAGCCACCTGGAAAATTTCGACACCCCCTTTTTTATGTATTTCAATTTAAAAGACAAAAATATATAGTAAATGTAAAGAACTTTTCCGGCAGAACAATTAGTATTGTTGAGAATTGTATAGGTTACAAATAAAGAAATTTAGGTATGTATGTTAACAATACAATAATCTTATTTATTAGTGTTGGTTTTGTAAACGAAAGTATCGTTGAACGTTTCAAACAATTACTAATAAATTAAAAAAATATAACCTACTTTACTGAAATTTACTTCTACTGATTTTTTATTTTAATAAATTAAAGCTTGAACAACGTAGTAGATAGTAAAACATACTATTAAACAAATTAGAACCTTAATAAAATATTTAATACATAGTAGAATGTATACGTTCACGAAGAATATATTTTTGAACAAAGTTCAATAATTTAACAATCACTACACGTACTTATGAGATTGACGAATGACGGTGTATCAATGAAACTTTCTTTGAATTTTCAAGGCATCACCCACGGACGTCCCTGAAGGAGTTTATCTGTAGTGAAATCTAATTTGTAGAGGTTATTATACAATATTGAACACTATTCTTTATATTATAGGAGTCATTCTTACTGAATATTACTCATAAACAATCCAACCACCAACTAAAATAGGGGAATCTCTACAAGTCGGTACAGACGGTGTTGCCAGTCACTACAACGAGTAAGATGTCATATTTATACATTCATTTAGGGAAGTCGTCCCAGAGGAAGTAATGAAAGCTTCTGTACTCATTTAAATCGGTCCGAATCGTAGGTGCGACAAAAATATGAAATGAAATGGTTCACCGTTTTACAATATATTATTATTTATTGTGAAATTTTGCCGCCCCTCTAAAGCGCCGCCCGGGTCGGGCCGCCACTGCCGCCCCCACTAGACTACGCCACTAAGAGCAAATGCCTTTGTAATGGCTTGCTTCATCCACGTGTACTCTTCTTCTTTCCCGGGGAATTTTGTTTCTAACGCGCTGAAAACGTGTTCTGAAGAAAAAACACAATGCCTGTTTATTAATAACCAAATTTGCCTAAAAAAGGCGAATATCTAATGTCTGGCGGAGCTTAAAATTGTGAGTTAACTTATTGACAACACACCGAATGCCGAAAAACATTCGCTCGTTCTCATCGTTATGTGTTAGTTGCCCATGGAATTTTTGAAGTCCTTCCCTCTCTAGTGCGGTCACCCACTGAGCGGAAAACAACCGACCGGCTGCCCAGGCAGCGAAAACGTGCTGCACCCCTGAGGCCTTAACATATTTTCCATTCCCATGACCTGTACCTTTGTCACAAGCGAAACACACAATTCACGAAATAAAATAAGAGTGCACGGCTCGTAGCGAGGAAACTTTCTGGAGTATTTCGGACTCGTATGGATTTGGAGGTGTCATGTTTGGATAAACTCACTCAATCAGTAGTTCTGCCTGTTTATATTTTCACAAGTGTCGAAGGAGTTTAAGAACTTATGTTCTTTGCCCGATAATTTCCACTATAATTAAATATTGTTTTGGGATGAACAGGAATATCTAACATAAATGTGTATATTTCGGTCAACAATGAAAATAATACATTTGAACGACGACGAAAACGATAAAATATTTCTAAATGCAAATGAAAACTGTTCATTACAAAAATATTTTCCTCTGAAAGGAAAAAAAATGTTTCCTTTAGCCTCGGAGCAATGACTCCTCTTCAGTATATTTATGGAAGGAAAAGGAGTGAGCGAATTATTTTTATCTGGTAAACAATGTTGTGCATTATGCTATTCCTCGTAAGTCGGCCTATAGCCTTGTATTCAACTCACCCATGAAGCCCTATTGTCTACGCCGTGAGATCTGCGCAGCCATTGCGCGGAATTGTTTTCCACGGGCGCCCATTTGCAGGCAGCTTTTCACTGCCACTCCCGCCATAAATCTCGACGGACACGAAAATGGCACGGCCGGTCTTAATAAGCGGTGTGCCGAAGCAGAGATACTGCAGCCCCCCGGCCCGGCCGCTCGCGTTTCCGGCGAGGGTGGCGGCGCCGTCGGCGGCCAGGGGAAATACATCACCGGCGGAGGCGGCGGGTCACCCGATAAGAAAGCAGAAGGGCGGTTCCGACCCGCACGCCCTTCCCGCCCTTCCCGCCCTTCCCCGCCCGGCCGGAGGAACGAACTCTCCCCTGGTTATCGGGGACTCGCGACGTCGGTAATTGCAGAGGCGGGACGAAGGGCCCCGGCGGAGCGGAATGCTGCGGCAGGAGGAACGCGACAGCACGCGGAACGAAAGCAGGCGGGCGAACGTTTCTGGTAGTTCTCTGGTCGTTCGGGATCAGATTGTGGCTGGGGATTGCCGTCGTTTGATCGGATTTCTGGGAGGGTCGCTCCAGTGACGGGTGTTGTGTGCCCGTGGACGTCGGAATCAAACGAGATTGCTCGGGGCGTCTAGGAGCATTTAGGGAGAGTAGAATTGCGGGCAATAGAAAAGAAGAATGAGGAAAGAAATTGTGAATTGGAAAGATAGGATGAAGAAAACGATGAGATACGATGTGGATAATTTGCTGAAAAGAATGTCATGCAGCTAGAAGTCGAGCAAGGTGTTTAACAGTGAAAAAAAAACAAACTGTATTTAAATTGTCATGTAACAGTTTCAGTTGTTAGTAAAGCATGCTGGGAATAAAATTATTGACGGATTTTTAAGAGGTATGATACATTGTAATAAAATAAATGGAAAGCTTTGAAATATTGTTGAAAGTTAGCGACCCCGTAAGGAAACAGCTCATTTAAAACAAATATAATAATTAATCGAAAGTAACAGTAGTTTATGGTTCAAATTTTAGTTATGTGGGTGAAAAATTGAGATAATTACTGACTTGTAAATTCCTCTGGGAGTATTTTATGCGAAACTTACCATAAAAACACCACATGCCGTAAGAAAACTTAAAAGATTTGCACGCATCACATATGGAACAAAAGTGAAACAACGTTGATTTCCATCGACATCAGCAAGACACAGAATCCAGGTTTTCTGAAGGTTGAAAAATATAATGTGTATCAACGTTCCGAAGTAGAAATGTCTTCGACTTCTACATAAAACGCCCTTGGCAAACAAACATATGTAAAGAAAGGGTCGATTTCGCCCTCGGAAGGTAAGTTCAACGACAGGGGGTGTCAGTTCAGTGCCGAGGGTCGGGAAGAGCATAGCGTGTTCCGCAGACCGTGTTTCTTGGTCTGCGAGCCAGTTGGCTCCATGCGATCCAGTCGTAAATCGGCTTCCTTGGCTCTTCCCCAAATCCGACCAACCCTTCTTGCTCCTGAGCTGAGTCCACCTGCCAAGAGCACACCCAGTTTTTCCCACTTTCGGAATTTTAAGCCCAAGGATAAGGAGAAGAATCCATGTGTTCTTCCTGTTGTATTCAATACTTGTTCCCATGTTTACTTTTCTCTCCGGTAAATTATTCTGGTCATTATTCAATTCAAGCATAAAAGGAATTATGAGTAATGAAGGTTTCTGAAAAATAGGGGAATGAAGGGCAATAAAAGAGGACATCCACACACCATTGACTACCAAACTTGAAAATTGCGTTGTTTGATTTAAGGACTGGAGAAATTAAAGGTGTTGACACCGTCTGGGAGACCAACATGGACGTGTACATCTGGTTAACTATTCTTCAGATGCCAAATTCCCTTTCTCCAATTCATTCGAATTTTCATATTGGATTAGTTGTGAATTAATCCAGTCAGTCGTGTATACGTTTCGTTTTCAAACCCTGGGGAACATCTCCGATGTGTACTGTGAGATATCTGAACTTCAGGTTCACACTATCTTTTTACCTCGTCGCCTCAAGTTTTTTGCATTTCACAGTAATGAACTACGCAAACGACATCCCGTTTTTTTATTACAAGTTTATTACTACGGCGTTTTCATAGTCAACACAGTGCTGTTATTCAGTTACTCACGGGTTTTATTATTTAATTCACGTTATTTTTTTTTACATTTACAAGGTAAGGAAATGAGCTTTCGGGTACAATATTTTTCTTCTGCAAGCATATTTTCGGCTGAGAAAGGCAGCAAAACCCTTAATTAAAAACTAGCATTCACTTGCTGCGTTCGGGCGTCGGTCTCACGGCAGTTCAGGCGCTCGAGATTTAAGATTCATTAGAGGACTTGCGCGCGCTTTATCTTTTAATTAACTCTCCAGTTGGAGCCCCGAAGGCTGGCGGTCGCCTTAAAGCACTCGCCGCCACAGCCGCCGACTGGTTGCGGAGAATATGGCGCTCCAACGGGGTGTTGAAAAAGGCCCTGTGAAGAAAAGAATCGACTCTCAGCCAATCATGTGAATGAACAATGTATTGTGATTTAAAATGTTTATTAATGTGTGTGTAAAGTATAATAGTAAATAATGTGTACTGATATTGTGTTCATTTATAATTTTAATTAATGAATTATATTCAAGTTTGTTATTCAACTTGAATAAATAATAAATATAATTAAATGTCTTAATTAAAAACACTTAAATTACCGAATTTACGCATATGTCTAAGGTATGATTGTGAAAATGGTTGTACGTAGGTATATTATGAGTGGTTTGAAATTAAATAACAACAGGACGGAAAAAGGTGAGCGAAAACAAAGGAATGGAGAAATCAGAAGCCTCACCTGAACCCTCGTAGCACTGCCTCACTCGTCACTTCTGCGAAGTTGCACTCAGAGGACAACTATTCGTGCTTCTGCTAATTGGGAAGGAAGGGTGAAAATGACCATGGGGATCGAGTATTGAACATTCGCCATTCATTTGGAATCGTTATCATCTATTTTCTGACGGTTCGTCAAATTAAAGTTGACCACTTCCGGGAAAACTTACTATTTAGCGTAGTTAGATTTTTTGACATTACAACAAACATTTAAAACATAGCAATACTTGATGTTAGAAACATATGCAGACATAGACTCAATGTTGACAGAATATGTTGGTTGTTCTTGTGGCCAATGTCGTTATCTTTATTTATACAAATGTTTACTTGTAATTTGATTTAATAATGTTCTAATATATTTTACATGTTTTTTGCTCTTTAGTTTCGTAGCAAAGAGACACATATTGAAGAAATTCTAAAATCTAAACAATACGATACCTTTCTTCACTTTAACGCAAGTAAATACCATTTTAATTACTGTAAAAATGCATAAATTGTGGCTAAGCTTGCTTGAAGCCAATGTGGTAGATTGTTTATCATAATAAAGTAAATAAAACATTTAAATTATAGAATTTCAGTGTGAAATATTTTTATCAAATATTTTCCATAATGCATTTTTAATTAAAAATTATATAGTACAATAAAAAAATAAAATCGTTAAAATTGGAGCACTTTCCTGATCTGTTTTTACTTCTGCAATCGTATTATAATTGATTTGCATTTACTATTCATTCGTGTACATTACGAAATGGTTAGCCGGTTTATTCAGCTCTAGTTTACAAGCAATTTGGTGATGATCACATTTTTAAATGTAATGCTTCTTTTAATTTTTCATACTACTTGCGTATAATCGAAAAAGTATTGTAATTATGCTGCAAAACGGCGATATTTAGACAGAACTCGTGTTGTGAGTTCCTCATACCAAAAAAGTGTATAAATATTGTTCCAATACCTGGTAAATTACTTCCTCTGTTCCGTTGTGTAGTCAGAATTCTCATTTTATTGGTTTTTAATACATAAAAATTGATTTACGGCAAAACGACGCAAAGAAAAATGAGTTCACAATTTTCAATGCAAATTTGTGTAAAGGATAAGTTTTCACTGTACTGAAATATTTAAAAAAAACGTATTTCAATTAGGGGACCGAAAAACGGAAAATGAGCTCTTTTAGGCGCCGGGGAAGTAGCTGGGGTAAACTCGAAAAGCGCAGATAGAAGAGAAAATGAAAGGCGTACGAGAAAATCTATTGCACCACTAGTTATTAAGTTCATTAATACCTTTATGTTTGATATCAACAGATGTCACAACAGTTATTTATGCACCAGAATCGTTATAAGAGTTCTAATCCAGCGGCGACAAAAAACATGTTTTGAAAGAAATATGAACTGTCAAATAATTTGTGTGACAACGTTTGTATTGAATATATTATTTATTCAATTGTAAAATATTGAGTCATCAGTGTGAGCAAATATGATGACTAGTATTATATTTTTGCACTGTATTTACAGAAATTTACTCCACTAAAAATTTAATAGTTGGTGATCTTTTTTATCACAATGAATAGTTAGTTGTCGTGTATATGTTCTTGAAAATTATTTTTTTTCTGACATGCCATCCGATGATCTTATCCTTCTACTCTTCAAAACGTGAGATACAAATCAGAACCAATCGATCGCCCTCCCCCCTCCCCCCAAGTGTCAGATATACAATGAAAGCCTGAAGACATCTCTGGGAGCATCATATATATCACCACAGCAATTACTCCTCTGCTTTGGAGTGCTTGTTCTCTCGTCACCGGCCAAGTAGAATGGTGGGTTGGCGACGCGACGATTGGCTGACCACACCCACGCAGCTAATGAGATGCGACCGGACTGCGGCGCCTCGCAGAAACATCAACTACTATGAGTATATGGTTACAGCAGCAGTGGCTATCGCCGGAGCGAAGTAGTCGGTGTCAGGTCGTAAAATGAAGTACTGAGAAACACCATGTCGAGAGAAATAGCTGCTCGGAGAAGGCATCGAAAATAATGAGCATTTGCCGAGGGCGGACGAAATCATTGAAGAATCCTTATAAGGCAGAAAAATAGAGGTTGAGTTAATACAAAAAGAAGACAAATAAAGTTTGTAATGAACAGAATAATAAATAGAATTTATAAATAAAAAGTCGTGAGAAAAAACGGAGGAAGAAGGGTAGAAATCGGCGGTAATAAAGAGTAAGCATTGGAAGTGACAATGATTGCGGACATGATGCAAACTCATAATGGAATAAAAGAGAAAATGATTGCGAACGCGAGCGAAAATAAAAAGAAGAATCAACGGAAGAGCAACATGCGTTAGAGTAGGTTTGACAGAGGCAAGACCGGTGGCTAATACTAAAGCGCAAAAAGTGGCAACGGCAGCTGCGGCAGCGGTTGGTTGCGGCTGTGACAGCGACAGCAGCATCCAGGAGCAGGCGGCCATCGCCGCTGCTACCATTACCGGCGCTTCACGAGACGTCTCCTTAACGAGCACCGAATCGCGGGACACGACGGCGCCATCGACTTCGTTAAACGGGCTGCCCACGCGCCGTCACGACTTTCCTCTGCCGCCGACACCACCGTCCTCGCTCCCGCCGCCGTCGCCGCCGCCGCTGCCGCCGCCATCACAGCCGCAGTCACCGCTACCACCGCGGCTGCCACTGCCACCGCCACCGCCTCCTACTCCATCGTCGTCACCGTCACGTCATCGCCATCACCGTTACGTCACCGCCGTCACCGTTACGTCACCGCCGTCACCGTTACGTCACCGCCGTCACCGTTGCGTCACCGCCGTCACCGTTTCGTCACCGCCGACACCGCTTCGTCGCCGCCGTCATCGTTTCGTCGCCGCCGTCATCGTTTCGTCGCCACCGTCACCGTTACGTCACCGCCGTCACCGTTTCGTCACCGCCGTCACCGTTTCGTCACCGCCGTCACCGTTTCGTCACCGCCGTCACCGTTTCGTCACCGCCGTCACCGGTACGTTACCGTCACGTCACCGTCACGCCACGTCACCGTCTTCGCTGCCACAGCCTTGGCCACTTCCTGTGAGCAATCCTGCATCCCCGTGGCCAGATGCCTGGATCTCAAGAAGTCCTTAGAGATTAGATGTAAATGGTGCTTAATGAAATAATGCCATCTACTCATCTTACTAACAGTATTTAATCTTACAAGGTGTGACGATGACTTATAAACGCATTTATTTTCGCATTTAGTAAGTGATTACCAGTATTTGTAGCGGTGTGCGTAAAGGCAACGCCTCCTGGTGACAGTCTGAAAATAACCTTTCGGGAACGTTGATTTGAATTTATTTTAACATTTATTGTTCACAATACACTTCTTGGCATCTGCCTAAATGTGGAACTGCAATCTCTATTTTTCACATGTTAACAGAGTGTAATGATTACCAACGTGAAAGAACTTGATTGCCTGAGAACATCAAGAACTGTTTGCACGATATTGAAAGTGTGTTCGATGTTAGGAACTTTTTAAAACGAATTGGTATGATAAACTCTATATGAGAAATAGTAGTAAATTCTTTTTCAAGTTTAACATGTCAAGTAAACTGTATATAACATTACAATAAAACTATATTTTTATAAGTAACATATTGTAAAACACAAATGTACTATGTAACCGTAAAATGTAACTAAAGTCGCTAATGACCCAGCAGTTGATGGGACTATTAGTAAACTAAAAAACAGACTACGTGGCATTTGGTTTTACACAGTCTCTAACAGTAGTCGACAAAAATAAATCACTCGCGAGTTATTTGATATCACTCTCGAAAAAAGTTATTTTAAAATTTAATGATGCAATAAACCCAAAATAAATGTTTCTATTGTAGAATTGTAGAAATGAAGCAATGACGAATTATTCATAAACTGTATCCGTAAATTTGCCAACATCGCCTATAGATTGTCGAAAAGCTGGTCCAATAATTCCCAGTTGTTGCAGGCGAATCCTGTTTTTTCACTGTTCCAGTGTTCGTGTACGCTGAAATCCTATCGTTAACCTTGTGTTCCCCATGTTCTGGAATTGGGGAATGAAAACACGATTTTGTCGTAAATCAGCGCCTTGCTACTTTTGGAGCCTTGCGGAGCCCCGCGATTCGTCGGCTGACCGACCAGGGCCGCGCCGCCTGCGGCCTCGCGGGGCTTCGATGGGAGCCGCCATTTTCGCAGACTATCGGCGATAGTCGCGTGCAGAGTCATGCCTCAATCGAACCGTTGCCGTAAATTTGCATTGTGTTATTTATGGGCTCCTCCCCATGTGAATTTTATAAAATGGTAATCGCGAACTATTCTGGGGCTGTTTCGAAGTCATTCTCGGAATGAGTGTTTCTAGATATAGTGTGAGATTTGGAAACGGAATGTAAGATATTAGGATTCCTTTGCTGTTCACTTATCGTTAAGAACGTCAATTGAGTTTGAAATGTATGTGAGTGGTGTAGTTGAATGGCAACAGTTCTTGCGTGAGAGTGCCCAAAAATGTTTTGTGGCATGACATGGCGAGATGATCTATCCAATAATCTAGTTCATAAGAGCTGTAATAGTCCATCCACAATGAGAATGTCGCTGCGAATGGCGGATGGAAAGCGCTCATGTGTCACAAATCATCTCCTGCAACACGCAAGTGGGGGAGAACGGATGTTGGAAATAAAAATGGTTATCAAGAGCAGTCATTATCTGTGATACAAACTCGCATTTTCCCATTGTTATCTAATATAAGCACTTACTTATTCTTTATAAACTATGCACGAAATGCTACACAAATATTTAGACAATCCCGCCCGTGCTAAGTCCGTGTCAATTGGTGGTTGGAATGTTTTATGATTTTATAGTAGAATTTCAGACGACTTAAAATAATTGTTGACTGGGGAACTAGAATTAATATACTATATGCATATAAATTATTTTTATCTACTACTTTATATATATATATATATTATATAAATAATACAAGTTATTTAAACTATTTTTTAAATAGTGAAGTTAAATAGTGATAAATGGTTCGAAACACACTTTCTACTATTTGATCTGAAGTACAATATCAACACCTTCTCATAATGATGAATGATACGGCGTAATGGTTGATAGTAAGTCGGTCGGATGTGCTTATAATCTCACTTCCAATTCTCACTGTCTTAAAACTACCTGTCACGCACAATATTTACGTCTTCCATCCTTTGGGACGCTCTACACGTTGTCCTCCCTCCCCTCCCCCTGCCGGCTGATGCTAGCGAGATCTTGTAGGCCCGGCCACCTTGATACTTACCATGGTTTTTCCATTTCATTAAATGTATGTGACCACGAGCCTCACCTATAGACCCTTCACTATCACGATTTTACGTCACAGCCCTCGATTTGGCTGATACTGACTGTGGAGGTCGACCTGTAGACATGGCATTTCCTTGGGTCTATGCTTGGGTTTTTTGTAGATATGTTTTAGTTGATGCCTTTTGTGTTAATGTGAGTGTTTTTCATACAAGTATTATTGATTGTTACCTCTGAAGCAAAAATTTATTTTATTTATTTTTCTAGTTGGTTTATATTCAACTTTCAATTTAAAAATTTGTGTTTTGTAGTGTAACAGTATTCTCTACTTATCTTTGAATTTTAAATCTTATTTTCCTTTCGCTTTTTTTAGATTAAACTTAATAAGTAAAGAAAGGCTTTTTATTGTTATATCTATATGTTAATTTCAGAATACCTGATATTGCAGCGTTGCTGAATCGCGAAAAGTGTTTTAGTCGAATTTTATAAATAAATTGTTGTAAAGAAAGAGTGTTTCATTGTTTTTAAATATTGTGAGGATACCACCATCCTACAGGAAAGTTACGGAAGTTTTCAAAAAATTAATATTACATTTGTTTTATTTTCAGTATCCTTTTTTCGACCATGTTCCATCATCATTGGTGTTGTGATGATTAATCGTCGGTGGAAATACAACTACGGAATGCGGTCTTGTCATAGGAAAAAGCAGCTTTTAAAACGGTATGTAACGTAATGTTTATCAATATTCATGCAAGTCCCTCTTTCTTGACACTGAACTTGCAAACGCAGAGAGATTGTACTTCAGTTGATTTTCATCGTCTTTCATGCCCGCTGCACATAAAGTTAGTTCATTCCTCGTCAATAAATAAATGAAACGTTCGTGGAAGCTACTGCTGCATTGAATACTAAGCACATTTTGCTAGGTGAATTACTTTCGTTTGGGGTGGTAATTTGAATTTAATTGGTTTCCTGCCCCCTGAAACCAGAAGCGCATGTGTGGACTCCACCCACAGGGCTGTTTTATCTAACGCCGCTTTTTACAGCAGACAGTACTTCGTACATTTTTATTTACGAACGATTCTCTTGAAATTCCACGGCAATACGCCAGAATGTTTTCGATGTACGTGACATGCGAAGGTAAAAAAAAAAACGCGAATTGATAGACAGGCGGGTGAGCGTGGCGTCCGCAGAGCAAAGAACGAAGGTAATTGAACCGAACGAGGCAGACTCGCGCAGTACGAGGACGGCTGTGGCGATCACACACAGTTTGGCCCGCAGGCGCCGCCGTGGTGGGAAGGGCGGCGGGGGCGAGGATGGAATAAAAACGCCGAGGCGTCATGCGATCCCTTTACGACTTCGTGTCGGGCGGCGCTGAGGGGTATCTGCCGTGGAATCGCGCACTTCGAACTCTGGGAGTATTGCCTTTCAGGTTCACGGTCAGCCGGCGAGGCGACTCGCGCGGAATTCTTCGGACGAATCCGTTCCACACACGTCGACTTCTGGTTTGGAATCGCCCTGTCGCCACCAAACTCGTCGAGGTCTGGTCCCCGTGGAAATCACGAGATAAGGCTTCTGGGAGTGGAGAAAGCATTATACATGCCAATATTGACATGAATGATTGCAGATCGATTCGTAGAACAACGTATTATGGGAATGCTTCAATGATTTAACGAAAGTTTTAAAAGTGAAAACAAAATAAATACTGGAAAAATATTCTCTACTTCCGTGAAATATGCATTTTAAAAATTGTTTCAATATGTTTGATTTCGTTGTAGTTGTCCAATACTTCTCAGTTTCTCTGTTACGACTTTAAACTAAGATCCACAGATAAAACAATATCCATCCTGCTCTTGTAACAAAATATGAAAGTAGTAAAGAACGTTTGTTATTGAGATTTTTTGAAAGATGCTTGAAACGTGTACTATTTTTTGTATTTAATGTGATGAATGTTTTAGCATTAAATAAAAATAGCCTGCCTACAATATATTAAATTTACCACATGGTTTTTACACAATATCAATTCAAAAGGTATATTCAGTAGTAAAACCTATGTAGAAACATTTGAAATATAATGGGGAGAACAAGTATTATTAGCTTAATTAGGATAAAATATAACTAATGATTTTTTTCTTGGCACTGTTGACTTCGGGTTCACAACCTCAAAACAACTTAACTTACTTTAACTCGTCAACCTTTCTGTAAAAATTAAGTGCGTAATTTTCTGGATCACGTTTATGGCGTGAGGGGGGAAACGATTTGCGTCTTCTCAGATGGCACGAACGAAATTTAACTGCAAACTCCATCGTAACTTGTGATGCGCACGGCCCTTTCCTGTGCCTAGTCCGGTTCAGGCACTACTGCCTTCCGAAAGTGGACATCCGTAGATACGGTTGGCGCCTCTGGAAGGACACTGCCGTTGGATTCAGCCAACGACCCGGTCAGGAGTAGTAATGTCTCAGGGAAAGCACATGTATATTAACAAAATTGATGTAACACATCTGTGATTTCAAAATCACTTATTTTTAAGCTAAAATAGTCATGATTATGACGTGTATTTTAATGAAATGTCATTTTTTCTTTTCACTTTAAAACAATGCCGTTTAGTATAGAAATTCATTTTATGTTATGACAAAACGAAATTACCTATTTTTATAAGTAATTTTGTTGCATTTTACGCCATTTTAATCCGTTTTCGCTTATTTCATTGATTTTAATATAATTGTAATGATACTAGCTTGAAAAAATATTTACGAGGTGCAACAAATGTTAACCACAGAATCCTTGAGTGGCCTATTCAATTTCTTCGTTCATATACAGTAATGTGAGCCGTTGTGAGTTCTATGTAATGAATGGTTCATGTAACGCCTATTGGTGCCGATTTCACGTAAATAAAGGCAGAGATTTTCTTTTAAAGATTAGTCCAATACAAAAGTTTGCAAGCTGAGTTCACTTGAACAAAAGAAAGAAGACTCCATTACTAGAGTTAATACCCAACAGTTTGAGTTGTTCATCAGAAGTGGTTTTAATTAAATTTTTACGTCATTTTCCTTTGTTTGTAGGGCGTTTGAAAGCGTTTTAAGATCATTTTATTGATCATTTTCAGCAATGTTTTAGTTCATCAAATCCGCTCCCCTAGTTATAATAAAAATCCATTCATAGTGTTTACAATTCTTTGTCTGTCAGGGCCAATATACCAAAGGACTAAAATCTTTTTCAATGGAGTTTTCTCAAAGGTAGAAGATTTTGTCGGGAATAAATTATACTTATATATTAAGGTGATTATTTCGTGTTCCAAGAAGAAAACTACTATTTTTATTCAAATCTACATTTTTTCGATCTTAATGAAATTTTGGTCTCTTGGCGTTCAAAACAAGAAAAATTTTGTATTTAAATAATATTTTGTAAAAACTAGTCCCATTTCCCCCTTTCCAACACTTGAAGTAGAATATAAGTATGCACTCTGTTTTTTTTTTTCGAGTATCGCGAAAACTGTGTGGACAATTCCCTAAAATGCTTAAAAAAGTTGTGAAATCCCGAAACATTTGAAATATTCCATAAAATTAAATATAAATTCATATTGCTGTACATTTTCTTATTTTCCTGGCAAAATTTATCTAATTTTCCAGTTGTATTGTATTTCCTCTTCTTTGTAATTTTCCCTTTGTCTTTTGTTTTTGCTCTAAACTATTATATCTTATACAGAACTTTGGTGCGCCGAGTTTATCATTTTTATATTATAAGTTTCTTTGTTTTCTGCATCGACCCTCGTCGTATCTTGCCCTATCTTCCCCGAAAGTCTTACAACTCTGGCCCTTGGCTGTCGCTCCCAAACTGCGACGAGGTAATCTAGGCTCGGGCAGGGGCCTCCGGATTGAGGCTTCCCCACTCGGCGGACGGGTTATTCCAACGCGCGGGGAGGCGGCAGGGGGCAGACGACACAGGCGCGCAGGGGTGGAGCCAGGAATTTCATTAGCGAGGTCTTCCGCGGAGCACCACCCCGCCTCACCCCGCGTCACCACCATCAAGCGCCACCCATCCCTCTCTGTGCCCGCTCTCTGGCCTCTATCCGCTTCACCCGCTCCCTCCGCACTCTCTCTCTCCTCCGCCTCCCCGTTTCACGCTTCCCTCCCCACCTCTCTCTCCCTGCCTCACCCGTTCTCTCTACACCGTAGCTCTCCGCCCCGCTTCTCGGCTCGCCACACAGCCTTTCGCTCGCCCTGACTCGGTCCACTCTCGCGCCCTGACTCTCGGGCCCTGACTCTCGGCCCCTGACTCTCGGCCCCTGACTCTCGGCCCTGACTCTCGGCCCTGACTCTCGGCCCTGACTCTCGGCCCTGACTCTCGGCCCTGACTCTCGGCCCTGACTCTCGGGCCCTGACTCTCGGGCCCTCCCAGGCTTGCGCTGCCTGCCCTCCGTCTCTCCAGCCGCGGGCCGTGAGCCGCATCGTGCGCTCCGCTCCGCCCCGGCCCGCGCCGTGTGGCGTCGCAGTCGCCCGGCCCCGCCCGGCCATCGCCCGCCTCCCGCGCCGCGCAATTCGCCGGCGCGCGCTCTAATGGGGTTGTTTTCCGCGCGCGCGGGCATTGCGCTCCCATTGCGGGCAGCGCGCCCTTGCGGCTGACGCGCAAACAAACACGCGCGCCGCCGGCGCCGCGCGCTTTCAGCCGCTCGCTAGCGCTCATCAGCCGCTATTCAGCGCCGCCGGCGCCGCGACGCCGCCGCCGCCGCCGCGACGAGCAGTCGGACGGACGGACGCACGCCCGCCCGCAGCGCCACTGGTAACCGCCGACGAGCGGTGGCGTCTCGAGTGGTCGTTTGCGATTATGACCGGTTGTTATTTCTGCACTGGTTTATCTCGCATTAACAACTACTGTTCTGCTCTGTTTAGCCTTCAATGTTGGGTACTGTATTTTGATTACGTTTTTTTTCCCTCTCATTAGCAAATCTTTGTAGGGTCACACAGTACCAATTCAAGAATTTATTGGAAATGTCAGATACGTAAAATTAATAAGTGTTATGTGCATGTGAAAAAAGGTGGAAAATTTGTCAGAGTGATGTGAGTTGGAGCAAAGTGTTGTCAAAGCCATCATAATTTCTGTTTGGTTTTGAACGTATTTCATCTTCAAGGCAAGCATTCAGAGCGACCTTCAAATGCTCTAACGTCGTTGCTTTACATTTCTTAAACGATTAATTGGACTCGTGCAAACGTTGAATTAAATGAAAATTCAATTTTTTTCGGCGTCTTCCTAGAAGTACAAAATTTGAAGATAAATATTTTTTCCTTAATGAAATCTGTTCTTTAAAGGCAAATTTTGAAATATTTTTTAAATACCAAAATATGAGTAGTTTTAGCTTAATATTACATGAAATAAAAGTTTTTTTAAAACCTTTTGGAACAATTTATTCTAAACCTCTCAAAATACAAAATTGAATCTTAAGGGAAAAATCTATTCCAAACAATCAGCTTTTTAAAAGGGCATTTTTGCAGAAAACGGGTAGTTTTGCGTAATTTCTGCTTGAAATTGATGGAGAAAAACGTTTTCTTATATACCGCTTCAAATTTTCCTTAATTTTTTTCCGCGGAGAGGATAAAGAACATTTAAAAGAATGTGGCAGATTTTATTTTCGTTGCTCTTCGAATTTTCGAAAATTGAAAATTTAGATATAATGCAAGAAAATATGTGCGATAGTAGATCTACTGTTTGTTAAGACATTACACTACACACTTATCACTGCAAGCATCTTGGAAGCGACTGACGAGGCGATTACAAAGAACGATTTCAGTGTGAGAATCATTCAAAGCTTTGTCTGAGAAAATGGACATGACTGATAGTAAGATAAAGTATCAATATTTCCATAAAAAGTTACTGTTAATATTTAATTGGTTTGTTCTGCGTCAGTTCAACCTTTATTGGCATTTTCAATTAGTGTGTATTGCTTCAATACGACAGTGAACTCCGAACCTTGGATAAAATGTGAACCAATCATTTACATTGTTGTGCTGTTTGGACTTCTTGCTCCTGGGAATTTCCGTTTCTCATTTCAATTAGATACACGCGGAAGAAAAGGTTCACGAGTTTGGGGCTGGGAGCGAGTGTTGAAAGTCCCCTAAATGTCCCAAGTCCTTCTGTACGTAGCCGATCGCACGCACCGCCCTGCGTGTTTAAAGCAAGCAGTTCGTTCCTCTCTATTCCCCACAGAACTTCTCTCACAAAGACTCGCTCACTCAGAGCTGGTCCAAACTACAGAAAGGATCGTATCGAATATTTGGGCGGGAGCCCTCCGCCGTGCCGCGGCCGCGATGCGCTCTCGACAAAAGAAATCGGTCGTGCTCCAACCGAAAAGAAAAATAATGAATAATACTCACTCTAAAATAAATTAAAACAGAAATTCACGGTTGTGTCGCTCCGCCCCTGTTCCTCACCCTACAACTTACCTCATCTGAACCATCATACTATTCGTAATCATTGATCATCATTCTCATGATAACCCTAGCGTCTTTCTGTTGTTGTAGAAAGCATAGGATACTATCACTACAATAACCTACACAGTAAAAGAGATAACATAGTAATGTTAATCACCTCGCCTTCTCTCAGATATTAGTATGTCACTCTTCCACCAAACTGAAAAGCTTCATTTTCATAATTAAATAAACCGTTACTTTTGATAAAATTAATTATTTTTATTTCTAAAATCCACTAAGATAGTGTAATGTTAATACTATGTATTTGGAACTGATTTTTGAAATGTTAAGGACAATGGAATTGAGAAGTCGACACAATTTTGTCATCAGAGCTATGCGACCTTGAATGAAGTTTATTGACAAAAGGAGTTCATGAAAACGGAATAAACAAGATTTTCTGGCCTTTATTCCCTTTCTCTTCCTGTAATACCTATAACATCCGGTCGACGTGTAAATTATTAAAAACGTCCGTCCAGAATGTCAACGAAGACTGCAAGATGGCGATCGAAACGTGAGTTTAGTAAACATACGTACGACACGATACACTAATTTCTCAGAAGTGTCTCACTATTGAACCAGCCCGCAAGCGTTAACGGAAAGAAATGACGAGGAAGCGCTGAGTTCGGCCGTGAGTAAACATCTTGGCGTCGGCGATCGCCCTCGCCCTCGCCCTCGCAAGGGTGGTATCTGGCGCCTGTCGGCGGTTGGCGCGCGCTTTACGCCGCTTCAGCGACGGCGGAAGAGCGAATCGCCCGGCTGTTGCGGGGCGGGGCGGGGCGGGGCGGGGCGGGGCGGGGCGGGGCGGGGCGGGGCGGGGCGGGGCGGGGCGGGGCGGGGCAAGGCGGCGCGACACGGGGCAGGGAGCGGGCGGGGCGGGGGTGGAAGGGTGAGACGAGAGATGGAGTGGGCGGGCGGGCCGTGGTGGGAGGGGGATGGACGGGGCGGGGTGAGCCGGGACGACCCGGGACGAAGCGGGGTGGAGCTGGTCGGGACGAGGGTGGGAGGGGGCGGGACCGGAACGAGAGGGGCGGCTGGGGAGCGACGGCGGTGCCAACGCGCTGCCTTTTTGCGAAGCTACAGCCGTAAAACAACGAACGCGGGGCGTGGGCGGGGCGGGGGCGGGGCGGCGCCGGCGGCGTCGTTGCACTTGTCAGGGCCCGCGGCGCGACGCGATGTCTGGAGCGGAGCAGTGCTAGGGGGGGGGGACTATTGCTGCAGCGGTGATGATGCTGGCGACGGCGGCGAGGTTGGCGCGGTGCCACCCACGCGCACAGTGCTCGCGCTGGAGGGCGAGGGCAAAAAGTCTCTTGGAATGTTAGTGTCGGCGCGTTCCCACCCGTGAAATTTCATGCCGACAGCTTCCAGAATTGCGAGAGCATAGACAGCGGTTAGTAGCTCGCGGGTGCGTCTTGGTGACTTGACACGCATAGTATTTCCTTGGTGAGATGTATTGTTGATTCAGTGCGTGATCAACAACTGAAGGGTTCGGAATGCGTCTTTTTAAAGGGGAGAATTGTAATGTTAATTTTATTTCGTATCTGTGAGAATGTATCCGATTAGTTGCTCATTGTCGTTTTCGAAATTGTCATAATAGGCAAGTTCTTATATCATGGCCTCAAAACGTAAAAAAAAAAAAAAAAAAAAAAAAAAAAAAAAAAAAAAAAAAAAAAAAAAAAAAAAAAAAAAATGCAACAGCAAAATGGCCTAGTTTGCTTACGCAATATTCAAATATCTTGTGTGGCTGAAGTTGTTATTTTCACTGTAGACGTTTGAAAGACCTTGTCTAGAAATCCATTTCTCAGATTTTATAGTTATACCAATTCCTTTTCTCAATGCAATGTTGATCTTTCCTATGGCATGGTAGCATGGCGTAACTGCAAACAAGATTTCATTCAGTTAATTGCACACAACGTAAAAGTTTTACGTAAACTTTCATACATATTATTTGTTAATAAAAGTACACTTAACATTCACTACTTCCAAGTCATTTTAAAATATTTTTTAAAGGTCACCTGTTCAGTTCTGTTACTAATCTTCAGTTTCTTTGCACTTCAAGTTTTAGAAACAGTTATCCATACACTTGACTAATAACACATAAAATTCGGAGGGCATTATTTTTTTGTTTTTGTGCCTTCACTGTAACTACCACTTTGGGACAATAGTTAGCGATAGTTTGACATTGTCAGTTGGTAAGTTAAATTCACATTCTATGTAGAATTGAAAAACGCTCTGCGTAACGGTGTACGTACTTTAGTCAATTATTCTCTACAAACCATTCATAAAATTCTCTATTATTTAATAATATTCACATGTTCACATATTCACATGTGCACATGCGGTAAAATATGGAAGAAATGCATCATGCTTGACTCTTGCATAAGGGATGTAAAAAATCTTTCTTCTGGTTTGACTCTCCATCGATTTGTTAGAAGTGAAACATTCTTAATACAAGTAATAAATAAAAAAATTAAAAGTGCACTTAGAAAAAATCATTTTTGTGGTGTTTTTGCGAAAAAGAAGGAAATAGGAAGTAATATTTCTACTCTGATTGGTTGGGATAGGTCATTATTCCAATTTATGTCCGTAGATAACATCAGCATTGAATAATGTATTAAGAATAAAGTTAATCTGTAAGTAGACTATTTCATTATCTACCAATTACAAATTCATCGGCGTAACGTTAGCTGCTGCGTGCAGTGTAAGCTCCGATAGAACACGACTTCGGAGGAAACAATATTGGACCTTGAGGCTACAATTTGCTACCTACATCTCCACTCCATTACTATTTAGGACCCACTCTACCCTTTAATTATGGCTTGTAGCTTTTCTTGCAGCGTTTGTCGTTGTTAATGTCCTTGCTTTGCCCTTCGACGTTGTCGAAAGCGACCACTGGCGAGCGGCGGGGTGTCGGACCGTGACCCCGGCGCGATGAGTCGGCAAGGCGGCGGCGGCGGCGCGGCGCCACTGTTCGGCTTATAATAACGCTCCGCTCGGCTGTGACGGGCGCGCGAGTGAGTGATGCCGGCGTGGGAACACCGCCCCTGCCGCCCCTGCCGCCGCGGTCGCCCGCCAAGGCGCTCCGGGCGTTTCCGGGGTTCGACTCCCCCCCCCCGGCCTTGCGCCTCGAATGCACCGCCTCTGTCGCTTCTCAGCGGGAGGGCACCGTGGAGCAGCGGCGGCGATGGGGCGTGGGCGGACCGGGCGATCGCCTGGGGCCCCGCAAGCCAACAGGCCTGCGATGCAGATGCGACTGACGGGAATAAACAGTAAAAAATTGTAAAAAGAAATTAGAACTCGAGAAAATCATCGTTATTTTATTAATCGTCTAATATTTTATTAATTTTTTTTTACTTTAAATAGTTGTAATCATTACTTGTAAGGTTGGACTCTGAAAAGAATAAAATGACGCTAACATGAAAAAAGGTTCTACTGAAATTCATATTTATTATTTCATGTATTTAACAAGTTATTTTACTGACCACTAACACAACACATTTTTTTAGCGTTTTAAACTCGCCATTTACATTTTATTAGTTGATTACTAGATACTGCTACTAAAACTCAACTATTTAAAATATATTTTCGAAAACTTTTTAGGTTAAATGTAAATTATCTTATTTGTTGAAATAAAATAACTCATAGTTTCTTGCTACATCTTTCATATTTTGAAGCGGAGGGACTACGTTTCAGCTTTGGCCCGTACTCAAAATTGTCTAGCTCCGGCCCTGATCCAAGATGTACCCACAGCCTTTGTGTTCCTCTTCACGTTCCCGCCAAGGGATGGCTTTGCTGGCACCCGACAAAACATTTTAATATCATCGCTGCTTCTTCTATCTGACACCCCATTTCATTCTCGTCGTCCTTTGCCGGCATCACTACATTATCTCTTAGCTTTACCTCTCGACACGACCATCGTCAATACCTGGTTTCTACCTTCCACAAGCAGCACTGCTCGTCGCCGAACTGTGCATTGACCTCCCATCTGCCATTTACAGCGCCTCTTTATTTCCTTCATTTCTGCCTCAGTGATCCCCGCCTCCGTCGCACTTGCCTCCTCCTCCGCGCCGACGTCGCTGTTTCCGCCGTTGTCTGCTGTCGCGTGTCGCTCCTGCCTTCCGCCGCCGCCGCCGCCGCCCCCGACTGCCCCCCCCCCGCCCCCGACCGCCCCCCGCCCTCCCGCCACCCCGCCCTCCCGCCACCCCGCCGCCGCCGCCACGCCGCCGCCGCCCCCGCCCCTGCCGCCGCCGCCCCCGCCCCTGCCGCCGCCGGCCCCAGCCCTCGCCCCTGCCGCCGCCGCCCCCGCCCCTGCCGCCGCCCCCGCCCCTGCCCCCGCCGCCGCCGCCCCTGCCGCCGCCCCCGCCCCTGCCCCCGCCGCCGCCGCCCCTGCCCCCGCCGCCGCCCCTGCCCCCGCCCCCGCCCCCGCCGCCGCCCCCGCCCCTTTCCCCGCCGCCGCCCCCGCCCCTTCCCCCGCCGCCGCCCCCGCCCCTGCCCCCGCCGTCCCCCCGCCGCCGCCGCCGCCGCCGCCGCCCCCGCCGCCGCCCTCGTCGCCCCCACCGCTGCCGTCCCCACCGCCGCCCTCCCCACCGTCACAGTTCTCGCCGCCGCCGCCCCCGCCGCGATTGGGACCGCTCGCAGCTCGAGCTTAACGGGCGAGCGCGCCCGAGCGTGAAGACCGGTGCACGCCTCTTTGTTTATCGGCTGAAGCGACCCTGGCCAACGATAATGTTGTACGTCTAATCTCGCAGTTTAAGCTGTTTTTTACAGCAAGATACCCGCAATATCAGCAGCAATTTTCTTTCAATTCTGTATCACCGTGAAGTATGATTGCTTTTTTGTTATTCTTTGCCGAGGTAATCAATTACCAGTTTCACACTACTGGAACTAGTGTAATAAAAAAATAACCACTTTGTCCTTCAGTATAGTACACATTTTATGTAATGTCTCATATTTTGTTCCAAAGTAGATAAAATAATTCAATATAATATTCTAAAAGATCACAGTGTCATTTTCCTCTTAATTTGCTCTTTAAAATTAATTTCTTTTTAATTATGGTGACAATTTTGAAAATTTGAAATCATTGATATGTATCAGGATTTAAGTTTTAGTGTCCAAAAGTACATCAAATACTTACCATCATTAAAGAAATTTTGTTTAATGGCAAGGCACCCATTGAAGATGTTAGTATAAAATTGTATTAATTTAAGTTCAATTCTTAAGAGCTAAATTTTTATCAGAGAAATACTATGTGGAATGTCACGTTTTTAACACTATTACTTGATTTCGTGAAGCGATTTCTTTCTTTTCTAATACATCTATAGAGAAACAGTTTTTTTTTTTTTCATGCGTTAATCTCAATTCTGAGTAATTTATGAACATCTGTTAAACGCTTAAAGAGAGAATGAGTGTGATTGCATGAATAAACAATGAGTATTGCATGGGTACAACTACAGGGTCTAATTATTCTGCTTCCTGATATTCAAGGTGTGTTGTTTAGAAGAAAAAAAATACGTTCAAACGTCGTGTCTTTAACTGTGGCCTCTTTGTGACCATGCTAGATTATCCGAATCTCCTGGGAAATATAGTTTTTATTGCAATTTAGGCTGATCAAGATGCATAAACGTTGCTTAAGACGCCATCGACTCTGCACAAAGAGATGCTCGGTGAAGTGAGAAATCACTTGTAGGCCTAGCTATAATCTTTCTTGTTTCCTCCCCCTCTCACAAGAAAACTGTTCTTGTGTAGGGGAAATGAAGTTGCAACATTTACATCAAAATTGCATTGAAATATGATTAATTAAAAACTTCATTTAGAAATTGTCTGGCGGTATTGTAATGAAAAATCAACAAAAACGAAACAAAAAGAAACGGCTGGTATCAAGATGTTTCCGTTTTTGTCATTCTTAAATACAAATTTCTACTGTGATATGAACACATTTTTTATATGAACTAGTAAAGGGGATTATTTTAGGGTGTGGCAACACAGCATGCTAAAAGTTTAATTTCAAGCTTAAAGTGAGACGTTCCTTAAGTGTTTAGATAAATTTGTGAAAGCAGCAAAGAAAACAAAATGCTTTCGTCTGACCGCATCGGCTACTACTGACCTTAATGTATCATTAAGTGATTTGTATACTTGAATTGAAGTAATATGAAAGTCTTGCAGACTGCTTAAAATTTATAGTGTATGTCATTCGTGGTAAAAAATTATTTTATTTTTCTAGTCACTCGGCCCTTTCGCCCTCTTGCAAAATTCTAAAATGTCATTTCTACCACTCCTAATATAAATAACTGTTAAACGAAATTAGTAGATGTCGTTATACTTTCATTTAAATACTTATTTAGGACTGTGAAAGCAGTGTTACCATTGCGTTGTCGCGATTACTTTCACTGTATGCGAGTGTCAAGCACATTTTTTGTGTGGTGGCATGAATTAAAAACTGAGACACTTGAATCCAATACTCCTAGTAAATCTGTCTCTGACTACTATGACGATGTCTACAGAATGCTACCTTATCAGTAGGCGTAACTCACTTGTATTATATTTATTTAATTCAATTGTTTTAATATATCTTTAAGTATCACTAATAAGTATTTATTCAACAGCTTTTGTTGCTGCATGCCACTTTTTGAGAGTAATGTGAAACTAATCCTTTAGTGGGGACAAGTTGACACTTTCTGTTATTTGTAATGATTGCAAGAAGTCTAATTTATCTGACAATAAATCTAGTATAATTTGATTTGGACAGTCACATTTTTAAATCCTTATTTTCCATTCATTCAGGTAACGTTAATAAAAACTGAAATTATATGACATTTTTGCTCTTTCGTGTGCACATTTTGATATCGAATTCCAGTTACACAGAATAATATTACCCCTCTAAATTCTATAAATTGAAGTGGCCAGATTCATAATTTTAAACAGAATATATTTTGATAAATCTTACCTGTTTCTAGGAGGGCACCACAACACTACAACGTAATATTTTCAATTGTATTACTTGATCAGCTTACATATTAGGTACCTAGGTAAAAGCTGATTTGTGTAATTAATTTTCTCGATTTGAAAATAAGATTTTGAGTGTTAAATAAGGTATTGTATTTTTATGGATACGAAAACGAACGCCGTTAAAATATAATTTTCATTTAAAAATGGCACTACGAATTATACCAAATATACTGCACTTTAATATATTCCGATTTTTTTATTCCTTGACTTTCAGATATTACGAATTCCAATGGTAATATATTAAAAACATATGACACATACACTATTTTAAATCTCATAACATGTGTAATAAAATTACTTCCAAACATAAAATACCATGTTTATAAAATAAATTAAATACTTTAGCAGAAGCTTTTGTAATAAATAGACTTCGTAACACTTCAACTAAAAAGCTGAGTCACAGTTTTGAGCCGAGAACTTCATTCTCATTAGCGTTTCTGGATGAGAGTAAAGCCTTTTTTAATTATGCCCTTTTCCGCCAAATCCTCCATTAAATTATGGACCGAAAAAGTACCTTCAGTCATTAAAGTTAATTGATTTTGGGTCAATTTCATTTGCATCGTTACGGCATCGACGTCTTACTTCTCGCCAGTTGAGAAGTGAAATCGTAAATCTTGGAAAATAAGGGGCAAAGATGAACTGAAAATGATCCAATGTCTTGTCCCTCAATTACTCGTACAAATAATTCTGAAACCTTGCTGTTAGTCTTTTTTTCACCCAAGTGTTACCGTCTCCGGAGAGGCCACGTGTTGGCGTATGCGATGATTTCGAGGGACTTCGTCGGCCTAGTACGAGTATGTGCCTGGCCCCACAGGGAGGCGGCGGCACGTTCGCCCACACTCTGGGGTACCGGTCGCTCACCCGTCGTCGCTTATTCATTTTAGTGTTTCGTGTTGTGAGATGTTATCTGGCCGCCAATTGACTTAATAAGTTCCGCTTAATTGCACCCCTGCCCCGAGAGGGCGGTGATTCACGATTGAATTCGCCTTCGATTCGTGGTCTATTGAGCCATCAGGCCAGGCAGCGGAGGCCCGTCAATAGCAGGCCTCATGGGGCTGGCAGAACAGTTGGTCTCTACCGATGTTAAATAACTAATCTGTGTCTTCGTACGTCATGAACGTTTGCTACTGATTACACGTTTTGTAAAACGTACTTCTCAGTATTCACATAGTCACTTTAAAAGTCGTTAGTTTGTAGGCTACTACGAGTACAATTTCAGGTAAATATTAATCAACTTGAACATCATTGAATAAATCTTAGAGAATTAATTTGGTTTGGATCAATCCGTATAGCATTAGATGAGTCAATGCTGGGATAATTTACTTTCCGTAAAGAAACATGTCACTTTTCTTGTTTTGTGAGTAACGCCGCTTTCGCTAAACTGAAGATTCCAGAACTCTCCTCGCTGTGAAATTTTCGTTAAAAAATACATGTGACGATGTGTGAAAAATATAATTATCCGATGAATTTTAGAAGCTCGTTGCTTTTTTGGTAATGTCCAAATTCAAAAAGAACTCTCAATTAACGCATGAAAAATTATTTTCGACGTTTTATTTTAATTTTCCTGAAGCCCAGCAATTAGATGTTCTCTTAAGAATATACCATTTCCCAGAATGAAAGTCCTTTCACGACCTTTTAAAAAAATCTGATTTGGGAGGTCATATAATGAAGAGTAAAAAAACCGAACTGCAATATTGTAGTGGTAGGAAGATGCCGAAAAAAATTGAACTTTTGCAATTTTCGAATATTCAGAGTTCAACTAAAATCAGGTCAGGACCATTTTTAAGCACTTTCTTTGATCTATTCAAGAAAACGTTAATCGAAAATTTTTGAGACTTTTTTAAAATATTTTGAAACTGTTGTGGCTTTATGTAAAATAACTCCAAAAATCTTTTTTTTTCTTCAAATTCACAGGTATTTGAGATTGTCCGCATTGATAGGGAAATATAACTTTGAGGGAAAAGGGTCAGAATGGTTTAGGGGTTAGAGTCCAAACGAACGAACGGACAGATAAATGTTATGCTGAAAACCAATTTTCATCAATTGGCAACACGGATCACAAAGTATGTATTCTGACAACTGTTAGATGAAGTAATTCGCTTATAAGAAACAAAATTTATCAACTTTTTCGTATCAAGGCCCCACAACTCCAGTTTTTCTGATGAAAAATCGCTACTTTTCGCTGCAGAGTTACAATACTCTATCTTCTCTACGTAAGTACGTAGTAGGCGAGAAATTAAAAAGAAGTGTGTAGAATAGCAGACGCAGTCTATTGGACCTGCTTTCTCTCCTTGCGCACAACTTTCTCTCATGTCACAGAGTCTTAAAAGCGAAATATCGGCAATCATCTCTTTTCGTGCACGATATCGAAGTGCGCTTCTCAATATGCATGAGTTTGCCAGTTCTGGAAGTCAGTGTTCGACGGCAGTTTCACTTCGATTTTTTCTTGCGATTATTAATCGATGTTATTCGATTACAGGCGTCTTGACCGCTACCCATGTACTTACAAAGTCTGCCGCTATGCCCTTCCAACTCTTGCATGTATGTCCGTGTTCGAGTGAGCACTTAAAATGTTACAAAAATAGCGTCCGTTCATATCAGATCGTTATCTTTTCTCATAAAAGTGAAAATGGAAAAATATGAATTCATTTTCTATACCATACTGGTACAATTCTCAGCAGAGTTAAAATGGTTCTAAAAAACAATTTTACCCAGATGATAATATGTTACTTTTGCAGCAGAAATATAATATAGTTGGTGATTTCTCTCGTAAATATGACCTAGTATTTGAAGCACTCCGCGTTGTCCAGATATTTATTTCTCAGTAGCATATGCAATGAGACACGAAAATGATTGTATCTTTAGTATCCAATGGAAATAATTTTATTTTCATCCCCACTATTCAGCCGCACTCCTCCCCGCTTCCTTACACCTCTCCACGCTTCATCCCTTTCGTATTACCACCGGGAGAGGTGTCTCATGGCATGAATTGATGTTACCGCAGTTCCTCTGACTGAAGTCACTGATGTGACCGCAGTCACTGAATTTATCTAGTATGAGAGCATATGCAAGAGTAAAATGAATATTCATGGAACCAATCGACTATTTGACTTAAAAACATCCACGCTAACTTCCAAAAAAGTTCCATTACAACTTCTTCTCTAAATTAAACGCACAGGTTTACTTTAGCGCCACGCATACTCACAAGCTTCAGCTGTTCAAACATACTGTTGATGACTATTTCTCAGAGTTAGATTTATGTCAGGGGCAGTATTGGCTCACCACCGTGACAGAGAAAGTGACAATTTCATGGCAATTCAATGAGACCCTACATGCTATCCGTATGACTAGAAGGAACTTTGTTGCCGGAGCTCGACTACGTATAATTTCCTTTTTCATTAATCAATATCCCATTTCAAACGCCGGGACTTATGGGCAGGAGCGGTGCCCTACCGATGGGAGTTAGGTGCCTGGTTGCTGAAAACTCTGCAAGCCGACGTGAAGGTCGTCGCCGGGGCTCGCCATCCAACGGGAAAAGATCACTACCACCTCGTGCGATAAAAAAAGGAAACGTGTACTACGGGATTAATGACCATAGCAGTTGACGCGCCCGGAAAGACTAATCAATCAATCAATCAATAAATCGACATCAAGGGCAAGACACGTCTCAACCAACCAAGTGACAGTGGGGAGAAAACGCATTGGGCCTGCTACGCGAGCCCTTTACGCAACAGCGCAACCACCGACGACCGCCAGCTAATTAGAAGATTCGAGATCTCATCGCCTCTCGCGAGACGGCAGCGTCCAAATTGCGAACCGCATGGACGGCAATCGACCGCCGACCAATTATGTTATGGAAATTGGGCGCCCGCCTGCTGACAGCGCCCCGCCGGGCACCCTGCCCCTAATCGTTACGCGGATTGTATTTTCCTTGGGATCGCGGGCGCATTGGGGTCAATTTGATGGCGCAGTTTTATAAAAAGCCGCAGCGAAATGAGTATATGAGAAATTTAGCAGTTCCATTCTTGTAGGAATCTGCCCTTCTTGCGATCTTTCTGACACTGGAGGCTAGTCGAAGCTGGTTGTTATTATTCAATGTAAAGAAAGTAAGGTAAAGCTTCTCACTTCCAATTGACAAAATATAAAAATGTTTTAACTGAAAGAACGCCCACATGTTGAAATACTATTCCTGACAGTATTTTTCTACAAAATTCCCGGAAGGTAGGCATATTGTAATGAATGCATTGCGGTGCATATATTTTTCTCTAACATATACGATTCTCCATTAAGTTCATTTATCATTCGTCATAAAAATAATTTTTTAAATCATTTGTAATATTTCTGTCGCAATATTCAATATATAGCATTAAACGTATTATGTTTTGCACTTTGAGTTATTTTGTAAAAAGAATTTAACTTTGAAGTGAGGTCTACTTGATTAAGAATTAACTAAATTGAAATAATTGCTCTGTTTTTTCGTGCGTAACAATTCGGATATTCTTTACCATTAGTGATTCCGGGCGCGTCAACTACTAAGGTCCTTAGTCCCGTAAGTGTAGAGCATAGTTTTATTGCGGGAGGTAACGGAGATCTTCCCCCGTTGGATGACGAGATGCGTCGCTGTCCTACGCCGACTTGCTGGGATTTTCCAGCCAGATATCTCCCACCAGCGAGGAACTGCCACAGTCTGGTCAAAAGCTCTCGACTGGTCTCCCGACATGTGTGGTGGTGTAAGTGCATGTGGTGAGTGTGTGTGTGTAAGGGGTGAGGATGCGGGAAGGAAGAAGGAAGGATCTCGTGCGATCCGTGGGCCGTTTGATAGGGTACTGCTCCAGCATTTACCTAATGATGATCGGAGAAGCCACGGAAAACTGCCGATCAGAGAAGCTGGCCGCTAGATTTCTCCTCCAGTCAGCTGAATTCGACCCAGCTGACAAGCTAGTGTCAAACCCTAGGACCTCCCGGTCAAAAACATAGCAGTGATAGTTGATGAGCCTCCTTTCCTGGTGCAATGAATGATCCTAATATTTTAACTGTATTTTCGACATTCTTTTTGTTCAATAAACATTTCCAGTAAATTGGGTATAGTAATTTGGGTCCATGCTTCAAAGGCAACTTTATTCCTGCAACAAAAACCTTAAAAAGAGTTCTGCAACGAAGAAACAACAAGCTGAGAGAAAGAGGTGATAGTTTCTGCAGCGTTATGTGGCCCCTTGAAGCGAGCAGATTTCCCCTCGATCAGTCGCGCGCTGGCCGTCACTTGGTGCTTAATGTGCCTGTGACGTCACGGCGGGCCGCGAGGTCGCGAGGTGGCGCCGGCCAAAGGTCAGCAGGCCGTGAGCGACGGCGGCGGTGACGCTCGCGGACAGGCGCGGCGGAGCGCGTCACCGCGGGCGCCGGTCACTCCCTGCGGAGGGCATGTCCGCCTGCGCCGCGCCTGTCGTTCGGCGCTTTGCTCGCGCCGCCCGGCGGATTATGCGCTCGCGTGTTCGGCGGGCGGGGGCAGGGGCGGGGGCGGGGCCGGGGGCGACATTCTCGCGTGATACACGGCGCCGGTCGCTCGTCGTGTTAATTACGGGAGATGACGGCTGCTTGCGAGACAAGTGCCGGACGGAATGCGTTTCATTGAAGCCGATCGAAAAGAGGATATGTGTTGATTAGTTCGTTTCGTGGCTCTATCGTTTCAATTGTCGTCTAATTGGGGGTACACTGAAACTTACGTGAGGAGAAGCGAACCGGAGTAGAGAAATATTCCACCTTGTGAGGTTTATTATCAGCCTCTCTCATTTCATAGATTTGAAGAAACTACAGTAAATTCAAAAAGAAATAAAATCCTGAGGAAATAAAAATGTTAATCGGTTACAGTTACCTAAGTTGTAAGTAAATTTGCATGTTAATTCGTGTGTATAGCAAATAATATTGCCCAAATGGTGGAACAGAATCTTACAATCGTGAACCCTAGTGTTATATTTAAAGCACTGAATATGAATCCCTGGAAAAGAATGGATGATTTTATAATGAAAGTGTAGGCTTCCGTGGCAGGAATCAATATCTACGAGTACTTGCCTGTCCAGGAGACGCGGCGATCTAACACTATGCGCAATGCCCAGGCAACTCTGGGTCCGGCGTCTTCTGGACAGCCAATTCGATAACACGTTTCATCACGTTTGCCTAACGTCCATTTCATGTCCTATCGTACCCCTTACACACATTTACACTTACATGCACTACACTATCACACATGTCAGGAGACTGGTCAGAAGCTTAGTTTGTCCTGACTGGGACGCACCCCGTTGGTGGGAGATACCTGATTGGGGAAACCCAGCTAGCCTGAGATAGGTTGGCGCCGGATCTCGCCATCTGGCGGGGCAAGATCACCCCCGAGAAAAAAACCTGCACTACACTTACGAGTTGGCAGTTGACGCGCCCGGAATCACTGGTAATCAACCGAGCACGTTTCCAGTCGATCACTGGAAATGTTGGTGAGATATTTGCGTGCATGTAGCCAATGCATGAAAATGCAATGGTTCATTTTATTCAAATTTACAGTATCTATTAAAAACCTCTGTATGTGTGATACTGAATTTGAATACTGATTCCATTTCCAATGAAGAACTTTAAAAAGGAAACTTCAATTGTCGTCACTAAAAATTGTAATTGTTTTAAAGTAAAATAATGTAAAAATTGTTAAAAATGCACTCTTTCAAGAGGTTTCATAAACAAACATGATGGTTAGTTGATATTCTCTCTTTGTGGCAAATGTTTGGTAATTGGGCTTGAGTGTCAGAAATACGAATCTCTTGTACGAATTACGGTATATTCCAAAACTGCGAACATTGCCGAAAAACTTTTATGTCCTGCAATGGCCTTGTTTAGAGGCTGTTATATTGGCTTTCATTCTAATCGCGTGCGATAATTAAATTCTTTAAATTTAATTCCAGGACGCATGGGGGTTTCCCGGTGCTTCCACACAGCGGCCGCGTTCCGAGAAAGCCGCGGGGGCAGCACAGTGCGTGCGGAGAGTCTAAAGCGCCCTCCCTCCCTTCCACGCAGCCCCGACCTCCCCTCTCATCTCCTGACACTCACCCCCGCCCGCCTCCTCCCCCGCTTTTCTGCGCCGTTCCCAAGCCCTTCCCCTCCAACTCCCCCTCCCCACCCCTTCGCTGTCTTCCTCCTGTCCTTGGTTCACGCCCTCCCACGCACCAGTGACACTCGCGCTCTCCTCTTGTGACGCACCATCGACCTCCCTCCCTCTCCCCCGCTTTAACGTGACACCCAAACACCCTTCCCTCTTAACTCCCCCTCCCCGTCCTCTTTGCTCTCGATACTGCACTCCTCCTGTCCTTGCTTCACGCCCTCCCACCCAACAGTGACGGACCTCCCTTCTCTCTGCCCTTTCTCGCAGATAGCTAAAAATGTAATACCACACACGACTTTTACATCAAACATTGCACTTACAATAATAGTGCACCGATTGAAAACATTGTGTCCTATACTTTTATTTAAGGAATATATAGATTATATAACGAATACGAATGCTGTACTTCGGCACTAGCTTTGGTGCGATTTCTCGGTATTAGTTTTTGCTCGATTCAGTTTTGTAAAAAAAGTATGTGACGTATGAGGGAGAAGTACCATTTAACGTCAAAAAGGTATTCTGTGACCGCCTTCTAAAATTCAGAGATCCGTTCACTAACCCATACACGTGTTGAACTCTGAACGTACTCGTAAATGGAAACGAGCGTTTGTTGTTTGATTAGTAATGAAAATGTGGGGAAATTTTCCTAGATGTGAAAATGTATGGAGCATTTAGCATTACATGTACAGGCAAGGAGTAACGTGTAATTCGTGTTAAATCGAGCAGATGAGGACAATATTACAATACTATAGTATTTAATAATTACTATTATATATTTTTCTAACTATTGGCATTTGCTTGCCAGCGGTATCAGTTTTACTGCGTTGTAAAATGTATATGCTAAACGAACCGGCCATTTTTGCTTTAAAGCAGCGCTGGCAACAATGCGCTGCAGTCAAAGCCGCCTCCACCGCCAGTGGATCATATTATTTATTAACTTTTTTTTTGTACATTCTCGCATACCCAGAATATTTTATGGCTAAAATACGCATCGGGTATTATTCGTGAATACATTGAATACCTCACTACACTGAACTCAATGACAGAAATATATTTTCATTTAAACGCTCGAATAAAAAGATATATATTTCACGGTTCATTTACAAGTTAAAGTGATATATGAAGTGTAAGGAAGGCAGAATTTGTGACATAATGTTATTATTGATAACGTAATATTGCGACAAAGTATATGTTGTTGAGTACTTCTAATTTTAAATATTTGTGACTGATGTTTATTCTATCACAACTAATATTGCATAAATGTCACAACCTCTGCCTTCGTGCGTGTTCATAAAATACCAAGACATTTGTATTAAATGCAAGATACTTTATGAATGAAGAGAGAGCGAGAAGATACAGGGGAAAAATAATTACTGGTATCGGATTTTAATGACTTCCGTTTTTCATTATACATCTGTGGCGCACGAATATATTCCATTACAACTGTAAGACATACGTATTTCCTCAATTAGTGATTGTAATTAATGTAACAGTCTGATGTTGAGACTCATTAACAAGGGGTAATCACTTGTGTTTTTTATTTTTTTATATGAAAAGCGTAATGCGATATAGATGTGGAAACATTGAAATAACAGATAAGATCTTCATAGATATTTACTTGTAATGGACACTCCGTTTTTAAAGTTGTTTATGCAAAATTAAATGGCAAGTGTTTTACATATGTTTATGGACTTATTTCAAATATCCTTGTTTATTCATTATTACCTTACTACGTATAAACAAGTGTAGAGCTAGTACAGTACTTTCTGTTGACCACTTGTTTCCGGAACAGATTGCAGGAGAGCGGTTTGCGTTTTATTCTCACCTTCTCACGTTTCTTCTGATAGTAAAGTTTGAATTAGGAAACAAAATCTGAAATGTAATTGTTTCAAACGATTTTTTGCACCCTCGATTATACTGGAACTCCACAATATTTTCCCGTGTAAATTCATATTCCCAATTGAAAGTTCTTTCATCGAGCTCTGCGAAGGGACCGGAATCCGAAATTCACAGCCCAAAGCTCGTACCTAAAGTTTGTTCTTTGGAAAAATACAATATCATACAGTTTAAACATTTTGGGACGTATTTTCTTCCGAGTATTATTGAAGTTACGAACATAGACAAACCTTACCTTTTTCTTGATGTATTTAATCGAATTTTTATTTGAACTACATTTTATCAGAATTATTGATCTTGGACCATCAGTCAATGTTTGGAGAATATCAGATGTCTCTAAGGACACATCATTCCATTTACCTCGACACGAGGTATCATATTTGTAATTCACTGTTTCTACTTGTTCACTAACCCTTCAGGATAAATTTGTAACTTAACATGTAATTTACCTCCACGGCATTCGAGAAATGCTATTCTACATTTTAAGGTCTCTAAGCCATGGAGACCACTAGTGGCTACGTGGTCCAAGTCTTGTAAAGGCCAATGGATACACATAACGACAATAAAATAATATGGAATGTCAGGGAAGGTAAACGAAGCGTCCGTATTTCATGGTCCCTTCAAATGACCGTCGCCAAGTTGTAATCAAATCATGCAACTCCTAGTTCACACAGGACTTATGACAGCTTGTCTCGTGTTGACTCGTTTGACCTCCGGACAAAGCTTCCGAGTGCGACCGCCGGCCGCGCCGCCTCTCGCGCCTCCTCATCACGCGCGGGCGCCCCACGCGAGCTTCGCATCGGCGCGCGCTTTTTGCCGCTTCTGGGAAGCGCTTGCCACCCTGCCCCCACGGCCCTCCCCGCCCACCCCACACGCCTCGACACGCTGCGCCCTGCCCTTCATCCCCCGCCACTCCTCCTCATCGCCCGTCCTCTCTCCTCCCTGCCCATCCCCGCCTCTCCCCTCTGCACCCCTACCACCCCCGCCCCACCCCTCCCCTCACCCGTAGCCCCCGCCATCGCCCTGCTCCTACTCGCACAGCCTTGCCCGCCCTTACCCCTCCACCCCGCGCCACTACTTCCCTCCCCACCTCTCTCATCCTCTTCCCCTTACCACCCTTCTCGTTTCTGCCCTTCTTTTCACTCCCCTGCCCTTCCCATACCTTCGTGTCCCTCCCTTTCTCTTCCTTCCCCTCATTCTAACTGTCCAGCTCCGCTTTGCTTCACCCGCCACGTCTTACTCTGCGTCTTCTCTGCCCCATCTCCTTCGCCCTCCTCCTCAACCCCACCCCTCACCTCACCGCCGTCACCCTCTCCCCCCTGCCCCGCCTTCCCAGCGGTGATCGCGCGCCGGGCGCCCGGCATGTCAATGCACTGCTGCATGTCGCGGCGCCTATCGCCTCATCTGCGATTCTCAGAAAAAGCAGAGGGAGGTTTCACGGGAAAATGCTCTTTTGCCATTGGGGGTGAAGTTTGAAACGACTTCTGCGATCGTTATGAACTTACGAAGAAAAAGAAACGGTTCTGATTCGTGAGTGAAAACAATGGTTTTTGGGTATTGTACATTTGAACCTTTCCTTATAGTTGTTGAAATCTGTTTATTTAATGCATTTTTAATGGGGAATTTTACTTTCTTCCTGCTTTATTACATCAATACATAATAAGAACATATCTAACATTTGAGGACATTCGTTATAAAGATACATTCGCTAATTGAATTACAATAAGTACATTGTTCCAAATGTGCTTATAACATTATTTGTTACGCATTGAAATCTAAATTAAATAAATCAATCATTAATAATGTGCTACCCTTCTAATCAATATCTTATGAATTTCAAACGGTAATCTTGATTGTAAAATCTGTTTATGTGAGTATTTTAAGATATAGCTATGAATTCATTAATAAATATATTAAATAGATTGTAATAAATTACGACTACAATTTGATAAAAAAATTCATAAATACGCTAATATATAACGACTCTTGCATTTATTTTCTGACCTTTTAAAGGGTGCCATATAAATATTCACATCTCCCAAGGACTGCGATAATTCTTTTCTAAATCAATAGGACTCTGATAAAACCACTTTATGTGCCCCAAATATATAGGCAGAGACGCATATTGAGTGAAAGTAAAAACTAGTGCACACGAAACTTCGCGTTCCAGCACGTTCCCTGCGCAGCGCCCGGGGCAGAAAGGAATGGAAGGGGGGGAAACTGGTCCTGAAACTTCTGGAAAAAGATTGGAAAATTGGAAACCACTAAAGATGCGTATTCGATGTGACACGTGAGTGGATCTCAGCCAGAGGTGACAGGGGGCGAATTTGTTGCACCGTAGTAGTGCTAGAACTCTGAAATTGTCGTGAATGAAGCTGTAAGAAAAAAGTAAATCGAACTGTCAAGGAATTATATGAAAAAAACATTGATCTTATCGACGCTTAAGAAACAATGCCTATTTTTAAACAAAAATGAATTTATCTATTGATATTGATATTCATTCTCATACATGTAAAATAAAATCATATTTCTATTTAAATGCTCCTTTCACATTGCCCAACCTAAATCAAAATAATTATAAACACGTACTCGTATAATTGAAATTTATACAATAATTGATTATTTTTTGCCCTATCTGAAGGCAAAAATTATTCATTTATAAGCGTTCTTATACTGTTTCCTTTTAGCTTTTATCATTTAATGCCTTGAAAAGAAGACATATGTTGGTCAAATGTTGAGATGTGTGAATGGTAGATTCTAATTATTAATGGTGGAAGTAATTCAGCGTGTCAAATTCTTCGCACTGTAGTGTGCCTACCCACTAAGTACACGTATATTTCTGAACAAGTGGAAATCTTATGTGCACCGCATTTCATTTGGTATCATCTTTAGAATCAAAGAGTGGCAATTGACCGTTTTGAAACTGCCATTTGTGCAGCGATTCTTAGAAAATCGCAAAACGAATGTTATTTATTGTGAAATATTGATTAACTTAAACTGCTCGGAAATTTGATGCACTATTACTATTCAACTTACTTGACGTACTGCCGTTTTATTATGACTTTTAGGTTTATATTTGTTCATTAATGTTGGTCTTTTGGAGAAAAAAATTTACTAGTCAACAACCAGCCCTCGTGAACCTGTTCCTAATTCTAAACTCGATACTTTTACTTGGAGTCGTCTTGAACAAAGGGAGTAAGTGGTCAGAAGAACAACTTCGTGCTTGAAGACCGGGCCCAGCTATGCCTTGAAGGCAGCCACTGGCCGGGGCGACGGCGGCGGCGCGGCGGCGCCTCTCGGAGGACGTGGTGCTACGGGGAAGCCGGCCCGCCCACGAGCGCCGCGGCGGCGGCGCCGACGCCGACGCCGACGCCGCTCGACACCGCGGCGCGCCCGCCTGCCTACTCGCCCCGCCCCGCCCCGCCTCGCCTCGCCGCTCTGGCCCGCTCGTACGCACGCATTGTTGTTTGGACAGCGGAGGGCGGCTCCTTATACGGCACCGAGCGCTCCCGCCCGGCTGCTTGCCGCCGCCGCCGCCGCCGCTGCTCCGACGTCGGATTAACGCGCTCCGCCGTGACAGCGTTCCCACCGCGCACGCCACGCCACGCCACGCCACGCAATGGCACGACGCGAATCTTTCCGTGGGCGCTCAATATGAAAGGGCGCTTTGACCGCTTTTCACTTGCAGTTTAGGCAGACAAGTATATATTTTCACTACCAGCATTTTAAATGGCCTTCTCCGCTCATAAAATAGCGTATAGTGCCACAAATTATGACATATTATCTCTTTTATGACATGCATAATTGCATCATCACTCGCACAGCGTATCGTAGCGGGCGTATAGTAGGTCTGTGGCAGATACGCGCACTGCCAACTCCAGTTCTGCGCACAAATGTCAAACATGCATGATATAATGATGCCGAATTCTACCTAAATAAACATTACTTATGCCTTTTTATGCAAACATTACTTACGCAGTATTATCACTAATGTATGTATAATATGTTTTATTTTCTTTAGTGCATTCAACACCAAAATCACAGTAGTTGAGTACGTTTTTTTACATGGAATGCCTCATCTTATTTTCCTTCTTTACAACTATAGACTCAACACCTTTTCCCGACTGTTATTTTATTCTTTTTTTGTTCTTCCTATCCACCCGCACCTCCTCCAGCCACTATCGCCACCACCATAACTTCTATGACCATTTTCACATTGTTAAATGTAGCCTCTCTAATATTAATTATTTTACCCACATCTTCATTCACCGGAATATCCCTATATTTTTGTGCTACCAACTAATTTCAGTTCTCTTCTCCCTCAACCTCTTCGCTTCTTCTCCAGCGAACCCTCTCTCATAATATTTTTTCCTCCCCTTTTCCCAAACTGACTTGTATATTCTATTTTCTTTTTTAATCTCTCGCAATGCACTCCCAGCCGGAACTTACTCATCTCATTATCTAACAGTTTAGGTAGCCGTGGTTTAGACGCTACCGCTGACCACAAACGAACCGACTGACAGACGTTTTGCCGACAGTCGATTTTTCGGTATTTAGGACCCACAATACGTGGATTCTAGTTTCACCACGTGTTAGAGAAAGAAATTTATTATATATAGCAATAAATTTATTAACTTTTTCGTTACCAGGGTCCTGCAATAAGAATCTTTCTGCCAAAAATTCGCCATTTCCTTACCATGATTACATTACTCTCTTCATACGAAGTATGAGCGAAAAGTAAAAAGAGATTATACTCATTTGATCATCTTCATTTGAATAAAAAAATTGCACCTATAAGGATGTTTTTGTTGTATCTGACTAGTTGCTATATAAAATTTACTCCGTTTGTACTCCAAGTGCGTGGTGCGGTAATGTGTCCCAGCAGTGACAGGTTGTCAGGAGACTGGGGGAACCGATTGAGAAGAATGGGTGCTGAGTGGGATAAGTAGGAGGAGGTAAGAAGGTTCGATATAGCAGTGGAGGGTATAGAAATTAAGCAAGGAGAAAATGATGAGTTTAAGGAGTGTCGTGCCAGCTCACTACCGAATGTATGTTTTCCTGTAAGGTTCACGTGGAGACCATGCCGGGTAAAGTCTCGAGACTACAATTTTTGTGTTTTCGGTGGTATATTGTAATCTCTTTACACGTTGTTCAGATGTAAAGTGGCCACGAAATTAAAGTCTTTCTGCCCTTCTGTGAGAATGACGAGGTCCCGAATGGTCAGGGTATTCATGTGGTAGCCTAACTCTGTAGTCACATCCGCAAGCATCCCGCCAGTAACCGGCTAAAACATTCTCCAGTGGTATCGAAACACGGACGGGTACAGATACAGCATCGAATTACTTGCGAATTGCGAAAAGCACCTGTGATAAGTACGCATAACTACGGTTTACACCGACCAGTCAATCAATTTCTGAATTTTGGAAAATGAAAATATTAAATATAAATCCAACAAATATAGAATATTTTATATGAAGCCGTAACTTCACAAAACTCTAACACTATTTGTAAAATAATATAAATATTTTACAAAGCATTTTACTTGCTTTCTCATTGGATCTGAGTCTCTTTTTGTTCTTTCGCAATTGCTGGACTCCAATTTGAAATTGGTTTTCCTCTAATTGTTTTTACATGTTGTCATGAAGCCATAACTTTAGAGTGTTTGAGTTTTTATATTTCACTCTGTATTAGATGGATGCAGATTCATAATTAAAAAAGGATAATCAATTTCAAACTACGTCAAGGATTTACAGCAAAATTCAATTACAAAATACTATACACATCAACGACCGTACTAGATACTGTTTCGTCAGCACCATCATTCAATTTAATAAAATCATTTTCATTCTTCAATACATTATTATTATTATTATTATTATTATTATTATTATTATTATTATTATTATTATTATTATTATTCTCCGTATGAAGATTGATGTTCGATGTGTTAATACTTTCGGAAGCTATTTGCACCTTCAATATAATGAACTCGAAATAATTATTATAATTATCTTCCATTGATTTCAGAAAATCGATATAATAAACTGAGTTGTTGTTGATGTTTTGGCTTTCGAATTGTGGTTAAATTGGAAGATCGTATTATGATATTCTCATACTTCGTACTAGTACACAATTTTACATTATATTGTCATATAATATGAATTGCAATATAATCATACCGACAAAAACTAAGAGAAAACATTTCCTTGAATATCCAGAATGGTCGGACCCATGCAGTAAATCATTGTCATGAGAGTTTCATATTAACAATAAAAGCAAGATTTAATATATAAAATTCGCCAAATTTAATATCAAAAATAAAATTACCGCTAGTTATAATTGGCATTTAAAACTACTTTTCAATTTAAAATCCTTTTTTTCTTAAAAATTAGAATCGATAGCTTCATTTTTAAAGTGCAAAATTTATCGCAGCGATATGAAATATTTTTTCTTGATAAAGACTTGTTCGGTAAGGTATAACATCCGATGTTTTACGAATCTAATGTGTCACATTTATCATAAAGATATAATTAAAAGGCTTGGGCTAAAACCTTTGCGTACATGCATGCCAGTCATTGTAAGTGAGATAGCATCCATCATGTATAACAGATGCCATGAATATTCACCTTATGAGAATGTGTTACGCATGCTGGAAAGTTTATTGAGACAAAACGCTATTTTATCCGCACGTTCTAAGCGTACCTAACACACTTAATGCGACGTATGGATTGCGGAATCAGAAATGCATTATAATAATCCATCTTACATTGCTAATTCCAAAAATTGTCATGTGACTTTCATTGTTAATTTTATATGAAAACCCATTTAACTCCATCAACCACAAATCCCATTAATTTTTCAAGAAGAATGAAGCCATAACCAGGAGTGGATAAGGAGTTACATATACCACCATACCTATTTTCCACCGTATTGAAGGCAAACAGTAAACATGAATGGCTGTAGATTGGGCGAGCAAAGGTGATTAGTTAGAGCAAAGAAGAGCTGTTAGACGGAGAAAGAGAGCCAGGCCGGGACTTCTAGGATTCTGGGAGTTGAAAGGGTATTGTTGGAGAGGGACCTGAATCGGGAGCGCTGAGAAGGCTACATACGGGACGCGACAGAACTCGCAGAACCTCTGCGTGATGATGATGATGATGATGAATTGAATTGAATTAATGCCTTATTTTACGTGTCGATTCGGGCATCAAGCCCGCTCTTCCGTCTGACCACGCAAATTTCGCTACGCTCCTTTCATCAACTAGCAGAGAAAGGAGGTATTTCTTGGGCGAGAAACAGGCGATTTGAATTTAGCTCAGAGCGTCATTTAGGCTTGAGGATCTTTTACATGCAAGTAAATCTACTAACATGGGACAGCCGGCTTTACTTCACCTCCGAAGGAAGGCGTACGAAGGATTTTTTCGTACCCTTAAAAATCCACAAATTAGCTTCGATCGGGTTTGAACCCGTCAACTTGGGTATAACTGTTACACCATCGCCACCGCAGGCGCGTGGGATTAAGGCACGTTGGATTAAGCCAAGCGCAAAGCCGACGACGTCGCTCCAAAAGAAGCCCACGGTTCGAAGCCGAAGGGATTTTTTCCCTTGACCCGGGCGCGACGAGGGAGGCGGAGGGCGGGGCGCTTAACGAGCCATTTTCTAATGACGGCGCCCGTGGCCTGGTAATGACGGCGGGCGCGCCAACGGCTGATGGATGAGCCTCTCCGTGGCCCCTGTCGCCTCTCCCCGAGGCCCAATTGGCGCCCAGGCAAGCGGCCATCTGCCTAGCACCCCTCAAATCATAGGTTTCGCAACAAAAAAATATAACCTTCAGTTTTTTTTCTTTCTATGTAGCGATATGATGATTTCGTGATTTTTAAAGTTGTTGACAATAGTATTTTGTGAATATTTAGTGGTTTTAAATAGGGGATGTTATCGTAAAATTACGTGAAGTAGAACATCAAAAAAATATTGTTTGTCATATAATGAAAGTTCAGTGTCACAAAAAATATATATTATTAAAAACTGCATAACGTACTATATATTAGTGCTCAGAATATCCAGTTTTTGTGAAATTATTTGACATATGTACTTATGGATTCCAGAGAATTTATTTTCTTCGTGAATTGGGAGAAATGGAATGAAGGAGAGCCACTGTAATTGTTTTTAATGTTCTACCTCTTTCTTGTCCTATCCTCACTCCTTACATGCACACACACACACTCACACACACACACACACTATCTTGCACACACACACTATCTTGCACACACACACTATCTTGCACACATACACTAGCACACACACACTATCTTGCACACACACACTATCTTGCACACACACACTATCTTGCACACACACACTATCTTGCACACATACACTAGCACACACACACTATCTTGCACACATACACTAGCACACACACACTATCTTGCACACATACACGCACACATACACTACTACTCATACACTAGCACACATACACTAGCACACATACACTAGCACACATGCACTAGCACACATACACTAGCTCACATACACTAGCACACATACACTAGCTCACATACACTAGCACACATACTCTAGCACACATTCGGGGAAATTGGTCGGGAGCTTAGAGCTTGTCCCAGGTGAGGCGGTGCCCCGCTGGTGAAACCCCGCTAGTCGAATCTCATCATCCAGCGAGAGATCACCACCACCTCTCAGGGAAAATCATGCACTACACTTACAGGACTAACCTTAGAATTTGACGCGCATGGAATCACCCACAATCAATCAATCAACCAACCCGAAGCGCCGCCCATGACTGTTCTTCTCCTCCCGTCCGTCCGACCGCAGCGCCCTCTTGCCCGCGCCAATTTGTCTGCAAGTTTTATGTGCCCCGCCCCCTCGTGTTCCCGAAGCCGACGCCGACGCCCTTCCTACCGGCGCCGCCCCCCTCCCCCCCCCCTCCGCGCCGGGCGACCGCGCGCGTTCCGTGTTTGGGGATTTTTGGGCGGCGAAGAGGCCCGGCGTTTCCGCAGACTGCGGCCATAAACCCCTCGCCCCCTCGCCTTCTGGCCGGGTTTTAAATGCTGGCTGGGGATATTCTACATTTTCCCTCGCTTATGGAAATCGTCGCGTGTGCTCGGGACCCCACATGTGGTGAGCGGAGAGGAGGATTTTTAGGCATGCTTTTAGGGAATTTCTAACTTTCGGGCGCATAATTTACCTCGGTCAATTATAAAGTTTCTTCTGTTAAGTTTAGCAGTAAATCAGGGCGATTGTAGCTGAATGTCTCAGAAGTAGCTTCGGGCTCCAGGGAAGTTGTGGTTTAGAATAACGTGACGAAATTCCGATGCAACGTGCTAGCGGCCTGGTCGCTCTTCCGTTTTGATAGATGTGGCAAAAGAGAGATCAATCAAAAAGAAAAAAATGCAAAGAATTATAAATCTAGATTAATTTTAAAACATTAATGATGAAAATAAAACGTAATGGATTAAAAATGTTAAGACTACTATAGATCTGATTCCAGTTTCACAAAAAAAATTGACAGACTTTCGCAAAAAGAAAACAATTGAACAAAGTACATTAAATGAACATTTTATATCCACTCTAAATCAAATGTGTAGTTGTGTTGTTGTATGTGTTTGTTGTAAGTGCAAACATTCAAATTTTAGTTTCTAAATTAATCTCGTTTGGAAAGATTATCTTCTGTTTATGCCTCTTTCTGAGCTGGAGTGTAACGAAAAGCCCAGGCCGAATTTCATCCCCGCCCTGCCCCTGGGGGGGTATCATTAGCTGAAGCTTCAATGGGCTGCATAACAGCAGGCACGTGTGTGTTTTAATTCCTCTCCTCCGCGTGATATTGTACGCTAATTGTAACTTTCGTGATATCAAGGCCGAGCCCTAATTTAAATAATGCAAATCGGGCTGCTTTTGTGCGGCGCCTTCGTGTCGATGCCCATTACCCTCCGCGGGCGCACGGGGGCGGAGAAGACCCCGCGCGGCAGGGCCGAAGGGACTGAACTGGCGGGGAGGGAGGGGAAGAGAGGGGCAGGGCAGGGCGGGGCGGAGCGAGGAAGAAAAGCGGGACGGTGGGGGGACGCGAGGGGCAGGGTGGTACTGGACTGGCGGGGAGTCGAGGAGAATGGAGATGGGCAGGATGGGGCCGGGCGGTCGAGACCGGACGGAGCAGGGCGGCAAAGGGCGGGACGGGACGGAGCGGGTATGCGAGGGGCGGAGCGGGTGCGGCGAAGAGGGGCGGGACGGACCTCGCCGGGCGGGGAGGGTGGGGAGGGCGGGCTTCTTCCTACTGATTGTTATTGCTTTCGATAGAGAATTACATTGGTATCGAATCGAGATATTTAGCGTTTTCCCGACAGAAAACTTCCGAGGTTAATGTGATTGTAATTTGCAGTTGATCCATGTTGAAAAATAAATGGTACGAGTGTAGTGAAGACTAGAGAGCAGCAATGCTTATTTAAAAATTGAATGGAATCATCAGAAACCAAATGTATAATGAAAATTCATGAAGAGAATCTCCATGGATGAACTTATTAAAATATTCAAGAGCACCAGAAAATAGTTGCAAGGAATAAACTGAAAAGGAAATTGAAATTTATAACAGAGGTCAGCAGTTATAAATTGCATTAAAACGGATGTAAGCCTCACAGAGTGGTGTGTAGGACGCGTGCATCATTGCAGGAGAGCATCCGCCCGTTAATGCAAGGCGGAGGCTGCGACCGCGGCTGTCGCCAGTGGCGCGTGCGACCTCAGGGATAACTATAAACCAAATCCTTTACCCCATGCATTTGATTGCCACGCAATGCGAATCTCTACGTAACTTCGTTTGTAGAATCATTTAGCGCGGACCCCAGGAATGTACCATATAAATTTGGAAATCTGGACGAAGTAACCCGAATGCAACTCTCTGAATTGCCAATAACACACGATTGTAAGGCAAATGTAGGTGCCTACCCCGAAAACTTAGGCTAAAAGACCCCTTAAACTCTGTGCTCACGTGCCTCAAAGTGGTTGATCTTTCCACTTGCTATACTGCTTATCTCGCATAAGACACATCGACCGATACGTCTCATTCAGTACTTAGAATGAATAATTGCAATGGTTTTGTAATTAATATTAAGGAACAGAGGGATAATTATTTTGTTAAATTTTACATCGCGTTGATTTAAACCAGAATAGTTTGGGCGCATATCATTAAACATGAAGCCATGAGCTCCTGTTTTCTGGATACGTACCTATCTTGAATACCCCCTGTATCAATTACTTAATTAATTGATTTAAAATAATTTATGATCTAAGTGTGAAACAATTGAGTGAAAATGCCCAAGGATCTGATTTATCATAAATTCTAATGGAAATATTTTTCTCTCCAAAGGAAATCACCATATAAAACAACTCACAAACCTAAAGCTTACGAGCGATCCTTTTTTATGTCCTCCTCCTACAATGTTGCACAAGGTCGTGAAATTAGAGAGAACGTTCTCAGAAGCATACTTAGTGAGAATGAAGTGAATGAGTGAGTTAATTAATGAAATGAATGAATGAAAATAATAATTTTTCTATTATTTCGTTTTTCCCACCACCTATCAGATTTAGTTCCTCGGAGAACTCGCAGCTTGAGGCTACTTTCCGGATCTTCGAAGCATGCAGGAGATATACTTACTTAAAGAAATGGGCGTATGAGAAAGGATATGATCGCCCAGCCCCAAGGGTGGGATTAAGAGAGAACGCGCGGTCCAGGAGGTGTATTCTATTTCCGGCAATCACCTGGAAATAAGAGACAATTGATCAGGGCAAGCGGCATTCGAATTTGATTCAGACAAGCGCCACCAACACATCAATAATATTTTGGCACATCGCCGGGGTCGAACCCACTACCTCCCAATCACTGGTATGCAGAAAACGAATGAAGTTACATACCTTTACGCTCTTCGCTACCGGTTTTGATATGAAAATAATAACCGATATAATTAGTTTGAATCATGGTTTTACTAAATAAATGAAAAATATTATAGTTCTAAAAAACGTCATTTCGTGGATTATAGAATTTTATCTAATGAAAAGCCTATTCATTCCTGACATTAGTAATGAATTAGTAACCTCTCTAATTTCCTGCTTTTAAGATTCGAATGACACTTCAACCTCTTTATCAACTAATAAGGACTTTCTACTTTACTCCATTGGAAGTTTAAAGGTCGTTCGTGATCCTTCTGATGACCACAAGTTCCGGTCACGAACAGGGGGAAGAGTCGAAAAATTTCCTTCCAAAGTGTTCCTATCCATCAGTCCGATAAAACAGGTGTAGATGATTATCCAACGGAAGCTATTCAAATAGCTATTCTTTAAAAACGAACTTAAAAGAAATTATTTGAAGAGTGTTTTAATTTTCATGTTGTCTGATTTGGTTTGCTTGAAATTACTGCAACTTGTAAAGAAGAGAATATGATATGTTCAAACTTGCTTTTCGGTTCTGAAAATAAATACTCGTTTTTCTTCACAAAAAATTCTTGTATTATAAGTCTATATTGTCTTTGTCTTGGAAAACATTTTTTGTTAAACTGATTGTTGAATCGTAAGTATTGCGAGCGCTTAATACGTAGATATCAGAAAAGATACTCATGATTTTGGTTTCTTTTTTTTTCTCTTTTTTTCTTTTCTTTCAGTAAATGAAAGGTAGTATTCATTTGACCTTATTAACAAGTTTTATGGTATACTCGTAAATACTACCTAAATATTAATACTATCTTAAACGTAATATAATTCCGCTTATCTGCTGTCATTAAGTTGAAATTAATTTTGTTGTACATCGTATTATCGGAAGCAGCCGTTTGGTGTCTGGCGGGAGCAAGCGAAAGATTTGTTAGATAAAGGAAGATGACGTTGTTTTTGAGTGCGAATATCAATGAGTGTTCGTTCTGTACTTTCCTTTGCGTTCAGTCACCGTCAAACTTTAAGAGCTTTCCATAGTAACATTTAATATGTGCACTATAAAAGATCATAGGTTACATTGTTCCGCGGAGCCAATTTTGGCAATTTAATCAAGAGAGCCATTGCTACTGGGCGGTCTGTTGATGGGCTGACGTAGTGCGGTGGACGTCCGCGTGGGGGGGCGGCGAGCACGGGAAGAGCTCCAGGCACCGGAGTGCGACGCGGCGGGGGGCAGGCGCCGGGTCCGAACAGCGGCGCCACGGGACACCGATCTCTGCACTGGGCAGCCTCCGCCTCCCTCGCCTTCCCTTTCAAGGCCCATCACAGACTCTTATACCAGTAGAAGCGATATGCGTGTGTTTTCGTGGTTGCAGGTGGCAATAGTCAAAGCATAAAAAATAATGTTTGTTTTTGGTTCGTCCTTAATGCGCTGCTGTACCATTCATCCGATTGCGATTAAATTTGTAAACTTATTGCTTGCACCTCCTGGAAGAATAGAGGCGTAGTACCGTGAGAATGTGCCTATTCCTGCGAACATAGCCGTGCGTTGATGATGATTTTATGCTGACTCAAACACCTCGAATAGGGCTCTCTACGTAACGACGCTTGACGCAATCCGTTGCGCACTGAAGTATGATTATTAAGACGTTTTCATTCAGTATTCTGTCACTGCGATTGTGAAATTTCTCGCGGTAGAGACAAATACAAAGAGATACAGGGGAAGGCAGTCGCAAAGAGAGAGAGAGAGAGAGAGAAACAAACAGAAACAGATTCAGAGAAAGAGAGGGACAGAGAAAGACAGAGAGACGGGGAGAGACACGGAAAGACACGGAGAGAGAGATATGGAACCCCACTCGCGAGAAAGTCTTCCGTCTATTGAAATTTGTGCAGAGCGAAGCAAAAAGCCTGATTAACAATCACGTGACCAGTAGCATGTGAAATGTAATACATTGCAATAGCGAAGCATTGCCAGTCCACTAGTATAAAATAAATTATTTCGTGTTTCACTTGTGTTTTTTTAGTCAAAATTCAGAAGTAACAAGGAAACTGTAAAGAGTCTAAGTAACACTAAGACTTTCAATCATGAATAAAAAATGTATTTCTATTATACTCGTATATTCTTTATTATAACCACAGTTGTTGCATTTATCATTTCAACTTTGCTGCCACTCAGCATCAGAGATTTCCATAATGTGGGCTGAATTGCAGACCGTGCAGAAAGAATTGTTAGGCACTAAGCCATTCAATGAGTCTGCTTGAAATTGAATGAGAGAGAATCAGGGTGCTGTAATTTTATGTACATAATGGATCTGACTTCAAGCATGAAAGATGTTTTAGGTATTATGTATTTCTTTTCTTTGCATCATCTTCATTGTATCTAAAAAACATCTTTCTGAAACCTATATCTGATAGTTCCTTATGAACTTTTGATTGCTAATTTTAATAAGGAATTACCTTCTAAATTTTTCTTACGGCTTTAATTCCTCAATATGGTCAATTTCATGGAAGCTGTTTCCAATACTGAATAATTTATTTTGCATACAGTGAAAGCACAAACATTTTTAGTTTATTAACCATTAATGATCAATAAAGTACATTTAAGATTGACACATTCAAATATTACCATTTCCAACGATGAGCCTCTTTTCTTCATCTTTCATTCAATTATCCTGACTCGAACCAGACTATACTACACTGCGCTTGTATATTTCATCATTTTCTCCTCTACCACTTCTTCCCAGCCCAGCAGCCTGCAACGATTTCCTTGTGAGTTCAGCCAAATCGCCGCCGCCGCCGCCGCACCACCTACGTCTGCCGCGCTCGCCGCACCTGCTCGGCGGCGCTGCGGTCGCGGGCGCGCGTCTCCGGAAACCCTCGCGCTCGACCGCTCTCGGCCGCCGAAGGCCGCCTCCCGCCGCCTTTTTTCTCCCGCGCGCCGCCGTTTTTCCCGCCCGCCCGCCGCCGAAAATAGCCGGCTGCGGTCGCGCCGCAAATCGCCGTCGTAGCCGCCGCCGCCGGTGGGCGCCGGAGCGTGGACGCGGCGGGCGGCGGCGCCGCTGCCCCCGACGCCGCCGCCGCCGCCGTCGCTTTCCGAGGCGCCGCCGACGCACGGCGGTTTTCCCGTTCCGCGCCGCGCGCTCGCGTGGTCCGTGGGGCGCGCGTCGGGGGCGACCGGGGTAGGTGGCTCAACTGATGTCGCTGCACTGCCTCTGACCGGGACGTCCTAGGAGCGAGTCCCGACCGTGGCAGGGTTTTCCACACTAACTTGCCAGGCTGAATTCAGTCGCTGTCTGGAGGAGAATTCTAGCGGCCGAATGCTCTGATTGATAGTATTCCGTGGTTTCTCCGATCAACACCTGGAGAATGCCAGAGCAGTAGCTTAACAAATGGGCGTCGGCCCACGCGCAATCTTTCCTTCCTCATCCTTGTCCTATCCTCGTCCCTTACTTACACACACACTTACACTTACATGCACTACACTATCACAGTTGTGGGGAGACCGGTCGGGAGCTTAGAGCTTGCCCGGCTAGGAAGATGCCCTGCTGGCGGGAGATACTAGTTGGGGAAATTCTGTTCGCCGACAGTAGGTCGCAGCTGAATCTCGCCATCCAGCATAGGAAGCCTCCCGTCATAAAACATGGACTACACTTACGGAACAAATGACTTTATCAGTTGACGCGCCCCCAAATCACTAGCAAACAATCAATCAATCAAGATTCACGTGGCGGTGGCTGAGGGGTCTCAGTGACAGCACTTGCTGTAGCAGCATTTCTGACCGAGAGGGCCTGTTGTTAACGCTCTAGTTGTAGGAAACGAATCCTGCACTAATGATTGGGAGGCAAGTCACATTGCGTCTGGTCGAGCACCAACCTGTGCAGGAACATTGATTAAACAGAAACGACAAAAACAGTTGCGCATTTATTATATAAGAAGATTTAATAAGGCTTTTGTTTTATCACCTATTCGTGACGATAAACACAATTTGAAGTGTAAGAGGTCCATTAGACCAGTGCATCACGTTCATTTCACTGACGACTCGAGAATTCTGCTTTCCTGGACTTTGAGTACTTGTAACCAATCAGGATCAAATATCATAGCAGTAATTTCATGATGTTAGATTTCCCAACATAAAAAACAGCAAAACATCTTAACCCTCCCTCTGCCGTCTACAGTTCGTATAATTTATTCTAAGGCAAGCTGCTGTATTTTTTAATAATTTTGAAGATGAGTGATAATTGTACATAATTAAATCTGCAAATGGAAAATTATATGAAATTATGGTTCTAAAGATGCATATTGAATACTTACGCTTAAAAGTAGAACATTAATAGCATTAGCACAGGCACCATCGATCAAACATCAGTATTAGGTTTAGAGAGCAAAACTGTTTTTGGCAACTTTGCTTTCTTCTCCCATTGTAATAATCATTTACAAATGAAAAGAATAATATTACCAAATGTTTCATAAATTTTCAATCCAGAACATTTATTGATTTACGATGGTCTGAAATTGAGTTCATTGCTTAACGTCCTTTTCTTTTTTGTAATACAAATGCATGTGTCTGTCTCACTACCATGGAATTATTGACAGCACGTTTCGTGAAGGCGCATTTGACGATTTTTTCTTACTGTGACGGGCAAAAAGAAAAGTGACCATGTTGGGCAATTGACGGGCAAATGACGGGCAAAAAGAAAAGTTGCAACGTCAATACAAAATTTGCATTTTCACTTACCAATTCATTGTAACCGTATAGTCATTAATTATATTCATTAACAGGTTATATTAATTTTAATCGCTGTTAAAGAATAAAATTACCGTTAGAATAAATAATGAATGAATGAATGAATGATCGCTTGAAACAGAATCAAATGAACTTTATTCTTTTTAGATTTTTCACTTCTGCAAATAATCTTATGTGACAGAATATAAAAGACGCATCTGTAGTACCAAACAACAAAATAGAGACCTTGCTGCGTGCCGTTAAAATAATTCAATTAACAATTCAAAATTTTCATTTTTTTTGTATTAAAAGTCATACTTACAAATCCAAATTATACCCAAGAATTGTAATAAATTCTTGCTTCGAAATACTTTCGGTAATAGTTTAAGAACATATATTTAAATGCAATGTTATTCTAAAGGAGCTGAGATAAATCTGATACGAAAATTGCTATTTATTGAGGCAGATGAGAAGTAGTGGTCTCATGAGATTTTAAACAGAACGCCTGTGTGATCATCATACAACATTCACAGATTCCAGTAATGCCACGAAGTAAATCTGATTGTGAAGTAAGTCCTTTCATCTCAGTATTTGAATGCCTACTGAAATGTAATATGCCATTCAATTATGGAAGTGTTTTCTTTTCTTTCTCTGAACTACACGGTTTTCTTCACCTCGCACTGTTCTTGCTGGTGTTCCACGAGGATCTTCAATACATCCTTTCTTATTTAATTTGTCCATCACAGATATTCCTACCAGTAATAGCTACCCCAGTTCTCCTTACTTTACTCTTTTATGCAAACTGAAAATTGAACACAGCATTTCGCGTAAATGAATGTCACCGAAAACATTGAAATTTTGTGAAAATTATGGAAAATATAAAATCAATTCTTATAAATCAACAGCTAAAGTATCATTTTAAGGTCCGTCTTTCCTCGTAGTTTATCTCTGGACACGTATCATTGCTGGATCTCCATTGAATTCATCTATTCGTTATCTCTGCGTTCTCTAGGACAAAAGATTAAATTGGTATAGTCACATCTCGTCCAAAGTAAATGAAGCCAATTATTTAGCTATTTTACGTCCGATACTCAATCGCAACTCTTCTAGAAAAATGCATTCCTCTTTAACTATATATAAATCTATTCTTCGTCCAACATTAATTTACGCATGCTCTGTATGAATTTCAGCTTCTCCAACCACTTTGAATAAATTACAAATATTTCAACAATGCTTTGCTGGTAAGAAGTTACTCGTCCAATCAATTGAAGAGCCTTGCAGCTGAACGTTGTACTATAATTGTAAAACAAAACTGAATAAAAAAAGAGCTAGATTGTGTTTAACGATCCATGAACCCCGACGAAGGATGACAAGGAATTGAGTAACGTTCTTCTACAAATGGAAAATGGACAAATTTGTTGGTAATTGGAATTAACAACGAGGATAATAGAAACAAAGCATGTCATTCTTTTCCTCTCATTGGAAGCAAAGTGGAGGGCGATAAATTCAGAAAATGTGACATGAGTTTTAGCCGCGCTGCTTTTCTAGTTACTTCTAGGGAGCGAATCGCGGTGCTACTGCTTGTTCCCTCGCACCAAGCGATAAAAGGACGATAATCTTAATGGCTCGGTGGGGGATATCCTTTGAAGTAATTTATGAACCTTCAGATCCCATAACGTTTTCCTCTTTCCCTAGAGTACACTTGACTTGGCAATAAAAATGTTTGCGGCGACATAACGTAAATCTGCGGATCGGAATCACAGTGAGAAACAGTGGAATTTCCTGGCCTCTTAAAGACCCTCCTTTCAAGTTCTTCAAAATGTACTAAATTAATAATAAATTTATTTGTATTAGTTTTAGATTTCCTTTATACTCTTATACACAACACCTAAGAACAGTGTCACTGATATGTTTGTTAATTGATGAAATTACATTCGTCATATGTCATTAATTATAATGAAACGTCAAACAGATGAAACGTGAAACATATGATTTCAAGTACGTGGTCTACACACATATAATGTTTAAAAATTATATTTTTCTGGGGCCAGTTAATGTAACTTATAATTATTGGTGTCCAGTATCTGCGCTTTCACGTATATTGAAGTCGTAATTACATTAATTTTAACAGCTAAGTAAGTCGCAAAGATTACAAATTTTATAGCATCTGTTTCTCTTATTTTAAGTTACTCGACTGATAAATTTTGCTTCCATTGCGATAGGAAATAACACCAATAGCCTCGTATCCTTCGTTGCTAAAAAGCAGGAGTAAAGATAATAAACGTAAGTGATGGTGAGCTCTCAGAAGCCCCTCCCTCCGCTGCGTGGCCAGAGGCCGCGAGCAGCGCGTGAGGCGCGCGCCTGGGCGTCGCGACGCGTCGCGTCGGCGGCGTGACCGTGACCCTGGCAGGCGCCGACATTGACCGTGAAAGAGGCAGCCGCGGCGGCGGCGGCGGCGGCGGCCTTCCCGCGCGGGTCGGCGGCTCCCGGGGGCGGCAGATGTACGCACCTCCGCTCCGCTCCGCCCGCGCCGCGCCGCCGCCGCCGCCGCCGCCGCCGCCGCCTCGGGGCCCCGGGCGCGCGCGCGCGGGGCCAGCTGGTGTGCCGCCGCCGCCGCCGCCGCCGAGTGCCGTTCGCATGTTTTCTCCGGGCCGCGGGCCCGCCGACAGCTGCGTCCCGCTCCACCGCCGCCGCCGCCACCACCACCGCTGCCGCCGCGGCACTTCCGAGAGAGCGCGCGTGTGCGCGAGACGGCGGCGCCCTCCCGCCCTCGCGTCTCTTCCGCCCCCGCGCCCTTGCCCTTGCCCTTGCCCACCGCCGACGCCGGGAGTGCGCCCGCGCCTGCGTTTCTTCTATATAAAGTTACCCTGTTCCGGGAGGAGGCTGCGCCGCGGTGAGCGCCGGTGGAAAGGAGTCAGGGACCGCGATAGTTGATGCGTTGAAAATAATGCTATTCGCCATTGGGAGAAGTAATAGTGAGATGCGGTGCACGGAATGGTGGGAATCATCAAACAATTATGTTATTTTGACTTCCGTGGGATCGAAGCGACTGAAAATACATCAATACAGTATCATTTTCACTATCAATTACAATCAATCACAAATCAATTCCACATCTATTACAAAGAAGGTTTATAATATTTGTAGAGACGTATACAATGTAATTTATTACAAACTCATAAAATGACTAAGTGAATACGTCCAATTCAATATCGTTCGTAGTAATCCCTTCATAATTTTCATTAAAAAATCAATATAACTAAATAAAGTGAAATATAAATTATTACAAAGATGCAATAGAAGTATATGATGAGATTTAGAAGATTTCTCTAAATCGAAAGACAGAGTTTAATTATACAGCAACGATGATCATGTGACGTGCATACTGGCATTCCTCACGACGAAAGGTGGCGGGAACAGCCCATGTGCCCGTCTAACGCAGGAGGGCCACAGCTTGCGGCGGCATCAGCGGTGGCGAGGAGCCATGCCGTTTCTGTTCCGCACTCCTCTCGCCACTTCCACCCGCCTCGCCCGACTCCACCACACTCCTCCACACTCCACCACACTCCACCCCCCACACTCCACCACTTCCCACCACACTCCATCCACACTCCACCACACACACCCACACTCCATCACACTCCACCACTTCCCACCACACTCCATCCACACTCCACCACACTCCATCCACACTCCACCACACTCCATCTACACTCCATCCACACTCCATCCCGCTCCGCTCTTACACTCCACCCCACTCTGCTCCGCTGTGCCTCGCGGCACTATGCTCCGCGCATCCCTCCCCACATCACCACTCCTCCCCTCCTCACGGTTCTATCTCGCACCGCTGCGGCCCACTCCACTCCGCCCCGCCTTCCCCGTCTGGCCCCCGCGCGAGGGGAGCGCGTGTTTTGCCGCCCGAGCGCCGGCGCCGACGCTTGTTTACGCTCAGGGGGCGCCATAAAATATTTCCCGCGTCTGGCATTCCACGGGAATCGCGTATTTGGGAGATGGATGCGCGCCGGTGCAGACGCTGTCCGCCCCGCCCCGCCCCGCCCCGCCCCCCCCCCCCCGCCCCGCGCCGCGTGGCGGAGTCTGGTCGGCGTTTCCCGCACTCCTTCCTGTCGCTGACGCCTCTGCTTTATAGCTTTGGAAACTCCAGGAAGGACTCCTATTCTTCTTGTGCATCGAATAGGTTGTTGTTTCCTTACCTTATTGCACAACCTTTGCAGTAAATTGAATGGACCGGACTGGATGAGATTACTCGCCATTTTATGGGAAGGATTTTTCCTGAACTCCCCCAGCCCGCGTTTGAAAAGAAAATTTAAACCAGGGAATTCTTGTGGCAAAGTTTTGTTGTGTAATCGTTTATCGTACTTTGAAGAAATATAATAAAAACGAATCGATTCATTAAAACTAAAGTAAAGTAAGCCATTTTTTTCATTCCTGACAAATTTGACCCCGTTTTAGATAGGTTTCACGACAAAACGACAATACATGACGTGTTTAGAAAATGTATCTCACTGATTTGGTGTCGTTTTTAACTGCTCGTAGAATGAAAATTCAAACTGGTTTGGCTGCCGCAAAAAAATCATAAAAAGATTTAGAATCAAACAAAAAAGCGGATAGATCATTGTGGTAGTAATATAATTCCTCGCGTGAAACTCACGTAAACACTCATTTTCACATGGAATGTTTCGCAACCTCGTTGCCCCAGCATTGCGCATGAAACCGTTCACAGCGCCATTCAGCGGAGCCTGTTCGCGTGGTCCCACCCGCTCGGGCGCCTCCCTGCCGATGATGCTCTCAGCACCCGCCAGCTTTTCTTCAAAGCAAAGCAGAACAGACCGGGGCGAGGAGGGGCGGGGCGGGGCGGGGCGAGGTGGGCCGGGACGGAGCGAGGCGAGGCGGGGTGGGGGGGCGAGGCGGGGTAGGCAAGAAGAGGCGGAGCTGGGCGGGGAGGGACGGGGCGAGGAGGGACGGAGCGGGGCGGGGCGAGGCGAGGCGAGGCGAGGCGAGGCGAGGCGAGGCGGAGCGAGGCGAGGCAAGGCGGGGCGGGGCGGGGCGGGGCGGGGCGGGGCGGTGCCGGGAGGCGCGCGGGCGGGCTGTGGGCGGCTGTGTTTGTTTGCGGAGGCACTTCCGAAGCTCATAGAGCGCGGATCGGCTTCGCTCGCGCCGACGCGTCGCGCTGTGCTGCGCTGCGGGGTCAGTCGCCCCGGGAGGCTCCTGCTGCCAGCGGCGCGGACGGACGGCCACGAGAGGGTAGGCAACGCGTTCGTATCGATAAGCACCCTACGAACGTCATTAATCGAATGTATACGAATAGAAAATATTGATATGTTGATTCAAAAAAAAAAACGAAATGTAGATATATTCACGTGTGTTTCAAGAATAAAACTTCTAAAATACTTTTAAAATTAATAAATAAATATCTTAACAAATAAAGTATTAAATATCTAAATAAATACGTATTGATGAGATGTTCAGACATTGATAGCATTGTGTGAATCAGTAAAATGTTGCTTTTTATTGACTTCCGCCCGGCATATCTGATGACAAGGGTAAGCAAACGAAACGTAATGAATAGAAACGCTGGATAGAATAATGCCAACTTCAATTACTTATTTATTGACATAAAACTTTGCGAAGAAGGCAGTAGTTATATTATATCCAAACCTGTACCATTTTTTTCTTAAGTTTATTATTTGACTATACTATTTAAGACTATAACATTTTTGTTTATTTGTTATTACAAATAAAAATTTTTGGGAAGTCTATTTCGTGGTGTTCTCAGTCACTTTTTATGAGAATTTGTCTTTATTCCAATTAATATTTTTACGAATTAGGCCTTACAGTATTATAAAAATAGAGTAAAACCTCATTAACTCGGATTAACTGAGGGTGGGGCCGATTCCGAGTTATCGAAAATATTAGTCATCCACAGAATGAGGTAAAAAATGTAAAAAAAAAAAATCCGGACTTTCCAACTACATTTTTAATGAATTTATTTTGAAATGTTTATTTCTTTCAATTTTCGAAAATACGGAGAGTTCTGCGAAACTGGGACTTAAACCATATTTTTTACGGTCGTTTAATACATGCGAGGAGAAAATTTAAAAAGAATTAAAGCGGTATTTGAGAAAACAATGTTTAAAAAATTAGAAATTGCCTTTATTTCGTGCAAAATTACACGAAAACTACTCGTATTTTAGAAAAAGTGACCTTATTTTAAAATCTGTGTTTGTGAACATATTTTATTAAGGAAAAATGTCTATCTTTAATATTGTAGTTGGAAGAACCACCCTCCAAAAATCTGGGATTTCTAGAAACATGATATCTGCATCATCTTAAGCATCCTTTACACTGTGCGAGAAGTTTAGTAAACAATTTGGTGCCATTTTTATGAACATTTTGAAAATGTTTTGACACTTTAAGTAAAGTACCCTTAAAAATCAAAATATCATTAGAAACTCCCAAAGCCTTGGAAGCGTTTAGATTGATCGGGAAAGTTTTTTAAAGATGTTCGTACTTAGTAGTATTTGTAAGATAATGGATATTGTTGCTAAGCAAGTGCTTTGTATTTTATTTAGTAGTAGTGGAAAATCACTCAAGAAATAAAGCGCTCACCATATCTTAAATGTATGTACTACATTTACTCAAATACTCACAAGGAAAGGTTTAGTTTGTTGAGATATGCATTATTAAGGACAGCACAACCAAATACAATTTTTGTAAAGTTCTTATCTTGGCTTGGAGAACTTACGAAAGTAAAAGTTATTATTCTCTTTCCTCAGATTTATGATACACCTTACTTTACATCCCTCAAATGCTATAAATCCGCTGATGTATCGTATCGTTCAAGAATCGTAGCTCAAAAATGAAGAAAATTCAAAAAAAAAAACAAATACTCTACTAACATTCACACAGGTGTGCCATTGTCATCTTTAATTGCAGCACACACGATATCTTTTCTACGAAGACGAACCAAGATGTAGAATACAATAGCATACTTCACGTTAACGGATAGAATAAGATGAAATGAACTTCAGTACCGAGAATGAATTTAACAGTGCCGCAGGCGAGCTAGAATGGCGATATTTCTTTATTCATATGTTGTGAATATCGTCTTCTATTAGTAGTGGTTGTATTAACAGTTACCTGTGGCTAACTGCGTTGCCTCCTCTTCCGCCAGCCGAGGCCGCCTTCCCCTCGCCCTCTCGCGCCCTCATAATACGAAACCTTAGCGCCCTTCCACACGGGGCGCGTGCGCCGCGTCGAGTTTTTGTTTCATCGGCGCGGGGGCGTGGGAGGAGCAGCGGCGGCGGCAGCGGCAGCGGCTCGCGTGGCGGGGGAGGCAGTGGTGCTCACGGTGGGATGGGAGTGGGGAGAGAGGTGGTGAATGCGTTGGGATGGGAGTGGGGAGAGAGGTGGTGAATGCGTTGGGATTGCGGTGGGAGGAAGCAGTGGTGTTGACGGCGGTGGTAGTAGCCGTGTTGGTGATGGCGTCGGTGTTAGTTGCGTTGAGATGGTAATGACGGGGCCGGGGGTGGCAATGAGGGTACTAACGGTGGCAGCGGTGGCGGTAGAAGCGGCGGTGGTCGTGGGGTCGGTGGTGGAGGGGCTGGCTGTGGCTGCGGTGGTCGTAAAGGCGGACGCGGAGTCTCCGCTGTAGAGCGGAAGAAAATAGAGGACCCGAGGCGACGGCGCCAGATGGACCTACCTCCGTCCCCGCCCGCTCTGCCTCCGCCGCCGCCACCGAAGTGCCGCAGCAGGCCTCCACTGCGGAGGCGTTACGCCACACGCCGCGTCGCAGCACGTGTGGAAGCGGAGCTCTCTTTTCCACAAGTCTGGTTTTGTGGATCGAATTAGGCCCAGCGGTTTTTTCATTGCACGCTCCTCAACACATTCAGCCTAATATTTACCTAGAAGTATTATTATTACATTGTAATGAATAATATGAATCTATGGATGTTTAAAAAATCGTTATAGACAGTCTTAGCCAATACGTTTAGTATTATCAAAATGTGAAAGAGCTCCTTTATTTCTTATCTATCTTTCGCTGATTTATTTCATATTTTATACTGCAGTAACTACCACCGCGGAACATTACAACAGCGGTTTTTGTTTAATATTAACCAACAAATTTTCTACATTAAATTCTTCTTTAATCATTATCACATCTGTCTGTCACAGTCGTAGGTAAAGAGGTGGCCCGAAATTTTTAATTACGTAATGCTAGTTGTGCCATTACCTTTACAGTAAAGTACAATTTAATTTACTGAATATATAGGAAACATAGCATAGACATTCTGACATACAACCGGAATGTTGATCTGAAGTGTTATTTGCAATGAATAAATACTGCATCATAGTATAAATTCCTTTTATCTTTTCACATTTGTGTATTTTCATCTTGTGCTACCACTTAAAATTCTTATCACGTTAAGAATTATATTTTATTAAATATTCGAATAATGCAAATTTTCCTAAAAACAACCTTGCAATCCGATACGCGCCCTCTCTGAATGTGGTCTCATTAGGACGCCCCTGTCTCGCGTGCCGGAAGGCGTGCATCAGCGCATTCGAAGACTTCCGCAGCCAGAGTTATGTGAAAGTTTTCGACTGTCTGATGACACCGCATTGTGTGATCGTGTGGCTGTGATGTTTGGACTTCACATCGTGGTCTTCGTCAGGTCTGGAGACCCGCTCTGAAGGTCTCCCTCTAGCCCTGAAGAAGACCACGATATGAGGCATCACTGCCGTCGACGCGGCGTCACCCGGCCAGCCATCGACAACGTAAGATCGATGTTAATAATACATAGAACGAAAACCATCGAAGTTTTAAAATACTTTTTTAGTAATTTCTAACATTAAATTTGTACGCTACCAAATTTAATTTGACAGTGGCCGTGTACATTAATTTATAATAAAATTAACTCAAAATAAAGTTTTAAAATGCCTCTGTATGTGCAAATTACGACCAAAGCCAAAGAAAAAAAAACTAGGCCATCAGGATCGTCTCGCACGAGGGATAGGGTGATCGATGAAAGTGGTGCAAACCGTGTTCGTTTAGTTCCAACAAATGAATAACATAATCGGTTATTACTTCGTATTCTTTCATGAACTTTATATTTTTTCAACTTTTATAGAATTGTGATCATGAGAATTTTTTCATTCAGAAACAAATCATCGGAAAAGAAAAAAAACAACATTCGTTTCCACAAAACCATGTTTTGGAAACCTCGCCATCGATGTCGCATCCCTGCTTAGGATGGGCAGGCAGGAAGGAGACTGGCCCCGGCGTCCCGCCCGCGCGCAACCGGGAAGCCGCTCGCGCCGCCAGGCGTCGCGCCACTCCGGCGCGTACATTGAAAGTCGGCCGCGGCGCTGAGCTGATTGCGCGCGCCGATCGCGGCCACTTCCGCAAGCGTTCCTGCCTTCAAATGAATGGAGACCGGAGTTTTATGGAATTACGTATTTTTTGCCTTTCTTCTTGCCGTTCTCAAAATTGAAATCTTGGCGAAGCGCCGCCCTCCTAACACAATACGCAATTTTTCATAATTTTACATATTTAGTACCATATATCGTTATTTTCACAAAATATTTTTTTAAATTCAATTAATTTTATGACATACTTCTTAAGAAAAGAAGTATTTAAAAAAATCAGAATGTTCTCTCTCCCACACTGTTGGTGAAATGTAGATGTGAAATATATCATTGATGCCGCATTTTGTGACCTCCAACCTGAATTTCTGAGAAAAATGGCGATCGCTGATGTGTAACACTTCGATGAGGATGCAGCTGGTCGTAGATGTCGCCAGTTCGTGAAATGTCTTCTATTGCATCTAGTCTGGCTGCTAAACTACGGGCCTGGATAACAACAGATGAAGCTTTTACCATTGACGGGAAAGTTGTTTGATGCAAAGTGTGCATAAATTTGTGCTCCCCAAATTATTAAATTTTTAAAAAGTTTTTATTAATTTTTTAATTTATTTGTAACATGTTTTATAAATGTCATTTCATGTTACGTAAGCGTTGTTTTAATTAATATTTTAATATTATATATTATATCCGATTTTACATATTTATTACATATTCATACAGTTTTCATTGCATATTTATGTACATATTTTGACTACAGGCTTTTCCGATCTCTAGTAATAAATGAACTGTCTCTCGCCACGCCGACGCGGCACGATCTCTTCCGAGTCGGTGAAGCGTCACTGACAGTTTCCGTTGCAACGCCGGTTGCCCTGGCTGTTGCCTGATTTGCAAATTCTAGAGATGCATTCTGAAATCGTTCGAATGGAAGTAAAATACGTACAATGTCGTGGTCAAACAATTCGGTTGAGAAGTAAGTTTCGGTCGCGATTACATCACACTGGGTGATATATTGGGTCGTTTATATGCTCTAACAGAAGCGTCGTTTCAAGTAGTTCTCTTGTTACTTGAATCAAACTGTGTCTCGCACAAAGAGGTCAGACGGTATTTCTCTCCAAGTTTATAAAATTTACCCTAATATTATCATTCTCCAGTGGAGAACAGAGCAACTACCCTTCTTAAACAGGTAGTATATTGAAAGATAATATAATGAAACTGGTGTTGCTAGTACATCATATAACAGACTTTTTCGTATTACTTCCAACGGTTATGCAAATTACTAGCAGCTCTTGGCATCGTGAACGGATCGGGGAGGGGACAAAAATCTGATGTAGCAAAAGCTCAAATTGAACAATTAATTATCTTCCGCTGTTCATTCCGGTCTCCTCTTTTTTGTATTTATACAATGACGGGAAAAGATAGTTGCACTTGATAAAATTTTGTGATTTTGAGAAACTTCATCATACATAATTTTAAGAATGTGTGTCGAGAAATGCGTGAAATTTTAAATACACCTGCAAAGAAAATATGTTCTATAAAATGCAAGATGTTTTAATAATTACACAAATGCTAGAAATTCAATAGTGATGACCAAAATGGCGGATATTTCGTATGATTTACTGTATTGTGCCGAATTCATACAAAAATTTAATAAAAAGTTCGGTCGGTTTGAGGAAATCTTATATACAATTTTTTTTTGAGAAAATTATCCCGATTTGATTCAAACTTACGGGATAACTATTTTGAAAACCTATGCATGAATTGATTTAAAAATCTAATATTACGAAATAAATTGCGCTGAAACTGAAATCTCATCCCAACGTGATGTATAGAAAAGTACGAAGAAAAATCTAATTTTTGCCTTTTCCGAAATTTTTGGGTGTTGAAGGAAAATCCTTCTAACCTAAATCTTATTATCTTCACACCATAATCATTTTTACGCACACTTTTGTATGCTTCTCCCATGTAGTGACACCGTAGGGGAACTAATTTGTGTTCGGCCGGAGTAATTGCACCCCAAACATTCCTCATGATACGTCATCGCAGGCCGATGGCTCACTGGGGCTTCGGTTGCGCCGCCAGAGTGCGGTGGCGGCGGCGGCGGCGCGTGGCGGGCGCTGCGCCGGGCGCTGCGCCGGCTCGCCATATGGCGCCTGCACGCGCCGCCGCCGCCGCCGGCGCATCCACCTCCACCTCCACCCCCGCCTCTGCGCAGAGGCCACGTGGAGTGCGCCCACGAGACGAGCAGCAGTGAGCGGCTGACAAACGAGGCTAACGGGCAGGCACCCCAGCGGCCCCACCCCCACCCCCACCCTCGCCCTCGACCTTCACCTCTCCCCCAACTGCATCCCAACCTCCGCCCTCGTCACGGCTCCCGTCCCCGCCCTCGTCCCCCAGCCTTCGTCCCAGCCCTCGTCCCAGCCTTCGTCCCCCAGCCCTCGTTCCAGCCCTCGTCTCCTCCCTCGTCCCCCAGCCCTCGTCCCAGCCCTCGTCTCCGCCCTCGTCTCCGCCCTCGTCCCCGCCCTCGTCCCCACCCTCGTCTCCGCCCTCGTCTCCGCCCTCGTCTCCGCCCTCGTCTCCGCCCTCGTCTCCGCCCTCGTCTCCGCCCTCGTCTCCGCCCTCGTCTCCGCCCTCGTCTCCGCCCTCGTCTCCGCCCTCGTCTCCGCCCTCGTCTCCGCCCTCGTCTCCGCCCTCGTCTCCGCCCTCGTCTCCGCCCTCGTCTCCGCCCTCGTCTCCGCCCTCGTCTCCGCCCTCGTGTCCGCCCTCGTCTCCGCCCTCGTCTCCGCCCTCGTCTCCGCCCTCGTCTCCGCCCTCGTCTCCGCCCTCGTCTCCGCCCTCGTCTCCGCCCTCGTCTCCGCCCTCGTCTCATCCCTCGTCTCATCCCTCGTCTCATCCCTCGTCTCATCCCTCGTCTCATCCCTCGTCTCATCCCTCGTCTCATCCCTCGTCTCATCCCTCGTCTCATCCCTCGTCTCATCCCTCGTCTCATCCCTCGTCTCATCCCTCGTCCCAGCCCTCGTCTCCGCCCTCGACCCCGCCCTATAGGCTGGGTTTTTTCAGAAGACAGGTTTGCCGTTTAATCTGTAGCGACTCTGGTTTTTGCACCATTCCAAAAGTCCTTCCCTCAATGTTTTGTTGAATGATTCACATCCGCATATTTTTTCTTCTGTCGTATTTATTCAAAATTCTTCTTGCCCAAATCCTGTTTGTTAAACGACATTCCATTTCTGTATAAAATCGCAAAGATGATATATTCGTCTTTGAGCCTTAAAATCTGTTTAATGTCTTTCGCTTACTTCGCACAGTTATTAGCGTAGCATTACGAAAGCGTCCATTTGTAAAAGCAATTTTATAAATACTATAGGATGGTTATCGGTGCATACATATTGCATGTTAAAAGCTGTAGATAAGTTGCACACTGCACTTCAGAATAGTGTAGTTATTTCTAATGTATGTGGTTTATACACATACATTAGGGGGTTAGTACACATACAGGGGTTAGTGTTATCATTTTTGTCATCTTTCAACGCAGCACATGCAAATAATTTGCATAACTGATTATGCCCAACTCTAAACCTGCATGTGAAACATGCTGTAGTACATTGTTTCTACAGCTATTAAATCTAGCTTGAATTATTTACGCTAGAGTACTCTCTCTACTATTTACGCTAGAGAATATTTGATTAAAAGCATAAAAAATTCAAAGTTACATTAAGGAAGTATCATATATAGCGTGTTGTCGGCTTCCTTTGCATATTTAATTGTTAACTCGAAAATATTTTTAATGAATTTATAGAAAGTTCAGTAACACTTTAAAAGAATATTTGACCCACATTGATTCCATAAATAAAGCTTTATGATTCACTGCGATTGTTTTGTTATTACAATATAATATCAATAAATTTGTAAAAGTCTTGTTATAAAAATTCTAAAAGCTGTAAAATGCTTGAATGTAAAAGAAAATGATATACCATGTTTCATTTGAAATATCTTCTTCTGATACTCCTGTAATTGCCATTTACGTAATTGTTGAGTAGTATACAATATCTCGAAAATTAATGCCGATAAAGTAAAATATATTTGATGAAACAATGTGAATATACCACATTCTATTATAGATCATGTAAATGAAAAACAAACTGGTTTGGCCTTATAAAAGGGATGGAGGAACGGAGATTACGGAAATTATTATTTTATTAGGAAACATTTGGAAAACGGAAACGAGGAAGACCATCTGGATTATGAAACCGTGAAATAACAAGTATATTATACAAAAAATGATACAAAGATGATAGTTATAATAGAGAAGAGTGAACAAATTAATTTATTAAAATGTTAAAAGTTGTATTTTAAATTGTAATATCATTATTATTATTATTATTATTATTATTATTATTATTATTATTGTTACTGTGTAATTGTTGGGAAACCGGAAAGATCTGTAAACATTTAAAAATCTGGATATATAAAGAAAACAAATTTTAGTTATTCAAATTCATATCTCTTACTAACTCTCAAGTGAACAGAAAAATTGACGTCGATTGCGTATTTACGTCAACGTACGTACAAGTCCTCTATTAATAGTATTGCTCATTCTGCTCAGTTCACGAGACGCACAGCCGGATTTGTTTGTGATCAACAAATTCGTGTTTGTTATTAAATAAAACGGTAATAATTAATATTGTAAAAATAAAGAAAGAAATCAGCGAGTATTTATGAATGTACGTGCGTTTTACTCCGATCTTCTCTGCATCAAAAGAGAAGATCTTTCTCAAGTATTCACAATGCTCAGTGAGCTTTGATTTATTTAATAAAATGTGATTTAGGGAGGAAAAACTATTCCATCCAATTAGTTTAGTATTAATGGATAATACTATATGGAATTACTAAGTTTTTCGCGCCAGGGATTGCTTCCAATGTGTGGCAAAGGCTTAGTTTCGTAAATTTCCTTTCCGCATTATGAGTTCACATAAATCACGATTGGTTGACAAACCAGTAAGTAAGCGCCAAAAGCACGACAATCGATTCCGAAATCGCGTAGACTGACCTTCACGACATCCCTCATGGAGGCCGCCTACAAAGCCGGCCCAGGTGCGTGTGTGTTGAGTGGCCCAGGTGGCCACTTAGGCGTGAAGTTGGTCGCCGAGGGCGGCTGCGAATCCATCAGTCCGCTGTGGCGCCGCGGAACCCGAGCCGGCCCGCGCCGCGCCGCGCCGCAACCCGAGCCCTGGCCGGGCGGCGTGAAAGGCTCCGCGGGCGCAGCGTCGTTTTGCGACGTTTCGCGCCCATTGAGAAAGGGAAGATGGGGCGATAGGCCCAGTTGACGCCGCGTGCCGCCGCCCTGGTCCCGCGGGCGTCTTTGCCGCCGCCGCCGCCGCCGGCGAGATGTTATCGGCCGCATCTGCCCCGCGCGCCCGCGCCCGCGCCCGCGCCCGCGCCCGCGCCCGGCGCTGAGAGCTGTGGGACACCGCCCCGTGTCACCTCGAGTCGATGGCCACTCGACACAGCCAGGCTAGATTTCGGGCCGACAAGCGTGGAAGATACGTTGTTGGTCCCTCTCTTCTCGAGGGTTCAGTACGAGCTTGCTCTTGACTTCATGTTTTGGGAAATTCTCTTTGATTAATATGAACTTTCCTGCATTATTTAGTTCTTCCATAATTTCATCTGCACCCTGGTTTAAAACAAAAAAAAACTACACTACACCGGAGACCTCATTGTAGCATCAGTTCAAGAAAAGATACATGAAATTAGCTCAAAATATCACCCAACACCTGGAAATGCTTGCCAATCATCTAGCTCTAAACCTGCTTCACAACAACCAAGAAATTTCTTGACTGAATAGAATTTCCACTCTTCATCCGTTTTAATAATTAATATTTACCTATTTTTTTTTTGCTCTAACATTTTCATATTCTTAATCATCGTAACCATGTGACAGTATTTTAATCATCTTTTTATTATAGATTTGAAAAGGATCCCAAAAAAATTACCAATGAGTAATTTTCATTTTATTTCATTTGTTATAATAGTACTTTTTTATTTTAAATTTGAAATAGATTGAAAACATTCGTTGAATAAAAAAAATAGTTCTTACAAATTACCATTTGCAGTTCATCGACTGTACTAATGTTGATTTAGTATTTTTATACGATTTCTAATTGTATGGTATATTTTAATAATCAACCATAATATTGAAATTATGAAATGCAAGTATTACGTACCTCCATTAGCAGTCATTTTGTAAAATATTACATTGACATAAGAAGACAGAACAATTAATAATATAAGAGCTGAATTTTTATTAATGGTGTTAGATAATTTTATCAACTATAGTCTTGGAAGTATGTATATTCTGTGTTGTAGATAAAAACAAAAACATACACATTTTTGGTTAAGGATGATAGGAATAAGACAAGATTCAGCCCATCTATTAGTGTAACGTTTATGCAGTTTGTCTCATAGAACTACACCCCCATAGCCGATAAGCAGTAGCAAATAGTTTTATCACGTAAATCTTCTATCAAGTACTTTTTTTTCTATATATGTAAAATTTCTTTGCAATGAATAAGATATGAATGAAAAGAAAGATGGTATTTTTTTCTGCATGTCCCGAATGAATATTTAATACTTTGTGCATTAGACGAACCAACGTTTATTGATGCTAAATATTCATTTTATATTAGCGATATTGATTCCTACTTCCATACGCCGAGTGAAATGGTAAAAATTACAGAACTATTTTATTCATAGAGGAATGATGCGTATAAATGTGTGTTAATCACACAGAGATTCCTTCTAGTTGTATGTAATGCTTTACTCTTTAAAATATATTTTTAAAAAATCCTGCTGAGTTTGTGTCAGATTTATAAAACCTATCTGGGCTACTAAAGGAAACCATATTGTCGGATGAAAGCTAATTATTTTATAAATGCATATTTGTAGAGATTTGTCGGCTAAATCGCCGCTATTACCTTAAAAGAGAGAAAGAAATGAATTTCTGACAGGATGGCGTGCTCGCCACCAACAGCATAAAGGAAACGTGGATAACAAAACTACCTGACGTACCAGGTCGTGCAATTTCCGACGTAATGTCAGGGATTAGCACAGAAGGTACATAAAGCTTTCTTTTTGCCTTGCAACAAACACATACAAAAATAGCGTAGCCGATATCCCAGTATTACAGGAGATTGTGGATGACACCACGATATTCCATAAAACTCCACGCTTTCAGTTCACTTTGCGAAATTGGAACATATTTCGATATTTAGTTGTTAGCAGTCCGGCGGTGGTTTTTAAATCGGATGTTTCTTCAATGGATTATCACAATATGTTTAAGAATATTTCTGTAGTCGAAAACAATATAATAATAACTCTTCTTCTCTCTACTGTTACCATTGTTAATGATTATTGAAACTGAAGGAGGGATGAGTTTATCTACACAAGTTTGCTTTCCCGCAAGCATAACTTCACTTGGCATAAACTGAGAGAGAATAGAATAAACGTTTCAGAAACGGAAACTTAAAGGCAGTAATGCAACCAGGAGAGACCGCTGCGAGTGCATAAGGCACTGAGTCTTCAGAAAGGATGAATGAGACCAATGGGCCGTGCAAATCCTTGGAAGCCTCGTTGCACCGCAGGGAGGATTTTCGTGCAGTGAGCCATCTGGCGTTAAGCCGTTATCCGGTCGAGACCGATGATCGGAAGATGAACGGCTCGAGCCATTGTTCTGGCGATGCTCCGATGGTTCTGCATTCGTGAATAAACACTTGCTCGGTTGCCCATCTCCAACTGCAGTTCCTGAGACATTTTCTCGGAGTGCCTCGGCCGCGGCATGGCAGGCCGGCGTATTTCCATCCGAACGGCCATCCGTTTCTCCTCGGCTCATCATCCCTTCTACATCACCCGACCTCTTGAAACGACTGCTTTGGGCTAGACAGCAGAACCACGTTTCCGCAATTATGGCTACTTGCCAACGTCGCTGAGTTTCTCCTTTCTTGACGCGAATTTCCGAGGTCTCTCTCTTCCCTTTCTTCCCAAGAACTTTATTTCTCTTTTCTGACTCGCCAAACGCCGCAACCCGTCTACCCCCCGCCGCATAATAAATCGTCTTCTTCCTTGTTTCAATATAACGTGTTAAATTTTTATTTCGCCCCGCAGGGGAGCCTGCCATTGTAAAGCTGGATTTCTCTCTGTGAGACCCGTTCCTTGCGCGGATCTGAATCATTCTCGCGCAAGCACCACCCAATCCGTATTTCTCGTAGCTCCCCTCCAACAGCAATAAAACAAACATCCCTTCAGCTCCGTCGCATATAATACGCTCCTGAGAACAGACTCCATTTGCGAACTTTAAAAATTTGTTTACTGCTCCTTTCTCGCCGCTACCGCCTCCTCTGGAAGTCTCTTGGGTCGGAATAAATCTTCCTGTATCTACCCTCGGCCGGGCGGGGCAGGCCGCTCCTCGCTGCAGGCAGTAAGTGGATAAATATTGTTTCGATCCCTCTTTCTCGCAGGGATATGGAGAAGATACGCAAATTCGACGGCGCGGCGCCACAGCGGAGGCGGAGGCGGAGGCGGAGGCGGCCGCCGCCACCCTCGGTATGCGCTGAATACATTAACATCCGCAATGAAGATGGCCGATAGGCGGCTGTTGTATATTCATACGGCGTGATTGACTGACAGCCCCTGCGACGCGAAAAGGGTTGGGCGACGTGGAGCGGGAGGCGCGGGGCGGGGCAGCGGTGCTGGGGAAGGGCCTCGTTAGCGGTTGCGCTTGAAGGAGGTGCGCGTGTCTCTTGTTTGCTGCGGAAGGAGGCGATGCGGAAGCGAAAGAGTTGTGGCCGAAGGGAAAGGCGAGCCGGAGAGGACGGGAGGGTGGCGAGTGGGAAAGGAGGGGTGAGGGCGTTGGTTGTGGAAGTGGAGAGTAAGGGAGGTTGGCGGAAGTGGCAGAAGTGAGAGAAGTCTGCTGGGCTCTGGGGGAAGTGGGGGCGTAGGTTTTGACGTGGGCGGCCAGAACGCCGGACCTTGCGATGTGGGGGGCGATGAACGTCTCCGTGTGGATGTCCTTGACGTCAAGTTTATTTGGGTGGTAATTGCAAATAAGTTGGTTAATACCTTCGCACTTCGTTAGTATTAGTACAGCGCAGTGCGGGATAAGAGGTGATCCGAATGTATATTTAAAACTTTCTGAACTTGTTTTGCATCAAAACCTTATGTAAATAATTCTAAAAAGCTGCAATTCTTAGCTTTATTTCAAGTGAGATTGATGATTTAAGTAATACGCTTCATTATTGGCATATTTAAACACTGCGCTCCACAAAATTTAGTAATAAAAAGAGAAGTACTATTTGATCCCCTACAACATTGTGATTTATCGTTCTTGTCCAAAAACGCTTAATTTGTTATCTAAAGAAATAACGACTGGAATACTATATTACTCTGAATTGTGTTGTAAACAAACTATTATAAAATGTATCGTAAGCAAATATAAATTATTTGTGTTATCAACGATCGATGTTGTCAATAAATCAACCGTTTTCAAATTGCTTATATTTAAACTATTTTAAATGCAATAAGCTGAGTAATTTGAAGCTACTCTGATTAAATTCTTCTAATTATATTTCTGTCTCCTCCATTCCCTTTATATATATTTTTTATTGCTTTCAAGCTGATGATTTAGGACCTTTTCTCGAGGGATGTTAAATAATAATAGTTCAATTTTTCAAAGCGCACTCGATCAGATTAACCGAATACAAGAAACCCAACCGTCATCACAGGTGGTTGTTTCCACATCCCGCACGTCGGATCAAAGAAGACCGAAAAGTGGCCCAGTGACCGTTATGCACGAGGCATATCGATTCGACGTAGATTATTGTTCCAGCGCGGGTTTTTTACCTTGGCGGCCGCTAACAGGCGGGGGCTGCGGCGCGGGCGGTTGCGTCGACGCCGGCGGCGGTGGCGGCGGTGTTTTTTGCGCCGCGGCGATAACAGATGGTGTTAACCGCGCAGCGCCGGCGGTGGCGGCGGCGGCGGCAGCACGGCGCGTGCCCACGTGCGCCCTCGGCGACCACGGCGCGTGCGCGTGCGCCTGCCGTGCGCGACGTGCCCACTGGGCAGCGGCTAGCGTTAGACGCCACGTGCAAATGTGTAGATGTAATCAATGCGCAAACTTAATGTAATAAGGGGCGGATCCAGCCGATCATTTCTTTTTTTTTTGGGGGGGGGGAGGGGTGTCATTGATTTTTGTTAAATATTAAAAAAAATGTTAGTATATGTATATTATTATTGTAGTGTATATATTAAACTATGCGATATTATTTTTTTTAAATAATTACATAATTATATCATAAATAAATGTTGAAATCAATTTTGTAAATTAAAGGATGGTAACAAACGAAATCTCTACGCCTTTTTGGGTGGGATCATGCCCCCATGCCCCACCCTCTGGAACCGCCACTAATTTTAACTACCCCAAAAATCAAAATTTACTTTTCAAATTCAAGGGGTCCACACTTCAGCTCGATCGGTTGGGAATATCAGTTGTGGTGAAAATCCTGTCTTCCTTTTAGCCGTCACTGTTGTTCACGGATAGACGACCTGATGTTTGACAATCAACAAATGTGTCGGTATCAAACACTCACAAAATGTGGATTACAACTACACAACGTATGAGATGGAATAATACGCTACCTATAGGAGCGAGTATTAGCGAATATTATCCACTACAAGTGAGCAAGCCATATTGGGCTCGTGGTGCAATAGACCCCGCATAAATGCATACATGTGTTCCAGCGCTGGAGCTTAAGTGCAATTTCCAGGCAAAACGAGGAGTTTCTGGTAGACAAGGCGCTCTATGCTGGTTTTCTTGACGTTCTCCCGTTTTCCCTCCCTCCCAATTCGCCATTTCTGCATACTCATTCCCACCCCAATGACCTGAACAATTGAAGGGGTCATACATTAAAACAAATAATAAAGAATTAAAAAAGTAACTCATGATGTCTTATACTTAGCAAGAAATTGGTAAAAAAAATATGTTGGAGCTTATAATTTCTTTGCTCTAAAGCACAAAATAATAAATAATACTTTCTTAGCATAATCTACAACTCTTCCCCATTTAACAGCGGTATCAATACTCATTTATTTGCGAAACTGTAAACAAAGCGCACATGAACAAATATCCCCAAGTCCAACACCAATTCGATCCACGTTATTTCGAGAAGAAAACCGGCTGAGGTCACTCAGTCTATGAACTGATGTCACTGCAGTGCTTCTGATTGGGAGGTCTTACGGTTCGAGTCCCATCAGTGGCAGAATATCGATCCTGCCAGATAGCTACGTCTAATTCGACCGCTGAGTGTAGAAGAATTCTAATGGAAGGCTGCTCTGTGCGTTAATTTTCAGCTGTTACTGTGATGAACACAAGGCGAATGTGAGAGTTGTACCTAACAAAAGAGCCACGGATTACGTTCATTTTTTTTCTTTGTCCTATTCTTCCACTACACTTGCGTTCACTACTCTACATCACATGCCAGGATACCAGGCAGACGTTTAGAAGTTTTTCCGACTGGCTTGAGATATCTGGATGGGGAAAATCCAGCAAGTTGATGTGGCTCAGGTTCTCACCATATATTGTAAAGAAAACGACTACATCTAGCAATAACAATGCACTGCACTTACGGGACCAGCAGCCGCAGCACTTCACGCAGACGACCGAAAACACTAAAATAATCAATGGAGAAGGAGAGCTGGAGGGGTCATTGCTTGACCACCGCTGACCACCCGATCCGGCAGAAAAGAACCTTCCAATCACCCAAAAAATAAATAAAAAATAAAAAAACGGAAAATTATGGGAGTTGAATGCTTTCGTTGCAGCGCCTCACAACGCAATCGTGGCGGTGCGTGCGGCGCGTCGGTCCGCGCGTCAATCACTCTTGTCAGGCTAATTGGCGGCGCGTTGCGGCGCGTCGATGCAATCGCAGCCGTGGGCCATTGGAGAGTGCAGTTGCAGCCAGCCAAGCGGATGCGCCGCGCAGATAGTTCAGCGCCGCCGCCCAACGGTGTAACGATGCGCCGCCGCGCATTGGCCTTCCGCAATGGCCGCGCGTCGGCCTGCTCGATCCAGATATCCCCCACCAGCCGGAACAATTTCCAAGCTTCCGACTGGTGCCCCTGCATGTGGGGTAGTGTAGTGCATGTAAGGGTACCTGAGCTTAAGTATAGGGGAAGGATAGAACAAAAAAGAAGAAATCACATATAATCCGTGGCCCATTTGTTAGGTACTGCTCCAGCATTCGCCTTGTGTTGATCGCAGAAACCACTGAAAACTAACGATGAGAGCAGCCACATTTGGGCGCAAATCGCTAGGAAGAGAGACATTTTGAAATTGATAAATAAGTTCACATTAATAATATCGCAATTCACAACGCTACTGTCCCAATTTAATAACACGGGAGAAGAGAGTCTTCATTCGTCTGTTGGGGATTCTAGATTTGTGGGAGCTATTTCTCACTTCACATATCATAACCAACATTCAATATGGTTTAATTTTCTTCTATGGTTACCATCGTAATTGTAAACATGGAGATTTAGGAGTATTTTCCACTCCCAGATTTCATAATCACTGTGTAGGGGGAAATGAGTGTACTTTTGAACTCAACAAGAGTATTTCATCGAATGGTTCATAATTGCCTCACATTGATAACAAGAAAGGAATCAAACCAAAAATTATAAAATAATTTAAAGACATTGTGCGATCGTGGTTTGAAATTTTCACAATGTGGTTCACCAGATAAATTGTTCCTTTGTCTTACATGTACGTAATTCACGCGCGTGATTTGTATTGGATTTTTTCAAGTAATAGCTGGAAAGTACGATGTATATTGTAACGTAATTATTATCGATATTATTTTTATTATTTGTTATTATTACTATTATTCTTTATGTTTTTATTGTTAGCATCAGTAGTAGCTTGTGTAGTTATAGAGACATCTCACTGAATGTGATACTGCACAAGGACGAAGATAAGTTCCGATAGTTTCTAACTTCCAAAATTATAATGTTACTTAATTGATACCAATATTATGTGAAAAAATATGTTTTAACACCATTTCATTCAGTTTTGGAGATCTACTTAACCAATAACTTCAAAACCTGCATTGGATTGGAAAAATATTAGATAAATACCACGTAACTACTATTTTCTATTATCATGATCTAGTACAGCACACAGCGTAACCAAGTAACTACTGTTTTATGTTATAATCCTGTGTGTAGCGACGTACGTTGGCTTGTGGGGATGTCCTCCCCCAAGGAATCTCCCCACATGGGACCACCTGCTCGAACTACGACATGCTCTAAGCTCTCATCTGGTCTTCCGGCGTGGCGGGTAGCGTAGCGCATGCAAATGTAAGTGTATGTAGGTGTGAGGGCAGCTCCACACATTCGGCGAGCTACCACACGTCGAATCCCGAATAGAGTGAATGAGTTGCTTACTGCTATTTGCGAAATGACGAACATTCGGTGCTCGCCGTACTCACCGCTTGTCGGTCTTTGGGACACATCAAAGGGAGCGAGAACACACATCAGCTGATCGGGACTGAGGGAGCAGTAACACACTACTCGGAGAAGGCCGAATGTGTGGAGCCGCCTTAAGATGAGAAGTAACAAGAACGAGGAAGGAAATATCATATGCAGTCCTTGTCCTGTAGGTTAGGGTGCTGCTTGAACATTCGCCTGGTTTTGATCGAAGAAAGTGTCAGAGCAGCCGGCTGCCAGAATTCTGCAGCAGGCATTGATCGAATTCGATTTAGCTACGTAGCTACCGTCGAATACGAAAAAAAGTATCATGAAATGTAGGGAACGACTTGAGCGGTATCGTGACAGTTCCAACCACTTGCCCGCTGGTGGAGAGGGCTCTCCGTTTGTCTCGCGGCGGCGCCCGTGCGCGGCGAGCGATTTGCAAACGGTTTCCTAGGAACCGCGGGGGCGGCGAAGCGCGGTCGCGGTCGCTTCCCCCGTTAGGCGCTCGGGGAGGCTGCCTGCGCGGAACCGCCCCCGCCCCCGCCCCACGAGTCATCCATCAGCCAGGCGCCTGAGCGCATCTCCCCTGCAGCTCAACAGATTGCGAGGGCTTGAGAGTGGAACTTGGATCTGGAATTCATTTTGAACAGAATTGTTATCTGCATCGTCGTATCGTAGACATCAGTCCGGGTACTACATCGGAAGACTAATATTTACATTGTTAGATGCACACTCGTCAGCATTATGTACCATTAAGTATCCAATTATAAATAATGCAATAGAATGTAAAGAATATTTTATTTATTTGTAACCATTCATACACTACGAGGGAATAGATTGTATGTGGGATGGTAGTAATTGTTCAACACATTGGAACCCGGAATAACCTCACTAAGAATTATTATTAATTAACTGAAGATCTGACAATATTGCGCTTACATTCAAGATTAGAGAATTATTTTTCTTTAAAAAATAATTGGCTCTACAACTTCCTGAGCACTTTAACTGCCAGTGTTCAAAGTGTCTAAAAGGAGAATATGTTTTAGGCTAGAGATTTCTGCTGGGAATCCTCTCCAATGTTCCGTTTATTTAAGGAAATTAAAAATACTGACCAGAGAAATTTGAGTTAAAGACTAGTGTGCCACGCCTTCTGCTGGGAAATGCAACACACGAAACAGGGCGCAAAAAGTATTCAGAAGCAAGAAGATCTATATTTTACAATTAAATAATGAACAAGGTTGTTTTCAGAAGCGCAAGCATATCTAATGTTTATGTAGGTGTAGAACATATCAACTACTTTGTAAGTATAGGCTTAGGCGGCGCAGGGCATCAGTTGAAGTCACTGCTGAGCCTCTGACTGAGAGGTCCTAGGATTGGAGCTCCGACAGTGCAAGGGTTTTCAATACTAGCTACTAGTAGATAGGTCGAGTTCAGTCGTTGTCTGGGGGAGAATTTCAGCGGCCTGCTGCTTTGATCGGTAGTTTTCCGTGATTTCGCCTATCAATGCTAGGCGTTTGCCGCAACAGTACTCTAACAAAACGGGCCACGGTCCGCGCCCGATCTTTCCTTCCTCCTTCTTCTCTTATCCTCCTTGTCCTCTTCCTGTTCTATACTTACACTTACATGCACTACACTACCACACATGTCGGAAGTCCAGGTCACGGCTGTGCCTCTCTGTTGTGTCACCTGGCAGAGGACAACCCCGCAAGCCGGGGGAAGATCAGTGCCACGTCACACGATAAATTCATGTGCTAAACTTATGGGACGAATGACAGCAGTTCAAGCGTCTGGGAACAGTAATCAACGAATCAATAAAACTTATAAGTGAGATGCTATTTTATTTGAGTATAGGAAAGTAATTTGTAACCATATGGATTCATATTTTTTCTTTTCTTTTTTGTATCTGAGAGGCGTGACAATCCGTACATTAACTATTGTTAAGAAATTTAGGGGAAAAAACGAACTATTCTCTTTTGGACTGTGAGCTTAAAATTGTTCAGCATAAAGGACAGTGGAACACAAGAATGCATGTGTTTTAATAGGTAAAACGTTGAGAAAACAAAGAATATATAAACATGGCCGCATGAGGAAAACTGTAATTATATTGCGTGATACTTTTGTCATTAGAATTAAGCTATTCCGCTTTAAGCCTTACTGATTATTTCCCGTGTTTCGCCATCCGCGATTCCAAAACGTTTCATAATAGCACCCTATTAAATTTTACAAAGTTGATTAGCATAAACATTGTTTAATTCTGGAGGTTAGTGTGGACACAGCACCTAGAGTTCTTTATAAACACATCAGAGGAAGATAAAAGACGATCTCCCTTAAAAGAAACATTAAACGAAGAGGTTTACCCTCGGAAAAATTAAAAATTAAATTTCCCAAAGCTCTCAAATTGGGCTGAAATTAGAGTCCGTAAAGCCTGTGGAGCGGTCCCGCGCGCCGCCGTCTAATAAGGCCAGGAAGCGGACTCGCTGCTCCTCAATTTGCGGCTTCCTGCGCTGGCGCCGCCGCCGCCGCCGCCTCAGCCACCGCCCCCAGCCGCCAACCCCCGCCGCAGCCACCATCCGCTCCCGCCGCCCCCACTCCCTCTGCCGCCCCCGCCACCACCCTGTCCCGACGCCGCCCCACCCCACTGCCTCCCCCGCCATCACCACCACACCAGCATCCCCATTGCTACCCTCACCGTGGTGACGGCGGCGACGGTGGGAGCGTGGCGGGGTAGCGGCAGCGGAGGTGGCGATGCCGGTGGTGGTGGCGGCGGCGGTGGTGGGCGCAGTATGGTGAAGTTGCGGTGCTGCGCGCCGCTCTTCGCTCTGGGTAATAAAATTACACGCTCGGCGGCCCCTGCTGCTCCTCCGCCCCCTCCCTTCGGGACGCGGTTGCACCCCGGGCCTGCCCGCGCCACCGCCCTCGGGCGCCTAGACACGCCTCGCTGCGCTCCCCGAACATCTAGGTTGCTGCCGTTATTTGTTTGGCACTATTATATCACACGTCTATTTCGTTTTTCTCTCTTCCCTTCCTTTCATACTCGTTCTCTACTTGTGTTCATCTCTCAAGTTTTTCTTTTATTTTTCTGGAGTTTTTTTTCTTTAATTCTCCTTCCTGTTTCAAGATACCGACTGTCATTTCTTCGGGCTATCACATCTGATACAATGATTGCTTCCTACTTTTTTACATTTTGGAATCTCATATTCCTTTTAAATAATTTATTTCGTGTTATTTTTCTTATGGTTACATAAGTATTGCATCAATTGTTTGTGAAAAAATAATTACGTACTATTGTTAGTACTCAAAATTCGCCCCCAGACATTTTACGAATATTCACCATTATAGACAGTATAAAGATGCCATTTCTTTTGCTGTATACTCGTATAATGGATATTAATGTACCTATACAAGTCTGATGCGGTTACAGCAAATTTGTGTGTTCGCAACCTCTTCTGAATTCTTTGCAGAATTTTCTTTACGAAAGAATGAGCTATTAAATAGTAATTTCATGTACAAAGCCATATTCATTTCCGAGTGACATCACTTGCAATTATTAGTGTTATAAATCCGTTAAATGACTTCAGGTAGTATTAAATAGTAGTAATCCATTAAATGAATTCGTATTAAACCAAAATGTTTTTCTCAAAATGGTGTGTGCGCTGTTAAAATTTAGTTTTTACAGATTAGCTTTGTTTTGATTGATTGGTTGATTAATCAGTGTTTCCCGGTGCGTCAACTGGCAAGGTCGTTAGTTCCGTACGTAGTGCATGTTTTATTGCAGGAGGTGGCGGTGTTCACCCCCCGTTGAGTGGTGATATCTGACGCTGATCTACACGTCAGTTGCAGGGTTTTTCCCAACCGCGTATTTCCTACCGGAAAGGCAACCCCCCAGCTAGGACACGCTCTAAGCTCCCGACTGATCTGGATGGTATGGGACGTGTGCAGTTGGAGTGATACGGGACTCCAGATACGTCTAATTTTGACTGACAGGTGACACGTACGTAAGCATCCTGCCTGATCACCTGCACCCATTCATGTCCATGGTGCATCCCGACGGACTTGAGCAATTCTAGCAAGGCAAATTCACATGTTCAGAATTGCTACAGACTGGCTCCAGGAACATTATTCTGAATTTAAACACTTTCACTGGCCACCAAGTTCCCCAGACATGATCATTATTGAGCATATCTTGGATGCCTTGCAAAGTGCTGTTTAGAAGAAATCTCTATCCCCTCGTACGCTTACGAATTTATGGACAGCCTTCCAGGATACGTGGTGTCAATTCCTTCCAGCGCAACTTCAGAAATTAGTCGAGTCCATGCCACGGCAGGTGTACCAGTTTTTTTTGGCTCTTCAGTGTCACTATCGATAAATGGTTATATGATGTTTTGGGCCATTATAAAATGTTTAGAAATGTAGTCAGAAAATCCGATTCAATTAAAATATACTCATAAGTTGATCAGGCTGCTTCTCCTACCTTTACCTTTGGTAAATATATGTCTTATTAAAATAAATGAATCAGTTGTCCAATCAAATTCATGTTTTTCATTTCAGTTATGCAATGAAAATTAACTTTCCCACCTTCTCTAAATGTCTAAATCAAACTTATACGTATCATGTTCTATACTAAGTTCCCCAAAAAAATTATTTCATAGGCTGGTTAAAAATATAATGTCTTATCAGAAATCATATCTCAATTTTTTGAGAAAAACCATTTGTAAAGATAATATTTTGAAATAGTCGCATCTCTCTTCGATATAATTTGAGAAAGTTAATTTAAAATCGCTCTGAAACATTGATTGCTTTTCACAACATGAAAGGATATTTCCTTGGTTCTGATTATTTTGCTCTTATGAGTCGCGTGCTGTCTTAAAGGGAAATGACGGCTTAGGCCTGTCCAATGTGAAACGATTTTAATTAATTACGTAAAAATCGATTAAGAACTTTCTTGGAATAGCTGTTAAAGTTCTAAAAGAACTGCCTAAATTTCAATATCTTCAGTGACAGCAATTTATATTGCATGTTTGTTTACGTATAAATTACTTTAAATATTACTGGAAAATATCAATAATTCCACCAATTCCAGTACCAGGAAAAAACTTTCAAATAAAAAATACAATGAAGTTCCTGTCCACACTCTCTAAAATATTAAAAAAAATAAATAAGTCGCAATAAAAACTTTAAAATATTAGCTATAATTTCTCCAAATTAATCCGGTTCCCGAAACAATCACATCACAACACACCGACTGCTACGCCTTACCGATTTTATAGCCACAAAGTCTCAAAACTTAAACCACACCCTTGCTGTATTCTTAGACATAGAAAAAACGATCTACAGTGGCACGATGGATTACTACATACAATTAGGAAGATGGTATGCAAACCGCAGATTTAAAGTGAACCAATCAGATATTTCAGTCCGTGTTCCTCAGAGATCGCCCCCATTCACCCAATTCATTCAATATCTATACCATGTGATCAAACATATCCGGACACAACCAAAATGGTGTTATGGTGTGGTGGTGTTTTTCATGGAGGGGACGTGCACCCCTTGTTGTTTTGTGTGGCATTATCACGGCACAGACCTACGTTGATGTTTTAAACATCTAACTTCCCACTGTTGAAGAGCAATTCGGGGATAGCGATTGCATCTTTTAACACGATCGAGCACCCGTTCATACTGCATGTCCTGTGGCGGAGTGGTTACACGACATTAACATCCCTGTAATAGACTGGTTTGCACAGAGTACTGACTTGCATCCTATCGAACACCTTTGAGATGTTTTAGAACGCCGACTTTGTTCCAGGCCTCACCGACCTACGTCGATACCTTTCCCCAGTGGAGCACTCCGTGAAGAATGCCCTCCCTCAAGAAACCTTCTAGCACCTGATTGAGTATGCTTGCGAGAGTGGAAGCTGTCATCAAAGCTAAGGGTGGGCTAACACCTTATTGAATTCCAGCATTACAGATGGAGGGCACCACGAACTGGTAAGTCATTTTCAGCCACGTGTCCGGATACTTTAATCACATAGTGTATATTTCAGTCACACCAACCTTAACATATTTTTATACCCCACTATTCGCTGACGACACGGCATTGTACACAGAGCACAAAGGTTCATTAGCAAGACGGGACAGGTTACTGGATGAGCTAAACCTAATAAGATAGTAGAATACGAAACCTAGAAAAATGCCAATCAAAGATTTCCAATTTAAAACGATTGTGTGCCACACAAATAAAAAAATTAAAAACCTAATTGCATATCAAAAAACAGTTACATATTTAGACTTCAGCTAGAGAATGAGTCATCTGGAAAACCCACACAACCACTGTCTACATTAAACATGCATAAAATGCAGAAACTATATCTTTACATAATTCAAGTGTCTAGTCTACTGACAGAAACAGGACTCAGTCAATCTAAAAATGTATTATTTGTCCATATGTCAATTGCGCTGTGACTTACGTCCAGTCACGGACATTTATTTCTCCCGAAAATACCCGCTGGAGAACGTGAGGGTACCTCCAGAGGATCAAAGAGTAAGCAATGTAATGAAAGACTGTAGTTCGACTAAGGCAGTAGAACTTCCATCACTCAGGAACCGAGGAGAAGCCAACTGGGAACTGGAAATTAGAATGCATTTGTCTGAGGTCCGCCATTACAGTAGGCAACTAGTTCAGCGTTGCACACAAACGTTAGAATTGTATCGACAGAACGTTACCCGACGAATCGTATTATATAACAGGGTATGAAAGAGAAAACAAGCTCTAACTAGTAGGAGGTATATATTTTGTGCTGTCTTATGTATTTAATTACGAGAAATACTTGAATAAGAAAGACATTCAGTTAGTAACGTGTGCGTGAGAAAGAAATAAGCACGTCACTAATCTGAGAGTATTTTCTCAGTTTCTATGTTGAAATTTAATATAGTTTATAATAAGGAGCGTTTCTGGCCTTTTTGTGTTGGTTGCTGCCTTATGTACTTTTTGTTGTCATTATACAGAATGTACAATGTTCAAGAAAACTTTGTTCTATCCTGTTGATGGGGACAAATTTGACATCGAAACGTCACATTTGTGAAGTGATGATGAACGTTCGTTAACTATAAGAATGAATCTTCAGGAATGTGATCGTCAGAGGAATGGTCAGAGAACTTTTATTTAATTTAGAGTGACTTACAATAATGTTTAATAATTAAGGATATTTCCTCATTATGATTGAGCCACTGAAAATTTTAATGAGGAAACTACAAAGATATGTTTCTATGGAAAGTATAAATTGACCCACTTAATACTACATTTCTGTTCACTTTTTGGTTTCTTTATGAAATAATATTATTTCCCAAACTTTGACTTTATCCTTTAAACATACCGTAGATCTTTTAAAATTATAATGCTTGTAAATCTGTTTCGGGGACAATGATATTTTCTCTTCATCTTTGATTTTTCGAGACTTCGGTATTGTGATCCAATTTTGACCATTTTAATACATTAAGAATATATTTTTATGACCTGTTTATGGAGAAAAATAAAGTGGAGGGCAATTAAATTTTTGTGTCGAATATTTATTAGCGGATTGCATAAAACGAAGCAATAATGCAAAGTTAATCACCAATAAACTATTGACAACTTCTGGAATCACATCAGGATTATAAATGAGTAACAAAGTAAAAAATGCTTCCATTCTTGACTTGGGAGAGTGGAACTTCCAGCGGCATTCAATGCTGAATGCAAACAAGATTTTTTTTTCTTCCCTATAGGGGCTGCGTTTCAGTTTGCCAGTTTGCTTCGGGCTCTCCGCTAAGAATTTCCCTTTGAATCAGCCTTTCGTTGTAGGAGTTCTTCGCTGCCCTTAGCGTGAGAGGGATCCGATTCATAAATAAAATATGAAGGTTGGACGCGGCACCTCCCCAATGTTCCTTTGAATAAAAGAGGTGTGAACCCGTGCCGTGTAAGGCGAGCGTCAATCCTTCTTGACTCCTTTCTTTCGTCCAAATCCTAAGTAATAGTTTCTAAAACATTTATTTTTAATTTTCTCCTACCATAGGCAGTCTGTAATTGTTCATTTCGTTCGTATAATATGGCTAGAATATTGATTAAAAATGCAAGTGATGGTACAACAATCCAAACATTCCTTATTTAGATTGTATGCTGTACACGCACATGAAATACTACAAACGATGGTATTTATAGCCAGTGCTAAACAGGAAAGATAACTCACAATATAATCTATTTGTTAAAACTTTTATAATTACAGATATTTATTACTTATTCTAGTTCTAAATTTCATCGAGTGCATAGATTCGAGAATTTGCATTTCTTTCTTATATATGTTAGTCGTCTCGTACGAAAACTCAAATCATTTTTCAAAAACAAATAAAAATACCTTCAGCTGTCGTCCTTAAAGAGTTGTCACTTCAGTTTGTAGTTTACATTTGTTTATTACAAATTGAAACGATTAGTTACCTAATAAAACAATACATCAGTATGAAGTAACTTTATATGAAAACTACATATACGAATAGTATGTTCAGTAACAAACCATTTTTCTGTAATTTGATTTTGCAACTTTACAAACTACTGATAAAAATCAACAATAAGGGTAAAGAAAATTATGAAAAGATCTCTATAATAGCTTAGCCAAGTTTATCCTTCCTATTATTTTACACACCACTTCAAATAGTAAATTCTTCTACAAGCGAATAATAGCCTTTATGTGCGAGTAGAAGACTACGACCTGGAAATATTTAGAATAGATTTTCAACAGATTTTTTTTTATTTGAAATTCATGTATAAGTATTACCTACATCAAACAGGCTATGCACAACGTGCTTCTTAACATTGAGTAAATCTATAATTTATAGTTGAGAAAGTTTTGTAATGTTAATGAAAGAATTATACGAGTCGTTACCACAATATCAATATATCTGTGAACTTAGCCAAGAAAATGGTCTATCTAAAATATTTTACGGTATTGATCTTTCTCTACCACAAAAATGTTGTACATTGTTGTTCATAATATTTTCTTGATTTTTCTGGCAATATTTGTTGAGTTGAAGAATTCGCTATTTCCTGAATTTCAGGTAGAGTACAAATTTCATTGTAACAACAGTTGGATTTAAGAGTAATTTTCTGTTAAATGATCAATGCGAAATATAACGAGAAATACGAACACAACAATGTCTAGGTTACATTCATGAAACTGCGAAATCATTCGGTTGTCTATCGATTTCGATCTGGAATCCACTGGGTGTGAAATATGTCATTCGTCAATTAACTATACAGCTGGAATACGTCTATTATAATGAAATGATCGTGGAGAAAATATTTTAGCTGACCCTCGGGTTTAGATTTTACCAGTGTTCATACATCGTTTAATAAACATGTCCCTTTTGTCCCACTTGGCTCTTGTCCTTTTTGTTCCATTTCGTCCATTTTCCCTCCATGTCCCATTGGTCCCACTTGTCCCACTTGTTCTCCTTTTCTGTTTGCCCCCTGGCTCAAGTTTGTTCTCTTGTACCGTTTTATTCCGACGTCCATCTTTTCGCATTTTGTCCAATTGTCCCATTTGTCCAATGGTCCCATTTTGTCTAATGGTCCCGTTTTGTTCAATTGTCCCGTTTTGTTCAATTGTCCCGTTTTGTTCAATTGTCCTGTTTTGTTCAATTGTCCCGTTTTGTTCAATTGTCCCGTTTTGTTCAATTGTCCCGTTTTGTTCAATTGTCCCGTTTTGTTCAATTGTCCCGTTTTGTTCAATTGTCCCGTTTTGTTCAATTGTCCCGTTTTGTTCAATTGTCCCGTTTTGTTCAATTGTCCCGTTTTGTTCAATAGTCCCGTTTTGTCCAATTGTCCCGTTTTGTTCAATTGTATTGTTTTGTCCCCTGGTTCCAGTCTGTCCCCTTGGACCATTTTATTCTCTTTGGGGACATCCATTTCCAGAAATTGAGAGAAAACTAGGTTGGCCATGTGAGAAAGACCGTGTAGATACCCAGGGACATAAGAAAAACAGAAAAAGAATCTTTTTCTATTTTGACTGAAAAAATGAAAATTTTTGTTTGTGTTATTTCTCTATTTCTCATAATGCGCGTAGCAGTTGAAATCTCGAACACAGTGCATCACTGCTTACGTCACAGCTGACTTCATGCGACAGCAAGGCTCCGCAGAAGAGCCGCCTCTTTTAAATATTTGCAATATTCACATGTTGCTTTATGGAAAATAAACATTTTTATATTCTTGGCATGTAAAGAAAATGTCTGTCCTGTATTTATTTTGTATTATGTTATTGCAGGTTTATGAATACTGATTTTGTTAAAATAATTAATATATTGCAGTTATAGCTGTGTTATACTAGATTATTTTATTTGCTGGTCTGGAGCAATGTGGGTGGTATCGACATAATAATTTCGGTAAATCTGTTCGGTTTTTTAGCTCCAATCTATGAAAACACCGAAGATTACGTCAATATTGAATGACTTACATCCACCACCTGTATTGGAATTCATCCTTTCACTGGAACAGATGGAAAATAGAAAGCCTCACGGTTCCCAAAATTGACTGCACTTATCGCTGCCACAGAACAGCCATGAAAACTAAACATTTATCGCCCTTTCTCAGAGCTTCTTTAGTCGAAGACGGCTATCCCGCTGACACTGCCAACCCCACCGCCACCGCGCCTCCGCCCCCTCCCCTACTCCACCGCCTCCGCCCCCACCTCCACCTCTCCCGCCTCCACCGCCCGCTCCTCCACCGCCCGCTCCTCCACCGCCCGCTCCTCCACCGCCCGCTCCTCCACCGCCCCCGCCTCCACCGCCCCCGCCTCCACCGCCCCGCCTCCACCGCCTCCGCCTCCACCGCCCCCGCCTCCACCGCCCCCGCCTCCACCGCCCCCGCCTCCACCGCCCCTTCCTCCACCGCCCCTGCCTCCACTGCCCGCTCCTCCACCGCGCGCCACCTCCAGCGCCGCCGGCGCCACCGCCGCCGGCCCTGCCTGATGGCTGCGGCCCTCGGCCCGGCCTATTTCGTTTGATTTGTCGGCGTTGCGCGGGCGGACGAGGGCTTCGCCCGGCGGGTGTCCGCGCCCACCTTGCGCCGCGACGGGCGCGTCGCCCCGCGCGCCGCTTCGCGATGAAATACGGCGGCGTTCGCGCGCCGCGAAGCCGTAATTTCCACAGTTTTATTTTTTAATTTTTGCTCCCGCCCCCGGGAGGCGGGCGCGCCGCCGCCGGCTGCCCGCCCGCGTGACATATTGCGGCCGCCGGATTCCCTTATTATTTGGGGCACGGCGCCGCCGAGGGCCGCCTCCGGGGGCGGGAGCGGGGGCGGGGGCCGTGCAACAGGAGCAGAGGACCAGCTGGTCACCGGGCTCGGCCAAGGGGTGCCGCGTGCCGAGGGGGAGGGAGCGGCTGGAGCTGAGCTGGTGGAGGTGGTGGTCGTTTCAGTCGTGAGATGGCTACACAGGAAGATTTTGATGACTGTGATGATAATGAAAACGAGAAAAGTGTTGGCATTTGTAGTGACAGTGATATTTAGGAGGGTGTGGATGACAGTGTTAGTAGAAAGATTTATCAAGATGTTATAGTGAAACGTGATCAATGCGGAATCTGTAGCGACCAATATTTCTTTCCGTATGAGACAAGATTCCGCATTATGCAATGTAAAACTAGAATTTATGAGTGGCTGGACCACGATTTATGTTCAAATTAAGACAGATTTCTGTTTTATACACGTTCGGCATTGATCAAGACTTTACTGAAGTTGCAATAGCGTGATGTTTCGAAGAGAGACAATCTGAATCTGCAAGTGTAGGGAAGCAATGACTGCGGTGATTCGGGCAGTGCGAAAGCAGAGGAGGGGATGGCCAGGTTTGGGAGAGGGCGGTGGGCGGTGGGCGGGTGGCAGCGGCGCCCCACGCGCGCTGGTCTGTCCGCTACTCTACCTTCCCGGCCTGTTTAAACATCCCCCGTCATCCCCTAAGTTAGCGGCGGCGGCGGTGCGGTGCGGCTGGTCTGCCTGACCCACTGCGCCGGGCAGCTGCGAGCCGCCGCCGCCGCCCTCAACCCCCACCCCCCGCTCTCCCAGGCTCGTCCGTCGGCGTCTGACGTCCGTCCATTACACGCTCGTTTGGAGCCGTTTAGAGGAGCGCGATTTTCTGCTTGTTGCGTCTACTCGCGAAACTCGAACGTCTGCATTTTGTGTTTTGATGTGGTGGGTTCAGCCCTCGCCGACGCTGCGGCAACTGTTCTACAGACCCGACATGCACCCGACAGTTATGGGCCTTTCCTTCTAGTGTGTTTATTCTGGCGAGGAAGACTGCCTCAATTAATTTCGCTGCTCAATTTTTGAAATTGTATATTTGGCAGTATTTTTCTGTAGTTTTCATTTAAACTAAACTGAACTCCAGTGTTTCCATTGCTTCTTCTAACAATTTCTTCCTGCTCTGCAGAGTAAGGAACTAGTGTCTGTTTCAGGGGAATATATATTGAAAAAAGTATCTCACAAACAAAATATCATCGAAATTTACAGTGTTTATGTATATCTGTGTTCCTGGTTTACGTCTTTGGCCCCTTTCTGTGCTGCCCGTCTCTTCTTCCCTCCCCCCTCCCCCCTCCCCGTCTGCCAATGATGCCCTCTTAAGATCATTATTTCACATTCTTGTCTGAAGCGCGACTGAATCTCATACCCTAGATAGAACGCGTTCTTGGGCTGAAAACCCTACACCACCCAGGATTGCTGACAGTTACTGTATTATTAACACTCAAACTAATCACCAAATAATTGGTGAAATTCCATTACGATACCATGGGTAGTAGAGTTACGATCTACTCGCATCAGATTTAATTTGCTCTTCAGTACAATATAGGGGATGCACTTCTAGTGTTCCAATTTATTTCACGATTAACACGCGTGAATCAGTAATTCCACAGTGCTAAAATCGCAGATGAATCGACTTATTAAACAGCAGAATTGTCTAACATGCATTCTGTACCTCAACCACCACACACCCAGATAATGTCATCTTTATATCTCTTCGTGAAAATTCTTCCTGGAATGTGGTTGGTCCCGTTATTAAAAGGAAGATATCACAGGGCCAAGACGGCGCATTTACCCGAATGATTCAACATACGATGCGTCTCCATTGGTGACGCGGGTATAAGATCTTTGTATGAGTGTGAGGCAGTCCCGATGGTTGGGTAGATGGAATTGATGCAGTGCGATGTTATCGGGAAATGAGTTGTCAGATTCTGAAGGAACATGTCTTATCTTCCGGTGGTTAATATTGAATTGCCAATATTATAATAAAAAATCATGAACATACATATGATCTGTTATATCCACTAGTAACTTTCCTGCGAGAATGCTGTAGATGAACTCTCAGGCATAAAAATCCACCATTTGAAACATTTACGGTCATGAAAAAAAGAAAATACATCGTTATTACCCTCTCCATTCGACAAGGTGGTTGCACCTATCTGTTGACAGATTCTTGTGCAGCAGAAAGTGCGTTTCCCAAGCTACAGAGGCATTTTTCTGAGAGCCTTCTCCTCAAATGATCCAAAGGGTGCGGGGCCAAATGCGTGGAAACGATGGGAAGAGTAACAGAGGGGCGGGGCAGAGCGGGGAAGGGCGAAGGGTGGGGCAGAGCGGGGAAGGGCGAAGGGTGGGGCAGAGCGGGGATGGGCGGGACAGAGTGAAGGATGGGGTTGTGCGCGGGCGCTGAGTCACGGTAGCAGCCAGAGTCAATATTTGCGACGGTGGCGCCGGCCGCGGCGCCACCACCAATTAGCGGTGATGGCACGCGTACGGGGGGCGCGGGTCTGCGGCGCTCGCTTGTTCTGGCCGTGGGCACGTGCTCATCAAGGTTGCGAAAATGAAGGAGATCTGTAGATTCCTAAAGTGGCCAGCGGTTAACGAATACAGACTACAAGTTGCAAATGGATCGCTTTTTCAGCTGGTATTTAAGTATCTTCCAAATTTAGTTTGATAAAGAAGATGCAGTAACAATCGGAATGTTGCGCATCATCAAGTACACAGTCCTGGTCTACCGCAGTAATGATGAATAAGGGATCAAATCATCACGAATTATTATAAAATCAAGTATTCTATATCAGTATTGGAATATCAGGTCAGATATGAATGGTCTTTTTTCTCACAAAACACACAATCTCTGTATAGTTTCTCCTGTGTACATTTATGTTGTAAATTGTCTATACAACTGAACATTTTTTCGTATCCCTTATATACGCATTATCTTTTAATCTTTCCGTTATCAATGCTTCAAGTTTGCAAGAGTGAAGATTTACTTATCTCCCAAAAGGGAAAATTTTTGTATTTGCCCGCTTTCAATAGCGTGCATTTTAAATTTAAACATAGAGTTATTTCGTATTTCTAAAAAAGACGGTATTATAGTTTCACGTAATTATAATAAAGGAATTGCTTTATTTATTTAATAGTGTAGCTTTTGCTAATGATCTGGTTATTTTTCAAAAATAATTTTATCACAGAAGTATATCTGCACTGTGAAATTACTCGAGGTATTCGACAAATGTACTCTTAATGAATAATCATAGTTTATTTATACAGCGTATCAGGACTCTTAGCGCAGTAGCATCTTGCTGGTGAGAGTGCTAGGAATAGAAATTATGTTGATAGAACGAGCTGCACCTTGTAACAAAATAAAACTTACATTACGTACTCGCTACAATTTTAACAATGTGTCACCATCACTTCTTTTCCTGTGGTCTGTTTGCTACCAAAATAAACCCAGGTGCAATAGGTACTCAGATAGTATAGGGGGTCAGACTCCCCTCGATGCGGAGAGACTTTCTTGGCGCACTGTACAGTACATACAGTAATGCTTAAAAAAAACGCATCACCTCACAGTTGTAATCTGAAATATAATCCTCAAAATACACCACGTGATTTGCAAAAATCGAACGAGTTATGAAGGTAATGGAATCAGAAACATCATATAATCCAAATAAAATACATGATTACTAAATCCTACTAATATTTGTTTGAAATGTTTGAGAGCAGATAGGATTAGAAAACATGAATGCCCCTTTTCTTTCGGTGATGCAGTTTTTTTGAGCACTACAGCTTTTCTGAGGGTTGGAGTAATTCCTATTGTTCTTCTCTTATTTCTTGAGATACTTGGCTGAGAGCGCGAGCAATCTGGGGGTGCGTGCGCTGCAGCTGGCGCGTGGTCGCGGGGCCCTGCGGCGCGGGCTGCCGCCACCGCTCGCCTTCCTCGTTCGCTTGATTGGATTGAGCGGTTGATTGCATTAGCGATTCCGGGCACGTCAACTAACAGGGTCTTAAGTCCCGTAAGTGCAGTGCATGTTTATGCTCGGGAGGGGGCGCTGGATGGCGAGACCCGACGCCGACCTGCAGTCGGCTAGTAGGGTTTTCCCTCAACCAGGTATCTACCACCTGCGGGGCACCGCCTCATTCGGGACAAGATTTACGCACCCGATTGGTCTCCCGACATGTGTGGTAGTGTAAGTCATGTTATTGTGTGTGTGTGTGTGTGTGTAAGGGGAGATGATAGGAGAAGGAAGAGGTAGGAAAAATCGCGCGCGGTCCGTGGCCCGTTTGATAAGGTATTGCTTCGGCATTCGCCTGGTATTGATGGGAGAAATCACGAAAAACTACCGATCATATTTGGAATACGTGTTTAATCATTTTTTAGCAACCTTGCAACATTTTTGCTTGCGCCAGAGAGTCCGGAGCAAAAGACGGGATAGGATCTACTTACGACACCATCTAAGACACTTAAGGCTCACCAACTGGCGGCGTGGTCAGCTGAGGGCCAGGCCACGCATAGCTTAGCATTTCTTAGAATGAGGGCACTCAGCATGCAGATCGTCTGGGGGCAAGCATAGAGATTTGTTTGTATGTTTTGACATGTAAACGAATTTTGCAGACCTTCCTTGTTGTTGTTTTTCTCTCCTTTTCCTAGTTTGGGTTTTTGACAGGTCCAATTTATTTTTGGTTCTCTTCCAGGATTCAAGCACTTTGCCTGACTGTATCACCTCAACTTTCTCCTTTAATGCCATTCAGTGCCATGATTAGAGTTACCATATATTTCTTTCTAAGTCTACCCTTAAGAGTTTTTCAAATTATCTTCTACAGGAGCCCGCATTTGTTACTGGGAGTTTGTTTTTTATATCGCACAATGTCCAAATTTCTCCTCCACACGATGTTCTTAATTACTTCAGAAAAATCTTCAAATTTCTAATATTAACTGTGTCCTAAAGAAACATGCAGATCAAGTGAAATTGAAAAGTTAATATTTGTGTTTAAACATACCCGCGGCCCCAATTCCAATATTTACCATTCCAGACTATAGAAGAACGTGTAGCTCTCTACATCGAGATACGACCACAATAATAACAATGTCTTTCTTCTCGCGATAGAAACGATCTGGTAAAGAAAACAGCAGAGGTTCGGAGCTCTTCGCTTGCTCAAATAACGGCGCCCACATCCTCCAGCTCTGTTGCTTATCCAACTTTCTCTGCATATTCCTTTTATACTTTTTTTCTCTCTCCAGAACTCTCATTTTCTCTGAGCGTGTCCATCCTGTGTTACTGTTTCTTCTTACTCGATAATTCCCATACGACGGGATAATTTCTACATTTTCCTCAGCCTTGTCCCCCTCGCCTCGCAGCTTCCTTCGTCGCCCTCATCGTCCCTCACTCCCCGGAGGGCCGCCGCCCGACGTCCTCACCTCCCGCGCAGCCGCCCTCGCAGCTCACGTCGGGGCCGCAGAGATATTCTTCTCGAGGCCTTATCTCGCGTCTTCCAGAACATCCGGCCGCGGCGCCTGTCCTCGTCGTCGTCGGGTTTCCCGTTTTATCCACATTTGTAGCGCGTGTTTCTTTTGGGAAGGGGGGCGTCTCCGGGGCGGTTGGCGGGCCCCCCTGGGGCTTTTGTCCGTGACACACCGCCCGGGGGCGGGTCCGAGGCCTGCGGGGGTGGCGGCGGCGGCCGCTGCCTGGCAATGACCGGAAAATCCGAGCGGGCACGTCCACCCTCGTAGCGCTACCTACGGCTCATGAATAAAACGCGCACGCACGCCTCGGCCGCCCCCGCGCCCCGCCCCCGCCCAGACGGCCGCCGCTATATTTAGTCGCCGCCCCCTCCCGACGGCGGCGCTAGGGGTGCGCGCCCCGCCGCCTTCCTCCGCAGCTTAATGGGCTTGAATAATTAGGGAAACGCCGAAAGGGGCGGGCCGTCGGAAAATATTGCGCTTTATGGAGTGCCTTTTCCGATTTCTGCCCGGTGCGTTGCGTTTTTGAATTTTAATGCTCGAGATAGTGTTTTACGCGAAGGTTGTTATTCTCTGCTATTTCCTATATTGTACAAATTAGGGTAAATTGAGGAAACGTTTCAATTTTATATTGTGTTCATTCATGACTTTTTTTTCACTTTAGTTGGAAGATTGTTTTCTTGAAATATGAACGTTCTTCGGTCTGAACCGCAGATATCCTTTTGCGTTCAATTTTTTATACTTCCTTACTAACGATGTAAATTGTAATAACTTACACATTACACCTGTTATTATATTAGCAGAATGTTATTCGGACAGCAAATTCCTAATTTGTTGTGAGTAGAAAATGCCCAAAATTATGAGATTTTTAACAAAGTACTCGTAACATCCTAATATTCTGACCTCGTCGTGTGATAAGTATTTTTTTATTTTTAGTGAAATCTTGTTTTTTCTCAATATAATATGATTCTTCATTTTTTTCTATTTATGATTAAGTGTATATTTTCAAATTTACTTTTTTTATACGTTCATTATTACGTCGTAGCGTATACCCAATTTATATTGTTGCCTAACTGTATTAATTTGGTAATAAAGTTGTGCGCAAATCGTAAGTATTCGAGATATTCTCCTGATTAAGGTTTGAGAGAATGATTGATGGATCCTTTTGATTTGTCACACATCATTCATTAACCACAGATGTTTCGTGAGGACTTCAAATATTACTTGAAATATTTCTGGAGGAATCGCGTAAACTAAATTTTTTAGCGACGGGTAACTCGGAGCGTGGTTTAAGGGCCGCATGTGACGGAACCGTCCAGCGAGTGAGGAGAGCGACTGCGTACGAGCGCCGAGAGCCAGTGATGGCGTGCTCTGAAGGGCAGGGGCGGGGCCACCTCTCGACTCTGCCGTTGCAGCGCGCTCTCGCCCTCGCCCTCGCCCCCGCCCCCGCCCCCGGCGGTGAAGGGTTAAGCGCCTAATTCGATAAGTCTCGGGGCGCCCGCCCTCCTCGCCCGCGCCGCCCGCTACCTGTCGCGCGCCGCTGAACGCCGGCTGCTGCTGCTGCCGCTGCGCCGACTGCAACGGGGCGCGTGCGGCGAGCGTCGTCTTTTTTTTGTGCCGCTGAGTTATGATTAAGCTCTGGCCTATATTCTAATTAATAAGCCGTTTAAAAGGAAGCGATAAAATCGGCATTAAGATTCCCCGGGGCGCGGACGTCGGGGCCCGCAACGGGCGATGGAGGGTGCATGACGATGGTGGCGGTGAAAACGAGGAACATGGGGGGTAAGGTAGTGTGAATGATGGGGGACTGGGAGGAGGGTGAATGTGAGATGATCGGAGGTGGTGCCTCCCGCTAGAGATGGTGCCACCTTTCCTGTGTGTGTGTGTGGTGAGGAGGAGCTCGCGCCGGTGGCGGGTCGCCGGGGCGGAAGCCAAGACGAGGCGTGGGAGGCTGAGGGGGACGGGGCGGCGGGGCGGCCAGGAAGACGGGGTGGCCTGCGGCGCGGGGCAGGCCGCCGGGGTGGGTGGGGCGAGGCGTAGCGGCCCGCAAGCGGCGCCGGCTGGTGGCTGGGGCTTGATTAAAGGTTTACTTTGCGGCCCCACGGGGCAGCTGCGACCGCCCCCGCCCCCGCCCCCGCCCCGCCAACCCCCGCGCACGTGGCGGCGGTGGCGCGCCCGGTGGCAGCGGGTCGCGTGCCGTCGCAGCTGTCACCCACCACTTGATATCAGTCTGCGATGAGCGCCTATTTTTGCCCGAGGTGGCGCGCAGGAAGAACAGGAAGAGGCGCGAGGGCGAGCGGAGGGGGGGGGGGCGTCTTGTGTGGAGGCGCCTTCAGGCGACGGAAGAGATGGGCTTGAAAAACTACAAGTGGTTCCTATAGACAGCTTCCTACGAGGGCGGTACAGAAGGCATGGGAAGTGTTCAGGAGCAAGAATACGTAAAAAGATGTTCGCGAGAGTAAAATGTGCAGCGAAAATTGGGACTAGGAAATCAAAAAGAGAAGTGAAAATGCTACGGAATGCTAAGAAAATTTAATTCAGAATTTAAAAAATAAAGCGACAATATGATTTAAAAAAATAGTCGATACTGAATATAACATGAAACGGAGGTATTTCGCGGAGAAAGGAGGTATTTCTTGGGTATAAGATAAGGATAACGTTGTTTGTATTTGTCTTAAATAAGACACGTTCGAACAAAAAAGTAATAATGTTTATTATTCATATATGAATAAAAGAATCAGTGAAAATTAATATATTTAAGTACAATAATATTGAAATAAAATGAATAAGGATTAACAACTGAGACGAAAATATGAAGCAATTAAACAATCAATGATGCTGGAAGGACCGCGGGTTCTAGTCCCGCCTCGCGCATGATTGTATTGTGTTCGTCCTTTCTCCCCCTATCAACCTCATCTTATTGTGTCGTCCTCACTGTTACCATACCGTTACATGCTATGGTGGTCGCTAATGACCTAGAAGTTGACATTAAAAAAACAGTCAATGCAAAAATGTAAGGACTTGAAACCAAGCGATCACTTGATAAGTGTAGAGATGGGCGGCGGGATAAACGGCTCGTGCGCAAAGCAACGGCAGCGAAGGCTTCGAAGCGGGTGCGGCGAATGCGGCAGCGACGGCGCTGATGGCGTGTGTGTGTGTGTGGGGGGGGGGGGGGAGGGCGGCGTCTTGAGCTCCTCAACTCCGTCGCCGTCGCGGTCCCTTCCGCTCGCAGTCGCGTGCTGCACACGTGGCACAGGCACCCCCACCCCACCCCACCCCATCCCCACCCCTGCCCGCGACTGCGACGCTTCCGCAGCCGATGGCCGGCCCCGCTCCCACTCAGCCCAGTGCTTCTGCTGTCGTTACAACCATCATCTGCCCTGTCTCACGTTTGCAAAGAAGTCTGTTAAACCTCCGGCCTGCACCATCTTTTTCCATCGTCGATTACTAGAACCCGCACGCTCAGGCATTTATTTTGCCCGGAATAGGCACGCAAGTAACACTTCTTCTCATGTTTATATAAATATATATAAAAGAAAAATATACCAAATGAGCATTAAAAAGGAATGTAATGTGAAAACAGTGTTCAACGGTATCGTGTTTAAGCGTTGGATGGAATTTCTCATAATCGAAGAAAGGTTGTTTGCATCATTGAAATAAATAGAAGAATCGTGTCTGATGTATCGCTTTCTAGAAGATATTTTTAACAGTTTATAAATCTTGAACACGGCTTCAATTATTCCTCCCTGAAATCATATCTTCGCTTGCAGGGAGAGACCAATTGCAATACGGTTCTCATACGAATGACACGTCTTGAACAAATGAACAAGATTGATCGATATCGGAACCAGGAGAAAAAGGTAAAGAATGTCGGAAAAGGAAGAAAAGAGTCAAAATAAAGCAAAATATTTCAACTAAGTGAAAGAAGCTAAAATCTCGAAAAAGAGAAAAAAATAAAATTTTACAAAACATTACCAGATGCACAGTTAAGTTATTCACATTGTTAAAAGACTTAAATTACTAACAGTGATTATAAGAAGAAGGCATTTTGCAAACTTGATGGTCTATTGATAACAATTGAATCGACTCTACTCCCGCCTCTGAGTGTTCATTTAGAGCATCTTCCAATCTACCATTTCGATCAGTCATCATCGGTGCTAAATTCATTTAGACTTCTACCTTCCCGTCGTTTCTCCGACCAAAACCAGGCGAATGCTGGAGCAGTATCCACAAACGGGCCGCGGAGCACGTGCGAGCTTTTCTACCTCTTCCTCGCCCTTTACACACACTTACTCTAACAAGCACTACGCTACATGCCGGAAGACCGTTCGGGAGCTTAGAGCTTGTCCCGGCTGGGGCGGTGCGACGCTGGTGGGAGATACCTGGTTGGGGAAAACCCCGCTAGCCGACGGTAGGTCGGCACTGGATCTCGCCATACAGCGGGGGAAGACCACCGTCCCCTCCGTCGCAAAAACATGCACTACACTTGAGGGACTAATTCCTTAGTAGCTGACGCTCCCGAAATCAAAAATCAATCAATCAACTTCCGCCTCCTCTATCGTCACTGCCACCTCCTCTAAAATCTCTACCATCCCTCCACCATTTGCATCACTGTCTCCACAACCGCCTCGAACGTCTCCACCACTCCGCCCCCTCCCTCCAGCGGTCACTGGCGCAGGCGTCCTCCATCCGTCAGCTGCTCCCGCGGCGCGGCGGCGGCGCCGAAGAGCCAAAGCTCCTAACTGAACGCACGTGGTCTTGGTTCGCCGATCGCCCCCTTCTAAATGGGCGATTTCGAGCGCGTAGGCAAAATATCCGGTCCCCGGCGGCCGACTTCCCCGCCCCCTCGCCCCGCTGGTTGGCGGAAACAAGCGGAAGTGACGAAACACAGGCGCCGCGCCCGGAAGCCGCGGACGCGTGCGCGGGCAGTGCCGCCAAGTGGACCCTCTTTTGTCCTCTGCGTATTATTCTGTGGTTTGCCCGTTTGAAGCGGCCGTGTGTTACCCAACTTGATTTTTTTATGAATATAATAGTTTGATACTACATATTTCCTGCCCTTTGTCACCATTTCATTGTATCTCAATATTTTGCGCCTTTAACGTTTTTATTAAATTGAATGATCAGTTTTACGATTTTTTTTATTCGTATGATATTAACACGTAGAAGTATGTAAAATGTTCTTGTGAGTGTTTCTATCATGATTTTACAAGCAGAAATTAATTTATGCACCCTTCTAACTTTAGATAATAAATTAACTTCGTGACTGCTAGCGATTCTGTAACATTTTATATAATAATAATATTATTAATAATAATAATAATAATAATAATAATAATAATAATAATAATAATAATAATAATAATAATAATAATAATAATAATAATAATAATAATAATAATAATAATAATAATAATAATAATAATAATAATAATAATAATAATAATAATAATAATAAAGGTAAAAATTGAAGATCAGGTGACCGAGATCGTTAAGGCAGTAGTGCCATAGCGGTCTCGGCCAGAAGAGGGCGAGTGCGAGTGCCGCCTCGAGCATGGTTGTTGGGTCTCTTAATGTTTGCATGTGACTATTTTATCATTCATGATCATCATTTCATCCCATCTCCCAAGGCTAACAACCATTAGATATAAAAATGGAATCAGCATTCAAATTCTGATTCCTCCCCCCACAAGAAAGCAAAGTGCACCTACTCCGATTATCAAGCCTGAGCCCCGATGGGATGCACGTATCTCGTGGCCCCATGATGCCCGAGTCGCGAAACAACAACAACAACAACAACAACAACAACAACAACAACAACAACAACAACAACAACGGTAGAAATTGACAATTGAGATTTGGTTTTACCACACTGAGGAAGAGAATTTTAATGGAGATGGTTTAATTTATTTACTTTTTACTGAAACGTTGTTATGGTCTTCTATATACGGAGTGCGATATACACTGCACAACTTTGCTGTATCGTGATTACGAGGGAAATATGAAAGCAGTTGTTCTCTTATGGAGGGAATTATTAAAGGGAATTATGGGATGGAAATATGCAAAGAGAAACCGAGTCAAGTTAACATGTAGTTAATTACTAAATAAGTACATCTGAATCAATAAAAAAAGTAAAAAGTAAAATTATGTATGTACGACGGGCGTTAACTGGTTCTAATAATCTCGAAAGAGAAAAATCCCTCGGACCAAGGCCCTTGGCTATCTTGTCGCCGCTTGATCATTAAAACTCTTATAACGCCCTTGATGCATAAATCACTCTTATATTGTTGAAATCGAAGAAAAAAATATTTTGTTAAATGTCTGAATATTTTTTGCATTATTAACTGACGTCGGATAATTTCATTGAATGTTGTTTTCAATTGAAGTACCAAATTAATTGCATTTTTACTCTAGCATTACTATTAATTTATTACTTACATTTCAATACTAAATACTGTCGGTTGCGGAACAAGTGTGCAAAAAATGTAAAAGTGAAATATTCCACAATATCGGTAGTGGGTAGGGCTACCTCCTGTCTGTACAAGCGTTTGCCTCGCGTGGGACTCTGAAGCTATAATAATTAATCTTCTTATCCCCAAAGCTGTCTTCACTGGGAGAAGTGGCTCAATGCATCAACTGATGTCACTGAGTACACTAGCTGCTTGTCAGCTAGGTCGAATTCAGTCACTGTGTGGAGTAGTATTCTACTGACAGGCTGCTCTGATTGGTAGTTTTCCGTGGTTTCTCCGATGAGCACCAGGCGAATGCCGGAGCAGTGCCCTGACAAACGTGTCATGAACTATGCGCGATCTTTCCTTCCTCTTCCTTGTCCTTTCCTCGCCCCTTGTACACACACACACACACACACACACACACACACACACACTAACATGCACTGTAGTACTACACATGCCGGGAAACCGGTCGGGAGCTTAGTTCTTGTCCCGAGTGAGGCGGTGCCCCGCTGGTGTGAGATACCTGGTCGGGGAAAACCCTCTAGCCGACGGTAGGTCGGCGCCGGACCTCGTCATCCGGCGGGGGAAGACCAGCGCCATCTCCCGAGGAAAGAAATCGTGCACTACACTTACAAATGACCCTAGTAGTTGACGCGCCCGGAATCACTGTGAACCAACCAACCACCGTTGAGCCCCCCCCCCCCCCCCCCCCCGCATCTCCCCTGCGAGAGGCGCTGCCTCCTTCCGTCTTCGCGGCGCCCCGCGGAGCCGCTCGGCGCCAGGTGCAGCGTAATGGACGCCGCTGACGATGACGATAATGATAATGATATCTCCGGCAACGAGTCGTGTCGGCACGTGGATGCCCGCGCCCGCGCCCGCGCCCGCGCACCCACCTCACTCCGCGCTGTCATTAGCGGCCGCCGCTGTCGGCTGCGGAGCGGCTGCCGGCGGCGCCGCCATCGACAGAAGCGTGCGCTTAGGCATTCCGCAGGGGGAGACGTCACACTGCGCAGTAATCAGAATGGAAGTGGCGATGCAGGTTTATACTAGGATTTATTTAACCATGCACTTGACGTAAATGAGCTGTTGACGGTTTCGTCCAATCGGGAGCCTGAACGTCACTGTAACGATATATAAGCTCCCGATTGGATGAAATACCAACAGTTGATTTACGTCAAGTGCACAACTAAATAAATCGTATTATGTATTATACTCATACATACTTATTTTAGCAAACATATTACATAAAATATAAATGTATAATACAGCGTATTCTAATGTGTAATTGAAATAAATGTAAAATAAATACTTATAAAATTTGAATATGAGATATTTGATAAAAATAGTAAACATTTGTGTATACATTATAAACACAAATATTTATTACATACAATAATACATTGTAAAATCTGTTATAGTCATATTAGCATGTTGTTTGTTTCATTCGATTCGGGAAAAATGAGAAATTCAGTACCATGTCTCAGTCTAATGTAATTTTCGTAACTTATACCAAATTATTAAACTGTGTAGGTGTATCCGTTGCACTAATTACACTACGCAAAAATGCAATTCAAATTAATAAAGTATGTTTAATAACATTCTACTCGGTTGTGGGAGCAATACGGGCTATGGACCGCCCGCGATCCTCCTTGCCTACTCTGTTTCCTCTCTCATCCTTAAGGGCTTGGGCTTGGTCTGGGTCTGATTTTCCGTGCCCGTTTGGGCCACAGCCCATGAAGAAGAAATACACCGGCAGGAATGAGAGTGGGTGGAGATAGAGAAAAGCTCAGAAAACAGTTTAGCTCAATCGTAACTTTTGTAATTTAATTTATTTTATTTTTAACAGGTCCCCCAATACATGAGCAGCTACATGTCACTAGTCTGTAATAGTATATGTATCCTTACATGGAGAATGACATGAAAAACAAAAATGTAATATTTGGGTGCAATTTTTCATGTATTCTGTTTCAAAGAGTAATTAGAGTAGTTATTTATTCCACGACAATTTTCATTAAATTTGTCGTTTTTTTTAAGTATGGAAGATGATGTCATTTTCCATTTTCATGCTTTTATGATAAATATTCGTTCGTTGATCAGAGGCGCCCGCCTAAATGTTCCTCGTGTAGGTTACCCTGTAACTATTTCACATAACATCTAATACATCGTTATTAACATCTAAATTCTTAGTCTTCATTATGTTAATCATTCTCAAATCTCCTTCTAATAAGAGTTCCTTTCTGTAAGCGTCTGGCCTAACCGCATTGTCTTTTGCCGATTTATTTACCACCTGTCGAGATATTATTCACCGGCTTAAGTGCTGAGTTTATTTTGAGGATGCAAAAGACACTCGTTCGTATTCTGATGGCAACCACATCCACAGGATGGAAGTCGCTGCGATCATCAACATTTCCTTAATCACGGCTTCGGGCCGTCATTTTTCTTCTGTTGATGGCACGTTAGCATACAAACGAGAAAATTTCTGTACCGGCATAATTTTTCCATCGTTGATAGCGCGTGTGTACTGTTTGGATAAAGGGAGAAATCTCGGTAAAATTAATTAACCTGTAATGAAAGCCGTCGTAATCGAACACCGGGCTGCAGGGTTTTAAAACCTGGAAGAAAAATGATGGCAACCCACGAAGCCGCTTCTGCAACGTTATTAATGTGCCTGCTGGAAAATAAGAAGAAAATCGAACAAGTTACTAGGCCTTTCATCCCTAATTCGCGCCATGTTTTACCCTGCGATTTCTTTCACGGCCAATGATGCGTCGCACCGTAGTTTTCACTGCGCAAATGCATCGAAATTAGAACCCGAAAATATCGACAGCTTCTATTTGGGGGGCGCCGAAAAATGAGATGCCAATCTTTTAGAATCTACAACCCCGTCAGCTTATAAATTGTTGCTTTCAAACACTAGTGTTTGCGTTGGCTCACGTCCTGTGAGGGGGTAAACCTTGAAAAAGAGCATTGTCTCGCAAACAAGTGACAATCGACCACTCGGCTGCGCACAAAGCGTTTCGGGGGAGCGTTGTAGAGGGTGAGGGGAAAGAATTGGGGTGCGGTTGGGTGAGTGAATAAGGCGAGCACGGTGCTTTGTGGGAAAAGCGAAAGTTTGAGTAATATCGGTTACAGCCACACGTGTGTACTTACACCTCCGTTTTAACTGCTTGTTTTTAATTGATAGCTACTGCACGCAAATGCTAGGAGAACTAATTCCATGTTTATACTTTTTCTCGTGTTACATGCTTTTTCTCATGTAACTTTCCATTTTCTTGAATAATATAATAATTATCATAAGTAAGACTGTCACCATGAACTAACATTTTATGAACACGTGTAATTGCTTTCATTGCTTTTTTATAAGAACATATTTCATCGATCATTATCTGTCTTGAGTATATTAAATATTGAATATGTTTGCATGTAAAAAAGATCGACATTTTAGGTTTTTAGCTACACGAGAAACATGCACAAATCGAATATTCAAAACTTGCTCGTGAGTGTTATCAATGTCTGTGTTCTATTTCTATGCGGCCTTTGAAAGCAGTAGAAATTTTCCTTTGCCTTGAATTCAGGTTACTCATAGACTACTTTATTGCACCATTTTTTGTTCTTTCATAATTCTGACGTTCAGTTGCACGCTACGTTGACAATGTAACTCAATTGGTTTTATGAAATATTTCGTACTAATAGTAAATAGTAAATTAATTTATTTAGAATATTATAATAGAAATAGGAGCGTAAACTGTGTGATTAAATTGCACAAAACGAATAACCATAGAAAAGTTAAAAGAGAAAAATAAAATGTATACAACCAAATCAAATACAATAATAATAATAATAATAATAATAATAATAATAATAATAATAATAATAATAATAATAATAATAATAATAATTGTTTCAGGTCATTCAGTAATAACTCTGGAAGACTAATTAAATTAGTGGTTTAAAAATTCTGGAACATTAGAATCACTATACACTGTAAATACATCGTTTACCATGTCACTGAAAATGTGATTTAAATAGTTTATCAAGATATGTACGTTTATTCACTACATTGATGTTTCAGGTGCGAATAGCTGAAAATTTTGCATCCACCTTAATCTAAATACAGGATTTACTTTTTTAAACAAACGCATGTGTTAGAGGATTTGCACGATATCGAGTTTATACGCAGTTCTTGCATGAGAATACATGTAAAAACACTCATTGATCTTCCAATTGAAAAAAACCTTGCTGTCTTCGGTTCACTACCCAATGCTTCGCACTCCAGACGAAACGTCGACTCCTTAGATCAATCGCAATTCGTGCCTCGACGATGGCCAACTATTGCAGTTGGTCTTGAAAATGACATAATGAACCAATGGTAGCAGATAAGCGTCCAGTCTACTAATTTTGGATGTTATTAAAATTTGCTACTTAATATACTGTAAAACTTGTTAATAAGAGAACTTGATCATTCATTTAGGATTCACTACCTTTAATTTAAAAAACAAAAATCACGGAATTCTGTTGAGTAGAGTGCTTAAACTTCTTTGTAACCACGAGCTATTTGTGATTTAAATACTTAAATATATGTCGATTTTGATAGAAAAAATTGCAATAATATGGTCTTTGATTCAGATTTCATTTTTACTTTATCTTTCGTTTTTTCTTCAACTCGAGAAAAACCTCTTCTGAGGGACGTTTTCTTTATTTTCAATTAATTTACGTTCCCAGTGAAGCACTACTACATTACATAGACACGTGATATTTAGCTATATTTAACCCTTCGTTAACACTCCAAAATATATACATACAACTTTATACATAATATCCATTTATCTGTAGATCTTATATAGTAGATTATCTTTGCAAATAATTTAAATGATTGCCTCTTACGGTAAAAGTTGAAGAAAGTGAAAGTTCATACAGTAGACGTAATATACCACATAAACAATTTCAATTTTACCTCAAGTACACACTCTCAGGTCATGAAAACACCAGCTTTCGGGCTAACAAAAAACTGTTGAACTTTTATTTTAATTATACAGCGTATTCATTAATCGCAATTATTATTACATGCGACAATTGGAAAAAAACTTAAAACAATACATATTAGCTAAAGATCTGAAGAGTAGAGAATTCTTCCTTCTACAACGGTGTTCTCAGCTGTTTATTCAGCGCATTCTTGAGCCGCGTCTGTTCGGGGTGTGGACACCCCTAGTGTCTCCATACCGCTCGGTACTCGCGTGGAGGGGCACGCTGACAGAGGCGCATAAACCGCCCCTGCCAGGTTCTCCTCCGCACGGGGCTGTACTTCGCAGCTTGAGACGTCCCCCTGTCTGTCCCGCCCCGCCCCGCCCTGCCCCGCCCCGCGCCCCTCCCCTCCCCGCCCCTCCCCGCGCCACACCCCGCGCCCCGCCCCGCGCCATCCCGCCCCTCCCCGTCCTGCTCCGCCCCGCGCCGCCAACCCCCTTCGCCTCACCGCCCCGCCCGGCGCCGCCCCGCCACGGCACCCCGCCCCGCGCCGCGCCGCGCCGCCGTACCGGGCGCGTTTTTTGCCTCTGCGCCCGCGGAGGGGCGGGGCAGGACGGCACGGGACGGGGCGCACCGGAAGCGCGGGGCGCAAGGGTCGCGATCGCATTGTGCGCGCTTCCGCCCCTCTGAATCTTAATTATTCCCACATTTAACCCCTTCTCGCTGCCATCCCGCTAAACCAATTACCCATTAACCCCTTCGCGCGCGCGCGATCCGTCGCCGGCCGCGTGCGGGCGGGCGGGCGGGCGGGCGGGCGGGTGCGATGACGGCGGGAGCGTTAGGGGTCGATGTCGGCGTGCACGGGGCTCGGAATGATACAGGGGCGCTCCGGAGAAGTGCAGCTCATCCATCATGGGGGACGTTGCTTTGATTGCCCTATTGTGCGACCTGCGGATTTGTGGCTTCGTCTTGCCGTCAGCACCTGCGGTGGAAATTTATGTATCACCTGCTGGCGATTATTGAAAAAGACTGTTTTTTTCACGGAAGAATTCAGATGGGTGTAGTATAAGTGAAATATTTATGATTTGAGATATTTAAATACGCTGGAAAATCTCAAGAGTTTTGTACAGTCTCGCTAAATAATTTCTTGCAATAAGTACAAAAAATTGTTTCAAAATACAATATTGTTTCACTAATTAAAATGTATGTGTAATAATTTGGTATCAAATCACAAAACACCTTTTAAGAAAAAACAACTATTTACGTATCAAGCAACATCTATTTTTTTGGATGTGGAGGACAAAATAAATAAATTAAGAGAAATGCATGATTTTACTTATATTTTTATTTTAAATATGATTTTTATTATATTCTCAACAATACAATCTCATATTTTCGTTCGTAAAATCCTTGTTTACGTGGAAAAGTGTTTTCAGCTGAAACTCCGCCCTCTCATCAGTGGTACTGTTTCAAAGAGACATAAGACTGGTGCAGGCGGACAGGAGATACACACAATTTTGTTACCAAAAATCGGGAGGTCTTGATGGATCAACAGATTGTTCTCGGTCTAGGATAACTGTGAGATTAGAAGCTTTTGAGCTCAAATTGGTTCTTACGTCAGGAGAAAGATTTAGTTGTACCTTTCCGAAGTCCAGGAGATATTTCAATTTGGGGGAGGGGGTACTTTAAATGAAACCCACGTGACATTTTCAAACTTTTCTGGAAATTGACTAAAGTTTAAAAAGAAATGTTTTGCTCGAATAAAAGAAAGAATAAGGATGTTATTATTCCAATTTTAATTAAGCCAACTGATATTTAGAAAATTGTAAAAATCTTTGCATTTAAAACACGAAGGGTTTTCGTTCAGAAAGAAATTTGAGCTAGTCAACCAAACTTCGTTATTTTTTGCTTTAATTGAAAGGTAATAGCGCTAGATGTTTTTACTTGCTCTTATTAACTGATTTTATAGAATAAACGCTACATCTTAATAATATCTTGAAATTAATATAGCGAAGACGTATCTGCCATAATTTGTTCACTATATTTTTATGTCTGTTGTAATCTTTTGAAAGTATTCGACATTTCACCTTCAAGAAAATATACTAAATCAGTGCGAGGCACCGCCCCAACCAGCACAAGCTCGAGGCCCCCGACTGGACTCAAGGCGTGTGTGGTAGTGTAATGCATGTAAGTGCAAGTGTGTGAAAGTAAGGGGTGGGGATAAAGCAAGGAAGATGAAGGAAATATCGCGCGCGGTCTGTGGTCTGTTTTTAGGGTAGGTTTGTAGGGTACTGCTGTAGCTTTCGCCTGTTATTGATTAAAGAAACCACGGAAAACTACCAACCAGAGCAGCGATCGCTAGAATTCTTCTTCAGACAGTGACAGCACGACCAAGCTGTCTGGCTAGTGTCGGAAATCCTGTGCCCGTCGGGGCTCGAATCCTAGGACTTGCGGATCAGAGGCATTGATGCCCTGAGCTACCTAAGCCAGTATCACTGAGTATATTATAAGATTACAGCGACTATAAGCCGATGATGCAGTAATGTAAACAATCATATAGATAATATCAGAGTTAAGAGGAGTCTTTCTAAGATTCTCATACTGCTTGTTTAGTGTATGACGATGCTAGAGGCAATCAGAATAAGACTGGAACGGGCCAATCTCCCACCGGAAGAACACTCCTTGCCCGTGTGCCTTCAAGATGCGGGCCACCCCGGGCCGCTTCCGGCCGGCGGCGCGCGGAGGCATACGCGCTTATTAACGCCCCGGCGCGATACGCATCTTTAATTTGTCGGGCGCGGCGCGGCACGGGGCGGTGCGAGACGGCGCCGCGCCGTTTTCACTTTGTGCGCCTGGGATAATCAGAGCCAGCTGTCGGCGGGGCGGGGCGGGGCGGGGCGGGGCGGGGCGGGGCGGGGCGGGGCGGGGCGGGGCGGGGCGGGGCGGGGCGGGGCGGGGCGGGGCGGGGCGGGGCGGGGCGGGGCGGGGCGGGGCGGGGCGGGGCGGGGCGCGTCCGGGGCCCTGGGCCTGGGCCGCGGCGCGGGGTTTGGCGCGTGCGCCCGCCCGCCCGCCAGGTCGGGGTGTTGAGAGAGGAAGATCAGGTTGCGGGCCGCCCGCCCTGCGCTTCCTCCCGCCCCGGGCGGTCTCGCTCTCCTCCGGCGCGCCGGAGCCCCTTCGCCCACGGGCGCGCTGCCAAATTTCGTCACTGGGACCGGGAAAATTGGTACTACGAAACGTTAAAATGTGTACAACTATATCTAAAGCAAACGGTACGCATATGTAATAAATATGTAAAATCGGATATTATGTGTTATATTAAAATTCACTAATTATAAATCACATTTAGATAATACAAAATTACATTTATAATACATTTCCAAAACAAATTAAAAAAAAACACAAACGTCTTAAAAATTATTCGCAGAGCACAATGCATTCTTTCCGTCAGTGGTAAAATCTTCATCTCTTGCTCTTAAAGACAGTAGTTTTGCAGCCAGACTAGACGCAATAGAAGACGTTGTACAAACTGGCAATAACTACAACCAGCAATCAATCCCTGCATCGTGAAGCACTCTCGTTGAAGTGTTACGCGCCGCCGATCGCCAATGGTTCTCTGAAATTAAGGTCATGAACCGCACCATCAGTGATACTCTTCACACCTAAACGTGGAAATGATCTCAGTCGTTAATGCGTACTTCCCGCCACTGGGATAACTGAAGCAAGCTGGCCGGACTGTGGGAATAGCACGAGTCTTCACGATGTATCTGGCGTAGACAGCACGCTATAAAATGCTAATTTTTTAATGTACTTCTTTCCATAAAACGTACGTAATAACATTGAATAAACTTACTAGAACCTTTTTTTTGTGAAAATACCAAAATATGTAATATCGTACAAATATGTAAAAATATATCGAAAAAATTGGGTATTGTGGTGGGACGGCCACGATTCGCCAAGGTTATAAATTTGAGATCGGTAAGTAGAAATACAAAAAATGTATAATTACATACAAATACGGTCTCTATTTATCACAAATTTTCTTGCTGGCATTTTAAAATACATTTTAAAATATTTAATGTGAATTATAGTAAGGTGAATTGCGAGAAATGTGTACTTGGGGTAAATGTGTACTCGTTTAAAAAAATGTTGGAATATGATAGCTAGCGCTCCTTAGTGATTATAAATCGTACCAACGTAACGAAGAAACATTGGAAGCAAAACAAAATGTCTTGATTGTCCCATTCTAAAAAATTAGAAAAGAAAGTCATATAGGTATGTCTTGATAACATTTTAAAAACTGTAATTTTTAGTTAATTTAGACACAATAGTAACCGAAGAACTTGAAATTTGTTGAAGATGGTACGCAATGACCTCACACTAGCCTATATCTCCCTGGTTATTGAAAAAACAAACGAACAAATATTTAAAAAGTGTAAAGCGTAAAATTCCTAATAGTTACTTAATAATTAATGAAAATTTAAATGCTGAAATTACGAATTTAAACTTAAAAATTAAAACAATTTTTTCTCTGAGAATAGAATTTTTAAGGAAATTATGCGGGTATTCATGATGTAATTAATGAGCATGGTGTACTGCGTTATAGCACTTATTATGTTTTCACATAAATACGAGAAAAATCTTCAAATGAAGACAGCCAATTGCTCAAGTTATCATCTCAATAACATAGTAACATTCCTTACACGAAACATAACTATTGATTAGAGCGGTCCGCCTTGTTGCAGAACTAGATTTGCCCCAGTTTTCTGATATCATACTAGAGCTAACTATTACGATTCACACACCTCAAACGCACACAAATTTGTATTTTCATTGGATAAGAGCTATAACCGTCAGAGGTCATTCCAATTCATCACAATGGACATTTGCGATAGAAGCTAAATGCAATATTTTTACACATTTCATAATATTGCACTGAAAAGTAATAGCAATAATATAGGAATTTGTTGAATTAAAAACATAAGTTGCTTACATTATTTTATTCATAATAAATTAAATTTATAGAAGTTTCTGGTACAAATACCAAGACAATTCGGGTATGTGGTGTATAAAATTGCCATCTCTCGAGTTGCAAACTTATAAGAACCGTGGATGAGTTTTTCGAATAGAATTGTTTAACGGGATAAGAAAAACCTGCTTAAGGTATTCTGTGTTTTTTTACATTTCCCCCCTCATACTTCTGTATGCGATAGTCCGTTAATTTCATTCTAAAATTTTCCCTTCAATATATTTCAAGTCAGTATCTTTTTAATTTCTATCCTTGTTAGATATTTCTTCTACGTCATTCATTCTCTTAATATTCTCATTATTATTATTATTATTATTATTATTATTATTATTATTATTATTATTATTATTATTATTATTTGAATTTCCTGATAACTCCCACCAATTATTCCTCATTGAGAAAAATTTCTCCTTGGTTTTCTTATTGACCATTAAATGTCAACTTTCTTGAAATATTTACGTATAAAATATAAGCTTTCCATTCCTACAAAATTCGATATTAGTTTTTCAACCGATTGCGCCCAAGAGCCAGCGTCAATTTGGCTTCACATTTGGCGTCTTCTCCCGAGCCCATTCATTTTAGAGGTCGCGTCTCTTCATCTCACAACCTCACCTCATCATTCAGCTGCTCTGCTCCGCCGCTCGCCGCCTCGCGCCGCCCTCCCCCTCCTCCTCTACCCCCTCCACCTCCCCTACCCCCTCCACCGCCCGAATGCGTCGCGTGCCGAGTCTGCTCTCCTCCCCCGGGACCGTTTCCCTACGCCCCCGCGGCCGCCTTAACGTCTTCCACCTTGGACGCCGCCGCCGCCGCCGCCGCCGCCCTCTGCGCCGATGCAGCGTCTTCCAGCGGCCGGCTGCGCTGATCGGTAGTTTTCCGTGTTTTCTCCCAACAATACCAGGTGAATGTACCCTAACAAACAGAGCACGGACCGTGCGTGATCTTTCCTTCGTCTTACGCACGCTTACGTCAAGCACTACACAACCAGAAATGTCGGGAGATCGGTCGGGAGCTTAGAGCTTGTCCCGATTGGGGGGGGGGGGTGCTCTGCTGGAGGGAGATACCTAGGGAGGGAAATTGCCCGCAAGCCCACATTTATGACGGCACCGGATCTCACAATGCAGCGGGGGAGGATGACCTTCACCTCTCGTGAAAGAATATTCACTACAATAACGGGACTAACTATAGTGTCTGTTGGCGTGCCCGGATACCATTAATCAATCATTGCTGTCTCCACGGCTCCCGCATCGGGTCCGCCGCTCCAAAACCTCCATCGCCGGCGCTTGGCGTCGCGACGCTGTTCCCCCGCCGGCTTTGGTGCTTCCACCACGATCGCCTCCTGCGCCGTCGCCCCCTCGCCCGCCGTCTCCACATCCACTCTACCTTCAACCACTCTACCTTCGCCTCCCGCCAGCGCCGCGCCGCACCAGTTGGTCCCTGGCGGGCAGCTGGAGGCCCAGGAAGGGCGGAAGTGCCTGGACCCTCCCCGCGGCACGCTCCGCCTCCGCCTCCGCCCCTCTCCATTCCGATAGAAGCCCACGCACCCGCGGATTCGAGGGGGAACGCACCCGCCGCCTCGAGCAGGAGGAGCAGGGGAAGGGAAGAAGAAGAAGAAGAGGAGGAAGAAAGAAAAGAAAAGAAAAAAAAAGCGGGCGCCTGTGTTCTCCGCAGACAAGACGTCCCGCGCGCGTCCGCTTCCATTTCCATTTGAATCGCTCTTGTTGACCGGCTGCGGCGCGGCGCGGCGCGGCTCGGCGGCGCTCAGGCCCGCGCGCGCCGCCGCTATTTATTCTAATGAAAATCGAACGACCGGTTCGTCGACCGGGCGGAGCTCGAGGATCGGGTTTTGGAGCCGCGAAGAGGGCGCGTGTCCTCCACGCCCCGAGAAAAGTGCGACGGGGACGCGCTTTTCAAACCAGTCGGGTGCTCGAGGTGCTCGGTGGGACGGAGGGTGACGCGACCCGACTCGACTCGGAACCCAAGCAAACGTATTAAGGAGTTTGAAGAGCCTCAAAGAGCTTTGAGTGCGTTGCGTGGTAATTCATCGTCTTCTTTCCGTTAATTCTTAAATGAACAATGCGTCATTTTCAATTAAAATGTCTTCGCGAGTCTCAATTACTTTGATATCATAGAGACCAAGTAAAATCCGAAACCGAGTCAATAAACTAAATAATGACATTGATTATCAATTAATAACCATAACGTCATACGGTTGAAATAATTGCAATTAATACATGTTACACTATCTTTAAGCCATATCTATCTTGTTTGACGTGTTTTAGCTTAGTCTGCTTTAATCTTGTATCTGCTAATATAATTGTAACTAGAGAAATCCGCATTTAAAGATTTAAATTAAAAGTATAATTGTACTCGCGTGTTTTTTTAAATGAACTGAGACGGAATACCAAAAAGTCGCTTTTATGTTGTTACAATTACAGAAATTGATTAATATTTTCGACAAAGTAATGTGAATAATTCTTAACCAAATTTTAATTGTACAGTACTTTTCTCTTTGACAGCTAATTAGAAAGATTTTATTTGATACGCATTTTAGCCTATTTTTCGTTTCTCTTACAATCGGTTTGAGAATATGATCGGAACAATCCAGTTTATCTAAGGGAAATGTGTCTTTGTTTTTTAACATGCGTGACGAGAATTGTAGTATTATAATGGGAATTTCTCGTAGTCGAATTCCTGTGCCAAGTATTCGGTCAGCACTTTCCCACTCGCCGAAAGAAAGTGTGGCGCGGCGCCCTGCTAATTTCCGGAGAAGGTTGGCGGCGCGAAAACGAAGGTTGGGAGGGTTTGTAAAGAGGTCGAATTTCTCCGATAATGACTGCGATAAGCGGAGAAGTATCGCCTCGAGCCCTCTTCACATTGTCATTAGGAGTTTTTTTTCCAACAGACGCTTCATCAAACTGTCTTCGGCGGCACTTTTCCTCACTCATGCACCTGTTACGACTCCCGAAAACGCTGGGTGAAATTATGAAACTCCCTTCTTATTTACCTTTCGAAATAACCTTGAAGGCATAGAAGAGGGATTGACTCAGATTCGACAGATAGCAAGTTATTTACAACAGCAGAGTACTGACGACATGTTTAGCCTTTGTTTTCCAAACTCAGGGGTTGGTTCTTCCTTAACATTCATGACGATTATACCAAAAGAACCACTCACTTGGTCTGATCTAAAAATCTTCCTGAAAATTGAAGTACTTTGCAAATTCTACGTATTTAAAATGTTTCTGTTAATAATAATTGTTGTTATTATTATTTTTATTAACACTTTTGTGAGTAATTACATCCCTTTTGTGGGTTTCGCAGACTGCATATTGGCCTTATTTGTATTACTTCCTGTTCAGAAAAAAAGTTTTAAAGAATTTTTCACAATATATTGACTATGTGCAATGTAACTGGGAGGCAAGATATCTAGCAGTCAAAAAACAGGCAAACTGATTCCAAAAGTATTTGTATATTATTTAATTTTTCATTAAAAACGTTTAAATTTATTTTTTAAATTCTAGATTTTCACGTTAATGACATGCAATTATGCTTCTTTCGAGTAATACAATGATTGTCACGGCAACCGTCCTTCAGTTCGTGAAAAGTTATTTTTGTACATCAAATTAGAATTTAACATACGGTAACTTACATTTCCTTCGACCAACGTCTTCAACGAAAACAGTAGTGTGGTGTTCGATATTTGTATAGAAACACATCTAACATATTAAAGTTATAAAGGCATATAAAAAGATCGAATGCAGGACAGGTATGTAAACATCAATTATTGTGACCAACTCCATTATACATCATAAGATCAATAACCAATACATCATTCCACAATTTAAAAATTAAATTTAAACATTTTTAATATAAAATTAAATATAGTCAAAGTAGTCAAAATAGACAAAGTAGTCAAAATAGTTATAATACTCAGGATAGTCAGATCGACTTCCTGGGTCGATCCCCCACTTGATCGACTTGCTGGGTCAACCTTCATTTAATCTACTTCCTGGGTCTAACCCCCGCTTGATCGACTTGCTGGGTCGAACACCCCCTTGATCGACATGCTGGGTCGATCAACCAATTGATCGACTTGCTGGATCGACCCCCACTTGATCGACTTGCTAAGTCGATCCCTCACTTGATCGACTTGCTGGGTCGATCCCTCTTTTAATCTACTTGCTGGGTCGATCCCCCACTTGATTGCCACTTGATTGACTTGCTTCGTCGATGCCTCACTTGATCGACTTGCTGGGTCGATCCCTCACTTGATCGACTTGCTGGTTATTCTTCCACTTGCTGGTTATTCTTCCAATTGATCGACTTGCTGGGTCGATCTCCCACTTGACCGACTTGCTGAGTCGATCCCTCACTTGATCGACTTGTTGGGTCGATCCCCCACTTGATCAACTTGCTGTGTCGATCCCCTATTTGATCGACTTGCTGGGTCAATTCCCCACTTTATCGACTTGCTGGGTCGATCCCCCACTTTATCGACTTGCTGGATCGATCCCCCACTTGATCGACTTGTTGGGTCGATCCCTCACTTGATCGACTTGTTGGGTCGATCCCCCACTTGATCGACATGCTGGGTCGATCCGCCACTTGATCGACTTGTTGGGTCGATCCCCCACCTAATCGACTTGTTGGGTCGATCCCCCACCTAATCGACTTGTTCGGTCGATCCCCCTCTTGATCAATTTGCTGGGTCGATCCCCCAGTTGATCGACTTGCTGGGTCTATCCCTCACTTGATCTACTTGCTGGGTCGATCCCCCACTTGATCGACTTGCTGGGTCGATCCCCCACTTGATCGACTTGCTGGGTCGATCCCCCACTTGATCGACTTGTTGGGTCGATCCCCCACTTTATCGACTTGCTGGATCGATCCCCACTTGATCGACTTGTTGGGTCGATCCCTCACTTGATCGACTTGTTGGGTCGATCCCCCACTTGATCGACATGCTGGGTCTATCCCTCACTTGATCGACTTGCTGGGTCGATCCCCCACTTGATCGACTTGCTGGGTCGATCCCCCACTTGATCGACTTGTTGGGTCGATCCCGCATTGATCGACTTGCTGGATCGATCCCCCACTTGAACGACTTGTTGGGTCGATCCCCCACCTAATCGACTTGTTCGGTCGATCCCCCTCTTGATCGACTTGCTGGGTCGATCTCCCACTTGACCGACTTGCTGGGTCGATCCCTCACTTGATCGACTTGTTGGGTCGATCCCCCACTTGATCAACTTGCTGGGTCGATCCCCTATTTGATCGACTTGCTGAGTCAATTCCCCACTTTATCGACTTGCTGGGTCGATCCCCCACTTTATCGACTTGCTGGATCGATCCCCACTTCATCGACTTGTTGGGTCGATCCCTCACTTGATCGACTTGTTGGGTCGATCCCCCACTTGATCGACATGCTGGGTCTATCCCTCACTTGATCGACTTGCTGGGTCGATCCCCCACTTGATCGACTTGCTGGGTCGATCCCCCACTTGATCGACTTGCTGGGTCGATCCCCCACTCGATCGACTTGCTGGGTCTATCCCTCACTTGATCGACTTGCTGGGTCGATCCCCCACTTGATCGACTTGTTGGGTCGATCCCCCACCTAATCGACTTGTTGGGTCGATCCCCCTCTTGATCGACTTGCTGGGTCGATCTCCCACTTGACCGACTTGCTGGGTCGATCCCTCACTTGATCGACTTGTTGGGTCGATCCCTCACTTGATCAACTTGCTGGGTCGATCCCCAATTTGATCGACTTGCTGGGTCAATTCCCCACTTTATCGACTTGCTGGGTCGATCCCCCACTTTATCGACTTGCTGGATCGATCCCCCCTTGATCGACTTGTTGGGTCGATCCCTCACTTGATCGACTTGTTGGGTCGATCCCCCACTTGATCGACATGCTGGGTCGATCCCCCACTTGATCGACTTGTTGGGTCGATCCCCCACCTAATCGACTTGTTGGGTCGATCCCACATTTATCGACTTGCTGGATCGATCCCCCACTTGAACGACTTGTTGGGTCGATCCCCCTCTTGATCGACTTGCTGGATCGATCCCCCACTTGAACGACTTGTTGGGTCGATCCCCTCTTGATCGACTTGCTGGGTCGATCCCCCTCTTGATCAACTTGCTGGGTCGATCCCTCACTTGATCAACTTGCTGGGTCGATCCCTCACTTGATCGACTTGTTGGGTCGATCCCCCACTTGATTGACTTGCTGGGTCGATCCCCCACTTGATTGACTTGCTGGGTCGATCCCCCACTTGATCGACTTGCTGGGTCGATCCCCCACTTGATCGACTTGCTGGGTCGATCCCCCACTTGATCGACTTGTTGGGTCGATCCCCCTCTTGATCGACTTGCTGTGTCGATCCCCCTCTTGATCAACTTGGTGGGTCGATCCCTCACTTGATCAACTTGCTGGGTCGATCCCTCACTTGATCGACTTGTTGGGTCGATCCCTCACTTGATCGACTTGTTGGGTCGATCCCCCACTTGATCGACTTGCTGGATCGATCCCCCACTTGATCGACTTGCTGGGTCGATCCCCACTTGATCGACTTGCTGGGTCGATCCCCCACTTGATCGACTTGCTGGGCCGATCCCCCACTTGATTGACTTGCTGGGCCGATCCCCCACTTGATCGACTTGCTGGGTCGATCCCCCACTTGATCGACTTGTTGGGTCGATCCCCCACTTGATCGACTTGTTCGGTCGATCCCCACTTGATTAATTTGCTGGGTCGATCTCCACTTGATCGACTTGCTGGGTCGATCCCCACTTGATCGACTTGCTGGGTCGATCCCCACTTGATCGACTTGCTGGGTCGATCCCTCACTTGATCGACTTGCTGAGTCGATCCCTCACTTGATCGACTTGCTGGGTCGATCCCTCACTTGAATGACTTGTTGGGTCGATCCCCCACTTGATCGACTTGTTGGGTCGATCCCCCTCTTGATCGACTTGCTGGGTCGATCCCCCTCTTGATCAACTTGCTGGGTCGATCCCCCACTTGATCGACTTGGCGGGTCGATCCCCCACTTGATCGACTTGCTGGGTTAATCCCCCACTTGATGGTAAATTTCCCTGTGATAATGCTGCGATCTATTGAATTTTCCTACGAGTATTTTTCGGTGCATTTAGCCTTAACCGAGTTCCACAACGGCATTTGTAAAAACTTCATTCACAACTATTTAGCTATTGAAATGTCAATAAAAGCAAAAAAAGCTGTTAACCGTTATTCTGAATTTCGTTCAAAAACTGTGTTAAACTTTTTTCAATTTCTTTTTTTTTCAATCTTAAGGTTGGAATCGGAATCAGTCAACCCAAAAATTCCTGAATGAAATTTTTGTGATTAAGTTGCAACATTTGTAAAGTTTTTAAAAATAATTTAATCCGTCGTATTGGATCCGCCAATTTGATTTTTACAATTTTGCCGTTGGAATTGTAATCAGCGTGCCTAAAAACTGTTGCATACAAAGTTTTATTAAGTCGTCCGAATGGCCAAGATTGTTATGGCAGTAGTGCCTTAGCAATCTCTGACTGAAGGATCGCGGTTTCGAGGTCTGCCCCGGGCATGGTTGTATTAGTGTTCGTCCTTTCCCCCTCCCCTCCATTACCATATCACATCATTCTGTTAATCTATAGTGGTCGCTAATGACCTAGATGTTGGTAAAACCTTCAAAAAAGTTCCATTCAATTTGGATAACGTCTTCATATTTTTAGCAAGCTCTTTGAGACCTGTCCCAACCATCAATTTTTCCGGATGGCCGAGATAGTTCAGTCAGTTGAGCCGTAGCGATCTCGGACTGAAGGATTGAGATTTGGATCCCGCGTCGGGTATGTGTGTATTTGTGTTCGTCCTTTCACCCCATACCATCACCATACCATGTCATACTGTCAATCTATAGTGGTCGCTAATGACCTAGTAGCTGTTAATACGAGCTCCAAAAAAAAAAAAAAGTTTCATTAAATTTGGAAGAGGTTTTCGTCCAGCTCTTTGCGATGTTGCCCCAGCGTGCGTCGCCGCTGCGCCGGTGAGTCACTGCGCGTGCGGGGGCGAAGGGGGCGCCTGCGCGCACGCGACGCTGACAGGGCGTTTTGTCAACGTTCGGCGCATTGTGCGGAGGTGCCGGCGCTCCCCCGCCTCGCGTCTCCCGCCTCGCACGAACCCTCTCGGTCGGCGCTGTCGCGGTAACGATGACGAATGCTTTTTCGTCACACGTGATGTCGACAGCGCGTCGGGCGAATAAAGCCTCTATTTGTACACGTGATACACATAAATTACTCTGCAGTGCGTCGTCGCCGTCATCACACGACTTGAGATGGAGTGCACGAAATGTGATTAATATTTCCGACCTTCCGATGTGTCCCACCACCAACCTTCTATCTTATTAACATGTAATTACAACCATTTCCTCCAAGCTTACATTGTTGGCATGAAGTCTCTGATGGTTTTCAAGACAATGGTGGTATTCATGACACACAAGGTTCACTGTGTCCAACGAAAACTGTACAGTGCGCCAGTAAAATATCTCCGTCGTGGTACCTGTGGCTGGTGAGATGCTAGCAACAGAAATCATGTTGGTAGCACATGCTGCAGCTTGATTAAAATAAATTGCGTACTCACAACAACCATAACAGATGCTGGAAGTGATGTCCCTTTTACTTATTTCCCTGAGATTTGGTTGCTACAAACCTAAATGCAAAACGAGCCCCTGATTCGGCTCAGTGCAGCGATATTCGAGGCGCACTGTGTATGCAGATTGCCTAAAAGTAATTATGTGAAAGGTTTTAGATGGCAAATTCTGAAACTTGTTTACGGTAGAGTGACGTTTTATTCACAATTTAATTGGTTTTATTTTTAAAAATATTACAATATAGTTCTTTTGTGTCTTAGTGTCATAGAGAAACTTCTATCTCTTGAGTGAAAATGAATTTATTTGTAAATGTTCCCACATTTACTTCAAGATGTATATCAGATCGTAAACAATTCGTGATGGGTTGCATCGGCTCGTAGCAACGGATCAAACACAAAGAGGGAAGCGCATATCGCTTTCATTTGTAACCTTCACCGACCTGGGCTCCACCCTTGACTTGCAGACGTTGCGGCCAGAGATTACAGTCTGTGTGCGCGCGCCCACTAGCGCCATCATCGGGGTTGCTGTGTGCGTTGGTTAATTACCGCTTCCGTCGTTTGGAGAGATCTTGCAAACTACGTCGCGTCCATTAGAGAGCTCATCTTTCTATACCGCCGCCTCCTGCTGTCAACGTAGCTTCATCGTCCCCCCGTGCTTGTTCTCTTCTTTTCTGTCAGTGAGCATTCAGCCGGCCTACGTACTCGATAGTCAACTCTCTTACATCCTTTTTCTCGGTCACGTCTTTGCCGCCATAATCCGGTAAACACAATCCTGCAAACGTTCTTTAACCATGACAAGAGCTCACTCGCAAAGTAACCACTCCTTACTTCTCACATCATTACCTGTTTCACCACATTTAAAATTATTATCTTCTATTCTCTCTATAGAATTTTCAACTTCGTCAGACTGTTTTTGGTCATTTCATTTCAAACACAGAAAATTGTTTAATTAAATAATTAAGATAGGGCAGTTGTGCCGCAGCGATTTCGGTCGGAAGGATCGCGGGTTCGAGTTCCACCACGGGCACATAGGGGACATTGTGTTCGTCCCTTAACCCCCTATCCACGACACATCATGTCATCTTCACAGTTGCCTGACCTGAAATAAAAAGAAATCATCAAAATTATTTCAATACACTTAACGTGAATCCATTCACGTGAATCATCATTAAACCAAAGAAAGCTCAATCCTCCTATCATCAATAATTTAATGTTGCTAACAGTCATTCTAACTTAATTCTGACAGTTTGCTGTATCTCTTGCAATGTTTTCTTCATCAGTTCTTGGATCTCTTGCTACCATTATGTCTATCTGATGGATTTCTTCAAACTGTGTCTATACTCTGTAGCTTCCCGCTTACTGCTCCATGTTCCCTGTATATTTCGTGGATACCGGTCTTCTTAGAAAGCTGCATCGACATTGTCAAACATCATCCTTTTCTCCGCGTACATATGTTACCTTCATATTACACAATAGCTACTTCCAAAACGGTCTTTGCTAATTCGAAGGGCATGAAAGGTCAGAACCGGCATGGCCGACACGCTCTAGTTAAGCCACTTTTCTTCGAATAAAATTAGAAAGTGGTTGACAGTTTGCCGACGTGTGGTAACGCCAACGTCAGCGAATTTGAAGCTTCGATACTACCGCAGTGTTATCACCTAAAATTATGAAAGAAACGAATCGCATGGCTCGAATTTCGTAGTTAACCAGCTCAGCGGTATTACAAGTATCAGGAGTGAAGTTAATTATGAAAAAATACATTGTGTTAGCAGGAATTGTGCATAGCGTGTGCTGTTAATGTTGTTAATGTAAAAGCATATCGTGGTAACTACGTCCTAAAGCAAAATTCGCCAGGGCCTCCTACTATAAATTGCATTTATGCTTGTAGCAAGCAGGTCACATGGAAACAAGTGAAGGGAGACAACACAGAGTATAGGAATTTATGTGTTGTTTTGTTGCGAACTACACTTCGTGCTACCAACAAAATTTCTGTTGCTACGGCACTCGCAAGGTGTCACTGGCCAGAGATTTTCCAGGCACACTGTAGTACATAGTGAACAGTTCGCGACAACACCGTCTTCCTGCACACGCAACCGTCAATCCCATTCTTATTTTATTCGGGCGTTACGTCCATCGCCCGTAAGGTACGCCGCCCCTCCGCCGCCGCCGAACGATCTTCTCCAGGGGCGCACTTCCTGCCGCGCCATCTGCCGCCCCTCGCCCCCGCCCCCGCCCCCGCCCCCGCCCACGGCCGCGCACGCGCTCCGTCCAAAGGGCGCGTGCGACGGTGTCCTGTTGCGCAACTTTCCACTGCGTTGCCCGAGAAAAATACTTCGGGGAAGAGGCGAACGTTCGACAGGAGGAGAGTGCGAAACACGATGCCCCAAGTGGTTGGTGGTGGATGCGGGTGCGCTTCAAGCACAGGGGAGCGACAGCCGGAGGGAGATAAGCCATTTACTTTATGGATGGGTGACGCTGTTAAATCGCAGCACTACTGTGTACAATGTACTGTCAAGAAAGTGTAATATTTTACGAGACGAAATGCATACGTTGTTTTATTACATCAAATAATGAGACTTCGTTTCACAAATCTCAAAATTCGCGTTGTAACAATAATTACTAAATCAATATCGAAAAAACCACAAAATAACTGAATAAATGAATTCATATTTTTCTCACAGAATTTTGCACATTGCGTAAAAGTTAGCCCATAACATAATGTTGCGTGTGTTTGATGTAATGTAGTCGAGGTAAGTGATGTGCTGTAAGTGAGGTGTACAGTTCTCCAGTTAATATCATAATTCTGCTTCGAAAGTGTTTCTATGATTTAAAATTATTATGATTTAAAGTTACTGATACAGAATGCACATTAATTTAATTTTTTTAATATATATCACTTGACATCAAAATCTCAATTAGAGTAGGAAGCCATAATATCTCGTTAAAAATACGAATATCTCTTCTAGCGCTTTACGTTAGGTCGTGAAGGTCCATCATTTCGCACACGGACATTGCCTTTTCATAATTTACTCATATAGTTCAAACTAACAATACCTTCATTAACCAGTCATTTGAACGTCTTCAGAGTAAATAATATTAACGCCGCTTAATGGGATTCGTGGGAAGTAAGTTTGTCGAGAGCCTTCATCTTCTTTGATCATTATTTGAAGTAAACGGAGCAAGTCTACCAGAGGTTTTCATGAGGTTTCCACGACGAGAGATGATTATTATTCTATTTGCCTTACGCGAAGAGACACTAAACACACAGAGAGAATCTTTGATTCGTAAAATGTTATTATACCGTACAGGATTATTATTTATCAATAACAGTTTCATTTTCGCATGAAAAGAAAATCAATAGAACATTCTACCAGGAACATCCCTTCTCCCTTTTCACAACTGTATTCTCTGGAGAAATCCTCCTTTCAGAAGCGAAATGGCCCGCGGCGCGCAGGGGCCCTTCTCCCATATTTAGCCAAGCGGCGTACAATGCGCGCGCAGCACGGGCCAGCGGGAATCAATCAATGGGCAATGGGATCGCGAGAGCGAAGTGGTCGCGTGGCTTGGCACAAAGGAGCGACCTACCCGTGCTGCCTCTGCGCGCTCGCCGCGCCGCGCCGCGCCGGCTGCCGGGGATGGCTTTTAAATTTCATCAGGCTGCCGCCGCCGCCGCGGGCGAAGGCTACCGCGCCGCCTGGAGTGATTACTGCCTAGTGGAGCAGAACTATTACTGTGCGCCCGGGGCGGCGGGCGGCGGGCGGCGGGCCGCGCGCGGCGATGTGGAGGGTGGCGGGCGGGCAGGTAGCGAACGCAGCTGACGGGCGGGCGGGCGAGCGAGCGAGCAGCGGCAGACGATGCAAGGGGTGGCAGTCAGGAGCCCGCTGGGTACTCAACTTCGCTGGTTGGTGAAGATCCAAAATATAGGGCTACGCGTTTGATGTTGGTGTTGATGTCGCTTTAAACCTGGATTGACCAACATTTTTTCATATCGCGCTATACCAAGGGACGGTTAAAAAGTGCTCTCCATCAATATGACATCACAGACTTCATTTACATAAACATTTTAATATGTATCTTCATTTTCACTTGCTCTCTAAATACAGATGTGGTTTTCCTCCTCATTCTCTTCACAATCATTTAATTCACGTTATATTTCGTATTCTAGGTGTTTATTCTTTTTTAATTGCACCCTGCAATGAGAGAGACTGATCAATATTACTCACTAAAAGTACTTTTTGAAATATTTTACCATTTTAAACAATGCATAATAAATTCTATTTGAATAATAAGCCTAATTATTGTGTAATGTATTTCGTATGAAAACGTTGGTTACAAGTTATACAAAGAGGGAGTTATTTAGTGCCCACTTCGTATTTCTGACTTGATAATTTTGTTGTGCCATTTCGGGTAGCCGAGATCGCTAAGGCAGTAATGTCGTGGCGATCTCTGATCCAAGGATCGCAGTTTTGAATCCCGCCTCGGATAGGATGTATTTGTGATCGTCCTTTCACCCTTCGTCATCATTCGATCACTTCATTAAAGAAGGAATTAATTTCTCAAACTTTTCAACAATATTCTCAAGTTTCTGAACAATAGGTTTCAAACTTCTAAACAAGATGTTTTTGATTTTCCCGCTGTTCATCAAAGAAACATGATTTCATTTCCAAGAAGACTCCTTAATTCTCTCTACCAGCTATTACAGTTTTTCAAAGGATATTGTGGCTCTGTACTACACAAGGTATATCAAAAACAAAATAGGATTTGCGGGGGGTTGGAAATGATCATTGTTTGCCAGTGAATATGTGGTAGGAATCTCACAAAATACCTCTCGTCAAGTTCTGCCCCTAATTCTTAAGCAGATTCGTTTGACATATTCACGTTCTGAGAGGCAAAGAGATTTCGTGTACCTGTCAATCGCCAATGAGTTGCCTACCTACCAGGGGCACTTGCTATGACGTATCTTCGTTGTACGAGAATTCCTAACAAATGCTCATTGACAACAACAAAAAAAAAAACACCTTTAACCCCCAACACATCCGAGAAGCTTGTAACATTTATTCTGAATCCTCCAGTGGATTCTACAGTGTAGTGTGTTGTGCGCCCGTTCACAGACCGCGGGGCGACACCAGCGCTGCCCACCTGCCCCGCCGCTTTGTGCACGCGCGTCGCGTGGCGTCGCGTCGCGTCCAACTTTTCCATGAACCCATCGCCGTTAATAGAGGGAAGATGTTGACTGATGAGGCGGAGAGGACAGGTAACTTCGTTTCTAGCGTTGTCACCTGGCAAAATCAAGCTTTTTGTCCCTTTCGACATTCAGGCGGCATTCATACATCGCGGCGCGACGGTCGCTAACTCCAATAAGAATACGTTTTACTTTTTTGTCCGAGTGTTATTCGCTAGTCGTCAAACTGCTATTCACTGGACGAAATTGAAAGAAAGAACAAACCCGTCAGTCGACTACTTCGTTAAAAGAAAAGAGGTTTCGTCTTGGAATTGATGGAGTTGTATGTGGAGATGTGTATTTGAAAAGAACTCACGAACGAAAAGGGCATTTTAATCAAAGCTTTGAAACCATCTTTTGCCAATTCACTACTTTGTTATAAAGTAATCAAGTATTGCATGCCCTGAGCACGTCTACTATCTTACAATATTCATGTTTAGCTATTGATTTGAAGTTACGGTTCAAATAGTTCAGTTACGATTTTGATTCCTTTTACGTCTTAGTTTTTGTACGTTGGCGTTACAGTGACTCGCATTAAATTCTAGACACATTTCCAAAAAAATCATAATATGCTAAATGTTAATGCTGTGTAATGATTTTTACCTGAAAATTTTGTTGACATTTCAGTCTGAGCAACGGATAATGGACGACAACTTCGGAAATCTACACTACAAACCATATGTGTTTTGAAACAATGAGTACGTAGCCTATAGAAAATGTTTACATGGAAATATGCGCGTCTATACAATTCAATTTGCCTTCAGAAAAAAATGTGTTTACAGTTCAAAAGAATTGTACATTCTACATCCATCTCTTGCGCAGGATTCGAACACAAAGCGCGGATGAATCGCGTGCTTGGGGGAAAATCCTCTACGCTACTGCGCTATCGAGGCCCATCATGAGTGGAAGGAAGAGAAACGGTGATAGATAATTGTTTGAAGAGCCCCTCTACGCTGCAATCCACAAGAAAACTTCCATGTCCGTTGCGGGATTCGAACCCGCCACCTTTCAAATCGAGACTGTCTTGTGTTTGCAAACGTTTTGGTTCTCAAACGTTTAGATCTTCAGGGGCGAATGCATTGCCTTCCCTCGTATTGATTGATACCCCCCGGGCGCCAACTGCTAAGGTCACTAGCCCTGTAAGCGTAGTGCATGGTTTCCCTCGGGAGATGGCAGTGAACTTCCCTCGGTAGATGGCGAGATCCGGCGCCGACCACGGGAAACTACAAATCAGAGCAGCCGGCCACTAGAATTCTCCTCCAGACAGCGACTGAAATCGACCTAGGTGTCAAGCTAGTGTCACCATCGAACCGCCTCTCCCGGTCTTCCCTCGGAGCCATCCCCGCTTCCGACCCCAAAAGCCTTCGTCTACGTACTCAGCCCCCCTCGACGACGTGCATTTATCCACCTTGCATTCCTCCTGACGACCGACGCAGTCCCCCTGAGGCCGTTCTAACCTCGGGTGGAAGGCGCGTAGCTTCCGCTTCCTCCCGCCGCTCGGGCGGAGGCCGCGTGCTGACCGGGCGGGGCCGCGGGCAAAAACCGCGGCGCCCCCCGCGGAGGCGCCTTGAACTCGCGCCAGCGCCGCGGCGCCACCATCCCTCTTCCCTCGCCGCCGCGCACAGTGCGCCCCAGAATCCCTTGTCTTTCCACAGTACGAGAGCATGTCGTTCCGGGAACGCGCCACGCGTGTTAGTGATTAATCTTCACAATCAACCATGCCGTATGTCTACTCAAATGCAAAGGGTCATTTACGAACAGTGGTCAACAATTTCATTCCGGAAATTGGCGAAATGTGACCTACAATTTTATAAAATATGAATGCTTAGGTTAAAAGCGTACATTTTTTATACCCGACTGTAATGGCTAACTTTCTTTAATCGCAATGGAATGTATCAAATAATAATTCAAATGCTTTTATGGATTTTGAAAGAAACAAAGAAGCATGAAATTCAATTTAGTTGAATATCTGTACTCATGTTTTCACTTCTGGTTTAGAAGATAAGTAATAGTACTTCTTAAGCCTATTCATTAATCCCACAATGCCCATAATTAATACATATTAATTTACTTGTTGTTTACAATAGAGAGTGAAAGGTTTGTACCCTCTCTTTTTTAATCATTGATTCTTATTTCTTTTTAATTTAAGTATTTAACACTTTTAATAGTTTTGCTCATATGGTATATTAATGAAACATGGTTTTCTCTTTCATGTTTGATGTAACACTTTTCATTAATTCGACTCTCTCAAGTTAAAACATCTTCATTGTAGAACGTAAGTTTGCAATTACACTATGAAATGTTAATTGGGTTTTAATCCATCGACCTCTTGAGATTGATTCAAGAATGCCTCTGCATTCTCCGCTAAACCAAAGGTAAAAATCACTCCGACGACGACAGAAAAACTCCTCAAAGGGACAACACCTACCGCCAGGTATCGACTACGCACTAAAGTTAAAATATGCTCTTGTGGTTAATTATTTTCATTGGATCTGTTTATAGAGACCTGCAATTGCAGTGGTCATTTAAATGAATGCGATGAATAATCGCGGAGAGGCGCGCGTCTTCCGGAGCGGTCTGTGGTTCGGGGGCGTCCTCTTGCTGAGCGTCATCCAACGAGGGCGCAGATGAATTCCGCCCGCACTTTGTCACCGCAGCCGCGGAGCGGCGCTTCTTGGAAGCCCTTCGCCGGCGCCAGAAGGCGGGCGCTGCGCCCCGCCCCTCCCCTCCCCACTCCGCCCCGCTCCGCCACCCAACCCCTCCCCGAGCTCCCCAGCTCCGCGTCATTTGGCCATTCCCTGCTGCCCCCGCCACGCTCCCTCCTACTCCTCTCCGCTCCACTTCTCTCTTCTCTACTCATCTCCGCTCTCCTCACTTCAGCCCTACTTCCCTCCGCCTTACTCCATCCTGCCCTGCTCCACCCTGCCCTTCTCCACTCTGCCCTTTTCCTTTCTGCCCTTCTCCACTCTGCCCTTTTCCTCTCTGCCCTACTCCTCTCTGCCCTTCTCCACTCTGCCCTTTTCCTCTCTGCCCTTCTCCACTCTGCCCTACTCATCTCTGCCCTACTCCTTTCCGCCCTACTCCTCTCTGCCCTACTCCTCTCTGCCCTACTTCTCTCTGCCCTACTCCTCTCTGCTCTACTTCTCTCTGCGCTACTCCTCTCTGCCCTACTCCTTTCTGCCCTACTCCTCTCTGCCCTACTCCTCTCTGCCCTACTCCTCTCTGCCCTACTTCTCTCTGCCCTACTCCTCTGCCCTACTTCTCTCTGCCCTACTCCTCTCTGCTCTACTCCTCTCTGCCCTACTCCATTCTGCCCTACTCATCTCTGCCCTACTCCTCTCTGCCCTTCTCCACTCTGCCCTACTCATCTCTGCCCTACTCCTTTCCGCCCTACTCCTCTCTGCCCTACTCATCTCTGCCCTACTTCTCTCTGCCCTACTCCTCTCTGCTCTACTTCTCTCTGCGCTACTCCTCTCTGCCCTACTCCTTTCTGCCCTACTCCTTTCTGCCCTACTCCTCTCTGCCCTACTCCTCTCTGCCCTACTCCTCTCTGCCCTACTCCTCTCTGCCCTACTTCTCTCTGCCCTATTCCTCTGCCCTACTTCTCTCTGCCCTACTCCTCTCTGCTCTACTCCTCTCTGCGCTACTCCTCTCTGCCCTACTCCTTTCTGCCCTACTCTTTTCTGCCCTACTCCTCTCTGCCCTACTCCTCTCTGCCCTACTCCTCTCTGCTCTACTCTTCTCTGCCCTACTCTTCTCTGCCCTACTCCTCTCTGCCCTACTCCTCTCTACCCTACTCCACTCCGCCTCATTCTTACCATCCTCCGCAAAGCTTCTTTCCCCACCCATCCTCTCTCTCCCGTTCCGCTGCAGGCCAGACGGCGCCGCTGCATTGATCGGATGCAAGGCGCCGACAGTGCATTTGGAATGAGCCACTGCCTTCTCGGCAAAATGAATTGAAATCGTCTCCTAGGAACATTATCAAATTGTCTTGTGCATTAACCTCGCAATTGCTTCACACACGATTGAAATAGTCTTCGCAATATGTCATGGTGCAGTTCTATCGCTTGCCGTAAATACTGTACTTCAGACTCATAGATTTTATTTTCCTCGCGAGGGAAGCTAAGAAAGAGTGCTAAGCTTCTGCAACGCGTCTCAGTCTCAGTCTCGATCAAATGGACTAAAATTGTTAGCGCTGGACCTCTTGAAATTGTATTTCCTATTCAAAGCGTAATTTGAAATTCACCGGCGGAGGAAGTTGTCTTTGTTAGTTGTCAAAGAGTACTTTCATTGTTCGTTTTTTTTTTGCACGCTACAAATATTACATATGAATCTCATAGATACTGTCTCTTCCAAATGAATTTGTAAAGAATTTTATCGCTTCTAACATTGGAATAATTGTCGCAAATTCGGGTGATTGAAACGGTTGATGGCAGTTAACTTATATTAACCAATTTAATCAAGATAATTTGAAATGAAAAAAATATTGAATTTACATTCAATATTTTCTTAAATTACAATAACCTCACATGACGAAATCATCAAATAGATTAGATGTAATGAAGCCACAATCTACAAAGATGGACCTTCGCAGACAGGTATCTCGTCTTATTCTTTGATGTTAGATACCAAGCCAAAAATAAATTTTCAATTAGGTGAATAGATTGATCGAAAAGAACGACAGCTACATACACGATTATTAAGAATTAATGGAATTTGCTTCGCAAGGCAGGCTCTTGAAAGTTCCAGTTTGCTACAGAGACATGTTCTAAATCGAAACGGTCTGCAACCCTTGAATTAAAAATAACCAAACTGACGATGGCTTTCATCAAAATGAACATAGGAGAAGAACGGGTCACACCATTAATCATCCAAGCTTACAAAAAGTATTTAAATCACCACTGACGTATTTGCATTCCCCAAATATTCATCAACCGGAAGACACCCACACCACTCAAGACTATTTGCGCGAAGAAGACCACGACAGAATGTTTGAAACATTCATCAACCGACGTACGATGCGGCGTCGCCCAGTCAGCCGAGACCTCAGCCGGTGTGACCAAGCTGACAGGGTGGCGGGTGGGTGACCGCCTTGCGTCGCGGGGGTACTTGTCGCCACCGCGCAACAGCGCCGCGCGCCAGACCGCTATTAAAAACGGCGTTGACTCGAGACGCCGCAATTAGAAGCTGCCGGGCGAAATAGGCGCGAGCGCCTCGGAGGGGGGCTGCACCTGCGTCATTTCGCAACGACAAGGTGCCAACTGACAGTTCGGTCCTTTCGAGTGATTTGATGTCTACAACTAATTGACACTTTATTCAGTCATCTCTCCGTCCACAGCAACGGTTTTTACAGCAGATGCAAGTCCATAGATTGCAGCATGAGTATGTTCCACTTGTAGCAGAAGTCGGGTAGAACCTTGTAGTAATAACAACTTGTTTTCTTCGATTTTGTTAGTTCGTACCTTGCCATTCCAAAGGTCGTTGGCACCTAGCCCCCGTCTGATAGATCGGGTTTGTTGCCTCAGGTTGATGTCAGGTTCAAATAGCAGGAGTGCCGGACCAAATCTGGTGTTTTATTGACTGGTAGATTGATTGATGTTTTCGAGCACGTCTTCTGCTAAGGTCATTAGTCTCGTCAGTGTGGAAATTTTTTTTTCCGTATTGCGGTCCTTAAATGACAGGGTGACTCTCCGCACTGAATGGTGACAGCCGGCGACGACGTACACGACGGGTGGCGGGAGATTAATCTTCTCCAGGTATCTCGACTTGCGGAGCGCCGCCCCAGTCGGGTAAACCTCTGAGATTCCGACGTGTGTGGTAGAGCAGTGCATGCAAATGTAAGTGTACGTGTAAGGGGAGGGGGTAGGAAAAAAAGTGGAAGGAAAATCGCACGCGGAAAATGACCTGTTTGTTATGATACTGCTCTAGCATTCGACTGGTGTTAATCGGACAAACCCTACTACAGGAAACTAGTGATCGGAGCAGCTGGCCGGTAGAATTCTTCTCCAGGAGAATGAATTCGACGCAGCAGCCAATCTTGATTCGAAAATCCTGTCACCGACCGTTGGGTCGAACCCTAGGACCTCCAGGTCATTGTCCCTGAAGTGACATCAGTTGATGTTCTGATCCACTTTTGCCGGTGCCAGATTCGAAGTTTTTCAGGAATTGTTTTCTTTGACAAAAGCTGAAGTGCTTTTCTGTTTCCTGTAGAATTTTTGTCGCAAATCGTTCGCCACCACTGCCCTTAGCTGGGTCTCATTATCTCCAGTGTTACGGGAGGGTGATATTATAGAAACAAAATGGTATAGAAATGGCACTTTTTTTGGATATTTTTAATGAACTAACAGAAATATATAAACTCGTTGATTAGCAAAGAAATTAAAAATAGCATGTGTTCAGTTCATCTGGATTTCTGATGAATCGATGATTAATACCAGACAATTGTCTATATTGTATTCCTTATAATTATTGTATTTCGTCGAAAACAAAATGCCTCGATTGAATGAAAGCCAATGAAGACAAATACAAAAGTAAACTGAGAAAGAGAAAGGCACGAGGAAATCTGATCCCGGTGGTATGAAATATTTGCACTTCGTAACCATTCACTTTCTGATGGGGAGGCATATGCGAATTGCTGGAATCCGTAGCGGAGTTTCCGGCAATGCTCTCTATTCAATGAAATGTTTGTGTTATGTGAAACGGAATGCTTATACTTGAATGGCAATCTAAAAACTACTTCATTGTTGCAAACTTAATAAATAGGAAGGGACGAGTCCTGATCTGAGGGCACATCAATGATCGCGGGCAACAATGACAGCTGCGCAGATTGCAAGGATGATTATTGTAAAATAAGTCAATAATAATTATTTTAGCAAAATACAAATTAAATAGACAATAAACAAGGCATAGAAGTGAAATTAAATGTTACCCTATTCAGGAAAGAAAATATTGATTTTTTATCAATTTTTAAACAACTGATAGGATAATTGTAAGCATTTCTCTCATTCCTAGTTACACAGCTGAGCCGTAATTATTTTTAAAAAAATTCTTCCAATGCGAGAGCTGGATGGATATTTTTTATCGAAAAAAATATTGATGGTCAACTTTCAACAACCCAGTATATTGCTTTACTCTCTTGACGGTTAACTAGGCTCCCCAGTCTCCACCGAGTATATTACGATGTCGTTAGCGAAACGCCACATTTCTCAATTACACGGTGATGCTCCCGTCGTCATTCCTTCTCCCGGCAGCGCAGCGCATCGCGAACGCGTGAGTCCGCGTTCTTTCGCCACTGCGGCGGCGGCGGCGGCGGCGGCGGCGGCGGCGGCGGCGGCGGCGGCGGCGGCGCAGGTATCTTTAGCCGGGCGGGCGGTCTTCCCAGCGTGAATCAAGCGGCGCAGCGCTAGCGATGCAGCGCGCCTATTTGCGTCGCTGCAGCGGGCGGCGTGGGCGTCGCGGCGCGGCGCGGCGTGGCGCGGCGCCCGCTGTCTCCGTTGCCGGAAGCGACGCCGCGTCGCGCCGCGCCGCGCCGCGCCGCGCCGCGCCACGCCCCTCACACCGCTTCACACGTCTCGTCGCGCCGCCTCCTCTGTGATTCATTGCCCTCGCGACCGCCGAGGCGCGTGTGTGGCTTTCTACACGGCTCTGCGTGTGCGGTGCGGTACGGTGCGGTGCGGCCACTTTGGGAGGTGACCCCCCAGCGACCCTACTTCCGCGCACCATTGTTTCGCTGCCAATTTTGGGGGCAGAGCTATAATAATTGTTAGTTAGGCGGGCCGACTTTGGTAGCACAGGATATCAATTGTCAGTGTAGTGTCTCTCACCGGGAGATTCTTGGTTTTGGTTCTCGGCAGCGGCAGGATTTTTGGCACTATCCTGTCAGGCTCTGTCTGATGGAGAATTACAGCGGCCGGCCACTCTGATCGGTAGTTTTCTGTGCTTTCTCCGAGCAACATCAGGTGAATGCGGGAGCAGTAACCTAACAAGCGCGCCACGGACCGCGCACGCTCTTTTCTATCCTCGCCCGTCATTACACTCACATGCACACACATGTCGGGAGACCAGTGCTTGTCTCGGCTGGGGCGCTGCAACACTAGTGGAAGATACCTCGTCGGAGAAAAATCCCTCAAGCCAACGTAGGGTGACGCCGGATCTTGCGAGTATGTGAAGGTAGATACCCTCCACCTCCTGTAATAAAACATGCACTGCACTTAAGGGACTGTGGACCTTAGGAGTTTACGCCCGGAACCATCAAACAATTGTTACTAGGATGATGAACTGATCTACTCCCGGTGCTGTGACCGGAAGCGATGGCTAAGCGGCTCAGTGCCCCTAGATTATCGTTGATCCGGAGGTTCTAGGGCTAAAGACCCCACGGTGAGAGAGATGGAATACTAGTTACATAGCTGGGGCGAATTCATGCACTGACTGGAGGTGAATTGTAGTGCTCGGCTGATTGATTGTTTTGCTTGGTTCCTCCCATCAGTACGACGCGAGGCAGTTACATAATGGACGACGCGCGATCTTCCCTCACACATCCTGGTTCCCTTCTTTCCTTTTACGCCTACACTTACATGCACTGTGCTGCGCCATCTCGGGAGACAGGTTGAGAGCTTACGGGTTGAGCTTGTTGGGTGGTGATGTCCCGCGGGGAAAGCTTTGGAAGATGAAAAATTCGACGAGTACGTTCATTTGCACTACTCATATGGGACTGATTACCTAAGCAGTTGATTTGGTAAACAAATGCTCAGTCACTTACAAAAAAGTGTGAAAAAAGTGTTGTTTTACCAACATTTTTTTATTGAATCTGTTTGGAGCTATCTATATCAATCCCATCTTTTGCAGATCTGCTGTCACGAAGACTGAATTTGACTATCTTAAACTTTATTAAATTCATGATTATGTGAGAGACCAAACAGTGCTAATTGCTCTGCCTGTACCTTCGTCTCATAGTACAATAAATTATAAAAAATAAGTGTTGTTTTTTCGAAAAAATTGGTATGAATTAGTTTAATTTTCCTGTAGTTTCTAATGACAATGGAAGGTAACGGAGCAAAGTGAACGGAACTTACAAAAGATTAATTACGTATTTGGGGATTACGGGAATTAATAAATAATTAATTTTTGGAACAACTGTTGAAGTAGGATTTTTTGCTTGCCAGAAAGTTTCTTACCGCTTTGTGGTTAAATGTCCTTTGACACTAGTTCCCCAAGAGTTGCTCAGGAAAGAACTCTGCGCTGAAACTAATAGGACGCTGATGGAGTAGCATAGGAAATATCTCCTGTCTGAGACAAATGATTTGCTTGCTCATGCAAGTGATGTTACGTATGGCTGGGTATATCGGCTAGAGCTGTAACGTATTCTGGTTTTCAGGAGAATATTCAGCACCATTTATCAGATGGCGAGATGGCATTAAACACACATATATTCAACAAGTTTGTTTGGTGCAGAGTAAAGCTTTATATCTAAAGTAGTCCAGTTTGCCGGCGTTCTGAAATTCTCAACATCTTGGTGAAGTCTGAATCCGTCCCAGATGTATATGCAAATTGAATGTACATGATACCAGAATCCCTAATTTTGAAGAAAACAATGGTGCAAAACCCAGTAAACCAGTAATTCTCTTGTAGGAAGGAAGGCAAATTACAAATTTTTATTTGCTTATTTTTAAATCGTAATTTATTATTTTTATATGAACTTTTATAGAATAGATATTCATGGTTCAAGCTTCTTATATATATATATATATATATATATATATATATATATATATATAAATAATTCAGAAATGCATAGCGCATTTTGGGAAACATTTACTAGATGTGTAATAATCACTGCCGAATATCTAAGTATGGAGAAGCGTGTTTGTTGCTTAAAGCAGAATATAAATTATGTTTCGCCACTGATCACAATCTAGTTTCAAGCCTATTTTGTATATGTAGAGTTTAATATTTCTAAATAATGGATGGTGCATCTGTAAATAAATGCTCATAATTTGAAAATTCTGTTCACCTTCACTTAGTACTATCTAAATTCGATTTCGTGAAATTTCGTGTTTTCATCCTAACTAATCCAGTCCAATCCAGTCCAACATTTAGACTATAAAGTGGTGTTGCACATTTTTTTCCAAATGATTACCTACATAACCTTCTTTGTCTTGGGACCCAGTAACTGGGATTTCCTTTCCAACAGCTCCAAGGAATGACTTTATGTGAAATATTGTGTGTATTGCGAATTTTTGGAAATATTTTTTCTCTTCTGTGCCAGAGGTAAGGTAATATCTAGTCTTTCTTATAAATAACCCCCATCTGACATCACAAACTATTCTTATATCGGTCGAAATATTATAAGTTCTCTCGAGTCTAGGATACTATTTCGGTACCACGCGTCTAGAACGTTCTGCTACTGCAAAACACAGAGCTCACTTCAGCATGTTAGCGAGGTCGTCGGGCTTTTTAGAAGCGAGACGTTGTGACGAGAATAGACCGTACGCCGTGATTTCTCTGTGCCGCCAAAGAGCAGCGACGCGAGGGCGACATGCGGCGAGGAATTTCGCCGGGGCGTCATTCGCCTTTCGCCAGCCACTCTCTTCCGTTGACAGAGCACTCGCACGGAGATTTACTGCGCAGCCTCCGACGAGGCGGCGCGCTCTAACTAGCGAGTTGACGCACTGAAGCGCTTGCTGCTCAAAGGACACCCTCCCCCCCTCCCCTCCCCCCTCCCCTCCCCCCTCCCCTCCCCCCTCCCCTCCCCCCCTCCCCCTGCCCACTGACGATGACTAATTCCGCGCGAGATAAGAGGGCACTGGAGTAAACGACTTAATTGAATGGGTGAGGGACATTTTACAAATTATGAGAAAAACGTTTGCTTTAAGCTATATTTCGTTGGCAATAGGTTTTCGTGGTTTTCATGAACAATTGAAATAGCGTGATTTTAGTGATAAAACAAAGCACCACGACTTAACTCTATTTTTTTTTCGCGTATAGGCCAAGTCGGACCATGCGTGCATCTTGCTTCCGATGATGCAAGTACCATTATCGGGGGGATCGGCGTTTTTAGCTGAATCCCGATTTTTATCCCCAAGGTTGTTAGCCCTGGGGGTATGGGCGATGAGATAATGTTGATAGTGGGGAATGAAAGGACGACACACCCATGCCCGAGGAGGGATTAGAACCCGCAGTCTTCTGGTCGAAAACAGCTACGGCACTACTACCCTAACAATCTCTGACATCTTGACCATCCTTTACTGTAATATTGACTTAAATAAACAGATTTCTTAGAATTTATAATATGTCATTTATACCATTTAGATTTTCACCCATTCAATTTAAATATTTAGCAAGTTATAAGGTATTTCAGGATGGTACATAACACATGGTAACATATATTTTTGTTATTTAATTTAACATTATACAATTAAAGGATTTCGGGAGGAGGGGATTTAATTTGTTATTGATCGGATGTTTTGATAATGGTCGATATGTAATCCTTTTTATTCAATTTCGCGTGTTTTGTTAAAGAAGTTTGAACGACATTTATCCTTGACTAGTAGTGTAAGTTTGAATACGAACACAATATTCTTGAGTGCTTTGGTCAACTGTTTAATGCATTAGAGTTCAATTCTGAATACATGCAGATTTAAATGTTTTTGTTTGTAACCACGAGTATTTTGAGATACTTGTATATCTCAAAGATTCACTTCGATCAATTCCACCCTCTGAATCACAAATAAGCATATCAGTTGCTTTCATAACGTACATGATTAAACGAAATTACCTTTTACAGTGACTTCAATTCGTTTTGGCCATTCCGCTTACAGTTCACCCCCATTTCTTGATTTCTTTCGTGATAGGACATCACTCACGAAAGTATAGAAGTAACAGAATGTAGCCGAACTCATGTTTTCCAAGAAAGAACGAACGAAAGCCGAGGATTCACCTTCCGCAAACTAATTCCTCGGGCATCCCGAAGAGTCTGGATCATGACGAATCGCGCGGCACGACCACGCAGCTATCCGGATTACGTGGATCCGTCACCGCTGTCGGCATCCAAATCAAGACGATGAATACTTTCCGGCGTATCGAATTCGGCGCTGCCGTTACGAAACATTTCTCCGTGTATATTTTTACCCGCGTCGGCGCTGCGACTCTCCGAGTCACTTTCCGAGAAGCGGCGTCCGCCTGCAGAACGCGAAACGCGGAAGGGAGTCTCTCGGGGAGGAGGAAGAGTTTCGAGGCGCCGCCGGCGCAAAGGGATGAATAATGCAGAGGCCCTGCTGCAAGTGTTTAGAAGGGCCGGGCCGGGCCGGCGCTGCGCTGGGAGGCGAACCGCCGGCGCTCCTGGAAGCCGTGGCTTATTTTCAGAGAAAACAATTTAGACAAAACGCCCCTCGCGCGAGGTGCAGTTAGGGAGTGCTGTGGTAAGGGTGGTGGATGACGTAGGGAACCTCTCTCGAATTCCATTTTCAACTTCTGATGCTCTGTTCAGGTAATTGAGTTATCATTTTAGGCATTTCTTATTCTGAATGTGACTTGTGACCGCCTATGATATATTTTTATTGTGTAGTGAAGACGATTTGAACGAAAGGCTCTTGACAGTTACGTTACGTTTAAGTTACTTCGCTTAAGCATGGCATTATAATTTGAAATGAACTTTGTTTAGTTTTTCGACGTTCACGTTTTTTATATATAAAATACAAAATTAAAATAAAATCTATTAATGATGATAAATTTTTCATATTTGAATTTTCTTTAAGATAATATTTTTGAGTTTGCTCAGTAATTACTAACTATATATTTATAAACATGAAGTAACTTTCAATTATACACGTTTCTACAGTTTGCGACTTCTTTAGACTGATCGTATTTCGAATGAAAATACCGTATAAAAATATTCTGGGGAAACTTTCTAGTATTAATGTTGTGTTGCTTGTCTTACTTGATCACATTTTGCTGATCTGAGGATAATTTAATGCTGAAATTTTTTATTTGCATTTCATGCTTATTCTTAATAAAATCATGTAGTTATTATTCATCACTTTTCCTAACACAATTTCTATAAATGTAGATGTCTGGTCGAGAATTCTATAGTCCGGCTGCTGTTTCGTAGTTTCTGTGGTTTCCCCGATCAATACCCGGCGAATGCCGGAGCAGTACCCCAACAAAAGGGCCACGGACCGCGCGCGATCTTATCTCCCTCTTCCTTGTTCTATCTTAACCCGTTACACACACACACACAGTTACACTAACATGCACTCCACTACCACAATTTCCAGGAGACCGGTCGGGAGCTTTGAGCTTGTCCCAGCTGGGGCAGTGCTCTGCTGATGGGAGATACCAGGTTGAGGGAAAACCCTGCTAGCCGACGGTGGGTCGGCGCCGGATCTCGCCACACAGCGGAGACAAGATCACCGCCACCTCCCGAGCAAAAGCATGCACTACACTTACGGGACTAACGGCACTGGTAGTTGGCTTGCTCGGAATCACTAAAACAACGAATCAGTGAACCCCCGAGAGGCCAAATCCGCGGCGCGCGCCGGGGCCGGACACGCCGAGAGGCGCACGTGCCGTTGCGTGGTGCGCCGAATCGAGCGCCCGCGTCTCAAGTCGCGGCGCGTGTCACGTGTGACCCACTTTCGGGCGACCTTTGCCAGTGGCAGCGCGCGTCGCGGCGGGGGTCGACGCCGGCCCCTCGGCGCGCCGGGAATAGCGACGTGGCGCCGGGCGGCGCGTGGGGCGCCGGCGGCTGACCGACCGACCGGCTGGCCCGAGGCGGCAGGCGTTATTTGCGGCGCTGAGTCAGGCCGTGTTGCTCCCGCCGACGCCGACGCCGACGCCGTCCGAGCCCTATTCGCCCGGGCCACTTCGGTTTAGGGGTAGCGCTCACAGGGCCGACTCACTCGCACTCGCGTCGGGGGGGGGGGGGGGTTCGCCGGCGGCGTGACTGGACGCTGACGCTGCGTTAGACCGCAAAGGGGCGAGCTGTTGGCGATATAATGAAATAACATTCTTAACGAATGTGAGAAATATGCAATGATATATTTCGTAGGTTGTCTTGAAAATTCAAGACACTGGTGCCCTGTCGAGGTTTTGAAAGTGATGGCAGTCGAAATGTGGCAAACATTCTTTCTGGCTCTTCGTACAAGTACTATAGAGCTGGCACCGAGCGAAGTGGCTCAGTGCGTAGCGCACTGACTTCGCAATCGGGAGGTCCGGGTTCGATTCCCGGGCCGGCCATCCTGACCGGGGTTTTCGTGGTTTCCCTCGGTCATAAGGCGAATGCTGGGATGGTTCCAAAAGTCCACGATCATCTATCACCTCCTTTCACTCTTCTTTCATTCTTCCCTATTCCTCTTTCATAACCGCTACTCAAGGATAGGCACCCGTAGTCGATCGTCGCAGCTAGCTGTGCCACCGACCCTAGGATGTCTATCTGTAGCAGCAGGCGGGGTATGCAGCACAAGCCCCCCTGTTCTTCCTTCATGTGCAGTCACCAGTTACTATTGCGGTATTTAGGTAGCAATAGTAAACTGAGGGATCCTCGGCCGCGAGGTTGACCCGACGACGATAGAGCTGGCGTGTCAAACTGCGCCCGCACGAGCTACTTGCTCGCCTCGGAAACCCGGTGCTCCTGTGGGCACGGGCAACTCCCCTGAATCCTCTCTCATTTCCCCTGTGAATCAACAACGGGATGTACACGCGCAAGCTGAAACGGCGCGAGACAGGGAATAGTGGCTTCATACGAAATATGTTTCCCAGATTTGTTCTTTCATACAATACAACCAAGATTTTAATTATAATTATATTCTTTACGATTTATTATTATTATTATTATTATTATTATTATTATTATTATTATTATTATTATTATTATATGTTTTTATCTTTTTTGTATTCTGCCTGGCATAAACATTTTTTCTACGGGCAAGAATACTGTATGTTTGAATGGCGAATTCTTTTCTTGTTTTCGTTTTGTATTATGTTTCATTAAATAATTTATTTATTATTTGTAGCAATAATGTGAAATAAATTTACAAGTCTCTTTAAGTTAACAATTTTCACTTGCGATAGCTCTTTCAGCAGATAAATCTGTAAACCTCCTAACCTGAATGCAGGAAAGTAAAGGAATTATTAAACTCTTAAGTAAACTCGATGATAAAATTAATATACTTTCTATTCAAAATGTTTCATTTTACTTACAATTGACAATTTCAGAACTAATTGATTTATTACTACATTGTAATATATGACGTCTTTGATTTAGTAGAGGAGACAAAAATTAATATAGCTAAAGTTAAGGCAATAAATGTCAACTGTCTTCTCTGAAAGACTAGCATAAGCTTTGCATCTAGTTATGTACCACCACTTTGGAGTGTTTGTACAACCCTTACTTTTAAATCTCCCGCTAATATGTCTCGTCCCATTACCCGCGAACTCTAATTACCTTGTCCGCGACCTTGTCATGTCAGCTGAAGACAAAGCATTGTCATCAGGAATAAAACAATTAAAAACTGAGTTAATTGATTGATTGTTTCCGGGCCAGTCAACGACTAAGATCATACGTCCCATAAATGTAGTGCATGTTTTATCGCAGGAAGTGGCGTTGTCCCTCCGCCGATGGAATACGAGGTCCGGTGCCGCCTGCACGTCTGCTTGCCCTGTTTTTCCAACCAGCGAGGCACCGCTCCAGCCGGGACCCGCCCTAAGCTTGCGACTAGTCTCCCGAAATATGTGGTAGTGTAGTGCATGTCAGCGCAACTGTATGTAAGTAACGCGTAAGAGTGAGGGTAGGACACGGAAGAGGAAAGAACGATCGTGCGCGTTTGGAAGTTCGTTTTTAGGTTTCTGATCCTGCATTCGCCTGACGATGATCAGGAAAAACACGGAAAACGAGCCTAGCAAAGCCACTAGAATTGTCTTCCAGACAGTGGCTGAACTCGGCCTAGCTCTCTAGCTAGAGTACAAGATTCTGCCACCGTTGGAGCCTGAGCCTTACAACGCCAGGTCAGAGGCAGTGCAGTGTCGTCAATTGATGCCCTGAGCCGCCTAAAGCGGTTGATGAAAGTTGTAAGTTTTTATAAATTGAATTTGTGGACAATACTGGTGGAAGTACTAATGATGTGGTCATACAAGTTTGAGATTAGAACAATGAGTCTATTTGATTCTACAAAGCAGAGACTTGCTTCTCAACATTTAACTCTATTGAGAGGATAACTTACATACAAACTACTGATCTGTAATGGGAATTCATGGAAACTGCTATTGAAAGCATTCTTTGAATTCAATTGATGCTAACGAGGCCATGAATTGCATTGAGCTTCTACCAACCCTGTGCACATGTGAACCATGAACTGGTTGCAACGAATGTAGGAGCTGATGAGAGCAGTGCCACAACCCTCTGTCAATTATCGTTATTGAGTTCTGAGTACTCTGGGACAGAAAGACATGATGTAAAATACGACGGTAAATGGCTCCATGATAGAGTATGTGGCAATGAAATGTGGGAAAGACATTTAAGAATTTGGCTGCTATTTAGTTAATAGTTATATTCTATCATGACTATATAAATCAGTTAATTACGAAAATGTAACACATTTTAATTTTCTCATTTTAATTTAATTTGCAACATCAAGGTAATTAATTTACTAATATTTTTATAATATTGATTAATAAATGTCGTATGCACAAGCACTCTGTAGGTTATCGTAAATCAAATAAATTAATTATACAGTCATATCCACTAATTTGTCTGTCTGCACTTGGTGCGACAGCCCGCGAACGGGTCAGGCCCTATGGGCCCCGTCCTCGCGGTCATGGACTGAGGGCTACATGTACACGAAGACATTTTTACGCCGCACTCTGGTCTCATATCCACTAATAAACCGTCAAAATAAATTCAAGAAGATGTGTGATTGGTTAATATTTTCCTTAGCTCTTGTATATATATTAGTAAGTAACCACATGAAATCAAAAGATACTATTATTTGTTGTTATTTAACGTTGCATCATCATCTAGGTCATTAGCGACCACTATTGGATTTAACGTTATGGGTACTTAAAGATGACATGATGTGGTGATGATAGGGGGTAAAAGGACGAACACAAACACAAGCGTACCCAAAGCGGGACTCTATTCCGCGATCCTTCGGTTCGAGATCGCTACTTACTTAACGATAATATTCAATACAAGCGTGCACAGACAATTTCTTCATCAAGTATAAATTTAAAATCTTGTAGACGGTCTTCTGAATGAACTTATGTATTTCAACATTATAAAGTATAACAACAATAGGTCAAGTTTAGGTCAATATCTGTTTTCACGTGGTAGAATAACTATTAGAACGAAGTGTCTGTTCGACAACTTGTTGTGAACCATGCCGTCACCTGCCAAGTGGCGCTCGTCGGTTGTGCTGCTGCGGTGGCCAGGGCCGTGACAGCGACGCGCCCCAGCGGCGCGAAGCAGCGTCAGTCGCGGTGGGTGGGAGGCCGCAGCAGCAGCAGCACCGGCGCGCGTGACGGGAAAGGGCGGCTTCGGCGACCTTTCGAGCGACACGTGTCGCGGCCACGTGGCGCCTGCGCGCAGCGACGCGGCGCTAACGCGGCGACAGACCGCGGGCGGGCGCGCGCGCGCAGGTGCCGTCACGGTGTGCGCCCCCGCGCGCAGCGCTGCGCAGCTCTTCGCTCCCCGTCCCCGCCGCCCACGCCCCCTCCACTACCACCTGCGCCGCCACCGTCCATCGCACCGCCGCCGCCACCGCTCCGCCATCGCCCACGCCGTCACCACCGCCCACACCCACGCCACCACCGCTCACGCCGCCGCTGCCGCCTACGAACTCACCCCCCGCCGTCAGCCCCCCCGCCGTCACCCCCTTCGCCATCATCCCCTATGCCGTCAGCCCACCGTCCCCGTCGACACCGTCGCCGTGACAACCCATGCCGTCACCGCCGCCGCCCACGCCACCACCGCCCACACCGCCACCACCCACGCCACCATCGCCCACACCGCCACCATCCCCGTCACCGTCACGGCCACCGCCATCGCCTGCGTCCCTGCCATCTCCGTCATCGCCACTTCCAGCGTTACCACCGCCACATCCACCGTCGGATGGGGCGCGGCGCGGCGCGGCGCAGCGCGGAGAGGAGCGGAGCTGAGCAGGGCCGCGCCGCCGCCAGCTGCGCGGGTGCCTTACCGGGCAATGCGTGAACTGTGACGGGGTCGCCAGGTGGCTGCGGCGGGGCCGGCAGGTGGGCCGCCTCCGCCGACGCGGCCGGGGGCGCGCGCAGGAGCCGCATCCGCCCCCCGCAGCCTCCTCCCCCCCCCCAAATGCCGCCCTCACCGGGACCCCCGCGCTGATTGGGTGCGCGCCAGTGCTTGCTGCGTCAACACTGTATTACTTTATAATATCAACATCATTACTAGACAATCTACAACTACTTAGCACTTACGGTATTTGCAAGCACGAAAATCTCCAACTTCACCATGTAAAATTAGTTGTGACCGAAACATCTACGTTTGAAATTTTGACGTCCTTGCTGTCCCGCTGTCCCTGACGTCCCGTCTGATTACTAAAGCTGTTACATCGTCCGTTCATTTCAATGATTCATGTAATTGTTTTGACTGCGTCTTCATCAAGTTCGATCCCATCATGTGGTTCCCTCAGCGAGTACGAGCGCTGGGTTTGTCAATGTGAGCGAGTACTAACTTGCTGGCATTCCTCCTTTTGACCTTTAAGAAATGCCGTGAGGCCAAATGTGTTATATCTTGGGCGTTCCTCGCTTTCAGCGCACGCGCGGGGAGGCGTCCGGAGGGCGCGCGCGTGCCCCAGCAGCCGCAGCAGCAGCGGAGCGCCTACATCGAGAGCGGACGCAGCAGCCGCCGCTTCGCCGCAGACAGGTGTGTTGATCTACCTCCGCGGAGCAGCCCTTCTCGCGACAGTTGTAAGACTGCACCCTTCCCCCCTCTCCCCCTCCCCCCGCGCCCTCCGCGTGGGGCGCTCGGTCAACACAAGGTGTGCGGACGCGCGTGCGCCCGCCTGCTCGCCCCCGCCCCCGCCGTCGCTGCGCGCAGCAGCTTGCGGTTTCTGTGGCGCTCCGTCTGGCGGCAGGACGAGAAGTTCGACGCCGCGACGCTTTCTTGATCGGAGGGAGTCTGCAACAGTGGGAAGTTTGACGTTGCATTTCGGACTCGGATTTTGAGTTGTGAATTTATACGATTTATATTGCTATTTTTTTTTAAATTAACTCTTTGGGTCGCTTTCCAAGACGCAATCCCGGGTTCGATTCCCGATTGGGCAGATTGTAGTGAGGGCTTTCCTTGCAATGTCCCAGTATCTGTTGCTTTGTGACGATGCGAAAGCTAACTTTTCAGGTTGTGAAGACCTGAATGCGACGTAGGCATGTAACCAGACGTACCCCTTAACCCATGGCCGCAAGGCTGGTTGGCACTGTTGTGCCAAAGTACATACTTACATTCATTTATTTTCAATTTTCTCTGTTTCTGTCATGACTATTTTTCGTCGGTTAGATCGTCATTGATTGTGATAAAAATTTTCTGTTACATTCCTAGTGTTTTCGTATGTTTATTTACTCACTCCTATTACACTCTTGGAGTCATTTTCAGACATTGTATGAAAGTCTAATACTTTTCGTTGCATTTTCAACATTTCTCAAATTTGGTTATTTATCTCTTTCCATTTCATCTTAATGTTTAATTTCGTTTTGTACTACTGACGCTTACCATTCCTTGTAATTTTTTTGTTATTATCTTTTCAGGTCTCTTTCTTTTTTAATTTTAGTACACATTCGTTTCTGCTCTCTAATATTCCCACGTATCTTTCATGTCTTTCTTCCTCGCCGCTTGTGCGTACTTTCCGTGTTTCTCGCGCAAGTCTCCCCAGATGCTTTCGCTCCCCGCGCCGCGTCCCCTGCCTTATCTGCCTCCGCGCATGCGCACCTGCCCGGTGGGAGCCGCCGGGCGCCGCCGCGAAACCGCCCGCGAGAGCGCGTTCCTTTATGCGTGCTTTTTTTGCCGCGGCGGGTGGGCCCTCTTTTTTTGGGTTCGGAAAAAGAACTTTCGAGGCTTCTGTTTTCGTTTTTCTTGCTGGTCGCGATGCGCTTGTCACAATGGAAGGGGAGGAACAATGGACGGCGCAGGGGAAGAGATGCCCGACGCGATGTGATGGATTGGATACGTACCTTCTAAATGGAGAAGTTTAGTGAATCGAATGAAAGTTTGTTGGTATCGGTTGTTGTTGTTGCTTCTTCCCTAAAGAGGTTTACATTGGGAAGTTGTTATCACGGGAGGAATGTGAATGCTGCCAGGGGCGCGGTGGCACACGTCCCTTGCTTTTTATCTCGGGTTGAAAGGGAAAGCAGAATTTAACAATCGAGCGAGTGAAAGCGTCTTTACCTCACAACGCATAAGAAACAAATTTTATCTACACTTTCTCCCTTGTTTGAATAAAAAATACCCCGGATTTCATCCGTTTTTGAAATTTCTTCTAATATTTTTCCCCAGTTTCGCGCTTCTAAGTGCACGTTTCATCGTTCACTGGCGCAGGCTCCTTAACGCGTTTCGAAAACGCGCTCCGTTGCAAATGGAACAATGCGATGGAGTGTGCGGGATATGTGGAGCGTTCGTGCTTGTGTTTAATTAATTTAGGGCAGCGGCGCGTTGCGAAGTGCGAGGCGCCGGCGGCGGCGGTGGTGTTTGCGCGGGGCGCGGAAGGGCGGAGGTCGAGGGGCGGGGCGCCACTTTACGACGCTTTTAAGCGCTTCGCCCGTCCTCCCCCGTGAGCTCTGGCTCTCCCTCGGAGCGCCCACGCTAGGCTGGCTTTTGCGTCTAGCTGAGCCGAAGGTTTGTTTAGGAAAGGTTTAGCTGAGATCATTGATGCAACTGTCAATAAAATGCTCTCTGCGGCACGGAAGCGGCCACAGAAGAACAGTGTACGTCCGAAGATGAAAAGTTATTCCATCAGAGAAGAGAAATCCAGATAGTAAAAATAGGAGGCGACGATTCTGGTTTTATTTTAATTAACATGATTTTATACTATGTCATAACACTATGTAAGTAAAAATGAGATTAAAATGGCCTTTTTTGTAGCTACATTAGTAACAATTATTGAGTATAAGAGACTATTAGTCATCTAAATATATTCCTTTATGTTCGTAACTTTACTCTTGGTTACCAAATATCAATTTATGGATTGTTGTACTCTCGTTCAACATCCTTATTAAACATTGTACCACAATTTTACAAAGTTACACCATACTCGTTTCCTGCCAATCCCCTAACTTGCACACTTTGCACTTCCCTCTAAAATAGCTCTCCTGTAAAAGACGGGTGTCAGTTCTGCATTATATATTACATTCACTGGATAGAACCTCTGCTGAGACTCCACAAGATTGTATCTTCTGTAATCTTGAGAAATACCAATGCTTATTTTTAAAAAAATGATACATCTGATCAGTAGGATGTGCCAAAATGAATGAAGAAAAACCCACGTTTTTGGGAGGAGACATGACGATTTATACTATAGCAAATTGAACTTTAAAAAATACTTATTTTTTCTGATTGGATTTTCCACCATTTATTAGTGATTCCTTCTGATCTTATTAGTCTTGTTGTTCCTCCTTGTGTTGTCATCTACTACAAATGATCAAATATTTATAAATATATAGACAAAAATATTGAGTTCAATGTAAATCCCTACGAGTAAATGGGGCTGAGATACACTCGCCGTGGCCCACAGTGCGTGGAGTGATCCGAGGCGTTCGCAACCCCTCCCGCCGGCCGGGGCGTGTCTGTGGGCGCCGCGGGGCGGGCAGAGGGCGGGGGCCGGGCAGAGGAGGCGGGGGGGGGGCAGAAAAGAGGGCGCCGCCGGGGGCGGTGCATTGCGAGCGGCGGCGCGTCGCGCGCCAGCGAATTGAAGCGCCGCCCCCTGACATGTTTTCGAGTCGTTATGTCTGTTCTCGGAAGTGCTCTAGATTTTTGCCTCGAGTTATTGGATAGGACGTCCGTTGTCTCGACGCGTATTAGAGTGTGGAACTGCATCCAAATGGGATCGTAAAGTCTTCAATGTTCTGAGAAAGTCGTTGACGATCGTAATAGAAAATGTTTGCATAAAATTCATTGAGATATAATTTAACCGATAAAACTATATTGTGCCAGACGGCGATTAGACGAAAATATACGGGTGTTTTACTTTAATATCTCAAGTACCTCTTATGACAGATGTACTTAGTTATTACATCTGAGGACCTACAGCGAACTGTAACTTACATTTTATTCGAAAAATCCTTCAAGAAAAATTCTCCGCAATACTTGGTAAGAAATCAAAATGAATACGTAAGCTACTCTCTAACCTACCTGAGTTTTATTATAAAATATTGAAATACAAAAGGTTGCCTATCGAAGGCAATTTGATTTTTTTTCTTGTCGTCTTGAGCGCGCAGTCCTACAGAGAGAAGAAATCTCGCTCTAATGTCAAAAGGCTACTCACTAATAGTATTTTGGCAGATACACTTGGGGAGGACGCTAGGGCGAGCCGTAAACAGTGACGACATGATTTACAACCATTGTCACTTACAAACAACGCATCGCAAGGTGCAGTTATTACTTTTTCGCATACTACTTACTTAATATAGAGAACGTTATGCACCGCTGCGGCGAAAAACGGCGATTTTCGGCCCAAAAATTGTAGGTCCGTGATTCCGAAAAAGTGGTTAATTCTTATTCGTTTCTGCGGTAAAATAATTCCGTTTGATTCCATAAATTCCATAGAGAGATTTATCACCATCGACACCATTATCATTATCGTCATCAAGAGAACACAAAATATAAATCAAGGCCCCATTATAATTTCAAAAAATGTAGTGCAATGGCCGGTCCTACCTCGTCAAAAGGGACATTTCGTAAACTAACTTTTACATTCAGACCTCCAACAAGTGATTTCTAAGAGAAAAATATGAATATAGAAAGCTGACAAGGCAAATAAATAATGAAATCAGTTTGATGTACAACATCAATAACTCTCAATTTAAACAGATGGTATAAATATATGAATAAGACTCAGAAGAAACAAGAGAATCTGAAGAAAGAAGACAAAAAAGAGGATGGGCCAATTCTCCAGAAGCAAAACTAGGAGAAAAAGAATACGAGGAAGAATATATCGAAGAATTGTGTGGTTGTATGCCAGTAATAATATCTTGTTTTTTTAATGCAAGGAAAATGAATAGTATTCTCTAACACAAGAAAACTAGACGTTCTGCCTATTCTGAATATGGAGCCTCAAGCTACAGGAAACTTTCACAAGAAAAGTGTGTTTTTCTTATAATACATGTTGCATAAGCAATAATCACATTACTTTACAATCCCTTTGCAATGATGTATTCTGGGCCAATTTTTATATTTTGATGAAAACACCCAGTGTTAACAAGCAATATAGTTAGGCGAGAATTTACTTATTTCAACTTTCCCGAGACAAAGTAAGGGACTTATTGACGGGGACGAATTTACGCCTTCAATATATTACAATATTGTTCAAAGCGACCACATTCTTCTTATCGTACTATATCGTCTCTGAAAGGAGTGGTAATGAAGTGCTAATGAAGCTCATAAAAGATATATGTATGTCTGTATGTATGTGAATGTTACTAATTTTCTTTGAAAAAAATATTTTTTCGTTGCCAAAAAACCTGGTTAATTTGTATTTGTTGGCTTAACTATTAAAACAATTCTAAACACAACGAAAAGGAGTGTATGTATACATTTAGTATATTCAGTTATTTATCAGTATGTATATTAAGTTAGTGTGAAATTAGTATGTATATACAGTCAACAAAGTAACAACATGTTTAAATCCGAGAAGAAAGTCATGAGTCAACTTGGAGCAGCTTATAACCTTGGCACCCCTCGGAGACCGCCTGTGCTTCTGCAACCTGCAAATCGCGCAAGCCTTGCGGGCCATACAGAAAGTAGGGGGCTCTCCTGCGTTGATATAATTCCCAGAGCATAGCTAATGAGTTCCGCGATAAAGAGTAATAGTCGACATAAAAAGAAAAAAATGAGGGAATTCAAAACAAACTGTAAAAACACGTATAATATTTAATAGTTAATTTCATATCCATACTACATTCTTACAAATTCGCACAGAGCATTGAAACTTAAAATTACTGCAAAGTTTAACGTAACGTCAAAATTAACATAACTAAAAAATAAATATTTTATATTATATCGATTATATTGTGTGCTTAAATTCATAATGAATATTAAATATTTTTACAAATATTTTCAAGAGTGATATTAACATACATCAAATTATGTGCATAGTAGTCATAACTACAACAACCAGTAGGTATTTGCTACAAAAACCAGAAATAATAATATATGTGTACATACGATCAATGTAATAAATTATATATACTTATTTATACTTATTTATACTTATTTATACTTACACATTGATTTTTATGAATGCCATTGAAATAAAAAATATCTTATTATTTTCTTAATTTTGTTTTTGTTTCATCTTACCGATTATTATATAGAATATAATATGAAAATAACAAAAATATTTGAGATTAGGACAAAAGTTGTCAGAATGTTTTATTTAATTTTAAATTTGGTTATTTTTAAAACAATAATTTTGATTTTTTCCCAAAACGTCAATATAGTGTTATTAACGTGAAAGTGCTAACTAATTCGCGTAGTTATGGACATTTTACTAGTTCTCAGACAAGTACTCAACTTCAAATGTCTAAAATACAGCTGGCTTATTAGACCAATTAGTCTGAGTAAAGTCAAAGAAATCATTCAAGAAATATTCAAACAATCACATAACTTAATAGTTCTTCTTCAAACAGAACTTTCGTTCAGTTGCGTCTTCTTATTGGTCCATCCATCTTCTCTTCCGTCTTCCTATGTTCCATTTCCCTATTTTATTTCAGTATCTATTCCGGTACTTGTGTATCCACTCTATCAGTGTGGTCTCTCCATACTTTCCTGTGTTCGTCAATTTTTTACCCATTTAGATTATAAACTCCCATGTAGTTCCGCATCTCTTCATTAGGAATCCTGTCCTTGTGACACCAATACAATACCTTAAAAACTTCATTTCGGCAGTTTAAATCGTACTTCTAATTGTGGTATACATTGTCCAGATTTCACATCCATATAACTCACAAGAAACTTCTAAACTTTTATAAAATCTCATGATTATATCTATCCTGACTTTACTATTTAGTGTCTTCGTAATAGTTTCACACATTCTGTTAAATTTTTCAATTTTCATTTCTGCATCAATTTCTTGTTTATCACACCCAGTGACTTGAATTAACTTACTTGTTCAATATTTTGGTTTTTAACCACTAATTTACATCTAATTGGGCATTTTCCTTGGAAAGCTAATGACTTAGTTTCTGGGATAGACATCTATAAATTATATTCTTTTTAATCTTCTTTATATTTCTATATTAATCTCTCTTTGTACAGTGTCTTCATATCAGATTTCAAAACATGGTCGGCGGTGAACAGAAGTGTTATTAAAAGAATTATTATTAAAATTATTTTTAAAATTAAAGAACTTCATTTTCTACTTCCATTTTATGATAGCATAGTCAAAATAAATATTAAAAAAGTGTAGGTGATATGCATCACCGTTGTTTCACTCCTGTACTTATAAATTCTTTTTAGGATTTTACCTGATTTTGGTTTCACATTAATTTGGGTATCTTTGTGTATGTTTCGAATAACTTTGATTAGAGGTTTTGGTATGCCTCTTTTGTCCATAATTAACCATAGTTATCCCCTCAAAACGTTATCAAAAACTTTTATGTAATCTCTGAAGACCATACGTATTTGTAGATTGAATTCTCGTCTCTTTTCAATCAACATTTTTAACACGAACATATTATCAGGACATGAATTCCCATTTTCTAAATCCTGTTTGTTCTTCGATAGTTATTGCTTCCAGTATTTTCTTCATTCTCTCGTATTAAAGATTGTAGCATACATTTTATAAGATGTGTTCAGCAGGCGTTAACCTCTACAGTTTTCACATTCCGTTCGTAATCCTTTTTAAATACAGAGACAACTTCTGGAGCGTCTTCCATTCCGTTGGTGGGTGTTGGTGTTATGCTGGGTGTCCAGCATTTGCTAAATTGCTTAACATTAATTGTTATAGTGTTAAAATTAAACAGCAATTGTTTAATTGCTATTGACAGCTTAGATGTTGGTTCGGATGAGAGATATTTAAGTAATTCTACATTGATATTGTCGAGTCCTGGCGTTTTCCTCATATTAGCGGAAATACTTCTCAGTCTTACAATAAAAATTTAACTTTTGATTTACGATTTTTCGGGCATCTTTATTGATGCCTGATAATTACGGTACTTTGTGTATTTTTACCCACTCAATTATTTTTATAACCATTTTCCGTTTACTGTTCTGTTCTGCCCTGCCCATCTGGTGGGATCTACGTTCCCCTCTTTTCGATCTTGCTGCCCACCATTTTGCAGATGGTTTGACTTTCACATCATATTTGTGAACGCTGCACATATGGCGGAAAGCTTGACAGCAGATATTGGAAACTTTTGGGTCTAGAAATTAAGTTTTGCGCAAAATTACTTAATTTTGCGCCAATTTTTACAAACTCGTTTCCCGAATTCTTACCAGGTATAGTATTATATCATATTCAAGAAGTTCGGTAACGTGTTCTTTGGCAACGGTTAAACATAAAATACTCCAATTATGTAAAATGATTGATGCTATAATTTGTTCTCATAGTATTACTACTTTCGTTCTGATGAAAATGATAAAACGAAATAGATGCAATGTCTTTAAAAAGAGGTTCTCATCGACCTCAATCACGAACAGCAATTCTAATTCCACAATCTATTTTGCAACTCAGTGATCTCAAGAAATATAATCTCAGTTCCTCTATTTATGGGCACTTTAGCACGTATCCGTCAGCTGCTGTTTTCGCCCCTACTTTTATTTACTACAGAATGCACTTTGTAGCTAAACTACATCATAGAGGCCGTATCACTTGGGGCGTTGCACGCACACTTTCCAAGCGCAGGCTTTTCTTAGGATGCGATTACTCACATTGTAAATTGTTCCCTGAAAGAACGAGGGACTTATATATCATGGAAATATGCAAGAGCAATGTAGCTATAAGAGCACGCATGCTGTGGACTAGCATTCTAAATTGCTTCTGCGTTCACGTAATGTGGAGACCGATGCCCCATCTTTAAGAAACTATAATGCAATCAAATATCTGATATTTTTATGAAATGTAGTCAAATTTTATTTTTCTAGTCAGACGAAGTTGTCATTTAATATACTTCTTAATAAATGGTTAAAACATTCAAAATAATGAATTCCCATCCTGATTTAGGTTTTACAAGGGTTTTCCTGAATAGCTTAATGTGTATGTAAGAGTGGGCACTTGGTGGCTCTGAAATGCAAATTTATCGCCAGCTTCTTTGATAATGTTGGTGTAATAACAAAAACATAGGTTAAAGAGAACTGATGGAAAGGGAGATCTTACAGCATGCACGTCACTAATAACCTTGGCTATCTTGAATCTCGTCCATTTGGATAAATAAAAATTCGATTAACACTCAATAAAAGGTTTCATATTTGCGTCCATACATTTGTTAGACAAAAGCTTAACCAATGATTTTTTAAACGAAGTGTATGACAGACTCGAAAATAAATTTGAACTTGCTGAACGTTGGTGATCACATCAAAATAAAGGAAGAGCTGTATAAAGTTAGAAAAGTTCTACAACTATATTGAAAATCGAAAACCACAAAAGCGTTGTTTCATGTCGTTCAGCATTTATTCTCGAAAACTATTGAAAAGAAGGCGGTTTACAAATTGTGGAACACTACAATATAAACAACAATCTTAAGATTGAAATGTTTTATATTTACCAACAGCTCTTCATGTAAGTTGCAGAGAAATATGATAAAGAAATCGTATAAATACTGCAGCTTACAAATATAAAGCACTACATTTACTACTTTTTTTATTTATTAATCCTTGTTCGATTTAGTCTTTCAAGGGTTTTCATATATACATAATTGTTTTCCGTACAGACGTCATACATATTCAAATTACATTTTTTTATATTCTACAGTTATCATGAACATCGCGGCGCTTACCTCTTTTAGGATCCTCTAACATACATATAATATTTTTTTCTATTTTTTATATACTTTAATAATTTGGGTTGATACATGTTTATAATGTGAATAATTATGTACACAATTTTAAATTTAAGGATTTAACAAGTAGGATAAATTGAAGGATTTAACATGACGGGTTTTAATTGTTGGTTGTGGGTAGGCTTCTCTTTTCCGAGTGAAAAGGCCTTAGTTGCAGGTCATACGGCAGTTGAAGCGCCAGGTATCACTAATCAATCAATCCAAGCCACTTCCTCATTGGTGTTTTTTCTCCGTGATACATCAAAACATTGGTAATTCCGAGTATGCTTAGATCTGCGGCTTCGCGTGACCCGTAGAAGGAAGTGGGATTTTCAGCGGCGACTGTGCGCTCGTTTCTTCCAAGGTTCTTGCGCGCAAGGCATGCATCTAGTTTATTGCCAGCTCTAGGGAGGAAACATCTCACAAGGAAGACTTACGCGGGGCGGGGGGAGGGGGGGTTTGCATTCCACGTGGACTTAGAGAAATGCTCGGCGCGGAATCCGCCTCCTGCGGGCGCTGTGGCAGGGCGCGGGCGCGCATTCCGACGCGCTTCAGACAAGCAGACCCGAATGCCGTTTTAGATAACGCCGCATAGAGCGGTTTTAAATCTTCTCTTAATATAGACGTAATATTTTTTACGATGTTTAGAACATTGGTATGAGTATTTAGTACAATAAATATGTTTGCATTATTTATAAATTTAATTAATACAGAATTTGATGAGCTGGAAATATTGTGGATGTTTAAAAATAATAATATAAAATAACCAATTTTTGTAAAAAGTTTCTTGACTGTAATAAAACAGACTGTGCGTTTTTATAACAATTTATTTCTTGTTATATAATTAACGTTTACCTATTTGGGGTCTTTTTCAAAAAAACAACCCAGTGCCGGTTGACCGTATGAAGCTGACGACTTGATTATTTTTTATGTGGATGTCAATTTCTTATCAAAATGCTTATTGATTATTTATGTCAACTAACCTGGACATTGGGTTGTTTTTGTTTTTTGAAAAGGACTCAAGTAGAGTTGAAACGTTAATTGTATTACATGAAATAAATTGTTATAAAAATTCACGGTGTTTTATTAAGGTCAAGAAACTTACAATAAAATTAAGATTATAACACGCGTTAAAATATTAGCTGTAATAGAATCATACACAAATCAACAAATTTCTGTGTGTAATAAAAGTACCAAATGTTACCTAATACGCAACTCGAAAAAGATTTAAGCATAGATCCTATACAACGTCAATCCCATCTCTATGTAACATTCATACAATGTCACACATTATTTGTCGCTAAGGCTCATCGTTTTTGTGGCAGAGCTAACTGCCGTTCATTGTAAATTATGTGTTTGGTGTTTTTTTAGCGGATGTAATCGAATAACAAAAGTGTTAATTCTCTCTCAATAATAATAATGAACGTTGTAAGTGTAGTTTCAGTGAATTTACAAAGAGCATCGAAAAGAAACAAAAAAACATGTTAAAGTATTCATTTGCGTATTAATCAGGAAATTCTATTTAATCAATAAAGAAACAATGCAAAATTGCATTACAATTGCAAAACATGCAAAATTAAGAAGATGACGCAAAATTTGAGGAATGTCGTTAAGAACACATATCAGTGAGGGTGAAAATCGTCCGTTTAAATTGTCAAAAATTGTTTAAAGTTATTAAACGTGTCAGTTATTATTATTACAGCCCATTCAAAAACTTCCAGGCCAAGGCCTCTTTTCGATTCAGGGGTATAGCATGCATCAGATCACTCCCTTCTGATGCTAGAAGTTGGTCGTGTTTTATTAAACCTTTGAGTGTAGTTTACACACTTATGCACTAGAAGTTTTCGTAGATTATTTTCCCTATCACAGTTCTTTATCTATTTCAATTTATTACAGTTACTGTTATCCTACTACATTTCTTTATTCTATCGCATGAAATACTACAAATCTTAAACACGAGACTAGTGTTACTAAGTCAGTCGAATAAAGTTTTTACGAAAGAACGATCTGTGAAAAAAGTAAAGAATTAGTATCTATAAAGCTGCGGGGTAGGTACCCTTTCTTTCTTCTCTCTCATCTTTTCTTCTTTCCTTTCGTTCTTCCACCTACATTCCTTGATTTTGACCCATTACACACCTTCCTGCTGTACAACGTCCCACAAAGGAAACGACAAGGAAGTACAGAGGGAATGAACTGCGATGGGAGATGGTGTTTGGCAGCGGCCGAATTGCTCGTCTCCGTCCTCGCGGGGCTCCGCCTGGGAGGCGCGCAACGGCGCGGGGCGGGCGGGGGCGGGGGCGGGGCGGGGGCGGAGAGGACGCGCCGTCGACAGACAGCTTCCGGAGCGCGCTGCACATTGTGCGCGGTTCCGGCGGCGTCTCCCGCGCCCGCCTTTTGTGCTCCCTTCCCGCGACGCGTTTTCGCGCGCCGTTGTCTGCAAGTGCAGTTTGCACCCGGCGGGGCGGGACGGGGCGGGGGCGGCGGAAAGAGGAGACACGTGGGGGCGGGTGGAAGGTGCGAGAGGCAGCTTCCTTCCGCAGCGCCAGGCGACGGCATGTCGCTCGCGCCTACGTCTTCGTCTCCGCCTTCGCCTTCGCCTCCGCCTTCGCCTGCAGTGCCACAGTCGCCGTCTTCCACTCAGGCTCCGCCGCCACCGCCTCATCTTCCTACTTCGTCTTCGTCTCGGACTTTGCGTCTCGGACTTTGCCTCTCGGACTTTGCGTCTCGGACTTTGCGTCTCGGTCTTTGCGTCTCGGACTTTGCGTCTTGGACTTCGTCTCCGCCACCGTCTCCGCCATCGTCTCCGCCTCCCACTCAGTCTCCGACAGAATGTGGCATGTAATTTTGTGATTCCAGGATCTTCAGGCATGTTTTTCATTTTCCATGATACTATTATTCAATTGTGTTCCTTGGGTTACTGATTGATCAGCGTGCTCGCTTTCCATGACCCAACTCCGATTTCGATTCCCGGTCGGAAAAGATTATAGCGTGCGCATTCCCTGCGATGTCCCAGTATCTGTGTGACGATGAGAAAGCTCACTGTTGACAAGTTGAGAAGACCATAATAAGGCGTAAGGATACCTATGTGCTAAGCACACGTACCCTCTAACCCATGGTTCAAGGATTGCTCGCCGCTGGTAGGCCTTGGTTCCGTAAGGAGCCAAAGTACGTACATACTATTATTCAATTATTCATGCAAAGGTTTCCAGAGCCACTCACCTTTAGCGTTGATTAATAACCGTGAAATTTTGAACTCGTATTTGGTAACACACGCTTTGACAATTTCGCAAAATCTAATCTCTGAGAGTCATTACGGATTTAATCTCATTGAGTTTCAAAACAATAATATTAAAGTAATCTTTAAAATTGTTCTCATTAGTACCACTCGAAATTACGTCATTAAACTATTATCTTTGATCTCTCAAATAAGAATTAGATAATTAGTCAAAGAAAAGTGGTCGAAAAGATCTCAAGGTTTTCCGACAGATCTTCTAAAGGGCGTTAAAAATTAATTTATGGCCGCAAATGTCGGTGGTGACGTTCCTGGAGAATCTCTTCCGGCACTTTGCGAACGTTTTATTGGCCATCGGCCTCGGAAGCCGTCGCGTGCCCTCGAGAAACGGGAAGTCGAAGCAAAAGCAACGTCTGCGGCTGCCACGCCCTCTTGCCCCAGTTGCGCCTCCTTTGACCTCCGTCTGCTTTCCGAGATCTGCAACGGAACAGACGTGTTGCGGAGTGCTGAACCGCTCGAACGCTTTTTCACTCCCTCTATAAGTCAATTTTTCATTCATTTATAGCTTTCTGTCGAATAATACACTGTTATCGGCATAATTATCCAAGAGAATTAAATCTGTATCCTATCAGTATTTATCATTGTGGGTGATTTTATGTTGAGTTAACTGCATGAAAGCTGATTCGTCGGGTCAACTGCTCACATCATCTCAATGACAAGGTAATTTCTAACAGTAATGTTGTAGTTCTCCTGTGCCCCAAACGAATAGTGTGATTGTGTTTTGAGATAGTTTCTAAATCAATTTAAATAATACTGAAATAAGTAATATTTTTTTTATTATAAGGAATATTTTAACGTCTGTTATAATGTTTATTTTATTTTAAGTCTCTTCACCTTAATGAAACAGACTGAGGTTTTTATATAACAATTTATTTCATGTTATATTTAACGTTTCGACCCTACTTGGGGTCCATTTAAAAAAAAACTAAATGCGGTCTTTTTCGTAATTAACGTGGACACTGGGTTGATTATTGAAAAGACCTCAAATAGAGTCGAAACGTTAAATATAGCATTAAATAAATTGTCATATTACAAATTCAGTCTGTTTCATTAAGGTCAAGAAACTTAAAAAAAACAATTATTAGCATGAGAAATAATTGTATTGACTTCAAGTCAACTAAGATGTATGTTGTATTTCAATTGAGTACAACACGGTAGCGGAAATTTACAAAAAAATTAATATCATTATATTATTATTAATATCAATATATTAATAATAATAATAATAATAATAATAATAATAATAATAATAATAATAATAATAATAATAATAATAATAATAATAATAATAATATTCTTGTTAGTTCTTCGTCCTGACCGTGATTTAAGGTAGTTGGTCAGCTGTTGTCGATAAGGTATTTAGGTTTCGGTCATGTAGGATCGATCTTTACATCTAATTTTACATTTATTAATATATTAACGTTTTGCACATATAGGATGTGACTTGTCAAGAGCAATACAGGTAATAAAACAACTGTTGACGATAGCATAGGCAATACAGTTATCATTATAAAAAGAAAGGAATATAAAAATATTAAATTTACTATATATTGGTGTTTACATTCTAGTATAACATATTACACGATGGAAAGTTTCTAAGCCATTTGTTCGGCGCTTACAGAGGGCAGCATCGCGGCCAATGCACCGAGATCCAAACCACCGACCGGCAACTCTCCATTCTCTCCCCTGTCCTCGGCCGAGGATCTCTCGAGGCGCGCCCTCTCGTCGCCGGCGCGTCGCCAGGAGCCCGAACAATAATTCCCCCCCCCCCCGGCCCCCTCGCGGGCGGAGGAACTCGTTTGGGCGGGGGCGACCTGCGGAGGGCGCCGCGCGCGCGCGCGCGCCGGAAGTGCGCGCATCTGCCCCACGTGCGCGGCCACGTGCTCCCCATCCGCCGCATCGCTCCCGCCGGACCCCGCGCCCCCCCGCCCCTCCCCCACCCCTCCCGCCCGCGCCGGCGTCGTATTTTACTCGCTTTATCGGCGGAGGCTCGCGCGCCCCGCGTCTTCCCGCCGCCGCCGCCGCCGAGGAGACGGGTGTCCAGGGAGAAGAAGGTCGATCAGTTTTGGAGTTTATTTCCAGGCTGCACTCCCCCAAGGCGCTGCTTCAGTGGAATGATGCGAGCTGATGAATAGTGAATTGTTAAAGCTGCTACCGGGAGAGCTGGCTCAGGGCCTCAACTGATGCCACTGCAGCCCCTCTGACGGGGAAGTCCTGGGTTCTAGTGCCGACGGTGTTAGGATTTTCGACAATAGCTAGAGTCAAATTCAGTCGCTGTCTGGAGGAGAATTCTAAAGGTCGCTTCCTCTCATCGGTAGTTTTTCGTTATTTCTTCGATCAATACCAGGAGAGTGCAGGAGCAGTACCCTAACAAACGGGCCAAAGTCCCGCGCGATCTCACCTTTCTCTTCCTTTTCCTATCCTCACCCCTTACACATGGCGCGGCCCCTTACACGCGGCCCCTTACACGTGGCGGCGATGGTGTAACGGTTAGTGTTTCGGACTGTTGTACCCAAGTTGGCGGGTTCAAACCCGATCGAAGCCGTGGATTTTTAAGGGCGAAAAAATCCTTCGTACGCTTTCCTTCGGAGGGGAAGTAAAGCCGGCTGTCCCATGTTAGTAGATTTACTTGCATGTAAAAGATACTCAAGCCTAAATGACGCCTCTGAGCTAAATTCAAATCGCCTGTTTCTCGCCCAAGAAATACCTCCTTTCTCTGCTAGTTGGTGAAAGGAGCGTAGCGAAATTTACGTGGTCAGACGGAAGAGCAGGCCTAATGGCCTGAGTCTCGCCATGTAAAATAAGGCATTAATTCAACTCAATTCAATTCAATACACATACATATGCACTAACACGCACTACACTACCTCACATACATTCCGGGAGATCGTCCGAAAGCTTGAGCTTGTCCGGGCTGGGGCGGTGGTAGGAGATACCTGGTTGAAGGAAACCCTGCTAGCGGACGGTAGGTCGGCGCTGGATCTCACCATACAGCGAGGGAAAGATCGCCGCTATATCTCGAGCAAAAGCAGGCACTACACGTTTGGAACTAATGACCCTGGTAGTTGACGTGTCCGGAATAACTAAACAATCAATCAGTCAATTAAAGCTGCCGGGATAATGTCAAGAGAAAACGAAATTGCGTGTGGGCAGGAAGGCATAAGAAAATGCAGAAAACGTATAAATGGTTTGCTAATGCACAATGCGTTTAATAAAATAATTTCTTTGTGATTCTTGCCGATTACGATAATGAAGAACATAACAGTTTTGTTTCAAGAATTCTGTTTCAGGGGAGGTTGATCAGTTTTGGATTTTATTTCCGCGCTGTTCTCTCAGAGTGACTTCAATAGATGGTGCGAAATGTTGATAATGTATTGAAAAGGCATGTGGTACACGTCACGATGCAATTGATTGTTGATACAAATTAACAGACTGACCATAAATTAATACAAATATCGTGCGTAGAATCGATTTCCTGAGAATTTTGATTCTCTACGATCTTGAACTGGACTTGATCGTTTAAAGAATTTTGCTATTAAATATTCAAAGATAGATTTCATCAGTTTGGGTTTTTCTTTTCAAACGACGTTACCAAGACTTACCTTAGTGGGATGATGCAAAATTGTGAATGGTATCGTCGACGATGTTGGAACACGTCAATGAACATTTGTGTGTGTTGACAGTGAGGTTTATTTCTTAGAAATGTGGAAATTCACAAGAGTTAAAGAGTGGACATATAGAGAGAAAAATACAAAATAAAATATTGTCGTTCCTAACATCAGTTTCAAAAGGGTTCATATTTATTATAACTAAGAAATTTACGAAGATCACATTGTAAATACTGTACAAAGATATTGTAATACGTAAATGCTTTATATAATGTGAATAAACCTTTGTTTGCTGATCTGTGTCTGAGGTTCAGAAAGGAAGAATAGATGCAATAGAATTCTTACAAGTTTTGAAAATTAACGAAATTACATCATCTCACATGAATACCGAGTACATGCACTTATATTTGGATGCTACATTCTGTGTTTAAGTTGAAAAAATGTTTAATTTTTATTAATTTGGTTTCAATTAAATATTTGTAGAATTCAATGTGTTTTAACGAAATAATTTTGGAGAAAAAAATCTTCTTCATCTTATAGTTTGGGTTTCTTCAATACTTTTCTCCTTACACTATAACGTAGGGAGGAAAAGTAAAAAAAAATGTCAGATGCACGTGTTACTGTTTGGATCACCTTCCGCAACAAAATATTCCCTGAGACATTTTCGTGGAACCGTATGTGTATGTGTTTCACATTTCGCCTATGTGATCAGCTTCAAAGTAGAGACGCTGGATTCGTTTATTGTGGCTGTCACGAGATGCATAAGCAAGGGAGATAAGTTCCGTTATACACTACTATGACACATAAGATTTCCCCCTTATGAGTGTGCAAAAATGAAATGATTTGTAAGTTGTCTATGTAAAGAGAGATACTATGAAAATATATTATTTCATGCAAAGATGCGAATCATGAATGGAAAGTTTATTTAAAAAAACAAACATTTCGAATGAAAGATCACAAAAACTCCGCACTCTTTGTGCATCATAAAACTGTAGGCTGTATTCCAAATGTATTTCTGTATTCATTGTAACTTTTTCATAAAACTCTTTTCAACAAAAAACGTGGGGGTTAATTTTTTTTGTTCACAAAAGATTATGTAAGACGTTTCGACTTTTGTTTGACATTTTCTATGAAGACATTTAGGAGTATTAAATCATGGTGCTTCTTATATTCACTAAACATAGAGAAATTAATCTAAGATGGGACCACTTTAACAGGTTCGGAAACAAATCATCGCCATGCAGGGCGATGACATTTCCAGAGATAGTGATGAAGCCATATTCAAATGAGCTAACTACAAACAAACGCACTGACAAAATGAGAGCTTAGATATAACCTGCAATTATGTCATCAGCGGTGGCCAAGCAGTAGCTGTCCCCTCTTGTAGTAACCTCTTTATACCAAACGATAGTTGCAGTATACTAGAATTTAAGAGATAAAGGACATGGTAGTGTTTGCAGATATTTCATTATTTATTTCAAATGACTCCTATGTATGTACTATAACCTACACCAAAGAAAGAGAAATAATTTGTTGCTTTGCAAACAAGTCTAAACTCCTATTTCTTGAGCTGGCGTAATGGAATAACGTCGGGAGTAATTCCGGTGTGGTGCAGTTGGAGCTGCTGCCGGCGGAGCGGCCTCGGGCGGTGCACTTTGTTACATCGGCGCCGGGCGGCGGGGGGCGAATTCTCGTCGGTGTTGGCGGCCGAGGTCCCGGCCTCCTCACCTGCGAGCGCAGCGCCGGCGCGCCACAAAGCTCGCATTGAGGGCGGTGGCGCGGGGGCGGGGCCTTCGAGAGTCGAGCACCGCGCGCGCGCGGCTCCTGGGCGCGCGCGTGCCTCGGGGCGAGCGCACGCCGTGCGCGGGGCGGGGCGGGGCGGGGCGAGCACCGTGAGCGCTCACCTTGAGCGCGTGGCGCGATGGGGCGGGGCGGGGCGGCGGGCGGGGGCGGCGGCCGACTCCCAATATGGCCCGCATTCCGAAATCCCTCCATCATCGCCTTGTGGGAGCACCAGTTACTTTGTATGCGGCCGTTTGCGCAGCCACCAGACGAAAGCTGCCGCCGCCGCCGGCACCCGACGCCTGGCTTTCGCCGGCGCGAGGCGAGGGATACTGTAGGCATTGTCCCGTCGGCCGCGGACGCTTTTATGGAGTGTTACACTTACCAGCTCACCTCTCGCAGCGCTCTCCGATTCATGATACGTGCGTACATGAGGATCATCTGTAGGCCGCTCATCATGCTTTTGTTTCATTTTCCTTTCCTATTTGTAAACTATTTTCATTTATTATCTTTTTATTATCCAATTTCTGTTCTCGCATTTATTCTTAACTACCATATCTCTCTTTTTATAGCGCCCTTAAATTTATTATTTTAAATCAGATTCCCTTCCCCCTAACATACCGTTTCTTGGTACACAATAATTTGGTTATATAATTTGTGGTTTCTGGTTTCAAAATCCTCTGATTTTTTTTCTTTCCAATCTTCCTTTCGTTAATTCTACTTTTACATATATCTTTGTAATATTACTACTTTTACATATAATTTACGACTATTTTTTTTAATTTACTTATTTTGCTTACTCTCTGACTTATTTGTTGCAATATATTTATGGATATATATTATGTCTGCCTTACCAGTCTCTCTCTCTCCCTCTCCCTCTCTCTCCCTCTCTCTCCCTCTCTCTCTCTCTCCCTCTCCCTCTCTCTCCCTCTCTCTCCCTCTCTCTCTCTCCCTTTCTCTCTCCCTCTCTCTCTCCCTCTCTCTCTCTCCCTCTCTCTCTCCCACTCTCTCTCTCCCACTCTCTCTCTCCCACTCTCTCTCTCCCACTCTCTCTCTCCCACTCTCTCTCTCTCTCTCTTTCTTTCTCTTCTTTAGTTGCATTCCATATTCGTTTGCTGGAACCAACTACGTTCGCTCTCTGTTTTCACTGCAGTGTTGCTTCGGTGCCTCTTAACATTCCCTCGAAAAACTGAACATTTACCTCCAGTGGCACTTCACTCAATGATGTCTTTCAAGTTCGCCTTAGCTCTGTAAAAGGTACTTGACTCAACGAATTCATTTTCTACCTGTTAACAATAGCTGATTAATGTTAGCGCACGTGATCAAAATCTCTGTTGAATATATATTCAAATCTGTGAAATAGATCTGAAAAAATAAAAATATTTAATATTCGTGACACTACAATTCGACTTGCTACGGGAATATTTATTAGTAATCCCACAATGTACATACGGATGTTTGGTACAATGTACCATGAAATTTTCGAATGAAAATATTATTGAATTTGGCTTGATAACATGGTGTAAACGAATGAAGTTTTTAAGTAAATCTATCACAAAAACAAAGGATAACGCTATTTTTCGAACCCTGCCCTACATCCATTATAAATAAATGTTCAACATAATAATTTCGACGAATTGTCTGTTGCCATCAAATAGTGTCTGAGCAATAAAAGTGCTCTTCTTTACAGAATCCGCTGTATATGTATGAAAATACTCTTCATTTCAGGCATTACTCATACCATAGATGTGAATGATGCGTTGAGTACTGTGTTATCATGATTATTATAAGAGGAACGATGATAGGCAAAAGATGGAGAGAGGGGCACAAGAAATCAAAAACCTCGTAAATAACGTCCGGGAACCTGTTGCGTTTACTGTCACAGAAAAGGAAACAACGAGCAATGCGCTTATGCTCAATAAGCAAGGTTAATTATGTCGGTTGCATCTTACGCGAGGACCGTCTAGCCCAGGGAGTCAACCCCGGAAATTACTTGCATCGACTTCTGATTTTAAGGTTTTCTTCGTCGACTCTCAAGTTTTTTCTATAAAAACAGCACACAACACAATTATTACACAAATAATTACACAAAATGGTTTAAAGGTAACAGACTAAGAATATGAATAAACGTTTTGGGGAAAAAATGGTTTAATAGAGTTCTTTTATTCTTTTTGTACTGTTATCATTCTTAATTTCATAAATGTAAACAATTTCTAGAAATTGAAACTTGCAGTTCATTGCACAAGTTTTCGGTTATCATTATTGGTAAATAAATAAGAAGTCCCAAAAGAGCAATGTGGATTTATTATTAGATGTTTTAAAGATTTATATACGAAAATAATGATCAATTTCATTAATATTTTTAGTATTAAACGGGATAATGGCCTTGTTTATACCGATTAGTCACCCGATGTATAATAGTCAACCCCTTGACCACCGTGGTCCCCCTTTCAAATGCATCGACCCCGAGGGAGTCGATAACCGACCTCGATGGGAACGTTTGATCGATTGATTGATTGTGTCCGGATCTGTCAACTGCTAAGGTCATTAATCCCGGAAGTGTAGTGCATGTCTTTGTCGCGAGTGGAGGCGGTGTTCTTTCCTCCGCCGCAATGCGAGAGCCGGCACAGATCTGTACCTAGGATTGCGTGGTTTTCCCCACCCGTCATCTCCCATCTGCAGAGCATCGCCCCAGACGGCTGACGCTCTAACTTCCAGACTAGTCTCCCTACTTGTAAGTGTGTGTGTGTGTGTGTGTGTGTGTGTGTGTGTTGAGATAGGACAAGGACGAGGAAGGAAATATTGCCCGCGGTCTGAGGCCCGTTTTTTGGGTACTGCTCCGGCATTCGCCTGATGTTGATCGGAGAAACCTCGGAAAACTACCGACCAGAGTAGCCGCTAGAATTTTCCTCCGGACAGCGGCTGAACGCCACCTACTTATGTAGCTAGCGTCGAGATTCTCGTCGTCGAGACCTAGGACCTCCTGGACAGAGGGACCGCAGTGACATCAGTTGATGCCCTGAGCCATCTCTCTCGGCGACTAGTGTCGAAATCCCGCCACCGTCGAGATTCGAACCGTAGGACCTCCCGGCGAGAGGCAGAGGACAGTGACATCAATCGATGCCCTGAGCCACCTCATGCGGTGAACCCTCGATCGAGCGCGAGTGTGGGGCGCAGGGACGGCGGTCCAGGCCAGCGGACGGCTTCCGCGCCGCGCCGGGTGGCTGGCCTTGTCGCCGCCGTGACGTCACACAGCGCACTCTGTGGCCCCGCAGCCGGGCGGGCGCGCGCTTATTTGCATACCAAACACACGGGGCGCCCTCGGTCGTCGACAGCCGAATTACCAGCGCCTGGGAAAAGAGTAACGTTTCACTCGTCGTCGAGGCGCGTCTATGATGTGCGGCGCGTCCAGTCAACGAAGCTCCTTATTCGTTAATGACTCGGGTGGTCCTGAAGAATCAGCGGACGTTACGTGACGTTGAAATGAGGTGAATAACACGTTTTAATATGTTGTTTCTCTTATTTTTGGAAAAAAGTTATTTTCATTACTATAACAATGAAAACATATTAATACACTGATGATTAATTTTCAGTCTCCTTTATGCAGGAGTCTTGACAGTGGCAATTAAAGTTAGTAAAGAGCCACTCGTAATGCAGTTCCTTAGGCGATTAATCTAAAAGATGGTTTCTCTATTTTTTCATCACGCTCCCGTTTCATAATGTTTTTCTCTGCATATATGACAAAGGAGGAACTTTTTTTTGTAAATATATTATAGCTATGAATTGTGCTACTCAATCAATACATTAAAACTAATATAATTACACGACACCTATAAAGTAACTAGCATTTTGTAGTCAACCCTGACCATATACTGCAAAATGGAATAAGAAGCAGGAGCAATCCCTAAGACTTTTTTAATTACAAACTTCTTCACTTCGTCACAAATATTCTTAAAGTTATGTCATCAGAATAATGTAATCGTTTTACTTCGTTATCACAATACTGTAATCGTTATATAAAACTTTAAATAAAATAAAAAAAGGACATACCACCACTAGCCAGACACATCAATTCGTTAGCAATTCAAGTTGTCTTCACCCTAGTTTCTAGGACAGTACTTAGGTTTTGAAAAACAAGGTCATCAACAAAAAAAAAAAAAAGAGGTATTTTAAAAACTTCCGTTGCAATTCCGTATATTGCTTCAGTGCTTGGCGAAATATAAAACATATATTTAATGTGACAGAAGAGTTAATTCTTACTATTCGTATCGCGTCATAAAAGTGGAGAACTTTTATTTCTTGTGCTCCAGTTTTACGTACATGCTGAATGCATGTAGACGCTGCGAAAATAACGTCTGGATCATTACCTCAAAATCTAAAAGCCATCGTAAAAGTCATATGACGGCGAAGTTAAACATCAACGGTTGAGTACTTTAATGTTCGGAAGCCCGTTCGCAAGGATTGAAATAGTGATAAAATTGCCGTAACATTAAAAAACTGCGAAACAAGTCTTGATGACACGTCTTTACAGTTTATTACATGTATTTGGAGGTGAAATACTTCAAGATGTTCTTACTTTTCTACGTAATATTCTATATTAATTTATTCGATTTATTATATTATGTTCATTGACATAACAATGCTTTTGGGACGCATTTGTATTTCTTCTGGTATAAGCTAAAATGTATCAGGCTTTGCAAGTTGTAAAGTAAATAAGAAAGATATATTACAAGACCCTGTTAAAAATACGGAACTCGAGTGTAATTAGTTTTCTTTCTGAAGTCTTTGTCGCACCTTTTAAAACTCTGATTAATCTAATTTTATCTCTGATAATTTTTACGGTTTGTTTTAATGCAATTCAAATGAAAACATTCAGATACAATTGATCAACTCATGGCTATCAAAATGCGCATTTACTTTTGGTACAAGAGTTGTACGGAGTAAATGTGCATAAACTTTTTTTAAAATTTATTTTCTTCGTGTTCGGCAGTTTTGCCTCTTGGGGGTTTGTACATTTTTATTTTTAACTAATGGATCCTGCAATGCTTGGCTATTGTAATGTATTACACTACATATGCAACTCTTCACGTGATTATTAATCACGTTTTACGTAACGCTCTGCAAACATTTCAATTGACGAAAGAGTGTGTTTCCGTCTCCCTCTTCCTGTCTTTTCATCTCTCTCTTCGTCTCTCTTCCTGTCTCTCTTTTCTCTCTCTCTCTCTCTCTCTCTCTCTCTGTATGTGTGTCTGGGTCTCTGTTTCTGTTTGTTTCTCTCTGCGACTCTCTCTGTACATGTCTCTCCCGGGAGTAATTTCACAATAGCAGGGGCAGAATACGCAATGAAGACGTCTTAATAATCGTACTTCAGTGTGCGGCGGGGTTACCGAGAGAGCGCCGTGGCGTAAAGCGCCATAATCAGGACTCTTGAGTCTACATAAAATCACCATCAACGCACGTCTATGTGCGAGAGTGTATGCACATTCCCATCGGACTATACCTATATTATTCCCGGAAGAGCAATCAATATGTTGACAAAGTTTTATCGCAATCGGATGAACGTTACAGTAGCGCATTAAGCACAAATCAAAAACATTGTTTTTTATATATATTAGATACCTAGCATTTGGACACACAACCTCTCACTCTTGTATCTTACTAGCTAATTTATAGGGTTTCATACTTATATTTCTAACACATTTCTCAAATTTTTACAATACATTATTCATTCTTAAATCTAGATACTTTTTAAACATACATTCAAAAATTACCTTTATATTGGAGTGAAAATTTACAAATTATTAACATACATTATTATGGTGGATTTTTTCATGGGGATTTTAACATATCTTCCGGATATCCTGAGCGTATTCTCTTGGGAATTTTTAATGTTTTCCCCATTGCAAATTTTATACTAGAGGATGGAATAAGTGTGAAACATTTGTCACCGTTATATCTTATATGATAGATTAGAGGCTCTATTTGAAGTCCTCTTGGAATATGTGTATTAGAAATTACCAAGGTTCCTTTGCACCTTTTCTTAAAAATTTGTTCTGTATTATCTGAAGTTTTTTCAGTATTGGTTTTAGCTGTGTTATTCCAGACAGGACAAGCATATGTGAGTGATGGCCTAGTAATAAATTTAAATATTAAAAGAGCACAATCCAAATTTAAGGCTGAGCGGAAGTTAATTAATGGATATAGTCTCGATATTTTGGTATATGTTGTATTGGTTATTAATTCAATGTGCTTTGTCCAAATTAACCTGCTAAAAATGGGGACCCCAAGATACTTCACTGGCGTATCAGATGCTAGTCACGGATTGATTGTTTAATACTAGTAGTCGAGGTAACGTTGGTTTACAAAGAGTAGACAATTTGGCTTGAGTTTTGATTGGGTTTATTTTTATTTTCCACTGTTGAGCCCAATTTAGAAAGCATGGATTATCCGCCTCGATGATATCTTTAGCTACTTTTACGTTGTGTATATTGCAGTATCGTCTATGAATGGCGCAATATTTGAGTTTTCTAATGTGGGAATGTCTGGAAAATGAACATTGAAGGGGTATGGCGATAGTGCAAAACTTTGAGATACCCCTGCTTACATTGTTCTAGTTTGTGAAAGTGCGAAATTTACTTTAACTCTGGGAATTCGATTTGTAATAAAACTAATTATAATGTCTTGAAAATAGAGTGATGAGGAGTATGAAAAGTAAACCAATTACAAATAGATTTGCATTAGTGACTGCAAAATTAATCCTGAGGTTCCAAGTAGTCCCACAGAGGTGGCACTGACCACACTTATTTTGACAGATAAATCGTTGCTCTATTTGTTGGTTGTTGTCTTACTTATAGACCAATACAGAATATCACCAAATATCACTGCTGTAAAACACTGTAAAATCACATCGCGCGGTCACCTCGGTCACCACAGTCGCAACTGAACCAAGATTACTGAGCGGCGCGCGTTCTGAACCGCGTGGTGGTCAGCCAAGAGTGTACATAAAATCTGAACATTATTTCTGAAACGAGATATAACAGAAAAAAATGGTAGCTCATGTTGTGGGAATAAAAAATACTAGCATAAAACGATTTCTTAAGAAATTTTAGATTTACGAACGAAGGTATGAAATGACTGAAGAGTAATAATTACCTTAATATGTCTGAAAGCAATAAATAGGTCCTAGTGTATCTGAAGGATTGTAAACATTGCTTATTATGAGAAAAGAGCTCTTATAGTTTGCCACATAACGCTATAAGATGATTCAAAGCAAAAAGAAGTTGCCTTCCCTTTTAAGGTTGTGGGCAGGGAGGATGTGAGTGTGAATGTGTGTGAGAGAGTGAGAAAGGGAGAGGGAGAGAGAGGAGGCATACAGACAGAGAATGGGAAAGGAAATAAGGACATCCAAAAGAGTGTAATAAATTGATTCGACACCTATGTGACTTTGAAAGTATGTTCTACCCCTCATAATTTCACCTCACAAAAATTAAAAAATCTGAAGCTCATGGCAAATACTCTGAGCGATCTGTTTATTTCGTAAGCTCCCCACGTGCTTCGCTCCAGATGCTACAGCTCCCTTGACCAAGTTTTCGGCCGCACCCACCCAGCCCCCTCGCGAGTTGGACGCGACCGGCGCGGCCGCCACCCACGCGGGTGACCGACCCCGCGGCCCCCACCGCCCCCTCCGCCACCTCCGCCGCCTCCGCCGCCTCGCCCGGGCCCGACCCGGCCGCGCTTATCACGGGAGTGCAATTAACAGCCGCTATCGGAGACGGCACGCGACGCCGCCGGCTAAATCGGGCGGCTCCCTCCCCCCTCCCCCTCCCACCCCCTACCGTCCCCATTGTGCCATCCCTACCCTCGGCGCGCCAGACAGACAGCACCGCGCGCCACCGCCCTCCCCCGCCCAACCGCCGGAAAAATCCCACTCGTGAAAAATATCAGATCGCGCGCGCGCCGGCTGCGGCGGCAAAAATACCCGCGCGCCCTCAGACAGAAGCGCGCGCGCGGGCGGGCGGCGCGGGACGGATTGCGCTTATCTGGTACAACTCGAGTCTTGTTGGGGGGCGAAAACTGCGCCATTCGCGTTCGGAAAGCGTGCCTGACAGCGGCGAATCTCCGAGCACGACCAGGGCTGTTTGCTTACGAGCTGCATGATACGATAAGCGTGATTGATGTTTCAGACAATTTCGGTGCTTGCTTAGGAAGAATTTTGAAAATTAGAAAAATACCTTTCATTTATTGGTCTTGAAATAAAGAATTGGAAATAATTAGTTTGTGATAACGAATGTCAAACTCTTGTGAGTGTCTGCTGTTCAATTTCGGTTGGGAATTTCAATTTCTCACATTTTATATTATTTGGTGTATATTAATTTGTCAAGAACTATAATTGGAATTAAAACACATTTTACATCAAAAATCTGTAAAACATTCGGCCTACTCAATGAATTATTACGATGAAATGTATACATTTTGTGCTTATATGTGACACATATTTCACAATCATTTTTTCAAAGGTAGGATTGAATTTAAAGTTTCCTTGAATATGTAATGGTACTCTAAATACGTATTTCCTCGTTACCCAAAAGAGAAATCACTGTGAACGGTAGAGACCCGTCCCGTTGCATGCAGAATTTGAAGTATTTTCAACGAGCGCAGGCTAAAGCCCCGGTGACGCATCGCCAGTACTAAATCCGAAGCCCGCGCCGTCCACCTGCGGCGCGGGACGCCGACCCCAAAGCGCCGTCCTCAAGGGGAGTCATTCACAGGGGACACCCCGCGGGGCGATTCTTCTTCTTCCTCTTCTTCCTCCCACGCGGCGCGGCGCGGCGCTCCTATTTCCACTCGCAATCAGCCGAAGCGGCGCCCCCGCGGGCGACGGGCGACGACCCGCGACGCGCCCGCCCACGCCCCGGCCGCCCCGCGGGCGAACAGGCGAGGGCGGGAGCGGGCGGGGTCACTGCGATGAGGCGCCGAACTTAGTCGAACGATTGATTGATTGTGATTCTGGTGCTTCAACGGCTAAGCTCATTGGCCCGTACGTGTAGTGCATTATTCTCACGGGAGGTGGCAATGATCTGCAATAGCAAGGCAGTGGCATATAAAGCAATTCAAAATTTGTTCGGACAGCACAGAGGCAGTGCGACATGTGAGGTAGGACCAAGGGGTGGGATGACGAAGCTGACATCGACGATAATGGTGCAGGAGGAGAGTGCCAGGCGACAACAGGGATGGTGGGACAGCAGGAATAGTGGGTGGGTAGTGGAGACTCTGAGTACACCATGGTCGGGGGGTGGGGGGCACAGGGGCGAGAGGGATAGCGGGGGTCGGTTTGGGAAACCGCGGCGGGTCGTTAACGCACGCTGCTCAATGTGGAAAGTCGGTGAGGTAATAGCAAGGGCGGTGAACAGACTTCATAGGCTAAAGCTGGCTAAGGGACACGAAGGAAGCGATGGTGTGGCAACTGAGTCAGGGCCGCGGTGGCTACTTGGTAAAAATGTGACGTCGCGCTGGCGAGATATATTAAATGGATATCGAACCCTGGGTACGGTGAAGACGATTGGAACGGAGTAAACAGCGCGACCAAGCTGTTGTTGCGGTTGGAAACCTGTAAAGCGTAGGTAGGGGTGTGACGTTGCAACGGGAAAGAGCTTGAGTTAGAGCAGACGGTCTATAAAAGGACCGCGAGCTGGAGATCTGCATATGTAAAGCGTAGGTAGTGGTAAGGAGACAGTGCAACGGGGAAGCGGGTAAGTTGGTCATTGACCGTTGGGGACGGTGGAAACTGACTGCGGGCGGCGGTTATGGCGGTATAAAAGGGTTTCAAGATGGACGCGTAGTTAAGGGTAGTGCGACGTTGCAGCAAGGAATCGGACGTGGGGCAGTGAAAACTCCATCGGTCAGCCTATAAAAGGACTGCATTGAAGGATGAATTATAAAGGAAAGGATAAAGGATGAATTGAAGGAAGGATTGAATATCTGCTGTAAAACGGATAGGTAAGAGACGTGAAGCGGGGAGACGAGTAAGTCGGAGACTGGCCGTGGGGACAGTGGAGCCGGGCGGCGTGGCGGTGGCGCTGTAAAAGGATCGCGGGTGGGAGACCTGCCTGCAGAGAGCGGCGAGCGCGTGTAAGTTCTGAGTTGCCGGCGCGCGGGATGAATTACGAGCTCGTCGTGCATTAGCGCGTTCAGACACGACGATTAACCTCACAAACCGACGGTGATTGCGGACAAGATGCATACAAATGGGATATCTTTGATAATTTTCTTTGCTTATTTAAAATTATTCTGTATTTTATGAAATCATATCTCCACTTGTATTCCGAGTAATTATTTAATTCTTGCCTTTCATGCGAGACATGAAATTGAATGAATTTAAATATATACACCGAAGAACCAAAAATCTGGTACGCCAGCATAGTATCGTGTAGGGTCCTCGCCGCAACGCGACGTGACGTGTACTCGACTAATGTCTAAAGTAGTGCTGGAGGTAATTTACACCATATATCCTGGAAGGAGTACGAGGGGGTGGAGAACTCTTTTGAACTGCACTGGTGGTGGTCAGTGCAAGTTTTTAAATACAGAACAGGGATCCTAAAGCTACTCTGTGACAATTCAGGACATGTGGTCAGTCGCATTGTGTTGCTGGAATTGCTCAAGTCCGTATGGATGTATAATGAACATGAAAGGGTGTAGTGATCTGTAATGATGCTTACGTACGTGTCACCTGTCGGAATAGTATCTGGACGTATCAGGTGTCCCATATCACTCCAAATGTACACGCCCCATCACAGAGCCTCCACCAGCTTGAGCAGTCCCGTTGACATGCAGGGTTCATGGATTCATGAGGTTGTCGCCATACTCGTACTCGTCCATCCGCTCGAAACAATGAGAAGCGAGGACTCGTCTGACCAGGCAACGTGTTTCCCGTCAGCAACTGTCCAATGTCGGTGTTGACGGGCCCAGGCGAGGCTATGTGTCGTGCAGTCATCAAGGATACACGGGTGGGCCTTCGGCTTCGAAACTCCATATTGATAATGTATCGTTGAATGGTTCTCACGCTGACCCTTGTTGATGGCCCAGCGTTGAAATCTGCAGCCATTTGCGGAAGGGTTGCACTTGTACAACTTGTAATGATTCTCCTCAGTTGTCGTCGGTCCCGTTCTTACGTATATCGATTATACAAGTCTACTTGAAATTGTTTCTTTGCTCAGTAGCTTTTTAAGGTGATTATATACCATGAAATGTGATACAATATATGGGCGATTCTAAATTTATTCGAATTATTTTATGATATGGACATTTCCGTGAGAATGCTCAAAAATTAAATATAATATTAATTTTGAGTTCACTCCAATATGAACTTAATGAACCTACCTAATGCTTGTAACGTGGCAAAAAAAACTCAACGTGCGCTTTAAATTCTCATGGAAGATACTCACGATATCCTGAAAAATCATCTTACCGTATCCGAAGGCTATAAAACCTTCCGCAACGGCCAAGGTTAAGAAATCCGAATTGCCTGAACTGCTCCCAGCCCAGAACGAAGCGGTACTCCTCGCGGCGCGCCGTGCGCCGTGCGTGAATCTGCCTAATTCGCCCTTCCGTGAGCTGTCCCGAGCGGTTGCTGGAGTGCTGTAATATTGAGGGTGGGAACCCCGCCGCCAGGGCGCTCTGCGTTCCTCGAACGCATGAAAATTCATTGCGTTCACACGTCGATACCCCGCGAGCCGCCCCGGCCTGCACGCAGGCGGCGCCGCCGCTTCCCGCTTCCGATGTTTAAGTAAATACGTCTGCGTTTATTCTTTTATTGACCCGCGCGCTCCCACGGCGCATTCGCCGCTTTCGCCAGCCCCGTTGCCACCGTACTGTCACCGCACCCGCCACCCGCGCCTCGGTCACCGTTACTGACACCACCAGCACCGTCTTCACCGTTACTGACACCAACACCAGCACCATTGTCACCGTTACTGACAACCACCAGCACTGTCGTCACCGTTACTGACACCACCACCAGCACCATTGTCACCGTTACTGACAACCACCAGCACCATCGGCACCGTTACTGACACCACTACCACCGTCAGCGCTAGTGACACCAGCACCAGCACCATCGTCACCGTTATTGACACTAACACCAGCACCATCATCACCGTTATTGACACCAACACCATCTTTACCGGTACTGACTGGGTCTTCCGTGTATGCTAATTTTAATAGCTTTGTCTATTTGTTTGTTTAATCAATCCTTAATTTTTTAAATATATACCTACAGCAAATTTATAATATATTAATTATAAGAATATTTATTTCACTTTGAGAATCTAATTATCTCTCGTGTACAAAAAATACCTTTTTTTCTGTAGCAAAAACAAAACAGTTTCTACAAGATAACTTGCCCCTCCATCCAGATCTAATATCAGAATTTCTGTATCGGCGTCAGTTTTCTCGTTCTCATGTATCTGGCAAAATGACACGCTCTTATAACAACAGGTCTAAATGTATACAGTAAAAAATACAACAGAAGTGTTAAGAAAAGTGAAGACACATACCTAAAATATTTCCTTCCCGATTTCTTGCGATAAAAAAGTCTCTTCTTAAGGTCCATAGTCGGACGACATTGACTCACTCCAATTGCCCTGGTAACGTCTTTCTATTTCAGAAAGGTTTTGGTGGAACCATTCCCGAAAAATGTTCAAATGAACATCAAGAAATTTTTACATTTAATGCAGTGTAAGTGGCACGATACATCCCATGCGGAGGTATGACTTCAATAGTTAATGACAACATCGCGATAGTTCTATCACTTACGGTTGCCTAAACAATTTTTACAGGCACTTGTGAATAACAGCTATGTCATTTTTCAACATAATTCACTAAATCAAGGAAATGTACATCGCCCATTAATTTTCTAATTTACGGTCCTATAAATATTCCTTTATTTTTGCTTCACTGATCCTTGAGACCTTCTCTCGCAAGTACATAAATCAACGTGATGTTTTGTTCATGGATTTTACAAAGTTTTTGACGAGTCCCAATTTAATGTGGTGTGGAGAAAGGTAGCCATTTTTGCGCTCAACAGCAGGATTATTAACCACATTTCTCTCTCCAGGCAGTAAATCCAATAGGATTTTTTCTGACTCTTCTGTCTCACTCACATGAAAAGCAACAGGGTGGGGGGAGGGAATTCCTTGTCGTGGTTGACAACCTTGCACCTGAAATAAACTTCCTAACATTTCCTTATCAGAGACTGAAAGTTCCGTTTTTTGCGATTTCAGAGTTAATTCTCAGCAGATATAACAAAACAGGATTTGGGATATTTATACAGTTGTGAAATATATCTGAATTAATACATAGCGCAAACTTTCATGACACTAAAACAACGATTAGTCTTATCCAAGCCACTTTCAACGATGTCAGATCTGTCAATCCTAGGACGCAACTGGAAAGAAACGAACACGATTCTATCTGATCGAACATGACTTATGTTGTCAAACAATTTTCAACTCCTGGAAGTGAATTTGCTGCAGTCAAGAGCATGTATATAAATTCCTTGCGCACATTTCGATTGTTCCTGAAAAATTACATTTTCAGAATAATTAAACGACGCTACAGCAAATCAACCAAAATGCAGCGTTTTGAAGCATTCCCGTAGAGGGAGTAGCGTATCGCAACGAAACTCAGCCCAAAAGGCAAAAGATGATTTCATATTCGAAGTCAGTGTCCAAGAATTAGCTAAGAACACCATTCACATCCTTTGTTACAAAAATTCTGTTTACAAGTGTTATATGGCTAATGGTCGGCTTCAGCAAAACTTTCGCTGATCAAAATCACACAAAATTGTCTTACACACCACTCAAATAACCGGAGGCTGAAGAGTTTTTTTATCAATTTCAGGGCGCATTGAAAATTAATAATATAGTTAGCTATCATTTAAAGTTAAAATGAACGAAAACTTGTGTGAATTCGCTTCTTCAATAAAACATAATATTTTTCAGTGGTATCTCTATTAGAAATCTTAATGTCGGCAAAAGTTCCGTTTTCTTCTGCAGAGACAACGGGTTTTTGTTTTAAATGACTTGGCAAACTAAGAACATTACTGAAATTGCTTTGCTTCTCAAATTACCCGAAAGATTACTTCATCCTTAAATCTCTTAAGGTCGTGTCAACGACTGCGTCTAAAAGTTAATTTCTCAGTACTCGACAAGTACTACACACTGCAGATGGACGATCATTTCGATAGCGTCAACGTTTATAATATGGGATTGTGAACAGTCTATGAAAGGGAAGTAGGTTTCCTCCTTCGTTTAGTTCGTCCCAGATTTGAAATTCTGTACGTATTACGTCTTCGGGTTCTTGAACTTCTGCCAAAGGTTTCTCGGGGACGAAAAAGTGTATGCTGTTCTTAAGACGGTCTTGTTCGTTGATTATTCTCCAGAATATCTTTGCTGTCTTCTCAACATTTCCACTCAGAAAACAATTCCGGCGGCTTTGTGATGAAATGTTCGCTTTGTGAACTGACTTGAAATGTGTTATTACGAGACGTTAAATATAACAAGAAGATATATAATAACAAACGCTTTTTGTGTACTTTGAATTGGATGCTAGTATTGAAAGTTTGCAAATGCAATAGAAGTATGTTACAGCTAAGTGTTTCGAAGAGGCTTCAACAATATCTGAGAGTATAAACGTGAAATGGGTTAGGCTAGAGATCCCAGAATTTAAGTGAACGTCCACAGAATGCACTTCCCCCATAGTTTGTAACTTTTTTGTGTGTTGTTTTTTCGACATTAAATAATTAAACAAATAATCCAGAAACATTATATGTACATTATTACTCACATTGTTTCAATCTCGTCCTGCTTGCTGCTTGTCATAATAATTACAATAAATCTATCTTCTACTTTTTGTCGTACAAATAATCTGCAATTTTATGAAGGTCTAGTTTGTCCAGCTCTTTTTGGAAGCACTCCAAAACCACGAACATCAGACCCCCTATAGAATCCTAGAACGTCAAAGTTAATACTGTTAAATCTATATCAACCATAAGGTGAAAGTATTGCAAAGAAGCAGTTTCGGCAATTCAGGCTTAGTTCTTACCATTGCAGAAAAAATTAATGTTTTACTGATCGCTACTGTGAAAGCAATTGGAAAGGGAATTATTCCTTAAATGAAATCATTTGACTTCATCATTTCTTTGGAAATGAAGCCACTTCTGCAATCAGATATAATTGAAGCTAGTTGTAATCTAGTTGAAAGGCTGATTGTAATCATGACCTGAAAAGTTCTCTGAAATTTCTTTGTCAGGATGAGAACAAATTTAAGACATGTTTGAAAAGTTGTTGACATGCAACGAACTGAAAATACTCACTTCAACTGTAAGAAACACATACATTGTTCACCGATTGGACGGTAGCTATGAAACTACCTTGACAGAGACCTCCAAAGAGCATGAAGAATAACACTGTCGATTTCTTCCTCTCCTTGATAGTACATTTCAGAACTGAATGACCGTTATTCTCACACACTAACGACACATCTCCCCATTGGAGTCGGAAAACTCATTGAATTTAAGCCTTGTGAAGATGACATTACAATTACTTCAAAATAATTTAGTTTCAATATTTCAGTGGTAATATCGAGATTAGTTTGCCACAGCGTCACAGTTATCATGAATTTAGTGACTAGCGTATTCACCAGAAACAGACTATAGATGGCTAGACCAGTTAAATAAAGTTGATAGAAAAAAATATCCTAATTTTTATAAGGATGATTTCTGCTTTTTTTTAACAATTCTAGTATCTAGTTGCAAATATAAGAGAGGTCTTCCTAAACTTGTAATTGTTAAAAATAAGCTTCGAATCACAATTATGCAGATCTTTGAAGAGAAAAGATGTAGATTTTTTTACAGTCACTCCAGTTGGGTTTTGTGCTGCTAGAAATATAGAAATCAATCAATATGTGTGATGTTATAAGATTTGGAGAAGTGGGAGAAAATAGCAACTAAAATTATAAATCGTTGATTAGTTTGTTTTTAAATTGAAATAAAGTATACTTAAATTATCAAAAATGTGTTAAATAGATAGAATAAATGTTTTTAGGTTCATTGTTTCATTAATTTGTAGTCCATTAACTTGAATTTGGCACCCCCAACGCCGTTAGCCGTATCAAACAATGATCCCACTACAGGAAACTGATTATTCAACCTCGCAGGTGGACCAACACCTTGCTGAATTCCAGCATTACTGATGGAGGGCACAACAAACTGTTAAGTCATTTTCAGCCACGTGTCCAAATAGTTTTGATGCCATATGTATGCAATTCGTTTGCTTTCTTTAATGTCTCTGGCCCGCACTTTCCTTCCCAACAGTGTGACTGGCCCAATGTAACCAAATGTTTATTACCAATGTAACCCAATGTAACCAAATGTCAAATGCACATTGATCCAAGTGACCGCCCAAACCGGCGTCCTTGAGTGCGGTTCGCAGCGCTGGAAGGGAGGGGCGGGCGGCGGCAGCGCTCGCGGAGCGTGTCGGCCGGGACCGCCACGCTCCGCGCCGCGACGCTCGCGCCCCGCTCCAGCGCCCGCGCCGCGCCGCGCCGCGCCGCGACGCTCCGCGACGCCCAGCCCACGCGCCGACGCCCCCGCGCGCGCCGGCCACGCGCCACTGGCACCCGCTGGCCAATTGGGGAGCTCGCTTCTTGCAAGCTGTCTCTAACCAAGAGGTTGTTCCGCTTAGGAGCCGGGGGAGGTGGAGCACGGCGTCAATTGATGTCACTGCAGTCCGGCAGGTCCTAGGTTCGAGTCTCGATAGTGGCAGGATTTTCGACACTGGCTACATAGCTATGTCGCTTTCAGGCGGAGAACAATTGTAGCGACCGGCTGCTCTGATCGGTAGTTTTCCGTGTTTTTTGTTTTTCGATCAAAACCAGGCGAAGGCCGGAGAGGTACCCTAACGAACGGCTCACGGATAGGCAGGCGAGGAAGCGGACCGCGTGCGGTCTTTTCTTCCCCTTCGTTGTTCTCTCCTTACCACTCATTCACACTTACACCAACCTGCACTACCGACCACTTGTCGGGTTATCTGACGGGTGCTTCGAGCTTGTACTGGCTGGAGCGGCTTGAAGGAGAGATGCTTGAAGGTGAAAACTTCCGCACGCCGACGTGTAGGTCTGTTCCGAATTTCTGCCCCAGCCCCCCCCTCTGGCCCCGCCCCCAACCCCCTCCGTCGGCTCCGCTCCCTGGCCACGCCCCTCTGGCTCCGTCTCCTGGCCCCGCCCCCTGGCCCTCCTGGCCACGCCCCTCTGGCCACGCCCCTCTGGCCCCGCCCCCTGGCCGCCACCTGCCGCCGCGCTCGAGCGCCCGCGGCGCCGCCTCCAGCGGCGCGTGCCGCCACAGCGCGCGCCCACACCTGTCCGCCGATGAGGGCGGGGCAGCGTCCACGCGCCACCGCGCGCCCGCCATCTCTACCGCAGCGCGGAACGAAATCTCGCGACCTCGCGGGCGACGGACCAGATGGTCGGCGCGTCATTGCAGACTCGCTCGACGCCACCGCCACAACCTCCCTCGACTGTTAAATAAATAATGGATAAGCTGCGGACGTGTAGGCACTTAAAATTTGAAATTGGCGTTTTTAAAAATATGTTCCCACAGCGAGGCAAGCGCTTTATTAGACAGGACAGAGCTGCGACTTAGCACGCGTAGCACTAGAGCCACAAACAGGTCAGCGAGGATCGTCCTACTGCCCACTCCACCAGACGCTCTCGCAGAGGGGCGATCCGATCTGTAACCTTGGTAACCTGTAACTCGAAAATTTGCCGTATGTGTCGTAATGACTGCTAGATCGATATTATATTCTGCGAGCAAGAATCTTAAAAAATATTTTTGTAGCCGTGATAGCACTGGCATTCAAGTTCAATATAATTAAATTATTACGTTTGTTTTTATCCATGAATAAGAAAATCTAAATTATAGAAATTAAGATAGGATTGAAGAAACGATTGTGTGCAGGTGTGAATAATAGGGATTAAAGCATTAATGATATAATTAACAAGATCAGAAGGATTGGGGAGAGGCGGGGGTGAAGGAAAGATATTTTGGGTGTTTTAGGAAGAACCTTTATAAGCAGCATTTACCCACTGCAAGGTGTGAGAATTAAAAAATATTTTTAAAAAAAATTAGGGGTATCACAAGTTCATGAGGGTTATATGGAGCAGGATGTGGCATACAGTTACTAAAAATAGGCATTTGAATAGGTACATAAAATTCTAATATAGGTATTTAAATAGACATAAACTATTTATTATTCCCCGACTAGAAATGCCAGAGAAGGTTTGCACAACAGAAATGTCGTTAATAACACGGATTATGATAATGAATAGTTGAATATTGCTTCAAATTATCCAATGTGTACTACCTGATGTCTCCTTTCTGTTATTTGAAAGGATGATCTTCAAGACGGCGACGTTCCTTGATTCTTATAAAAATATAAAAGCGGGTTTAAATATCCTTTATGGTACAATCACTGCAGTCGCTATCGCCATCACCACCGCCACCATCACCATTACGGTCACTGTTACTTGTGCTGCTGCTGCCTAGGGGAAGCACCGAGTCACCGCCTCCGCCATTGCTGCCATCGGTACATCCACTTTTCATGTCACTCCGACTCGTGTGCAATTTTCCAGTCTGACCTCCACGCACTAACTCGTTCGCCTTGTCGATGCTTCAGTCCTGCTACTGCCCCGTGTCTCCCTGCCACTGCTCTATCCGCTCTTTCCACATCCCCCTCCAATTCCTGCTTCACCCGCTTCTTGACATCTACTTCAACATCGTCCCGAAATCCACTTTACCCTTGAGATCTTCTCTTAATCCAAATATTTCACCGTCTGCTACCTCAGCGGCAGCAGAGTTACTACCTATATGCTTCGCTCTTCCTGGCAGGTGCAAGTCAGATCATCCGTAACAACTACTTGAGGGACTGTAACATTGTCCTAAGGCATCGCGGTAGATAGTCTCCCGAATTCTCATGAAGTCTGGTTAGATGTCAGACACACTTGACTGAGGTAATGACTGGGAGGTCTGGTTCTAGTTCGGCGCACACAAAGCTACTTGATGTCGGAACCACTAATGAATCTGAGACAAAATCTTAAATGAAACGTGGGGAAACAAACTTAATTTCGAGGTAATTAGGAGTTGTTTCTCTTTTTATTCTCAATTTCAAATCAAAGATGACAGAGAATCTTATAAATCATTGCACAGATTGTGTGTTTAGTTCGAAATTATGTTTGTAAAAAGTTACTTTATTTTAAAATATAGGACAAAATATACAATAGCTACAAACTTTTCATCGAGCCATTTTCAAACAAAAATCATACCTAACGAAATATTTGCAACAGAAATTAATCTAAAGCTCTGAAGAAGTGTTGCCAAAAGTATTTGTGAAATCACATGTGAAAATTTCGTGAATAATGTATGCATGATATGCATTTCAATGATTCTTGTGCAAATTTTGTGGCGTTCCATGATTTCGAAGGTTTGGAGAAAGAAATAATATCCCACGATGTAGATATTAAACTGTATTAAGGGTCAAAAATTTACTACACATGTTTAATTAATTATTTATCAATTGTTGTCATTTGAACTTTAATACGTGATCAATACCGTTATTATGGAGACTTAAAAATTCATCTGTACTATTTTCACGTGTGCAGCTGGAAAATGAAAGAGCTACAAGAATCCACTTTTTGTTTTTTGATTGATTGATTGATTGATTAGTGATTCCGGGCGAGTCAACTGCTCAGATCATTAGTTCTGTAAGTGTAGTGAATATTCTTCCCTCATGATGTGGCGTTGACCTCCCCCGCCCCTGGATGGTGAGATCTGTCGTCTTGCGGGGTTTTCCCCAACCAGGCACATCTCACCAGCGGAGCGGAGCCCCAGCCGGGATAAGCGGTGAGCTCCCGGCCGGTGACCCGCCATGTGCGGTAGTGTAGTGCATGTAAGAGTGTGTGTAAGGGGTGAGGATAAGACACGGTAGAGGAAGGAAAGATGGTCCATGGTCCGTTTGTTAGGGTGCTGCTCCGGCATTCGCCTGGTGTTGATCCGGAAAAACTTCCGATCGGAGCAGTCGGCCGCTAGAATGTTCCTCGAGACAGCGACTGAACTCGACCTAGTTGTGTCGAAGATCCTGTCACCGTTGGACCTCGAAGCCAGGCCTTCCCGAACAGAGGCCTTGCAGAGACATCAATTGACGCCCTGATCCACCTCGTCCGGCCCACTTCTTGTGATTATTGTCCTGTTTCTCTGCGAAGACGTGCCTGCGCGCACGCGCGAACAATTGCCTTCGCCGCCGGATCGGAACAACGGCTGCACGGGCCGCCGGCGCCGGCGTCGCCAGCGACAGGTGCACGCGCGCGGCGTGGCGGCGCGCGTCCAATCACGGCACGCTCCATCGCTGGCGACGACGCGCCACGTCACGCCACGTCACGCCACGTCACGCCACGCCGCCCTGCGGTCCGACACCCGCACCCGTCCGCAGCGATTAGCCGCTCTTGGTCTGGCTAAGGGCAGTGCGTGGCGGCTAAGCCTGATTGAGCCACAGACACCACGCCTTGCTTTGCTTCACTGCCCATCGGTTCCGTCGACACCTGCCTCCTCAAATGTCAGGGGAGAGCAGCTAGGAAGGCCAGTTAAATCGTAATGAAATTTTGTTGAAATTGCGCAATAGGAGTTGTAAGTAAACTCTCTCGTCTTGATTTTTGAAGACGTTAATTTCTTTGGCCTCTTAACTTCAGAGCGAATAACCACTCTGGATATATGAGATCACTGAAATCACGAAAACTGTCATCTGCTCTTCAGTTTTCGCTTTTTTTTTTATTTTTCGTTTGGGAGAAATGGGTATGAAGGCCAGTAGAAATAATATCAACATTTTTTATACTCCCAGAACAACAGACGTACATTTTTTATACTAAAAACAAAATAAATGTTTTTTGATCATTCATCATCTTTTGACTACATCTTTATTTTATTATTCATTAGTCTTTTAAATATATTTTGCAGTTAAAGTAATGAAAAAATTCCAAGGGCTGTTGTAAAATTGCATCCTTAGTTTTCAGCCACATTGAAATTTACTTCGTAATTTTGTCTTTCATTCATTATTGATGACCTGCTCGTTCACAACATGCTAAGAAAAAGAGGTAAAAGACAAGGTTGAAAAAGCTATTGAAAGTTTCTCAGGTTTGGATATAGTAAATACCTACCACTTTTTACTAATGAATTGGAAGATTTTTATCGTGTTTTTAATATTTCACCTGAGTCTGAAGAGGATTTGTGGTCTTAATGATCATTAAAAGATTTTCTAAAAGAAATAACTGATGTGTAGTTAACGTTTTGTAGTAGTAGAGCTGTACAACACTTAAAGCAATAAAGAAAATGTAACTTTTGCTAAGATCAAACATACCTCTGGATGTTACAAAATACCAATAGTCATTGCAAAACTATTATTAAAGATGAGAAATAGTGCGTGCACTGATGATGTCAGAAAATAACATGAGAACAATACAATGAAAAACTTTGAAAAAAAAGGAATAAGATTATTCGACTTAACTTTATCTCTTACCTCATCCTTCATTTACACGCATTCCTTGGCGTTCTCTGCTAATGTATGCGTTTCAAATACGAGGCACATTACGAGGTAGGAAATGAATACATTTCCCACCCCGCCATCTTATTCATCTCGCCTGAAACAAGAATGTATGGATTATTTATGGATTAGTCGGCAGCCTTACGCGTGTTGCCCTGCACGCGCCAACACCTTTCTGGTTTATATTTCCTCCGCTTGCGGCCGCTTGCGACAGTGGGTGCCTCGGGCAGCGCCGCGCGGTGGGGCAAGCGATGGCGCAAGCCCGGGATCGAGGCCCGCGCGCGCCGGGCGAGCGCCGCTGATAACGGCTGATAAGGCGGCGGGAGCTCTTTCCACGCCCACGAGCATTGTGCGCGGCGCTTCCGCCCTCGCGACGCCGACGCCGACGCCGACGCCTTGCAACACGGGAGGCGCTGGTGGTCTTCGTTGCAGCAAGGTCTATTGTTAGTAACGCCAAGGAAATGGTGTTTCATTGCAGGGAATGCAATGTGCAGTCAAATTGTTCCACATAATAGAAAAAAATACAGTAAACCTTCGTTAACACGAATTCCAAGGGACTGAAATAATCGGTGTCTTGTTATAACAAAATCGTTTTATCCTAGTTTTATATGTGACCTAATTACTACGTTTCTTTGACGGACCCAAATTTGGTTCGCTTTACGACGAATTTCGTACTAACGAGAGTTTTCTGAATATTGTTTTGTCAACTGTCACTAAGCAGCGAATTAAGTGGCTCTTGAACTGTCCGTTAACAGTAAACACTGAAACGATGAGTATTACAGCAAATAGATATTTAGTTTCAAGTTTCCATATGCATTTTGAATCTTGACTATTTTGCATGTCCATGTTTTATAAATGTTTACCTCTCTTAATACAACTACAAAAACAGAAATATAATCATGGGTAATTGTAATAAATTATAATTCATTATAATAATACAAACTTTTGTATGAAGTTAATAAAATATTTCTAATTTTGGTGATAGCATATTAAATTTTTTATGCGTTGAAATTATTCAAATCTAATACAAAATGCTGTAAATAAAACGTATTGCTACAATTTAATCTTTTTGCAATAAAGCTTCGCAGGATATGAATTTAAATTCATAACATGTTTAAACATCTAGGAAAGAGAACTGTGAAATCCCATTAGGATTGTAATTGCTGCTAGCTGTTGTCAATACCCCCTCCAGATTGTCAATGAATAAAGTGTTCAAGTAATTGAGCCTGGCATCCAACACGTACGGCTGGGTATTGCATTTTCATTGTGAAGAATTGTTATATTGTGGCTGCGACGGTGCACCACTCGTGCAAGGAGTCGCGCTCCTCTGGCTCGCGACCACCACGACCCTCCGTTACGCAACGCCCGGAGGCGGTGGGCACTGGGCGGTTAAATTGAGTGCGCCTGCGCGGACAGCCGGGCGCGGAGACATTAGAGCTCAACCAGCGGCTCAGGGCCGTCCGCGCGCCGTCACGGCCCAACCCGCCCCCCACCGCCCCCGCCCCGCCCCTCGCTCGCTCCACCGCCACACCGCCCCCGCCCCGCACCGCCCGCGTCCCACCTCGCCCCGCACCTCCCCCGCACCTCCCCCGCCCCTGCTTCGCACTGCGCCGCCCCGTTCCTCCCCGACACCTTCCCTCCCCGCCACACCACCCCTTCCCATCCCGCTCCCGCCCAGCCGTCCCTCCCCATGCCCATCCCCACCCCCACGGTGTATTCAAGTTAATTCACCCTGCATTCGCCCTCCTGTGCCTGTCGCACCGCCTCCTCGCCGCTCTGCCTTGCCCGCTCTCCCGTCCCCCCTCCGCGCCGCCAGCGCCGCCTCGCACCCCCTCGCACCGTCCCGCACCTCCCTGCACCGCCGCACACTGCCCCCGCACCACCCCGCGCCGTCATCGCCCCTCTCTGTCACCACTCCGCCCCCGCTCCGCACTGCCCACCGTCCCTCTGCCACCCCTCCCCTCCCCGCCAACTCCCCTCTCCGCATCACCACTCCTCCAGCGTCCAGCTCCCGCCCCGCCCATCCCGCCCCATCCCCGCCACCACGGTGTATTCGAGTTAATTCCCCCTCCACCCGCCCTCCTGTGCCTGCCGCAACGCTCCACCGCCGCTCTGCCCAGCCCGCTTCGCACCCGCGCAGACACCGCGCAGACACCGCGCCCGCGCCGCGGTCATCGCGCCTTCCAGTTGGGAAAGGGGCGTCTTCGTCTTCGTGCGACTTCCGTTGAATCACATTTCTCAATCTTGTAGACTTTTCCCTTTGTTTCAATTCTTTAGCATCTCTTGCTTCGTATTTGTTTTATTCCCATTTTCCTTCTTGTAGAGATTAACCGATGTGTCTTCATTCGCATATTTAAGTAATATTTTCACTAAAATTCGTATTATTTGAAATTAGAAAAACAACTGCAAAAATGCCACCAAATGGTTGCATTTTTTCCAATTGTCTTTTTTCTTTCTTTCTATCTTTCTTCCTGTCTTTCTGTCTGTCAGTGTGACTGTCTCTGTCTGTCTGTCTTTCTGTCTTTCTTTCTTTTTATTTTTGTTTTTCTTCCTTGATAAGCTCTATCAAATCATTCTCACCATTCTCACAAATGCCTTGAGTTCAACTGAAATTTCCAGAGATTTGCAGTCCATTACGGGATGTTGATAGCAACAAAATACCAACAAAATGTGATGCCTATAAAATAACCTCCAATAACTTTTTTTTTTGTTTTTGTTTCAAGTAACAGGCAATAAAGGTATGTACTAGGTACATTTAAAAATACCTCATCAAATGTCTGAAGGCGTAATCTCGCCCCAGAAGTTGTAATCAGCTCTTTTATAACGTATCCCTGCTGTTATTTACTTAACCTTATGGGAAGAATTAAACGAAGCGAGAGCTGTTGCGGAGGGAGGATGTACGCACACAGCCTGTCCAAGCAGATCCAGAACACGCGTTCCCGCGTCGGCCGGCCGTGGCTTCCGCTCGCTTAGCCAGGTAGAGCGCGGTGGCGCGGCGGGCGGCGCGGAGCAACAAACCTCCGAAGCAAAGCCCCCTCCCCCGCCCCCCCCCCCCCCCGCTCGCTACCTCCATCACCTCAGGGCGCCCCCGCCGCAACGTGCACGGGCCTCGACTCCGCCTCCATCGCCCCCCGTCCCCACTGCCCCCGCCCCCGCCCCCGCCCCCGCCCTCCGCCCTAAACCGCCCGCGCGAACGCACCGGAAGCGCCGAAATAAATTCGGCGGTGGGCCCGCGGGCGGCGAGCGCGGGCGGGGCGCGGAGTGGCGAGGCGAGGCCGTTTCCGCCGCCGAATGCCTCGCCTCGCCTCGCCTCGCCTCGCTCCTCGGAAGCATTCACGCAGAAACTCCCAGAGATCTGTGCCAGGTCGCCCAAGTGTCGTGGAGTATTGTGGTGGTCCAGAAAGGGAAGGTGGACGTAGAACGTCTATTTTGTGAAGTAGGTTACATCGGTTTGAAATAAGCGAAATGGTTGAAAGTGATGTCACTTTCATGTGCGAAGAGTAAGGTTGCAAAGAATGTGTGCCGAGAAGTGCGGAAAGTTAAAAAAAGAGACGTGTACCATCGTTGAAAGAGTTTCTCGCTCGAATCAGACAGCGAACGCGTTTTTTTGGAGGCGTTTTTACTCGTTATGTACTGAATGAAATTTGTGCGCACACTGTCGTCGCTAAACTGTGCGAAAGAGTTGGTTTAGGTTATTGAGAAAATAAAGGTATCAAAAGGAACCGGTTTCTTGTATTTCACATGATTTTTTCTTTGAACGAAAAAACCTACGTGCGAAACGTTCCCAAGTTGTGCAAAACAAGGAACGAAAACTATAAAAATAAAAGAATTAAGAATTATATGAAATACGCAATAAATGGAATGAATTGCCGTTATTATTACGACAATTCTTGTTATTATTCTGATAATGTTAATTCGTTATCAGAGGATAAGGATGACAATACGTCTTAAGGGTAAATGTGGCACAAACAAATAATTTTAATAAAGGAGATGGGACACACATCCATCTCACGATCTCATTGTCAGCTTTACCTCTGACCGAGAGGTCCTACGGTTCGAGTTCTAAAGCCTCCGATTTTGGACTCTAGCTCAACATCTAGGTTGAAGTGCTGGAGGAGAATTTTAGCGGCAGGCTTTTCTGATAAGGGGCTTTCTCTTATTTCTCCGAACAATGTCTGGCGCAAGCCGGAGTAATATCTTCACAAACAGACCAAATACCGCGCGCGACGTTTCCTGCCTCTTCCTTCTCACATCCTCATCCGTTACATGCACTACACTACCACACACGTTGGGAGGCTAGTCGGGAGCTTAGAACCGGAGACGTGGGAGGCCCCGTCGCCGCCCCCGACGCCGCCCCCGACGCCGCCCCCTACGCGGCCCCCGACGCGGCCCCCGACGCGGCCCCCGACGTGGCCCCCGACGCGGCCCCCGACGCCGCCCCCGACGCCGCCCCCGACGCCGCCCCCGTCGCCGCCCCCGACGCCGCCCCCGACGCCTCCCCCGACGCCGCCCCCGACGCCGCCCTCGTCGCCGCCCCCGTCGCCGCCCCCGTCGCTGCCCCCGTCGCTGCCCTCGTCGCTGCCCCCGACGCCGCTCCCGACGCCGCCCCCGACGCCGCTCCCGACGCCGTCCCCGACGCCGCCCCCGATGCCGCCCCCGACGCCGCCCCCGTCGCCGCCCCCGACGCCGCCCCCGACGCCGCCCCCGACGCCTCCCCCGACGCCGCCCCCGACGCCGCCCTCGTCGCCGCCCCCGTCGCCGCCCCCGTCGCTGCCCCCGTCGCTGCCCTCGTCGCTGCCCCCGACGCCGCTCCCGACGCCGCTCCCGACGCCGCCCCCGACGCCGCTCCCGACGCCGTCCCCGACGCCGCCCCCGATGCCGCCCCCGACGCCGCCCCCAACGCCGACGCCGAATCCGTCGCTGCCGCCCCCGACGCCGCCCCCGTCGCCGCCACCGTCGTTACCCCCGTCGCCATCACCTTCACCGCTATCGTCGCCACCCTCCACCCCACCCCCACCCCCACCTTCGCGTCCGCCTCCGCTGCTGCTGCCGCCGAGTCGCCCTATCGCCGTGGGAAGATCTCGCCGACGCGTTGCGGGCATCTGAATACACGCCCATAACCCTCCGCCGTGCCCGGCCGCCCGCCCGCCGTCTTTCCTAGTGGAGTGTATCTTTTACCACGCAATAAACTGTTAGTTCCTTGAAAGGCCGCACCGCGCCGCGCCGGCGCTCCGCACTCTGGCGACGCTGATGGCCGCGGAGAGAGAGGTCTCTTTCTGTGTCGCGCTCAGGGATTTCCCTCTTACCCCCCTCCCCCCCTCACCCCGCCGCGCTGCGCCGCCCACGTGACTCATCTCCGTGGTAGCAGAGGTTGGTCCCTGGTTTGTATTAACCCGGCAACGGACACTTTGGGTCTAGGAGACCCACAAGATAACAGATATATCTGTTCCAAAGCCATCCCGATGCCGCCAGGTATCGCTTCCTTCTGCCTTTCTTTTGTTTGCAAATGTAACGTTTGCGGTGCCACTTATTGGTGTGGAGTTTGTATCGGTGTTTTTTATACGTAATTTATTGCGTGTTTGATCTCTGGGACTCAACCCACCCTTCGGCGTTACTGTGATACAGCGTTTTCTTGTATTAAGAAGTATTTCATATCACGAAATAGCTTAAACGTTGTAATATTAAATGTAATGTAACATTGCGAAATAGTGGAAATGTGAGTGACCAAGCGTAACAAATGAAATTCTGTAAAAAAAGGTTTACGATGAAAAGCCTCATTGTGCTTCCTTCTTAAATTTTAGAAACATGTTTAAGAAAATGAATAATTACCTGTGTGACGGTCGAGAGGGACTTTTAAATTGAGTAACAATTTTAAATATAGTGGACAGTGAAAACATGACGTTCGAAGTATCGCGGACAATTCACGGATCGCGAGCGTGAGAACATTTATTTATTTTATTCCGCCGGAGTTGACAAACGTAATATAATCGCGCCGGCATAAATAAATAAAGGTGAAAGAGTTTGGAAATGTGAAAACAACTATATATTAAGTTTTTGAGATAAACTTCATGAAATTATAATTTATTTAATCATGAGACAAGTGAACGTGACGAAATCTGATGGAAGTAAGTGCAAAAGGACAATTTACGTAATTGAATTTATGTACAGTGAATAATAAAATACTGGCAAAGACTTAAGGGAAAAATGTAAGCGACAGACGAAGGTGAACGATGGTAATTGTTAAAAACAACAACTTTGAGTAGAACAAGTAACGTAACGGCAAACGGGGCTAGAGACCGGCCGAGAACACATGGTAGTGAAAACGGTCATGAAGTGTGATATGGGATTTAACGGGTTACCAATGTCATGTAATAGGATATGAATAAGGAATGAATTTAAAATGGTTTGCTACGGAATGAAATGTATATAAACTAATGGAAACGCGGCAGAAGCTGAAGACGACCATAGCGAAGTGATTATTTGACTTATTTATTTTTGATTCAACGTCAAGTAAGAAGGCCAAGATTTGTAATTGTTTCACAGGGAAAACAAATTCAAAGATAACATAGCATGGCCACTGGAAAAAGGAATGCACATCAGTATGAATGAGATTTTTAATATATTAAGTGCGAAAATGTTTTATAAATATTGGGATTTTTTGTTAAGAGTACGCATATTGGTTTCTGTCATGTTATGTTATGCTGGTCAAGAGAGGAGGCAACGACGCCAAAGGATTTCGCCACTAGCAAATAAAATTGCACCGTTTTTGGCGGTGATATTAATTGTTGAAAAGAACATTTTTTGTGATTTTCTTAAATTGTAAGGGTAGCAATTCCGTACCTTGGTCCTATAATTGATGATAAATTTCCAGTTTCCTGTAAAAGATGGGCTTCCGCCCTCACGACACTAAATAAATTTCTAGGACGGTTCATGATTCCTCTTCGTAGGCTAGTTTATTCGTATGTTTATTAATACGTGAAGGGAGATAAGGATGTAAATAGAATTATTTATTTATACACTTTTAAAGGGAAAGTAGTGGTATCGTCCTAGTGGCACGCCCAACATGGACGAAAAATATATATTATTATATTTTATATAAATAAGAAATACCAGGATCCGTCTCACTTAATGTATTAACAATATCGCTTCCGTTTGTAATATACTAACATAATGCAGTTCTCTAACAATGAAATAAACACAATACTTGTTATGAAATTTCTTTTTTTTTTTTTTAATCGGATCTTTCAGTCTCAACCCATCCGATTGTGTTATTTTTTCATGAACCCTATAATTAAAGTCTGTATATAATATTAAGAAAACAAAATTATCAACCAATTTAAAAACAGACTAATACAAATTATGTATTACAATATTTATCAGTACAATACAGTGCAATACAAATCATACCTTCTTGTTTTGTTCATCGTTCTTCTCTTTTTACTTGTTTTTATGTGCGAATGAACGTGAACTTGTCCCTGCTTACTTGAAACAAGTAATACAGATGAAGGAACGTGAGTGCTCCTTCGAAATTTTTCTGTGACGAAGAGACTAGTCTTCGACAATCCACTTTTTTTAGTAACCAGTCGGAGAGTCTCTTGTTGAGATCTCTTGGCACTTCATTGGATGCACTCGGTCTACAAAATAGATTCAAAATTAAAAGAGATCGATTGAAAGGAAATGATTTTAAATAGTAATAATGTCATGTACTGCTACTCCAGTCAATAGATGCGCACTGATAAGGTAAATTTTCTATTTGTGGTTTCGTGGTGTATGACAATAAAATGTTAAAGAAAATTAAATTTAAAAATGTTTATTATAATCATTGTATTTCCACAATTTGTATTTATTTAGCGCCTTTGTTATTTCTCGGTCTTTAACAACCATTATCTTCTCGTACAACAAACATTGAGGACAAGTAGGCACCGAACTTACTTGAAAAAAAAAAAAAATTTAAGCTCACTTTAAAAATAGAAATGTACCGTTTCATAAATTATACCAGCCATTTTTCAGATAACTGATGTTTACTGCAGGTAAGGTGTTTTCATTTTCCAGACAAGCTTTTTTTTCCTTGGATGGTCAATAGGTCGAAAATAATATTTCTTATTAATATCAGCCTCTTTTTTTAAATTATGATTACTCAAATCATTTTGGTTGTTTGATGGCGTCGTGTCGTATACTCACAAAATCTTAATATCTTAGTAAGCATACTTAGCCTCTACTTTTTTGCTTCAAAAAGTCAATTAGAATTCAAGAAGTCAAGAATTCAAGAAGTCATTATTCGAAGAAGGGGCTACTATATTTAATCGTTGTCTAGTATCCATCCCTGTTCCACCTAGCATCTCCTGGAGGAATGCAAGTTCGTTATAACTTTATTTCGTTTTCTTCACCCCATTTCTGGCAAACACTTCCCTCCCCGCATGCAATTGGCATGCAAATAACATTCCGACGTTTTTCTCGCTACGGATGACTGCAACCGCGCCTAGACCAGGTACTCCGATCCGTTCCCAGCGCGCGGCGGTGGCGGGCGTCGCGTTACAGCGCAAATGGGCGTCGCGAGGCGGAGCGCTCTGAGCTACGCACCCGGCCAAGTCACGTGCGCCGCCGCCGAGCGAGGATTAACTCGTCAGCGCGGGATGTGGCGCTAATAGTTAGCGCATTCCCGATGCGCAGGCGCGGCGCGGCGCGCACGGCCGCGGGCGCCTATCGCGTCTTGCGACACGCGCAATTGCGTCCTCGACGCCGCGAGGAACGAGGGATTGTGCTTGTGACACATGAGGCGATTTGCATGAAGTATCGTCTTCTCCTTCCTTCTTCTTCTTCTTCTTCTTCTTCTTCTTCTTCTTCTTCTTCTTCTTCTTCTTCTTCTTCTTCTTCTTCTTCTTCTTCTTCTTCAACTACACTGCTTTTTAATTCGGTTGTACCCCTTGGTAAGATAAGGTTGTTAAGCTTTGGATTATGAATTATGAGGTGACCGGATGATGATGATGATGATGATAATGATGAGAGGTGAACGTGGCCTTTTTTAATCATCCCAGCACTCGCCTGTATGACTGAGGGCAACCACAAAAATCCCTGTCAGGATGGCTGGCCCGGAGATCAGACCGGGGCTTCCCGACGGAGTCAGCGCGCTACGCCCTGAGCCACTTCGCTCGGTTTAGTATTATTGTTATTATTATTATTATTATTATTATTATTATTATTATTATTATTATTATTATTATTACTATTATTATTATTACTATAATTATTATCATTGTTATAATTATTATTATCATTATTATTATTATTATTATTATTATTATTTTGAAGTGTGAAAGGGGGTCAGTTGTCCGGGTCAGAACCACCACCTTGACACGAATGATAAAAGATTATGGAACAGTATTAAAATAAGGTCAGGGAAGACGGGAAACCTCGAGAACCTGACCGAGAATTTTTTTGTGAAGGCATCTCGATTGCGAAGTAAACACAGTGCGAAAATCTTCACAATGCGTTAATATGGCTAGCGGCCAAACACATCATGCCTCTAACAAACTATTTATAACTTTTTGGGACGAAGTGTCGCTACATGGTACAAGAAGACTATAAATAGATAATATATAACATTGGAAAAATGGATGTTCGATGTATACCTCGACCATATATTTTATGAATCTTATGTATTATCACATGAAACACAGTAATATATCATTTTAAATGCTCTCGGTGTAGATTTCTTCTTAATTGATTCTTTTCTGTAACGTCGGTTTTAAGTGTCTACAGTAAAGGATTTAAGAAATTAAATCTAAGAGAAATTACCTTATTCCATCGTAGCCCGTCCATCATATCATCTTCAACAGCGTATTGCCCAAACTTTGAATAACACGAAGATGATCAATTATTTTCTCCTTATTTAAACTGGTATTTGAATATATCGCCAATATACGGCAAAGAATAGAAATTAACAACATTTTTTAGTAAATTACATCGTATTTATATTTTTCTATAATGTCCATTGACGATATTTATCTTCAAAGAGCCGAAGGAGAAGTTTCCACCCCTGCGTTTTCATACAGTGTCGCAGGTGCAAATGAGGCGAGGCCAGGTCGGTGCAAGAGTCGTCGACCTCGTAGCCCCCCCCCCCCACTCTGCATTGGACGCTTCCTAGAAATAGTAAAGGTGCAGTTGTAGCGGCGACGGAGGCGGCCAGGGCCCTTTGGCCAGCAGGTCGTCGGCCGACGCCAAGCGGTGACGCGCCGGCGTCGACGGCGGCGGCGGCGCTGAAGGTTAGCAAAACAGCGCGGGTCGTGAACGCTCTGCCGCCGCCGCCGCCTTCGCCGGCGCGCGGTGGGAAGTGCCATTCCCTTCATTGCGTTTGTTTATCCTGCGTCTGCGCGGTGGGAACCTTCTCATCGCCTCCTCCCCGCCCCCGCCCCACGCCCCTCCTCCAACCCCGCCCTCGCCCCACGCCCCGGTCCTGCCACGCCGCGCCTCTGTCCAGCACCACTGGGCTCTGCGGTGCCTCTGGCGAGCTGGCGAGGTTCTTTGGAGCTCAATTTTTTTTGATATTGATGTCAACTATTACATTCTAATTTTTATTGATTTAAGTACCGATTATCTGTTAGGTTTTTCTTTTTTTTCTCGATGGTACAATAACATTTAGTTGTTATCGTCGAGGCTAATGGTATAGAATAACAGAGTGTATCATAGAAAACAACATAGGAGATATATTATATCTGAAAAGTTCCAAACGCAAGTCACCATTATTTGGACTGTTATATATTTTATGACCATCAATTGCAGTTATTTGTTTTTTGACAGCTTTCTTTACATGAAATGGAATGGAGTAACTTGTGTTTAAATGAAACATTCTCTTTTATACAAAGGCATAGATCGTGAGAAGACAAATTCAGCAATATACTGGTATTAAATGACTAACTGCATGAAAGAGTATGCAATCGTCATACCAAAAGAAGGTAATGCATAAGAAAGAAAGTTGCACCAATTTCTTTAAAATATAAAAACTACCCAATAGCTAATAACAACAATTGATGATCTTCTATGCCTTCAATCGTTTGGTGGAAATTCCGTCTCGATATCTTGAATCGCATAGAGAAAATTCAAGGTGGACGTTTTGCCTGTCTAACCTTGTATTGTAAAATGATTGTCTAAGAAACAACATATCTTGCATCTCGACAAAATTCAAAAACAAAATAACGAAATGCAGGTGTTATCTAATGTTGTATCGCAATATGTGCAAGCTAACCTCGGCCTTACGGCGTGTTCTGTTCACTCTGAAAAGAATTCTATTCCCATGAAAGAGAGTAGTTTCCTATTTCGAATATTATCCGATAATACTACTGCAGAATACTGCTCAATCATCGAATTTCTTATTGTAATGTCTAGCATCAATTTTGTGCCAGCTCTGTAAATATCATAAATGTAGTATTCAGAACACTATTGGCACTCCGATGTTCGGGATTGTGTCTACTAGATTTATTTATTTTTTTATTATATGTCATTGATATTTTAATACATTTTATGCAAATTTAGTTTTTCCGGTCTATTAAGAGCAAGTGGTTTACACTCTTATTACGTTATTCTTGGATTGCACAGATAAAGTATGTTTTGTTCATGCGTTTAAGCATCTCATGTCTTACAACCCTGTAATTCATTTTTGACAATGAAGAGTGGTTATGATTTTTTTATTGTTGTTTGTAATCAGTAATGCATATTTTTGTAGCAAACATTTCTGTTATTTCTGCCTGTCTTTTCTTTACAATTAGTTTGATGGTAATGTCCTCGATGTTTTTCTTTTATTGTCCTTTTTAATTCCTTGGGAACACAACTTTATGTCGCGTTCCGCTTGATGCTTCTGTGACTGTTTCTTCTGGTTGAATACTTAACAAAAGGTCGCATTTTTTTTGTCTAAACATAGATTATATTTCCTATTCTCAAGGTCTTCTGTTCTAGCACACGTGACCTAATTAGAAGCTCAATTGTATTTTGTACGTCTGTAAAATGTCAGGTGCACTATCAAATGTGTTTTCGATCGAAAATAAAATACATAAAGTCCTTAAGCATTTAGTCCAAACACCAAATTAAATTAAGAATTGCTTCTTCTTCGAACGAATATCTATATTTTACCTGCAAAACTATTAATTTTCTCAGAAAAGGTACAAACGTATTGTATCCGGAAGAGAAGCCATTCAGATGAGAACTGATAAGTTCTTTCCCATGGAATACTTCCATATCTACCTTCTAAGTTATGAATTTCGCAAACACTTCGGTATACTGGCCACCCCATCGGATCTTTCACCTTTTGCTTAAATGTTGTTCGGAAGTAACCCTCGGTAAGTTCTTCACGTTGAACTATTGAGTATTTATGTTTACGGTATATACTTTCATTGTTTATGTTTTCTCTGTGCCCAAGTATTCTTCATGTGTTCACTGTGTTGTTTCGTTCGCTCCGCCGTCCATTTACACCCTGGCATCTTCTGTGTTGTGGGGTCAAATGTATGTTGTTTGATAGAAAAGAATTCTGAAACACTATCTCCTGCATCATTTATTGTTATGTGTGCTTGTCTCAGGTTCTCCTCGACATCTTTTATCCACTTCGTTTTTCTCTTGCGTGAGTTGATGGCTGTAAGAATTCGCCTTGAAAATATGTTTTCATTCATCCTGTGAATGTGTCCGTAGAACTGTATTATTCTTTTCCTGAATGAATTCGTAATCCTGTCAGTATGTTTGTAAATTTCTGATGCTGGTCTCTTTATTCAGATTCCTTGTTCTTGTATCGGTCCAAAAATTTTCCTGAGAATTTTCCTTTCTTGTTTCTTTATTTCTTTGATTTTCTCTGATTTGTATATGTGGTTTGCTCTTTGATTTGTGTATTTGCAACTGCATATAGTGCCTCGGGAAGTATTACTGTTGTAGTCTCAATTTTGCATTAATTGATATGGATTTTGTGTTCTAATATTTCCATGTGAGTTTGTATGCCTTTTGTCGTTTTCTTATTCTTCCTCGATGTTCCCTGATGGATGAATGATTTCTCACAGGTACTTAAAATGCGGCATATGTATGATTTTCCTGTGGGTAGTTACAATAGGTAATTTATCTTGTGATACTCTTTCGATGTAATGTGTTTTCTCGTACGAAATTTGTAGGCCAGTTTTCTGTGCAATTTCGTTTTGTTATGACGTGTGTGGCCTCTTTTCGATTATTTGTAAGGATTGCGAGGTCATCTGTGAAAGGTAGACACTTCACATTGAATCTATTCTCTCCTTTAATGTTAATTTGGATTCCTTTGACTTCTTTTTCCCATGTTCCGACAAGTTTCTCGAGAATGGTATTAAAGAGTACTGGTGAAAGTCTGTCACCCTGTCGCACTCCCGTTTGGATCTCAAATGGATTGGAGATGTTCCCCATGAATTTAATCTTGGAAATTGTCTAAGTTACCGTTTGCCGAATAATTGCTCTTGTCTTTCTGTCGATGCCGAATTCTTTTAATGTGTTGTTGAGTGTCGCTCTGTCTATTGGTAGGTCTTCTTAAAGTCTACAAAACTATTAGAACTATATTATTATTGTTATAATTATTATTATTGTTATTATTATCCGCAAATTTTTAAAAAAGGTATGTATGGAACATCCGAAGGACAAAAGTTTGGAATAACTTTGACTGATGTTGACATTCATGTTTCACATTTTAGTCCACACTGAAGTTCCACATTTTAGTTTCAGCTCGTGAGCATAAATCTTTCTGGTCTGTGTGTTTCTTATCTCCCGGTAGCGTCGACTTCAACATCTCAGCTGGCGTGTTCCTAATATTTTTCCTTTGGAGATCGGAAACAAATGAAGCAGATTACCGAGCACTTTGCTGAGGCGTTCGACCTTTCCTCTTTTAGGGAGGCGACGCGGTGGGTCTGTCGCGGAGAGAAGGCCAGGTAAGTGGGAACGCGGTGGCCACAGGTCTTCCTCAAAAAATGGCACGGAGCCCGCTTTCCTCATATTTCAGTCCTTTCGTTATAAAGGGACGTGTCGCATTTTACAGTTTTGCTTCAGACGTTTTATCAGGAAGGAAAATTCTAATTCTGGGAAGTGAGTAGATGTTCCGACAACGATACAACTTTCATGATAGGTTTCATGATAGGACCCTGATTCCTCCCTTTGTTCTGAAAGTTTGGAACGGTATGACTACGTTGTTTAAACGTGAACATTCACAGTAAATCGCGGATTCTATCCTTCTTCAATGTTGTGTTTAGCTTCTACATCAGGATAATCGTTACAGGAACGTAACTATAAATATGCCTAAGGTCGTAAATTTGAAATTTTTTTTACGCAAATTCTTCTGCAAATCATTATCCGAAAAAAATGTATCTGATCTTGCACGGAGTAGTTTGTTATTTTTTACATTACATTTACAAAAAATAGGGAAGAAGACTAGTTTAATTGTGTCTGGTTTAGAAATTTATGATTCGTTATTTTATTCAAATTACTTTTTAACTGTTTAACTCAAGGATAAATAACTTCAAGAAAGGTTAATACAAAATTGGTCGCCAAAATGTACTACACTTTAACTCAATGGATAAAACATTCATGATATTTGCCTCTAAAGTCCTTATGTCAATTTTATGAGTAATACAAGTAATAATGTGCGGCCTCATTGATAAAAACAAAATTATTTTAAGAACGCAATAAGTACTGTCCAGCTTGCTTCTGGAAAAGCAAGCAGAAGTAGACGGGGTTCATACCTTACTAAAACGGATTTAGTACCTCGTTGGCTCATGGACATAGAGCACTGACTAAACTGCAGGTTGCCGGCTGCTGCAGATTGAAGATTCTCGTAAGGCGTGGATGTTTTCAACGTGCAGTCTTCCATGCCATCCTTTTTGAAACATCATCCCATCCGTAATTATTCATCTCTCATCATCTGCCACCCATCTTGATAATCTTAACATCCTTCACGCTGTAGAAAGCCAATGATAAATAGAGTGGTATCTTCCCATGAAAGGAAAAGGCTTAAAGGTGTTAACTTCCTCCCTCATTTCCGTTCGACAAGCGAGTATGACACTCATCATTATCTTCAACATCGTCATCACTCATTGTCATCGTCATCGTCATCACTTATTATCAAATATTACTGTCGTGCTCATTGGTCTGTGTCATGCTCTGTGGTTTGTGAATGATGACGTGCCATTTCCATGATAATCGCGTTGAAATGAACTCTGGGCTAGAGGTTTGTACTGGTTTCTCATTCTATTTCCCGTTTGCCGATTTTTGCCATATTTATTTTTTCGTTTAATGAAAATTGCATAATTACAAAATCTGCTCGCACAGTTAGGTACACGGAACTCTTGATTAAGAAGTTGAGATAAGTGAATTAGTGTCAAATGGTGGCGACGTTAATTGTACAGAATTATGGATCTTCTTGAAGATCGTTGGAAATTTCTCAGCAACTTCCCGGTAACATTTTCCCAGACTGTTCCTTTCCCTGAGATTCGCGATGGAGAGTCTTGGAAATACAAGTAAAATATATTCCATCGGTGTCTTGGGTAACAAAAGACGGCTCTTTAAATTTTTGATGCACTAGTGAATGATTATATTTTGAATTAAAGATTTTTCAAAAGAAATGTGATGATCTTTTGGGTGTAATTTCTTTCAAGTACAAAAAATATATGTCTTGTTTTTTTAAATAAAATTCAAGCACTTTTTCAACAAAATTTAAAATATTAAGACAGAAACTAAACTATTCTTCACAAAATACAGGAAATCAGAAATATTTTACTGAATAGTTTTCCTCGAAAATGTTTAAGAATATTCACGACGTTTTATGAGGAGTCAAATAAGACTTGAGGTATTGCTAAAGTTCTGAAACACCGTTATCCACTTTAATAAGCTGAAGTCAAACTCTAAGGAACTGAAACTAATAAGATTTATTATACCTCAAGTGTTCTAGTTATTTCTATCCTTCTGTCAATTATTGTCAACAGCAGCCTGTCACCATTCGCAGGATGGTTAGCCAAATTTAAACGAAAATTGTGTTACAAGCAAAATTTTACAAAGTGGATTGAACGATATTCGTAGCGAAATATTTTAGTAAAATATTCGATTGCTCATTAAACGTGGCCGAAAGCCGGCCCCATTATAAAGCCTAATGGCCTCTTTTGATAATTCTCCAATCTTCGTATTATAATAAGATATCTTACGATACTTATTTAATAAATAACTACTATTTGAATAGATATAGTCATTATAGTATCTGTTCCACGTTCCAGTATCGGCGCCACGAGAAAGTATTCACCTTTCTTGTAATTACTTTATGGAATACATGAACACGTAAATATTCAGGAGATACTCAGAGAGAAGGTTGATAATAAGAATATTTAACTGGATCTATAAACTATTCAAAGTTATTTATGTAATATCCGGAGATAAATGAACCTTCATGACACAGTTTTTCTGCGAACGCATAAAACGTACCGCTACGTGTGCGCAAAGTTAGTATTTTCTGAATACATCTGGAAAACTTGTCATCACCGAGTAAAACAGATTTTTTCGCACTCAGATAGCGAATGAAATGGTACTTTGTTTAGATTACCATGCAGAGTAGAGATGAAACAAACAATGCTTTGTTATAGAAATATTTTTATTCGATCGTAGAAAAATTAGTATTTATATTTCGTAAAATGATTGATTTGGCGTGATCCAGGTTCAGGTTTTATTACTGTGACTATGAAGGTGAGCAAACATTGATAGTTCTCTTAACATAAAAATAACTTTTCTTCTCTTCAAAAGGATCGTTATATCATGACAATCATCGAACCCAAGCTACGACTCTCAGCTCCAATCGACATATGTAAATTGGGGACCAGAAGGAAATTAAGTGTTGAACCCATATGTAAATTGGGCACCGACGCAGAGAAGACCGTACGTAAATTGGGGCCGATTACCTCATTACCAGTAAAAGTGGAAGATGACACTTTATTTTCGAAGAACATTTTCATTTCCATTATTTTTAATATACGACTCCTTTCCCAATTTGCTAGATCTGTGACTATCATATTTCTACCGAACTATGATTTGGTTAAAGTTGGTTTTCATCCATTTGAATCATTCTTGGATTGAATAAATTCAGCATATATTGCCATTTTCATATTCTTTATTTTACTCTGCTAATATTCTATAACGCTGAACATTAAAACCCTCGTGTAGCGCTCTCTTTCCTTTTCATTTTGATATAGAAGTGAGTCTGGATGATTTTCAGTAAGGAACAAGGAAATACTGGAAAGCAGTGCAGCGGCAGACCCCTTAACGCGCTTACCCGCTTAATCAGACCTTTTCCTTACCTGGGTTGATTTGGTCCCCAATTTACATGTAGAATGAGAAAGTAAGTTTTGCGTGAAAAAATGATGTGGTTATTTGGTACCCAATTTACATACGGCTGTTCCGATCATTCTTGGTGACAGATCAACGCGCTGAAACTGATGTGTCCGAGATTGTTAGTATCTGCACTACTATAATCGAAAAATAACGATACTGGCATTTGGTCCGTTACCGGGGTGCGCTCTCCACATCGGCCTGGTTACTAGAGACCAGTTACGTGGTTACTCGAGACAAGTTAAGGCAGTTGCGCCATAGAGGTCTCGGACCAAAAGATCGCGTCATCTCACCCCTCATATGATGATGATTATGAGGGTTGTGTGTTGTTTGTATGAGTGTGTCGTCCTCTTACTCCTCATAATCATCATTTCACTTTCCATACCCCCAGGGCTAACATGCCTAGGGCGTAAAAATGGACTCAGCAGAAATGCCGATCCCCCCCCCTAATAATGTATCACGTGCGTACCCACAGGAAAAAATATAACTGGCCCTTGGTGGGTAAAACTGCACATTTGCGTGGTCTATAGAAAGGCCAATTCGCGAAGAAAAAAATATTCATCTCTCTTTCGATCAAATTCATTCCCCTATTCATAGATGTTTTTCTAGTCTGAGGCTGTGACAAATGCAACGATGTTGTTAATTATTATTTATTAGTTCTACTAATTCATTATTTATTGTACTTTCATTGGAGGGGGAATGAACTGTGTGTTCAAACTTGCAAGTCCGAACGGCGGTGTACAACTTGTAAATCCGTATGACGAAAACTAAATTTATATACGGTCGCACAATGCCCGTAGTAAACTCCCGCATGGTTCTGAAACGAAAAACACAGTCTGGAAGTAGTGTAATTTTTTAAAGATTAAATTACATCGGCGAAATAACGATTACTCCCTACTGATATGTAGATTTCCATTTGGAACATATTGTTTTCCGTCCTCATGTAGAACAGGGTTCATGTTGCATTTGACGAGTGAAATACACCGAAACTACTAACAAACTATGTACAAAAGCACGCTCCTCCAATACTGTGAAAAGGATACAATAGAGTAAAATATATACATGAGGTACAAAACGAGTAATTTTTTATTCAATTGATTAGTAGTAGAAAAATATAAAACGTATTCACATTTGTAAAGTTATTATCATGTTAAGTACTCATGGGCACAGGCGAGGTTCAATCAAGTCCTCTCATGTCAGTTATTTGCTCTCCTCAACCTCTGCTCATTTTGCATAAAGTTACATAGCATTCCCCCACTTCCCGAGGTCAATAAAGGCAAAGAACGCACTGTATAGCAATCCTGCAGGTACGGGGAGCCGGGCATGACCGCCCCACCTGCGCAACTACACGTTTAAAAACCTTTACGTCTTGTAGCTTCTCACACGTTCCGGCCGTCTTTACGGCCCTCGCCGCTGTATCGCGGGCGTATATCTTCCGAAACGACCCGTCACGGGTTGACGCGCGGCCGTGCACTGGCGCGCTCCACTTTCGGCTCTCCGCCGGCTGTGGAGGTCGCGTCGCGACGCGTCGCGGCGCCCGGGGCGGAACGGGGAGGGGGAGGGGAGGGGGCAGCCAGGGCCAGGACACTTTTTTGTCCGCTAAAAAATAATTAAAAAGTCGATTTTTTTATTTTATTGTCGTTTTGTTGGTCACACAATATATTTGTTTTTTTAGGAATATCATACCTCAAACGTTGCATCTTTTGGCAAGTTAAATACCCTACTATTTAAGTTTGTTAGCTTTCTTCGAATGGATTCGAACTTCATGTTAACTCTGAGAAGAGATGATAGTAAACTAGTCACTGGTTCCGTAAGTGTAGTACATGTGATCGCGCATGTGGCTGTGATCTTCCCCACCTTGAATGGCGCGATCCGGCGCCGACCTCCACTATAGCTTGTGAGGTTTTCCCACACCAGTTTTCTCCACCCGGTTGACACCGCTCTAGCGGGAACAAGCTCCATCTCCCGACTGCTCCCCTGGCATGTTAGGTGGGGTAGTGCATGTTAGTGTCAATATGTGCTTGTAAGGTGTGAGGATAAGAGGGGGAAGAGGAAGGAAAGTTCGCGCCGGGTCCGTTGGAATGTTTCTTAGGGTACTGCTTTGGCATTCGCCTGGTATTGATCGGAGAAACTACGGAAAACGTCCTATCAAAGCAGCCGGCCACTAGAATTCTCCTGCTTTCAGAGGCTGAGTTCGACCTAGCTGCTATGAAGTCGAAAATCGTGCCGCCTCCGTCGGGAATCAAACCCTAGGGCTTCTCTGTCAGAGGCATTGTAATGACGTCAATTGATGTCTTCAGTCGCCTAAGCAGGTTCTGACTTTGGAATTACGTCTGCCACTGCAGAGGATTTCACAGAAGCAGTGAAAGTTTGTGTGGGCTGCAAACTGAATTGAATTGAATTAATGCCTTATTTTTAAGTGGCGAGACTCAGGTCATTAGGCCTGCTCTTCCGTCTGACCACGTGAATTTCGCTACGCTCCTTTCACCAACTAGCAGAGAAAGGAGGTATTTCTTGGGCGAGAAACAGGCGATTTGAATTTAGCTCAGAGGCGTCATTTAGGCTTGAGGATCTTTTACATGCAAGTAAATCTACTAACATGGGACAGCCGGCTTTACTTCACCTCCGAAGGAAGGCGTACGAAGGATTTTTTCGCCCTGAAAAATCCACGGCTTCGATCGGGTTTGAACCCGCCAACTTGGGTACAACAGTCCGAAACGCTGTGTCCAAACTGCGGGGTTTACCAATTCTGTCTTCGGAATTATAGCGACGGCAGAAGATTTACATAAGCACCGACTGCATCGACTGTAAGAAAACATCATTAGGTAATGTTTTCACAGCGTAGCGTACAGCAAACGACAACATTCTCTCCACCGCTCTAAACTACTTCTGAGAATCTACTCGTGGACAACTCGAATTGCACACGTGTAAATGCCTGAGATTTCTGTAAGTCGATTGCTGCAAAAATTCTCACTTTCTAATTGGAAATAACCTTTCTCGACTGCATTGTGACGTCCGACATTTAGTAGACCTGACGCCAAACTAGATCTCTGGCATCGAATCCCATTTGTACATGCATTTCTTCGGTGGTTATTGGCAGTGTACTGCGAATACTTTACTGCCGAATAATTGGGTGGTGCAGTCTTACATTTTATCATCAAGTTTCTTTATAAAACAGGTATGAACCCTTCTGATTGTGAATGTGTTTGTTCCTTGCCTCACATTTGAAGGCTTTCCGTGGGTGCCATTTTACCTACTTACGCCACTACGCAACGACGGTGTGGCGGCGTGGTGCGGCGCAGAGAAGCAGTTACACTCCGATTTTTACATTGTGGCAATCTTTACTTAGGTCGTATCTTTGTCGCCCTCGCTACGTTCGGACGACAAACTCGACTCGTGCGTGAATCACCTGCTTCGCGCTCTTGTTACTAAACTTCTATTTAACTGGCCATAGATAAAATTATTATCAGCGTTAGATGATTTCTCTGCTTATGTTCTTCAAATGCGCTGAACAAATTTGCCTAGTTTTCTCTAAATTGACCAAATTGCAAATAGTCTTTCAAAGGAAAATCCTTCCGAGCCTGAACTAACGCTTGGGTTGAGAAAATTATCAAAATAAATCTATACCACTAAATCATGAAGTAGTACCCCTCAGTTACGTGACCATAAACCCGAAAACGAATAATTTGCCTACATTAATAGAGCACTGTGGGATCTGGTCTGAGGTGTTTTTTCTGCGCGCCAGTATCACACAAAGAATAGAGCGTCCGGTGCGGAAACGCCTCCCACGCCCCCCCTCCCCCCTCCCCCCCGTCGGGGGCAGTCTCTGCGGCGCCCGTCCGGAGCGGTCGACGTGACGGCATTCGCCTGGATGGGGCGAATTTTTGCGGCCTCGCGATTAGCATTTTAGAGGCGCGCGCGGGCCCCGGGATGGCGTTTCTCGGAAGACGCGCGCGGCAGCGGAGGGGTGTACCGCTCGTTCTCGTCCTAGTTCCAAGGATCCCGTTGCCAGGATGGGTTCGAGATGCAGGGCGAATTAGAGGTGAAGGCGGAGAAGATGCTGCTTGAAACATAGAAATGTGAATGTGAAAGGATGAAATGTTAAAAAATTATTATCTTTGAAATATTAGAATACAACCAAACATTTATGTAAAATAGTGGTTTGACATCTTCTCCATCGTTAATATAAACCCTTATAGCAAGATCTCGGTTGAAACAATTAAAGAGTATCGGGTGAAATTACCGACACGCGAGACAAGGGCAAATATAAGATGATCCTGCGTGAATCTCCTTCAGAGGATGTTTCTGGCAACGTTTTTGGAAATTATGGTTGACTTTGGTATAGTAATGGAAACATTCCAGTGTCTTATTGCATTCATTTCAAATAAATGTATATGCTTTAAGTGAAAGGAGGTGATTTATATAGTTTCACGGGTTTTGTTTTATTCCCAATTTTTACATTATTGATTCATTATTACGTATATCCAGGCGCGTCAAATGACATGGCCATTTGTCCCGAAAACGTAGTGCGTATTTTTTTACCATTGGAGATGGTGGTGATTGTCCGCTGGTTGCTGAGATCGGAATCGGCCTACACGTGGGCTTGCAGCGGTTTTCCCAGCGCAGCACCGCCCTAGCCGGGTCAAGCTGTAAGCTCCCGATTGGTCTTCCGAACTGAGGAATGGTAATATTAGTGTAAGTGTGTGCTCGTGAGGGGCGAGACTACGACAGGGACGGGGAAGGAAAGGGCGTACACGATCCGTGGCCCGTTTGTTAAGATAGTATTCCGGTGTACGCTTGGAATTGGTGGGAGGAACTACCGATCAGAGCAGCCAGCCGCGAAAATTGTCTTTCAGACAATGGCTGAATTCGACTTAATTCAGCAACTAGGGTCGAAGATCCTGCAACCGCCGGGATTTGAACCCTAGGACCTCCCAGTCACAGGCACTGTAGTGACGTCAGTTGATGCCATGACCTACCTCAACAGCTGGTCGTGACTTGGTCGATATATTTGTACTGTTGATTAATTTGATTTGATTTGATTTGTACACATTAATAATAGTAAGAAGTAAACTGAACCTTGGAACTGAAGGCACAGGGTCTTCCATCATCGTAATTTGTTCATCTGCACATAACACTACATTCGCAGGTGAATTATTGATCACCCGCAGAGTAGCTTAACTTTAATAGGAGGTGAAAGTAACGTCTTTTTTGCATTATCGGTATAATAAAATACTGTTTTAGCACTGGATCACAAAAGATAAGTTTCGCGAATGAACATTCTGAAACTACGAGTACAGATGCCATAGATAATTAAAATAATACATTTTATCATCGTTCTACAAGCAAGAAAGTGATGATAGTTTGCGAAACAGTGGCTATTTCCTGAAGGACGATAATAGTAGTATTTGTAACAAAACATAATTTTCCGATATAAAAACCGATCGGATCTCGATATAAAAATCGACCAATTGTTTCGCCTGATCCATGTACGAGTATATCATGGAAATAAAATATTTCTGAAGTAAGGTCATCTTAGAGATAGCAATACTAAACAACAGAATTTACAAATCTACACTTTTTCATCCTATTTACTCTATCTTGTCTTCATTGAAAATGTCCTATCAGCATGCTTCAAATGTAATTAAGTTTATTTTTTGTTTCTAAAATTGGAGTTAAGTATTCTAAATGGGTAAAATATGTCCTGAAACAAAATGTAGTTTTTCATATTGAATGAAATCATACGAAATATTATGAACAGAAGGTGGCATATGAATTTAATGTAATTAGCCTAGTGTATGTCATCGTGTTAGAAGCTATTATTCATGGACTAATAGCTTCCCCTTAAGTACACCCATGGACGGAAGTCCATCTGGAAATCTTGTCTTCCTTTCAGGACGCAGTGCCGAGACCCAGAGCAAACGGACCGGACCCTTTCACTCGCTGCTATCGGAGCCGTTCAGCGTTTTTACCTTCACCCACATCCGATTGTATGGAAATGGCGGCGAGCGAGGCGGGCGCGGATCTCCTCTCGGAGAAACCGCGACGCCGCTCCGTCTCCGCCGCCCGCGCCCGCCCCGCCCCGCCCCGCCCCGCCCCTTCGCCGCTGATGATATAATAGACACTTTCCATTATGCTGATTGCCCGGTATACGCCTCGGCCAGCCCCGCCGCGCAGCGCGTTTCCGCCCGCGCCGCGCGGCCTACGCAGCGCCGCGTCCTCGCGCACGCAATAATAGCACTGCGCGGTTCGTGGCCTCGGCTGGTCAGCTTCTGGGGATTGACTGAGCGAGCTCTTTAAATGTTTCTTCAGCTGGTCAACTCCTAGAGGTGGACTGAACGGCTCTTTAAATGTTTCTTCGGCTGGTCAACGCCTGGAGGTTGAGTGAGCGAGCTCTTTAAATGTTTCTTGAGCTGGTCAACACCTGGAGGTGGACTGAACAGCTCTTTTAATGTTTCTTGAGCTCGTCAACTCCTGGAGGTGGACTGAACAGCTCTTTAAACGTTTCTTGAGCTGGTCAACGTCTTGAAGTTGACTGAACAGTTCTTTAAATGTTTCTTCACCAAGCCAACTTCTGGAGGTTGACTGTGCGAGATCTTTAACTGTTTCTTCGGCTGGTCAACTTCTGGAGGCGGACCGTACAACTCTTTAAATGTTTCTTGAGCTGGTCAGCTTCTGGAGGTGGACTGAGCGCGCTCTTTAAATGTTTCTTCATCTGGTCAACTTCTGGAGGTGGACTGAACAGCTCTTTAAATGTTTTTTCAGCTGATCAACTTCTGGAGGTTGATTGAACAAACTCTTTAAATGTTTCTTCAGCTGGTGAACTTCTAGAGGTGGATTGAACAGCTCTTTAAATGTTTAAATGTTTTCGAATAATAACAAATAAAAACGATTGTTCTTGTGTATTTCACATTATGGGGAGATGTCAGTAACTAAACAGATTATTAATTGGATTGTTGGTGATGTAGATACCTTTTTATGATAAATGACTAAAGATATTGTCCGGTATCAAAACTTTTTAATCAACTTATGATCATTTCGATCGCGTTGCGATCATCATCAGAGCTAGCAGCTTCTGGGCCGAAAACAAAGTTCTGCAGAACTTGGGCAGAACTTTGTTTTCGGCCCAGAAGCTGCTAGCTCTGATGATGATCGCAACGCGATCGAAATGATCATAAGTTGATTAAAAAGTTTTGATACCGGACAATATCTTTAGTCATTTAACTAAACAGAGATACCTTTGCATATCTTTTATCTTATTTGACAATTTTCATTCGATATAATCCTTATATACTCTTGTCGCCTCGGATGCCTGGCGAATGAACTGTTACAAACCATCTCGGAAACAAATGCTCGATTAGGAATATCATTTACCATCTCAATTTCGTTTTTCGAGGCCTCTTCTTTGGTAGTTTTGGCTGACTGTATCTAAGATCTCAATTAGATGGTTCAGTCTCTTGGTTTGAGAAATTCAAATCGAAGGATTTGAATTTAGATCACATGTCTAAAAATAGAATTATCAAATGTAATACGATGAGTGCTTTGGAAATTGTCGATAAATCGCCAACTCGCGAAGCGAGGAGGGAAAGAACGAGTGGTTTTTAACACGAGTATTCTACGAATGAAATTATGACCAACAGAGTTCCAAAAAGGGATTCAAATATTGAAAATAACTGAAAGCATGTTGAAACCAATGAGGTTATGTTATACGTAGTTCATATGCGGTTTATTGCACTTCGACACAGCGATCGGTGCATACTGCTTGTTAAGATAAATGAGTCGCAGCGAATAATTGGCCGGTAGGCAGGAGCGGTAAGAAAAATTGAATAGAAGAAACGATAACATTTTTTAGATACACCGCCGTGATTGGAGCATTTTATATGTATGGTTAAACAGTATTGGTTTTAATTTCAGTCAGTGGAATAGTCAAAAGTAATAATTTTAATCAGAGATTTTGCGTCTTATGGTAAGGATAAATTTTAACTGTTCTATTTGCAAGTTTTCATTTTGGAATCGTTCCTTCCATTCTTTCCTACTTGGGAGTGAGAACGGGGGCCTCGAACAGATCACAATTCTGATTCTTAAAACCATTCCTACAGTTCTCTTGAGATCAATTGTTTATTTCGAGTTTCCAAGCTCATCGAATGCTATGGTCATTACTTGAGTGTAGAGCAGGTTTATCACGGGAGGTGACGGTGTTCGTCAGCGCTGGATAGTGAGATCCGCCGTCGACCACCATTTTATTATACCGATAATGCAAAAAAGACGTTACTTTCACCTCCTATTAAAGTTAAGCTACTCTGCGGGTGATCAATAATTCACCTGCGAATGTAGTGTTATGTGCAGATGAACAAATTACGATGATGGAAGACCCTGTGCCTTCAGTCCCAAGGTTCAGTTTACTTCTTACTATTATTAATGTGTACAAATCAAATCAAATCAAATTAATCAACAGTACAAATACATCGACCAAGTCACGACCAGCTGTTGAGGTAGGTCATGGCATCAACAGACGTCACTACGGTGCCTGTGACTGGGAGGTCCTAGGGTTCAAATCCCGACGGTGGCAGGATCTTCGACCCTAGTTGCTGAATTAAGTCGAATTCAGCCATTGTCTGAAAGATAATTTTAGCGGCTGGCTGCTCTGATCGGTAGTTCCTCCCACCAATTCCAGGTATCTGCCACCAGTGAGGCACTGCCCCAACAGGAGCGAGCTCTAAGACTAAGCTCCAGGCTTGTCATTCCACACGCGTGGTACTGAAGTGTGTGTAAGTGTAGGTGTGTGTAAGTAAGAAGTGAGGATAGGCCAAGGAAAAAGGAAGGAAAGATCGCGCGCCGCCTGTGGTCCGTGCGTTAGAGTATTTCTCCGGCATTCGCTTGGGGACCACAGAAAACTGTCGATCAGGGCAGCCGGCCGCTAGAACTCTCCTCCAGTCTGCGGCTGCATTCGACCTAGCAGTGTACGTAGTATCGAAAATTATTCCACCGTCTGCAATTGACTCCTAATTCCTGCCGATCAGAGGACCTGCAATTTCTCTTGAATTTTGACTGAGTTGAAATATGAATAGTTCAATTAATTTTAAAATGGATTATCTAATGAAGATTAAGAATAGATTTCTGTGAATCTCTTTAAGTGATAGAGATGATTGCGTGACTGAATATTGTCGTATTGATTTTGAATTATTTGATTTGTCATTTTAACGATATTTCACTTTTGGACTTCTGTTATTATAAGGAGGTTATTTATAAACCCGACAAACACAGCATTTCTCAGGAAAAGCATAGGGAACATGTTCATCTAATAGAGATTTCGACGGTGGTGTATACTTTTTGTATAAAATATCTCGCCCTGCTGTAAAATTTATTTCAACTAAACTTGAACTGGATCTCACTTGAAATAAAGGAATTGACCCGAGTGTTAAAAGTTTGGGAATATCTACATAAAGAGCATTTTCAAAATGCAGGCTTGCAGTGTTCCCGAAATTGTATGTAATGTCCATTTTATTTAATTTTCTGTATAATCAATGTTGAAAGTTGCGAAAAAAATATAGTAAAACCAGTTGCATTCTGTCGTTTTGTCAATTCACTTTCATTTTGAAAGCTGCATCGTGCATCAATTCGTGCGGAAGAAAAGCAAACCTATGAACTGCGAGTTTGGGATCGCTCATATTGAAACACCCAGCGCATGCAACCCCGAACAGAAGGGGTGCACGCGAAACGGCACGCACGGTTCTCAGTAGGTGTGCGTTCTAAAAGACACCGCGTGCGTCCTTCCTTCAAATCTTTTGATCTGTGAAGAACGAAATCGGGTCGGCGTCGCCACAAAAGGGGCAGCTTAGCTCACATTGTTCTCCAGGAAAGGGTTCGACTATCTGTCGTGTTCCGACACGTCCACGCAGCGAAGGGCGTTTCACCTAACGCCAGATGTGGAGTCGATCGCTTCGCATGCTCAGTCACACGGGGCGATAAGTCTCCGTCCGAGTCGGAATCGGTTCGGCTGGCGCCGGTGCCAGGTGAACTGGAGCAGCCAGGTGGTGGAGCGTCTTCCCCCGGGTCGGATTTGTTTGAGGCGCGGACCCGTTCGTAAATTTGAGCTTCTACATGAGCCGAGTGCGGTGAACCGAAGCACGCAAGGAAGCGATTGAAACTAACCCAACAAATGACATCACAAAGAGTGACTCATAAGATCTTTAAACATGAGGCCTCAAACAATACTGCATAATATGCCTTCCTACTTCCCTTCTTTCGAGCGGAGAAACAGATGGTTACCAACATCTGATTCATGGAATAGACACGCAACATTATTCCTCTGGCGAACTAGCACAGAGTGAACGAGATGTCATCGTGCATTTAACACCATACAACATTTATTTCACATTTCTACAACATTACAAAATTCAAAGCAAAATAGTAGTGAGATGTCATTTCGGAATATACATGCCACACACTTTTTTGTGTTACATGTAATTAATTACTTCTCTTTATTTATGAATTAAAAGTGACAACTGCCATAATTTAGTTTAAAATTTTCAGGAGGTCAATATTTTAGTAGGTCAATATTTTTCGCTAATAACGCGACGTCCCTCTGCGGGCTTAGACATATGCACCGGAGGTGGAAGCCTACGACTACGTACGCGCGTTTCACAAATTCACTAACCAAGTAGTTAAAAGTCAAGGAAGAAGACATTGTGAACTACATATGGGCCAAGCAGTCTCCGAAAGCCTCTAAGGAAATTATCGTACCAGAGATCCAAAACCATGTTCCAAAACAAACAAACAAACAAACCCAACCTTTAAGTCCGTCGATGAGCGAAACCGTTTCGCGTTTCATTCCCAAACTGCATCAAAAAATTCTCTCAAATTCTGGAACATCTGCTGCGCTATATTCCCGACGCCACCAAAAATAAAATTCTCGCTGCCCACCTGGATAGCCGAGGTCGCTAAGGCTGAATGGTCGCGTATTCGAATCCCACCTCAGGCATGAATGTGTATGTTCATGTTGTTCCTACAGTTAAAACACAGTGGTCGCTGTATGACTAACTTGTTAGAAAGCGACAAAAAATAAAGATCTCGCCGCCCTCCTGGATAGCCCAGGTCGCTAAGGAGGAAGGGCCGAAGCTGCCTCGGCTCGAAGGGTTCGAATCCCGCCTCAGGCATGGATTTAGGTGTGTTTGTACTGTTCCTACAGTTAAAACACAGTGGTCGCTATATGACCAAGTTGTAAAAAAGCGACGTAAATAAAAACAAAAATCTCGTCGGGCGGCGGGCCTTGTCAAAAGCCGGCGCGCGTCAAATATAGCCCTCGCGGGGATCGACCGAACGCTGAATGTAGGGCGCTCCGTGGGACGAGATCAGACGGCCGCGGGCCGCGCGCGGGCGCCGCGAGACAATGCTCGGCCGCGAACAAACAAACATCGCGACGCGGCGCGTTAAAGAGCCGTCAGCCCCGCGGAGGGATAATAAACGCGGCTGATCGCGCGCCGAGGTAAACACTCCCCCCCCCGCGGTTCCCGCTTCCGTTTGTGCGCGTCACGGCTCGAAACGGCTGCTGCCGCTGCCGCTTGTGGGTTTGTGGGGATTCGGCGGTGCTTTGGAAGCCAAGTGTTATGAACTACTAATGGCGTCAATATTATCTTATTATTTTTTATCTTCCAGATTGAACCTCTTATCAGAGTGTAGTAAGCCATTACTCACCGTAAAAATACAATGTAATTTGAAACTAATTTGTTGTTTATGTTCCTCCTCTTACAATTCACTTGTTTTGAAAACTAAACAATTGGTAAAAGTGTAATAATATATATTAAAAGTATTATTTTCTCACAATGGTTTTCAGAAGTTTTTATCAATATTTGTAAACAAGATACATAGTTTATTCCACGCCAATTTCTTTCTCAAAACAATGGTTTTAACAAAACCTTAAACTGCACCTCATTGGCTGAATGCGTATTGGCCTCTCAACCCTTAGAGTGCCTGTTTAACTAAGACTGATGTTGGTGTATTTTCGAAGGACAAAAAATTCATAGTTGTCATGTACTTGCGGTCAATAAAACAACCTTGGCAAAATTATATCTTCTAACAACACCCAACCTGCTCAGATCCAGGATTCCTTTAATCGGGAACGTCTCAGTAACGGAATAATATTTCTGAGACTTGTGGCTTTCCCCGGTTTTAATAAAAGAGTCAAAATTTTGCATCCTATTGTGTCCCAAATAGAAAATTCCCAATGTCAGCCACGCCGGGAGTGGGATAATGGTATATTTCTGCAAGTGTCCAAGTATTATAAACAAACAATACCTTAAACAATACTTATTGATATACTGAATGGACACTAATATTTAACACTGGCATGAAACTTGTCAATGAGGACTGAAAATATCTTCCGGGAGGCATCTCGCGCAGGCCATTTGTCTCGGAGATTCCTTGGGGAACAACACACCTAATTTACGGCTCGGCCAAGAGCGGCCTGCCCAAAGCGCGGGGCGCCCGGCGGAGCAGCTGCTGCGAGGGGCGCGTGGGCGACAGAGGCGCTGCCACGCGCCCAGAGGGGTAGTTGGCGCGCAGCGGCCCGCGCAGTGGGCGAAAGCGGCTTTACAACCACGCAGGACATTCCTCTGGGGTTTCGAAGCCAAGATTTCTGTTAACGGAAGTTCTTCACACACAAATCATGTGTCGTGAAACGAAATTCTCCGCTTAAATAATTTCCCTTCTCGGGAATGTTGTGTGAGAGTACAGATGCTCGTCAAATAGAGCCTTCGGGCGGCTACGGTATAGCTGGGGAAGATTACCAACATAATTTAGCATTAAATTTGTGTCATGTAGATTATTATTCTACATCTATCAAGTATATAAAAAAATTAATTCATCAGCTAACAGGGTCGTATAGTAGAGATACAGTAACTCCTCGAATATTGTTATTACAACGTTATTTATTCACTACATTCAAGATATAATATAGTATTTAATTTATATATAATTCGAAACCTTGCAAGACAGTAATATCGAACAAGGATGAATACATTTTAAGCAATAAATGTTGTAAACACATTGTACCAGATAGTCTCAAGATAGCCTGGAGAACGGGCAAGACGGCGATTAGAGCGTGCAACCTGAGCCGAATTTCACCTGGGAAAATGTAGAGTGCACACATGCAGTATATTTTTCTGAAATTTCGAAGCCAACATTTCATTCAAGAGAAATGTTTCAAACCTAAATCTTGGGCCTTGCACCAAAATTCTCGCCTTAAATTATTTCCCTTCTCTGGCAGTTTGTGTGAGAGTATAGTAAAAGATCAGATGCGCGGCAAACGGGCTTTCGGGTTGCTGCATTGGTGCCATTTTGGCGTAAGGTACTCTTCTCTAATGCTGGACACAGGGTGATGAGCTCACGAACTAGGTTCGTCCAATACTCATATAGCATGTACAATGACCGATTTGGGCTTTTGAGTAACAAGGGGAGGATGGTAGATATCACTGTGGTCACATCTGGAGAATACATTCTCACCCGGGCGGAGAATGGACGCTGAGACGTGCAAAGACGAAAAACAAACACCAAAAAAAGAAACATACAGCATTTTGAGTAGACATAGGCGGTCAGAGACAATAGACACTTGGCTACGGTTTTGTAGATAGGGTTGCCAACATGTTGGGTGTCATACTGCGATCTTCTTCATTTAGACTCGAAGGAAGTCACAGAAACAATGACAACCCTGCCTGAGTTACGATGTCTCCCCGGGAACGGTGCGCTAGAAATTTCGACTATTGCAAGTGTCCCGTGATCGTGGAAAATTCTGCTCGGCAGATAGGCCGTCACTTGCCGGGGAACGGTGCGCTAGAAAACTTTGCGACCGTGAAGTTTTCAAGATCTCGCCCTGCAAAAGGGTTCAAGTCTTGTTGTCTCCTCTAATCTGATTCCATGCGATTTTTTAATTTTTTTTTTCATCCATATATTTCTATTTAATGACAAATCCTCACATTACACAATAAGGCACCGGATACAGGAACAAATCTCTGCAATACCACAGGACATCCTTTATCGAGTGAATCAGAACTTGTTTAGGAAAAGTCAAAAATGCAGCGAAAAGCCACCTTCCCTCTTCGGCAATTCTACCAACCGCCGTGCCTTGATTTTCGTGGCCTCGTTCACCGACTCAAAATCCCCGCGTGACCGGGACATTTATAAAATAGTGGGACTGCAGTATGTTTCTCATTGTGCATCTTGCCCTCACTTCGTGATTTTATTTGGATGTGCAGAGATTTTGGCAGTTCCGGCCCACTGCGGGCGGCGGGGAAGCGGAAGGCGGAGGCGGGCGGTCGCGTGCCGCCTCCTCCGCCCCTCACGGCCTTCGTCGCTTGCGTCGGCGCTCTCGCTTCTTCACTCAGCCCTCTTTTCCGAACATTCCCCTCCGGAGGACGGCTTTTCGCCTTTGGTTGGAGCATTCGCACTTCTTAGTTTTCCTCTGACGGGGAGGGGTGGAATCACAGCGTCAACTGATGTTACTGCAGTGCCTCTGACCAGGAGGACCTAGGTTGGAGACGCGACGGAGGCAAAACGTTAGGTGGATGGATAGGTTGGATTCTGTCGCTATCAGGGGAAGGAGTCTAGTGGCCGGCTACTCTAATCGGTTGTATTCCGAGGTTTCTCGATCAACACCAGGCGAATGCTGGAGCAATACCGTAACAAACAGGGTACGGACCGCGCGCAATCTTTCCTTTCTATCCTTTGTCCTATCCTCTCCCCTTGCACACACACACACACACACACACTTACTTTAACACGCACTAGACAAGCGCACATGCCGGGAGAGCGGTCGGGAGGTTAGAGCTTGTCCCGTCTGGGGCGGTGCCCTGCTAGAGGAGATACCTGGTTGAGGAAAAGTTCGCTAGCAGACGATTGGTCGGCGCCGGATCTCACCCTCCAGCGGGGGAAGACCTCCGCCACCTCCCCCCAGTTGTTTGATCTACACTACACTTGCGGGACTAATGCCCTTAGCAGTCAACGCGCTCGGAATCACAAATCAATCAATCAATCGTTTTCCTCTGTCAACGTTCATCTCAGCACGAATCACTCGACCACAGCTGTCCCCACATACACGGCATATTGTTCACGCTGTGTATTGAGCATTATTACAACTGGCGATGACCAACTAGGCCACTGACGACTCAACGGCAAATGAACATTTCATAAATATTCTAGTCATTTTGGTGCTTTTTGGAAAATTTTTCAGCTCCTCTCTTTTTTAGTTGATCGAGAAGCTGTCTATCAATTCCACTTTTGTTTTTTCATCGTTTTTCCAACTTCTCCATAGTAGAGATGCCCAAATCCATACAACTCTTTCAGCTTCTTGTCAATAAGTTAAATCCCTCTTTTCTTCTGAGTCGTAGTTTTTCGTAGGTTGCCAGTCCCCTTACCTCTTCAGCATCCAGAGGCGGTCTGGTCTCTGCTTGCGTCGGGATGCTGCGCGGGTCAGGGGCGACAGCAGGCGGTGGCGGAGGGTCTCGCGGGCTACGAGACGTCAGCGGCGGCGAAGGAGGAGGAAGAGGAGGGGAAGGAGAAAGCGAAGGAGGAGGAAGAGAAGGGAGGGTGAAGAAGAAGAAGGAAGAGGAAGAGAATGTGGAAGGAGGAGAAGAATGGAGAAAAAGAGGAGAAGAGGAGTAGGTAGAAAAGGGAAGAGGGGAAGGAGGAAGAGAAGGGGGCGGGGGAGAGTCTGCAGCACGAGCCCACTTCCGTGGCTGCATCGGCGGCGGGGGCGGCGGGGGCGGGGGCGCGGAGCGGGTGCGGCGCAGCTGCCGCCCTGTCCGCCCTGCAGCCGGCGCCGCTCACCTGTTCGGATCCGTCGCCCTCCCCTCGCCCCCTCGCCCCCCCCCCCCCGCCTTCGCCCTCCCGTGCCGCGCGGCGACTCCGTCTCGGCGAGCGCCGCTGTGGGCCGGAGGCGGCCCAGACGCCTCCCGCCCTCTGCGCATTGTGCGCCCGCGCAACCGCCCGCCCGGCCGACGGCTCCGCGCGTGTCCTGCTGCGGTCGAGTGTTTGTCTCGGGAGGAACTTAACGGTTCTTCACTCACGAGAACAACGTGCGCCCAGAATGGTTCCGGTCCATCGTCTTCGGCGAATAGTGGGCTTCATTTCTCTTGAAGTGTAGATTGCTAATACCTTCTTTCCAATCATTTAAAAGTGAATTTGATGGCAACACTTGTGATGTCAAAAACTCGTAGTGACTGTAACGGGGTCTTGTTGCGACATAGCACTGTCGAACTATATCACATTGAACAGCGCTTCCAAACGCAGTCCAAACAAGTAAAGCACCAAAAGTACTGTGATTTTGAACTGGTTTATGATATTTTTTTCCGAAATCAATACTTTTTTGTGGCGATTCAGTTTGAATGTTATATATTTACCAGGTTCACATTTCTCTATTGGTCGTTGTTATTTGATCAGTCAGATTATTTCGTAAGTTACGGCTCTTCGTAGGAGCTCATACTGAAATACTAGACGTTGAATTACAATATTGCAAATAAGACTGCATTAAATAGTTAATATTTGTGCTAACTAAATTTAAATCAATAAACACTTAATTTAATGATTCGGTCCAGAAAATTTGAACTTATTATAAGTTTTTTTTAATGGAACAAAATAAGTCATTGTATTTTCTTACCCTTCATAATTGTATTCAGCCAAACCAGTGATGCTAATCACTTCAAATAGCAAACAGGAAAGCCTGTAAAGAGTTCGCCGGCAATGAATATTTGATCGTAGAAGCGGACGTAACCATCAACGCAATCTCATTCTTCTGCTCAATTCAGTTAGATAGCGCGCCGCCTGCGCGTTCGGAGGTGCAGGAGCCCAAGTGACGCAAACGCTGCTCACTTCCGCGCGTCGCGTCGGGGGAACGTTCCTATGTGAACACGCCGCCCACGCCCCGACGGCCTCAGGCGCCAGGCGCACCCTGCGTGCCTCAGGTGGCGCCGCGTGGCGGGCGCGTTGGGGATGGCTGACTGGCTGGAACGTGTGGGCGAGTGGAAGAGCAGTGTCGGTGAGTGGAAGGGCAAAGAGGGTCAGAGGCTGGAGGTTCTTTGGGCGAGAAGTCGGAGGTTGTGTGGGCGAGTAGAAGGACAGAGTGGGCGAGTAGACGGGCAGAGTGGACGTGTGGACGGGCAGTGTAGACGAGTGAAAAGAGAATGTGGATGAGAGGCCGTGGGATGTGCAGGCGAGTGGACGGGTAGAGTGGACGACTGCAAGAGTAGTATGGACAAGTGGAAGGGCAATGAGGTCGAATGGACGGGTAGTGTGGGCGAGCATTCTAAATTAGTAACATAGATATTTGCGTTACTCTCAAAATGAGATCGAAAATAATGTATATATGGAATTACAAAAGTCTTTGAAAATCAGTCCACAAACTAATTTAAGTCATAAAATGTATAATAATCAGAATGGTGTGAAAAATAATCAGAACAATCCGTGTTCTTCATATCTCCAAAAATTACGATGTGAGACGCTAATGTGACGGAAACAATAATTGATAAGATATGTGAATAATAGTTTCAGTGTTTTTTTGCTAGCTCTAGGCAAGTACCCTAACGCATCTGAGAGGATCTTGACTCTGTTCGCGGCGCGTGTAGGCCAGAGAGCGACCTGGACGTGGAAGGCGGAGGCGCTGGGGGAGAGGTGGGCGGGGCGGGGCGCGAGGGAACGCTCGGAGAACAATGCGCTCGCGGCGGAGCCTGCGCTGCGCCTGGGAGCCGGCGCGGCGCCCGCCCGCCCAACGCCCCCGCCGGATTAGCATACGGCGCGCGCCCCGCCACCCCGCACACGCTCTGCCGCGGCCCACGCGAGACGCGCCGCTTCCACCTCGCAGCTTCGGTTTCTTCTTCTACTTCCTCTTCTTCTTCTTCTACTACTTCTTCTACTTGCTCTTCTTCTTCTACTACTTCTTCTACTTGCTCTTCTTCTTCTACTACTTCTTCCACTACTACTACTTCCTCTACTATTCTACTACTATTACTACTACTACTCCTTCTATTATTCGTTCTTCTCCTTTTTCTTCTTCTTCGTCTTTTTCTTCTTCACCTTCTTCTTCTTCTTCTTCATTTTTTCTCGCACAACTGCTCTCGTTTTTCTCTTCTTCTTCCTCTTCTTTTTCTTCTTCTTCTTCGTCTTCTTCTTCTTCTTCTTCTTCTTCGTCTTCTTATTTCTCTTCTTTTTTTTTATTTTTTCTTATTCTTCACTTCAGGGAGAAGGCACACGTGATCATCCCCCCGCCTTAATGTTTCTACAACACATGCATGTTTCAAACAGCATATCGATCTCTTTGGAAAGCAAAACACAAGTTATCTTTCACAGAAAAGTATTATAAATTTACAAATTAACATTGAAATGTGACAGTATATTACAGTATGGACACGTTTAACGAAGAAATTTATTTGGACGATATTTCCTCCATCGTCAGTTCTTTCTATCAGAAAATTAAAGAAACCATCAAACTCAATTAAATCTCTTCCCTCATAACAGACTTGGGCTGCAGCATGAATATTAAGTTCCAATTAGAGAAACAATTCCTGATCGTTAAGGATTGGAAGAATAATCCACAATATCTTCTTGATTGAATTTCAATTATTCTTTCTAGTCCCTTTCAACCTGAAATTGCTTCTTTTAATAATTGTAGGGAGTTATTCGTGTTTTTTTAATTCCTAATTTCCAATAATCAACGAGTAGTATACACAGCAATTCCAATCATATTCAAAAAAGAATTCCATTAAATTTCCTTTAGGACATTATGAATTCAGTAGTACAGATGGGTATAAGAGAAATAAAAGTATAATTAATTCATGGGGAAAACTCCAATATTTGAATGATCCTTAATCTTACATATATTAAGAGTAGAGATACAAGTTTGATAGAACTCACATTCTGTGATGCAAAATAAATAAACTTTAATTTCCTGTTTCTGTTATTGCCTCACATTTTGTCACAAGACACGCCCTCCCAATTTCTGATTCAAGTTTTATTTGAAGATCCATGGGTAGTGAGGTAGTTATATTTGATGAAATTACCTTTTTGAATACTGCCACGTTGTTTTCAGATTTTTTATTTTTAATAAATAATAATAATAATAATAATAATAATAGTAATAATAATAATAATAATAATAATAATAATAATAATAATAATAATAATAATAATACCGAGCGAAGTGGCTCAGTGCGTAGCGCGCTGACTTCGCGGTCGGGAGGTCCGGGTTCCATCCCCGGGTCGGCCATCCTGACCGGGTTTTTCGTGGTTTCTCGGTCATAGAGGCGAATGTTGGGATGGTTCCAAAATACCACTATCACCTCTCACCATCATCCTATAACGTCATAATTCAAGGCTTAACTACCTTGTCTTACGAAGGGATACAGCTGAAAAGCTAATCCCCATAATTACACATGTTAAGCTCTCTCCACGATAGAATATGACTGAGCCTTGAAGAGAACTGTAGCGTGCTCGGAAATGGCCTATACGCAAATAATAATAATAATAATAATAATAATAATAATAATAATAATAATAGTAATAATAATAATAATAATAGTAATAATAATAATAGTAATAATAATAATAATAATAATAATAATAATAATAATAATAATAATAATAATAATAATAGAGAACGAACTCAATAGAATAATATTCGAGAAATAATAATCTCGCATAGAAACGCAGATATTAACAGTCGCATTTCCACTGAACTTCACTTTCATCTATTGTGCACTCCGATTTCAGATCACGAGTTATCTTTCAGAAGGTTTGGAATAATGAAATTAAAATTTTTTGAATGATGATTTTTTTAAAATCATTTTGGGAATTTGTCGAGTAGTATTTAAAATGCAATTAATGACCATATCTGTGTCACTTGTAAGATAGCTAACAAAGTTTCAAGGGAGGAATAATTGGTAGAATCATTACATTTTACCGGCAGCAAGACTAAGAAAGGTAAATACATTAAAGACAATCGAAGGTGGAAAGTAATGATGAAAAGCGATTCAAACCCAAACAGCGTGTAAATCAATTACTCCCCAGTAAGGGTGGGAATTTCGGTTCCAGTCCAATGAAATATTTTTTTGACAGCTTGATTCACCAAGTTCTGGTCAAGGAGGTCTACAGTGCTCCTGTCCTTTATCTCAGCCTCAAACCAGAACCGGTTAGTTTTCAAGAGATGATCGATAAAGTAATGCTGGATTGGTCAACCCCTCTAAGAATTCAAACTTGTGAATCATATATTACCGACGCAATAGAAATAATGTTTTTTTACCATGTGAGATAATAGTCTCTCACAAACTGACAGTGACTGACCGACTATAGCCTTGTGAAACTCAGACATCAAAGAGGTCAAGTGACAGTGAGGACCTGCCTGGTGGGAGGGCGGAATCTCTTAAGTTCTTATGCAATAAAAGTAATGTTACATTATTAGACCATACTAGAAAATATGAAGCAACCAATGAGTCCGAGAGAAACGTGGACATGAAGCGGGTCCTGGGGCTGGGCGCCATCAAGCAGAGACGAGGGCGGAAGGATTCCCAAATTTCGATGCATCAGTGTCAATGCGATGGCGCGGATAGGCAGGAGCTACAGGCGACTTGTCCCTTCACTGCGCCCTGTCTAAACCCCGCCGCCGGCGAGGAGGCCTTGAGAAAGTCGGGCACGAGGGAAGTGCGCGGGGGGGGGGGGGCGTGGCCCACGCGGGGCGGGCGCGGAAGTCGCGGGCCCGGTGCGAACCCCGTCGTTAGCCTTATTGATTACACGTTTGGTTTGTTCGGCGCGGGCTTGGACGGCCGCCCGCCGCCGCCCCCGCCCCCGGCCTCGGAATTTCAGATGAGCGCATCCATATTGCATGAGCCCCCGCCCCGCCCCACGCCCCTCGCCCCTCCCCTTGCCTCGCCGCCGCCGCCGTACAGTGGACGCGACGGACGAATATTGAGACTCCGTCTGAAACGAGACACGTTGAATTCAACTCAGAAAGAAGGTCATTAGCTTGTGGAATATAACATATTTGCTTAACTTATAACCTTATGACTTATTAATTTTAGAATTATTTTCTGTAAGAAGAGATAGTTTGTCCGGTTTTTACTAATACCCATCTCTCAAAAATGAATTAATAATGGGCGTAAATGAACAGGTTTGCAATCAGTTTAAGAGAAATGCAATTGTTTTCAGGAAAAACTAGATGTGTTAACTAGGATGTCCGCAAAAAAGAATTGGCGATATCCCATAGAACAATAGGTGATGATGCAAAGAATGGCGAAACTGTTTAAACTATTTTTGAGAGTGCCCATGCCTAAAACCGGTTTTTCTTCCAAAAATCTATTTTCCCTATCCAAACCAAATTTATCACGAGTTAGATTCCTTCGTACAATTTACCTCACAGATTGCTATATTATTGTTCCATCTGCGGGAACTTATTATAATTATTCTTCATAATTTGACATTTGAGAAAATTTCATAGTACCACGCTTATACTCGTTTCATAACCCCAATGAGGGTGCCTAGAGGATCGTCCGCCGACGAATTTTTGACTTCGTTTTTCATAGGTTGGAATTATATCAATGCACCAACGCCTGTCTGTTAATCAAAATAAACAAACAACTTGTCTCTAATTGACTATTTTAAGAAAAATAATGTAATATTACCTGATACAAATTACAACAGGCTGGTGTTTCTCTCACACAAGTGGAAAATTTATATCTTGCCTTCAAACCAGTTAATATGGCAGGATGGGGAAATCTGGGGCACCCGTCTTCAGATGTGGCACAAAATATCTATATTTTTGAGCAGGAAAATCGGTGTTATAATATCGATGTTTTGTTTTCGTTGTTTTCTTCGGGTCAATATATTTGTCCAGAAACATCGATGTTTAAAAAAATTCTCATGATATAAATAAAATTTACAGTAATATTTTTGTGGATTGCTCGCAATAATCAGCCTCTGACAACTGTCACTTCTTTCGATCCCCAGGCGGCCGTAAACCGTTTGCTACGAATTGCAACCTTTCTCCGGTGTTGTTCCCTTTTTTGATTATTTTGTGCGTCGTAATATTATTAAACTGCAATTTGAACTTGGACTACCAAAATCATTGATTAGAAAATTAAGATGACAGTTAAATTTGATGGAGAATATACTTCAAACTAACATTGGGATTTTACGTATGATACTAGAATTCGGACATTTTACTTCGCTGATTTATGAATGAAAGTGAGTAACAGCGAAACGCAATGTCCTTTATTTTTATTTCATTTTTTTCCATTCGATAAACATTATGAAAATATTTCTTATATGTGGCCAAGTATAACACATTTAATTAGGTATTCTTTTTAAAATTTGAAATAGGATGTGGAAATATCATCTCTTTCATGTTTTTTGTAAAGGTGTTCATGGACATCGAAAATATTTTGGTGATGTATCGGTGTATCGATATTTTTTTAAATTTGCCCTCACTGCCCGTCTTCCCTTCTGAGTGCAAGCAGCGTCGTTTGTGCGTAGGGCCCAGTGCCTCGGCCGCTTACTCATCGCGGGCGCCTCTTCCCTCGCCCCATCGGGCGCCCCGGGGTCTGGCGGGCGGGCGGGGCGGGGAGCGATTGGGCGGGGCGGGGCGGGGCGGGGCAGAAGGACCACGCGCCCTCCCAAGTGTTTGTGATGTTTCGGCGTTTGCGCCAGTCACATGCGGATTATTAACGACGTTGTGAGCGTGGCGACTGCGATATTGTATGTTTATTAAAGACGCTATAATGCATTTAAAAGAACTCGCTGTGGGAGGTAAAGGACAGAAAAAAGGGTCATTGACCCCGTCAACGGCGCAGCTGTAAAGTGATGAAGGTAGATAAATCAACAGCGTCTGAGCCGAAGATAGTAACGGCTGGAAAGTTTTTGATCTGTCATTGACTGCCTGGACTTTCTTTTATGTAAATAAGGAATATTAACTGCCTATGATCAATGATCGAGTATAATCACAGAAAAAATTAAACGATTTTAGTTAATAATTTTTAGTCACGTGGTAAAGTAAAATATTTATATTTTATACATGTCGCATTAAACGGACACATTTTTTATTGAACTTTTAAAGGATAATAACTTTCTGTGTTGTCATTGTGATGCTCGATGAGAGAATTAGGTTATTTCCCCAAAGAGTGCACACTACAATGACGAATGTGAGAGATGTGAAGTTTGTTGTAAACACGATTTAGTGTAATTTACTTAGAAATATGATAATAATGTTGTAGTATATTGTAATGTATGTATGTGTGCATTAATTTGCTCAGAGCTTTTAAAGGTCTTGTCAGATATATGTAGGTCTCGAAAAAAAGTCATTAAGATCAGCAGATTGCTACAAACGTTAATGACTTTATCATAATGAGTGTAAACCCTTGATTTTTACATGCCATAATCTAAATGATTACGCATTAAATCAAAATGTTTTACGCAAAAACTATGGATCTAAAAATAACTTTAGGGGACTTCTGAAGATGTTTTTCACTTTTTCGACGTCCAAATTCACTTTCCTTCAGTAGATGCAAAGCTGACAACTATTTAGTTTCACATGCGTAACCCTAAATAGTTGTAAATCTAGGAAAAGAAAATGGATATTAATCACGAATCATTTATTAGTCATATAAAACTCACTTTTCAATACATTGCTAAGTAGTTCTAAATAAATGAAATCTTTACCGTGAAGGTGTTAGTGTTTTTTTTTTTTGTTTTGATCTGTCAATCCTTGTCCAATAACTCATTTTTTTATCAGTTTTTAAGAAATTTACACCAATACTCAACACTATTTCTTAATTTATTTTTTAGTAATAAATTGATCTATCTTGTGAAATGCTTAATTTAGTTGTATTTGTTACTAATTGTATCACCTGTTAACATACTGAACGAAGAGCGTATTAGTATTTTAGTATTAGTATTTTTTCATACTGATTAGTAGTTTTTAGTAATTAGTATTTTTTCATACTGATTTTATAACAATTTAATTGTATGTTCAATTGTTTAAGAGTAGAGTAATAGTGGACTTAATCAATTCAAAATTATGTATTTTTTGTTGAGTGTGCTATCCTCTTCATCTTGCTTTCGAAATATAATTTAGAAAGTAATTCTTTCTAAGTAATTATCTTTACTTCTCTTTTCCAATAGTATATACAAGTTCATTCACAACGCAAGGAGAATGAATTACAAATATATTCCGTGCCTCGGCACCACAGGAAATTCGAAGCGAGAGTGCATTTTCCGAGAGAAATTACCTTCACCCACGTGCGTGTAGTGTGCCGTCCTTGCAGCAAAAGCAAATGCGAGTTATCGCTCTCCTCGTGCGAAACACTTAGCCTGTCAGACAAGCCCGCGTCTCCTCCGCCGCCCTCTCCACGGCGCCCTTCAGTTTCCACCACCTGACCGCCTGCCGTTACCTGCATTATCACCTCCCTCCATTAACCTTTTTCATTTCCGCATTCGGCGCTCGCACCTCCGCCGCTACGCGCCCCGCGCCTCTACTGCTGACAGCGGCGTTGCGCACTTGACCTAAATGGGTCGAACAGCGTTTATCGAAGAAAAAAAAAAGACTTCTATGTGAGAAAATCTTTGCGCATAGAAATGGGACAGTAAAGTAAAAGTGACAATGCTTAATAATAATAATAATAATAATAGTAATGATAATAGTAATAATACTAATAACAATAATAATGTTGTCAATACCGAAACATTTAAACAACTCATTGATGACTCGACCTAACTTGGCAAAGATTTAGAATCGAAGACCTTCAGCTACTCGTCCAGCCAACATCCGCGCAATCAAGGTAGCCAAATGCTATAACATCGTCCTACCATTAGTTTTGAAACATGAACCATATGAAATTTCAATTTGGATGTTGGAAATGCCAGAAGTTAGACTCGACACTACCAGTGTAAAGGAAAAAAAGAATGCTTTCCCATAGATTTAAAACTCAGATTTCGATCACTTCTCGAAGAATACATGGCAACTCACACAATAATCTACACAGTTGATTCAAAGACAAAACATCGGGTAGGAAGCTCATTTGTAAATGAAAACGTATCAAATACTTCGACACTTCCATCACAAGCGTGTACACATGCAGTATTGCAATCTTTGCGACACTGTGAAACTATCAATTCAAGAAAATTCGTCATCTGCGCAGACTCGCTAAGCCTTCTCACTGCAATAGTGAGAAGCCGAACTGTAGGCCCACTACTACAAATGATTCTCATATCATGCCATAAATTAGAGCAGCGAGGAGCATCAGTTACGTTTATCTGGTGTCCTGGACACGTGGGTATCCCAGGCAATGAAGAAGCCGATTCTGCAGAAAGAAATGTCGTAAACATCCAATCAGAAACGGATATTGAAATACGACGTTAAGAAATGCTACCTCGAAGTGCATCCTCACAGAATGGCAGACCACGTGGTACAGCCTTCACACGAAACTACACCCCATTAAACAGAACATCAGTAAATGGTCATCAAATGTCAACCTCCCTCGACGAGAACGAGTGTGCTCTTGTGGAATGTTGCACGGATCGCAGGATCGAAGCAAAGAGATCTGACATAATATGGATCGATCAGGTCTCACGGAAAGGGATTATAGTCGACATAGCTGTCCTTAAGACCGAAATATAGTTGCCTCTATTGCCGAGAGGAAGCGAAAATATCAAGCCTTGGCTATTGAACTGTCGTGTGGCGGTTAGTATCTGTTGAAGTAGTCCCTGTGGCCATCTATGCAAATGGACTGATCTCTAAACAATTGAATTCATTGTCTGCAAGTCTTGGCGTTAAAAACTGGCACACTCAATCAATGCCAAAGGCTGTTCTCTTGAGTACTGCACGCATCGGCAGGACGTTTTTATTGATATAACTTCACGTTGAATCCTGACCGCCCGAGTTTGCAAGCGAAGCAGGCACCTTGGTTCTCCAAAGTTCCCGGCGTCTATAGTAGGACGCCACGGTAAGCTAGAGACTGGAAATAATATAATAATAATAATAATAATAATAATAATAATAATAATAATAATAATAATAATAATAATAATAATCTTTAATTGCCGCCAGTGTCACATTAACAATTTCAGTCGTGTGTATACGTTCCACGTGATAATTTTAATCTCAGGATATATTTGCAAAATTGAGCGACAATTGTCAGAAAATTTCTTTGGCACATTCAAATGTTCTCTTACAAGTCGTAAGGAAGACAATACGTATTGAGTATTTTCTGCTCGTGATTAAATCCTATTTTTTGGTTTCTGAAAGTCACTCCTCAACTCATTACAGACGGCCTTTACAGACAGTACTTTATGCTGTTCGCGCATTGTCGTCTTGGGTCCACGGAAGTGTTGCGAAATGTGCCAGGATTCTGGTATTTTTACCAGAATTTTAATGAAGATACGAAGTACCAGGATGAAGACATTCTGGTATTCTTAAATACCAGGATTTTAAATCTACGGTCATTGATGTTGTACAATTGTAAAATTCGTTTAATATTTTTTATTCAATAATTTAAAACTTTTACCAATATTACAAATAACTATGATATTGGTGAAAACACTGCCGTAAAACATTAGGGTGTCATGGTATGGTCTTTTTCTGTTGGGATAGGATAGAAAGTTTCATTTCTTCCATTTAGCTGATCGGTATAAAATGAGACTGTATCGACTTAAGTTTAACAAACTTCCTCTGCGCGATAACAACATAATAGTTATAATATTAACAATTTCAGAATTTAAATCAGTGGACATCTGTATCAGGAATTTTAGTGAGAGCACCAGGATTTTTGACCGGGAGCTCAGTGCATCTAACTGGGTGATCCTAGGTCCGAGTCCCGACACTGGCAAGATTTCTGCCACTAACTTGTCAACTGGTCGAATTCCATCTATGTCTGCAGGAGAATTCTAGAGGCCGGCTGCTCTGATCGGAAGTTTTCCGTTTTTTCTCCGATCAACACCAAGCGAATGCCAGAGCAGTTCCGTAACAGACGAGCCACGGACCGCGCCCGATCTTTCCTTCCTCTTCCTTGTCTTACTCACCCCTTCCACACACACACACATTAACATGAATTGAATTGAATTGAATTGAATTAATGCCTTATTTTACGTGGCGAGACTCAGGCCATTAGGCCTGCTCTTCCGTCTGACCACGTAAATTTCGCTTCGCTCCTTTCACCAACTAGCAGAGAAAGAAGGTAGTTCTTGGACGAGAAACAGGTGATTTGAATTTAGCTCAGAGGCGTCATTTAGGCTTGAGGATCTTTTACATGCAAGTAAATCTACTAACATGGGACAGCCGGCTTTACTTCTCCTCCGAAGGAAGGCGTACGAAGGAAGGCGTACGAAGGATTTTTTCGCCCCGAAAAATCCACGGCTTCGATCGGGTTTGAACCCGCCAACTTGGGTACAACAGTCCGAAACGCTAACCGTTACACCATCGCCGCCGCTTACACCATCGCCGCCGGAAACATGCACTATACTACCACATTTGCCGGGAGACCGGTGGGGAGCCTAGAGCTTGTCCCGGCTGAAGCGGTGTCCCGCTGCTTGGGCTTAGGGAAATCCCGCCAGCCGACGGTAGGTCGGCGCCGGATCTCGCCATCCAGTGGGGAGAAATCACCGCCAGCAGTGGAAAATCGCCTCCAGAGTAATAACACAAGCACCACACTTACGGGACTACTAATGACATCCATTAGTTGACGCGCCCGGAATCACTAACAACCAACCAGGAGCTTTGAAGATTGGCACCGGGATATTCGTTTCATCACCCACTGTGCCGACCTCAGTCTCGCGGCAGGCCCTTTTGCATAACTCCTTGGGCGCGTGGGCGCCGCCGTCAGCGCCGACGCGACTCAAGGCGCCGGCGGTTCTCATTGCGAACCCGCGCCCTTCAACCACGAGAACCCCATTCTTTCTCCGGTCTTACATCTTTCTCTTCTACTTTTTGTCACCGTCGCTTCGTCCCGAACAGTTACGCAGCATGACTAAGGTTGTGTGACTAATGCCGCATGAGCGCGGTTTGCCTTCAGATTAGTATGGCGCAGTAATTAATAGCGGTTTGAGATGCAAAGTGTGGGAAGGACGTGTTGGACGGCGGTAATGCGCTGCACCTGGGTGCTCCGGAACGGGTCTCGGGGAGGGGGAGGGGGCTTTGCCTGGCGAACGGCGACTCGGGGGCGGTGGTTGTGTTCGCGCCAGGGCGCTGGCATTTGTTTCCTCTGGGCGTTGGTTGACCTCTTCCCCGCATATGCATTCATGTAACAAGCAGTGCCTCGCTGACTGTACTGAAGCCTTCATCTCGGAAAATGCATTTCTCGTACTTAGGTGCACGCGTTCTATCGTCTTATTAGTTCATACAAAATTCGAAATTAGTCTTTTTGTGCAGTACCATTCAAAGGCATTTGGAACCTTTGAAATAGTTCCTGTCGTCTTGATTAGGAAAGTAGCGCTTCTACCTATAAAAAGTTCAACAAAACTTACTGCTCTCTAAATCTTTTTCATTAGCGCTAACGATGACAGAAACTGAGATTTAATTTTGAAGCAAAAATATTAAAAAAACAATTCATTATTCTGAATTAATTTAAATTGTTAGATAAACATTTACGAACATGTTTGATTAAGGACATTTATTATAATACTTTTGCTTTGTTTTGCAATCAAACATGTTCATTCAATTTCTTAATGATTTCTAATTATTTCATTTATAATAGTAGGAACTTTTTCCTTTTTAATATTGACTTTTTTATTTTTATCCATTTTTAGCTTACCAGTAACTGGAAATATTTTTATTTATTATCTTAATGAAGTACAAATTTAATTTAATTTATTTTAAACAAGTGTTTTTAGTTTTAATAAGTAGCTATTTCAAGACGTTAAGGACTAAAACATGTTTATCGAATCACCTCATACGCTACTATCAAGTAAAGGTGGCCATTTCCAAGTGGTAAAAATACACTGCAGAAACGTTTTTCGTGTACATATTCCCAAGATATCCCTTACCGTCATTTATCTTTTCACGTTGTGTGTAAACAATTGATAGGGCGTCGACCACTCAGATAGGCAGTAATTTTATTACGGTGAGTGGTGTTTTTGGTATCCTGAAAGCTCGGGTGAGTGTGTGAACGTTTGATAAAGGGAACTCTACCGACAAAAGGAAACTATTTCAGAAAAAAACAGGAAAATAACATGTTTTGCTATGTTTTCTTCCTGAACTCTTTATCACTCAAATTCTATCACTTGCTGACAGGTGTTTGGAAAGTTGCTCCAAATATATGCTACCTGGAACCTATCGATCGCCAATTCTCCACCCACAGAATAGACGCAACAGAAGAAACAGCAAATCTAGTTTGCATGCTACTTTCGAGATATTGTGTCTTCTAAAGAAATGTATAAAACACTATAAGTTTATCATACTACAATAGATTTTTCACATTTTCTTGAGATAATTTAATCAAGATATGACTCAAGAATTAATAACATTCTAACAAGTTTGAATTAAGGTGTTACAAAATTGTTGGGAGAGCTTTCCTGGTTCCCCAACGTAAAATTGGGAAATGTGATATCCTAAGGTCAAGAGATATTTTTACTTCCTCGCCTACATCGTACTTAAGAAGGAAAGAACGACCATTATTATGCTGCAGCGTAAAGTTATTTTTCGTAAGAAAAAGTCGTGTTGTGGGGTGCTGATGTCTAAAAGGTGGTTCAATTTTGTTCCTACATCTGTGTAGTAATCGAATAGCATCCGTCTGTCCGTCCGTTTGTTCGTCCGCCCATCCGTCCGTTGCTCCGTCGCTCACCGTTAGTCACTTTTTATAACAATTTTCCGAAAGTGTTTGTTGTTTTGCGGAATTTAGCCTGAAATATAGGTAATGAAAAATATTTCTTCTCAAAAACGGCTCCAAATTTCAAAAAAAAAACATCTCGAATTCAACAAAGAACTCCTATAAATGTGGCACAGGTCCTAACTCTCTGTATTTTCAAAAATTGTAAAAAAATAACAGTGCAAAACTACAATATTTATGATAGACTATATTCCTTAAAGAAATCTGTTCTAATAGATATTAAAATAACATAACCTACAATTTTTGTAAACATACGAGTGGCTTTTGCTTAATTTTTGCATGATGTGTAGGCAATTAAAAAAATATTTTCTCAAAAAAGTTTTTACTTTTTTCATCAAACAGAGCAATGTACAGGAACAGAGCAATGCAAATGATGTAGATTATATTTACGTTGAATACACTGAATTTTCGAAAATTGCAAACGTTACAGATCTAGTGTCAATACTATCACGTGTGTGATGTCGTAGCACGACTAGTTTGTACCTTAATTTTTTACTTCACAGATCCATAAGTTCAATACAATTCTTTCTGTTAGGAAGCCCAGTATTGTATTAGTATTCAATGGCTGAAGTTCGTTTGTTATTGAATCAAAATTTGAACTTCAACCTTTGTTCTTACAGCGTTGTGGAAGTAACATGCATTTATCGTCAAAATAAGTTAGGTAATGCGATTATTTCACCTACCAAGGTTTCATATCAAAATTATGCGCGTATACATACGAGCTAATGCAATACATACATATTTATTCTATGAGTAGTACAAGTTGAAAAGTTAGTCACACATATTGAAACTTTCCTTGTAAAACCAGTTCTCAAAGTATCATTAGTCATCGGCGAAATCACGAGCAAATTAGAAAAATATATTTTAGAATTTCTTCCTCCATCATTAATTAAATCTTTAGGACAAAATACTTCAAGTCACACGTACCCTGCTCCTGTAATTTCTTTGCCCGCAATCAGTTTTTAAATCAATATGGTGCCTCGGTTAGCTGTTCAAGTTTGACAATAATGTATATTTTCTGGTCTGATATCCTCTTTCAAATTTTCCGCTAGTGAAACACGCACTTGTTTTCACCTGTTGGCGACATCTGGTGGAGAATCTGCATCAATTTGGCACATTTGCAGCGTATTTAGTAACTCATTTGTTTGTTGTTGTTTGATGAGTGAAGTGCGTTTCTTATAAGGTGTTATAGTGAGTGTTTTTCTCAGTAAGGAGCTTTGAATGGCAAAATTGCCACGATCGAGTAACAATCTTCAAAAATTCGTGTACATTGGCAAATCAGGAAGGACATTGGGGAAAATGTTGTGGAAAAATGTGATTCAATGCCGCATCCATCTAACCTCAACAGTATTGCAACTGCGAATTCTTCTCAGAAATAATTACTGGATGCGAACAGTAATTATGAAGAAATAGTGATGAGTAGTGAACAATATGAAATCACAGATATGTCGATATTATCCGCTATTATAAAAGAACTTGTTTTGTAAATAATGTGCCTCAAAATAGTTAGATTTAAATGTAAACAAGGGCGTGCTACAGTTATGGAAATAAATATCAACTTTTCTACTGAAGATATTGTATGACGAGTATGAAGGAAGCAGCAGAATAATCAGTGTGTATACACAAGAATGATAGGGACATTAGGGCAGGCTCATTGAGAGAAAATAGAAACGCAAAATGAAGTTGATGCTGATGGCCCAAGCTACAGTACTAGATTATTTTGATTGGTCAACTTTGAAGCTGTATTCCCGTAAGTTTACTTTTTTAGTAGGGACTTAAGGAACATTTTCTCAGCTTGGAGTCATAGTCATGTAATGAAATTTTCAAGATATATTGATACAAATACTGCCCACATGCTGATGCCATTTTAGATAGATTATGTGCAATTTAAAATGTTGTAGTAACTAGCAAAAATTCATTTAAAAATTAAATAATAAATAACAAAATATATTGTGCAAATTGACTACTTTTCCTCCAAAATAGCGTCAGGGTAACAACTAAGGCTGTATTTATAATTAAATAAATATGTCTCTATAACCTGTAAGAAATATATTAATGTAACTTCGATATTTTCTGAGAAAATGTTCCCTAAATATAGCATATTTCAACATTGGCAACATACGTCCTTTTGTTCCCCCTTAAGTTGATAATTATATCAGTAGCTAACTGTGGCGTCGCTGACGCTGTATTCAGTTTTAAAAATATTTTCATGTGTTGAAAATTTAAGTGATGCATAGATTTGTTCAAATAAGTTCTTAATGCCTCTAGCGTTGGACATACCAATGAATTGTAGTAGCTAATAATGTTTTTCTCTTGTTCAAAAATTTCCGACATCCAATGGCCTTAAATGTTACCTCCACAGAGGTTATAAACTGGTAATATTGCAATTTCAAAACTATAAACGCGGTAAACTATACTTGGAGGTATGAATGACGCTAAATAGTTAGAATTTAGTACAGTAACATTATTTAGGTTTTTTTGCTAATAAACACAAAAATGTACAAAAAATCATCAGAAAGCTGGTCTTCAGCGTTATTCTGTAATAAGATTTTTCTCAATTAGTTCCTAAAATCCTGTCTCAAAATTTTCTACAACTACGTTTTATTCTTCCCCGGACATGCTTAACACTTCTGTAATTTTGTCCCCTAATTTTTGAAGAGATTAGAACTCCACAAAATCAATCTAATTGTGTTCACTTCTACTTTTGCAATTGCTCTATTTATCGATTTGTAGATGAATCTCTTTAAACATTAAAAGGCGACTGCTTTACATGTTTATATAAACAAACTGTTAGTCACATTCATTTGAAAATCGGTATTTGCTCGTTTAAGAATGTAAATGTGAGAAGTCGATCGTAAGAACGTAAATGTGCGTCTGTAGCATTACAGTTTGGTTTTCTACGTAATTACTCGAAGTTCAAGTTCAATAAGTTCCAAGGCCATACTGTGCGTAGGCTTTTGCAATATAATTTTTACAAATATGTTACGGAGATTCCCTTGCCGCAATCAACGCCACCTATGTAGATCTATTTTGGTGGCGTTGGTTTAATTCGCTGCATACTCACTCACATGACAGTGCTAAAACACGCAAAAACACCTATTTGGAAATTTCTTAGAATTTTCTGACCGGATCCGAAAGCCAATTATTATTTCACCACCAGGAGCCCTAGACGCGTCGGATGACACCTCATATGCCTCAATTGGTGCGCGGGAAGTGGTCTAACCGTGTGTGGAACCGCACTTATGCACACTCGGAGTTACTCAAATACTGTACAGAGACAAAGAGCGGAATTAAAAATTAATAATTCTTTAAGTTGAAAAAAACAAAGTAATATTTCAAAACATATTTGGTGTCGCGTTTTCGACTTAAAATTTCTCCGAAGTTCCATCTTGTCCATCCTGGTCTCTTTAAAACGAGGACTTGTGGTCTCTAACATTTCGCTCTCAAAAAATTGTAAAAGTTCGTTCACCTTCTTGCTTTCCTTCCAATCGTCCGATGCACAGTTCGTATCTCAACGGAGTTAGAGACCGCGTTCTGGGAAATAAACAACCTTTAATTTCACTGTGGGTTCATTGAGAAACTCTGGATTTATCCTAACGTTTTATGAATCTTGTTTTAAGTGCGAGAAGACGATTTTGTAACGTACAAGAATAATTGAATTGAATAAACATAGAAGTGTATCGTCCGTTAATTCACTCAGAATATATTGTTTAATTAAAGAACACATGTTATATTATTATTATTATTATTATTATTGTTATTATTATTATTATTATTATTATTATTATTATTTTCTTTCGTGAATCGGCCATCATGGGGTCACGCAATATGTGCATTCCAGAGGGCCTCAGTCTTGATTATCGGGGTAGGTGCACGTGAGCTAGCTATCGTCCGATTACTTTGTGTAGGTTGTGTCCGATTAGTGTGTTGTAGTAGGTGCACAAGCATACAGCAGCAGTCTTTCTAGATGTAGCTAAAGCCTTCGATATCGTTTGGCACTCAGAATTAATTTTTAAACTCTGCAGCATCGGTACTCCTCTTTATATCTCAAACATCACAAAAAGTTTTCTTACCAAGCGCACCATTTTCTGTGCGTCAATCTGGAAGTCTCTGAGCACTTTCCACCATCAAAGCAGATGTACCTCAAGGATCCATTATCGACATCCATTATTTTAAAGCTATTACGATTATAATTTCGGTAATGAGATAACGTTCAGAGAGAACCATTCAACTGCTAGGCTGCAAAATGTGTCTTTCAATTCGTTATTAATTCAGGATATCAGGAAAATTAAAAATGAACAAGAACGTTTTGCTTATTTTAGTTGAAATACTTATTGCATAGGGCAAATATTTTGCATCACCGCCACTTTCCAAGAGAAAGTGCACTGCATTTATGGAACTAATGACTTAAGTAAATGACGCGCCCGGAATCACTCGTAGTCAGTCAATCACGATGCCGACAGTGGGGAAGAACAAGAAGATGTGCTACGTCAGGTGCATCTCTAGTGTTCATCAAGACCTGGTTTCGAGCGGCGGCCTCCTGCGAAGCGCCGGCGCGTCCTTCCGCGTGCGCAGGCGGCCTCGGGAGGCCGCCCCCGCCCCGCGATGACTAACCCCGCAAACGCGCCCGCCTGCCGCGATGCACTCGCGAACGCGAGGTCGCTGAAGGACGAGCTCCGATGATTTACTCGCGGTCGCACGCAACGCAGCGAGCGACGCCGGTCCCGTGATATTGAAAAGCCTGCCTGTTCTTCGCGTTTTGAGTATTACGTGCTCGTGTTTGCTTGTTTATACGTGCTTACGCGCTCTCGCAAACGTACAGCCGCGTCACAGCCAAAGAAAACCAGTTTACGAAGCTTATTTGCTGACTGTTTAAGGTGTCGTGTTTTGCCTATAAATAACAATATACCGTAATAGTGATTATTCATCTACTATTCAAAGCAATGAAATGATGTAATTTCACGATATTTAGTAAAATGGTTATTGGCTGAATAACATTTCTTGAAATAAACATTTCGTTTGCTTTACGGAATGTTTATTTCGAGAAATGTTATTCAGTCAATTGAATTGAATTGAATTTGCCTTATTTTTACGTGGCGAGACTATTACGATTATAGTTTCGGTAATGAGATAACGTTTAGAGAGAACCATTCAACTGCTAGGCTGTAAAATGTGTCTTTCAATTCGTATGAGTCAATAACCATTTGTTTTACGGAATGTTTATTCTGTCATCGTTATAAAGACGTTCATTTTTAAAAACTGCAATTTACACCGTTCACATTCGTGAAATTCTTTTCACAACTTTTATCTTCTTATGATGGATGTTGTAACATGTGACAAGTTTATAGAGAATTAAATAATACAAGTATGTACGTCTTGGATTTATGTAGCTTTTATTTAGCTCTCGCGTAATTGTAAGTTACAGACAAGGATATTTTTCGCAAATATAAATAAAGGGAACCGAGCACTAATTTAAAAATTATTTCGTCGGTCAGATAGGTTATTAAATAGTCGCTAATGACCACAGTTGTTGATGCGACTATAATAAACTAAAAAAAAGGTTATTAATATATTCAAGAAATGTCCATCATGATTTTCTGTTCCCTTCATTTGTTATCTACAGAGTATGTAAAAGTACACAAATATCCTGGTTTCCATTTGCCTGTTTCGAAGATTGCCAGATAAAATGAAATATGGTCACGTTTTCGTTATCACTAGAGTATAACAGAAAGAGTAAGGAATGAGGGTGCTTCCGATCGTGTGAGCTTTTCCAGTTGTTCCACTGGAGATTTTCCATCGCGTTCTTGCACTTTCTACACTTTTTAACTGAAGAAGATATTCTTTTTTCTCTGTGTTTATTACTTTTGTTTAATATCAATACTTTTTGTGTCCTAGAAATTTCCAAACCTCAGCGTTATTCACTTTTCTTCCACAATAAATCGTATTTCACTCATAAATATTTTTTGTATTAAAAAATTAATACATGTAAATGTCATAATATTGTTACTCTTTACCGTAAAATATTCCTTTGCATCAACATACTTGTGACATAATCCTATAATTTCCCATTACTGTTTTCAATTACGTCGTTATACAGACACGACTACGTAGTGTGGTTTTCTTTCAATAATGATTGGTTTCAATATGGTGCGTGGAATGTTGAGAAGAAACGAGACACGGAATTTGAAAACTGAATCGGACATGAGTACTGCAATAATCATACCCTATTTAAATATTAATAGAAATACTGCTACAGAACAAGCAGATGTCAGTGATTGCAGACACATATTCCGTTCCAAAAATAATGCATCCCTGAAACCCGTATTGGTCTCGTTTTACATATATCGCGTGAGTTCCAGTATGGCTTTGAGCTATTGTGGTTTACAGTTAAACATAATTCTTGCCATAATGAATGGGTGACATTGGCTAATCGTGCCGTAGACGTAAACACAAGGAAAATAAATTGTGCAAAAACCGGTCTCGCTCTGCTCTTCTGCGAGATCCACCGCACCCGTGGAACAAGTTCATATGCAGGAAATTCGACCTGCTGGCGCTAGTCGGTCATTTATCGTATTTCCTCGTTGCATCTTACTAAATCTCCCCAGCGACAAAAAGAAATATGACTCACGTTGTCTCTTTTATCTGTTACATAATACATCATCTATTTTCAGAAATGAGCACAGTACAGTCGAATAAAACGATCAGTGTCTATTACGAAGCAATTACATGGTCATGAGATAAATGGTCGGGAGAAAAATGAGTTTGTTTTCTTTCCATGTCGCGTAATAAAGTAATTGCTCCTGACTCTCCACTTCTCGTGCTACAGCGGAGAAATTATCTTGTTCTGTTCCGTTGGCTTCCCGTGAAACATTAGACTCCTACCTGGGAACTCAGACCCTCGGTGCGTGTATGATCGTAAAACAGGGGTTGACCGGAGAGGGAAACGGTAAATACCTCCAAAGCACCAAATTATACTATTTGCATTGTGCCGCGCAGAAGTACTGGGAGATAATTGTGTAAAAAATTAATTTTGTACTAGTGTGCAGATATTTACAGGGTGATTGGATTGTTCTGGACGATTGCATTATTGCAGTTGTAGATATAAATTAAACATGTAACAGAAAAAACAATTTACATATTTATAAAGACACTATATACGACTGACATTGAGCGGAAGAGAAACAATCCCAAGATTCTCACGAGGCTGCACAATATGGAAAGGCATGCCCAGGAGTAGGACCCATTAATTCTGTCCTGCAGGCTGGCAGGAGAGGCCAAACTTTCATGTTCATCCGGCTTTCTCTGCGTAAAGTTCGTCAGTTTATTCTCTTTCACGCAGAAAGTAGTTTTGGAGAACGACTACCCCTTTCAAACTATTATCTGTCCATCTTTCCCAAAAAGTGGAGTTTGTATTAGTTTTCAATTATGTTGTTGCATTCTGTACAAGAATGCAAGATTTCATGGTAGATCTTTCTCAAATTGTGAAATGATAATTTCCTTAATATTGTCTTGGTTTGTATTAATGTTTTGTGTCAAGTTGGAGAATTTCTTAAGTGCGTCTGGTCATCGAGGTTGACTGACTGACCAGGAAGTAAGTGAGTGACGGAGAAGAATACGAAATAATAATATTTGGAAGTAAATATCATATAAAAATAATTATACCAGACATCCAAGGTGCGAATTGCAGTGATGCTTCCCTGCTTCTTAGACATACAAATCACATGAGATTGAAATAAAGTTTAAAACGAAGCTGATCGCCTTTCTCGCTGAATGACTGGTAGCTTACAAAAGTGTTGAACAGATTTTTTTTTAAAGAAAAGAGAGAGTAGTCAACGCCCAGTGCAAAGTCTCCTGCTGCAGTCGGAAGTGAAAACGACAGGTGCGGCGGCGGCGGCGCCTTACTCACGGCCTCCGCTAGCTGCAGCCGGAAGGCGCTCTGCAGCGCGTCTTCTCCTCCCACGGGCCCCGCCCGCCCACCTCGCGCCGGCTCCCGATGACTCAAAACGCACCTCGGAGCTCACCCGCGCGGCGCGTCCTGCACCAGGCAGCATGGGGCTCTACAGAAATGTTTACTCTTTGGAAAATGTTTTGCACTACTTGCACAGCTCGGACCTAGGCTGACAAGAAAATGCCTTGTAGGTTTTGCAAAAAATGTTTCTATGGTGATCTGCACTCATTTGTCGTGCCTACATCATCCTCCGATGCTTCTGGGAACTATTTTCTACAATCTTTAGCGGTGGTTTATACATTATACTACCTTGAAACAACACATACGGAGAAACAATGATGGTTCAAATTTTGAACTCAGCGCGGCCGATGCATTGCGCACAGTAGTACATATGTTGTACCACCGTGCTGGAAAGGGCCAAAGGGTCTTAAATAAATAAATATAAATAAATAAATAATAAAAATTAATAAATAAAAGCAAAAACCATCAAAAACAAAGTAAAATTAGAGCAAGCAAATGCAGAATTAGCGATTTAGAAGTTGTTCTGGTCGGTTGGAGGCAGGATGTTTAAGCTATCTGGAAAGATCTCGAGGGTTAAACCGGGAGAATTGGCTCAGGGCATCGACTAATGTCACTGCAGTGCCTCTAACCGTGAGGTTAGACCATAACATATGACTTGCCACCTAAAATATTTGGTCATATGCTATGGTTATAATTTTAATATAATTCCTGATTTAGAAAGTTCGTATACACATTTTCCAAAATGTGTAGTTAAAGCCCAATAGAAGAACAAGTTTGAAGCATATTTCGGACTTGGGCTTGATGAAGTTGACATTCGCCAACATGAGATCGCTAGGAGTAATGTATGTTACCATGGTCCAGGAATAGCAGTTGCAATATACAAGAAAGAAACTACTGGTGAGAAGGTAAGAGACAAGTGTTCCATTCCGCTGTGTCAGTTGTACATTTCTATTTACACGATATCAAGTGATCTAACTCCACGATACCTCAGTTGACGCTTCCCTACTCTTTTCCGAGTTGACGAGAAGCCTTCGGCCTTTGCGATCTACATAAAACAATCTTCAGTCTCTCACAGGCATAGGCATAGTACCAACATTATTTAGATGAAGTCTGAAACTATTAGGGCATCTTTCTTAATACAGATTTAAGAATATCCCCACAGTTTGCCTGCCTGGAATTAGCAGGCTACTTCTAACATTAACGAGTTTCGAAAACTCACTCTTTCATGCCACCTTGAAGAACAGAGATTTTTCTTTCATTTAAAGTATGTTTGGGGGAACTGCACCATGTTCAAACTAACAAACCGGGATTCGGTTCGGAGTAGTGTTCGCCTCTCCCGCCCCGCCCCGCCCCGCCCCGCCCCGCAGCAGCGCTGCGCCCGCCCGGCCGCCCGCGCAGTTGCATCAGGCCGTGTGACGTCCTCGCCGACAATAGGCGAGTGTCGCAATAGCGCCGGCGTTGTCCGTGCTGATAAAGTGCCTTTACGGCCAGACCTTGCCTGTGTGACGCGCGTAACACGTTATTAGTCACAGTTATAGGCTCTCTGAGCGGGAAGGTCGGCGGAATGTTGCCGCTGAGGCGTCCGCGATGTCGCTGGAATAAATGGGAAGATTGTGAGCGCTCGGCGACAGAGTTCTTTTCCCAGAGTCAACTGCTGCGCCAGCTTCGCCCACTCATCGTCCGTAATCATTTTTTTCTCTTAAGCTCTTTCCTCTTTAAGTTCATTCTATTCCACGTTTTATTGATCAGAGCTTGACAGGACGCATATCTTCTTCTAATCAAATAAAAGTGAATTCAACAACATGTAATCTACATCGATTTCTCAAAAAGGATTGTATGAATAAGTACAAAGTACTTACATGCTCTTCTTCAGGATTTGACGCATTGTCCTTTCCCACGTTTCGTAAAGATTAATACAACAAATGCAGAAAATAAATAATTTAAATAATATGCTGGTAGATGCTTCACGACGCTTATTTTTCGCCTGTCGCTAAGAGACAGGTTCCTAATTGGGTGTACCAGAGGCCAGCACCGGTGCGTAGAACCACAGTGTACGCATTCATTTAATTCATTCATTTAATTCATTCATTCATTCATTCATTCATTCATTCAGAGCACGCATGGGGAGGTGAACGTGGCGAATGAAAATTGAATAGAGCTTCGTTTTTTGATGGAATATATTTTTTAATGGATTACTGACGCCAAGGTGGTCAATCTGTGAATGTACTTGGGGACATTTCTACTCTTTTCTTTGAATACACAGTAGAAAGTTCTACTACTAAAACGGTGTAACAATTTTATTTTTATCTGACAGCATAACATACTTTAGTGACTAAGCGTACAACATCTAGACCGTCAGGTGCTGCTGTCATCAATAAAATACTCCCGTTTGTATGGGCGGCCAAGTAAAATTGTGGATGACGAAGTCATGAATGGATCGTTTCTGACGACCATTCGCTCAAAATCGAAGAGAGAAAGAGAAGACTACATTAAAAACAACGTTGATGATCCTCCTAACAAGACCTCCAAAACATATAATTCCGCACAGTCAGTGTAGTTTCTACTGAATTCTCGAAAGCTGACGTTTCTTTCAATCATAATAACTATGAACCTTGTGAGGTTTGATTAAAAAATGTCAAAAAGTTGGAATTTTTTCTTGAAGAAGAAATACAAGAACTTCGATGTCAGAAATAAAGGTATGTGTAAAGTAGAAGTGGTATTTGAAAACCGTAATGATGCCAATCTTTTCATTAAAGACGAAGACTTGCAGGCACAAGGATTAGAAGCTTTTGTTTCCGGTTTTGTAAAATGCAGAAAAGAAATTACAAAAGGAATTCCTACAGAATTTTCAAATGAAATTAAAGAAGCTTCTCAATCAGAAAAATAAATTTTAGAAGTAAAAAAGGTTTAACCGCAATAATAAAAATGCACATGCGGCCAGTGGTGAGGAATGGATCCCGAGTCAAACTGTACTGATCACTTTCGTTGGTCAGTCGCTCCCGACTGAAATCTATATATTCCATATTCGAAGTAAAGTAGAACATTTCGTGCCTCATCCAACCCAATGCTCCAAATATTTTGTTAATCAGCGACTCTAGCGTTTCGCGGTGGCAAAGGCACACTACACCTATTTCATTCGACACTACACAGCTTCGTTCTGCTAAATATAGCCAAAAAATGATTTTATATTTTCATTTCCTCTCGAATGTAACTAAATATGTAACTGGTGAAGTATAATTATTTAACTATTTAAGAAAACAATTATTGAAATCTAATGAATGTTGCGCATTGAAATTGAATAATGCCAAGAAGAATAACATTTTATTTCTTTTCCTTGAAAATATCTGGAACCTACTGATCTAAATCATACAAATTAAAAACGAGATTCAGAATCCATGCAGAAAGGCTTACTGAGAGAAGAAAATTTGTATTTAGCCGGGAAATAAAAGCGAGGGTGATATTGGTTGTTCATATTTCATTGCAGAGTACTAGACGTTATTTTCAAAAGTACATCTAAAATATTTTTTTAATTTTCTTCTTACTAATAAAACGTTGACATCCCAAATGCTAGAACTGATATATATTTGTCTTCTTTTTCCTTGCTGAAGTAGTTCTCTGTTAATGAATGTAAACAAATAGTACACTCTCTCATAGATGTTTTCTTCGCTTCACAACATCAACACACAAAATTGATTTCTTAGAAATTGTGTAATGGCTGAGTAGTAGTATTTTTCTAAACGATTATTTTTTGCAATTGTCATTAAAACTGCTTCACATTGTGACATATTCTTTAAAATTGGCAGAAAGCACACATATACGTTTGAATTTATTTTGAACATTGCCAAAGCAATAAACTTTGTTTGTCTTCATCTAGTCTACCTACCACTCAATACGTTTTTGCATTTTTTCACAAGATGCAACTCCATAACTTTATTGCAAAACCGAAAAACATATTGCTTGGCATAATTCAAGCATTACTTGTTAGATCTCCATCGTCCCATTATGAATGCTAAAAGTTCAGAACAAAACTTAAATGCTACAAGACAAGAATTTTGTATTAATTATTTACAATATTAGCTAATGAAGCACCAAAATGTTACTGACGTAACTACTAAGAAGTAGTCTACTGGACGACGCGTGGTAAAAAGGCGTTTTGAGGAAATAGGCACGCTCACAACGTTACGTGCATTTCACTGGCTGGCCACACGATGAAGGTACTTAGTGCTTCAGGACCGGGGAGTCAGGGGAAGGGCTGGGGGAGCTTTCGGTACTAGTTGCGCTGTCTGACAGACGACGCTTTTCTAGGGTTAAGTATGTGTGTGTAAGCTATTAACTGTACATGATGATTACTACTACCACTATTCCACTCGTGAAATTAAAACAAGTAGTGTTTAACCATACATACAAAATACCCCTAAGGAGGCGGTGTGTCTCAAAAAGTTGATCTCTTTTTCTATCCGATTTTCCTTACCGCTGCTCCCTACTGGCCAATGATAAACAGTGGTTCATCTGTCTTAGGAGGCGGTATACATCGATCGCCATGTCGACGTCCCATACGCAGTAGGTTTATTTCAATTCAGCTATTGCAACACAGCGGTGTTCATCGGTAACCGCATTGTTATTAAACTGCAGCAGGGAAGTGACTGTGAGACGCACGCAAGAGCAACAAAACGATTGCGCTTCACCAACGCCCTAAACCACAACATCATTGTCTCCATTGAAGCGAGTGTCGCGTCAAAAGGCGCTGCGTTGCGTCCTGCGAAGCGCCTCCGCAGCGCTTTCGGCCGCCGCCACCGGCGCTTCGCCATCGGGCGCATGCGCGGCGCGTGTGTCACCGCCGAAACCACCGGCAGCGCGCGCCCGCCCACTCTGCCCCTGCAGCTTTCGGGGATCCACCCGTGCAACTGTTCCATCCAGTGGCAACGGTATCACGAATTGAGATACTAAGAAGCGTAAAATCTAGATCACTGTGCAATTCGCTGTAACATATAACAATTTCAAAGAAAAAGTTAACTTCTTAAAAATTGAAGGCTTCGGAAAAGCAAATGTGAGCATAATTTCTTTAACTTCTCACCCAGTGCCTTTCAATCGTGAAGTTAACGTCATTCAAAATAAAAAAAATCTTAGATGTATTTTTAAAGCTCGTTGTGTATATCCAAGGAACAAAGTCAGAACGAACTGCGTAAATATTCTGTATCTGGAATACTACATTAAAAATGGCATTATCGTTTTTATAACAAATTCCCGGTTTAACAATATCTACACACTTTCACTAAGGCAAAACCACACCCATCAAAAGTAGGATTAAATCAAATTCCCCAAAGACAGATTTCTGTCACCTTAATTTATGCCAAATTATCACGGAAAAATGTAATAAATTCACTTGTTATGATTTTTCTTTTAATATCTTTCATAACACTCCATTAAGATGTGCGTGATGAGCTTTTCTCAAGCTGAAAGAAATAAGCATTAGTAAAATCTTCCTAATTATTAAGATTAATCTACAGCTTTTAAAGCACTGAGGTGCTATCTTCGAATATTTTTTTAAAGTGAAGTTCATTTCTTTCATTATGATTCATATATCTGTGAACCCCTACAATGCTTTGCTATTGCAATGTATTACACTTCACATACTCCTGGTCACGTGTTCTTAGTCATGTTTTACGCTACGTTCTGCAAAAAAGTTAATAGTTGAAAGACGTTTTCGCTAGTAAGGGTTAGTTCTACATCTCTGTTTGGACCCGGTTGTCATGTATCTTATTGTTAAATCGTTCTCCCTCGAGTTTGGGTATGCTTTCGCTAAGATACTGTTTTGCAAAAATTGTATTTACTTGTCCGAAAGAACGTCCAAGTAATAATTTCGGCCGATATTTCACAATCGCAGGGGAGAATGTGCAGCGAAGACGCGCTTAATACTTGAGGGTGCGGCGGGTTGCGTAGAGCTTCTCTCCGGGGGCCCTTGAGTTCCCATAAACGCATAAAATAATCATCAACGCACGTCTATGTGCGGCAGGCATACGCACATTCCCGTTGTACAATACTTAGCATTTGTGTTAGTTCAAGCAATATGTTGACAAAGTTTTATCACAATCGGATGAAGGATACAGCAGCGCATAAAATACGAACAAACAAACATTGATTCTTATTTATTAGATATCAGTAGAACAATTGGATCTTGTGCTCAAACCTTCCGAAATATAAACCGTTTTTGTGCGAAATATTTTCAACATAATCTTCTACACGCGTGTCTCAAAATGATTGAAATTGTAGTTCGATGTTTCCTTCCGTAGATAAATTAACCTGCAGAAAACATTATTGTATTCTTTATAGTTAATCTTCTCGTCTGGAGAAAACATTACTTTTCTTCTTGAGCGTTGGATACGAATATAATTTCTTCAGTAGCAAAATATTTTACATCCACGGAGAGGAGTGCAAGTAGCTCATGGATATAAATATTATTATCTTTTCTGGTTCGAGTTTCCCTTTGTGATATTGTTTAATGTTCATATTGCTGCTGTCCTCTTACATATTGTTCAAAGCGAGCCCCCCCCCATAATGATTTGTTATTCTCTGTGTGTTTCAGGAGTTGAACATGGAACTAACTGACTTGAGGGTTTGGAATGAAAATAACGACTTTTGTAAGTATTTGAAAAAATTCATTTTCTTGTGCAGATTCTTTTTTTCTAGGTGTACGGCCGATATCGGTCAGCTACGATTAATATTTAGGAAATAATAGAGAAAAGTTTTACTTTGTCTATTAACAGGCTATAATTGTTTATTTAGTGAGTGCATATATTGGAACTCTTTTCTTCAATACATCGGCCTCTGAAGAAACGTTTTAAACCATGTGTCGCAATTACAGGTAACTAGAAACCACGCGTTCCTTCCTTTAAACATCCTCTCCAAATCTCCGAATGCAAGTAGTGGGCGGCCGGCGCCGCAAAGTAGACCATCAGAGCCCGGAAAGTCCGCTTGAAGCAACAAAGCGGAGAGGAGAGGAGGGGAGGGCCTTTGGGGCCGGGATTGACGGATAGGAAGGCGCGCCGTGGCCTGGGGCAGACTTTGGCCGTCGCTGTCGCGTCGCCGCGTTCTTGCGACTGGCGTTGGCGTCGCGGTGGCGGCGATGCGGGGCGGCGCGGGGCAGAGCGGGGCGGAGCGGGGCGGAGCGGGGCGGCGCGGGGCGGCGCGGGGCGTCGAGCTGGCGAGTCGGCGGGCGGGCCACAGCGGGTCTGTGAAAAGAGATACGCTTTGGTTCCATGGAGGGAGTGACATCACGCGTAAATAAACTGGCTGCCTGCGCGGCGCGCGGACGCAAAGAGGAAGAGTGGAGGCTGGGCGGGGATTCCCCGTTCGGCCCCCGGGGGGATCGCGGAGGCGGGTGACGCTGATCGCTCACTCAGGGCGCTGAGGCGTTCGGGCGCGCCATGAGGAAGTCGGGCTGAAATTCCTCTGGGTTGCACAAGGTGAATGGTTCGCGCCTCCCGGAGAGGATGCGTTCGCGTACTGAAGTGCTATCTGATGAAATGCCGTTAAATTGATATCGCTGAGTCGTGCTGAATTATATATTTACACCTAAATACACGGCTAAAGATTTTTAACGTCGGCTATATATAAATCTGCTTCATGTTGCAACAATGTTTCTAACAAGCATATCTAGTAACTGTGGGTATTTCGATAATTGTTTGGGCTAAATAGGGGTTTGTTTACGCTAAATAGCTGTTTGTATAGCCTCATAGTTTGAACACTTTCTTTCGTTTTTTAGAATATGTACTTTTAGAATATGTTCTTTTAGAATATGTTAACATTATTTTTTTTTGAATTATGATTGTTATTTTATCTTAGCTTTAGCATGACAGTTTTAATATACCAATCTTCTAAAATTGTATTAAGTAATACAAAATTATTGTAATGTTCCTTTGATTGTGCTATGTATTTGTAGTAACTATTGAGATAACTCTACTACCGGAAATATTCCATGTATTCCTAAGTAGCAAAGTAAATATCCTATTCTATTCTATTAATTTTGAAGAAAAAATCGTAGAGCTCCGACAACTATAAGTGAAGCATGTGTTTTACACCCCGTATCCCTCTGATATTGATTCTCAAATTACTCTATTTAAGACGATTTTTTGTCTCATTAGTCATCAAGCTCTGAACGTATGGCACTGAAAGTAGAGGCGATTTGTTCTCCAAATTCTGAATAAAAATATTCGATTTCTTTGCGGCTTTTGATCGCATCGCTTCAATCGAATTTCAAAAGAAATACATATGTTTCCCTGTTGTAAAAAAAACGTATGCTCATTTAATTAGTGTATGAAACAAGCAATTTCCAATTATTTAAACATGATTTTATGATGCCAATTTGGTGTGTTTTCTTAATAAGCATCATATTTCTGCAACTACCAATATATAATTTTTTTTGAATACGTTTATTTCTACTCAAATTTATTTGCTATATTTATTTTAATAAATTGAACCGTTACTATATCGCATTACTATGTAAGTAGTAAAGAGAAGGTATTGCAAACGTGCGGTGGATATTGGCAATTTTTCATCGGAAAGACACTTATTGTCGGGCTCTGTTTCGAAAAAGTTGATAAATCTTGTTCCAACATGTAGAAAATTATTTTCTCTAAGATGTTGTTAGTTATTTAATGCCATATATAATGTGGCGAGAGTCGAGCCTTCAGGCCCGCTCTTCTGACCGAACACGCAAATTTCGCTACGTGTCTTTCACTCTCACCCTTATGTAGTCATAATTCATGTTTTGTGGGTCCTTGATGCCAGAAACGTGACGGCAAAACGTTTATCGGTTAGTATGTTTGTTAGTTCTGTGTGACTGGTTCGAAAACATGGAACATTCGTTGGAATAGCAGTTTTAGAAAATTTGAATAGCGTTTCCGTAATTTAGCGTGAAATAAGAAATTTTTAATATTTTTTTCTGGAAAAATGGCTCTAAGTGTTTTCTTTAATTGTTTCGTCGTGTGTAGCAAAGGACGTTAAAAAGTAGTGGGGGCCCCATTTTCAGCAACCTTTGTATTTTCAAAAATTCCAAAAAGTTCAACATTTCCCTACGATTACAACATTGAAGATACATTTTTTTTACTGAATGAAACCTGTTGTTAAAAATCTAGATATTGAAATAAGATCCCGGACGATTTTCCGAAAATACAGAGAGTTTTGCGTAACTTTGCTTGAAATATACACAATTTTCAAAAAAACATTTTCTCTTTTTGTGCCTTTGCAGGTATTGCACTTGTATGTAATTGTACAAGCTTCGACAAGCTTCGATGCAATTGAACTAAAATATGGGAAAACTTCTACTTCTTTGTGGCAACTAAGACATTTATTATCCTGAAAAATTTTGACAATCTATATAATTTTTATTCAGTTCCTAATCTTGAGGCGATCGGGCTTCGTTCTTTCTCTTTTAAATTATTGTTATTATTATTTATATTATTATTATTATTCATATAATTAATATATTATTATTAATAATATCAAATTATTGCCTATGAGGCTGAGTGAAGGAGTCCACGCGATGTTTCTCGTTGTTTGAATTTTGCTGCTTGCATTGAAAAGGCATTTAAAAATAGCTGCTGACGTTCTAGAATTGAAAATTGAAACGGGCTCAGAATTCGCGGCATTTTGCATTTGTTCTAACAATACGTAATAGAAAATTGAAATCATCTTATATAATTATAACTCTACATTCAGAGGAATATATGCTCAGAAAATTAGGAAAAGGATCTAATGTTTAAATTGTTAGCACACAAATATGTTGAGGCATGAAATAGAGGATTGTATTTGGCTAATAAGTTAAATTAAATAATGACTCACAAACTCATGTTTATATTTAACCAGGCTACATTGTGATCACTCATTTCTGTAATTTTTGTAAGCAAGATGAAATAGAAAGTTTGTGCAAATTTAGACGTTTTTCACCTTTTGCAAACGCTTCCTGCTGGATTCTGTACAAATTTGTGCTTTAATGAACCTGACCTAAAATCGTTTGTATTATAATGTTTGTGTTTTGGAAAAAGTCTAATATATCTACGGGTTATCATTAATTTGCTCTAGAAATTTTCGTTCAACTTTATAAATTTAAACGAATTTTGCAGTTTACAGTAATTACCTAACATTGAAAACACATTTACGACAATGTATCTATTGTCCGGACAATAATTAAACATTTAACATACGTTTTCTTAGGAATGTAAATAATTGTTCAATATTTATAAATGATACATAAGAGCTTATAATAATTTCTTTTATCAACATTTGAACATTTTGGAATATGAATTATAAATTTACATTTATTATTTACATATTTGCTTTAATGTGTGATTTGTAAAAACTATCAAGCAAATGTTTATTGTAGTGGTATCAATTTTAGTATCATTTCGCTTGATCTGCAGAAATATACCAGTGAATGCAAGAGGTGACGCACGCATGCGGTGTCATCCGTGTTCGCAGCTCTCCGCGTCAGCTCAGCGGCTCCTCGATGATTCGAGCAACGCCCCCGCCTCCTGAGCGACTGCTTCCGAGTACGCTCCATTCATCGGATGCCGCGCGTTCCTCGGGCCTGCGGCGCCGCCGTTTCCGCGTGGCCCGCGCCGACCATCGGAGCGCACGTGCGGCCGAACATTCGCGGCGCCGTTGTTTGTGTATCCGCGGGCTCGAATGGTGCACCATTTCGAAATAACGGCCGCGAGTCAGGCGTCAAATGTAGCCGCCTCCGGTCGCGCCCCCGCCCTTCCTTTGCGAACGACCGGGCAGCCGCGCCGGGCTCTGGAGGTCTCGGCGGCGTCGCCTCCGTCCGTCCAGGCCGGGGAATGACAGCTCATGAGCTCATCTTAGCTTTTGCTCCGACCGGTACTGTGACTGCGGTCTCGGGATTCTGGAATCGAACTCGGCCTATCGCCACGTCAACGCGACGTCGCAGACGCGCAGTGAGGCCTGCGAAGTCGTCCTATGCCCGGCCTGGGCGGACGACCGATGCGTGTTGGCTGCCGTCTTCACGCAACACCGCCACGGGCGGCTGTGACCGAGTGTGGGGCGGGCTGGCCTCTTTTCGATACTTATTCGGTATTAGGGGACCCCAAAACGTGCATTTCCGTTGAAATCTCGAAATAGATTTTCCGCAGCATAACATAAGGCCAAGACCTAAAAATTTATACTTTTGAAATTTTCGAAAATTAAGAGTTAACCTTCAAAATCGGATCTATGCCACTTTTATAAGTGTATTCCGTTCTTACATGAAGTTTAAAGAAAAAATTGGAGTCGTTTTTGAGTAAATTTTGAAAATATCCGGGCTCTGTATATACGTACGTATACGAGAAAATAAAAAAACGCAAACTGTGGCAAGTCCATTCTAATTAATGAATTTTTATGCTCACAAATAAATAGTAGATTCTATGAAAAAAGAAAACGCTTTATAGATAAGTCTTTATTGGTCCTTGGTCCTAAATTGTTAGTGATATTTTTAATAGTCTTTGAAAGAAAATCTATGTCAAGCAGAAAGAAACTCAAAAGACATTGGATGTTAATAAGAATCCGTGCAACTCTTAGATAAACTTTGCGTCAAAGCATATTGTATGATATTAAGTGAACATCAGTGGCGGAAGTCATTTGCCGCACTTTATTTAAAACGAAAAAGTAGAAAATACTTTGGCCGGTTTGAAAATGGAAATTTGAATACAGAATAACAGAGATCTACACGGCAGAAACCCCTGCCATGGAGTGATGTAAGCAATACGTTGTCAAAAGAACTTGATGTAATTCAATTTCTTATAGCAAGCACCTAAACGATTAATACTTTTTTAAGGCGGATAGTTTAGAGATTTTAGTATTGTAAATGTATTCATTCTATATTCAGATTGATCTGAAGATTGTTTTCGTGGCTGTGAGTGTGGCTTCATAACTGCGAGTGTGTTGCATAAATTGAATTTGACATCGTTTGAAAAACGGATCACACGAAAAGCCATAAGTCAACAACTTAAGAAACCACTTGAGTAAATAAGTTATTAAATTTAAGAAGAAGCATTTTAAAAAAATCATGATTTTTTCGACTGAATTATTTTCTTTTTGTCAATCTCTCAATTCCTCTCCAACACGTATGTTTATATCACGTGTTATGATATGTTTCCAAGACCGTTAGAAACAACATTTTTCCACACCGTCCTATAGAATTTAACATGGATCATAACAACGCGGTGTTTCGGCAGGCAGTTACCAGGTGAACGGTAGTATGTGGAAGAAGGAAAAATGTTGCGTTGTGAGGTGGTTTACGAGATGGTTAAGTGGTCAGAAATATCGATCGAGTCGACGCATCAGTATATGGAAACAGTAACCTGAACGAAACAGAAAACAGAAGGCAGCAGAAGTGTGACATTGCATTCTTGGGGTACAGGAAGTTCGTTAACATAAGAAATCGTGCTCATAAAGCCTTTCGAATCCACGCTTTAAAAACACGTTTCTCTAATCTACACATTTCCTCTCTAGGACTTCTATCACCTCACCAGAATTTCCAAGCAGGGTTATTTCTTCTCTAGATTACCTTACCATTGGTCACTTTTCCAACTGTTGAAACATTATAGTTTTGATTTATGATTTTTTTATAAAATAAACATTTTACTTTCTAAACATCATATTAAAGAAAAAAGTCAAACTGACTCCAAAAACAAAAAATACATTGACGTGAAGTGCAGACTACTGAATGTGCACTCGAGTCAATACGAGGAATCTTCCGTCCAGCGCTATTGTTTTCGTGCATTTCACCTTCCATTGTCTTCCTTCTTTTCAGCGCTGCGAATGCGCCGCATGAGAGATTGCTTTGCTTCCACTTTCTCCTTCGCTTCCTGCAAACACAGCGCTCCCCGCGGCCCCCTGATGCAAATTCTGACGCCGATTCGCGGTGACGTGAACGTCCCAGGTGCATTGTCCACCCGAAGGCGTGCTCGGGAAGAAATGAAGGCGGCACACGCGCAGACAAAGAGCGTTTAATATAAACGGAGGTGAATTCACCCTTCGTTGGCGCGGCACATGGTTCCTACCGGTGGTTCTCTGGGTCTCACAGACCCTATGGGTTTTATAGTCGAGATTTCTCTGTAGAAATAGGTGATTTAATTGGGAATTTGATGTAATATGATTTGAACCATTTAGAAATTGAACAAAAATAATTGTTCACATGTTTTGGTAAATATTATTGCAAATATGCAGGAAATGTACTTGATAAAAAATGTTTTAGATATATTCTGGAGCCAGGAATGTGCCATGCGTCTTTAAGCACATACTTTTTTTACACTTTCCACAAGAATTTGATTTTATTGTCTACAGATAATGAAATAAAGTTCCCTTTTGCTAATCTCTGGTCTCCATGCTGTTCTGTCAGCCAAAATAAACTTACCGGGTTGGTCCGCTGGATCTAACAGAACCAAAATCACTACAAACAGGTATTTCTATGTAGATATCTACAATATAAATATGTCCAAACAACTCTTTTTCCTTGTCTACGATGGTCTCAAACAGATGAAGGACGTAAATTGCCGTTAACGCACAGAAATATCAAAAAGAATAACGGTGGTGGGTTTCACTAACTCAGGGTACCAAGGAAGGGTTAAATCGACCAACAGAGGGGGCTTCATTAATTGGAACTATTTCTTTTGAAGAAAATGCCCAGATTTTGATCCACTCCCGCATTTTTTGTATTCAATGCAAAACAAATAATTGCTGCAATTATATTGCAACGTAGCAATGAAACGTATTCACTGTAGCTACAATGAAGAGTGGTTGTAGGTAATAAATTGCAGTTAAACAAATATTAACTTATGCGAACCACCTGATATATTACAAAGGTTTATTTGAGGTCAATTTTTGAATATTTAAAACCTCAAGCATCGGACACAAATATCAAATTTTTGTTATTTATTTTAATTCCAGCTTTTATCTGCTTTTTGTTTTACCCTGAACTTTGCGAAAATCGTTTGGTACAGTAAAATGCAATTTCTGCAAGACAGGGGCGGCATTTTTCCTTCTTGATGGCATGAATCGTATCGATTAATTATTGCATAACATGTATTATAGATTTTTCCCCATGGCCAAATATGCGTGTATGGAAGTCAATATTGTCCGTTAAAATATTGACGAGAGCAGCCATGAAGTTGCAGCTTTGAGTTCGAACTTCGAGAATTCTCGCACGTAACCACACGCAAGAAAGAAGTTTCGACATTGACAGTTACGAGTGTCCGCGACCAGGAATACCCCGCAGGCTCACGGCGCATTTATATTCGGGAGCAGGGCCAGCTACTCGGCCCGTCTATTTATGAGTCCATCTCGTCATCCTTGGCTCGTAGCAGTGATATGTACCACTTACGTACCAAGTTCATGATCGGGCATCTTGTGCAGCAAGTACTCATGTACTTGTACTCATGTTTCGTGTTGTGGTGTTTCTTCCTCACGAAGCCATAACGAGTTTGAGTGAATAGTTTGTTTTACTTGGTTCGTTATCGTGAAGTACTTGTGTTACGCAAGTTTACAGAAGGAAACTAGTTTACAACAATATTTTTGTTTTGTTTTAGATAGTGCTGGTTGATTCAGTTACCTCTAAAGTACTAATATGTTTTTAGTGAATGACATGTATTTTGAATTTTAGAATACGTTGAAATAACAAAATTAGATGTAATGTTTAAGTGGAAAATTTTAATATTATGTAGAAAATTCACTAAGATTTCATGTTCTATAGGACAGAAACACAAAGTAAATGGAAAAATATAACTGTAGGAAAAGGAATAAGTATTATCTGCATTGAGACCATATCAAAAAAGCAAAACGCATTCAAGGTAAGAATGCAATACAAATGGGTGATAATGACGAAAAGTTGTGGAGCCATAAGAGAAATAAAATAGGTATTAAAATAAAGAAGATATTCGCCAAAGAAGAACTTGGCTGAGTAAACAGTATTTCCACGTTAACTGTACGACAAGCGTACTTCGTATCGTAATTCCTGAAATCATTCTCTTCGCTCTCCCCAGTTCCCTGCAAAAGCACATCGTCCATCCCTCACCACACAACGTTTCCGACTTCATCTTGTTGTGCCCCTCCCCAACACTTTATCTCGACAGCCACCCCCTCCCCATCCCTCTCGCTCTCCGCGACCTCGATCACTCACCCTTCGCTTCCGCCTGGCACCACCCTCACTCAAGCGACACCCGACCCCTTCCACCCCCACCCCCACCCCCACCCCCACCCCCCATCCCGACCATCCGCGCCGCGCCTTGCGTGCATCACCCACCCGCCTCTGCGATTATCCTCCACTCTTCCCCCTCCCCACCCCGCCTCTGGCGCCCTTCGCTCCCTACATTGTCCCCGCCCTCTCACTCCCCAGCCCTCAAGTCCTATGCAGCTCCACCCTTCCCTCGCCGCCATCCGCGCCCCGCCCCTCCCCGCCCCGCCCCGCCCCGCCCCGCCCCTGCCCTCGCAGCTCCGCTTCGGTTCAGGAACTTTACCGACTTTTATGGAGGGCGGCCGTCGAGACGCCGTGTTTTATTCATACGGCGGCGGCTGCGCTGTGGGTCCCGGCGGGCGGCGACGGCGTCTAGCCGCCGTCTCGCCGTCGCGACGCGAGGCGTCGGACGACAGCCTGCGACGGACGCCGCGCCGCGACGCCCAGCGCCGGCGCGTCTGCGGGAATCAGGGCGCGACCCCCGCAGACGCCGCCCACGCCCCTCCGCTGACGCAGGAGGGGGGTAACGCTCCCAGGCAGTGATTGATGGATGGGAGAGAAGTGCGCTAGACAAAATACAAATATCAGATATTCGTTGGTTCAATCATTGAAGCTTTGGATTTGTCACTTCTACTCAATGAATTGTACTGAAATAAAAACTTGTAAAAGAGATGCATGTACTTGTTCAGAAATAACCATTAACATAGAAATAAAAAAGCACCCAACATACAGAATTCAACTGCATTTTTTAACTTCTGGGTTAATTTTTCTTTCTAAACAAATATATCCATTTCTTTTGCAAATAATTAACAATTTACATGTTTCTAGAGCATTTCTATGCTTCTGCAATTCAAAGTTTTGCCTATAAAAATGTTTTTCAAACCAGTTTTGAGTGCTTATGGCGGCTTAGCCATTGGGAATATCCATGTAGTTTATTAGACAAAATATGCTTAAAATTGTCTTAAGAGCTTATTTTTGAAGCTTTAATGTTTCTTCCCCAGGCACCTGTATATTTATATTACGAATATTATTTAATCTTTTATTTCTCGCAATTTGCATCCTGCCGCAAATAGATATCTAACTTGTTACAGATGTCAAAACTGCGCCAAATCTATGGAAGTCAAAACCATTTTGTGTACTTATTTGTGAAACAATTTTTTTACAGCAAGTTAGCAAATCGATACAAATGCATAAAGAATCTTGAATAATTTGGAAAATCCATTTATTGAAACAATTTGGAAAAGAATACGTATTTGTAACTTACATTCGGCTTGAAACAAAATAAATTCATAATGCAAGATCCACAACATTCAGAATTTCTCTATCTCAGAAAGCTGTACGTGTAGGAGTCATTCCTGAACATCAGTATGAACGGGTCCTGGAGCACCGAGTCTAGACGACCGCGTCACGTGGTCCCTCAGAGCACCTTCCTTGTCTCTCGCGAGTTCAACAAACTCGGAGCTTCACTCAATCGTGGCAGTTCGTGGCGACAAAAAATTAGGAGGAACTATTAAAGACTGGAAACCGACATCAGATAGGGAGCTACGGCCCTCACCCAGCGGCTAGGGGCTGCGATACTCGCCTGAATGCAGGCCTCGACACAGCAGAACTCCGTGGCGATGTCAAACTCCAACGTCCAAGGACTTGGGCACGGCAGCTCCGTCAACCGACTGTCCTCCTGCTGCCGACACCACACCACCTGCCCTCCGAAAGCACGCTCTCACCGCCTCTTTACTCCCCCACAACCTCACATGTCGGCGCCCCAAACTCTTCTTGCCTATGCCCCCTCCTTGTACCCTTACCCCTGGTAGGGGCGGCACCCCCTTCGCGCTGATACGGCGCTGCGCCGGCGGCTGCAGCGCTCGCCCGTTAAAAGGATGAGGCGCGTCGTTCGGTTGTAATACAATCGAACGAAACATTTAATAAGAATCTTTTAATAATATCTCAATGATTGGCTTCAAAGCGCCTCTTGATTGATCGAAAGTTGCATGATTTTTTTTTTTATTCCAGCATTATAAAAGAACTTTTTCTGTTGCAAGAAATCGTTCATAATAGGGCATTTTACGGCAAAAATGACGACGTATTACATTTCACAGCACGAATGATTGCGTCATCACACATTCAGTCAATCGTAACGAGAGAATCGGGGGGAGGTAGAGCTAAACGGAACAGCCGACCACCGTTTACTCGCACGATGTCAAATACCCGAGTCGTCACAGGGAAGTTGTTTTGCAAAATTAAGTTTGATTCTCTTATAAATGTATAATGGTGTTATACAAAAAAATATAGTATGCAACTCGTTTATAATGTTGCTTTATTACATTCGTACAAATTTGAAAGCTCGCTCCTAAAGTCGCTCGTTTTCAAAACAAGTACTCATGCAATAAAGCTTAATATTATAAACTTATTGCATAAACTACTATTTTATAATGAGTATCATTATAAAGCGTTCCGCAGACGTCTAATAAAAGAATTATGCAATGGGAGTGTAAAAGCAAGATTTTATCGTTTTCCCTTAGTTTCGATTTTTCTAGAAAAATGTTATAAAATACAATATTGAATTAAAAGTTTGTTCGATCATGTCAGTTTCAAACTCTACGTTTCTTAACGTGAACAATTGTTTAGGGAAGAAAACATATTGCAGTTTTGATTCTTAACTTAAATCAAAACGAAACATGAGACGTTATTGGCAAGAAACACGCATACCTGATATTAAAACGTATTATTTTTTTAAGAGATACGACGGAGACCAAAATGTTAAGGTTGCCAAATCCTGAAAAATGATTTTTCTGACTTTCTGTCATATTCCTTGAAATTTCCGCCCTGTCTGACCTAGAACATGTACATTTTTCACCTTTCAAACGACTGTCCAACATATCGCAACCTTGCCAAACGTGCGCTTTGAAGGAGAGTGTTCACTATTCCTTAACAGTAAAGATTTACCTCGCAATCCTTCAAGTTCCAAACAGCCTTCTAACGTGTACCATTTGTTCGTGGTCGTCCCCGCCCCGTCACCCGTCTCCGATCCCAAGGGCCGCCCGGCGGGCGAAGCTGACATGTGCCGTGCGCGCTATTTATGCGCGCCATCCGGCGGGCAGGCGTCGTAAAAAGATAGCTTCTCCCCGTATATAGAATATCGGTTCTGTGCTTACCGAAATAGTATTGGGATCACGGGAGCTGTCTGCGTGCTTGTCAGCGCGTTTCTCCCGACCCGGCCGCGGCGGCACGTAACCGACCTCCGTTATCACGCCGCCGCCGCCCCCGCCCCCGCCCCCGCCCCCGCCCTCGCTGCCCCCCCGATCGATTCCAGACGACTGGGCCCCCGCTTCTCAGCTCTGTTCGTCGCTGGAAGCGGCGCTTCAGGAAAGCAAGTCGATGGGAATGAACATCACTGCCAGGAGAGCAGTCAATGGACAGCGTTTATTGACACTTGGCAATTTTCGACATGTTACAATGCAGCCTCTGTGTTTAAAAGAAGTGAGAGCTACGGACATTTTGTACTCGAGTAACCGGAAATTTCCCTATGAGGGAAAAATGGCATAAATGTAAATGAGTGATATTACATGCCTGTCCTTACAAAGGCGTCCTGAAAAACTCTGATATCGAGCTGCTTAATGCAATTAAGACATCTTTAGCGTATATATTTAACGTAGTGTAGTTTTATAAGCAGAAAATCGCAATTATGAAATGAATATTGCTGGTCGATCAAGCTGGACGTAATGTTCTGCGATTTTTAAGAACATTATTTAACATTTGGGGATATTTTACATGACGTCTCGGACACATAATTCAAATTTTCTCGAAAATAGCTCCAAATTTTTTCTTTAAATTTCTTGTAAAAATAGAGTAAAATACTCTTGATAGGATACAGGTCTGATTTTGTTGGTTAACTCTGAGTACTCGGAAGTTTGGATTTTTTCGACATCTTCCTTAAACTACAATATAAAATTTTGAAATGAAATTTGTTATGCACAATTAGTTCTTTACTTAATATCGTATATGTTTTTTTAAGCTTTAGAAGTTTTGCGTAATTTTCAGTGAAATAAGGGCGTTATTAAAAAATTTTAAAGACAAAATTGTCTCAAAAACGGCGTGTGATTATTTCTCAACTATAGCTTATCTCAATCTGGAACAGGTGATAATGTTTGTTTTATAAATGTGGTTGATCTGCATATCCAGTATTTTCGTCCTGGAAGTTTGGTAATAGTATATCACGTGTTATTGTGGCGTATACGTTCTTTATGTTGTAAATCTGAGCAAGCATGGGAGACAATAACGGTTACGAAACGGATTCTAAGTCAGATGTAGAAAGAACAGAGTGGAAGAGACCTAAACCAAAGAGTGAGAGGAAAGAGGATGTAGTAAGAGCAAAGAAAGTTAAAAGAGAAGCATATTTTAATCACAAAGGAATCTTCAGAAGTTGTCTTAATATTTACCTGATAACAGTATTTGAATCTAAATATGCCAACAGTGGCAAATGCTAATGTGGAAGAAGTGGAAGAAGAAAACACTAATGATAATAATGATAACATCAGGGGCGAAAAATAATAAGTTGGTCCATAATATTCCAAATTGATTAAGTGTATTAATTTATTATATTATTTCTTCAGATATTGCAATATTACTGGCCCAAATAAATCATTTGATATACAAATTTCTCAATTTTTTGAACAAAAAACCAAACACTATAGTTCATACAGACCCCACTTTATAAAAAAATTTCTACAATACTGTTCGAGAATAAACGACACTCAAGCGTTCATCTGTATTTACAATAGCTTGAGAAAGTGCACCACAATCTCCATGCTTCAAATGTTTCCCAATTTTGCCATGGAACTTTTTTGTTTGTTTGTTTGTTGTTGTTTTTTGTTCGATTTTCTCCTGAAAATTGTGTTTTTGGACTTAAATTGTTTGTTTTTTTAAACTTAATTTATTTTTCACGACGGAGGGTAAGGAATGCATATGGAGAGCATGGTGTATTCTCGTTACCATAAACTAGCGTATTTGGTCTGCCTAATCTTTTTCTGTCATTGCATTTCTATTGAAACTAAGACGATTTGTACTCGTATTAGAAATCTACAACTTTATTTTGCCCTGACAGGGAATCGCCCCCGAACCGTCTCTAGAAATCAATCGCGGTGCCTGTTCACTCGAGAGACTTTTCAATAGCACTGTACGTACTCAAAATTAATATATGCTGATTTCCGCACTGCTAGTTCCAAACATTTATGAAATGTTCTCATACTTCGCTTCCATTTTGTAACTTCAAATTTCTTCGTACTTAGATCACTGATACGTAGCAAATCAGTTTTCGTCCCCTCCTGACACACGCGAACTGAGTTGTAAGAGGGCGCTACTGTTATTTATTACTTCACATGCTTCGAGCCCCCGTAAAGCGAAGCGTCAGGGTCAATATTATTTAGATGAGATCGACGTATCTTATCAACAGAGCGCTGTATAAGCGAGGAATCGGAGAAAGTAAGAAAACTACGTGGTTATACTACCGGCTGAGAGTTATAAAGTTATTTTCAAAGTTTATATTGTACGTTATGTTGTAATTTTATTCGTTGATGTCTTCTTTCTTCGAATATGAGCCCTCGGATGTCTGTTCTGGTTGTTAGATAGAGCGAAACGTTATTCTCAAGATACGTAATGGCATAGGAATATTTTAGTTCTAAGAAATGTAACTTGGTCATTCTATGGATACGCTGTCATGAAGCGAGTGTGACTTAAGAAAATACTGTCAGTTACATGTACGTTCTTCATCACTTACATTATAATTTACATCGCTCTTCTTACCACTTGAAGCAAATGAAGATATATGCATGAAATGCATATAATTTACTGACCTTTCTCATTTATATGCGAAAAGATAAGTGATATGAATTATGTTTTAATTAATACTACTGCTTTTGTATCTTAAAATATGTAATATGCAGCATTGTTTTAGACTTGCTTGAAATTAGTCAGATCTAAGGCTTAGGGATGGTAATTGTGTCAATTCTGTTTTATGGAAGATTCGATATATTTCCGGTGACAGGAAGTTCTTCCCCAAGGAAATAATAGGTCCGCACTTGTTCTTGGAACTATGACAAGCTAAATAATAACAGCAGTCGTATCTGCGACTTGTATGACGATGACAAATTAACATGATGGGTTTTATGGTCTGACCCCGCGCGTGTCCTTTAGAGAATTGACAGAAAAGTTCCCACAGAGAAGATTTCTGTGTAGCCTCCCCCGAGAATCATAAAAAATGGCACTGCTTCCACTTGGAAGCTGTCAAAAGCTTGTCCTTTCAGAGGACACGAAACTAATGGAATACGAGGTTGAGGAGACTGACGTAAAACGATTGAGGCCACGAAGGACGCGGCTTGTGGGCGACGGCGGACGTATCGGCGTGACCCGATTCGATAGATATCGATTTTTACCCGTTCAAAAGTTAACGTTGTAAAATTCTACGAATCACTGCACGCTATCTTGGCTGTAAGTTTCGGCACGAATCCGTAAACTGCTTACCAAGAAATACTGACGATGTCATTTTTTATTGTTGAATGAGAAAATTCACGACTTCCACGACATCTCTCCGAACTGACTCAAAAAACATTAAATTTTCAAGACTTCAGTATTACTCGATATCGTAAAATTGGTATAAACATAGTGTGTACAAGATGTTTTAAAATAGATATATTACAAAATGTTTGATCAACCAAATGTTATATCAGATACCTGTCTTATTCTCAATTTTAGGCGTAGTTAATCCGTAGAAAATGTATTCAGATTATCAAAAGTATTCTTCGTCTTCTAATTGTAATTTTTATCTGTCATAAATACAGAATTTTAATAACCTATTGACTTTAATTCCTGAAATTTAAGAAATTATATTTATATTTTATCAGTTCATTACTGCTCGTTATTGACACGTAAACAGATTTATTTAATATATTTTAATACGCGTATTATCCTTGCGACACTAAATAATGTTAATACTTGCACTGGCTATAAAGGTTATCACAGTAAAATAATAAATTATTCTCTTTAATGAACTCGATTACGAAGTTATCTCGATCGAAGTTATGAAATACGAAAATCAAAAATATAATAAATTTAAATAACAAAAAAACTAAATATAAACATTGATATCTTACCAATTTCAAACTGTTAATTTCATTTTCACCAATAACGGCAAAAGTTCGTTTTCCGTCAGCCTGCGTTTAGTTACACTAATGAATGATAATTACTGAATATTTGTAGCCAAATCCGTACGTGCAACTATCGTGCTTATGAAGACGTGCCATTTTGATATTCATCAAATACGCCAAATACATGCAATAAAAATATCATTAAAATACTTTTTTAAATAATATGTGCATTAGTTTAAGAATATTTGCCCATTTTGAACGTAGCAAAAAAAATTAATAATAATAAACCTCACATTGATACAATCATATTCATAGTGTTTTATCTGATTTCAAAAATATATTGAAAAATAAGATTACGATGTGTTTTCAGTTTGTTACAAGAGACCTTTCACGATATTTTATTGCGTATATCATCAATAAATTGTTAACTTTAATATGTACGAATTAACAACGTTTAATTCCATTCTTTGTTGTATTAACTGTATGGGAAAGCATGTCCATATTTAAATATATCAGCAATGATATTTTGTTTCAACTGTGTGTGAAATGAATTGTAGTGACAAAATGAGAAATAAATAATATTTTGTCAAAACGTGACACTATGAATAAAAATGGATATGAGATCAAATTTTGAATAATACATTGGCAATAAACTTTTCTATTTTTCCAACAAACAGTTGTGGTTTTCTATTGTTTGTATGACATTCCTGATCTCGATATCTTATTGCAGTAATGAATATAGTTAGTGAACTGTCTGTAAAGATTATTAGTAGGTCATGAGACGATCAGTGATTAAAATATTAGTTTTATCTTCAATACAAGAATTTAAATAATTATATGTATGATGTCATTACTTCATGATTTTGTAAAATACAAAAATTACAGTAACCGAATGATTGATATTAAAAAGGATGTAGAAGCTAAAATTTACGAAAACCAACAACTTGGATGCTAATTTATCTATGTTCTATTGCTAATGACTTCGAAAAAGACGTGTTTTCAGAGAATCCTGCTGCAGAGTGCAGTAGCACTGTAATATAGTGTCGATAGTCACTCCATTGCACGTTACAATGAAAAGAATTCGAGAAATCCTCGAAACTACGAATGTTGGTATCGACCAAATATCACCTGTTTCTCATAAAACGCGATTGCCCCAATCCATAGGGTCCCAACATTATCGGATGATGGATTTCGACGGCATAGATTTACTACCTCCATAAACATATTGATAAAGAAGTCTTATGAAGTGAGGGTTCCGAGTGACGTAAAAGAAAGAGCAGCGACTTGCGTGACCGGCCGGGGCGCGCTGTGTTGCCCTGTCCCGCGCCGCCCGCGCCGCCCGCGCCGCCCGCGCCGCCCGCGCCACGCCACCGCCCTGCAGACACGCGCCCTTTCCAGTTTCTAACGAGAAAAAAAGAGAAAGCTCTCGTAGCCTTTGGGGTATATGGACAATAATCATCTGTACTTCATTCCTTATTTTTATACTGCGAGTCCCAAGTTTTATCAAGAAAGAACTCACTTTTATATCACAAAATTAAGTTATTTTTTCTCTACCATGAAAAGCCTAATTAAGATGGAAGATGTACAAAATGGAGTGTTATTGTATATGTTGTCCAGAATCTTATTGAATTATTTCCATTATTTTTAGAAAATATATGTTATTATTATAATATGGATAATTCATAAAGTTTTTAACAACTCGGATCGAAATATTTTCAGTTCATTATAATCAAGAATTGGAAACGTAAAAAAACCAGGTAAGCGACAAAACTAAATCAATTTTCCCTTTTTTCTTATTAATTCCGAGTGTAAATTGCGAAATTCGTCAGTTAATGTATTTTTATTCTAGTAATCTAGTTAATTCGATAGTAAATACCATGATACCAGAAAGTACAATTGTCATATATTATTTTCAAGCGTAATGTTCTATTTGGCTTAATATGTTGTAAAGTAGTTGCTGTCGTATGGCATTCGATTCTTTTCAAAAATATTTACGTGATCCGAATTCCGAAATATTGCACTTCTAATTGAACAAAAGTTGTTCCGTGTTCTTTTCTGCGTTTTCACTACGTGAAATCAATGAGTTGATAATTTCCCGGGAAAGTCTCTCAGAATATTGTTGCCATTTGAGGAATAAGGTGCTCTTTACCTCGCCAACAGAAAAAAAAAAGTGGCTTCATTCCTCATCTCTTAAGTCTAGGATGCACATGCAGGGTGTCCGAGGCCCTAAGGATTTTTTTATTTCGCTTTTTATTCTCCACAGCTGCATTTCTGGAAGCTTAGCTCTTAACAGCCGCAAGCCACTCATTTTGGTACCCGGAGTTTACAATTTGGAAGGGGGTGGGGGAGCAACGGCGTGCACCACAAACAATTGCAATATACTTGAAGGGAAATTTTATATATTTAAGAACTGTCGCTACGTGTATTTACAAATATATTACTGCATTTTTCTGCAAGTTTTATTCGATAGTAAAATAAATATCAGTTTTTGAGGTAGAACAAGATCACATATTTTCTGCTGTTTTCCGTGGGAACATTGACATTGTTGCACTGAACGCACAACTATTCTCTGTGGACAAATACTAAAATAATCTTGCAATTATTACGTTATTAGCCTCGGGGTAAGAGGGCGCTGGAATTTCCACGAAACCATTTCGAATGACAACAATTTCAAATTGTTTTGGTAACAACCGACAAGCGTTGAAATATAATATAAATAAATAAAATAAAGGGTTAAGAGAGGTTCTAATGATAAAATGTCTATAATCTAATAATCCTATATTTATTATAATCTTCTTCTATGCATTCCTACGTTCTAATAATAAAATTCACAAATGTGAACAGCAACTCCTTACCTAAACAAAGATAGAGGAAAAAATTACGGTAGGGTCTATAGTTGACTTCCATGTCGATACGCGACTGTTGTTCGAAATTTGTGTATTTACAACATTCAGTGAAGTCTGTTAACAACGAATCTAGTAAAATATTATACCATCTTGACTCTATCACGTTTTCTCTCTTACGGAATGGTTCGTTCCCTCTTCTCTTAACGCATTTTTCCCCTGTAATGTTATACCCCATTCTAGAATTAGTGTTTCTCCTGCCTTGCAGTATTTCATTCCAAGCTATCTTCTTTTGTTTCCAAATGTTATTGTACTACTATAAACATTAACTCTTATTTCTTAATGCAACATTTCAAACATTTTTTGGAATCTCTGTCTACTTTGCATTCATTTCATTCAGAGAGAAGAGAGATAACGATGACTTCAAATATTTTTGGTCAGGGGGATAGTTGCATTTCAACGAACAGAAAGCAGTTTTCTTTATTTATTTATTTTTTCTTCGACCTGAAGGCCTTTCAAGAGATTGGATACAATTTAATTAATAGTCACTATAGGTTTAGGCACTATGGCTAATTGTAAACTCATTAAACCCTCACTAATATTGATTGTTAAAAATATTTGTTTAATTTGAAAGATTTTGATTCTAATTAAATTATTTTTCTGGGTATCAATGTTAATAATACTAATAACTAAGGTGGACACAATTTATCTTTTGGAAATTTGGATTTTATTTTGCAAAGGATAATAACATTACGGCCTAAATTAATTTTTTGATGCGTCATAAACATACGAGTACACCACCGCTTCCGCAGAGCCCTTCAGAAAGCGCCGCGTTTCGCTAGGTGGCAATTAAGTGCTCATAGTGGGCGAGCTAGCGTGACTCTCCTAGTTTGTGTGTTTGTGTTTGGCCTCACGGTTTGTTCCGCACGCCCTCACTGGAGATTTAATTTAGATTGGATCGTGACAGGGTGGCTAATGCGCCAGGGAGATGTCGCCGGTAGATTGAGTACGTTGTAACATATGCGACAACAAGAAGTGTTTAATGATTTTTCGTGTTTTTGTTGGTCGAATGACCTTTGCGCGTACGTTCATATGGTTCGAGTGCACTGTGAAATCAGTTAAAACGACATTTAATACTGTTATTACGGTTACACTTTTCGTTGAAAATTCAATGAATTGCTCATGTTGTGTTATTGTGTTGTTGGATATCAATGGTTTCCTAATGTCAGTTTCGATAGACATCATTCTTAATGTACATGAATTTTTTTGAAAAATGCATTCTTACTCTGCATTGCAATTTAATATTTTCTTCTAAGAAAGAGACAAACGTATGCAACAAATTAGAACTGAGGTAAGTTATATAGTTTTAATTACGCCCAACATAAGATGACTAAAACTTAAAATGTAATTTCATCCGAAAATATCAAACATTATTCTAAACTTTAATTTTATATTTATCTTATTTTCTGTATAATGTTCTGGTAATGAAATAAAATTATGAGAGAGTCATACCATTCACAAGTCTGCAAAATGTCTCGTTCAATTCGTCAATAACTCGAGATATTGAGAAAATAAGAAATTCCATGCTTCACTTCATTGTAATATAATTTGCATATTTTAAATGAAATAAGTAAGCGCTGTCTGTGTTTCTGATTCCTCTAGCAAATAGTGGATGCAATGTTTGATGTCCATTTTGGCGGATGCCCGCGCTGCACCTACGGACTACTACTACTACTACTACGGATTGCGCACCCCTTCTTTTCCAAATGCGAGTACCTTCGCACTCCCACATTCAGAGCCTGGCGATTGGTTGATTCTCCGTTCCGATATGGCCACCATGAAATAGAAAGACTCTGGCCGTATTGCGAATTTGCGGATATTGACGGAGGTCCAAAGTAATATGTAGGACAATATAGAAGTAGTAATATGTAAATGTAATGTAAAGAATTGTTTTATTGAGCTCATTTTGCTGCTACATACATGATATAGCAATGTTAAAAGTTTCGTCTGTGTATAGGTGTAGATAAATATAGTAACAGTGAATACCAAATACGTTTTTAATAAAAATTATCGGACTAAGCCACTCATGAAATTTAAGCCAATAGCATGCAAGAAAGCATTGCAATTCCATTGCCAATAAAGACAAATTATCCATACAACTTATAATTTTTCTTAGACACTAATGAAATCGGTTCTTTCAAGGCATGCATAGTGTGCCAAAAGTTCAATTTTGAGCACTAGTGCTGAAAGTGAGACGATGCCAAATTGTTCAGATAAATATTGCAACAAAGAAAACAAAATACGTTTATCTGATCGCACCAGCAACTACTGAACTCAATTACGTGACTTGAATAAAAATGAAATGAAAGTCACTAAGGCTTCTAAAATGTAGTGTATGACACTCGTGGTAGAATGATTTTACTTATCTTGTGGGATAGGCTTAGTGTTGCAATATACGCTAGTCTCAAAACAAAATATCAGTTTTACCACTCGCTTCATAAATAACTATTAACGGTCGCCTTCCTGGCACCAGGAGCGGGGGCGGTGCCCCGCTGGTGGGAGACACGTGAACTGAGAAAATCCTCGAAAGCCGACGTCGCTCGGCGCCACAACTCGCCAGCCAGCCGGGGAAGACACGGCCATCTCCCGCGATAACAATGTGCACTACATTTACGGGACTTGTAGCCTTAACCATTAACGCGCCCAGGATCACTCAACAATATTTATTTATTTATTTATTTTACTTCTCTATATTTTTAAACTCTTTATTTTCTTCTCTTCCTTATCTTTTTTTTTTGCTCGCGAATAGGCTGACTTGGGACACGCGTGCATGCTTCTGCATACACCGGGGCTCAGTAGCATCTAGGTGTCAGGTGCATGTGATTTATCATGGGATCAATATTTAGCTAGATCCAAATTTTAATCCCCGGGGTTATTAGTCCTGGGGGTATGGATGATGAAATGATGATAGTGAGGGATGAAAGGACGACACACATAAAGACATACACAACACACCCATGCCCGAGGAGAGACTCGAAACCGCGATCTTCTGTTCCGATACCGCTACGGTACTTCTGTCCTACCGAAATCGGCCGTGTGATCGGCTCTTATTCTTTTTATTTTATTTTTCTTCTCCTTCTCCTTAGTCATTCCCTTTATTTACCTCCTTCACGTTTTTCTCTTCCTCTCCCTCTTCTGTCATTTTTTATTCTGTTTATAACATTTCATTCATGATATATTTTGAAACTATCACTTGTGCTTTGAAAATTCTCCAATAAATTTATATTTATCCGACATTCATTCATCCATTCGTCACTCGAGAATTCGTCACTTAGTTTATATTTATCGATAAAAGTAATCGTAGAGCACACTTATGAAAATGTCTCATTAATCAAAATTAATAAAGTTAGTTGATTATTATGTTCCCTAATTATTTCAATAATGAATTAAGTTTATTTTGTTATTGTACATTTACTGACTATTAATCCAAGACATATTAGGTTCCGAATCGTAGACGAGGGAGGAGGAACCTTTGTGCTCTTTCCTGGCAGATTTTAGCAGTAGTCTGACATTTTCTTTGGACGGAGTATACGCATGATCTGAGCAATACGGAAATAATATTCATCAATAATATAAATACAGGAAATAATTGTAGACCCCAATTTAGAAAATACACTAAATCTTTAAAAATATTAAACAAGAATTATGTTAAAATATGTTTAGTATAATATATAATAAAGAAAATATTATTATAATTATTGAAAAGAAGAAAATAAGAACCAAATATTAGCTTTTGATAAGAAATAATTATTATCATTCTGTAATCTATTGTTTGTATGTCTATTCTTCTCAGTACATGTTCAGAGATCCACATGAACGAATAAGCGAGAAACTTCATTGGCGAGATTATTAAATCATTGATTCTCCTTATTCATATAGAGCAAAGAAAAAGAACAAAAGTGGATACCGATCCGATGGCCGAGATCGCTAAGGCAGTAGTGCCGTAGTGATCTCGGATCGGAGGATCACGGGTTCGAGTCCTGCCTCGGGCATGGTTGTATTGTGTTCGTCCTCCCCCCCTATCATCATATCGTGTGATTCTCACAGTTACCATACTGATACGAGCAATAATGGTCGCTAATGACCTAGAAGTTTATGATACCTTAAATAAGAAAATAAAAAATGTAGATATATTAATGCGTCGTCTCTACATTTTGGAAGCAAAAGGAAACAATCAATGAACAGACTTTGGCGTGGAAAAATATCTCACTCCTTCTTTGAAGATATGGAGAGAATAATTAAAAGGTATCATTACTATCACTAAATAAATATCGCGTATTCAGCGACTATTTTCTGCTGTTTTGTCATGAAAACGTGAATTTTCTGTGAAAATGAAATGTAACTTTATACCAAACTGTAATATTAGTTCATGGCTTGATGTGTTTACTTAAGCATGCAGAATTTAATACATTTAAGATGCAAAATATTTACATTTGACCTCTTTGTCTTTGCATATTTACTGATATTCAAATATTGTCCAAGTACATGATCATTTAAAAATTTAAGTAGTAATAATTTTGTCCTGTCCATAATTTACACCTGCTGTCATTGTGACGATTAAATGCCCAGTATGAAGAGGTTAATTGCTTTTGCTTTTTTTATTTACTAACATTCCATTTAGCTTTAATGACTTTTTTACAATGTAGTTCAGATAGGATACTTCAGAAGTTGTTTTTATAATACGGAATATGTGATCTACAATGTGTTGTAGACAAGACATGCGTTCCCCTTTTCTGGAAAAATCAACAATTTCTAATAGATTTTTTATAAAATCAATATTATGCGGAAAACGTAACTCCTTTCAATATTGGTCTTGTTATCGAATCATTTGCACTCAGCCACTATCCTGTGATGTTGGCGTGTTCAGTGAACTGCTTCCCAGGGCAGCGATCACAAACGCAGGGAATGTCGCTCTCTGGAATAGGCTTCACGATAGGATCTGAACTCAACAGTCAGTCACGTTGCAATCATTCTAGGAAGCCGGAAATGGCATAGTTAACGTTTCTCTCTTCGCTCTTTTCTCCACTTCCGTTGAAAATGCCATCACTGACTGCCTCTTTCTTCACCTTTCCCGCTTGGCTTTTCCTAACCCCAATTTTCTCACCTATCCTCTCACCAAACCTTTCTTTTTCTGCTTTCGACGAATCTAATTATTTTTTCATACGTGTATTACGCTCGCATCATAGTGTGGTTGGTGGCTAGGGGATTATCTGTTTCTCTACTCGGGAGACACGGGCTCGCATCGCGGCGTCGGCGCCCTCTCCGCCAGATGGCGCTCTGCGATGCGCGCTCAGCCGCCGCTTCCGCCCGCTGCACTTCCGCCCACGAGCAGCGCTCCGCTCGCGACGGGAGGCTGCTTTGAGGCTTCCGGCCGAGATTAAAGGCACGTAGTCACATCACAGGCTCATATCGTTAAATTGCATAAAGCTTATTCAGCTAGCATTGCGGTCTTTGTGAGTGCACAAAAATAAAGGAAAAGAGAAAATTCGCCTTTGTGTTAAGATTCGTACTTCAATTTGTCAGAAACATTTCCTTCCGTGTACGAGTAGATGTCGCTATTGAACAATTTGTAAGACAAACAACACAAAGCCCCGTAAATATGCTACTTCTGGATTATAATTTTGTCGAGCACGCTATACGCGTAAAATACTCAGCAGGCGTGCACACAACCCGCAACACGCCATATCATCGAGCGCAACTCAAAACCGTTGCGTCCTGGGCCCTTAAAGCTCGGTGTTAGCACCCTCGACATGTCGTAATATAAACAAAATTTGTACGAATTTCATTGAAATGTACTTGTACATGCGAAACAGTTTTCGACTCAATTTCTTGGGTTATTTATTTTCAAAAAATCTTCTAAACTGCATATGTAAATATAGGTTTATGCTCTATATTAAATAAGATTGTTTCTTTGAAACAAAAAACTTGCCTCTATATTTATGGGTTTAGGAGATATGCATATTCAAATCTATCCACAAACCTTATGACCTAGAGTGAAGCGATCAGAATGTGTTAAAATGCAAAAATAACTAATGAATTTAGAATTTGTATGCCTGTATGATGTAACGCAATTGAGCCGTTCGAAGTAGGGTTTCAGTGTCAAGCGATTTATAATTTTTTTTGCTAAGTGTGACGAATTTGTACGGATCAAACTAGATACAGAATTATTTGTAATCGACCATTTTTATAGACTTCGCTTGGACAAAAACAAATTATTTTTATCTCAAACGTTCTAATATTTTAACTTATATTACATATGTTTACCAAATGTGAAAAAATGTTTTCTATTTGAAAATCTTTAGTTTTTTTCTGTAATATTGGTAATGTGGTGATTTTTCGATAGCATTTACAATGAAATAATTATATGAGTCGTCATTACCAACAATTTTAAAGTTTAAAGACTACCACTCGTTGTGTGGCTTCCATACAACAGAAAACTTATGATGATGGCTAAGCCATCGAAAGCTACTTTTGTAATAAACAATATTGTTGGTAACGACGAGCCATATAATTATTTCTTCTTTAATTCCATTCAATGCTCTGCGTTTTGCTGGTATAAGCGATCTAGATTTTACAAAATTGTTGGAGACTTAATCAGTGGAATCTACAATCCTCAATTCAACTTAAATGAGGTTATCAAATAGTGCTTAGGTAGATGATAATTATTTTCTTTCTTATCGAGCTTCTTCCAGTCTTGATCAGAGGATATCACTCTCGATCAGAAAAATACGTGTTTTTTTTTAAAAAAAAATATTTTCTTCTACACAACTATCGGCCTTGTTATGCGGCCTTGAGACATTCTGACAGTATTTTCTTTAAAAATTGTTTGCTCATTGTTTGAGATGGATTGGTTCTTCTATCGTTTGTTCGTCGTGTAGCTACTCCTTACTTTACAACCGCGCCCTCGGAACTCTCGCGCCGGGGAAAAGTTTCTGCGGTATTCCCCAGTGCGTCCGCTTAGGCTGTTCCTACTAGAATCGTGAGTTATTCGTGAAGCACGATTGCTGAAGGATTCCGGACTCCCCGGTTTTTCGATTTCTGAACAGTATTTACGACTACGAGACTAATTATATCGAAAAGAAACAGTTTTGAGACATTTTATATCTGGCATTTGTGAATAATTTACAACAATTTTTAATCTCAATCTTCCCCCAGGTTTGACCATTTCGTAAGGTGCAGTACACTCCTTAACTGGTGAAAGATCAGTTACATGTCCTGATTCTGCTCGCATTGTTAATTAACTATTATAAGAATCATATCAAACACTAAGCATAAGGAATTAATTAAAAATAGTCTTCACCCCAGTGTTAAACATATCAAGGGCTTATCTTAGAAAGTAAATTTTGGAAAGAGGCACGTTTACCCACTTTGTCGAAAAACGTAGCAGTGTATAAGTAAATAAAAGTGCTGAAACCTACAAAGCTCATGTAGCAATAAGTTAGGGGGTCATGAATTTGAATCAAGAAACCTGATTGTGAGTTAATCAATTAAATTGAAGCAAAAACAGGCTGACGGTGGCTTGGGTTTAAGCACTCAACTATGGAAGAATGGCTGAGTTGGAAAGAGAGTATGCAGATTTTTTGCCTTTGTTCCATCAGTTGCGATTCGGATTCCGCCGAAGGTATTAAGATTTGTAAATTCTCTTTCCTGTCCAATGAATGGCAAGGGGCTTTGCTTTAGGCCAATTCTACACTTCTGTTCGAAGAGTTACGGGTTCGTATTCTTCCACGAAGATAAACACTTGTCTCTTATGCTTCCATTGGATTGTGCTCGGGAGAGCTTCTCATTAATTTCACAGCAGAGGAACCCCTGTTTAGGTCTCTGTTTAGTTCATAGTTTGATGTTCTCTCTTTCGAGAGTTTAGAGACATTGGCTGGAGTTGTCTACATTTATCAAAAATCTCTGACAAATACCTTTTCCTGTGTTTGTGTATTCGATGCAAATAGAAAATTACCCACTTCACAAAGCCTTGACTCGACAAGTGAAGACGCAAGAAACGAAACCAAGAAGGAAAAAACAACCAATGAAACGTACAGAAAACGAAACAGTGCCGCTGAAAACGTGTCATGACGCATTCGACACCATTCAACTGTTATAGAGCAGCAGGCCAGCGAACGACTTGCAGCAGACGTTGAGTATTCCGTCTAAAGACACGCGAAACAGCGATCGGGGCGGCTGGCCGCGGAATGTTGACGTCACTGTGGGCGGCGCAGCGGGGAGGGGAGGGGGGGGAGGGGACGCGGACGGGGCAGCGCGAGCACGCTCGTGACTGGCGGCGGCGGCGGCGGCAGCGCACGACCTCGCGGCGGATGCGCACTAGGACTCACCGGCGGTGGTGGCGGGGGCGGGGGCGGGGGCGGTCACGGCGGCGGTGGTGGTGGTGGCGGCGGTAACGGTAGCATCGGGAGCGGGGGTGGTGGTGGGGGCGAGGTCGGTTGGGGGCGGTGGCAGTGGCGGGGGCGGGTCACCTCTGTTGGCAGCCCAAAACCTGACACTCGTTCAGCCCATTTGTTTATTGTGTGAATTTCATACGCAGAGAGAATAGACGGTTTCACGCCTGGTCCCCTCAGCCGCAGTAGCCCAGTCAAATCAAACCAACGAGTGGTGATCGAAGGGGAAAAAATCCCGGAGTTTTGAAACTTAGTATGATTGTATGTTGGTAACTTCCACCCATTATACTAACGGTCCTGTAATAGGGTAGGGATAAGCTGTGGGTAGGAAGTAGGGATGGCAAAAAACACAGCTTTTTAAAACCTCCATATTGTCGAATAGAAACATTGAAATATTTGCATCTATGTTTTGCGTTTTATATCTTCTTTACATCGATAGTGGTTTGAAAAAGGGCTTAAATATTTATGTTACAAAAAACCTCTAGTAGTTTTTTGAAATAAAGGAGAATGAGAGAAATTAAAAGATGGAAGGGAAGCGAGTGTAGTGCGGTTGTAGTCCTGGCACTTCTACATCTATTTAGTCTTTACTTATTTACGTCAAAAACAGTTGAAAACTGTATGAGGTGGTACGGGGAGAAGTAGATTTTGTGCACGTTTTCATAATTCTGTGATCCCTACCATAACCCATACACTCACTAGTTGAATATTGAATATAGATAGGAAGGGGCGTTTTTTGCAAAGATTGTTTACAAAATATTTGCTCCGGTGTTATAAAGTATTTTCAAAGATAAATCAGCCATGGATTTGGGCTCTTATCTCTCATCGTGTCCTTTGTGAAGGAATAATATTTCCTGCCTGGACAATATGGGAACGAACATTTGAATAACTATATTTCCCATTGACGTGCACAGATAATGAAGTTACATTTACGTCCAGAAGCAAAACAAGGGACCATCTCCGCATTTGCTCAACGATCAGGGAGACTGGATGAAACATCTTTAAGAAAAGAAAATATGGCTGTTTTCGTAGATTTTGATTTTCAAAATCTATGTTGGCAATTTGAAAACGCGTCGTGTTTACAAAGAAAGGTACCATTCTTACGCAAAATGGCTCAAATGTTTGAAAATACTGACAAAACAGAAATTGGCCGATAATTTTGAATTTCATTTTTGTTGCATTTTTTAAAGAACGTCTTTATAGCTGTTCATAAATATATTGAAACAATGCTTTTGCAATGGAATTGCTTTTCCGTGAATTATTTAATATTCTTTTTGAAATATTCTTGTATAGCATATTTAGTATATTGTGGAACGATTGAGGATGTAGTGATTTACTATTGCAACTCCTTCGGGGAAGGAAGGAACAAGAAATAAAACCATTTTAATATAAAAATGAAATGCCATTTTACGAACTAAGAGAATATATCCAGTACATCAATAACGCCAAACACCGTATACATAATAATTTTAATAGTATAATGAGATAAATGTTTTGTTTACACGCGTTAGATAAATAGTTTTTGTTTACACGCGCTGATAATTAATTCGTAGCTAATAATATTTTCATATATTTGCCACAAGAGCATTAACTGACTATTACAAATTTCCAGTTACAAATTAAACGAAAACTGAAAATGGAAATATCATACGTGATGTTTTTATAATATCGTATCTCCCAGATTAATTGATAAATCATATCTTTGTAATTGGTGTCGACATTGCTTGTGATACCAATCCGACTTCTCCTATTCGACTGGTCCAGCAATCAGATGCTCCGTTCATTAAATTTTCATGTGTTCCAGCTTGACGAGTATCTTCTGCAGCAGTGTCTTCATCAGAATTTTCTTTCGGAGGAAATCCGAGAAGTTAAGATTTCATCGGAAAACATTCTCAATAATTAGGGAGAAGTTTTTACTTAATCTCTCGGAGTGTTGACGACTTGTAATCTATTTTATCTATCGATCTGGCTGATGTCGCGGCCCCTCGAATTTGATTCTTTAATTTTGGGGGGTATTTTACATAAAGCCCCTGGAATATTTCCACAAATTTCAAAAAAATGGCCCATTGATTTTGATTATATTTTGTTGTTGGATAGTCGACGTTTAAAAGAATGGCGCAGGTCTCATTTTTGTTGAAAACTGATTTTTCGAAAATTGAAAAAATTCAAAATATTTTTGCCGTCTTCTTACAATTATAGTAATGAAGACACGATTTATTTTCTTAGTGAAATGTGTTCATCAATAAAAGATCTTTAAATAAGGTCAAGTTAAATTTTTGGAAAACATTAGTATTTTTTTCCGAAATTTTGTGTTAAACATAGGCAATTTGTATTTCTTTAAACCACTTTTTCTTAAAAGACGCATGTTTTTTGATTAAATTGTTAAATTGCATAGATAGCATAAAGAACACTTACGCGAATGGTGCAGGTCCCATGTTCATTAAGATGCGTGATATTGCGAGAATAAAAAAAAAATAAAAACTTCGACATCTTCCTACAACTACAATTGTGAAAATACAATGTTTTTCCTGAATGAAATGTGGTTATCAATAATACATCTTCAACTAAGATCACGATCAATTTTTTGAAAATATGAGTATTTTTTGTGTGAATTGGCGACAAAATGAAATGCCCGCTGCGATTTTACTGCGCTTCGTGAACGATTCCACAGAGTTGGATGATTCGTAAGTCAGAATTTGTATATTACTTAACAATAGTAGAAAAAAATATTGCATAACTATTACTAAAGGCAAAAAAGTATGTGTTGTTTTAACAGCTCTAATTATATTTCAGGGTTTGTTTAAACGGTCATCAACGAAATATTTTTCAATTTATTATTCCCTCGATTAAAGTGTTTAGAGAAAATTTAATTGTTCAGAAAATGATCTTCCACATCCTCAGAAACTAGAGATGCTACATTCTTTCTGGCATTGTGGGGGACGGTTACCTAGTATTATATTTCAATTTCTAGCCTCACTTCACACATCACTTGAAAAAGTCCAAACAAATTCAAACGATGCTCCTGCCGTGCATATCTGCAATTTTTTTGATTGTCAGGAATAGAAGCTCTTTTTTGTTTCATTAAAAAAAACACGAATAGATCTCAACTGTTACGTTATTTGGAGCACATTATACAGACAAGCAAGGTTAATTTCACATATAAATTGAACATCCATAACTGAATGCTATCTAAAGCATACTAAACCACGGTATCATTGTGTAATGTCAATATTATGCATACTGCTTGAATATATATTCATCCCGACTATTCTATAGTTGAATGTACGATTTTACTGAACGTAGGGAAATTGTAACATTATAGTTAAGTGAAAACACCTTCTTATCTTATCCCTCTTCCATCCATGTCTCCGTCCAACAATGAAATTATCGGAATAACTTCTCGAACTGCCATATCGCAGCATCGTATGGCAACGACCCGTGAAATATAATTCAGTAATTCCTCATAAATAACTAACTCTCTTACTATTTAACTAATTAAATAACTCCTCCTAGATAACTAAATAACTCCTTATCATTAAATATAACTAAATAATTCTTCCTAATGACTGTCTTAATGTTTTAAAATGAAGATTGAATTCCAATGGGATTCCTTATGTCTTTCTATTTTTTCTGTCTGACGTGGCCACAACCAGGGCGCGAAACGTTGACACATTTAATCCACATTAGAATGGATATTTAATCATTAATGTAATTAAATGCAACTTCTCAATAATAAAATGTAACACTAACACTTCATCTCGCAAAAGTGATTTTAACCCCCAAGAATTTACCAGTACTCAGAATTCGATATATATTCCCTTAAATATCAGAAGTTCGAGTCGTAACGAAGCTCCCTATTGGATAACTTCATCGAGCTGATCGTACGTCAAACGCTACTCTATTTAAATCGAAGTATAATCGAAGCCTAGCCGGTCGCCTTAGGGGTCGTCCATAAATTACGTAACGCTAAAGAGGTGGGAAGGGATCTGAGGTCACGTAGGGGCAGGAAGGAATTCGATTAGTGTTACGTAACATTAATATTTTTTACATTTTTTTAAATACGTTTTTTATTCTTTTAATAAAATATAAAAATATATAATTAATTTGTTTTAAAATGTAAATAATTTAAAGTTTTTACAACAAATGGAAATGTTTTTGCATCAATTTTGCATTGCATCTGTGAGATTCCATCGAAAATATTCAAAACTGTCCTGTAGTATTTTGTAGAATATTAGATTCACCCAGTAGATTCTTACCTCTGCGCCATCCAAACCGGCGGAGGGTGCACGACATGTGATAAGACATTTTCTCGCCTGTGCGTCCTTCCTTCAGTGGAAATTTGCCCTCAATGTTATTGGTAGGCGCAGTCAGCATTGCCAACTAACCCAGGCTTTAATGATCATAATTTTTTAATACACAACGCAAAAAAATACATACAATTCTTTTACTGAACAACAATGTATTTTCACTTCTTGCATTTATATGCGGTTACGTAATGGGGTATTTATATGGCGTTACGTAATTATTCAGGGGTTCAAGGACGCGTTTCTTACAGGGGGAGAGGGCGTATTCAAAATATTCCAAATTTGCGTTACGTAATTTACGGACGGCACCTTAACACCCATTCACAATGCATGAAGTGCAAACGTAAACATAAGCATAACGCATATACGTAAACATTAACATAAGTGATAAACTCAAGTATTCACAATGCTTAACGTAAACGTAAGCAAAATAAGTGTTTGTACTGGCTGTGAGTCATTCTAGTTTACTATTGGTTGGCTGTGAGGTTCCGACATGTGTCCATGGCCCATTGTACATGGCATTAGTTCGTCTACCGTCTTCGATCCTATTTCGATACTCGATTTTTCGTTAACGTACTGTGATTGGTTCATTTCTTATGTCTTTCTTAAGCATAAGCACAGAAGCATGCAAGCTTTTAAGTTAACGCCTTACGTATTATGCTTATGCAAACGCATTGTGAATGAGCCCGCATATGGACGTAGTCCTACTTCAGGCGCTGATCCACGTGGAGGGAAATGAGGGAAATCCCCCCACTCCCAAATTTTTTCAGTAACTATTAAATTTTAACTTGTCACGAAACTAGCACGCAGAAGTTTATTTCGGATAATCATTAAAACAAATAAAATCGTAACGCAGCATGAACTGAGTGTAGCCTGCGACATTTTACAAACTCTGTATTATGATACCTTCTAACAAAACATGTGAATTTCCCCTCCCAAAATTCGTCTCTGGATGCGCATCTGCTTAACTTTAATGCCAACGCCCTGCTTATGGCTGAGGATTTAATATTATTTTAGATTTATTAATAATTCTGCAATTACGTTTGAGAACTTGGTGGCAGAATACACTAACTTAACATTACAGAACTTTACAACTTTACGAAATCTACAAACTTTAGAAATTAACGTGAACATTTTACCGTGCAATCTTTCATACCACTTCACTTCACCGCACTGCGAAACACCGAGCTGTAATGTCTTTCTTACACACTCGTTTCCCTCATTTTTCTTCATTCATCCCCGTTCTTCACAGCGTATGTTTATGTTTGCTCCGCGAACGGGCCTTTCGCCCAACAGCGCGCAGCGAGCGTCGGGCGTCCCCTGTGACTGCGGCGGCCGAAGACGCGGAGGGGCGCGCGTGCGACCGGGCGCGCTCGGCGCCGGCCGGCCTTACTCGGCGTCCCGCCGACCTTCCCGCCCACGCGCCGCTCGCGCAGCGGCCGCCGCAGCCGCCGAGATATTCGGCGATAACCCTCGCGGGCCGCGCGGCCCGGCCTGCATCCGGCTGCGAGGTCCGCTCCGCAGGCTGTGAAGCACGGCCGGTTGCGGGCGCAGGTAAACCGGCGCCCGAAGAAAGCGCACCTATTTACGAAAACCAGTTGTTCAAACAACAAGCAAATAAATTTAATCCTCATACACTAATATTTACCACCTGCATGTTATTTGAATTTATAAATAATAAATAATTTATTCTCTGTCGTTTCTACGGGATATCTGGATTACGGATATAGAAGTGAAGTCTGGTTAGTTCCACTGAATTTCTCGTCTAGAACCGCACTTACATACGTGATTTAAGAGAGATGCGACGAAATTATTTTTTTTTTCCAATTTTTTCACTAATTTTCTGAATTTGGTCTCAGCAATGTTTTACGCATATTTTCTAAACTATTAGTCAGATTGAAGTCTGGTTAGCTCCGTTGAATTTCTCGTCTTGAACTGCACTCACATACGTGATTTCTGAGAGAAGCGACGAAATTATTTTTTTCCCAATTTTTTCACTAAATTTCTAAATTTGGGCACAACATTGTTTCAAGCGTATTTTTTAAAATAATAGTCGGATTGAAGTCTGGTTAGCTCTATTGAATTTCTCGTCTTGAACTGTACTCACATACGTGATTTCAAAGAGAAGCGACGAAATTAATTTTTATCCAATTTTTTTTACTAAATTTTTGAATTTGGGCACAACTTTGGTTCACGCGTTTTTTCTAGATATCCCAAGAGCATCCATGAAATCTACCTTGTCCTAGATTCAACTTGGGCGTCAGGTGAACTGCATGGAATGTAGTGGAGAGTACTTGGTTCTAACTTTCTTCGGTTATTGTATATTTGTAAGTGCGTGTTCTTTGCAGAGCAATTCGGTTTGATTGTAATTTTTCTTAATATCTCTCTCTCTCTCTCTCTCTCTCTCTCTCTCTCTCTCTCTCTCTCTCGCTCTCTCGCTCGCTCGCTCTCTCGCTCGCTCTCTCGCTCGCTCTCTCTCTCGCTCTCGCTCTCGCTCTCTCTCTCGCTCTCGCTCTCTCTCTCTCTCTCTCGCTCTCTCTCGCTCTCTCTCTCGCTCTCTCTCTCGCTCTCGCTCTCTCTCGCTCTCTCTCGCTCTCTCTCTCGCTCTCTCTCTCGCTCTCTCGCTCTCTCTCTCGTAGCGGCTTTGGTGAAATTAAAAAAGAAAGGTAATGCCTACCTTGATGGAAGTTTATCTCGTACATATTTCACATGTCACGAATCTACCAAGCCTCTCGACTATTAAAATAATAGGATAATTACAGACTCTGCTATTTGATGCTACTTCTTAGATGTCATAGCGAAAAGTTACATGTTCCTATTCTTTGAAACATTTGTTTTTAGTTTCCGGGTTTATTATATGACAACATTTATATTTTGAAATACTGTAATGAAAATCTTATAAAATGGATGAATCCTGCGGTTTTCATGGAAAATAAATTACTCAGGGAGCATTTTACAAAAGTAGTCACTTACTATCTTTAAGAAAGACTCTATAATACAAATCAAATAAAACGTCGCCACCATAATAAATATAAGGGACGCATGAGTTTTGAAGCATTCGTATAATATCTATGGTACTTCAAAATACGCGTTTTGTAATCCCAGAGTGAATTTCAATTTTACACCATGCAATCAATTAATTTTTAGCTAGTTTTGTTTTGGACTATTGTTTAGATAATTATTTTTAATAAATGTGCCAGTGTGTGTGAAAAGTTTTAAATTTATAATTGTTCTTAATTCGTGTTTTAACTTCACTTCTTACAGCATCTCGTTCCTGGTTAAGAGAATTTGATTTTTGTAAACCATAAAGCATATTTTTCAATGATCCCATTCTGTTACATAGAGAGAATGTTTAAAATTACGCATCACTTGATAATCAACTATACCATTTTGGTTCTTCAGGGACAATGAGCGAGTCATTTGGCAAATAAAAAAAGATTTGCATTTGCACTGGTCGACGAAAGTGTTCCCAACAGATCAATACAGACGCATATGACAAAGTATGACTCATTTCAAAGACAATGCATGGTCCAAAAGAATGGTGATATTAGTCTTAAATGGAAATGCTGACTTCATGAGAGAAAACATTGACGAAAACGTCTGCAAAAATCGACTCGCAGACACCTGCTTACATATTGGTCCCTAGTCAATTATTCTGAGAAAATTACGTCAGTCCCTCAGTTATTGAATCCTAAGTGCAGTACATTCATGCATTTGTGTTACTGTCCCTTCCTACGGAGTTGTTAAAAAAATCTTTCCCAGATGACAAAATACTGTGTTCTACATATTGATATAACATTGACGATTTGATTCTTGTCATTCATAATAACCAAACTATTTTGTAAGAGCAAGTTGCAAATATTTCGAATTTATGCATGAGGAATAGAATATTTACGTCGAGTTTGTGTTCTTATCCGAGGAAAACTTCTGTGATTAATGACCCACGCCTGCCATTAGGCATCCCGGAGTGCACAGCAGATGGCATTGCGTTGCTGTAACACTCAAATGCTACTTTTTCTCTTTGCTCTCATCTCGCCCTCTGCCTTTCTCATTTCACTTCCTCTTCTCCCTTCTTACTTCCTTAACTTTCTTTTATATTATTTTTTCTATCATATATTTACATTCCACGGTGGCATTGAACATTGTCATCAATCATAACCTAATTTTAAGCGACAGTGGCGCAATGTCAATTTATTCATTAAATCACCAAAATTAAGAAGTTGACATTCGGACCCATTCCAAAACACCTGTCCGAAGATAAAAATGATCTACAGTCGCCCGAAGATAAAAACAATCGTCCGCGGAGGTCCTTAGATTGCTGGTTTTCAAATCGAATAACGTAACTGCTTGCGATACTTAACTATCGGAGGAAAACATCAATCAGTGTAGCCCCTGGTGTAGTACATACCTTTCAATGGCTAGCGGAGTGTCTTGTGAAACTGTCGCATTATTGAAACGTAGTAAATGCCTCATAATATCTTAGTATCTATGATTCACCAACACTAATCTATGAGCATATTGAGGAGCACCCTAGTGAAAGGTTGATTGTTGCTTTGGGAATGATTACAGACGGAATTCTTTTAAGCCATTAATTCCCAATGATCTACATTTCACTCGTCAGCCATTCTTTACTCTTCAATATATAACTGACCTTTCTTGTCATTCAATGTCGCATATTTCAAATACAAATCTTGGACTATAAAATTGAAAGGAAATGTATTTAAAGTAGAACAAAATCTCTCAATTATTAAACGTAATTAGGAGATCTTCGGAATTGAATATATATTTTTAGCAAATATTTAACAACAAAATCAATTTAAAACAAAAAATTAACTACTCCGAATTTTTCATGTAAGGCTCCTAATTTAAAAAAAAATAAAAACACACCGTTAATTTTTTACCTACCCTTTATTGGATGAAATTCTCGCTCTGCGTTTTGAGCTTCACAATTGTTCTGTATTCTAGTATCTAAGGATTCTTATCATTTAACTCCCCCTAAGTAGAGTCGAAAGTAAAATAGTTTTATTTGCGGCCGAGAGCCTTTTTTATCGACGCCCTCCGATAGCAATGGAACTTACCCTGCGAGTGGCGTGCTAGGTGGCTGTTCTCGGCCTTGGCTTTCTTATGTTCGACTTGTGATATATTCGAGGTTGAGAATTTTTTGGTGACATTTATTGTAAACCATTAAAGAAAGACCGAGACGAGATCTCAAGAAATCAGATAGAAGAAAAACATTCAGAACTTGACGAATGTGAGTTACATTATTAAAATTTTCGGTGTATAAATTATTGTAGATTATATTCAGAAAAACATTATATCAGATAATGTAATTGTACCGTGATTTATGCGCGCATTTGATGCTAAAAACTGATAAACAGAGAACTTGAAATACAACTAGAAAGGTTTGCAAGTGATGCATTTGTAATCACATTCAAAGGAGAACGTGGATTTTACTTTGAATGTACTGTTTTCTGGATATTTTGTCAACGGTAAACTTTCTGAAATACTATTAAAATTTCGCTTAATCTAATATTTAATTAGTTGAAACCTTCTGGTGTCTGGTACGAATTCATCAGTTTAGAAAGAGAAAAATAAAGTAATATTTTCACAACTCATGTGATAACAATCTTCCGTGTCTCTTTTCAGGCATCAAATAACTTCTAATATTTATTACAAACGAACCATTAAACCTGTATGGTAATTGGTGAACTTAATGCACGTCAGTTCCATATTCAACATTAGGTACAGAAATCAGATACTACCAGATTGATGTTAGGCGTCCATGGAATGTCCTAGAGGTAAGTTAATCTGCAATAATCTTCCCCAAAAATATAACACATTTTTCATTAGTGCAAAATTGACGGTGAAGTAATCAGAGACCTGTTAATTGATTGATTGATTGATTGATTAGTGATTCGGGGCGCGTTAACTGCTAAGCTCATTAGTCTCGTGTGTTTGTGCGTGTTTCTAACGCAAGAGGTGGTGCTGATCTTCCCGACATGGATGAATGTTTGACCTGGACATGGATGGTTTTCCCTTGTCTATCGTGTGTACTGTTACAAGGATCCTGTATTGTTTTGAGCCCACATTTCAAAGAGTGGGCCATTGTCTTAGAATTAAAATGAATGGTTGGAGACACGCCTCTTTGAAAAGTGAAAAATAGCTGACTTCGGTTTAAATAAAATCGAAGTAGAAAGAGTGAAGAATACTTTCACTTGTTCCTTTCGCGCTTCAGGATAAAAGGATTAATTGGTAAATAAGGTTCTTTTATTTGTAATATTTTGCGTGCAATATTTTGTCCGATTTAAATTCTTGTGCTGGTGACCATCAATGATCATTTTTACACTCCGTGCGCGAAACGCGGTTTTTGTGCTTGTTTTTCGTGTACAAAATAGCTCATTCTTTCGCGGTGTGCGAAACTTCTCGATGCGTGTGTGGAACATCTGTAACGATTCGCAATTGTCTTTCGACGTCTTTGTTTATTATTTACGAACAATAGTATTACGACACTGACTGGAATCCATTTACCTTTGTACATGTAATGTATTTCTTGTTATTTTATATTTAATTTATATTCCTTTACTGATCGCATTGCGTTTCGCTCACCGGGAATAAAAAAATAGTATTCGCAACACGGGCGCGAGGTGATTCCCGCACTTGTCTCTGTCGTCCTTGCTATGGTCGGTCGGCAAAGTCGACTCGTGTGTGAATCACCTGTTTCGTAAACTGCAATTTCATGACTTCCCAATCCCAGAGCCCAGTGGTACTCTAGGCCACGCCGCTGGATACCCGCCACCGACAACTATTTCACTTCGAGCGGCCACTGCTTTCTGGGGAGCAGTATTGCGGAAGTGTATGCCACCTCAGTCAGTTTCTATTTCATTTAGTCGCGGTACATCAGTAGTCCCTTTCAGCGTACCTGACTACCGAATAAGTAGGAATGAATGGTGAAGAAATGTCAGCAGAAGATGGTGTACAGAAATCTATAAAATAGCTAGTACATCACGAAAACATGATTCAAACTATTAGGCGGGATTGGAACCTACTCTCTCCTTAGATGGGACTCCGCTCTACGGGTTGCTACGCTACACAGGGCTACCTTCCTAGCCGTTGATTATTCTAGTTCTATTCCGCCGGCCCTCGACATGTTAATATTAAGAACTCTTCTAAAGTGTATTTTTCTACATCAGTGTCATTGCGCGCGTGGAAAACGAAGCGTATTTCGTTGGTATCAACCGCACTAATAATTGTTTTTTTTAAATTCATTTTCCACATCGAAATGCCAAGATGTCAATCAAACTTCACTGTTTAGAATGCTACGACATTTAAAATTATTTAGACTAGTGAAATGGTAATTGAGAATGGTCCTCGTCAGTTTACTCCTTCATCCATTCCGACTCGTTATTGTTTTTGTAACTCCCTAGTATTCCTAACTCGTCCACTATCGATTCTGTAGTTCCTGCTCATAGCTTCAGCCCAGCTGTGCTCGTAGTGGCATTCGAGTTCGAAGCGCCTGGCTTTGCAGGACGAAACGGGGCTTTCGTGGCGCAGCAGCTGGGGCGTGGCACCCCTGCGGCTGGGCGGCCGTCGCCGCGCCGCGCCGCGCCGTGTGTAGTCTGCGCGCGGCACTTGACCTAGTGCGCGCTGTTTATGCGCGCGGAGAGTCAATAAACGCACCAAGGCGTGTGAGATGTCCGCCCCACGCCCTCCCTTTCCCCGTCACCCCCTTCCACTCCCCGCCACGCACCACCGTCCTGCCCCGCCCTGTCCAGCTGCACTCTACCTCGCCCCACCCCTCCCCGGCTTGCCGCGACCCGCCCCACCCCGCCTCGCTTTGCCTCCCCATCCCGCCTCCTCCGCTTCGGCCGTACGCCTCCCCGCCTCACCTCGCCCTGCCCCGCCTCGCTTCGCCTCCCTACCCCGCCTCCCCGCCTCGCCTCGCCTCGCCCCACCCCTCCCGGTTCATCCCGCCTTGCCACGCCTCGCCCCCACGCTCCCCCGCCCCTCCCCGCCCAATCCCGGCAAGCACCGCGCCGACCTGTCCACCCACCACCCGCCCCTGGCACCTTCCCTGCCTCTCCCCAACGAACTCCCGACGCCGCCCGTAAATTCTCGTTTTCCGACAGTTTGCCCCGGCAAGTGCGCGTTCCGTGCCGTTCGCTGAGCCCCCCCCCCCCCATCTCTCGCTTCGTGTAGCTGCTCTGTCCGTCACCAGGTGATCCTGGCCGGCTGCCTGCAGGTTCTTCGACCCGGTGCACTCTCTCTTCAGGGTCTTTTCCCTAGTCGCCGCCCTTGGCCATTACCCCAGTCGCCACCGATCTTCTTGCTCTTCTTCGCAAACAATTTCTCTTTCTAGATTCTTCTCATTTGTACGTCTGTAGGTCTATTTTTTAAAAAAATATTAACAACTCTCCTCCATACCAACAGATATGGCCCAATTCACTATTTTTTTTTAATTTTTTTTTTTTTTTATATTCAAAACTCTCCTCCATACTAACAGATTTTGCCATATTTCACTTTGTCCTTTATCACGACTTCCAGTGCTTTCAATTCTTTCAACAGCACCCGGTCCCTCTGTTATTCTGTTTGGCGCAAGGGTTCTTTCGCTACTCCACACGCCCGTCTCACAGAAGGCTGTAATTTACAACTACCGCCTCGCCGATGGCGCTCTCCGCCCACTCGCGGAGGGCTCGCGAAGCTGCCGGTGCGCCCCCCTCCCCCTCCGGCAGAGGGGCCCCTCGGCGCCTGCGCATCAACGCACACGCGCGCCGATGTGGTCGCGAACATGCTGCGCCGGAAGATTCTCACTACTAGGTGCACGTCAAGGAAAGAGTACAAAACACAATGGCCGCAATATTGCACTTAACACTTACTCTTCTTCAACTTTTATTTGTCCCCCTCAAATGACTACGTTATACGCAATGAGGACGCGCGATATTTTTGGCCAAATTTTCAAATTCCGATAGTGTTAATCATTGTATATCCAACATCACGACAATTAACATGTTCAATAGGGTATTTATAAACGTAAATACAAATAAAAATCTTGTTCAGAAAGGGTTGTTTGTGATTATTATTAATAATGATCCATGTATTGAATTCGTCTGCATAAAAACAAATAATTTCACAAAATACAGCAAATAGATCGACGATTCAATGTTTAACCATCAAATGAGATGTAATAAATTTTAAAACCAACTAGAATTTATATTGATTATTTAATTGTAATAAATACTTACTTGTAGTAAACTGTACTTGTTTTAGGTTTGATATTTAAAGTATTCGGGTTCAAGGAAACAATGTTTATAAACAGTGTATAATATTCACTATTAAACAAAAGGTTTTTTTATGTTACCTCTTTGTTAATTATCGTACTCCGCATACCATATGTTTCCTGACCATTTATAAAACTGTAAACTTTTAAATACTAAATTGCGCTAAGAAAGCTACCATTCATTATTAACTGTAAAATCTAGTTGAACTGTATCTTATACCTATATAATTACCTCTGCTGAAGTGCCGCTAACCAAACAGGTAATTAATAAAAACGATTTAATGGATATAGAGGAAATGGCATTCAGGCTAAGAAATGATAAATTTCTTAGTTATTATGAAAATTCATACTACTAAATCCCAGGTTGCGAGATGCCAGCGGCGGCAAACTTACTTCGCAGAACCAATATAATTTCAATTGTACGAAAAGCATGAGTTTGTTCACCTTGTGTGTTAGGCGTGGAACGCAAATTCCCTAATATCCTTCAGATCATCTGCATTATTTCACAACTCCTCGAGATAATGCATGTCTTATTTCCCAAATGGGAAATCACTAACACCTGATTATCAGCTTGTCAAATAGTTGTCATATTTCTCTTTTAGCACTCAAAACGAGACGTAAGTGTGCTAATTCACATAACTCACAGGAAACTGTCTTAAATGCGTAATATATGCTAAAAGGCGTCTCCCACACCGTGCCGAAGTCGCCCAATATGGGTACGCAGATTGAAGACCTAAGTGTTGTACCTATGATTTTCCGGCAAAGGCACTTAGCATCGGAGTGGGTTGTCTATTTGAAGATATTTGCTACCTTATTAATATTATCCTGTAAATGTATATGATATATAATTCAAACAAACACCAGAAGCTTGTGATGGTGGTCTTATCCTTATAGATAATATTTCTCCCGATCGAAACATACGTTGTACGATGTCTCGAACAATGAAATTATTTTATTCCGATGCTGATTGTAAGATGGATTACCATTTAAAAATTAAACCATAGAACGTGCCAATGCATACTTTAAAAATACAAACTGTAATAAACATGAGATAAATGTCGCTCCACATCAAATAAAACATTATATGTATATCTGCATAAGCATAAGAATATAATAATTCTATCAATTCAGTTGAATTGTTTAATTTGAGTCAATGTCAATTAAAATAGTAACTCATTTTTGTTTTACTTCACGAGTCTTCTACCATTATAACATCACAATACATAAAAATAGAATACATAATAACATATTGATATCATAATGATGTCATGCAATGGTAATCGGATTAAGTAGCCAGCGAATTGGGTAAAATGGCCATGGACGAGACGCGCCCCCTGCGAACGCAACCCTCTGCTGGGCCAAGTCATTTCCACTGGCGATTGGGACGGGACTTGCCTAGCCCAACCCTCCACCGGCCCCGGGCGGACGCGCGTCGCCATGGAGGCGGAGGCGAAGCCGGAGGTGGTGGCGAAGGGGAAGGCGGAGAAGGAGGGGCGGTGGAGACGTCGGCGAAGGGGGAGGTCGAGGCGAAGGCGGGGTCGGAGGCGGAGGCGGAGGACGAGGTGGTGGCGGCGGCGGTGGAGGCGGAGGAGGCGCCAGAGGCGGTGGTGGATGAGGAGGTGGCGGTGGAGGCGGAGGTGAAGGTGGCGGCGGAGGCAGAGGCGGAGGCAAAGACGAAGGCGGAGGCGCAGGGGGAGGAGGAGGAGGAGGAGGAGGAGGAGGCGGCGGCGGCGCGCAGGGCGGGGTCGCGTCGCTATGCGTCCTGCAAACAGCGCGCCCCCGCGACGGCAGCGTGGAGGATGACCTCACCGCCGGGCGACCCGCGGGAGAGCGAGGCGCCGGGTCAACGGAATCTCGAGAGCGCGCTGCGCCCGCGCCCGCGCCCGCGGACAGCCCCGTGCTCAGAGCGGCCGCGCGCTCTCGTCGCCCGGAATGCGGCCGAGGGGATGGCCTTTTTCTGCGCGGTTTATAATTCGAAATGTGGGAATGGGAAGATGATTTTTATGAAGAGAAATACATTACGTTAAAAGGCTTCATTTGTTTTTACTGTTCCTAATATAAACCAGTGAGACATTCGTTTTTGTCTCTTGAATAGAATATTTAATATATTCAAATGGTTACTATCACATAAATAATATCTACAGAAAATTGTTTTATTATTCCAAATCCTCGAGCATACAAACCAAATATGAAATGTCAATGATGCGCCAATTTCATATGTGATGAGTATTCAAGAAGTCTGTAGTAACTATCGCAGTTAACAACGCAGTTTATATAACTATGAAAAAAAAACTGTTTTAGTGCTTAGCGCGATTTTTTTTTTTGTTAATACTTGGAAATAGTTATTTTGGGCATTATACATCACAAAAGATAACCAAGCGTATGTTTTTTAAACCATAATGAATAAAAATGGTTGGTTGTGTGTGCTCCACAAAAACATTTCAACCACAAGAGCGATTGCTCTCAATTTTTTAAGAATTTTTTGGGGAAGCCGGAAGAAACATAGGGACCGATTTCAAAATATTACCTCACATTTGGAGGCATAATATATTTTTAATATTGCTGTTGTAGAATCTTAAATTCTCTTCTCCCTACGAGCGTAATTACTTTGGCTCGACTAACAGGAAGATTTAATGTGTACGGCACTCTTGAATGGTTCAAAACTATTTCTAATTCATACATTAGATGGAATACGACCCAAGCCCTCAAGAGGAACTTTGGTAGAATTTTGTAATTTATGGGTTTCAGTAGTTGTTTCGTATTTAATTGTAATAGAATCCTGACCTTTTATTGAAACAGATGCTACAATTTTCTTAGAATTGTTTCTTATTTCTTGTTTCGATATTTCTGCAAAAATAATTTTTGAATACATATTACAATTGGTAGTTATTTTTGACTTAAGGAAAGTTTTATTTTTTTATTATTACATTTGATTATTCCGGTTAATTAATTGTTTACAGAGTTTCTATGTCAATTGGTTCTCCACAAATTATCATATAAATTTCGTCAATATATTATTAAACACAAGAACTAATTACGTTAGATCCTTTTTAGACGTATGATGCATTGCTTTACCAAAATCGAGTGCACTCAGCAACAGCCCTACAAAGCCAAACAGACGCGCAAATAACACGTTTCATGTATCGTTTCACAACCCCATCTCAGTCCGCGTGCACCTGGCCGCTCGCTGGGTCGCGAAGCGCGCGCCTTCTTTGGCGATTGTGTTGCTATCGCAGGCGGCGGCCGCCGCCGCAACGCCTTGCGACGCGCGTTCGCAGAAGTCAGCGCGACGCGTCGCACCGCGAGGCGAGGCGAGGCGAGGCGACGTGAGGAAAGCTCTCCTTCGAGAGCGGGGCGAGGCGCCGCCCGCTGCTCACTCAGCCGCTCACGTTGAGGCCGCAGGCGCGCGACTTCGCAACCCCGGGCACAACGCACAGGGCGCGCTTGGGACACGTCTCCTGGACACTCCAGCTGTGCTCGATCCAGCTGCTCCAGTTGTACAAAGTTCCTTTGCAGTTGGGTCAGAATTGCTTTGAAAGTAAATGGCGTTATCGTCGAACATTGGCGCACTAATACAGCACGGTTATTTGGATTTGAATGTTCGGAACCACGCGATCTAGTTTTCTGAGCAGCCACCAGTAGAATTCTCACCCACGTAGTGGCGTCATTGAAACTAACTTTCAGCTCGAGGCGAAAACTTGACACCGCCGGGACTCGAACTCAGCTCTTCATTCTCTACGAATCTTCTCTTGCCAACTGGCATGCATTAACGTATCATCTATAATTTGCATTTGTAACGCGGGCAGATTTTGAAAGAAAACTATGCAGGCTCGGCCGTGTGAGAGGTGACTACGGTTTTTTGGGATCCAGGAACTCGAGAAAAATACAAGAATGAAACACTTTCGAGTTTGACTGCAAATGCAAATAGTTAACCATGTTATTTCGTCTATTCTCTACTGCGCGTAACGGCAGGATTCCCATACGTAACTCATTTAGGGCCGCAACTTTCTGGGTAAATGAAATTTAGCTATCTGACTGTTGATGCTTTGAAATGAAATTTTTAGAGTGTCTACAAGTTTTTGTGTCAATAACGCTTATAGTTTATGAGAGAAAGGGTGTTCCATTTTTGGGACATTGGTCCATGCCGATTGCTATTTACCGGTATTGGAGTGTCTACGCTAATGGCAATGTGATTAGTATATCTTTGTACCCTATTTTGAAAAGTTTATTTATAAAAGAAAAATACCTACAATGATGCTGTTTCATGTTAAATTAGTTTCTACACATAAATAACTAATGCTGCTACAACAGCACATACATTCTTGAATCATTGGAAACAGCTACGTGATATTGAAATATTGCACTGTCTGCTCTACTAACACCTCAGTTATGACTTCCAAAACGTCCAATTGAACTTTCCAACAAATCATATGTGACGCATATCTACATTCATTTCAATAGATAGGAGCAGCAATCGTTTCTTACAGTGACAAATAGAACAAACTGCTTACGCCACAGCAGACATCATGCAACAGCAAGATCCGAAGGAAGAGGCTGCTCGCCAATAAATATTTGCTATTCTCGTGATCCTTATGGAATAGAAACTTTTTTTTTGCATTCTTGGGAATTTAAAGATACAATGTATCCATATGTACAACATTATTGCAGTATTTATGAAGACTGTTTTAATTAAAATATTTAATTTGTAACAAAGTTATACGAGAGTACATTCTTTTTCTGCTTGAGCAGTGTGCGTGCTACTTTTTGGAAAACCGATTTGAATGGTTTATTCTGCAGCACTTTTGCTACTGTAAACCACTAAATATTACAATGCGCAAAATGATTATCTGACAAAAAATTGTTTATCATTTGTACGGTCGCAATTGGGAGTGGCGCTATGATATGATAATAACCTATCGAATTTCAACGACATATTTCACGTGGAAACCAAAAGGTTCTCGTAGAAATAACAGTTAACATGAAAACAAAGAAAAAAATCTCAGGAAGCTGCTCAAAAATCACGCGCGTACATCTTCTTATCCCTCAACTACTTAATGTGACAGCAGCAGTAGCAGTCAGTGGTTCAGTGCGGTGCAGCGCGTTCACGCCGGGTGGCGGCGGCGGCGGCGGCTGCGAGCTGACGTAAGACAGGAAAGGCGCGCGACAGAGCGCGCGCACACAAGAGGGCGTCCGTGAGTCAGTGGCGCCGCAAATTGGACCAACGAGGACGGCCGCGCTGCCCGGCCACCAGCCCGAGGCCCCTCTCGAAACACCTTCCCCTCTCGAGCCACTTGGCCCCTCTCGAAACACCCTTCCCGTCCGCAAATTACATTGGACTATCGATAAATTATTTATTTATTCACTCTATAAATACAGATTAGTCGGTCAGATGGCCAAGATCGTTTGGGCAGTAGTGTCAGAGCGGTCTCGGACCAGGAGACCACGGCTGCATTTGTGCATGTCTAAATGTGTGTGCCGTCCTTTCACCCCTCATTATCATGATCATCTGATCGTCCATACTCCCAGGGCTAACAACCCTGGGAGATAAAAATCAGGATTCACCTAAAATGCTGATGGGTTCCCCCCCCCCAAAAAAAACGTACTTGCACCTGCTAAAGCAGGATGCTTACGTAGTCAGAGTGGGTCTATCCGCGAAAAAAATATAGATCACAAACCTGCCAGGAGAAAAGATTCCTTTTCCACATAACCAGCCAAAATAGTCCAGTAACCGCAGTACCAGCAGAAGAGAGTCCATCAACCACGTTCACCTGTTTCTCCAAGACACTTTCGACACCCCATTGATTTTCAGACAGGGAAGCGCTCTTCTCGTAACATGCTGTCATCGCACTCCCCCACCCCCAAATAAAATAACTCTGACTAATATTGTGGGTCCGTATTGTAAGTTCAGAATTATTTGCATTTCTTTTCATATAGACAAATCATAAATGAAGCCACTTTGTATTTCTTGTCTAATTTTTTTTATCATAAATTATACCCCAGTCCTTCATATTCATTAACAAACATACGACAAAATTTCGAAGACGTATTTCATGGAAAGTTACCAGTACCCTAAACTGGTAACTTTCGTTTGTTGGGATTCTCTGAACAAATCTTTCTAAGGCACTGACCGCCTCACTAATCGTAGCAGTTGGTAACATCTTGCCTCAGGTGCCGTCTCCCATCAGGTACCTTTTATGTATGTATTTATGTACTACGGGCGACAGCCCGTGAACGGGCTCAGCCCTACCGGCGACATCTCTGTCTCGCGGCCATGGGTTAAGGCGGTACGTATGGTTAGCACGTAGTCATCCCTACGTCGTATTCTGATCTTCTCAACCTGTGATATTTTTCATCGTCCCACAACAACATATACTGTAGCATTGCAAGGAAAACGCATACTTAGTAACGGAAATTCATATATGGTAATTAGATAAGGTTGAAATAGTGTCAATTATCGCAGCCACGAAAGTCGTTCCGGATGTCACGTGATATGACTGGTGAATGGTTCCTAGCGCTTGCTAATCAATAATAATAATAATAATAATAATAATAATAATAATAATAATAATGTAAAATTATGATTGTTAGTATTGAATTGAGGTTTTAATTTATTTTGTAAATTACTGGGACAGATTTGGCCTAAATTGCAGTCACACATCGTATCATAACCTTGCGCCAGTCCGCACAGTCACGCGGCCAATCCCAGGCGTTTATCCGCCTCGGCGGCCGTCACCGCCTCCTCCTGCTCGCGTCGGGCGGGCGGCCGTGCCAAACCCCGCTTAAAGTGGACGCGGCGCGCGGGAGGCGGAGGCGCAGGCGCGAAGGTCAGAGGTCGCGCGAAGGCGCAGGAGGGCCGCGCGCTGCGTGGGCGGCTCCGTGTGTCGCTTCGCGTCGCGATGTCCTCAGCCACCCGCAGAACGCGCTGACAAGCCACTGCGTCACATGGGCGCAGTTTAATGCCTTTCATTGCGAGGGACGTTCAAAAAGTTATCTACTTCGGTATCTTACGGCATTGTTGGAGAGCTGAGCGTGCACGGGCAAATTGGGGCATGTCTTTTGTTTAATTTGTTGCGTCTTCAATTGACGCAATGCGTCTCCAAGCCCCTTGGGGGGTGTTGAGCGCTTTGCGCTTGGGAGTAATCCTCCATTAATTGGTGCGCGTCCTCCTCCATTGGCGTAATCCTCCATTACTTGTCACGTCTAATCAGACATTATATGTCACGTCTCGCAGACCGCCAGGTAGCATGTCCGCGTACGCGTCTCCTATTACGCGCTCCTGCGTCACTACCCCGTCAAATCTCCGCCCAAGCTACGCCTCATCGAGACTCGCACCGCCCCTCCACGCTTCGCTCCACCTCACCCGCCTCACCGCATCTCGCCCCGCCTCGCCCCCGCGCTCTTCGTATGCACCGGCGAGGCCGCGTGGCCTTACGTGAGCGCGGGTCGGGTCGTGGGACCGCAGCCTACGCGCCGCGGGCTGCGCTCTCGCGGGACGCGCTCGAAATAGTAATTTGCTTCGTGTGCGATGTGCATTCGAACTCCACTGGGAAATGCAAACGGGAAATTAGTTAATTTGTAAAGTGATGCAGTGAGTAAATATTATTTAGTAAATAATCATTTAGTGTTTCCGGTGGCGTCAACTGCATTCGACATTAGATCCGTGAGTGTAGTGATTCATTAAGCCAGGAGGCAGCAGTGTTACTTTTTCGCTGGAACGTGGAGTACGGCGCCAAAGTACATTTCGACTCGCGCGGTCTCCTGCTCCAAATTCCCTCCGCAGGATACCGCCCCAGCCGAAACAAGCCCTAAGCTCCCGACTGATCTCTCAGCACAAGGTATTGTATTACGTAGAAGTGTAGAGGTATGTGTGGCTGTAAGTAGAACGGGAGAGGATAGGGCAGGGACGCGCGCAGTCGTGTACCGTTTGTTGGGGGCACTGCTCCGGCAATCGTCAGGATTCGAACCCCTGTGACCCCTCCCCGGACAGCGACGCTTCAGCTGCAACGGATGTTGTCCCTGAGTCATCCCAGTAGGCAGTTTGATGGTAGAGGTGGCATGTAGTGCTTGGTACTTGTACCAGGAGAGCATGTAATGCCCTTCGGACATATTAATAATCATGGCGGGAGTTCTAATAGTAATCAGTGCCTATTTATTTACTGTTTATTAACTCCTTTCTTGTTTTGCCTGTCTTCAAAATTTTAAATGTTATTAGATCCTGGAAGAAGGATATCACAAAAATCAAATCACAAAAATACATGTCATATTAAATATTAAAATCCATGAAGTACGGGCTTGTATTTGTAATATGGCTAAACTATAAAACATGCCCTGTTATACGATCCCATAGAGACTGGATAGATGCATATGAGGGTGGACATCTTTTTTTTTCTTTAAATTATAATTGAGTGTCTGATAGTTTGAATGAATCACATAAAAGAATGAGTTATGTATTATTCTTTAATATCTAATGATGCTAGTGTGCCAAGATCTGCTGCAGATTTGGCTCGAGGCCCAGACCCACATCCAGCTCATCTTGTGGGTCGTCGAGATTTATTCGTCATTTTGTTCTGTAATGCGTTCCTTCAACAAGTTACAACTAATTATACTTGTTTCAATTAATTCTTTCGTTTAATATCGTTTCTATTTGTAGCTCATTACGTTATGTCCTAGAAACTTAAAGTCTCTTTAGTAGCAGATCGAAGATTGTAAGGACTTCAACTCGTTTCTTCAGTCGCCTAAATTATTCTGAACAAATTGGAGGTAATATCTGATACAATTTTTATGCTTGAAATATTTCCAGAATTTCTCACGATATTGGCCTACAGCATACGATTGAACAATTAAAATATGTATTTACTGGTTATCTAGGTCTCGTATTTACGAATAAATACTAGTGTAGTTTTATTCCGTTTTTGTCTTTTTTAATTTAAAATGAGTTTTGACATTATATTTACATAGATAGACCGTGAAAATGTCTGTTTCAATGGAAAAGATAAAGCGAACTGTACCAAATTGATTAACATTAAACTTTCAAAAAATTTAAGAATTTGTTCATAGATACTGTTTTATTTGTTTTTGAACATTTCACCTCATGTTACATTTGGAGGAGAAATAAATATGCAGGTATGTGTAAGCCTTTCCTGTAAATGCGTTTAAACGTCATGACTCTCTTTTCAAAACTCTACAAAATAACTATTAATAATATGCTTTACGTAATTTGTTATATTGTTTTCCTTTACTTAAGGCATATTTCAAGTTCATTGGTGCTAACATTGACTTATAAAGCAGCCTAAAGTAAATGCAAGGGAAGGGATGATTTAATGTCGTTTAAAAATTTACTTTATATAAATCATCCGAAATTCCTACATGTTTGAATAGAAATTATTGTAGTGGTAAACGTTTTTTTTTTTTCGAGGATTTCGTTTCGACGTTAAAAGCATTTTCCTTAAAATATATAATGTCTTTGCCCACCCGCAGTAAACATATTGTATGTTCACAACCAAATAGGACCATGTAACTCGTCCATCAGTTGCCTCCTGTAGCAGATCAGGCAGGACTGACGGAACACAGCAAAGGTGATTACCTTGTCGCTTCCCTGTCTGTCACAGTGTTGTATGTGGAGGTATTTCCGTACGAGGCCGACGCTTCTCCGCCAGGCGAGCGCGCCAGCGGACCGCAAGCCTTCGCAGCCCCCCAGGTCGTCGCCCGCCGAAATTGAATTGCGACCGCGAACGGGATCGCGAAGTTCAAAGGCCTCTTGGCAGCAAAGGGAGGGGAATGAAGGAGCGTCAGGGAGGGGTGAGGGAGATGCACAGGCTGTCACAGGAGGCCAGGAAGGGAGATCGACACTCCAGCAAAATTCATTATTTTAGGGAGAGAGACGTCGGGTAAGCTGATATAGAATGAAAAAGAGGACTATTGAAAGACCTAACGTTGAACATTTATCTTCATGAAATTTTGTGTTTAGCCCTGGTAAGGAGCGTGCAATGTTTAAGCTATCTTATATGTAGCTTTCATGAATGACAAAACCTACCCATTGTTGTAATACATTCCTTTAAGAACAAACATTCCAATATATCGGCTAATGTTACAGAAGCCAACCCTTCTTTTATCCTGATCACTAAAAGCAACTGCCGTTGACATTTTTAGGGAACTTTGTGGTATCGATGGAATGTGAACTGAACTTCAATGAACAAAATGTTTTGATTACAATCCAGTTTTAAGGTCACAATGCATCTTTCCAGTGTAAGCACGTGATCTCACCCATTCCTACCACACAAGAGACCAGGATGCTGATTGAAGTTGTCATAAGGACTTAGAGCACCTACTGAGGAGCAATTTGTACGAAAGAGAACCCGATGATGAATATCCGAGATTGTTACACGTCAGCCAACGAGGGGGGGTGGGGGTCGATGTGACAACGCAATTGGCCGGCTGCGGGCGACGTGTGCGGGGGCGGCGGGGGGGGGGGAGCGGTCCCCAGCGGAGCCTGCGGTCGCAATAGACAGAGGAACTGGCGCGTCGGCGGATCGTCGCAGATCAAACATTTGCGCGGCGGGTGGCCTGTCGTCGGTGACCACCGCCCCCGGTTGTCGACGAGGAAGCGACGGCCTTTGACGGCCCCCGCCCCCGCCCCCGCCACGCCCTCGCCGCCGCTCCGCACCGCACCGCTGCCGGGTCGCCGCACGCGCTGTGCTCTGCTACGCCCGGGAGGACGGGGACCTACCACAAACTGCAAACTGCTTCCGATGAATTCAATTTTTAATTAAATGAAATTGCTCGGAAGCTAAAAAACACTTCTGGAGATGAAAGTGTTCTACATTAATCAACTAAAGTTTTTTTCGATTTCATAACATTTTAATAATATGTTTTAAAAACAGTTATAATTACAAATTGATGGAGCTACTTACGAAGCTGTGTGATGTCGCCAAGCATTAGTGACAGTCACGATAATTATGAAAAGCCTGGCAGAAATACCGTATTCGTATGTATACTTTATGTCGCAAAGGCCACATGTGTCGAAGTGCCACTCTAAACACACGAGAAAAATCTCATCGATTTGTTGTATTTCGAGGGAAGAAATAAACTAGTGATACAACAGCACCCACTTTCTCGCTGTATTTGTGGCGGTTACGAAATATAGTAATATTCCTTGATGCCGCAAAAGTGATTCCAACCCGCTAAAACTTTTTGGTCACGCTGAGATTCGAATTCATACCTATGTTTACCAAGCAATTAGAATAACCACTATTACAAAAGTCTGCGTCGGTATATCGACCTTCCAGATGCTTTAAAATGGCAGTTGAGTGTTTGAAATTTTCGAAAATAAAGATGCTTTAATGAAAATCATACGAGTAAAGTAAAAAGTCTCAAAAAAAGATAGCGAATTTGAGACATTCTTGTTTGCGTAATTTTTAATAGTTGTCACCATTTCAATCACAAATACGCTAACACTACTTGTTAGAGGGAAGTGCATAAGTAATAATAATAATAATAATAATAATAATAATAATAATAATAGTGAATAGACTTTGCGCTATCTGCCTGTTTATTGACATCAAAGATGTGTCCAAGACGTTCACGAGTGTACCAGCCCCACATTTCTTGCCACCATCATTAGCCTACTTCTGGATGATCACGCAGAATGACTCTTAACATGCAGGAGACACCCACGCAAGTGCTGTTCGATCACGGCGACGTAATGGAAGGCAAACAACCGCACGTGCCTGCGCATAACAAGCGGCTCCCGTTGCCCCTCTCCACTCCAAATTCGCCCCAAGAGTTTCGTGCGTTGAAAATGTCAACTTGCTCGTGACTCCTCGCATTCTTGAGACGATATTTGTATCTCGAATTCTAGGAGACCACCTCGAGGGCAGTGGCCAGTCAATGATAGAGGTAATGACTTAAACGATTTCATCGATGATGAAAATTGAACGATTTTTTTTGTCAGATGTTGTGAAGTTAGAGTTTTTCAAATAGTTTGAATGAATCAGAGTGTTGAATATAATTAGTTAACTGGTTAATTATTAGTTAACCTGATCTTCCAAAATGTTGGTTGGTGTATTCTTCTGCCCAATGCTTTATCATTCGAAGCGTACTATTCCAGAATGTCACTAGTAGGGAGGCCACCAAAGTTACTTGGCATTCTTGGTGATGCCAGCCGGTGAAGTCTCCGTATGTAAACAAGTTAATTTAAATGTGAAGAACAAGTCATATGAATTTTAATAATATTTTAACTACGAATGTTTTATTTTAACTAATTTACGTTGAAAGAAATTTTATTGTGTAGGAATTAATTTTTCAACTTCATGACACTTTTCTAACTTTCACAATTCCAGAATTAAAGTATTTAATCTCATATCTTTTAAATATATTTCTTCTTTTACGCTTTTCAGAGCTTGATTCGGAACGCGTCATTTGCTAAGGTCGCGTAAGAGTAGTGCATGAAATTTTCCTTGGGAGAGGGGTGATCTTCCCCTCTTGGATGATGAGATCTGGCACCGATGTGAAAATCCACCGCTGCCAACCGCGTTTCAACTTGCAGCTCGGGTTTGGAATCCTGTTTGCTAGCCTCCAGAACATCGGGGCCGGCACGACACTTCACTGAGCTTTCTGGAGTCACGATCAGTTCAGCGCGCTTCAACAGGGATGACTTCAGCACGCGCAAGCTCCTGCTCCTCAGCAGTCGTGCGACATCCATACCGATGCTCAAAACTAAAACATGGATGTTAATAATGCATCGACCAATACCTTTAATGTTTTTAAATATAAATATTTTAAAGCTGGTTTAGTGATCTCTAACATTAAATTCGTTCACATCGAAATTTAATTTGACACTGACAGTTTCTATATTAATTTATAATTCAGATTTATCAATAATAACAATGAGCAAACCAAAAAACCTGAGCACCTGGGGTCTTCTCGACGGGGCAGGCTTCATGTCAGCAAAGAAGGGAAGGGAAGAAGGGCGAGGCCCTCGCCCATTGGGCAAGCATCGACCGCCTCTCGGATTCCGAATAACTAAGAAAGACACGGGAATTCAGAACACCGTAGTCACCACAGGCGAGAGACGGTCTGCTTGACGAAGGTAGTACAAATGGCGCTCGTTTGGTTCGGACAAACTGACTGACCCATGAGATATTGTTTCATATTTTAACTTTTACAAAAGTATGATCATATGAATTTTGATTTCACAAACAAAACATCAAAAACGTAAATCGCGCACAAAGTATTGAGGTTAAACGTATCGTCTTCAATTTAAATCGATGTTTAAAACATCGACATGATGTTTTCCTCAGCAACTTTATCGCAATCTCCTTGAACACCATCATCTGCGTTTTCCTCCTTTACCTAACTGCAACCATTCCATCATCACTTTCTTTCTGATTTAGCACAGTTGTTCTAACTCGAGTCTAGTGCTATTTTGCATTGTAGTCGTCCACTCACTTTGAATATGGCGCCACAAATCTTGAGTAATCTTGGGTAATTTTGGATACAAATTTATCATATGAAATCCTGTGCAGTATGTGTTTTACTTTAGAATGTGGTACTAAAGTAAAGTGAGATACTAAAGATACTAAAATTTCAAAAATTATTTACCAAAATATCTTATTTTGAGGAATAAGATTTGCGGAGGAATAATGATTTTGTAGTACGGAATGTGAGCCGCATATGGTGATAAAATCTTGCTAAATATGTTGTCAGGAGAGACAAAGACAAAAGTGTTCTTTGATGTATGAAAGAAATTATAGGCGTTAAAAACAAGATCGTGAGTAAAATTTAATGGTTTCACTAAATTAAATACATAAGATGTTACAATGCTAAAGCCATATTAATTAATGAATTTCAAAAGGTTGAAACGAGCAGCATCGTCAGTGAAATAAGTATAAACAGTAAAATATTTACAATATGAGGAATACAAACAAGGTGGCCGTTGGTAAAACGCTGTGAATTACAACAGTCTCTTTCCGACATTTTCATGAATCTTTACAATTTAATTCATCCGATTGTCGACGATAAAACCTAATTTTGTTATGAAAATAATTGAACAAGTATTTCAATCCTCAGTTTTCATGTAACTATCTTTTCCCGAAAATGAGCGACCCATACATCTGTAATATGTTTAAAATTTGTTTAAACTATGAACTTGAAAAATACAAATACAACTTTTTACCATGCAAATACTTGCTGGAAGCGCCATGCTAAACGAGTCATGACTTATTTATTAGTATCATCTAGTAAATGCATAATAAAAACACTTACGACTAAAATTGCAGTATCGTCGGAGGGAGAGGACAGACCTGCTATTGTTCTAATGTACAATGTTTACAGTGCTGCTTTTTGTTTTGTAAAGACTTTCCCTCACCTTTATCCACAAACAATTGCCCGCATTAGATCTAACAACACCCCATCATATCGTCCCAAATCTACTGCCACCACCACCACCACCACCACCGTCGTCGTCGGCACCGTCCCCGCCACTTGCTGCTAGACGCACGGCCGAGCGCGTGCCGCCCCCGCCGCCGCCGCCGCCGCCGCCGCCGCCGCGGCCGCGAGTCAACAAAGGCGCGAGCGCGTCGCCCGTTTGGGCCGGCGCGAGGGCAAACACGGGCGCACACTCGCGGATTGTGGTCGGCCGGCCGGCGCGTGGCCGGACCAGACTCCCTCTCCTGTTTTCCTTTCCTCCTCTCCGTGCGGACTCCCTTTCGTGCGCTTCTATTTGTCTCTCTTCCAACTTACTTTCATTTTGCCTGGGTAGTAGTGTTCTCGAAAGTACGCTTGGCATGCGCGAGGGACCTCCTCTCCTTGATACTGCAAACTCCTTTTGCTTGACCCGTTTTGCCAGTTTCTGGATTTCAGTCACACGTTTTCGTCTCGCTTGTTTCCCAACAGCATTTGCTATTATCTACGGAGCTCCTTTGGGGAAAGTATGACTAGATGGACGTGAAAATAGCAAAATGTAGGCTAATGGCCGGAATATCTGTGATGAGGGCATTTACGTCAATCGCCGGGCGGCATTCTAATGAGAACGAGTCTCAAACAATCTATTGAGACCATTAAGAATTCGATCGAGCAGCCGTTATGGCATACGTAGATATGATATGAATCATTGCACTTCCTTTCTTGAAAGGTCGCTTATCACGACTAGCACTCTGATACACCTAATTGTAGAACGCCTTTTGGGAGAGACAGTTCCCTGTCTTTTGATATCATTCCTACTGAACATCACATTATCGTCTTTTATCAATTGCTCACATTCACACATCAAGGGACTTCATGATCTCCTGCATCATTGAGGAATGTGAATGATGTTGAGATGGAAAAGAAGAGTCATGTTTGTTCTTCAATCTAACAATTACAAACATGTATTATTAATGTGTATGTTTCCATTATAAACAAAGGATGATTTCATTCGCGAAGTGGTAATTTGGAAGGTCAAATCTCAAAGCAAATACAGCGGAAGCAGCCAGTCTTTTGTTGCCTGAATCGCCGGCCATTCATTCCCGCCGGCGGCGGGGCGGCCGCAAAGGGGCCCATGAGGGCAAACACGGCTGCGCGCCATTCCTCCGCGGGGCGCGTGCGCGAAGAACTCGCCCTCTGTTCCGGCGGCCGCTTCCTTGTGTGCGCTCCCCGCCCCCGCCCCCGCCACGCCACGCCCCGCGACGCACTGCCCGCCGCAGAACGCGTCTACGCTCGCGGCGGTTCAACGCTCCGGCTCGCGAAGCTGGCGCCGACGCCCCCCTTGGGGCGGCCGCGCGGGCCACGACGCCGCTTCGCCATCTCCATCTCGGCTCGGGGCTTCCACTTATGTCCCCGCTGCTCCTCTGGCCGGGAGGTCCTGGGGTTCGAGTCCCGGCGGTGGCAGGATTTGCGACTTCAGACAGATCGAGTTCTGTCGAATTCTAGTGGCCGGCTGTTCTGATCGGTAGTTTTCCGTGCTTTCTCCGATCAAACACCAGGCGAATCCCGGAGCAGTACCCTAACAAACGGGCCTCGGACCGCGCACGATCTTTCCTTCCTCTTCCTTGTCCATCCTAACCCACTTACACTTAAGTGCGCTATTCAACAACACATGCCGGAAGACCGGTCGGGAGCTAAGAGGTTTTCCCGGCTGAGGCGCTGCCCCGCTCGTAGGAGATACCTGGTTGAGGGAAACCCCGCTAGCCGGCGGTAGCTCTGCGCCAGAGCTAACCATCCAGCGGTGGAAGGTCACCGCCTCTTTCCGAACAAAGCATGCGGTACGCTTACGGGAATAATATCCTTATCCGTTGACGCGCCCAGAATCACTAATCAATCTCCTGTCCTCGCAACCGCTTTCTTGTATCAGCCACAGGCGCTGCCGCCGTCACGCCAGCCACCTCTTCAGTCACTTTGTATCTCCACACACAGAAGAATTTCCATAGCAATTCGAGGTTCGAAGCGCGATCTTCTTCAACCCTTCATGACTCACGTAGGACCACGTAAACTCATACTGAAACTCATCAGTAGTGCCACGCGCCTGCCCGATTACGCGACCTCCAGCGCTGCCATCGACCCTCCGTCCCCAGCGCTACCCCCGCTACCCCGAAGGCTCGTCTCTTCATACACTCATTGATTCATTGATGCTTTTCTGATGTTCTGAAGTGGCGAGGCTCGCACCATCAGGCCTCGACTTCCGCCTGACCTGCAGATTTCGCTACGTTTCTTTCTACATCTAGCACTGAAAGAAGGTGTTACTTGGACGGCGAAACAGGCGACTATAATTTAGCTCAGGGGCTGCTTTTGGGCGTTTGAAACGCTGTATACCTATTACAATGGGTCACCCTTCTGTACGGCATTACCCGCTTCGAAAGAAGGCGTACGAAGGATATTTTTGACCATAAATATCCATGACTTCAATCGAATTTGAATCCGCGAACCTCGTTTCACCACATAAGACGCAATTATTCGTCTCTAATCCACGCAGACTTCATAAATTGTTGTTGTAGGAATTCGACGTCAGAGACGCGATCTTCAACTCCGCATGATTCGCCCCGTCTCTGCTCATTGCTTCGCACATTCAGTCTTTTTTATGGTCACCTGCCTCTACTTCAAACATTCATCTATTCCAAATTTTCTAATTTTGTTTATCCTCGTATGTTTTAATTATTTTTGTAATAGTGTAACATGTCAAATTTATGTGAATCTATTTGAGTATGTAGATCACATTAAAATTCACAGACTTGTTATTGTATTAAGAAAGCCTCCTCTGTCAATCTCATTTCCAGGCCGCGAGACGTCCAGTTGCCCAACATTGTCCAGGAAAACGGCTTCCCTCGTGGCCTCCCGATGACTACGCCGAGCAGAGGAATAAGGTACGTAACCTTTAGATACTGCAAGTATCCCACTCGAGCGTTCGGCCCTCAGAGAGCTTCATGATAATAAAAAGCGCACTGAAAACTGCAGCTGATCAATTGCTCTGGGATTCCATTGGGCATTTGCCTTTTATTTTCCTAACTATCTGCTACCTACTTTGGTTGCATTTTCAACGATATTTATGTCCACTGACTCCAGTAACTTTTGAGTTCAGACCGTTTCGACTGAAGCAGCTCATCTTTGCAATTAACATGCGTACAAATACAGCAACAACAATTCGTGTCCACAACTACTGTACGCATATTAGTCAGTATAGATATGAACCCCAATAGTATTTACTTCCAGACTCTCCAGCCGCATGCATTAATTTCCTTCTCCTAAAATATGGCTAGATGTCTGAATGCTCACACACCCATCTCGATTGAACTAGGCTTCCAAAACACGTGGTCCCTTCGATACGCTTTAATTTGCCTCTGCATAAAGTCACGACAACAAAACCTCTTTTTATCTTCTACCCCTGGTTGGTTCTTTCCCCGTTACCACACGTTAGTCACTCTTGCCGCCTCCTTGGCGCCCCCTTACGTCAACCAACGCCAACGCCCACCTGCGCCAGGGCGATGCACGATTTGCCATTGGCCTCTGCCGCCATTTCGTCCGTCCCTGCTTCAGACAACGATGATTCAGTGAGCAGCTAACGGAGATCCCCATTTCCAATTATATTTTTAAATGTAGGTATCGAAAATTGATTCTCGAAAACTTCATTACCTATTGTCAATATTCATTGTATAAATATTCCATTCTTCCTTTGGTCAAGTGTATTTTTTTATTAATCGAAACTCGCACAGTCCCACCCCTTTCGGTCCCGACCCTCCGGAACGGCAGACTCTCAAAGAGTTCCCGATTCCTCGACTCCGAAGTCCTCCACACGCTCCCCGCGGCCGCCGCCCTCTGCCCCGGCGGCGCTGCCGTCGCCAGCGGCGGCCTTCGCCGAAGAGCGAGACGCGTCCGCGAACGCGCCCGCGCCGCCGCCCGCGCCGCCCGCGAGCGCGCAGACAAAGGCGCAGGAATGCGGGGCGGGGCGGCCGCGGCGGTGACCTCCGACACGCGCGTCTTCGCGAGGCGCCGCCCGCCCGCCAGGCCTTCGGCCCATACGCCCGCCCAAACGCCCGCCTGCTCGCCCGCTTGTCTGCTCGCTCGCCGATCTGGTCCCCGCTTGCTCACTTGCCTGCTTGCATGTTTGTCTACCTACTCGACCGCTTGTCCGCCCTCCCCCCCTGCTCGCCCACTTGCCCATCAGCCTGCTGGTCCCCGCTTGCTCACTTGCCTGCGCGCCCACTTGACCGCCCACCACCCTTGCACTCGCTCGCTTGACCGTCAGCCGGTTTACCCGCTTGTCCTCTCGCCTGCTTGTCGCATGCCCGTCGTCTCCTCGTGGCTCCGTACGCCCATCGCTCATTGCCCATCGCCCTGCCCGTCGCCCTGCCCGTCGCTCTGCCCATCGCTCTGCCCATCGCCCTTTCTATCGCCCTGCCCATCGCCCTGCCCACAGCTCTGCACATCGCCCTGCCCACAGCTCTGCCCATCGCCCTGCCCATCGCCCTGCCCATCGCCCTGCACATCGCCCTGCCCGTCGCCCTGCCCGTCGCCCTGCCCATCGCCCCACCTATCGCCCCGCCCATCGCCCTGCCCATCGCCCTGCCCGTCGCCCTGCCCGTCGCCCTGCCCGTCGCCCTGCCCGTCGCCCTACCCGTCGCCCCGCCCATCGCCCCGCCCATCGCCCTGCCCATCGCCCTGCCCGTCGCCCTGCCCGTCGCCCTGCCCATCGCCCTGCCCACAGCTCTGCCCATCGCCCTGCCCACAGCTCTGCCCATCGCCCTGCCCATCGCCCTGCCTATCGCTCTGCCCATCGCCCTGCCTATCGCTCTGCCCATCGCCCTGCCCATCGCCCTGCCCATCGCCCTGCCTATCGCTCTGCCCATCGCCCTGCCTATCGCTCTGCCCATCGCCCTGCCCATCGCCCTGCCCGTCGCCCTGCCCGTCGCCCTGCCCATCGCCCCGCCCATCGCCCTGCCCATCGCCCTGCCCATCGCCCTGCCCGTCGCCCTGCCCATCGCTCTGCCCATCGCCCTTTCTATCGCCCTGCCCATCGCCCTGCCCACAGCTCTGCCCATCGCCCTGCCCACAGCTCTTCCCATCGCCCTGCCCATCGCCCTGCCCATCGCCCTGCCCATCGCCCTGCCTATCGCTCTGCCCATCGCCCTGCCCATCGCCCTGCCCATCGCCTTGCCCATCGCCCTGCCCATCGCCCTGCCCGTCGCCCTGCCCGTCGCCCTGCCCATCGCCCCACCCATCGCCCCGCCCATCGCCCTGCCCATCGCCCTGCCCGTCGCCCTACCCGTCGCCCTGCCCGTCGCCCTGCCCGTCGCCCTGCCCATCGCTCTGCCCATCGCCCTTTCTATCGCCCTGCCCATCGCCCTGCCCACAGCTCTTCCCATCGCCCTGCCCACAGCTCTTCCCATCGCCCTGCCCACAGCTCTGCCCATCGCCCTGCCCATCGCCCTGCCTATCGCTCTGCCCATCGCCCTGCCCATCGCCCTGCCCATCGCCCTGCCCATCGCCCTGCACATCGCCCTGCCCGTCGCCCTGCCCGTCGCCCTGCCCGTCGCCCTGCCCATCGCCCCACCCATCGCCCCGCCCATCGCCCTGCCCGTCGCCCTGCCCGTCGCCCTGCCCGTCGCCCTGCCCGTCGCCCTACCCGTCGCCCCGCCCATCGCCCCGCCCATCGCCCCGCCCATCGCCCTGCCCATCGCCCTGCTCGTCGCCCTGCCCGTCGCCCTGCCCATCGCCCTGCCCACAGCTCTGCCCATCGCCCTGCCCACAGCTCTGCCCATCGCCCTGCCCATCGCCCTGCCTATCGCCCTGCCCATCGCCCTGCCCATCGCCCTGCCCATCGCCCTGCCTATCGCTCTGCCCATCGCCCTGCCCATCGCCCTGCCCATCGCCCTGCACATCGCCCTGCCCATCGCCCTGCCCATCGCCCTGCACATCGCCTTGCCCATCGCCCCGCACATCGCCCTGCCCATCGCCCTGCACATCGCCCGCCTGCTCGTCGCATCTTCTTGCCTGCCAGCGCCCACTCCTGGTCGAAATTGCACTGAAAGCGGGCAGGGTTTTCTTATGTGATTTTTAAACTATTTTATTGTGAATCACTCTATTCTAAGATAGGTACAATAACTGAGTCTCCACCCATTTATGTGCTGTGCATGTTTTATTTTTTGTAACATCTCCCATTCATTATTCAACTTATCGTGTGTCCTTTCTTAATTTGCATATTTTACTGTCTCTTTTTCAGTCACTTGCTCTTTTTAGTGTCGCTCGCCGTCCACAACATTGTCAGTTGACATTGCGTCAAAAGATCACATGGCATATTTTCTGTTAATTGGAAACAAGCTGTCTCTTCCTGAAATACCGCATATTAGATAGTAAGCAGCTTGATTTCCATTCCTTCACTCGCGCATCACGCTTCTGATCTTCACGTTCCCCATCCATATGGTAAAATTGTCCTTATTTTTTTGTACTTCCACCCTTCCTTTTATAATTACTTTCTGAATGAAATCTGAATATAATATTTTTGGTTTCCTTTCTTAAATTACTGTACTTACATACTTTCCTTAAATTACCACATTCCGTACAAATGGAATGGCAATCCCTTCAAGTAAACATTCTACCTAAAAATTAAATAAAATGTACACAAGTAATGATGAAACCTTTTAAAGTAAATATGGGCTATTGTTATTTCTATATTTCTGTTTATTTGTAACTTTTAATTTCTTCCTGAAAGATATCTGAATGACACTTGTATCAGTGTATTAATTATTATTACCACTTGCATTAATATTTTACACACCGAATGAAGTACTTCCGATTACAAACGTCACACATGGAATAAAATGTTCGCGAAGATACAGCATATTGTGTTTCATGACGTTTTCGTTGTCATTTTATCATCATTTCATTAGTGAGCAGGTGCCTGCCCGCCCTCCCACGCCAACCCGCTCGCTCTTCCACCCATCCCTACGCACACTCCATTCTGCCCGCTCATTATCTCGACCAGCCCACTCCCACTCGCCCGGCGCCCGCCCATTGTCCGCGCAACGTGGAATTGCGTGCGCGTTCCGCGAGTGGCGTGAGTGGGGTGGGGCGCCGGGACGTCACGCTGAAACACACGCGCAGACACCGAGATGGCGGCCTCGTGTTGATTTAGCACCTCTGCTCTCTACGAGCGCTGTATGACGCGACGAAGAGGCGTGATTCACATGACGTTTTGGCATCGTATTTGAGAGTGTTAAAGAGCTTCCGCGGAATGTGGTTGATCGTGTTCTTTTAAATATATATGGATAAAATTCGTTTGGTACAATTAGATTTGATAATCAATTAGAGTATCCCAAGGACAACGCTTAATAGAGATTTCTTCATCTCTAGTAACTATTTTTTGGTTCAGAGGGAAGACCATCTACAATTCCGAAACTTATTTATATCATAATAAGACTATTTCTGGAACTGTCAGTGCTTTTTAGAAGGAGTCTGAAAAGTAAGTTCTTTTTAGACTGAGTATTCTTCCGAATCGTTCATTTGAAGTTCAAATTAATACCTGTCACTTTTCTGAACGTTACATACTAGTTTGTGTCCCTCAAGGGTCTCACTTATCTCCACCACTTTTTAACATTTTTATTTCTGAGTTTCTACATCTTGTTAATTCTAGTACAGCATTATTCACATATAATACTACCACCATTTTTACTTTTCAGTTATCTTCTGATCTTCTAGAGACAAACTTAGACAAAATTTAAATATTTTTCGGGTGTGGTTAATTGTTGGTCAATTAAGAACAACTGAAATAAATCTTAAGAAAAAATTATTATAAATAACTCAGCTTACGTATTCATTTATTTTAATAATTTAATTGAACCTATGAAATGGTTAACTAATAATTCTTCTGTTCAATGTATTGGCCTCCAATTAGTCACTTGACGTTATATATGTCAGCTTAGTCAATTGCTAATAAAAATTCCATGAAAATATTAAAACTCTATTAGTTACTAATAAACAAATTGCAGTTATTTTTAAAATGGCATTTCAATTCTCAAATATATAACCAGGTTTATAATATAAACCAAAAACTTTAACACAATCCTAAAATTAAGACTGAACGTTTACCTACCATCATTTGAATGGGTGAAGTGACATTTTATAAATTCTGAGAAATATATTAAAAAATTCTGAGAATTATATTTGTATATTTAAGTCAATATCACTGTAAAGTCATGGTGCTTTGTTTCATCATTAAAGCCATAGCATTTCAATTGTTCATTAAAACCATGAAAATACATTGCCACTGAAATACTATAGCCTAAAATAAACACGTTTTTCTCAGGATTTATAAAATGTTACACCATTCTGGTTTTCCCCTATTCATTTGTTAATTACTTTGTGTAATGACCTCCTTCAAGAAATCCTTGATTTAGCGCAAGTAAACGTGTGTAAGTAAGGTTATAGTTAGCCAAGCGAATATAACGATTTTTTTTAATTTGAAGATTAGTGAATTATGCAAACGCAATATACATAAATTGTTTGAAACACTTGTCCCTTTACAAAAAAATTAGGTGATTATAATTACATGTGATGTATTACGATTTTAAATTAAGAGAATAGTAGAATTTCCTTCTTTAGTCCATCAGAACAAAGTACATGTCAAGTTTTTGCTAAAAATAAACATTTCAATCATATTTCCAGAAACATGTTTAACTCTAAATTTAAAGGGAACAGCAATTGTATTGTTCCATAATTTGTTAACCTCACCTAATTCATGTATCTTAGAGAGTAAGTACGACATGAAATATTGTTTTGGGTGAGTTTCGATTTTCTCTATATGTTGTGCTTTTCTACAGTACATACGATAGTACTCGTACAGTACTCATATAACCGAAACGCTGTGCAGACATTGGAAGGTGTATTTAAATGTATCATGTATAATCACACTATCACGCATAGATCATATATTCTATAAGTATTTGTATTTTTTAACAGAATGGATCAGAGCAGTTATATTAAATACGCGTATTTCGTTGTGGGAGGTCTGAATATTTAATTTGACTTTCATTAACCTTACCTATTCCTTTTCTTTAAAGAAGATACCTGTCTCGCACGACGCAGGATCTCCCCTGCGGCACTGATGACAGAATATTTCAACACCTTCCGTTTTGTCAACCTCGCACATACGAGTTTATACGAAAGTGACCTTTGTTAATAGACCTTTCGGTTCTTGAGCAAGAGCCGTTATTGTAGTGTCATTTATGTAATTGGTAATTAAGCCATATCGTGTCCAGGGCTGCTCTCGAATGATTCGGTCGATATGAGAAATAAACGTGTGATGAATTTGGAGCTACTCGAGACCATTGGCTCAGTCACCCACAAAGGTTACAACTTCGAGGTTTCCTCAAGCCTATCTTGTAACTTCTGGAATTTCCAGTGTAGGGGTAGGGGAGGTGAACTGAATGTCCGAAATACTGAAGCACTTCTCCAACAACCTTAAGTTTCACAACTATTTAATAAATATCGTTCTTTTGAAATGGCTTCGAATAAATGAACCGATTTCCTGCAAATTATTTCGCTCTCAGTTACACTTTTTCAATTAACTGAAAGGAGAATTTTCTAGAGGTTAAATTTATTTTTTTAAAATTTAAGATTTCAAAGAACAAATTTTGAGATATTTGGATATCTGTGGGTATTTGTTGATTCGAATGTTGCTATCACTATTTCACTCACCAAATTGTTCTTCATTGAAACTTACTTGCATATCAACCCATCATTTTAATCAGATGATATCTGCTGTCCGCTCTTGAACTTCGTTAAATTACGCCAAACGTATTACAATATTTTCCAATCTTTGGTGCAACTTGAGCGCTGAAGAGCTGGTCAAAGACCGAATTCCCCAAATGCTTTCGTGCGTTTGATTTAGTGCTCTCCGCCTCTGTAACGACTCACCAGAGCGCTCTCCCTGCGCCTCGACGATGCAGCCGTTGGTTGGGCGATGCCAATTGCGCCGTTTGTTATTTTGGGCCTCATCGGCCTACTTGCGTTCAGAGCGTATCGAAAACATTAGTCCCACTTTGCAGTTGATTAGTTTAACAATGTCCTCCAGAACTCCCTTGAATACTTGGGTTGTTCATTTGCGAGGGGTTTATTTTGGAAATTATCGTACGTAAACAAGTAGTAATATTGTCTTCGAGTCAAGAAAAATAATTTGGAAGGATAGTTTTGATTAGAAGTTATACAACATACGTCGAGAAAAAAATGCAGGTCTAACGGCGTGAGCGTGTCTCAGTCCAGTAAGAAAGAAGAAATATATTGTGATACCTACTGGTAGAAAATGAATTCAAGATGTGCATGTGAGGGTTGAGGAACATCAGTAGTACAAAAAGTTCCGTAGGACAAACTTTAATAGGAAAAAATTTTAGGCAGTAAATATGGAGGCCTATTCATTAATTCCTAATAAAAATTTGTACACAAAAATGGAAAAACTCAAAGATTAATGAGAAAGATAAGAATTAGTTTCTATGGTCATATCTTTAGAATTGATAGTAACAGACTAACTAAACAAATATTTGAGTTCTTTTTAAATATAATAACCAAAGGCAATTGGTTTAAATTAATCCAAGTTTTGAATGAATTAAAAATTACTGATAAATAAATTGAAAATAAGGAACATTTCAGAAACATAGTTCAAAATTAGCAGCTCAAATTCCCAGAAAAAATTAAAATAAAGATGAGCAAAAGTGACAGAAGAAGGAAAAAAGGCAACATAAAAAAGGAATATTGGAAGAAACCTAAAGAAAAAAAAAACAATATGAGTAATCGATCTAATGTACTCCAAAGTGGGTGATCCGAAAGAAGAAGAAGAAAAAGAAGAAGTAGGACTATTATTAGCAGAATATAATACTAGTTAACAACTGTTATAAAAAATATAAAAACTTTTTCTTCGCAGAAAATCACAACGAATATATTTTTCAACACAGAAATCACATTTTGAAGACAACTTTACGAGCATATTAATAGTAAGCCTTGTCTCTCAAAAAGTGAAAATATATTTCCTGTAATCCAGAGTTATTTTTTCGATAAGAACTCGAAAGTTAAGAAAGATAGCAAAAAATGCCCCATATTCAACTCGTCTAAGTCAAACTGCACTAAATGTTTTTGCTTCAGCATGTCACTGTTTTTAGCATTTTTCAGAACCTACCTGTCATGCCGTCTCCCTCAACATCTGTTGGCTCTTGCCTCTATGGAGAGAAACATTACATTGACGCAGTTATTGAGCGACAGGTCGTTTCTCGGACAGGGCTTTGGAAATTACTTTGGAAGACAGCGTTCAAAGACCAGCATTAAAACTCCTTTTGGACAGATTTCGAAGCCATGTATCTATCAATAACCGTCCCTTTGAAGAATGCTTCCAATGCCCCAGAATTAAGCTTCCACTCACAAGCTAGCGTATAACTATGCCACAACGTTTCAAACAAAATATTTCACAGTAAATCGTTTGGGAAATCAACATATGAATGTGCTGGAGCTTCAGCCAGTTTTGAGAATGATGCTGTGCGTGTCCTTATTAGTCTAGAAGGGATCACAGAGAGGTGAAGAAATTACTCAAAAGGAGTAGTTCAAAGGATTCAGTTTTTTAAAGGCGCGAAAATAGTAAAAATGTTGTTTTTTTATTTTTTAACTACATCCTATAAGTCGAAAAAATTGCACAACAATTTGTGTCTTGAGAAGAACTTTTGAGATCTTTTAGAACCTGTACCAGCGTTCTAAGACAGTAAAAATCGTTTTTGTTGTTTTAAAACATTGCGTTTGAAATTGGCGCTGAGAAATCACCGAAAAATGTTTTTCTCGGAGTATAAATTATTTATTAATAGTTCATATTTTTTCAATAAGATAAAAAGGTATTAGATTGATGGAAAAAATAAAACAAACACGTGTTTGGCTGTAGATGGGTGTGGATGGTGGGACAGGGGCTAAAAAACCTTTCAATCTTATATTTATGTTAGAGTTGCAGGGTAGCTATATGTCATGTATGTCATATGGTTGAGGGGAACTTTTTACCATCTTAACCGGGGTACCCTTTAGACTATGATGAGGTGATGCAGAGTGGGACAAATGTGTGGTCAGAAAAAAAAAGTAACATTTTTCTAAATATTTATTCTTTCTGTTAAACATGATTTTTGTAGGAATATTAAAATACATTTTTTACAATAATATTTTGGGGACAATTCCCGCAGTCTGTCAGGCTAGTAACCTTCATGCTTTAAGATGCGTTCATGCAACAAATTATTCAATGTTAAGTGTTATGTTTTCTTCTCGTAGGTGAAGCCTATTATTTTGATATCGTGAAAGTATACGACTATTTGGTTTTGTTTTACGTAGAACAAAATGTTGTAGTAAAAATGAAATTGAAAAATTTGAGAAGTTTTTGGATATTGCGTTGATAAAATTGTCAAGGGATTCAAGTTGTATTTATCTGTGAATTTGTTTGTTAAAAAATATAATAAGTCGTACTCGCTGAAAAGCAGCTACAATAATTCTTTAAATAAATATTACGCTTTTAAATTTTCGTGGTAATAAAAAGATAGGATTGCTTTAGCGCTCATTTTTTATGTACACATTTTTTACGGTACTTTAATATCTAACCTTCTAATGTTGCTTTGACTTTCGATTCTAAAGCCAGTTTTTCCTTCCTAAATGTTCATCTGCGATTTTCACCTTCGTTGTAGGTTTCTATATCACATCATATTTCCATTCGTATGTGTTTTTAATGGTATGATTATCGTTAAGATAACGTCAATGAGAACGACAAGAACGATAATATAATGAAGATGGCAAGAATTAAGTATCTTTCTACAGTAGAGATCATTATATTGTCTGTAATTGCAATGACAGAGATCTGTAAAATGAGAAAGAATACATGGCGCGATCTTTGACCATGTCAATGATTTAACGTAAGTCGCGCTTTAAATGTAACTGAGGGGTTAATTACACCGAGAAACCTTTATATTCGTGATGATAATACTTCTATTCTCATAACAGGTATTCATAAGATTCATTTTGAAATGCAATTAGTTGCATTCATTTGTGTAAAATGTTCGATATCGAAGGTCATCTTCCACCACGAAATTTGCTTTATAATTTATCGAAATATTTTCAACGAGGTTGGAGCAAAGACGTACATTTTGGATTATATTGGAATAAAGTATTAATTTCTAATATTATTAAATGTACTTAAATATTTGTTGATATAATTATCGATAGAAAATGGATTCATTAAGAGTGTACATACAGCATTGCTATTTCTTAAATCTTCCAGGTAACTCTTAACATAAAAAATAACAGCCAGCAGTGATTATTATCGTTAGATTCAAAAGATCCTTGAAAGGACGTAAACGTTGACATACGTAAATAACTGTGATGTTATTAGATTTTGAAAATGTCCTGAAAAGAGAACTATTACATTCAAATTTGTTGGTTCAAATTGGTTGCGTCAATTGTTTTCAAAGGAAGCCCAATTTAAATGACTCCTTACTTCTACAACTCAATATCTGAATGCTTCTACTTTTGAGGGAAGTATCCTAAAAGTTATAGCATATACAAAGCATAATAATTTGCATATTATAACTTAAATTTATTAATTTTATTTTGACTACTTTCATTTGCATTTCAAAATATTTTAATTAAAACAAACCATTTCGAAAATACAATTTATATGCATTTATCAGATGAAATAATACGTACAACATTCAGATGTGTCAAGAAACCTTGTAAAAATGAATGTAAAGAAATGACTGTATCCTTATGAATATGTGATCTCCAGCAAGGATATTTATCCAGTTTCTTTTCGTACGAAGGACAAGCCACTGGTTTTGCTTGTGGAGATAGTCCTTAAGATCTATAAAGCGATGGTGTCTTTCTTAGTATTAAATCTTTTCATCTCCAAAAATTAAAACCGGGAGGGGTGGCTCAAACTGTCACTGCTGTGCCTCTGACCGAGAGGTCCCAGGTTTGAGTCCCGACACTAGCAGGATTTTCCATATTAGCTTGTTAGCTAGGTCGGATTCACTGTATGAAGGAGAATTCTAGAGGCTGGTTGTTCTGATCGGTAGTTTTTTCGTGGTTTCTTCGATCAATATGAGGTGAATGCCGAAACAGTGGTCTAACAAACGGGCCACGGGCGGCGATCTTTCGTACTTTTTCCTTGTCCTATTCTCTCCCCTTACGCACACACTTACATGCACTACGCAAGCACACATGCCGGGAGATCGGTCGGGAGCTTAGAGCTTGTCCAGGCTGGGGAGGTGCCCCGCTAGTGGAAGATGCCAGGTTGAGGTAAACCCCGCTACCCGACGGTAGGTCGGCGCCAGATCTCGCCACTCAGCCTGGGAAGATCACTGCCATTTCCCGAGGAGAAACACATGCACTACACAAGAGGGCTAATAACTTCCGTAGTTGACGCGTTCGGAATCACTAACAACCAACCAATCAATCAACCACAAAAATCCAAAGCATGAATGCATTTCTGATTCTCCTTTTCGTTTCCAAGTAAACATGAACGGCGGCACAAGGAGGGAACCCTTCCCAGAGCGCCTCGTACCCCGGGCAGGCGGGGGCGCCGCGCCGCATCTATGTGACTGGGGTAAACGGCCACCGGGAAACGATGGCGACGCGTGAGCGCGCTGCGTGCGGGGCGAGCCGCGCCGCGGCCGGGCGCGCAGCGCGTGCGTGCGTCTAAATATCTCGCGTTTCGCGCTGCACTGCGTGTCGCTGTTGCCACACTTCGGCCGCTGCCCACCCGCTCCCGCCTCCCCGTGGCGGAGTGGCCATTTTCTACGGTTTCCCTGCGGTTTGGAGGCCCCCTCCTTCTGCTCCTTGGACCCCTTGGAGGGGGCGGGGACCGGGGGCAAAAACTGTCCTCGGTGTTGCGTTTGGTAACAGGCTACTGCCGGTCTCTCAAGGTCCTTCCACTAAACACAGCTGGCTTTCGTAATTAATACATTGCGACGCGTACTGCTCGTGAAATGAGTCTTCCAGTCATTCACCTCACTGTCCATTCCTCAACGCGAGTCAAGTCCAGGTTATGAATGATTAATACGCACTAGATTACGTAAGCCACCCATTCACATGGCCAGTAAGCAAGGAATGGACAGGTTTGTGGAGGGAAAAAAAAAAACAGAAGCCTTCATGAATCCATTACCGCCGCACATACCTTTCTGTGAGATTAAATGGTTCCGTGTCACATTTCCAGCGCAATCTGAATCTCGGGCATCGCCGCACGCATTTTTCGCTTTCTCCAGGAGCGTTTCCCTGCCTGCCGGGCGCCCCGCGCCCCCTCGCGTGCGTATCCGCGAGGCGATCGCTGGCGAACTGCGGACGCACGGGGGCGAGTGAAGGCTGACAGCGCCCACGCCCGCCCCGCCCCGCTCCACTCGCACCGGCAAAGCGCGAACGACGGGAAATTTTGGGTTGAGTTCCTGGGGTGCGCTCGAGGATTGAAAGCAGTAAAATAATGAAGCGCAATTAAAGAAATTGGAAACCCTTGAGGAGTTACTTCTAGGCGGAAGGCTAGCAGCTTTTGATTTGTCAAAAGAGATGTTTAGTGGCCAATGTGATTAATTACTTAATCCCTATAATTAGTACGTAGTTTTTGTGTACATGAGAAAAAAATCTTTTATAAAGATATATATTCCTAGAAAAATACGATAACAATATTTATAATAATAATAATAATAATAATAATAATAATAATAATAATAATAATAATAATAATAATAATAATAATAATGATAATAATAATATTGTGAAGTACATTAGTCAACTCCCAATGATCCATAATTTGTGATCAGGACAATTGACATTATAATACTTTCATAGAGGTTTGTAAAGTCTTGGGCGGAAATTCGCGCTAAGACTGGTTTCGGTACAGCGTTAATGCTAATAAAAAATCATTATCGTCGCGTTATTATTCTAGTGAGAATAAATATCATATGTTTATTATATATACTGAATAATATTTTCATATATTTAACTTCAATAATTCAAGACAAAATATTCACTGCTTTTGCGTAAGAAGCCATTGGAGAAATGTAAAGAAGAACCAAGGGAATCGAAAGAAAAAAAATATTTGTTCTAAAAAATAAACGCTTCGCGTTCATTTTTTTCTTACATCTTTTAGGTCTCCTTCCTCTTTTCTTCATTGGCTCTTCTTCTACTTATTCTTTTACCTGAAAATAAGACTACTATTTATCCGCGAAAACGTTTTGTTTACATCCCATCCCCTGGAGGAATCGCCACCGCCGTCCTCGTGGGACGCATTCCCGAATTTCTCAGGCGTCCGTCACTCCGTCGGCGGAAGGAGGCGGCGGCGGAGGAGGGGGAGGGGGGCGGCGTGTTATCTCGGGCGCCGCCGCCGCCGCCGCCGACACGCACGCGGGGACGCACGTAATGAACGGAGCCGGCGGGGGACCGTGGTTCAAGGAAGCCGAGTCAACGACCCGCCCGCCGCGCAGCGCCGCGCAGCGCCGCACTTGCGCACGCCGCGTCGCCCCTGCGCCTTGCCGCCGCGTCTTCCCTGCCGCGATGGACACGGCCACTGTTGCTCTGACAGGCAACTGGCTCGCCCGCGCTCACATCGCTGACCACTCTAGTTCTGGAGTTAGGGGTTTTAGTTTGTGAATCGCGTTTCTTGAGCCCTGGAATACCTACCCCCCTCTCTTTTGCCAACATTGGTTGAATAGACATGAGCGTTGTAGACAAAATCGGATAACCAAAAGTGTTCGCTCCCGAGTAATGAAACTATTTTGCACCGAGAAACGAACTACAGATATGACATAAAATAATTTTTGTCCCCCAATAACTTAACTCCCCACTGCTCTCGCAACTAGCGAAACGAGGGCTCAAGAAAACGTGAGCGGATTTTTTTAATACAATTTACGCAATTATCAGAGGTTGCGAAACATATTGTGCAGTAGCTGCTGTTGTTGCTTGTACCTTCGCTGAGTGAGAATGCTACCAATACAATCTCTTGTCGACGAATCTCATAGATCTGCAGCTTTTACTGCACCTCGTCCTCACCCCCCCCTCTTCCTTTGGTTCCTCACATGGAACTGGTGCACGAAAATGGCCGTCGTAACTTCCTTTTATAGATCGGAAGTGGAGCCATTACACTGTTGTAATATCTAATGACTGCTTTCATTGGCACCTGATATAGATTCAGTTTTGTTAATTGAGCTTCTCAGTAAATGAGGTGAGAGTCGGCAGAACAAAGAATATTGGTCAGGGATCAAGAGTATTCCAAAAAAGAAAAAAAGAAAAAAAAAAGAAAAAGAAAAAGTGAGAGAGGGAAGCAGAACGAGAGTGGTTTTGCAATCTAAAGAAAGATGCGTCGATACATCAAAGATTGAGAAGCTAAGGGAAGAAAGGTCGGGAATGAGAATATTTGTTGAAGAAAGATGAATTGTTGGGACAGAATAGGTATAAGAAGATGACGGAATCGAGATACAAACATTTACTTACGTAAGTATATTATAGCTTTGGAAGAATCTCTAGCGAAGAAACAGAGTGAGGACAGGTGTACGAGTACAACAGCAAGATTTAGATTCGTCAACGAAAGGAAGTATTGTATGATAAAAAGACGGGAGATTGGATGGAGTGTGTGGATATTAAGATAAGATATAGAAATTTAGTTTAGAAAACTTCGATGAAAAGATGCACAAAGAAAATAAAAAGGAAAGGAAAGGAAAAAAGGATTGATGAAGTATTGGTAAGAGTTGTTTTCCAGTTTTTGTGATCTATCAATTGCTGACGAGAAACATAAATAGTTCAATTTGAAAATCAAAGATGAAATTTTTGCCCACAATTATTGGGACACCCGATGTATATAATTCTGCTCAAGTACTTTTTCTTGCGGTTAAAAATATAATTCTCCTTGTTCTTGCCGTTTTCTTAACCGCTACTTTGGTCTTTCGGCGCCTAATCGTCTTCTTCAGTCTTCCCTGTTCTTCCAGGAATCAGAAGGTAATTTCCACTTCCCGATTATCTTTCTGATCTGATCGTTCCATCCTGGTCTTGGTCTGCCTCGTTTTCTCCTTTCACTTGATTGCCATTCTAAGGATCTTCTGGGGAGTCTTCTCTCGTCCATTCGCTGTACATGTCCAAATCAAATGAGTTGTTTCTTTTCAATTTCCTTTATAATATCATGTTGTTGATTCGTTATTTCCTTAACCTGTTCATTCCTAATTCTTTCCCTTCTAGATATTGGTGCAGCTCTTCTGAGGAAAACCATTTTCAAATTTTCTCTCAATTTTCTTTCCTGTTATTCTGGAAGCAGCCATATTTCTGTTCCAACAATGTAACACTTTCAGTCATACATTTATATATTCTAATTTTCGTTTTCTTGCTTATATTTGGATCACAGATAACTGCATTCAGGGCTCCTAAAATTTTTCTTCCGTTAATGAGTCGGATTTCACAAATATAACTCTCAGTGGCAATAAAAACAAGAGAAAACTTGTGTGAGATCAATGGGTGAGGTCAAGTGCCTTACCTGAAAAAAATTAAATATACTCGAATCATATGATAAGTATAAGTAAAAGTAATGTCAGTAAAATCCATGACTATTTTTTACGTTTCGATTGTATAGTCAACCAGTTTTTCAATAGCACACAATTCACACAATCGTTCAATAGCCAAAAACGAAATTTTTTGAAATGATGCTTCACAATTTGCCAGTTACCTGCATCGAGTTTTCTACAACTTAGTTGATTCTAATAGAACAACTGAACTTGAAACCTCACAAATTCAGTAAAACATCACGATAACATCACAGTAAACCTCACAAGTTCAGTTCAATTCATTTAAGTAACCTTGTAAAGTAAGCGTTGATTATTGGCAATGATCCTTAACATAAAGGAAATAGCGTCTCTCTGTTTTTTCTCTTGACTTCAAACACGATTTAAAAAAACTAAATCGTAAATGAGATCGTAATTGCCCGAAAACTTTGCGCAAGCCCTTCTCCGCGGCGCAGTACTTTTGATGTAGCGTGATCTTTGATGTGCGGAATAACCTCATTGCACCTGCTATGTACAACCTCGACCTTCATCGTTCACAGTTGAGCTGCCTCCACTGCTTCCCCCTTATCGCGCAGCTTTTCTGAAGTTGATGGCTTCCGCCGGTCTGTGGCTCGGGTGCTACTGCAGGAGGCCTCACGAAACCGAAGTCGCATTAGCCTCCCCGCCGCGCTCTGATATTTCCCCCGGCCGCCAGCCGGCGCTCGACCCAAGGCTAGGTACGAGTCACGTATTTATTACTCGCGAGGGCATTACACTGCACAACGCTGGCAGGTTACATTAAGGTCATTAATTTGGAGCGTTTTAAGCGCCGGCGCTCGCGCCCCTGCTATCGTGGACGGCGGCGGCGACGGTAGGGCGGTGCCAGCGGTGGAGGGGGCGGCAGTGGCAGCGGGGGCTGCGAGGGTGGGGGTAGTGGAAGGGGCTGCGGGGCTGGTAGCGGTTGGGGCCGCAGCAGTGGCGGCGGCAGGAGGGGTGGAGCTGGTGGATTTTTTTTTTTTTTTTTTTTTTTTTTGCTGGTGGATGTGACTGCGTAGTGGCAGAGGGGTGGAGCCGGCAGCGGCAGTGGTACGGTAGTGGCACCGGGGGCGGTAGCGGTGGCGTCGCAGCAGCGGCAGTGGCGGTGACGGTGGCGGCGGCGGCAGAGGGTGCGGGGCTGGTCACTGCGTAGTGGCAGAGGGGGCGGCAGCGGCGGGGGGTGCGGGGTTGGTGGTGGTGGTGGAAGAGGCGGCAGTGACAGCAGGGGCGATGGCGGCGGCGTCGCAACAGTGGCGGCGGCGGGTGGGTGGGTGGGTGCGGAGGTGGTGATGGTGACTGGGTAGTGGCAGAGGGGGCGGCGGCGGCGGCGCGAGCATTATCCGTCGCCGCTCCGCGCCGCGCCCGCCGTCGCCGCCGCCGCCCCGCGTGCCGACACGCCGCTCATTTGTCGGAATGAGGGCGGACCTGGGCGCGGCCAGAGGGCGCAGCGGGACGCGACGAGGCGAGCGGGGGGCACAGAGCGGCTCGCGTTTGGCGGGAGGTGGCCAGGCAGACGGTGACGAAATGGGGAAGTAGTGCGCAGAGGCTAATATAAAAAATGCTCTTGTAGCGTCTAAGCAATTGATTTTTGCTTTTAGTTGGCGAGTGTCTAGTGAATGCGTGAATGCACTGGTGCAAGAGCTTACGGACCAAAGAATGAGACGCAATGGCGAACAACAGAACACTGAATATAAAATCACAAATAAAAACGACTGATACAAGGCGTGTTATTGGTATTCAGTATAGGTAAATAGGAAAAGTAGTCGTTGACAATCTGTAAAATGAAGAGCTACTTTGCTTCCGCTTAAAAGTTTACAAACTTCTGCGCACTTGAAAAAAACATAATATCACCCTTGATTAGAAATGGGTATCGAGTAGGGAGGTAAAACAAAAAAGCTTATTAGTTCTCTAAATTGATTAATTAATTAGTGATTCCGAACGCGTCAACTGCTGTCATTTGTCCTGTAAGTGTAGAGCATGTTTTTATAGCAGCAGACGGCAGTGATCTTCACCTGCAAGATGGTGTGATCCGGCGCCACCCTACCGTCGGCTAGTGGGTTTTCCCGCAACCTGGTGAATCAGCGGGGGACCGACACTCGGGACAAGATCGGGGCTCTGACCTGTCTCCCGGCATGTGTGGTAATATTAATAAGTGTGTAAGGAGTGAGGATAGGGCAAGGAAGTGGAAGGAAAGATCGCGCACGGTCCGTGGCCCGTTTGTAGTGGTACTCCTCCGGCATTTGCCTGGTGTTTGTCTGAGAAACCACGTAAAACTACCGATCAGAGCAGCCGGTCGCTGGAATTCTCCTCCAGACACCAGAGCTGTGGAGAGCGCCGCGACGTGAGGGGCGGGCAACGCGAATGAAGAAGGGTGATGTAGAGGGCGTTGGAGCGACGCATTGCAATGTTCTGCGCGGGCGGTTGCGATGCGGTGTGTTGTGGGAGGGCGCGGTGGGGCGGGTGTGCGGTCAGGAGATTAATAGCTCCCCAGCCATCGCCGTCCCTACGGGTCACGAGGTCATTGACCGACTCGTCGATTCGAGTCCCCAACTTTCACGCCACGAATTAATTTCGACTCGGCCACGGGATGCATGAAATGCAGCTATTGTGACCTTTTATCGCTTCGCGCGAATATCCATATATTTTCCTGAAACGGTATTACAAAGTGGAAAAGCATTGGTAGTTTTCCGTATGCGTTCAATATTTGACGTGATACGTCTCCAAATTGATTGGGAGAGGCGGTCGCTTCATAAAACTGCTCTGTAACGTTGCATGTAATAAAACATGCTACGTTATCTATTACGCCTTCTTTTCCAACTGTAGTATCCTCACGCCTTCCTTTGTGGTATCGTTCCACTCCTCGATCACGCGTGTGTTGCGTACGCGCATGGCACCGTGGACGCATTATGCACGGCCGACGCATTAAGAGCTAAATTTGCTCTCGGCAGCACTTCTGTCCGCCAGGAAGGAAGTGGAATTTCAATGGCAACCTGTGAAATTCGAACTACCAGTAACACAAAGTCGGCATGTTAAGTTTGTAATGCTTGAATAAATGTAAGTTTTGAGATTAGTTACGTCATTTTTGAATTGAATTGAAGCCTTATTTTACGTAGCGAGACTCAGGCCATGAGACCTTCTCTTCCATCTGACCACGCAAATTTCGCTACGCTCCTTTCACCAACTAGCAGAGAAAGGAGGTATTCCTTGGCCGAGAAACAGGCGATCATTTAGGCTTGAGGATCTTTTACATGCAAGTAAATCTACTAACATGGGACAGCCGGTTTTACTTCCCGTCTGTGCGAACATTTTTTTCGTCCTTAAAAATCCACGGCTTCGATCGGGTTTGTACTCGCCAACTTGGGTACAACAGTCCGATACACTAACCGTTACACCATCGCCGCGCGCGCGATTTTTGTATCTCCCATAAATCCTCTGCAGCAGTCATAAGATACTTTACGACGTCTACTTAAGCTGCATTCCCGCTACAGCCTACTGTATATTATTTTTATACATTTTACAGTAAAATTGAATATTTTTAAGATACATAAAACGTTCACAGTTAAAATATGAAATGGAAATGGTAGCTACGAAAAGTTCGAAAGTGCAAAGAAAGAATTTACAGGATTGAGTAATGTCTCATGTAATGAAATACATAACCTTTTAAATATTGATGTACTATAATATCAGTCGTCCTAAAATTGATGTATAGTGTATTGAGGTATATTATTATAGACATCCTCATTTTTTAAAAGAATTACTGTGCTCATTTTAAAATAACGTTTTTAACCAATCATTAAATCGTGGGTGGCTAAATAGAGCTTACTGCCTCGTTACATGCACCGTAGGTATCCATAACCGATATTACAGTTAAAATCTACTATAATAGATCTCTGCAAATAGATACAGGAACGATTGCGCCAGGCAGATTTGTATTACATCGTGACAAATGTATTACTATATTATCTAACTTCTGTCGATAATTTGCAATATACCTAAAGCATCTCAATAAATTACGACCTGCTTTATAAATGCAAAACACGATCCTGAAAATTTGGTTATCAAAAGAAAACTTCAGGCGTAAGACATCCTTTGCAGAAGGACCCGAAATAAAGTTCTCGCTCCCAAATAACGGTCGATAAAACGCCTGCATAACGAGCAAATTTTTCACAACCACAACAACACATTTCTTTCTCGTCCGTAACACATTTCTCTGGGTCGTGTCCGGCTCTCTAAATAAGGCGCGGGCGCTCGGCGTGCGCCGCGCCCTCCACGCAGCAGCAGGCGGCGGTGGCGGCGGCGGTGGCAGTAGGGTTGGTGGTGGCAGTGATAGTGGCAGTGGCAGTGGCAGTGGCGGCGGCGGAGACGGCGGAGACGGAGGCGGCGGTGGCGGTGTTGGTGAGGGTGATGGTGGCGGAGGTGACGGCGATGGCGGTGGTGACGGCTGTGGCGCGGTGGCGGCGGCGGTGGCGGCTGTGGCACTGTTGGTGGCGGTGGCAGTTCGGTTGGTGGTGGCAGTGGCGGCGGCGACAGCAGAGGCGGTGGCGGCTGTGGCACTGTTGGCGGCGGTGGCAGTGGGGTTGATGGTGTGGTGGTGGCGGTGGTGGCGGCGGCGTCGGCACGAGTGAAGTCGCAGCGCCAGTGAAAGGAACATTGGAAGAGGCAAGAAGCGATAGCTGGATATTGCCCTGTGGCGCACCCAAGACGAGTGGGCGGACACATGGGAATTCTGCCTTCCCGAAGCCAATGTTACGTAGCGAAATTTATAGCTTTTACTTCTTTTCTATACTAACGAACGTTCTTCAATAAATTAATTGCTAATAATTGTTATAAATATTAACTACAAGCCAAAGTAGCAGTACATTTAAATTCAGCAGAAATGAAAAAAATTTGATAAGAAAATCAAATCGATTGAAAACACTACACCTGTAACCTCCTCCCCTCTTCCGCGAGAAAAAAATTGTGGTTGCGCCTGTGACGTGATCAGTGATGAGATGGTGAATGATTAGGGATTCTGGGCATCTCATTAGTCCCGAAAGTGTAGTGAATGGTTCAGTCCGGGAGGAGCCGATGTTTCTTTACCACCAAATGAGAGATCCGTCGCCGACCATAGCTGAATCGTTTAAATGGAGGCTCACGAGATGGAACTCTGGCTATAGTTCAATACCAACTTGCATGGAATCCATAAGGGAGCCCTTCAAGTAAGCTTGCCTCTGTCTCTTGCCCTCCATTGTTCATAAGCAATCATTGCTCTTCCCCAGCTGCACTCAGGTAAACATGTAGTTGTAATTTTTGATCGTGAATAAATCTGAAATGTGGATGGTGCTACTACAAGAAAAGGTCCATGAGCAATATTTTTTAAAAAAAAATATTGTGTAATGAAGTGTCCACTAATTGACTCACAGAAAATTTTGTTACGGCCTTTGCGTATTAAACATGGAATAATGAAGAAATTTGTTAAGACCTTGGACAAAATTGACCCTTGTCTTAAATATATTTGCTTGCTCCATTGCTGTCAGAATCAAAAGTGGAACAAGCTATTTTCGACGGCACACTTAATCGCCATCTACGAAAGGTGCTGACTTTGGAAACCAAATTACTTGCGTAGAATTTAAACTTTATGACTCATTCAAGGATATTATCAACAATTTTCGAGCATTGTTAGAGGTGTTAAATATAAACATATTGTTAAAACAATGCTCGAAAAATTCATATGTCTCGGATGTAATAGGCTTATGAGCTTTTTTCGCTATCCTCATCGTGAATACGTTGCAGAAAACGTAGAACTATTTTCTGAAGAACCAAGAAAAAGGCTTCATCTGGGTATAAAGCGGTGGGAAATGAAGTACCAGGCTCCATGGGATGTCTCCATGGTGGCTGAATGCCAATTAGGTTTAGAGCCATGTTCAACCCTGTGCTGCAGCAAAAAAAGACTATTTCGCAGTGATATTAGCCTTAAAGACCTTAAAAAGTAAACTAATACAGAGATATACACAAAGGTGGATTACTTTGTGTTTCCAGGCGCAACAACTCCATTGGTCATTAGTCGCGTTAGAGTTGAGCATGTGTCTTAACACGGGTAATATCAATGTTGTTTCCCGCTGAATGGTGAAATCCGGCCCAGTTTACTCGTCGGCTTGTGGAGTTTTCTCCAAGTTGCCACCAGCGGGGCAAGGTGGGCGGAGCATATCCTTTAGATATCGTGAACGCATCCGGTAATTTTGTTTTGTTTTACCTAATGTGAATGTATTTGTGCAAGGTGTCGATAAGAGATCGGGAATAAGTTTTTGGTTAGAGTTTTTATATATCGGTCAAATGCTGCGAAAGTCCATATTTTATCCAAGCTCCCGATGGTCTCCCGGCATGTGTAGTAGTGTAGAGCATGCAAGTGTGTGTGTAAGTAAGAGGTGAGGGTATGGGAAGGAAGAGGAACGAAAGATCGCGGGCGGTCCGTGGCTCGTTTGTTAGGGTACTGCTTCGCCTTGTGCTGATCGGAGAAACCAGAGAGAACCTCCAATCAGAGGCACCGCAGCGCCAACTGTGGATGCCCTGAGCCACTTGCGGCGGTGCGGGGAGTGGAGGGTGCGACGCTGCGAAGGGGCGGGGCGCGCGGGAGCCTCGCCGCGATGCCCCGCCGATGCCCCGGCGCTTCTTATATGGGCGGCGGCGGTGGCGGCGGCGCCCACGCTGCCCGCCAGAGCGCTCGCTCCGCCGCCGCCGCCGCCGCCGCCGCCGCCGCCGGGCGCCCAGACGCCGCCGCCGCGCCCACTCCCGCCGCCGCCGCCGCCGCCGGTGGCGCCTCCGCCCACCACGCGCCGCTGGCTGCGCGCGTGTGAGAACCGCCCGCGGGGAGTAAGCGGGATGGGAAATGGCCCTTTCGGAGGAGTGTGGGAACTTCTTATATGGACGACCCACGTTTACGTACTTGGGTGGAGGATGAGTGGAACCGAAGCCACTTCGTCGTTGCATTGCAGACGAGACATTACAACGTTTTTTGCAGTACATCTTGGTATGCAGCGCAACAATATTTTTTGTCTGATCCGTTATTGCTTGTTATTGCCTTCGATACCGAGCTTGATATACACTTCATAACGTACTTAGATCGAGAGTATCGTGGTTACGAGGGAACAGTTTATTGATGCTACATGTTCTCTTGTGGAGGGAATTATGAAAGGGGATAATGGGAGGGAAATATGGAAAGAATACACGAATCATGTTCGCGTCTAATTATTAAGGAAATGAGAAAATCTGAATCATTCAAATTAGTTAAAAATAAAATATTGTATGTAGCATTGACGTTAACAGGTTCTAATGATCGCCGATTAAAACCATTATAACGCTTTTGGTGCATAAATAACTATTTCAAATATAATTTTCATTTTCCACAATATTTTAAAGACGGTGGAATTTAGTTTTCATTTTCATTTTTGAGAACGTGGAAGGAAATTGGTTTGTAGCTTCTGTACGCCCTTTAAACGAGTAAATGATGTTGCATTTTCTTCAAAGATGACAATATCTCAACTGGATGTTGAGATATGGAAATGTATTCTTTGCACTTTCTTCAATCTCAAAACGATACTAAGTAGGATGTATGTTGAATTGTAAAACAGACAAATCACGGGTCATAATCCAATTTTAATCAATATTGTCAGGAATTTCTTGCAGAATCTAAACGAGACGGTTGAATTTAAACATTAAGTAAATCACAATAAAATGATCTTTAAGATGATATTTTAAAATGTTTCGTATTGTTTAGTAGAAAGGGTTGAGCAATAAATTGTGCACTTACTAAAGCACATGAGATTTGGACTGCTAACTGCTTGTTCTGGTTGCCTTGTTCTGAATACTGCTATTTCGATTAGCCTGAATATCGATCACAGGTCGAGTATTCGCATAACTTTTCTACTTCTTGGAAATGTCTAATTCTAGCCTAAACGTTTTTCAAGATGTCGCCAAATATTATTTCCCTGCTCCTAGTTATATATTGACGATATTATTAAAAAGCAAAACATATATCTGGTTAAGAAATGAAACAAAATAATCCTAGAATATTTTCATCTTCGATCTCTACGCAAACTTCACTTGACTTACGGGTCTCCAAGAAATGGATCTGACCAAAAGTAATATTCTCCATTTCACATGAAACCACTAGCAAATTGTTCGTATTTGTCATAGCGAGGCCAGAATTGCAATGGACAAGCCGAGCTATTTCGATGTTCCTGGAAAGGAAAGTGAACGATCAGATCGACCGATCGTGTTCGCATCAAGGTTTGCTATAAATCCTTCCTCAGTCGCCTGCAGCGATGCGATGGCGAAGGCTGAGAGGAGCTCGTTAGTAATGTAAATGGCCGTTTCGCGGACAGTCGCGGGAAGAGAAAGCGATTCGGAGAAGCCAGTAATTTTTCTCTAACCGTAGTTACGCCACACATATATATATATATATATATATATATATATATATATATATATATATATATATATATATATATCAGTTTATTCTCGAATATAAGGTACATTAGAACTAATTTTTCAATTTTTCAGTTTTTCCCCCAATAGATTTCCTCAGTCCTATCAGACATTTTAAATACACTTCCGTTGGATCCAGGACCAGCTTTGTGATTGATTATTATGTGAATGCACTGAACATTATTTTCGAAGTGTTCAGAAAAACTTTTTACGTTTTCTCTTAAAATATGTCGAATAAGTAAACGTTAACAAGTTAATTAACATTGTTTTAATATAAATTTGAAACTTGTGACATCATAATACATTTTGATATTGCAAATGTAAATATTTGAAGAATAGAAATATTTCTAGAGAATTGGGAAATACAGTTGAAGATTTTATTATTAAAAACATGTGTGGTGTATTGCCATGTCCACTAATTTGTTTTCGTAATTATCGAAGACATTGTCTTGGCAAAAAGAATTATACTTATTGTAGTTAAAACAATCCTTATTCATGGGATATGATAATTCATATACGCCGCTATTCGAAAACTTAGACATAATTATTTAATAACATTCTCAATTCGTAACAACCAACAACAGTGCAATGCAATTTTTTTTTCCTCATTACGTATATAGGAGAAGAATTGCAATTGATCCTCTATACTGGATTCCTCACGCTGTCAAGTAACTCAGTGTTCCCCAGAAACATAATTTTAATTGGAATACGAACGAGTTCAGTCAATCACTAATCGAACTGGATTTCGTCACTGGCGGTTATGCACCAGAGGGCGGAAAGAGGCTCCTTCTTGGTCAATGCTCGTCAGTTGAATTCGTAGAGCAGGGATTCCCAGTCATTACGTCGCCATATACAAATTAAAAATTTACAAATAATTTTGGCACATTGCCCCATGAAATACCAGAAACACGAAACGATTTATTTAAAAAAACGCTCAAAGAGGGAGCTCAGGTCTGTGCAAGGACCTGGTCTTGAGGGCCATACAAAAAGTAAGTGGAAATTGCATTGTTGAACAACAATGAGTAACGAATTTTAATTAACACAGTTGGAATTAGCGGATATCTGGTATGAATGCATCAATAAAAGTTCAAACCTGCACAGTCTTAGTTGTACTCGTCAATTGCCAGCAGTTTTCACTCTTCACTTTAATTGCATATTACATCGGTTGTGCTGGTTCTGGGCAGACAGAAAGGGAGGTCGCATTCAGCCGTTGTGTTAGGGAGGATTCTAACGGCCGGCTGCTCTGATCGGTAGTTTTCCGTGCTTTCTCCGATCACCACGAGGCGCTGAGAAAGCGAGAGCTACCGCCACCCACCAGGAGAGGGCGCGGGAGGCTTTCTTTTGGCCCCTCCACAGTAACCCTGTGAAGAAGGCGAATTTATTATCTTTAAATGTTTATACAGTTTTGCTGCTGCCTTGCGGCTTAAGCAGCTAGAGGCGGGGCTTTTTCTTACAACTAATTTACATTCTACACCTAAAGTTAACTTACTTGCACTTTGGCATTACTAACTTACACTAAAATCAGTTTTGTAATACTATGTTATATATTCTACGTAAATAGTAATTACATAGGGTGGTAAATTATTTTTTTTCTACATTCACACATCATTCATACTAGTTTCATTATATACATAACCTTAACGGCGCGGGAGGCCGGAGCAGGCGACAGACTTGCTCTCACTAGCCAACCTCACTTGATGTGAGTGGATGGATGGGGTGGAATTTAACAATTTAAAAATAATTAACTCCTGATCTTCTTTCTTTCATACATTGGGGGAGGGATTACCACAAATATGCCATTTTTACGTTTATCATATTTATCCCCACTAACAATTTTCAATTTTGTTCGTTCAAATGTTTTGGCTAAGCAATGTTTTTAAGTTACCGCAAGAAGTACTTACCGACTCCAATTACTAACATTTTGTGTCGAGACTTTTGGATTGGTTGATTGCTTGTTAATGATTCCGGGCGCGTCAACAGCTGACGTCATTGGTTCCGTAAGTGTAGTGTATGCATTTTACTCTGCAGGTGGCGGTGATCTTCCCCGGCTGGATGACGAGGTACGGCGACAACCTACCGTCGGCTAGGTGGGTTCTCCCCAACCAGGTATCTCCTACCAGCGGTAGTGTTGTGCATGTTAGAGTAAATGTAAGTAGGGCTGAGGTGACAACAACGAAGAGGAAGGAAAGTTCGCGCGCGATCCGTGGCCTCTGTCCGGCTACTTCCCTGGCACTCCCATGGTGTTGTTTGGAGAAATCAGAGAAAACTTCCAATCAGAGCAGCCGGCCGCTAGAACTCTCCTCCAATCAGCAACTGAAGCTGATATGCTAACGCTAATGTCGAAAATTTGCCACCGTCGGGACTCAAAAATAGCACCTCCCGGTCGAAGACCCTGCAGTGATACTAGTTGATGCACTTAGCCACCCTTCCCGGCGAGACTTATAAATTTAAACATCATGTGTGTTCAGGCGATCAGGGTAGAATCCATTGGTATGCATTCTGGTACATTTATGGCACGCTCGGGGTTAATACTATGATCTTCTCAAGATTTGCAAAAAAGCAGAATGCCCGGAGTGACAGTGTCTTTTCATTTTCTCGTGGTAAAAGTCCTCGTGGACGCCTCTCCTTCGCCCTTCCATGGCGACGTTTTCTCCATTGTTTGCATTTTTGCAGTTTTGACCAACCCTTTCATTCCGTATTGATGAGTTAAAATATTTTCTGGGTAGTCTTTGAGAATTCGTCGGTTCTAAATAGTGGTACCATAATATTTTCTTTTCAAAATCATTTAAACGTTTTGTGTATTCAATTACTTTCTAATAGTCTGTGTTCTTATAATATTAAGTAATGAGATCCCAAATGTTTTTTATTTTATATCTTTGTCAAGACTTGGTTTATTGGGCAAACTTCAACCAGACCATACAATACTGTATTACACCATATTATATTACTGTGCTGTCTACTAAAGTCATAAATAGCTGGATTTTGTATTAATTTGTATTGCCTTTACTGCAAAGTTGGGGGTATAATTTGCCTAGTTTCCCGTTCCGAATGCGGCTTGGTCCAGGTCTTCTTTGTTCACTTCCAACATTAAATTACATTACTATTTTACCCACTACCCACTATCTTACCCACTGAGACTAAATCTTCTAGTTTACCAGAAATTACCAAATATTGGGTGTTGTAAAAGTTTATTTCCAAACCCCATTTTTCAAATGTGTCTAAGTATTCTAATATAGGAAGCACTGTCTTCATTTTCTGTGAAACCAACTTGATTCTTAGTAAAGTGTGAATTTTTTTTTTTACATCCTGAATTCCCATTTTTGCCTATTCAAGCCGTAGCTCTTCTTAGAATTTTTCTGACATACGACTACTTTCATTTCATTTACTCGTCCACACATCGAAAGCTGTTTGTTCATTTACTCACCTGTTGTCTCACGTTCTCACTTTCCCTCATTTGCACTCGTGATTGGCGACATCGCGGGGCCGAGTCGCTGGGCAGCAGCATCACCAGACCCCTCTTCCCTCGCGTCACCACAAGCCCAATCACCCACTATCCAAGCCACTCTCCGCGCAGCGCTGCCCCGCTCCCCCCCCCCACGGCGCGCCGTACCCCGCCCTGCCCTGCCCCGATTCGCCCCACCCGCCCTGTCCCGTCCCGCTATGCCCCGCTCCGCCATGCCCCGCTCTGCCCCGCACTCTCGCTCTCTGACCCTTACTTCCCCGCCCCGCCTTGGCCTGCACAGTGTATCCTCGCCCCTCTGCCCATTCCCGCCGCGCCCTACTCCGTCGTTCTTCCCCCACGCCGCCCGACCCCCACGGACCGCGCCGCCAGCCCCGCCCCGCCTCGCCTCGCCTCGCCTTGCCTCGCCCCGCAACCCGCCCCTGCCCAACTCCACCCAACAACGTCCCCCAAACCATGCCCTTTCCCCAATTCTGCTTCGCCCCGCTCCACCTCTGCCCAACTCTACCCCACCCCGCCTCGCGCCGCCACCCAAACCATCAACTCCGTTCCGCGCCGCCCAGTCCAACGCCTCCCCGCCGCGCCTCGCGCCGCTACCCAAACCCCGCCCTCCCCCAACCCCGCCTCACCTAGTCCAACTCCTCCCATCCCACCCAAATTCGCCCCGCCCCGTCTCGCGCTGCCCCCAAACCCCGCCCTCCCCCTACCCCGCCTCACCTAGTCCAACTCCTCCCATCCCACCCAAATTCTCCCCGCCCCGCCTCGTGCTGCCCCCAACTCCGCTCCGCATCGCCTCGTCCAACACCTCCCCGTCCCGTCCCGCTCCCTCCGCCCGCCTCGTGCGCCCACGCGCCGTGCGCAGCGCGCGAACGCGTGGCCGCCTCGGCGCGGGGGCGGCGGCGGGGCCGGGGGCGGCGCTTCCTCGAGGAACTGGCCACTTGGCGCGGTAATTGGCCGTGAAGCGGCGCGCGGCGCGGCCGGCCGCCGAAACGGACGGCGGAGACGACGCGCGGTCAAGTCCTCGGGGAAAAGCACGCTTCCGACGGTATGGAGCGATTTTTATAAGAGTGGGCCGTTTTGACAGCTTCTGCTGGCAAAATAACTGAAGGTTCTGTGCTCGTGGGGCCTTTCAGCCTATTTGATTCTCCTTCCTTCCTTTGTTCGTATGCAGTTGGCTAACTTGTAAATGTCTTCGACCCTTCCTTTTGTGATGTCCTCGACCGACGAAAATATAGTTCGCCACGACAAATAATTGAAATTGGGTGGTGCAGTGCCACTGTGCTCTTCTATAAAAATTCTTTTTTTTATATAAACATTACATTGAATTTCCTTTTTACGTGATAAGTATTAATTTTATTTGAAAACCGAGTCTTGAATGTCAGACGCGTACTTGCGCACGAGTTTCGTGCTCCTCTGCGGTAAAGAGGCGAACTGTGATCGAGAACATTCCGTGCTTTGCGTTTTATCAATTACATCAATTTTATATAGTTACACGTTTGTGAACCAGGAGCCATGATTTCTTTACGGGAGTCATACTTTACGAAGAGGGGTGGCTGGACAGCTGTCGCGGCGGAGGGATACTTCTCTGAATTTCGTGTGATGTTCACTTGCTTAGCGAACTGTCATTCTGGCTCGTTCTTAAGCCGGATCTTCGAAATGAAAAATGTGCCTTCTGGGGAGTTTTCTGAGTATGCTTTTCGAACCAGTAAAGTTTGGAATTAATTAATTTCATAGTTTAAAATTTAACTCATATATCCCCAAAATGTTTCATAAAATGATATAAACCCGCACCTGACGTTTAAAATATTAACTAATTAATGATTAACACAAGAAATCAGTATGCTAGAATTAACAAAACAAGTTCGTGACTGTTTACAACTTGATTACAATTTGTCCGTAATCCTTAGATTGCCGGCCAAAGCGCCGGCTACTTCTGTTGGCTGAGTGTAATTTAAAGTATATTTCAGTACTGCTCTCGTGTTTGCGGTGCATGTAACCTTCATGCTAATGAATGACCTCGTCACCAGGGACAACGACGAGGGAAAACGTGAAAAACAACAAAAAATAGTTATACAATTATATCCATTATGAAAAATCTGTCAATATTGCAGCCAATACTGCCAGATCAATTACAAAAAGGATCTTTTAAAAATTAGAAAGCCAGTTTTAATGCAATTTTTTTTTCTTTTTTTTCTTTCAGAAAATGTGTTCTGACATATTTTTTTAAATATGCAGGGGAGTTTAATTTTGGGCCAGATATTATCTCGCAGTTCTTCTATTCAACTCTCTTCTACAATTACTATTACTTTGACATGATATTTTCACTAAACGAACGACATGCCGGAGATTGGCCTTCGCCGTGCACCAAAAGTGAAAAGTTAGGAAGTGTGGCGGAACAGGCATGGAATTTTGAAATTTACTCTCATGGTTCCTTCGCCGTGTCCATTGAGTCTCTCACGCAATTGTCGGGGGATTTCAATTTTCGAATAATTTACTTCTTTTCAGCTTCCGTCACTCATTCGTTTGAAACCTTCAACAATAAACCAAAAGTGTAAATGAGCTCAACGGTCAGCATTCCAAAGTTCCCAGCATTTTCTTCCCAAAGGACTCGGAAAGTAGGTGCGGCATGTAACGGCAAGACAGGTGAATCAGTTACAAATTCCAAAGCGGCTCTTCGCGCCACCCCCGCGTCGCGGCCCCAGCGGTAGCCCTCAAAGCCCCTGAGAGCCCCAATCGGTTTCTGAACGTGCTCGCGCACGGGCCGGCGCCACTTTGCGGCGATCCCGCGGCATTCCACTCGGCCACCGTCGCCGCCCCCGCCCCCGCCGACGCCGACGCCGGCGCGCTTTGCGCCCTCCTTTTCGACTTTTCAGCTTTCGGTGGCGCGCGCGTCGGTATTCGCCGCTGGCTGCGGCTTTTGTGGCGCGGGCGATCGGCGCCGGCCGCACCATTCAGGTGAGCGGCCGCTGTTTAGGGGTTCGCCATGCGCAAACACGTCCCGCCGACGGGGGATCGGCCGCGCGCCCCCGCTGATGCGGCCCGCCGCCGCCCGAGCACGTTCGCGGCGTGCCCCAAGGACGCGCCCCACGGCGCGGGGCGGCGCGGTGCGACGCGGGCCGGGATGGCGTGATACGGGGCGGCGCGGGGCGGGGTGGCGACCGCCCCCGCGCGACAGAGCTGTCGCGCTGTGTGGGGGTGGCGTGGCGCTGCGGGCGGTGTCAGTTAGGCGAATGTTTGGTTCCCTTTGCCCTTGAAGTGCACCGGCTGCGACAGCAACATCGTTGCGTCTGCTAGGTTGTTGCTCTAGCAGGCCCTGGAGTTCGGGTCCCGACGTTGGCGGGTTTTCGACACCTGCTGTATTCGACCCATCCTTGGTCCTTCCCTCTCCTCTTACACACATACTTACACTAACATGTACCCTATTTGCGGTGGTGCTCCGCTTGAGGAGATAACTGGAGAAGAAAACAAGGAGAAGTCCAGTTCGGGGCCGGATTGCACGTTTCAGCGGAGAAGGAAAAACGTCATTTTCTGGAATACAACATGCACTACAATTACGGAACTATTGACTTCCTTATCTTTTTTTAGTTTACGTTCCCAAATACAATAAATATTCACCTTGTGAGAGGCATTTTTTCGCTGTCAAATCCTCTTTTCTTACACCTTATATCTCTGAGCCCGATCCACTGCGCAACATTTCTCCTTCTTATTACAACCGTCCCTACACAAACGCTACCTTGCTGTTACTCGACATCCATTCCGCGTGCATCTCAGTGCCACTTCGCGGCCACTCCGCTGACTCCCCCCTCCCTCCCACTGCCATGCCATGTTTCAGTGCTGAAACTGGATGAGAGTAATTCAAACGTTTTACATTTCACATTTATCTTTGTACGTAATCGCGATGAAAATGCTTCCTCCGGACGCCGCAAAAAGCGCTAAAGATCAAATATTTGAATATCACCTCTATGGTAACAAATGAAGTTAGGTTATGTTAGGACTAACCAACGAAGGCAACGACATTAGAACACAGTGCATTATTTATTTCTCACTACACAATCACTTCATATTACAATTCAACCCAAGAGAACGCTCTCCAAACTGTACAAAATGAACAAGTCGAAACACACGCATAACAAACCAGGGAAAGTTCTTAATAGTGACGCCAGGAATGCGGTAGTGAAACTGGATGAAATCTGTACGGAGAAAAGAAGCATGCGACATTTTTTTGGTCGTCTGGTCTGTTTTGTTTTTTTTGCCGACGCAAAATGATTAAAAAATGATCGTGTAAAACAGGTTTTACTTACACCATCGTTACATCTTTGTTGTTGTTAGAATCGTGCTCGTGGCTGAACACCTAGCCTTGCTCTTACATTTCCGCCTGAAACTTCGCCCTCTGTTGCCCCACCACTTTATACGAAATGCTCTGCTCCCCTTTGCTTGGGGCTGAGTGCGCCCTGCTACTCCACGCGCCCTCCGAACTCCACTCGCCGAGAGCACTTGTCTGCCACTGAGCCTGCTCGGAACGTGACCTACCATCGCCACGTTCGTAATTAGTCCGAACAACCACAACCACAACCACAACCGTATTGTGCTCTCGTATGTCGCACATCTACCGCAACGAAGCCTGACTTGCCTTAGCGCACTTGAAACTCATTCTGTCCTTCACGATTTTCATCTCTCTTCCTCAACTGACACGCGTTACATAACTTTGTGTTTGTGTTTGAGCATTGCGTTTGTTCTCGCTTTTTTTAATAAAATTATTTTTTTTCTGTTTCCTCCTTTTTATCGTATATCAAACATATATAAACAATAATATTTGTATTTTGTTTAGATTATTATACTTTTGTTTGATTGATTATTGATAACCACACTCCTGCTGCCAGGCAGACTCCTCTCACACAATACACATTTTGTAAGTCGTGATGCGAAACAAAGAAACGTTTGATTCTCATCTCCTCAACCCGACAAAATAACTCCTTTTTCAAATATCGATGTCATATGCACTTAATTTTTTTAACCAAATATAAATATCATATATTGCGACAACAATGGGCAAACTCTATGCGCACAAAAATAACTTGGGCTTTAATGGGTTAAGCGTTACATTCTTACAATATTTACTGAAGTATGATTACGCGCAACATGGGACACTCCTTTCTGGCATTAAATTTACACTTCCTCTTAATGCCTACAAAACTGCCTCTCCTCGTATATTACCTAAATTCAACATACTGCATAAATCTCTTAATTTAATACTTTTCAGCATGTTCTAATCCTGATTTCTCATTAAGCAAGAGTGCGTGTCTTTCACTCTCGTGGACGTAGGGTTCTTCTCGGTCGGCGAATAGGAGCTTTTTTTCCTTTGCCCCTCCACAGTAACCCTGTGGAGAAGGGGAATTTATTTCTTTTAATTTGTACTTTAGGCTGCTGCCTTGCGGCTTCAGCAGCTAGAGGAGGGGCTTTGTCTTACAGCTAATTTTAATATTCTAGAACTAAAGTTAAATTATTTGCACTTTGGCATTCCTAACTTACACTAAGATGGGTTTTTATTAATTACTAAAAAATTGTTATCATAATACATGTGTGAGATTTTTTTCTCTATCTCTCTCTCTCCATTCACACATCATTCATACTTATTTCATTTCATACATTCATTCTTCCCATTCATCCCCTTCATTCGCACTTGACTACTTCACACTGTTCGCCGCGGCCCTGCCTTGGCTCAAAGTGTCGGTGGCGCTCGGGCCCATTGGGAGGGGAGGCAGGTGGGGCGCGGCGTCGCGTTCCCCGCCGCCCCTCGACCGATGGCGAGTCCATGGGAGCTCCTTGCCGCCATCTTCGTCACCGGATGTGCGAGGGTCGGGGGGGCGCCCGCGGGCGTTTTAGGTGAGGTAGGCTCCAGCGCCGAAGGGAGATAACGAAGTCGTAAAGGGGCGTTGCCCTTCGCAGCGACACGTCATTCGAGGGGCCGGGGGGGGGGCAGAACTGCGTCGCGAGAGGTTGGGATCTTATTATGTGCTTAGTCATTCTCCACGTTTATGTATAGCAGTTCCTCACCCAAGTGATGGTTTCCATATATAGCACGAACTCGTTTATCCTACCTCTCAAACTGTTTTTGTGAGTCATATTAATTCTGAAAAATTAACGAAAAATTTCGACAAAATACATTGTCCATACACGAAACATTAGGTAAATACAAATGTGTTTTCCAAATGACGACGTCATGTGCATTTAAACTGGATGTTTTTTTTACCAAATATGAATATAATATATTTGTTACTTGAAATGTATTGCCAATAGCTTCATGCTGAGGATTTGGAAAGTAGTTATCTCAAAATTTAAACATAAAATATTTAGAGCTTACATTTTAAAACAAATAGCATCGAATCTCAAAGCCATCTGAAGAATTTTAATATTAAACATGCACATCTGTAAAAATATTTATTTTATTTTAAAGAACATTTGGTCGACCGACGATATGTTTTTGCAGGATTTAGTCACCTGATATTGTGTGTATACTACTTTTACGAAAAAATTCCTTGTGTAAAAATTTACAAAATGTGTGCTTCGGTGTCATTGAGAAATTGATTTTTAAATTTTCGATCACGATCACATTTTATCCCTGACGTTTACCAGAGCTACAAAATAAACATTTTGAGAAATTTGTTTTATTGGGTATGTGCTGTGTTTACGTTCCATATCCACCTTCTGATCCTTTGCGTGCCTCCTTAAGATCCATTTACAGAAACGGGCGATGACAAGGTCCACCGCTAATGAAATTTTATTTTCGTGGTTGGAGTCGGTGTGATGCTCGTTGGCCGTTGGCACCTGCTGCATACGAGGAGGTCCCGTGTGGCGGCCCCATAAGGCACTTCGCGGAACGTTCACTTGCGACAGGCTCTCACGCAAACGCAGTTCTTCAACTCGTTTGCGAGTGGTTTCGGTGTTTAAAAATCACCAGATAACTTCAATCACACGTCACGGTTTTTAAAGGAAATTTTGTTTTTATCATAACGTGAAACATGAAGAAGCAACAACAAATCTTTTCACTTTTTTCTCATAAATATTAAAGAAATTATTTTCTCATAAGGTCTTCAAAGAGGGAAAAACGCTTTTTTTAGAAATTGTATTTTACGTAATTATTATTTGTAACTAATTTTCGTGTTAATCTTAATTATAAATGTCCATAACGGACAGTTAACATTATGATAGCTGGTAAAAGGCTCACAGTCATAGTTATATGAATTGAAGTTACGGATCGAGGAGTTCTACTGACTGACACAGATTAAATTGCAAAGTATTTATTCCCCTCAAATTTGGGCTCTCTTTACACTTCGATGCCTTCTTATTGATTGGCAGTTGAGCGTTCGATTACAGGTTGAAAATAAAGAGAATTTAAACAGAATTTCTAAAATATTCAACTTTTGACAGCAAACAAGAGACTAATGAAATATCAATACTCAGCCATGCAAAGTTAAATACTAATAATTGTGTGAAATCAATTCAATTAAAGTACATGTCAGTAAAAGTATGTACAAAAAATGCAACTGTATCATAGATGTTTGACGAAAAAAAAAGTTCAAAAGAAATACCCACGATTTTCTTCGGAAGACGATCTGGCTCGTCTTGATGCTCTGTAATTTTGAAGAAAAAAAAGAAGAAAAAAATTGGGGTTGGGGGTCTTTGTGAGAAGTCTCTGGGACATTTTCAAAATGTTCTAAAAAATGGCGCCAAATTGTTTCTTTAAATTTCTTGTCAGAATAGAGTAAAATACACTTATAAAATGCCATAGGTCCGATTTTTACTGTTAACTAGGAATTTTCGAAAATTACAAAAGATTTTTTCCATCACTTCCTACAACTACAATTTTGAAGAAGGGATAAAAATGAAATATGTTCTTCATAATCAGTTCTTACGTAAACATCATGTACATTTCTTTTTTTTTAATTTTAGTTTTTTTCGCATAATTTTGAGTGAAATATGGGCAATATTAAGAAATAACAAAACCAAGAATTTCTCAAAAACGGCTCCAATTTTTTTCTTTCAACTTTTGGTAGTGTAGCGTTAAATGTACTGTATAAGATGACATAAACTTTATTTTGCTGAATTCTTTTGATTTTTCAAAAATTGCACAAATATACTTTATTTGACATCTCTCTCACGTCGTTAATAATTATAATACGTCGTTAATAATAATATTTGTAAACATTATTACATTTGTAAACACACGTTCTTTAAATGATGTTACGTGTAATTAGAAAAGGTCAAACGCTCTTTTCTCGAAAACTGTTCTGTTTTTTTTTAATTGTTTTGAACTGATAATGCTAAATGGACAGAATAACATGACATAAATGCATATTGATAGATTATTTGGTTGTTGTTTGTTAAATTACACAAATGTATTGTTTTTAAATATCTCTCTTAATACCAACAAATACATAATTGCATTTGTGTATAGAATTGTTTCAAATAATTTCCAAAGTTTCTCGAAAATTCAAATTTTTTCTGTGAAAAAGAGCTTCAAATTTCACGTTTATAATAACACTTAAAAGTCGGTGTTTCAAACTCAGCCCTACATTTTTCAAAGAAAATTTCCGTACAAAACGAGGTTAGACTTTTCTATAATATTTTTAAGTCATATTTCAACTCTACCGTTAGGGAACCAAAAAAAAAAGGAAATGTGAAAAAAAAATGTAATTTGGGAGGCGATAGATGGCAGCTGGGAAGAAGGTGAGGCAAAACCGAAAAAACTAGTCCTGTCAAAAGACATTAGAAAAGCAGCTAGGAGAACGTCTGTGCCATTCTGTTGCACCACAAGTTGCAATTATTGTTTCATATAAGGGTTATTCGACATAATGCTCCATCAATCAAGTTTTTCTCTCTTCTAATTGTTATTCATCTTATAATCGCGTTCGGCTTCGTCCGCCATTTTAATTAAGGAATCGATGTGGATCTCGATGTAGCCCATGTGGATCTCTCGAAACTTCGTCCTTCTTAATGGTATACCATCTGGTCTTTGTAACATAATCGTTGTAAAACGAGTGTTGGTCAAGGCAATAAAACGAAAGTGATTAATTAAAATGATAAAATTGCAGAAATGAAAGTTCTTTCATTGAGTGATACCTACGGAATTCTTCCATTTTATTGGCGATATCATATAGTGTGGAGAAGATTAATCGCATGAATAAGAAATAGAATAAAAAACAAAATATAGTTTGCAGTCTGTATTAAGACAAGTACGTCAGTGCTTTCTCGAATTAGAAGCCAATGATTGATTATACAACTTGCAACGAAATAACGAAGTTTTATTTTCGGAGTAAACCGCAACCACTACCTCACCAGACGGGACAAATCACTAAATCTGCGTGAGCTAGAGCGGTATATTTCAAATTTCTGTTTGTGGTAAAAGTATGGCCTGCCTTGCTTCCGTATGCGGTAAAAACACAATTCATCACTACGATATCTAGATAGTTAGTTGATGTATCTTTAGTGATCATGCAGGTCGTGCGCATTTTGTCGGAAGAAATTTAATTTTATGATGTTCAGTTTTGCAGTAAATGACAATGTAGAAACGTGATGTCATAAGTGACAATATTCTTCATATTTATATAATGAATGTTAAATGTTAATTAATTATGTTGTAACTTACAATTTCTATATTGTTTAATGTTGTCATGTGCAATATTGTGATATTTGTATCTGATACTGAATATGTTAATATTACTAACCTATTTGAAATTTCTGTATGCGTACTAAGAATCAATTATTGATAACTAGATGATAGACGTGGCTTCTTTTCATGTACAGATATATTTGCTAATATGTATTTAGCAAATACATCTCTTTTTAAATGAAAAAACGTTCGAAGTAAAGAATAACTTGTACAGAAACCCCAGAAAACTTCACAGAAAAACGAATATCTATTCTGTCTGTGCATACCTGTATTTTGTCGGAAACTCTTACATTATTTACATTTTAAGATATCTTAAGTCCGAAGTTCATTAGCGGGAACATAACTAAGCCCTCAAACGAGTCCTAGAGCATCACGAGATACACACTTCATTTTATTAGTCCGAGTAGATACCGCAGGAGGAACATAACTTGAGAAGAACCCGACGAGATAGTCGTCTGTCGGACGAAGAAATCTGATGAGGGGAGCCGGTGGGGGAGGCAATTAGCGGAGTCCCGTGGGCGATAAATTGCCACCCGCCCTCACCCGCGCCTCAGCCGGTCGCGTGCGCCTCGTGTCCTCAAGGCCGTCCTCCCCGCCCCCTGACCTCCTCCTGCCGTCTCCTCGGGCGAAATCCCTCCTGGAACCTTCGCATTCGACGCTGTTGCGAATCTCACTTCACTGCAAGCCGTGCTCTTGCCGCCCACTCCCTCCCCAGTTCCTCGACCTTTCCGAACACTCGGTAGCATCTCCCTCGACCGATTACATTGCGCCCGAGCAGACCCTAAAGCACTATGCTGCTACACGCATCCTTATGCCCGCCACTCCCTCCCCGCGCTACAATCTTCATCACCCTCGCGCCCTCTCCCCTTGCCATCCCCTGATTCTGGAGGTGTCCTCTCGCCCGTGTTTCCCTGAGCCGCCGTCTCCGTCACCCTCGCCGCCCCCTCGTTCTTGTCTCGTCTCCCCCGCTTTATTATTTATGGCGTGCGGAACAGCGCGGCGGCATCGCCGTTGCGTAATGTCGAGATTGTGACGGCAGCGCCCCTCCGCCCGCGCGCCCGCTGCCACTTGACGCTGCACTTCCAAGAACACGGCCCCGTTCCCCACCGCGCGCACCGCCGCGTCGCGTTCACAGATGTTAACACGTTTGCGAGCGCCGCCTGCATTTCCTCTCGCTATTTCGGGCTCCATTCATAATGTGCAGGTTGGCTAAATATAAGGAGGTTTTGGAAATATCCACTTGCAACTGAACCATTCGCCTACTTGTCTTGTATGCTTTAATCACGTTATTTTCGTACGACATTTTCTGTTGGAAATATGTCTCTTACTAAGAAGGTCAAGTCGTGAAATACGAACTCAAACAATTAACGACTCTCAAGAAGGAATATTATTTTAGAAGTTTTGCGTGGTAATGAGTAATTTGTTGCATTGACATATATCCTTACGTTTAAAGCATGATTTTATGAAACTTCCAAATATTCCAATAAGAATGTGACTAGAACAATTAGTTTCAAATATATTCCTGGTGGATGTAATACGCAGAATATTCAAATCATATTTTAAAGTTCATTTAGAGAGTGTGTGTGATGTCTTTAATTAAGCACGTATGTATCGTTAATAGGCAGCAATACTGGCTCAACTCAGAATATTAAATTTTAAGACAAACGTGTTTAAAGTTTTCACTGTCGTTTTATATACATGTATCACGCACGTAATTGATGGCTTGCATTTCTAAAAAGCTTCATAGCATTCCTGTTACTAATATTAATCAAAAACAGTGTTGTAGCTCATGAGCAAAATGTTTGAAAATATAAATAGCTAAATGGTAATGAGTACACATTTAATTGTTATATCTTCTCCTTGGATGGCAGGCACAAGGTCGAAAAAGAACTTCAGCTTGTAATCAAATCGTGAGTCAACATTCTAATCATCTGTTTTTCTCGCATATCGCAAAACTACCGCCAAAATTTTCGTATATTTTTTTTCACAATTAGCCCACCACAGTTGAGGTCATAAAGTTTTAGGGCGTCACTTCTTCGGCCAATGACCCCCGGTGGGTGTCCTTGCGGTCTCGAGGCGGATGGCTCTTCCTCGTTACTGCGCGCGCGTGTGGACGCTTTGGGAACAATATTGCGCGCGGTTTTCCATTTCTGGCCTGGGCGCCACGACATCGCGGCGCCGCGCCAGGCGGAGCGGAGCAGAGCGGAGCGGAGCGGAGCGGGGCCCGCACGTTACTCAGCCCAATTCGACGTAGCCGGGCGAGGCGCCGCTGACCTCACGGGCAGGCGCGGATTTCCGCTTGATGTGTATCATTCAAAGTAAAATTCTCCGGTGGACATTAAAATCCCCTTGGTACATTTGTAATGAACAGATACATCAAGAACTTCCTGTTCTATCATTAAAAACTTGGGTAAATAAATTAGCATTAAAATTCCACACTACCCCACCCTTAAGTCCTGCAACAAAGACATTTCCACTAGGAAAATCACATGTTACATCCTCCATTATTCGACTGGTTACATCCTTCATAATTCGCTGATAATAATTTCAAACTGTATACAAAAGTATTCAAGTTATAAAAGGTGTATTAACTCAAATGGCAAAGTGTATATAAAAAATAGAAAAAATATTGTTTGTATGCCAGAGATCCCTAAAAGGCTAACTTTTGAAATGTTCATGTGTAATTGTACGATGTAAAAAACATTGATTTCCATATATATATATATATATATATATATATATATATATATATATATATATATATATATATATATAAACACTTCTTTATGGAAAACCATTATGTATATATGAAAACCCATGAAAGACTGAATAAGTCGATTAAGGAGTAATAAATTTAAAAACAACACGTCTGTGTATTGTTTCTCAATTTTTACTCAGAAATTCTCAATGGGGGTATGGTCAGAAATGTTGGGTAAATGTGTAGATCGATTTTAATAAACTTCAACCATAACATCAAATAGGTCGGGATATGTTTGGCACAAGTTTATTAAATGAAGTACAAAATTACCACAGAAAAAATAGAATATTATGCATTTCCGCAATACTATTACATATAGTTTAAAACACTTTTTTGGATTCATATTTCTTAATCTATGTCTTTTTATCATTTCTACCCTGTATGTCCAGTTGCTTTAGGTACTGTCCAGGATTCCACTTGAATCTGAGAGAAGAAAGTACGAAAGCGACAATCAGAGTCGACAGAATTCTCGTCCAGGTAGTGGTATCGTTCGCCACCGTCGAGACTCAATCCCAGGATGTAGTGGTCTACGAAACATCAGTTGCGCCCTCGCAGCTAAATTATCGCACCAAGATTTCTTTTACTTTCGCCTTACTACGTAAATAGTAAACAGAAAGTGTTGTAAATGTGCGGCGGAAATAGGCGATTTTTTGACAAAAAAAATAATGGTCGGTCCCTGACAATGAAAAATTGGATAAATATTGATACTATATTTCTTTTTCTCTCTTCCTCTTTGCGCTCAGGGAGAGGACGTTAGCCTTGAACAAAGGCGCTGATCTAATTTTCGTTGAACTCTGTGAATTTTCGAAAGTTGCAAAATTTATGAATAATACGAGAAATTGTGTGTGTCATAGCTCCACTAGAGGTTTATTTATTTATCGCAAATAGGCCGACTTAGACCAGGCGTGAATGCACCCGACATTTACCGGGGCTCAGTACCATTATCTCAGTGGCAGGTGCTTGTAACTTTTATGAGAGGATCAGCATTTAGCTGGATCCGATTTCAATCCCCCAAGGTTGTTAGCCCTGGGGGTATGGAAGATGAAATGATGTAATAAGGGGTGAAAGGACGACTCAAGCGTACAGACAAACACACCCATGCCCGAGGCGGGACTCGAACCCGCGATCCTTCCTTCCGCGACGCAGGGCGAAGCGGAGCGGACCCCGCGCGTTGCTCAGCCGCAGTTCGCCGTAGCCCGGCGCGGGCGGGGCACTTGCGCGGTGACCTCACCCAAGACGCAGGAAGAGGTTTATCTCGCGTCGCGTGGCGCTTGCGTTAGCGCGGACGCCCGCCGCAGGGGCGCTGACGGCGCACCGAGAATGCGCGAATCTCCCTCCCCTCCCCTCCCCTTTCCTCTCCATCCCATCCCACCCCACCCCACCTCGCCACGCCCCCTCGGCCACAATCGCCCCGCCCCTCCCCGCGCCGCCCCGCCCTCCTCACCCCTGGCTTCGTCTTGCCAGAGGGCGGCGCCCCCGTGATTCAATCCGCCTCTTCCGTGGGAAGGTGCACTCGAAATATTGCAAGAATTTCTTTGCTCCAGAGGCAACCGATTTTCTGTTTCACTTTCCCTACCACCGATTGCCTTCCCGGCGATACTAAAGAGTACGAGTTACTAATGGAATTAAACCCGTCTTACTTACATTTTTACAATATAAGCAGGAAGAAGGAAAACATGTCTTAGGTTTGAAGCAGAACTTCCCAACGGGATCGGAATCGCCCCCCTAGGGATTGATGGAATTTTGAAAGGGGACGGTGATGTTTAAGGCGTCTTTAATTTTATTTTCGTTTGCGGGTCATAGTCGAATATGAACTGGCGATTGACGAGTGTAATCAAAATTCCATTGATGACAAATAGAATATTAATGAATTTGATAAATAATTTCAGTCTGATATAAAGCAACAAAAATATATAATATATTACAAATAAATAGTAAATTACAAATTCGCTCTTCTTTCGTATCTGTTGTTCATCTTAGGAGTTAGGATGTATAGAAATTTTAACTACGCATTCTCAACGATACTCTATCGCGCAAGAAAATAGTCTCCGCCTTACGCAATAGAGAACTATAATGGTCGTGTTTAAAAAAAAATGTAACCATTGCTCTACTCTGCATAACACATTGAAACCATTGATCTATAGTGACGATTAGGAAACTTTCAGCTGCTTAAAAGTGGCTTCTTTTATTTGAAATCGAAATATTTTTGAGAATGTTGGTATAGGAAATTATTTTAAGGAAGTTATACGCAATTCTTCGTGGTATTATTACGGATGTTATATATTATAGAGAAAATGTAAGGCAGTCCATGAAGCAAGTAATCTCTTAAAAGAAGTCGATTAAAGAAAAACGTAGGGAATTTCTGGTTTATAGTAATGATTAGAGGGAAGAAATGATTAATTCTAGTTCGTAATACTAGGCCGGACAATAACTTTGTGAGACGATACATGAAAACTTATTCGAATTTGTAACTAAAAGACAAGAATAATTAGAACTCTTGTTCTGATAATTATCAAGACAAGAAAAGGAATTAAACTGTTTTTATCTCAATTGTTGGTGTATTTTTAAAGAAACATGGATAACCTGGAGCTGTTTAAAATCTGTCCTCCTGATACCCAATCTTTGCCATTGCGTAAGTTCACAATGAGGACTTGCGAGTCAGTTATACACTTGCTTACACTAGTCATTTCCAAATGTATAATTATCTATCATATATTGACACGAATTTGCTCATGATTATATCGCTGCAAGAATGAAAAAAGAAAGGTCGCGGAGTTGATTACATACTAGCTTCTACGGCGGACACAAAAGGAATCTTAGACATAGAGCTCTAGCGTTCTCGCTGGTGATTGGGCATCTCTGGAATGCGCCGCGCATTTCTCCTATGATTCAACCTCTAATTTTCATACCCGATCGTCAAGCCTGCTCTCTGCGCTGAGCTTCCGAGATGTTGCGACGAAGAAAAAATAGAAATGTGGAATGTGTCCGAGAACAACGACCTCCGTCGACGTCCAATGATAATTAGCAGGTGGTGGAATTCGCATATAATTTAATACATCTAACGTAAGAGTTTACCTCACCAACACTTTTAAAACAGATAACAGCAACATTAACGAAAAATAATTAATGGATTGAAAGTCATTGTGATTAATTTCTCCAATGTGTGAATATAAGTGGAGATAGGACTAAGAGAAAAGTAATAAAATAAGAGATTTATATATTTGGACCTGCCGTATACAATTAAATACTCGTAAGTTCATTGCTGTTCCATTTCTCTTACATTTATTTTAATGCATTGATGTTAGTGGCGATTACGTGTTCTTTAAAAACAGACATCATTTTTGGAGAGAATTCTTACGTGCATGAATTGCTCTACTACTATTGTATTCTTGTAATGATTTATTTTACAGCGCAATGCCAATTTACTCGTTAGAATTTTTACAATAACTAACCCAAATATATTTTTAAACCATTTGTTCTTCTCGCATCTTGAAAAGAGAAATCAATTGTACACAACGTGTATGTAAAACAGCGGTTTATTTTATCCTTAAAAAGTACTTCTAATTTTTTTTAAAGATTAAATAAAACGAAGATAGAAAGTTATTGTATTAACACAACAAGTCTTCAGTAGTATTCTAAATTAAATTGAGCAACCCGGAAAATTCCGAAGCTGCTCCTCACGTCCCGTCTCCGCCGCAAATGCCCAGCGCCGCGGCGCGCCGTCCTCCACCGCGGTGCCCCGCGCCCTTCTCCGCAGGCGACGCGTCGCGACGCTCGCGCTGCCCGGCCCGCGCGCGCGCTGCCCTTGCGCGTCGCGGCGAGTGACTCGGCCGGCCTCACCCGCAATGCGAACGTAAACGCAACGTAATGCCGTAAAAACAAGCATTCGCAATGACGAATGTTAGTTTAGCCTGAGCCAATCAGATTTCAACTTATTGAAGCTCGATCAATTATCGATTCGATTCTAGCGTTGTGAAAAGAATTATTTCACTATCGTTTCTATTAATTTTCCTACCGATTTGTCCTTTATATATAAAGTGAGTAGCTGTTGTATTAGTACTCCCATTTCCTTTATTTGTAAACAAGTATTCCATTGTACAAAATTCACGAGTAATTCGTCGAACGTAACAATTTTATTTGTCACTTCAAGTTTACGTCAAAAGAAAATGGGCCCAAATTCCTTCTTTGAATTCTCTTACTCGTATCAAAAACCGTTTGCAAACTAGTTCAGTACAGTAACAGTAATACTTTACCAGTATACTATAACAGTAATGAAATGGCATAACCACAAACTACCTGAACACAATCTGAAATCCACCATTTTCTTTTCTTTCATGCTGTTCTCAGATTGGTCCTCGGTTGAATTTCGACGTAAATTGGACGTTAAAGCTTGGTGCTTCTGAACTCTTTTAGTTTACGAACTTTACGTCTACGGTTACGTCAAGGCACTGTGAACGGTCTCGCTTTATAACTCATTTCTGGAATTTGCGGTTACGTTATGTTTACGTTTAAGTTTGCCTTGTAAATGAGCGAGGCACCACTCCAGTCGCCATGTGTGGTAGTGTAGTGCATGTGAGTGTAAGCGTGTGTAAGTAAGGAGTAGGATAGGACAAGGAAGAGGAAGGAAAGATCGCGCGCGATCCATTGCCCGTTGGTTAGGCCTGGTGTTCGCCTGGTGTTGCGCGGCTGTTAGCGCTGATCCGTTTTCCGTGGTTTCTCCGATCAACACCAGGCGGATGCCGGTGCGTCAAACGATGGTGAAAATTGAATATTGAAACATCAGCTATGTCGAGGGACATGTATAAAAATTATGTATTATTAGCTGTACCCGAGTGATTACACAAAAGGAAGAGTACACAGTTACAACAGAATATTACTACATAAGCACAACGAACAATCGATCGAAAATTCCACAGATATTGTTTGATGACGCTCTTACTTTTTCCCCACGACTAATGAAAGAAGGTTGGTTTAAAATTGGAACAATACAGTCTCTACTTACTGTGAAAATCATCATAAATCATTAATCATGTTTCTGGAAATGTAATTGAAATTATTTATATTTACGAAGATCTGTACATGTACTATATTTGTAGTGAACCATAGCAGGAATTACTGCTATCCACCTTTACTCACACAATGCATTACAAATTATTAAACTCGTAATCTGAACATTTTTGGAAAAATGGCACTGTATCAGACGAGTACCGGACATTGCGTTTTATATGTACTCACTGATCTTTACAGACAAAAACACTCAATCTTTTTTTTTTTTAAATTGCTCTCTTTGCTTTGCTAACACTCTTGCTGGTACGTATGAAACGTCGACTGCTTTTGATAGATTGGTTGCAACTTGCACCACGAAATGATCGAGACAACTACATGTAGTGGGTCTTGTATATGACGTAATGAACAAATGGCGGCAAACAAGCGTTCTTTATAATAATTTTACGATATTATTAAAATTTAGTGTTTATTGTATAAAACTTGTTTGTTAAGAGTATGCGATAACAGGTCTGCAACCAGCACTTGTCATTCAAAGTAAAAATCATGAAATTGATCTCTGCAATAATGAATATTAAGAAAGGATTTTCATAATTGTGCTATTCAAATACTAACTCGCCATAGTAGTTAAATGTTTTTTTAGGTCTGTGGAGGTTTTATTTCTCAACTGAATGATGATGGTTTTGATATTTTGTTAAGTCATTCTTTTGTTCCCACAAAGTACACAAATTCTTTAAAAAACAATGTGATTTCCAGATTATTTTTTGTAAGTAAATAAACCAAAGTGAAATGTAAAACTTGAAGATCAAGCATCGATTCTTCACTGCGGAGTGACTACTAGCTATTTAACTTCAAATATTTTAATGTGAAAAGCGCTTATTTAAATTATATTAGGTAAAAAAATATAATTTTTAATTTTAAAAGTATAACATTTAACTAGTATCATTTTTTAAATTTCTTAACGATTCAAACAACTATATTTCGAATCAAAGTTATAAAGGTACAAGATTATTTTCCCCCGCAAAACAACTTCCGAGACCAGAGTGAGTCGACTTTGTGAATGAAGGTTTCATCAGCATTTGCGGTGGCGGTGCAGGAATAGCCATCCTACATTGTTTAGCGACCCCTCCCTCTTCTCGCTAGCTCAGTGACAAATCCGAATGCAAGTAGGATGTTTTAGTGACGTTTCGCATATCCGTTTTTGCACACGTTCCGGAAATCTTCCGCAAAAGATCAGCACACAAGCCATGACGCAGAATCTCTGTATCCTGGAAAGAGAACTGAGCTTCTTCCCATTTATGAGTAAATCTGAGCCATACCTTGTGAAAATATGGGTAAGAAGCAGACTTTGGTTCATGTGACTTCCTAGTACCAGGTCCGCGAACTTCCGGGTTGAGACGATCTGTTTTGACGGTCTGTTTTACCTTTCTATTTCCTTAGAGAATTACTTTGCATCTGCATTGCACATGAAATTGGCCTATTTGTAACATAAATATACCATTTATTTGTTTATTTATTTTTTTATTTATTTGTTTATTTATTTGTTTATTTATTTGTTTATTTATTTATCTATTTATTTACGTCAAAAACCGTTAAAAAACTGGTGGAAATTTGGAAAGAACCCCTCACTTGTTTTCTGCGCCATGCCAGTTTCTCGTAAAAACATACGAAACAAAGGCAGCGAACGTACTGTCATGTACCAAAATAGAAACGTGTAGATTCGTCTGCCGAGAAGAGCGCGAATGTGACGTGTTCGCATTTGCTCACTGGAGAATAACGCTCGGTCCCGCGTGAGGTAGGCCGCTCGTCCGCCGGCGGCGGAAGCGCGTTTCCCTTCCGCGAGCGGAGCGACCGCAGAGGCGGAGGCGGCCTGATTCAGGAGGAAAACTCCAGCCGCGCCGCGGGACAGCGTGCGCTGCGGCTTTTGGAAATTGGGAACCAGGAAGAAAATAAGAGAAATTCCCATTTAAATTGGGGACCGGACCAGAGAAGGGCATACGTAAATTGGGGACCAGAAGAAAACCAGAGATTAGCTCATACGTAAATTGGGGACCGGCCCAGAGATGGGCATACGTAAATTTGGGGACCGACTATGTCATCCCATTCCAGGTAAAAGTGGGAAGGCGCCACTTTCTTTTCGAAGAACATTTTCATAGCCATTGTTTTTAAAACACATCTCCCTTTCCTATTTTCCTGACTTAGGACAAGAATATTTCTTCGTTAATATGGTTTGGTTTTATGCAACTGAATCATTTATTAGTTGAATGAATAGCGTCATTTTGTTATACTAGTTCATGTATTTTCGAATCTGGCAAAATTACGCCTTTATCAATTACATAGGAGATACATAAATGATTAATGGCTTGCATATTTGTGCAGGGTATTGTACAAAGGAAATTCTGCTTATCTTGCCATTGTTATATCCATCCGTTTTGTCCTCTAATATTCCACAACGCTAAAGATGAAATTCGGGCCCTCTTCTACTGCCTTCTTTGCTTTTCATTGTGATATAGGAGTGAGTCAGGAAGATTTTCAATAAGGCACAAGAAAATGCTGGATTGTAGCGCAACGTCGGCGGCCCCCTTAACGCTCTTACCTGCTGAATCAGTCCTTTTCCCTACCTGGGTTGATTTGGTCACCAATTTACATGTAGAAATCGTGTAGAAACTCACATGTAGAACGTAAGTTTTGCAAGAAAAGAAGGGAATATTGGTCCCAATGTAAATGTAAAATTCGTGTAGAAACTTGCATGTAGAATGTAAGTTTCGCGAGGAAAGTAGGGTCGTCAATTTACGTCAGCCGCGCGTTCGTCGACGGTTCGTGCTCGAGTGGATCCCCGGCGGTTTCGCTGTGTCACGGCGCGACGCGACGCGACACGGCGCGGCGGTGCGTGAGCCCAGGCAGGCGGCCTCCGCCCCGCGGTGCGTGGGGGTGAAACTTGTCGCGACCCGCTTTCAAATCGCGGACGGCGTTTGGCTCAATAAAGGAGGATTTCGACGCTGTGGAATTGTGAGGAAGATGAAAGCTTTTTCGATGTGTTTTTCATTGCTCTTCCGTTTGTTTCCTGTTTTACACTTTCTCAGTTTTACACTTTCGACTTGCATGTGCGCAGTCCCTTTATGATAAACCTTTTTAGATTCCTTATTGTTTTACGTATTTACACTGTCATGGGATAGTATTGTAAAACGTCACATAATCACTTTTATGTAGTTTGGCTTCTTAAATACACATTGTGTGTCCAATACTGTCGTGTCTCAACTTTTCCTCGACATCTAGAAGCTTCACGATTTGGGGGGAATACGCTAATTCATTGATTGGTATAATTTTGTATGACGTACTTTTAAAAGATATATTTTTTTTAAAAATATGGGTTTAACCCTCCCAATATAGGTCTTCACAGTCAGATTTGATACTTGTTAATATCCAACCTTTTTACATTTCAAAATCCTTCCAGGCCAAATGGTCGAAAAATAAAATTTTCTTGTCATTTGCAAGACGAAGTAGTTTTTGTGCAAATCCACTTAGTTATGTTCCATAAAGAACATTAGGAGGTAAAATTAAAAATGTCATTAGGTCCGTTCGTCCAAAAGGGTAACAAAGTTAGTTAAATATTCAAAATATCATATTTCGAAAATACTTGAACAATATAAAAAACGAAAGTGTACTCACCAGAAATAGTATAATCTCAGGTTCTCGAAGATCTGTTTTAAAAAAGGAACGGTGTGTTTTCTGAAATATTTTTACAATCTCTGAAATAAAAATATTTTTACTGTTCTAGAAGATAGCATAATCGTCTTAGTATTATGTTTAGGGCTAATTCAAGTAGTAAAGTTTCATGTTACTCTCTCTCTCTCTCTCTCTCTCTCTCTCTATATATATATATATATATATATATATATATATATATAATTATTAATTAATTAAATAATTAATAATTTATTTTTTTGAGGAGGTTGTTTTTTCACGTGTTGTATCAAATGATGACAAGCAAATCTACTTTTCCCCTGACAATGCGTTTTGCAATTAACTCATTTTTTCAGAGTCTTTTCAAATTTGTACAGTATGAAAGTTTATGCTGCACTACTCTTTCGAAGATACATTTTAAATGCCTCCATTTGAAAATTCCTTTCTCGAGTAAGCTTTGTAAATTTATTATAAATAATGAATGTTATGTAACATTGAAAATCAAGCGGCAGTGGCATTAGGGGCATTGATTCATGAATTTCGTGGAGAACTATGAAAGTAATAATGAGGATAATGTTTCTAATATCTTTATTAATATATCCATACGTGAGTCAGACTTATCCTTCAATCGAAACAAAACAACAATTTTAAAATTCCACAATTTCACAATCTTTGTCAAGGTACCATATCAACACGACAGATATTTATTAACTCAGATGTACGGTTTCCTGATACTTGATCGTGTTCACGAGTCATAAAAGAGTATGTCCGTAATAATTACAAAGCGATGCAGGGCAATCCGTCCGTGGCCCGAAACCGGTTTCGATCCCCGACCCGGTGACGTAGAGCCTCCTTGCCGCTGCCTCTTCCGCGCAGCTCATGCCGCCGCCGCCGCCGCCCCCGCTGAACGCCGTGTGCACGGCGTGTGCGCGGCGGCGCGCGCGCTGCCTGCTTCGCCATCGTCGCCGCCGCCGCCGCCCCCGCAGCCTCCGCCGCCGTCGTTCCGTCTTCCGCCGCTGCGCGCGCTCGCGCGTCGACAGGTAGCGCCCGCACACGCACCGCTAGAGCGCGGCAAGTGAAACACGACTCCGCTGCTGCGTGCGCGTGGACGAGGGGGTGGATGTAGTTATCGACAATTTATGGCGTTAGTCCCTTAAGTGTAGTGATTGTCATATCCCGGGAGGTGGCGGCGATTCTCTCTCGCCGGAACGGAAGATTTGTCCTACATGCCAGCTTGCGGAATTTCCACCTCACTGGGTATCACCCCCAGCGGGGACCACCCTAGCTGGGACAAGGTTTCGTTAAATGGTGTACATGTTTGTTATCTCATTATCACTCATCGAAAACGATCAAGGAAATTATGAATAATCACTTCGTTAAATTTATGACATTTTAGTGAGAAACCCGTGTCATAAAGTACTTTCACCTCTCTCATTTCCTAAATGTGATGCATCCTATGGCGACCACTCATTGCTGTAACGTTTGTTTAAATGAAACCTCCTGAAGAAGCACACTATACAGTCCTTTGTCGATTTGCATTACTCATTTACTGAAGTAAATATCTTCATTGCGCAATAAATTTCAATTTTCTAATGTTCAACCTTGCACCATAAGGTGCAAGGTTGCAAGAAGGGTAATGATAGATTTTATTTGTAACTTTTCTCCTATCGTTGACAAGTAGTTGTCACGTCACATTCATCCCTAATTGTAATTAATTAAAACTTTGGTGTCAGTATTAACGAACTGAAATAGATGTTTCACAATGATTTTTATAGATTTTAATTCGTTGAATTAAGGCAAGAAAATTATTTTTTGAGAAAGAGTAAGGCGTTTTTGTATTACCATGTTTTACAAATTAACTTCTAATTACTACTTCACACTTGACCTGCATAAATGTATACAATTGTTTTTTTTTTATTCCAGCCGTTCGTATCGCTTTTACATATTACTTACTTCATTTTGTCTAAGAATATCTTCTAAAATGGCATTTGAACACCTTAATATAATTAGTAATTCTGTACATGTTACTTGTAGAAGTTATCAATTCCCCAGAATTAAATACTGAATTAATAAACAAATAGAAATTCATTCTTCTTTTACGATAATATTTTTATGAATGTTCACTCTTTTATCAGTTTACTGCATTTGTCAGACGTATTACTAATGACTTCAACAACGTTTTTCTACTATGAACAATTCTCCAAATTTATCAGTATACAAATTAGTATTACTTGGAACAACCGTTTTTTACAAGAATGTCATTAATGAATTTTTACCAGGAAGTCATATTCTAACCAAGACTACTTGTAAAAACCACTGATTTGCGAATTCAGTATCTTTTTAATCGTTTAAATGACTGTGATATGTTATCAAGCAGCTATAAAATCATCTGAAAAGCCGACCAACCGATATCAATGATTCATAAAACCGAAATTAAGTAGTAGCATGCATTGATCAATTAAGTATACATACATCATTTTCCGAATCTATAAACTTACAAAAAGATTTTTTCTTGATTGTTTGTCACAGCGTTCCGCTATAGTGAACGTGTATGGGAAACCCAGGTGTAACTTTTCACGTGTGCTTCCAACGCACCGCGTTTCTGACATCCGGGCGGCCGTATTTGGGCGAAGACGTCTGCGAGTGGTCGTCCGGGTGGCTGGCCAGGTCCTCGTCCAGCAGCAGCTCGAAGTTGCCCAGCGCTTCGGGAGCCGGCACCTTGTTCCACCTGACGTCCGGCACGCCGTCCGGCGGCAGCACCACCGACAGGATGTTGTCGATCAGCTTGTTCTTGAGGATGCGGTCGTTGACGGTCGTGGAGGTCAGCGACGGGGACGCGTTCACCTCCACCAGCCACGGCTTCAGTTTGTTGTCGATGATGATGTCGTAGCCGTAACATTCGAAGCAGTGGCGGTCGTTCACCATGACTGGAGCGACGGCTTTGAGCGAGTGCACGATCAGCCAAGAGATGTTGGTGAAGAGACGTTCCGTCACCTCTTTTCCTCGCGTGCTTTCCAGGTACAACCTTAGATTCTGGACGTTTAGTTTACCCCCGTGCATCACGTTGTATTCCCCTCCGTGCTTCTGAACAGACACGTTGGTGAGATGGACGTACATGTTGTCCAGTTCTTGGATACTCGTGTCGTATTTTACTGTGCAGAAACGGCAGAAACCCAACTTGAAGAGGTATGCTTTTAAAGGTCTAAAGGATGTTATTAACACGTACAATCGAAGATCAAATTTCTTGCCGCCAATGAGAAGAGGATTGTCGATGTATCTCGATATTACATAAGATTCCTTCACTAAGGTCGGATTGAAAGGTGTTTTACTCTCCTTAGACCAGCGCTTCAATTTTGATAATTTGTTAATAAGAAATATTCCAGCTCCTTGGGACTTCCCACATGGTTTCATTATCCACGTGCTCTGCGGACTCTTCCTGTATTCTTCAACAAACATGTTGTAGTCAGCTGGTAATACAAAGGTCACGGGAATAAAATCAAGATGAATGTATCGCAAAGGATTATCTCCCTTTTCAGCCAAAGGATCTTTTTCACGTTCCAGTTCTTTGCGGTAACGTTTGATGTTTTTCACTAGCAGATCTTTTCTTGTAAGTTCATAATGATTCGGAAAATGGTTGATAGTTTGGTTGTCATTCATACGATATCCACTTTCTACGCTGAAGAGGTTCCTGCAAGTTTGCGTTCCGGCCCAATAGAAGTTCCATTCTTCATCTGGAGCAACTTGAGTCCAACCACGTTTCTCGAAATTACACACTAAAACGGACTTATCCAAATCCGTGCAAAATGTGACCTTCATCTTAAAAATACAACGAACCCTTTTGAAAGCAGTAATGTAACTTGGAAAACTGCGATATTATTTTTCTCTACTTGACACTTTAACGATGTGTTCTATGTTTACAAAATTATCTTTGGCACACAGTTTCCTGAATAAACATTTAGATTGCTCAGTTGTTTCTTTGATTGCAGACGTCATAAACAAACAGTTCGAAGATGTGGCATTAACCTAGTGGAAAAACAAAACAAAATGCATCACTTGCAATGATCACCACAATACAATAGTAAATACAAAAAAACGCAAACTTACTACGAACAATTAGAGGACAATGAAAACAAAGAATTTGGAATATTTCCCTTTTTGGCTTCATTTCCAAAGTTTCACTCACTCAAGTAATGGACATGAGGAAAATGTTTACATGGGTACCATGGTGATGAATTTAAAGTATAATAAAGGATGTGGAATATTGGACTCATAAATATAATACATTTTTAGAATTTCCTTTCTCTCACATGAGACATTGTCATCAAGAGATTTTAATGGAATAATGTGGGTAAAATATTCAACACCAACTCTACAAATTTGTCTATGACACAAGAAGGCAAAAAAATTATTTTTTTGAAAATATTTGAGGGCGACAGAATGAAACAACTTTAAAAGCAGACATTTTTATAACGGATATTCAAACAAAAAAATGTGTTTTAAGATCTATACTTAAGGAAACAAATAATAGTGATATCTCTGATGAAAAATTATTTTTTTTCTTAAAGGTAGTTAAAATATAACACTTCATTTTCTGACCTGAGCTCAAAAAATAATTATATGAGTTGTCATCGCCAACAATATTGTTTATTACAATAGCAACTTCCGATGGCTTAGCGGTCATCATTAGTTTTCTGCTGAATGGAAGCCACAAAACGACTACAACGTGGTACGAGTACTACGGCGTAGTAGAAACGAGTAGTCGATTTGTGGTTTCCATACAGCAGAAAACTGATGCTGACGGCTAAGCAATCGAAAGTTGATATTATAATAAACAATATTGTTGGCAATGACAACTCATATAATTATTTCATTGTAAATGCCAACGATAACCACAATACCAACATACTAAGCTGAAGAACCTTAGAAGTATTATTTCGTCGGATTCAAATTATGAGATAGTATTTCATTCCATTTGAAAGCATTACTTTCACGACAAAACAGAGAACACGTCCCGATTTGTGTGCAGCAGAATTGCTTGAGCAGAGCACGTCGCAGCAGCAGCAATACTTCCCGGGCATTGCGCCGCCGGGATATCGCGGGGCCGGCGCGAAGACCCTCATTGTCCGCGGCGGGGCGGGGGGGGGGGGGCAGGGGCGCACCGGAAGTGGCCGTGGGCGAGGGGGCCGTCGAGAAGAGAGCGACGGGGAGGAGCATAAAGGGCTGGCGGGCCGGAGGCGGCCAACGGAAGGGCCGAGGTGAAGGGCCGAACCCGCCCGGTTTCGCATAGTAGCGCGAAGCGAGTTACCTGGTGTTGAGAGAAGGGTCTCCGCTAATGGCGACCCCAGGTGTGCACTTCGCCTTCTTTGGGGTTCGAATGGAGTGTGTGTTGTGAAAATGATGGGTTGTAATGTAGTAGGTTCGTCAATATCATGCAGTGCATATGGAATATCTTCAAAATGTTTAAATTCTGATACGAAAAGTTCGAAGCACAGAATGTGATTGCAGAATGGAAAAGTGTAAAGTAAACAGTTGATCAGATCTAAAAACTGAACCTCTAGTTGCTCATGATCATGGTGTTAATGCGATCTTCTCCCCCATACGTCACATACATTTTTACTTTTTTTTACTAAATAAATCTAATTTAAGTAAATCTAATCATTCTTAACTGGCTTTTCTTCTTCCTGCTAGTTTTATGCAGCAAGAAATTTTCAGAAATTCAATAAAAATTTTATGACACGAATTATTAGCAAAAATTGAAAGAAAATTCAACTCGTACTGTTTTACTCTTAAGTTATTCAATAACTGCATATTATAGTATACACATTCATTTTATTAGCAATTCAGAGGAACTAAATATTAAAATGCCAACCATTTTACGACCAACAATCGAACCAATTCTGAGACTGATCTTAATTTCTCATAATACATATGTCGCGCAACCTCGAATAAAACGGGTGAGCGATTATAAAAAGCAGATCCGGAAAGCTCTTAAGACACTAATGATTCCGACGAAATAACGGACATTCTGTATAAAAAAAAAATAAACCTCCCGGACGCACACAGCCGAAGCCGGTCCCAAGGTTGCGCAATGTTTACCAGCCGTTTCCATCTTCGCAACCCGCGTCGGGGCGCCGTGCCTTGGCAGTGCGTATTTTGCACGCGGATGCGGATCTGGAGAAAGTTGAATGGGCGGCGCGCGCCAGGCGCCTTCTGAGAAATGCGCGGCCGTTCCTGCGAGCAGGTGGCGCGTACGCGGAGCGTTCATCATACTTTCCATGGAGAGAGGTTGACCCGAGGCCCATGACGTCATCACTGAAACGGTTCTTCTCGTGGTAACATCCACGTGAAGAGCCATAACGGCCAGGCTCTTCGTAAAGTAGTTGTTGGAAGGTCTACGCTGTGTCATTGAAAGTGTTTGGTTTCTCTAATGTGCGTTCCTAGAAATGCGGTAGTTGTACTTTCAGGGAAACTAAGTCTTCAGAAGATACTTTCTGTAATTTTTACAGTAAATGAAATAAATATCCAATTTCGGAGTAATTTTTTAGGTGTTTTATTATTATTTTTTACTTTGTGCTGAATACTTATTTTGCACAGCAACCTAATGGTTGTGTTAATTATTATCAAAATACGATGCAGCTTCATTTTATATTTTTGGACCCATGTGATGTTCATACGGATACTTAATCTCGTACATCACATCTGTGTAGAATATGTGTATCCCCAAGGTTATATAGAGTGACTCGAAGAAATAATGATAAAGTATTGTTGAACACATTAATTTCATACTTCAAGGATATTTTGAAAGTGGGTTTGTATATGACAAACATTGGTGATAAATGTGTTCCATTCTCACAAAAAAATTCGTTTACTTTATATCGAAACATTTCATCGCAAAATTAATGTTTTTGTTCTATAATTTATTTCTGAACGTTTACCCTCCCCAAAAATTGTATGAATAAAAACAGAAGATTATTGTCTTGAACTATCACGAACTGATTCTTGTTTGAGGAAGAATGAGAAGTGTGCCGTAAATACAACTAGCATTACTAGCATATTTGCGAGTGTTCAATGTTCAAGAACGTTCTGTTAAATAATTAATATATTGTTTCAAATTAACAGTTTTTACAGAAACGTGCATCAAAGCAATAGAGGCAGGTTCATGGTTCGTGCTCTGTCAGTTTAAACGTAAAAGGGAAAGAGCGTTCTCGCAGTCTGTGAACTCAATCAGACTTCGTCTCCTGCCTGTCTAGGCTCGGGTGCCTGCTCTACCCGGAAGGCTACGATGCACTTCCACGAAGGACGCCGCCGCCGCCGCCACCCTTCCACTTCGCCAGCTCCTCCGTCATCGTCGCCGCTTCCGCCAGAAACCAAGTTCTTACCTCCGAAACTTCCTTCATCGCCCCCAGTGTTTACTGCCAGAACCCCATCGTCCGTAGCTTTTCCCTTTCCCGAATAATTGCCACAGTCACCGATTTGTTTACTTTATTACCTTAACTGTTTCTACCACATTTTCCGTGCGGCCCATTGCCATTCCTGCCATGTTTAGTCACCTCTGTTGTCCGTTCTTGCCCAGATCCAGCAACACCATGGCAAATTTTCATTATTTTAATGCCTACACCATTCCTTCAATTTTTCCACCGTTTCTCTTCCTTCGCCGTTTCCGTCATACACACTCTTCTACATCGTCTCTCTCTCTCTCTCTCTCTCTCTCTCTCTCTCTCTCTCTCATTCACTCACTCACTCACTCACTCACTCACTCATGCATAACTCAGTTTCCTTTTATATACCTTCCAATGTAATATTTTCTTTTCAAAATTCATTGCTCTCAGCCTTCCATCCGATACCGTTTCCGTAGTTCTCTCGTCATCAACTTTTCCCTTCCTCTACAGCCACTCCTCCAACTATATCGCGTCTATCCTCTGGTTTAATTATAGTAGCTTCTGACGTTCTATCAACTGAGACGCGGATATCAAAGTGGGAGCTTCAATACGAAAAATTAAGCCGTATCGAAACTTTCAACTGGATGATAGCGTCCGTCTGATAAAAAGTCACAAGCACAATATTTCAATCGGACTATAACACCGCCTCCACCTGCTGCAGCATCACTCCAATCACTGTTGCTACGCCCTCCCGCGACACTGCGCCGCCATCTCCCACATCATCTGCCTTGTCTCTCTCGCCACCGCCACCGCCGCCGCCGCCGCCATCGCCTCCGTCTCCTCCTGCGCCTTCGCCGCCACCTCCGCCACCGCCGCCGCTACCGCCGCCCGCGCGCAGCAAAAGTGTGTCGGTGGGACTTGCAGCCAGACGCTTCCCCCTCCCCGCTGCCGCCGCCAGCTGCTGGACCAGGCGAGCGGAGGCTGCGCGGCCCCCACCGCCGCGCCACGCGCGTGCCCCTCGCGGGCCCCCGGGCCGGGCCGGACGCGCAAGTCCCGACTTGTCGGAGCGGCGGGCGCGCGGGCGCGGGCTTGCGAGGGCGCCTGTGCGGGCGAGACGGGAAGACACCGGAAGTGTCGTGAAAGCCTGCTCCCCCTCCCCCTCCCCTCGCCCCTCGCGTTTACGCGCGTCGCGTGCGGGATGAGAGCGGCCCAGGAGGACTGGCTGAAGCAATAATGTGCTTCTTACGCACCCTGAATGTGGGAGTGTGTATTCATTCTGAATTATGCTCTCACGCCGCTATGGACTTTTCGAGGAAGTTCGTACAGGAAGTAAGAAAGTACCTTCCATCCGTAGAGAGTGTTCAATATTATATATTTTCCTGTGACATTTGCAGCATATAATTATGACATGCTATACAACATTCACAGCCATGTTTAATATGAATTTTGAATAAATTCATACCTTAAGTACATTAAAATAGTAGCAAAAACATTATTTTAACTCCAACACATAAACAATGTACAAAGAACATGAACTCTTTAATTCCCATTGTCAATCTCTAGCACACTATCACTTAACCAATCTCCACACCGAAATGGGTAACGATTTTTACTTTTTGCTATTATTACGTCGAATTCAACACTAATATGGAATCATTCCACTTTCTTATCTTATGGTTATTTTGTTTTTGTAAAACAATTGGTTACTCGGTGATATAGGCAAAAATATTATTCAAATATATCCTGAAATAAAATAGTATGTTATTATATTCATTTTTCGACTAGGCCATCGGATTATTGTTCAGTTTTTTGGTAGTGTAGATGTTTCAATAAATTGATATTTTCAGATTTGCGTTTCAGTAATGAAGTTGTCTCAATCGTTCTAGCATTTCTTAAAAATATTTAACTAATTGTCAGTAATAATCATTTGCGTATATGAGGGTATGAATATGGAAGTCTATACAGGTCAATTCCCTGCAATGTGTCCTAAATACTTGCGTCTGCGAGTTAATGTTCTCTTTTAGAGTGCGGATATTCATCTAAAACGATTTCCACTCTATTTTGAAAGTAGGGAGATTGTGTCTAAAACGTCTAGTTGTTATTGTAGATATATTTCAGCTACGCAAGCATCGCTGTTTCGCAAAGTGTCGAATAATAGCGCTTTATAAAATGTGCAAAACCTTACGCAATAGGTCATGGGCGGAGGTGGGTCCTCCAGCTATTCTTAGCCCTGAACATCGCCACGCCAGCTCAACTTGTCGAGACACGCCGCTCCACGGCCTTGTCCCTGGACTTCGCGATTATTTCGAAGCAAAAGAGACTGAACGGTCTTTCTTTCATTCGGCAATGCTTAACGGGCAATTATAAGATAGTACAAATGGATGTATCCATGGTGAAAAACGATCAGCTGGAAAAAATAAAAATTTCATTAAAACAAGGGTGTTGAATAGTTGTCTTAACGTGAAAAGAACGTGCATAAAAAGATTCTGTCCCTCGGGATTTCCATTGGCATTTAATAAGAATTGTTGGAAGAATTTCTTTCTTTAAAATATAATAGTGTCAGAGATGTTTCATCTCATAAAAAAATATATTAGTGACACTGACCAACAGTTATCATTGCGAGATTTCAATGTAAATTAATCGCCAAGTTACGTAAGCTAGATTCGTTAAGAGCTTCGGAGATTTATTCGTGAATTCAGAAAGTTATTTAGAGAAACTGAAATATTACAGAGCTATTTAACAGAAAAACTGGAATGTTTGATTTCTTCTTCTAGAATATAATGCAAATAATTTGTAGTCGGAGGTCTCAGGAACTAAAACATCTCTTCTGGAGAGAAGATAGTAAATCAGAAATGGGGCCAATAGTAGAGAATTTTCTTCCGCCAAGAATAATTGGCCTCTTGTACCAACCTCCACAGATTCGATCTCAAGGCTCAGGGTCGCCGGTCCGGATGGCAGAGATGACAGTAGTCCTGAAGGCAGTAGTGCCGCAGTATGGCGGTAGCGGTCTCGAACCGCAGGATCGCGAGTTCGAGACCCGCTTGGGGCATGGTAAAAAAATAATAAATAAATAAATAAATAAATAAATAAATAAATAAATAAATAAATAAATAAATAAATAAATAAATAAATAAATAAATAAATAAATAAATAAATAAATAAATAAAAAATAAATTTTAAAAAAAGAAATCAGTGCCGTGTTCACCAAGAACTTACTCACTGTGTGCCGCACATAGTACGTCCGATTCGCTCGCCAACTCGTTCATCATTCTACTTTTTCCACATTCTTAATTCACCGAGCGCCATTGCGGTCACGACCGACACCAATGCCAGCGCGAACATGTCGCCGCCACCACTGGAGGTTCGGACCGGCTTAGGTGCTCAGGGCATCGATTGATGTCACTACAGTGCCTCTAACCTGAAGGGGAAAGCTAATTGCCGCGTCCTCTGATCGGCAGTTTTCCGTGGGTTGTACGAACAACACTAGGCGAATTCCGGAACAGAACCCTAACAAATGGTCGACGGACAGTTCGCGGTCTTTCCTTCATCTTCCTTGTGCTATCCTCGCCCCATACTTACACACACGTACACTACAATGCACGTCCACAGATGCCGGGAGACCGGTCGAAAATTTAGAGCTTGTCCCGGCTGGGGCGATGACCCGCTGGTGGGAGATACCTGGTTGAGAAAAACAGCCGCCAATCAATGTGTAGGTCGGCGCCGGACCTCGCCATCCAACTGGGGATGAGCACCACTACCTCCCGCGATAAAACCACTACACTTATGGAACTAATGACCTTAGCAGACGCGCAGACCTATTCAATGAACTGGAGGTGTGGATGCCAGAAAATTACCGCGTCAAATGGTGACTTGAAGTGAGCAGGAAATGAGAAGTAAGGAGGAGTGAGGTACAGATCAGTTTTACAAATACGTAACAATGTACACCCCCGACCGGCCGAGGTCAAACAAGTAAATTACTCATTTATTGCCGGGAAAATCAAAACTAAGAGTATAAAAAAAGCACAAAAACATGCGATGAAGCTTCATTGGCGCCTCATATCGATTGCGACCTTTTTGGTATGCCATCTCGACACCTATCAATACATCACATCTTGGCACTCGTCAATATATGTAAATCTATGTGGAAAATCAATTGTTTTAAGCGCGTATTTATTTAATTTATACAATTTCTCGCTTTGATTTACTGCAATTAACCCTAGTTGAACAGACAAGTTGCCCATACATTAAGTGATATAATTTACAAGATCTGATTTTTATACATTTCCTCAGGACATGTAAAATCCAATTCGCAACACGTTCGCATATTTTGCACGGGTCCATTCCATATGATTTATTATGATTCAGTCCTGTCACTGAATTTGTGCTCAGTAAAACACTACTATTTAATGTAATTCATTAGAGCTTTCTTTTAGCCATTGCCAATATTACCCTACAAGTTTAATTCTTCAACCCTATTTTTTCATTTTTTTTTTTTTTTAATTGAAGGTCGCATCAACTTCTAGGTCATAAGCGACCACTATTGCTTGTAACGGTATGGTAACTGTCAGAATGACACGATATGATAATGATAGGAGCTGAAAGGACGAACACAATACAACCATGTCAGAGACGGGATTCCTTTGGTACGAGATCACCACTGAACTACTGCCTCAGCGATCTCGGCCATCCGGACCGGCATTTGAATATTGTTATAATAATTATTTGCAAATTTTGTAGACAACTTTTTCTGTGTTATGTTCACCGGAGGCTGCATTTTCGTTTCGTTTTGACACCCCCGAGCGCCGCCGTCCCTGTCCCCGGCGCGAAGCAGGCCACCGCCATCACCCGAGCCACCGCGGCGCTGCAGGTAGCCGCACGGGGGCCGCCGCAGCATCGCGGCGTTCGCACTGCGCCCGCGTGGAAAGCGGCGCGCCGCGTCGCGAAGGTGACTCAGGCGCTGGCGGATGAATGACTGCGCCCGCGGCTGAATGACGGCGCCCGAGAGGCCTCTGGAATGCGAGGGAGCCGCGCCGCGCCGCGCCGTCAATGGGCGGCGGCGGCGGCCGCGGACGCGCTGGTGGCGGTGGCAACGGCAACGGCAGTGGCAGTGGCAGTGGCAGTGGCAGTGGCAGTGGCAGTGGCAGTGGCAGTGACGATGGCGCTGACGGCGGCGGTTTTGGCGACGGGGGTGGCGGTGGCGGTGGAAGTGACGGTGGTAGTGGCGGTGGCGACGGCAGTGAGGTGACGGTGACGGCAATGGCTGCGGCGGACATTTTGGCGACGGTGGTGGCGGTGGCGGCAGCGGCGATGGCAGTGGCGGTGGCAACGGCAGTGGCGGAGGAGGTGGCGCGGCGGCGGACGAGGCCGAGTGAATGGGGCAGAACTAGATGAATGGAACCGCGAGCCGCTCGCCTGCGGGAGGAGTGTGGACCTCGCGCGGAATGGCCGTGCGCTGCTAATTTTCGCTTTGTGCGCCATGTGCTCGGACGAAGGGAGCGCAAACGTTCGGGGACGGGAAGGAAAATATACGCCAGATTTTGATGGCCATAATCTCTTCGGCGAAAAATCGGTTTGAATGCTACGGCTTTCCTTGTTCCTACTGCCGCCCAGAATCAAATTTGTGAGATCCTTGTTATTGTAGTGGAAGGTTTTACAGCTAAACGTTGATTTTCTGTATTTTGAATATTGCATAATGCATGTGAGCCACGCACATTCCTGAATTGTACTAGAGAGGCGTTTTACAACATGGCTTATAAATGAAATGTTATTTCTGATTTCATTCGAACATTTAATATTCGATTGGAATGTAACATATTGACTATACCGTATGCTTGTTAGTAAATAAGCTAAGTGTGAATTGTTACATCAGTATTTACAGTAAGATTGGAGCAAACACGAAACCTGTATTCGTAGCAGATTTTCGAACATTCCTTTCCGGGTCCTTGCAAAACAAGCGAGTCCGCTCCACGCGTTTTCGCGTAAGGGGGCCAGTGACCCCGTGAGCCACACATTCGCAGAGTGACAGGGTGCCGCCACCGCTGCCGCCTCCACCGCCACCATCGCCGCCCCGCCACTACCACCACCACCACCACCACCACCACCACCACCACCACCACCACCACCACCACCACCACCACCACCACTAAACCACCGCCGAAGCCACCGCCGCCATCGCCGCCGCCACCGCCACCGCCATCGCCGTCGCCGTCGCCGTCGCCGCCACCGCCACCGCCCCCACCGCTGCCGCCATCACCGCCATAGCCACCGCCGCCGCCGTCGCGCTGCGCACTGCGGCGTATGAATATGGAAGAGGAGGGGCTGCGGTGGCGGTGGCGGTGGCCAAACGTAGCGGGGCGCGTAGCTTCGCGGAAAGGGCGCGTGGCGTCCCCAGCGCACCCGGACCCCCGGCGCTCGAGTAAGCTGGCGGGAGCATCCTCCTCGACGCGTAAGCGCCGCCGCTGAGGTAACATCCTCGTCGCATAAGCGCCGTTGCTTCCGTCTCCCCTTTTGAAGGAACGCTGGAAAGATGACCAGCATAAACGCCACTGAAACGTAAGGAAGGTTCAAGAAAATTTCGTTGCAAGCTTCAATATTGCAATTCACTGTAATTCTATACTCACGGAATTTCGCAATTATACGAGCAACACTAAAATTTCAGTTTTGTACAGCGTTAATAGCGTTATTCTTATAAAGGCAAAATGAGTTATGGAGAAAAATAAAATTTTATATTTACTCTGACTGATAATACGTCCGCCGTGGATATCAATCCTCCATTAAAATATTCTTACATGTTAACTTTTATTTAAAAAATATGATTGACGGGCATCATTACACCATATACCACATAATACCTCATATTGCTTTCGATATTTCGAAAAAATAATTATAACTAACACTGATAAAATTCATCTATCAAATGTTTGATTTTATATCTTTGTTGCATTTATAATAAAGCGCTTTAATCTGAGGCAGTACTTATCTTTACAGTAGAGTAAATTCTTATCACCAATATTTTTGTGAGCTCCTACAAATCTCATCATCCAGGGTCTTTTTATTGTAATTTATTAATTACAAATTTTCCTACTCATATGCTGAAGCATTTCTAGGGAGTTTCAATGTAAAACATATTTTTTACAAAACAAATAATTTGAACATTAGTAGTAAATTTTAAGCGGAATATAATAATTTTCTTCCTGTAGACTTTAATTTTTTTTTTAAATAAAAGAATATTTATAAAACAAGTAGTTGAAGTGAAGAGAAAAAATAAAAGTAATTCAAAATAACTAACTGAAATAATATTGAGTAAGATTAAATATATAATTTATAATAATTTTCTTCGATTATTCTCCAGGATAAAGTCGAAAGAAAAAAGACTTCCGCTAGAAACTTGAAATGAGGAAATGTGGCTTAGAAATATTATTGGATTCTAGTGTATTTTGTCTCCAATTTAGTTACTACACTAGTTTGTTTTTAATACGATGTTGTTGACAATAAATTTTTATTCTCTTCTTGTTCATGAGCTACACACTTACCTTATAGAAACAAGTTTCAGTTGCTGTGAAGGAAGTTTCGGTAATGCTATTTGTTTAATAATACATTTCGACGAAACAATGAAAAAATTGGGACTAAATAACAGAGTTTGTCCAGATTAGTATCGTATGTGATGTACTGTTGAAATTAATTCATTCGTACTAGTCTAACTACATCATCAATTCTCTTAAATTATATATTCCAGAGATTGCAGGTGTGCAATCGCTAGATGCGTAATACGATAGCTACAAAGAATATTATGACTTAATTTTAGTAATTCATGGGCGTATATTTTCAATGTTTCAAATTAAACAACTAAACTTGGAGGGGGAGATTAAAATCTCAAAATCTACTAAAAAGATAATTTTATCTATTGAAAATCATAAAAAGGGGCTGTAGAAAAATTTAAAATGTATTTAATTCCCGATCAACTTTATATTTATTATACAAGTAGCATAATTATTATAATGTATTTATTATTAAAATTTAATAGATTATATTTGCTGTTAAATAGCAAATGTAACCTCTTTCTCTCCGAAATTTGCAATAATTTTATGGTACTTCTGATCTTATTGATTTGAAGAAAACAATTGTTATTAAAAAAGTGTTGCAGATTGTAGGGGAAATAATATTGTGAGCAACAAACTTCTCGTCCTGGAACGCCAGTTTAATATTCCTTCTGTGAAGTAATGATAAGGAACATTAATTAATTCTGCTTAGTAGAATGACTATTCGTCTTTCGTTATCCTCTCAGCGACCGGCACACAAATTGGGCGTGATCTCTCGTCCCGAAAACGAACCGGCCCGCCAGGCGCCTGGCGACCTTCCAGCGAGGGTCGAGGAAAAGGACCGTAGGCCTACGAGCGCCCCAAGAGCAAAACACTCCCAAGTATTTATTGCTTTTCTCAGGCTCATCACTTAGTGGCAACGAGATTAGCAAGACTGCTCATTCCACAGCCGCGGTCTGCTCAGTGGAGAATCAGATCTGGGATATCAGGGCGTCTTTCGGCGATGAATGCGTCTGCCTGAAAATGTTTACCTTCAATAATGATACAACGCATGACTTCGAGCTTGTCCTTGAATTTTGGTGAAACTTATTTAGTTAATTATTGTTCAATGATAAAAATATCCTAACCGTTCTTCAAGGAATAATACTATACGAGTTATAAGTATTGGAAGTAGTATAAATACAAATTATATGTGATATAGAACATACCAGATAATTGAGACCACGTTGGCTCAGTGGTAGGGCGCTGGCTTCCTGACCTGAAAGAAGCAGCATAAGTCATAGAGCGAATCATGGATAAATCTGGAATCTTATCAGGTGATTTCCGTTCAGACCTGCTCTGGGATTGACTGAACCTTCTTGTCAAGAGGGTGTTTGCTAGGGTAGCGGTGGCCGGAGCGTTGTGCTCGCCACACAACCTCCTCCTTATGCCGACACCGAGGAATAAGTGCATCTTTACACCTCATATCTACATCTCCTTGACATCGCTCTTGGAACATATCGTCCTGGTTGCAATCGCACGGGAACGGCTTTACCTTCTGCCGTAGGACTAGACAATTGTTTCAGAAAGGTATAAATCAATTGTAGAGAATATTAGGCTACCTTGATGTTGATCTGCGAATCACCGATCGTAATATAACGCTATTATAACAATATGTAATGCACGTCAACAGTTTCTGAGAGTTACGACGTATGACGACAGAAAACACAGGACTGTCTGCTGAGCCAACACCGCCGTCTGTTGCGAAATGGAGAACAAACGAGCCGCGGATGCGCGTTCGATTGCCGCGCTAGGAGACGCCTCGCTCCCAAACGCACTCCCCCGCGCGGCGCACGCGACCGATCCAAAGTCCATTGACGCGGCGGCGGCAGGTGGAGCCGCGGCGGCGGCTGCATCAGCGGCGCCTTGAACGCGTTGCGCAACGTTACACGAGCGAGGCGCGCGTCTATCGGCCCGGACGCGCGCTCGCCGGCCCGCTTTCGGCGCGCCGCTTGGCGCAGTGCCAGACGCGCGGCGGCTGCGGCGCCGGCCGCCCGACCCCTTCCGCCACTGGACGACGCACTCACCCCGCCCACGCCCCGCCCACGCCCAGCACGCGACTCGCCCACGACCCGCCCACGACCCGCCCACGCCTCGCCAACGCCCCGCCCACGACCCGCCCACGACCCGCCCACGCCTCGCCAACGCCCCACCCACGACCCGCCCACGACCCGCCCACGCCTCGCCCTCGCCCGCCCGCACCCCGCCCTCACCCCGCCCTCACCCCGCCCTCACCCCGCCCTCACCCCGCCCTCGCCCCGCCCTCACCCCGCCCTCACCCCGCCTTCGCCCCGCCTTCGCCCCGCCCCGCCCTCGCCGCCCTCGCCCCGCCCTCGTTCCACCCTCACCCGCCCTCACTCGCCCTCGCCCCGCCGCCCGAGCCACCCTTGCTTCCTATTGTGCTCCTGTGCTCTCGTACCCTTTGCGCCCCGACGTCCTTGCGGCCCTCCGTGCCCGTTGGGTGGGCCTACCTACTCTAATCTCCGCCCCATGCCAAGTTACTCCCTCGCTCCTTCACATCCCTCGTTGACGTTACCATCCCGCCGTTCCTCTCGGTCCACCAGGGCGTAACAAGCCGACATGCGGAGAATCCCCGCGACGGAAGCGAACACAGAAGTATTCCAAGCTATGGGCAACGTTTTATCAAATTGTTTAAATTATTCGAAATATTTGAGTTATTTTCAGCAAGGCCGGGAAATGGGTGGAGTGGGCTGAGCATGCCATTCGAAAAGAGAATGTGGAGGATGTAGTGAAAGAAAACGCCAAATCTCTAGTGAAATCGCTGGCATGGGAAGAGATAATCTTAAAGCGGCGAGAGAACAGAGATTGGAGGGGAGGGGGGAACAGAAAGATTGACTACAGGATTACACTATAGAAGAATTTTAATTACGCAATACTTACGTAAATGTTACTTATATTTGGTATAGTTTATTGCTAGGTAATACTATTACTGTCGATACTAACGATAATTTCAAGTGTAATTGGCGAGACAAATAATGTACATACGAATCGCGAATGAAATCAGTAATCACATTACTCCACGAATGAAAATATAACTATAACCTGATATGTCAGGAAGTCCTTTAAAACATTAATACTTACGTTGAAACTTCTCAATTGAAAGTGAGTAAAAAAATCTCATAACAAATAAATAAATGATTTTTCATGATAGTTTTTTTATCAATGACTTGATAATATTTCATAGAATTAATAATTAACCAAAACAGAAAAACACAAAAGTGTGTGAAATTAACCCAAATTACTTTCTGACATTATTAGAATGTACAATTGTTAATAATTTACTTATTGAAATTATAAATGTTTTGCTGCACTTTCTTGCGAAACGAACCTAATGGCCTTACTCCACGTAAAACTGTCTGAACTGCTTCCAAACACATTTTCTGTATCTTTCATAATTAATTGTCGTTGACAATATAATATTCCCATTAATTTCTTCAGAATACTCTATGAAATCATTTGGCAGCATCCATACTTTAATTACGCGCACATAAAATGCGGTTAGAATGTATCCCTGTCTTGTCAAACCGTGTGTGGCCGCAAGAAGAGTTTAGTTTTGCTGGTAAACTTAAGCAAATGAAATAATCTGGTTTTGAAAGCAAACATCTAAATTAGTCAGTCCTTATTAAACTAGATACAGATCATATGAATGGGTGAAAACCAGAAGGGTATAAGCGACATTTTATAAATTCGTGGAAATCTGTTTATTTAAGTCAATATTTCTGTAAAATTTGGTGCTTTGTTTCATAAATAAAACCACGGCATTTCAATTGTTCATTAAAACCACTAAAACACTAAGGAACAGAAATATAACCTAAAATAAACCCGTTTTTTCTCTGAATTTATAAGATGTCACTTATTCCATTCTAGTTTTCACCTATTCACATACAGTGCTGGCTGGACCGAAAGGTACTTAAATATCCAAGAGTTAGGGTAAATCGGTGTTACCATTTGTGAAGCCACTAGACAATATTTGAGGAAAGCAATCAGAACCTACAATTCATCAGCCCAGCTCTAATTACAACGTGCAACTTATCTTGCATTATTAACATTTCTTGCACAAAATTCATGACCATACCACATTCAGTTATAGGACAGAATTCCCCACAACTATTATGCAACTAACATGCCAGGCAATTGTGGCATGAATGAAGTCAGTTGAGTAATGAACATGTTTCAACTCAAAAGAGCGTAACGCACACGCATCATTAATCCTCCCATAAATTGACGCCGAAATAAAGTCTGCATTCCTCAATCCGATCTCTCAGCTCATATAACAATAACTCAGTCGGCGGAATGACCAGTAAACACGCAGTCGAATTCCTCGTTCACAGAGCTCATTAAACGCGGATAAAATAGCGCCCCTCGCCGCTAAGATTCTTGGGGGAAACCAAAAGAGCAGCACAAAAAGGGCGGCGGGGGCGAGACAGTGCGTCAGGATTTGTGTCTGGCCTAATCCACGGGAACGAGCGGGAGGGGGGGGGAACAGTGGCGTGCCGCGCGGGAAATGCCGGGAACGCCGCTCCGGAAGTCCTCAAATATCCGGTGGAGATTTCCGTGGAGGAGAATATTTTCTCGGATTTTTTTCCCTCTTTCGGCGTTTCTTTTCTGGTTGGTCACGGTTTAGAGCGAGGGAGAGTGATGTTATCTTAAATTTGGGGTTGGGTTTGCGGGGAACTGGCTGTAGTAGGCGATACAGACCAACAATATTGTTACGAGCGATGGGGTATCACGTGGTGATTCATAGTTTTGTTTCTGTCTCGTGTCTGTGGGGAATTTGAAAGGATCAAATTTCAACTTTCAATGTCACGGTCGCACAATGAAAAAGTCGAAAAATGGGAGCTGGAAAACAGTGTACTATATAAGGCAATTTGGGAATCAACGTTATTAGTGCAGCAGAAAAATGTGTTTCGGCAAATTTACTGTTTTAAATCGTTATCAGAGTTAACGGTTCCTCGCTGGAAGATGATGTAAGGGAGATGAAAAGTTTCATGATATGAACTCACAATTTTGGTGTTGGGTAAAGGTTATTCGATAATAAATCAAGAATTTTAAAAACGTATGCTTTTCATTGCATTTAGTAAAATTTGGAACACTAAGTAGTATAGAAAAAATGTTAAATGGTGTGTGAAAAATTGGGAATATAAAACAATGGATTGTGTAAATGTTTTGAGAATGTGAAGAAAAGTTAAATAAAAAATTTGAGAATTCAAAATTCAATGATGAAAATTGATTAACGCAATGATTTGTGAGTCTAAAGGCAATTTCTAAGAAATGTTAGTTAAACGTACTAACCATAGGTTGTTAATTTCTGTATTTTTACCTTTCTAAAGGTTTTTTAACCTTGTTTCCCTTTGATTAACAATGTTTACCTGTTATGTTCAAACAATTCATCTGGTTAAATTGGGAAACTTCATATCACAGAATTCTCTTTCTGACATTAAAAACATTATTTACATTTCGGAATTAATGCCACTTGAATACGGAGTCCCGCAAGTTTACATTTTGGCACTATTACTTTTCCTCTTTTACGTGAATGATATGCCTTCTTTGTTAGAGAAGGAAAGAGTACACTCTTTATAGATGCCACTAATCTGTTTACGAAAGAATAATAAAAAAAGAGTTGATCGCATATTGGTTATATTATTATAAGCTCTTAGTAAATAATGGAATAACTGTTTTGATGCAAATCTGTTGAGTAGAAATGCATGATCACTTTCTCATGCAAGTAACAACACGCCATCATCAGAGAGAAAACTTACATTTTTTGTTTATTTTACTACCCCAAGTAACCTAAACCTCTCGCAAAGTACACAACACTCTGTGCGTGTCTACATCCTCGCCTGAAGTATGTCATGGTATTGTGTCGAAACACATCGTACATAATCGAAAACTGTGAGAGAGTGGACCAGTGAGAATGGATGATAAATTCATTGCCATGTATAACGATGAAGGGGTATGGGAACAACACAACCCACCAATGAAATGTCCTTCATCTCGAAAATTCTTATCCAAATACTCGTAGCTACAACATCCGTCAGTTCGTTAGCACATTACGAAAATCATCCACTGTTCGAAACGAAACAAGGACCTCCCTTTTACCAAGCCTCACTTGCTATTTTACTAAAGAAACTAACGTACTTGTATTCAATAATTTGGACATGAAAATCATTCATCTGCCTACCATATCTTTTAGCACCAAAGAACGTTATTTTTAACATCTTCATTTTCTATCATTTCAATCCACTGATTTTACAAAGATTTGCATGTCATAATACCAGAATTGGGTTACGACGCAGGCAGGCGGGGAGTTCATTTATTGGAAGCTCCCTCTTACTCTGTTAGGTTTGTCTTAACTTGGTGTTTGGATTTTTTAACAAATTGAATTTATATTATTCTATTGTTTACTGTTATGTTTGTGTATTTAACAGTCCTTTACTTTCAGTTAGTATTCCAAAGAACATTATTCTTCTCCAGCGTCACGAAGTCTAGGAACAAGAACCATTTCCCCAATTCCCGTTTTCGGCAACGAAGCGCGTCGCGTCGCGGCGGTGCGCGGCGGGGGCGTGTCGCTGGGTCCCGGCGCGCGCGGCGCTTATCACCTGTTTCCCCACGCGATAAACAAGTTCGGCGGCCGGCGCCAGTGACGCGCGCCGCGTGGGCCGCTGACTCATACCGCGTCGCTCGCGCGTTGCTCAAGTGCGCCGGCCGCAAAACGCCGCTCCGCGCGCCGCCGCTGCTGCCTGCGACACCTGCCGCGAAGACCGCGCGGGGCGGGGCAGGTCGCGCGCCCGCCCGCCGAACTGTTTGAAGGGCCGTTTACGACGGTGACGAGGGCTGATGGCCTCGCCCGGTTTGGTGGATGTGCTGGGGACAGTGCGGATGTCCCTCCTTGAAACAAATACCCCTGGCAAAAGAGAAGGGGGAAACAAAGCGATTCCGTTATGTTTCGTTTGGCGCAGGTTGTAAGACTCGCGAGCAAACACCATTAAAAGCACGTTTCTATTTACATAGGAACAGTGAGATCGTCAGATCGTCACATTCTCAGAAAAGAGAACAAGAAAACACCTAAAATTGACGTACTTTCACTCCGGGTCTAGGCACGGCGGATAGATGAGCGTCAGTAAAATTCAATGCTATTTATTAAATTCTGTCTATCCTCAAGGTCCTCAACTCTGCGCCCGGCAATTCATTAATTAGTTCAAGAACTGACGAAATTTATCAATCGAAATATGAAACTGCAAAGAAATGAATTTTCCCCGACTTAAGAGCATATTTTTTGTCTTGATGCTCAGTGACAGGACGATAGAATGTGGGCGCTGTATCGTTCTTGATTTTAATTCCATGCTTTCTTACTTTAAAATCCAGTCACGCGCATATCATGTTTTTACTTGCATACGTCGTAAATTATACATTTAATGATATTAAAAACAAGGTAAAACTATATAACCAAAACAAGCGCCATCCAACTGCAAATCCTGCTTAACAAAACCACACAAAATCGTTTTCCAAAACGTAGTATGCGCACTTCTCAAGAACAGGAAATCAAATACTGCCTATAACACCGCAACAAATCAAATGTTTTATCTAAATAGTCTTCAAGAATACTGCAATTAAATAGTTCTTTACATACAAAGAATATAAACAAACTTACTGTTCCATAATGCAAAACTGGATAGGAAGAATTCAATGGCAAGTGACCTCTACTTTGCTGTCGCATGTCAAATGTGTCCACAATCTTATATTAGCGAGAAAACGTAATTTTCATTTTTATTTGTTTCTAATTTATTTTTCTGGAGCAATGGATTTACAATTTACAATAAATATCAACGTATTCATAACAAGTGTATGCATGATCATAAGTATAATCATAAATTTACCCAATGAACTGACAGTTTGGGCATAAGATAGTCATAATCGGATGTAATGGACGTAAACACTTTATTCAACAAAGTGAATACGAAGATCAGCTATACAGGATCGTTTTATCCCCCTCCCCCCAAGCCCCTGCACATCAGCAACGCGAGAGAAACGAGAATATGGACATGTTTTTTTTTTTTAACGTAAGGACTGCCAATTATGCTGAATAACGAACAATTGCATCGCGTTCAGCACATACATCACAGCTGACGTGTAGAATAGGAATGCCTAGATTTCCCCACCGCCTTCTCATCCGCGCGTCTTCGCCGCTCGCTCTCTCCACGCACGAACCGCTGAGCAGAGCTGCGGTCCAGGGGTCGCGGCCTCGGGGCCACGGGTTCGCGTCCGGGAGCGGGTGCGGAAAGTCACGTGACACGACGGTAGCTGTGATGGCAGCGACCACGGTCACGATAACAGTCATGGAGGTGGCAAAGGATTGATTTGATTGATTGATTGATGTTTCTGACTGATTGGTGTTTCCACTGCCCTTTAGTGTAGAGCAGGGGGCTTCAACCTTTTACATCTTAACCCTTCGAACACATGGTTTCCTTGAAGGAACCTCACGGTCAAGTAGCAGATAAAATAGTTTTTATCAATTATTTTTCTACTTAAATGTGCAAATTTACTCAAATTCACAAAAACGGTCGAAGATATATAATATACAATGATGGTCACTTCATATTTATTATTTAACTCTCAGGTATTTTTTTAAACAATCACAGTTTTCTTTGTTTTACGTAATGTAGTTTTACTCATCATCAGGTGTGAATAAAATTCATTTATGTTTAAAAATGGTATCAAAATGTGAAAATGAAAAACAACAACAATTTTCGTATATTTTGGTTTTATCCTTAGACTGTAATTTTTGTTAATTGTTTGATAAATCATACAAGTTTGTGCAATCAACAACTTTTATATATCCAATTTATATGAATATTGTAATTCTAACATAAATGTTATATTAATATAATATTTTAGTTTAATCATAACGATATTATAACGATTAAAGTTTGATTATAACGATAATGTAACTATTTGACCAGAAAGGGAATAAGAAATTCAAGCCGCATTAAGAAAAAGGGCTATAGTAGAACGAGAGAAAGGAAACTTAGTAAAATTAGGACATTTAAAATTTTAAATTAATGGGACGAAATCGGAGAATATTGAACTTATTTTATACCCTTTACATAAAATAACTTGTAATTTGTTTCAATTCTTCTAGTGGACAAAGTAGACATTATGCACTGTGAGAGATATCAGGCCAAAGGAAAAGTATGACACTTAGTATAAAGGAATAGTATGACATTAGTTCGACAGGGCAAACCATAATCCATAATCAGCACAGACGAGTAACGAAGGCACACAATCAGCAGCAGATTGCTATCTTCAAAGTGTCAATAACATCAAAATGACAACTGTCTGAATATAACATCATTAAATCAACACGGAAAAAATCTCCAAGAAAAGATAATCACAATACAGACAGGAGAAAATTCATTTAATAATAGGAGACAAATTTTATCAAACAGCGAGAAGGAAACACATAAGAAAAAACCCTGCCAGAAGAACAAAGGACGTCTCATTAAAATTGCAACATTTAATATCAGATCATTTTTGTCAGAATATAGAGTAATAGAACTGGAACCAGCATTAATAAATCTAAAATACGATGTAATCGACATGTGTGAAATTAAAACGCATGGAGAGACAATAACCGACACGAAAACTGGCGACATATTCTCTCGTATATTGGAACAACCCAAGGACAGAAAGGACAGAAAGGGCTTTTTAATAAACAAAAATACAAAGAGATCAGTGGATGAAAGAGCAGGAGTCTCCGAAAGAATTGCCCTTCTGAAACCGTCAGTGGGGACATGCAAAATCGTGATGATAATATTAACGTATGCACCAACAATCACATGCATGGAAGAAGAATTAGAAGATTTCTACAATTTACTATATGACACGTTTAATTGACATAAAACACAACAAAACTTTGTTTTGAGAGATTTTAACAATAGCAAAGATAGGAATGAAAAAAACACGAAGATGAGGATGTGGTAAACGGAATGAAAGAGGAGAAAGGTTGATTCAATTTGCTGCGGGTCAAAGGCTAAAAATTGCAAAGCCTTTTTTAGATGGAGGAAGGATGATAGATGGACTTGGCACTCCCCAGACGGGAACACAAGGAATGAGATTGACTTTATACTCACAGACACAATAAAAAGTATTGTGAACACAAGCATAGTAAATATAAATTTATATTCAGATCATAAGATGGTTTGTTCAGAGGTGCGACTAGAACGAAGAAAGAGATGATTTCAAAAATGAAAGAAATAATGACCTATGAAATAGATAAAGTATAATTAGTATCGAATTGAACAACATACAAAACAAAGCTTCAGACTCTCAAAGTCCTGACACTAATACAATCCAAAATGAATACGAGTATTTTGAACAATGCTTAAAAACCTAAGGAAAAGAGGCAGCTATATCAAGAAAGGATATAAAAAGAACAAATTAAGCGACACTACCATGAAATTACTAATGATCGTGACAAAATGAAAAACCAGAATCCACGAGCAAGATTCTCTGCTGAATATAAAAATGTAGACAGGTTGGTGAAGCGATCAATAAGGAACAATCTAAGGGAATACAAAAAACAGATACAATAATGCAAGACTCGAAGTCGGTAAAGAAAACTAAAAAGGAACTTATCGTAGAGAAGCACTTACTACTGGGAGTCAAAAACAAAATCATCATCAACAACAATAAAATCACGGAAAGAAGAGAAATCTCTGACATAGCCACACAATATTTCAGAGAACTCTATCATAGCAAACAAGACCATGTTCAAACTGACTTCACTGATGGGAGTACTGCCTATTCTTCAAAGTGAAATAAGATGCCCTATCTCAGAGCTAAAAACGAAACGCTCCCAAGGAGACGATGGAATATTAAACGAATTTCTTATACACTATCCAGAAGAAACGATAATAGATATAACAAAATTATTTAATAAAATAGTGCGGCAGAAGTGACTGGTAATGGTCACAAAACACCGTCTCCTTCATATACAAAAAGGGCACAAAAGATGACTTGAATAATTATCGACCGACAAGTCTAACGTTCAATCAATACCAATTATTTTCGAAAATAATAACCAGTCGAATGGCCAGGGTACTTTACGAACAACAATCTAATGAGCAGAATGGATTCCGATCCGGTTTTAGTACAATAGAGCATTTACAGACACTATACCACGACATCGAAAAAATACAAGAGTTCAATTTCAAACTCTATATAGTCTTTGTTGATTTGAGAAAGGCATTTGATTGTGTAGAATATTCCACGCTTTTCAATGCATTAGATAAACAATGCCAAAAAAAGTTCCTAAGAATTTTGCAGAGAATATATTCAAACAGAACTGCAAAAGTAAGAACTGACGAAGAAGGGAAGGCATTTGAGAAGAGACGCGGTGTCAGGCAAGGAGATCTTATATCGCCAAAGCTATTCACTTGCCTACTAGAAGATGTATTCAGACAGCTAATATAGATGAAAAAAGTGGGAATTGACGGACAGATATTGACAAATTTGCGAATTGTATATGATGTAGTTATGTTTACCACCTCTGTCAATGAGATATGCGAGATGTTAAGAGAGCTGAGTGTTAAATGTTCTAAAGTTGACTGTGAAATCAACATATCAAAAAAAAATGACGAACGACAAACGAATGCCCGTACTTGAAGCCAATCAAAAACTTGAATACGTTCAAGAATATCTATATTGGGGACTACTTTTGAGGAAAGATAGGAAGAATATCCTTAGGTTGGAAAAAGTACTGGGGTCTCTCCTTTATAATATTAGACAGAAAAGTCGGGATGCCAATCAAAAAAATCTATCATAGGTTCCTGCCTCAGTCCAGTATTAACATTTGGCTCTCATGGGTGGTCTCTATCAAAAGCACAGAAGGTCTTGCGAATAAGATGCCGGGGACATATGGAGAGGAATATTCTTCATGTAACACTGAGAGATAAAATTAGATGCGAGGAAATCAAAAAGAAAAATATACAAGACATTGGAAATAGTGTCCAAGAACTCAAATGGCGTTGGGGCGGCCATGTCACCCGTCAAGACCCAATCAGATGGTCACACCGTGCTACGTTTGGCGATCCGAGACACTGCTGGCGCATTTGGAGAGGGCACCGGCGGCGGCGGAGGCTGTCATAGTGATGTAGGGATGGTGCTGAAGGTAACTGTGGCAGTGGCGGTGGCGGGGTTGGGCCGACAGGGTCATCGGGGCAATAGTTCCGTGCTGCAGGCGCATGCGCAATGAGCAGCCACGCGAGTGGCGGTGAAGGTAACTGTGGCAGTGGCGGTGGCGGGGTTGGGCCGACAGGGTCATCGGGGCAATAGTTCCGTGCTGCAGGCGCATGCGCAATGAGCAGCCGCGCGAGTGGCGCTGAAGGTAACAGTGGCGGTGGCGGGGTTGGGCCGACAGGGTCATCGGGGCAATAGTTCCGTGCTGCAGGCGCATGCGCAATGAGCAGCCGCGCGAGTGGCGCTGAAGGCAACTGTGGCAGTGGCGGTGGCGGGGTTGGACCGACAGGGTCATCGGGGCAATAGTTCCGTGCTGCAGGCGCATGCGCGATGAGCAACCGCGCGAGTGGCGCTGAAGGCAACTGTGGCAGTGGCGGTGGCGGGGTTGGGCCGACAGGGTCATCGGGGCAATAGTTCCGTGCTGCAGGCGCATGCGCAATGAGCAGCCACGCGAGTGGCGGTGAAGGTAACTGTGGCAGTGGCGGTGGCGGGGTTGGGCCGACAGGGTCATCGGGGCAATAGTTACGTGCTGCAGGCGCATGCGCAATGAGCAGCCGCGCGAGTGGCGCTGAAGGTAACAGTGGCGGTGGCGGGGTTGGGCCGACAGGGTCATCGGGGCAATAGTTCCGTGCTGCAGGCGCATGCGCAATGAGCAGCCGCGCGAGTGGCGCTGAAGGCAACTGTGGCAGTGGCGGTGGCGGGGTTGGACCGACAGGGTCATCGGGGCAATAGTTCCGTGCTGCAGGCGCATGCGCGATGAGCAACCGCGCGAGTGGCGCTGAAGGCAACTGTGGCAGTGGCGGTGGCGGGGTTGGGCCGACAGGGTCATCGGGGCAATAGTTCCGTGCTGCAGGCGCATGCGCGATGAGCAGCCGCGCGAGTGGCGCTGAAGGTAACAGTGGCGGTGGCGGGGTTGGGCCGACAGGGTCATCGGGGCAATAGTTCCGTGCTGCAGGCGCATGCGCAATGAGCAGCCGCGCGAGTGGCGCTGAAGGTAACAGTGGCGGTGGCGGGGTTGAGCCGACAGGGTCATCGGGGCAATAGTTCCGTGCTGCAGGCGCATGCGCAATGAGCAGCCGCGCGAGTGGCGCTGAAGGTAACTGTGGCAGTGGCAGTGGCGCGGTTGGGCCGACAGGGTCATCGGGGCAATAGTTCCGTGCTGCAGGCGCATGCGCAATGAGCAGCCGCGCGAGTGGCGCTGAAGGCAACTGTGGCGGTGGCGGGGTTGAGCCGACAGGGTCATCGGGGCAATAGTTCCGTGCTGCAGGCGCATGCGCAATGAGCAGCCGCGCGAGTGGCGCTGAAGACAACTGTGGCAGTGGCGGTGGCGCGGTTGGGCCGACAGGGTCATCGGGGCAATAGTTCCGTGCTGCAGGCGCATGCGCAATGAGCAGCCGCGCGAGTGGCGCTGAAGGTAACTGTGGCAGTGGCGGTGGCGGAGTTGGGCCGATAGGGTCATCGGGGCAATAGTTCCGTGCTGCGGGCGCATGCGCAATGAGCAGCCGCGCGAGTGGCGCTGAAGGCAACTGTGGCGGTGGCGGGGTTGGGCCGACAGGGTCATCGGGGCAATAGTTCCGTGCTGCGGGCGCAAGCGCAATGAGCAGCCGCGCGAGTGGCGCTGAAGAAAACTGGCAGTGGCGGTGGCGGGGTTGGGCCGACAGGGCCTTCAGGGCAATAGTTCCGTGCTGCAGGCGCATGCGCGATGAGCAACCGCGCGAGTGGCGCTGAAGGCAACTGTGGCAGTGGCGGTGGCGGGGTTGGGTCGACAGGGTCATCGGGGCAATAGTTCCGCGCTGCAGGCGCATGCGCGATGAGCAACCGCGCGAGTGGCGCTGAAGGCAACTGTGGCAGTGGCGGTGGCGGGGTTGGGCCGACAGGGTCATCGGGGCAATAGTTCCGTGCTGCGGGCGAATGCGCAATGAGCAGCCGCGCGAGTGGCGCTGAAGGTAACTGTGGCAGTGGCGGTGGCGGGGTTGGGTCGACAGGGTCATCGGGGCAATAGTTCCGTGCTGCGGGCGCATGCGCAATGAGCAGCCGCGCGAGTGGCGCTGAAGGTAACAGTGGCGGTGGCGGGGTTGGGCCGACAGGGTCATCGGGGCAATACTTCCGTGCTGCAGGCGCATGCGCAATGAGCAGCCGCGCGAGTGGCGCTGAAGGTAACTGTGGCAGTGGCGGTGGCGGAGTTGGGCCGACAGGGTCATCGGGGCAATAGTTCCGTGCTGCAGGCGCATGCGCGATGAGCAACCGCGCGAATGGCGCTGAAGGCAACTGTGGCGGTGGCGGGGTTGGGCCGACAGGGTCATCGGGGCAATAGTTCCGTGCTGCAGGCGCATGCGCAATGAGCAGCCACGCGAGTGGCGCTGAAGGTAACTGTGGCAGTGGCGGTGGCGGGGTTGGGCCGACAGGGTCATCGGGGCAATACTTCCGTGCTGCGGGCGCATGCGCAATGAGCAGCCGCGCGAGTGGCGCTGAAGGCAACTGTGGCGGTGGCGGGGTTGAGCCGACAGGGTCATCGGGGCAATAGTTCCGTGCTGCGGGCGCATGCGCAATGAGCAGCCGCGCGAGTGGCGCTGAAGGTAACTGTGGCAGTGGCGGTGGCGGGGTTGGGCCGACAGGGTCATCGGGGCAATAGTTCCGTGCTGCAGGCGCATGCGCAATGAGCAGCCGCGCGAGTGGCGCTGAAGGTAACTGTGGCAGTGGCGGTGGCGGAGTTGGGCCGACAGGGTCATCGGGGCAATAATTCCGTGCTGCAGGCGCATGCGCGATGAGCAACCGCGCGAATGGCGCTGAAGGCAACTGTGGCGGTGGCGGGGTTGGGCCGACAGGGTCATCGGGGCAATAGTTCCGTGCTGCGGGCGAATGCGCAATGAGCAGCCGCGCGAGTGTCGCTGAAGGTAACTGTGGCAGTGGCGGTGGCGGGATTGGGCCGACAGGGCCTTCGGGGCAATAGTTCCGTGCTGCAGGCGCATGCGCGATGAGCAACCGCGCGAATGGCGCTGAAGGCAACTGTGGCGGTGGCGGGGTTGGGCCGACAGGGTCATCGGGGCAATAGTTCCGTGCTGCGGGCGCATGCGCAATGAGCAGCCGCGCGAGTGGCGCTGAAGGCAACTGTGGCGGTGGCGGGGTTGGGCCGACAGGGTCATCGGGGCAATAGTTCCGTGCTGCAGGCGCATGCGCAATGAGCAGCCGCGCGAGTGGCGCTGAAGGCAACTGTGGCGGTGGCGGGGTTGGGCCGACAGGGTCATCGGGGCAATAGTTCCGTGCTGCAGGCGCATGCGCAATGAGCAGCCGCGCGAGTGGCGCTGAAGGCAACTGTGGCGGTGGCGGGGTTGGGCCGACAGGGTCATCGGGGCAATAGTTCCGTGCTGCGGGCGCATGCGCAATGAGCAGCCGCGCGAGTGGCGCTGAAGACAACTGTGGCAGTGGCGGTGGCGGGATTGGGCCGACAGGGCCTTCGCTGCAATAGTTCCGTGCTGCAGGCGCATGCGCGATGAGCAACCGCGCGAATGGCGCTGAAGGCAACTGTGGCGGTGGCGGGGTTGGGCCGACAGGGTCATCGGGGCAATAGTTCCGTGCTGCAGGCGCATGCGCGATGAGCAACCGCGCGAGTGGCGCTGAAGGCAACTGTGGCAGTGGCGGTGGCGGGGTTGGACCGACAGGGTCATCGGGGCAATAGTTCCGTGCTGCAGGCGCATGCGCAATGAGCAGCCGCGCGAGTGGCGCTGAAGGCAACTGTGGCAGTGGCGGGGTTGGGCCGACAGGGTCATCGGGGCAATAGTTCCGTGCTGCGGGCGCATGCGCAATGAGCAGCCGCGCGAGTGGCGCTGAAGACAACTGTGGCAGTGGCGGTGGCGGGATTGGGCCGACAGGGCCTTCGCTGCAATAGTTCCGTGCTGCAGGCGCATGCGCGATGAGCAACCGCGCGAATGGCGCTGAAGGCAACTGTGGCGGTGGCGGGGTTGGGCCGACAGGGTCATCGGGGCAATAGTTCCGTGCTGCAGGCGCATGCGCGATGAGCAACCGCGCGAGTGGCGCTGAAGGCAACTGTGGCAGTGGCGGTGGCGGGGTTGGACCGACAGGGTCATCGGGGCAATAGTTCCGTGCTGCAGGCGCATGCGCAATGAGCAGCCGCGCGAGTGGCCGGCGGCGGCGGAGGCGCGGGCGCCGTGGGAGCGGCCGCCGCCTCGATCGTCACCTCGAGAGGAGACCGTGGGACGCAGGACGCTCTCGTGCCTGAGAGAAACAAACTCACGGGGTGGGAGACTGCGGCGGGATCTGCTCTCGGTGCGTAGTTTCTCTCGAGGAAAGCTGCGGGCAGGATTATGGTGTGCCCTGTCGATCTCATTACAAGCGTCATACTTTTCCTTTGGGCTGATATCTCTCACAACGCAAGTTGTCTACTTTTTCCACTAGAAGAATTGAAACAAATAACAAGGTATTTTATGTAAAGGGTGTAAAATTAGTTCAATATCCTCCGATTTGAAAACAGTGGTACATCAAGATCACCGGCTGGAAGGAGGGAGGTAATTTGTTATCCAATCGGTAGCACCAAAACCAAAAATGTAAATCGTAACGAAGATCCCGATTGGAGTTAAGAATCCCTCTCTCCGTCCAGCTCATGACCGTCAAGGACCACTATTTTTAAATCGGATTATAAACATGCTGTTCACGCTACGACCTATTTTGTCCGAATTCGAAACCGTTCAGTTCGTTGACATGGTGCAATTTTAATGTAATTCGTGATGGCGAATTTTGGAAACCAGGGATGCTTATTGACATGATGTTTGTAATATAATTAAATGCTTGTAAATTATTTGCTTCACTTTATCTTAGTTAAAACTCGCTTATTAAGGAGTATAATAAAGAAGATATCAATCTCAAGAGAAAATATATGGCTCTTGCTAGGAATACACAGAACCAATTAATCACGATCGTCAGGAACCATTTAACCAACGTCAAAAAACATTTTTTGTCGGATATAAATACTTTCACGTTTTTATTTTCAATTCTTGTTGAAATAAGAGACATTTTTTTAGAAACTCAAAAACGAACAACCCATTCCTTATTATCTATATTTGTCAAAAATAATTCTCACCTTGTTGGGAGCAATTGTAGTCGGAGAATATGTTCCGTAGTCGTAAAGAAATACAAGCTGTGAGCATGGTACTGAGTAACAGTAAATTTCAATAATTAAATGTGTGTTCAAATAATTGTTCGCTTCGGCCGGAATTCGAATCCAGGCCTGCTTTCGACTCCCGGTCGGGGCCACGGTTTTTTAATTAATTTAATTATATTTGTCACTGTATTTATAAGGATATTTATATCAAATAATCGGTTGCTTATACTGCGACAATTTAAACCACCGCTCGAGAACGTCGACCGCTTGTGAGAAGCGCTTATTGCAACGCGGCGAGCGCCCGCCCGCGGGCGTGGCCGCGCGCCGTTGCGCACTCGAGCAGGTGGCGCATGCGCTAACGGCGAGCGCAGATGGCGCCCAACGGGATCCGATCGCCCTTGCGCACTCCTCTCCTCTCGTCTTGTGCGCAACCGACCGACGACGCGATGGAGCGCGTGCGCAAACGGCGATTGCGCCAACATTAGTTTGCTGACGCGGGCAACTGCGCTGGCAGAAGTTTCCGCGTGGCTTTAATGAAATTTACATGCGCGTCCTGTTCCAAGCGTTGTTTTTATTACAAAGGCGTAGTCTGACAGACTACTTTGGTTGAAAGTAAAGAAAAACTCGTTTCTATAATGTAACACTAAATTTAATGGATTTGACATGTATGATATGGAATTACGAAGTACATTTTAAAGGTTTTTTATAGATACACCTAAATAACATGGCTTTTTAGAAGCGTCCGCAGTAGTTGATCATGCGATCTTTGTTATGATCGCCGTCGTCTCATTATGATTGCAAAATGTTAAGAACAACACTTAAATGCTACAAAACAAGGTATTCATTATTCATTTTCGTTTTCATTATTCACAATATTAGGCAATATAGCGTCAAAAAACTGACGTAATTACAAAGGCGTAGTCTACTGGACGATGCGTGTTGGTATACCCCCAAAATAGGCACGCGCACAAAGTTACGTGTATCGCACTGGCTAGTCTCACAATGAAGATACCTAGAGTTTCAAAAACGGGGAATGAGCGGGGGAAGCTTTCGGCACTAGTTACGTCGTCAGACGGACGACGACTTTGTAATCCAGGATTAAAGTAATTATTTTCAACGCACATTAAATTTAAAGTACCCATGTACATTAGGATGCAAGAGTCAAAGCTTTATGGTCATATCTCGAAGGAAGGAAGGAATAATCTTGATGGACTGATGATTATGAACATACAAAATGGATGATGAAAGTCAGTGAAAACGGATAAATCTCTACATTAAATCTACACTGATTTTAACTTGGGCATTAAATTTAATGTATAAGCATATTAAGCTCTTTTTACAAAATTACATTAAGTTACATGTCCAATACATTAATACATCAAATTTCATGACATTTCTGATAGAGTAGGTAAATGGAGAAGGATTTTGTGGACTGATGTTTGAGGTAGGCCGTTGCCGTGGTTTCCTCTTATTAATTGCGAGGCAGATGTCGGATCTGTTCCATAAAAAAAAGAGCGTGTGATCCTCCCTTGGTTTTTCTTCCCAGTTCCTCTTAGCTGAACTTGAACTTGACGTTAGCTTGTCCACGCGTCTTGAAGTCAACGCAATTAGGTGATGGTAGTGGAATGGGAGGTACACACAGAAGTTCATACTACATATCTTTTGACGTAAATATTTGATGAATTGGGTTGCGATGATCCGACTCAAACTTGCTCTCCGGGGACAGATGACCGGAGCAAAATCGTTGTCTTTCAGTTGCCCGATCGAAACAAATCAGTCTCATCGTTTTATATTGTTGGCATAAAAATTGCATTTCAATTTTTTAAATGGCAAGAATTAAGTATTGTTTTGTTAAATTTGTGTGCCAAAGCGATCCTGAATGCGTTACTTCTTTTGAATATTTGTACGTTTTTTATTGTTTACCAAGCAGTTTGTAATAATCTCACATAACTTAAAGAATGGATTTCATTGTGACTCATTACGAACAACGCTAAATTTATTCCCTTCGCATATCGAATATTCTTATTTTCGAATATACGAGGCAGTTGCATATTGAGTGCTTTATCAATTACTTCATCAGTAAGAATAGATTAGAAGAAGCCTATCCGCATACCAGAAATACTAGTCGCTGTTGATTCAGCATTATCACAGTCTCTAAGGCCGACGAACAAGACATTCACTAAACATACAACGATACGTACTGAAAACTATTTTATGAAACCTTCGAGTTGTAGGAATAGACCGATATTTTGTTATATTCAGATCTCTCTCTACGGCTGTAAGCACCATTTTCAAGGTCGAGATAATTTAAACTTTGATTATAAAAACGCATTGAGGTAATACTAAGATTAATTTGTTTCCTCGTCGATACAGATCATTACGTATAGCGGGATTTCGCTCTGATAAGATAAGCCAAGGCCACGTTGCAACTTAAAATGCAGTCTTTTGCACGTATCCGCCTGCAGCACGTTCGCGTCTCGTTGGTATGCTCTGAATCATCATCTCGATTCCGACAGCCATCGGAAAGGCATCTTAGGTATTTTCGTACTCCTAACATTTTCACGTCTGAATGTCATGGCATGTCCTTCCTTTCGTGCTTACAAAGAACTCAAAAAGATATAACTATTTTTAGAGCAAAATTCCTCTCGATTATTCGCATTTAGGAACACGCAAACGTGACTTAACTGTTTAAGGGCTCCGATGGACATGGTATCACCATAAAGAGCAAAAGTGACGCTCCTCTGGTTGAGTGTTTTACTAAACTCGTGTAGTTCTGTTTTAGGTCCATGTGAAGGGCATTGATAAGGATTCTCATGTACTCCAATTTCCTACATTCATTTTTCCCCTCTAAGATTACGACACATCGGAGTGATACTCATTCATTACTGATACTGATAACGTAGACTAACGAGCCATCTTTCTCTCATTATCAAATGAGAACAATATAGAGGCAAATGTCATGGTCCCCAACGAAGAAAGTGATTTAGATCATGATGATGGAAAGAGTAATATGATAATGTTACGGAAAGAGTCATAGGCTACTAAAACGCACATTATCCATCACGCATTAGATCCAGATTCCCCAAAGATCTCTTTCGCCCACCCTAATTCATAAACTTTTGTTTTCCCACAAACACTCTCCCCCTCCTCTAAACCACAAATGCAAACTTCTCTTAGTGAAGATATCCAAATATGAAATTTCCAATATCCAAATAAAAAAAATATAGTGAAGGGTTATTCCGAGACCCGCATTTGCCTGAGGATGAACAAGTAAAATCATTGTATGTAATATTGCACCCGTCAAAACCCTCGAAAGATAAAAGTCGAACGGGACGAAAATAATTTTAAAAAAAGAATAATGTTAGTGACGGTAGTGAATCGTTCAGAATAAAAGAAATGAATGAGCTCCCACTGTCTAACTTATATAATCACACCGAATGTTCGATCAGCACTGTCCTTGAAAATATGAAGTAAAGCAACGAGTCCATTCATTTCACCTCTTTCTTCTGTGAAAGCTGAAATAATAAAAATACTTTTAGATAACTTCATTGATCTGCGGGATTCATGTTATTGTACACGGAACACCTTAAAAAAACGTGGTCGTGTCACGTCATTTTGTCATTGGAGCCATATATCGAAAACCTCCTACCTTCAAGAAAGCAATAAGATGGACGATCAGTTCACAAAAATCTGTTTCTATCACACTTCTACACAGAGAAATATTGAAAATAGGAAATTGGGCGATTCCGGTTTGATTCAATTGCTCTGTTAGTAGCTAATATTAGATAGTGTGTTTATTTCAAGAATTTCATTCGACCTGAGATTGTGAAAGAATCTTGAAGAAAATTAATATTAAAAAATTTTACATTGTAATACACTTCAAACTAGTAACGAACTATTAGTACTACCGAAGAATTATTTTTTAGTTAATCAGAAGCTTCTTTTTAAAATGAACCAATTAAATTGCTTAACGCTTTTGCTATATTCTCTAAATATTCTAATCATATTTTCGGAGCCGCCAGGCTCTCAATCTCACATCTCTCGTTTCTCACTCTCTCCCGACCGTTCCCTTTGCCACCACCCTTTTTCTATGGTATATCTCTCTCCCTATTCTATCTACATTACATATATGGATTTTGGTATGTATAAGAGCGGTAAACTCCGACACCGTGTGACAGATCTCCATGAAAGCTGGCACATTTTATTTTTTCACCCAGAAGGTTAACGTGCTGCTAATTTTGCTATTTCTCTACTAGAGACACGCTGAGTTAGTAAGAGACACGGAGAGACGGAGAAAGGGAGGGTCCGCGACAGAAAGAGACAGTGGCAGAGAGAGAGAGAGAGAGAGAGGGCGGAGAGAGAAAGGGAGAGGGAAGGAGAAAGAAGAGGATGAAGGGCAGAGCAACGTCTGCCGGGTTCCTCTAGTCTTTTCTATAACTTTGGAACCGTTATTCTCTTTTCACTTGGACCATTGCGTGGAGGCTGAGGCAGGCTGTCCAGTGCCCACTGTGCCCATGAGGGCTCCCCCAAGCGCAGAGTGCGTGGGCGGCGAGGGCGATCGGCCGCTCGGAAATTCGATTACCTCGCCCTGACCCCTCGCTCTCTCTCTCTGACGAGCGTAATCAGATGGAATACGCTCGGAAACGAGTCAGCGCGTCACTGCCAGAGGAGCGGCGCTCGATCAATTGCGCGGGGGCGGCGCAGGCGGCGCGGGCGGCTGTCGGCGGAAGAGTGAGTGCTGCGTGAGTCGGTAAAAGTCAGTTGGATCGCAGAGTGGGCGTAATGATGTTCGAGTGAAGGGAAAAAAAGTTGGTGTTGTGATTGTAGCAGTTTTGGTACCAATAGTAAACAAGGTAAATAGTTTGTGGATTGAACTCACAGTATTTCCTACTTAACCTTCAAGAGAGTTTTATTTTCTCAAGTTGCGCTGCATGGAACACATTCTGACTTTATCGTATTACATAAGATTGAGAAGGATGGAAATATATTATATCGCCACAGTGTTGATGTGCAAGGAATTTAAGGGTCAGCGTCTTCAAAACTGAACTGTAAATCAACTCTCAATGCAATATATGAAATTACAAAAAACTGCATAGACTCGTGTAAGTACGCATTACATCGAAACATCATTTTCAGTGTCAGTTTGAGTTTTTACGAGTATTCAAAAAATGTGATTTCATCAAAATTCGACTTTAAATCTCAGTCAACATTTATTTCTAAAGCATTTTCTATTCCAACTTTATATAATTGCATATGGAAAGTGTTGAGTACAGATACAATAACAAGAAAATAAACGATTCAACTTGTTTCGCAGCGTGAAACTGATGTAAATGTTACATATAGATAAATAAAATACCGAATTAGTAAATTAATACTTCGTCGTTTATTGAAAATACTTAATAATACATTATATTATTAACTCTACGAATTCTAGAAATTCATTTTCATAAATACATTTTTGTACGAGTATAAACATTTTTTTGTACACCGTATTTCACAGTTCTATAAATGGATTACACGCGGCGAAGACGAAATGACAAAAGCAATTACATGATAAGAGTATTAAATGTCCATCGCTGACTACGCAATTTTTTTCATAGAAATAATCTATTTACACCACTCTACTTCAGTTGTTTCAGCACTATTTCAACTGAATCAAGTTATGTTTCTTAAATTACCCTGTAAGAATAGAGTAAAATACACTTGTAAAGGTGGCATATGTTCGATTTTCACGGTTAATTCTGAATTTTCGAAAATTGCAAACTTTAAACAATTTTTGGGCGTCTTACTACTATTTCAATTTGAAGATGGAGATTTTTCCTTCAAATAAAATTTGTTCTCCTTAGTGAGGTGTTTAATTAGGTCATATACATTTTTAAAACTTTTAGTAGTTTTCGCGCAGTATGTGCAATTTTAAAATATAACAAAAACAATATTTTCTCAAAAATGGCTCAAATTTTTTTCTTTAAACTTTTAGTAGTGATGGTATGAATGAGATGACATAAACGCCATATTTTTCTATTCCTTTGCTTTTTCAAAATTTCAAAATTTAATTTTTTGTACTTGTCTCTCACGTTGTTCATATTTACATTATCGGCGGTTTGTTCACATTATTGCATTTATGAATATATGTGCTTTAAGTAATGTCATATAAAGTTTCTTGAAAACTCAACAGTTTTCTGTTAAAAACAACTCAAAAGTTCGCATTTTGAGAAAAGCTCAAAAGCTATTTTCTCAAAAACACCTCAAAATTTTTTCTTCAAAGACGTGAAACGGACAGAGCTAATTGCATTCTTTTATGTGACGTAAAGTTAATTTTGGGGTATTTTTTGTAGTTTCAAAATTACAGAAATGTAAGTTTTTGACTGATCTCTCACACCATTAATATTCACATTTCCAGCAATGTGTGAACACTATTAAATTTGGAATTAATGTGATTCAAATGACTTCAAATGAAGTTTTACGAAAACTCAAAAATTGCCTTTTTTTATTCACAATTTGTTCCTGTGGAACAGATGGTGAAATGAGTAATACACTTTTCATAATCTAATGGGGTAGATGCGCCCATTAGTATATCTTATAATACAAGATTAATATGATTGTTGCTTTATATTGATTTTATGTGACAAATCTATATGATAAATATAGCGATTGGTTAATTTTTCTATCAACTTTTTTTCAGGATGATGGGCAATTAGACGGGATGTTCTTGGAATCTGTCTTGGAGTTTTCTACTGAACTGTGTGACTGTTTCGTACTCCGCTGGCGCCTGTAAGTCATTATGAAACGTTTATTGAAAATATACCATAGTGCAATAAATAGAATTCCGAGGAATTTGGAATGGAATCTTTGAACAATTTTTTATTGGATTGACAGGAAATGCCCAGAAACTGAATGTCATAAATGTATATTGATTTGGGAAAGGCTTTGTAGAAAGGGAGAGTATTTCTGAGAAGGAAGATTTTCTGCCTAGTTTCCAGTACAGTTTTTGTAGTTTGACGTTGAGTTATTTTCTCTTTAATTCGAAGTGCTATCCCCCATGCGAGTAGCCGACCTAAATGCATTTCCTTGTATTTAAGAAATGTTGCTTTCAGTCGGTTCATATTGTGATTGGGGTCACCAACCGGGTGATCCTAGGTTCGAGTCCCGACAGTGGCAAGATTTTCGACACTGGCTAGTCAATCAACATCAGGCGCATGTTGGAGCAATACTCCAACAAACGGGTCACGAAACGCGAGCTATCTTTCCTTCTCCTTCCTTGTCCTATCCTCACCCCTTACACTCACACTTGAAATACTCGACCACACATGCCGGGAGACTAATTTGGAGCTTAGAAGCTCGTCCTAGCAGCGGCGGTGCACTGCTGGTGGGAGATACCATGTTGGGGGAAACCCCGCTAGTGAGAGGAAGATCACCGCCTCCTCCTGAGGGGACAACATGAACTACACATTCGGGACTAAGCAATCATAGGAGACACAGAAGTGTCAGCAGCTCCGTATAAGACGGGCTGATCCCGAACGCCAAAACTGCATTGTCTCCCCCGCCGAAGTCCACGTCTTCATTGACATCGCATTTTGACAGCAAAAAAGCGTGTGCAAGGGATGAGTGGGTGCTAAAACGCCCGCACGACGACCGCAGTGTCGTGGAGCAGTCGGCTGGGGCCGGGAGCGCCCGCGGTGGCCTGCGGGATTGACTTGTCAGTGGCGTCGCCTCTGGACCAGCGGCCCCTGCGCGCGACAGCCCCACGCGCAGCACCGCCCCCGCACGCCCACTTGATTAACGAGCTGCACGCTTGTCGTATTTCTGCGCGCCCCGAATGCATTTGTTTCCATCAAGCTATTGCGTGGTTTCGAATGAATTTCGCTCATTTTATTCGTGTTTGAAACGAATCGATACTCTGCAGGTATTAAAGCGTTTTGTTTTTCAACATGTGACGGTAATGTTATTTTCAGTGTTATAAATACATTATAAGTACATATGTATCAAAGAAACTCGAAGTCGCTTCTTTTCTCACTTTTTATTACTTTTATTGTCTTTCCACATACGCATTTGTGTTCAAATTATGATAAGCATTAAATGGAAATATCAAATGACTCGTTATTTTCTATCGCATCTAATCGCATACTTTCACTACGTAAATGTAAAAACTAAGTTGCATTGACCAATAATTTTGCGAAAGTTGAATTAGACGTTTTGAAGATATTTGGAATGGCTTTGAAATAATTCTGTACTCTGAATACTAGAAAGAGTGAATGGTCAGTTCTTTTTTAGCAATGTAAATTACTAAAGTTGTGTTTAAGATTGTGAACAAAAAACAGCTGAAGCTGCCAAAAAAATGTAGCACCCATGTAAAAGAATAGATCAGAAACCATATTCCAGACAGTAAAATAGTATTTTTGATATCAGGTGAAGTATTGAATACGTCAGTATTAAGGATCCATTTTAGAAACAATTTAATGTTTGAATTAAGATGTCGTATGGCACATAATGATTCGGAATCACTGCTGAAGTAAAATTATCCGTAATTAATTAAATTCCACTTCTTTTCAATAAATCTTATTTTAAATTACATTATTGCTATTTACATGATGTAATGGATGGGAAGCAAGTTAACTCTAAAATTATTAGCTTGAATGAGGTGTATCAAATGATGCTGTTTAAGATGATATGAACCTCATTCAATTTCCATTCAGAAAACCTGACATGTACATGCAATTTAATGTAACATTTTATACATTTCTGTGTAATGTATCACTAACGAAGAATTACTGAGGCAGGGTATCGCACTTTAAAATTCCCATCCTCACCGTCAACTCTCTATTTTTCGATCTCTAATGAACGCTCTCTACTCTTCGCTCACAATATTACGCTCCCCACTTTCGGCTATCCATTTAGCTCTTCGCTCTCCACATTCCGCCCCCATCTCCGCTCTCCACAGTTCGCTCTCCACACTCTGCTCTCTATACTCCGTCCTGCACTCTTCGCACCCCGCTCTCCATCCTTCGCTCTCAACACTGCTCTCTACACTCCACACTCCTTCTCTCTGCACTAGCTCCCCATCCTTTGCTCTTCACACTACTCTCTACACTCCACACTCCTCATCTCTGCAGCCACTCTCCACACCCCTCTCCACATTCCGCTCTCCTTTCTCCGCCCCCCCCCTGCGCTCCTCTTTCCGCTCTTCTCTCTTCGTCATTCCCCTTGCCACTCTCCTCGTTCGAATCTAAACCTCTCTCCTCATGGGGAGGTGGATTTCCCTCCGCACACCGACCCCGCTCCCCTAGGCGTTTCCGCGGGGGGGGGGGTGCGCCGTGCGGATGTGGTCGCGGCGGCCGCGGGAGGAATGCGAGCGAGGGCGTGGACGGGGCGCGGGCGAAGGCGGAGTGACCGGAGCTGCCGCGAGGCGCGCGCGCGGTGACTCACCTGGTCGGCCCCCGCCCGCGGAGAGCGACACTGCGGTGAAAGTGGCTGGCGGACAGTTGCCGATTAGTTGGAACCTATGGGAAGTATTTTTTCCCTTCTCATGTGCCTTTCTGTTGTGCACGTCTTAAGTGATAGCATGTTGAATTTCTCTATTAGTTTCTCTCTCCTGTCTCTCCCCCACATCCCTCTCTCTCCCCCTCATCCTTCTCTCTCTCCCCTCTCATCCTTCTTCCTCTCCCCTTCATCCCTCTCCCTCTCCCCCTCATCCCTCTCTCTCCCCTCATCCCTCTCTTTCCATTTCTACCGTTTTCATTTCCGTCTTCCTTTGAGCCTCAACCTTCTGTTCATCTTTCTGCTATCTGTTCAAGTTTTCCGGCGCCTCGTCTTCATGTTTATGTTCATGATTTCATGCATTTCATGGTCTATTCAGCTTTTATTTCAGTTTCTGTCACTATCTTCATGTTTGCTTTCTTTCATGTTCGTTTTCCTTTCCCTCTCTTTTTCTCATCTCATTTGCCAAGGTGGCACTACTCTTATGATAGAGAATCAGAAATACGTATTTTTTTCCTCCATGGTTCTTCCGTAGTACTTATAAAACAGAGGCCCATTGGAAAAGGACCTTACAAATGTGAAGAAAACGTACAATACTCAAAATTTAAATAAATTAAGGTTTGATTTTAGGTAGTTCAAACATGGTTTCAGTTCACTTCGGGACTTTGCAAATTCGTCAGTTTCTACTGGTTTTCCAAAGCCATCTAATTCAGTTGTGGACAACAGCTATTCATTCCTTGAAGTCTTTTTTCAAAAATGTGTTAGGAATTTCTGCATTATGTTGTAAAAGATCAATTAAGTAAGTAATCTATAAAAGTAAGATCACTTGTTTACACCAGACGTTTGTGTGTTTGTCTTCCTATAAAAGTCTTAACTAAGAAGTGTGTTTTCTGTATGCCAAAGGACACCCGCTCTCATGTTATATCCAAGACGGAGTTCGGTTTTCTTGTTTGCTTGTGCTCTCTCGAAATCAAATACGCATGACCGTCCAGTACTCATAAAATGTGAAGACTGTTAATTTTCGTTTCTAGAAAACGTGATCGAGCTGAAATGTTACGTTAGTGTTATGCTGTAATCATTAGTAATATATCTCGAATATGAATGTTGCAGCAGTTAATATACGCATTATCTCTAAAATATAGGCCATTAGTTTCCAGTCAAGTTTCATCAATAGTTCTTCAATCTTAATATAATTGATCGTATCTTTGATAGAAAGAGCACTTGCAGTCATTCTAAGCACTTACATTCTTCCTGTTTGGTTGGGTAATGTTCATTGGTCTTCCAACGAAGTTGGTTTCATAAGTAGTTAGGCGTTTTAAATTCCATCGACTTACAGATATTCCATTTCTAATATGCACTCTACAGACGCATTGAACCAGATTATCAAAAACCAGGGATCATCTCAAACGTCCTTTATTATAGCACTTCTTTTTCATTAGGAAACTCCTTGATTTGTGGTTGTTGTAAACCGTCGTGTGTATTTGGAGAACCGTAGAGTACTCAATACCTGGTGGTTAATGATCGTATCTGTAGAACTCCATTTCTTTCACGTTATATAATTTCATTCTCGAAACAACTCGTCATTAAAAATGATCACACCGTCGTAGCGCCCCTCTCCTTAGCGCTAGCAGAACACCTTCCCCTGGGCGGATCAGTCCGAGGGAGATTTCTTTTCTTGCGTCTCAAGATACCGCGCTGATCCTGGTTCCGCCGTTCCACTTGCGAAGTAATTACGCCTATCTGGCGGTCTGATCTTTGAGAAGAAATGTCGCCGACTGGTTTTTCCGCACCCACGCGATGCGAATGGGTGTTTCGAGTCGATCCTTCACTCGTGTGTCGAAAGAATTCAATTTCGTGGTCTCGCGGTTTCCAGTTTGCGGTCACTTCGATGGCCCGTTTCATAGTTGAGAGTTTCTCTGCTTTATTTTTACTCTCTGGTTATTTGTGGTAATCTGATCTTTTTCATCTCACTTCTTACGGTGGGAATGTATTGAAATTATCGTACTTTACATTTTACCAGAAACAGAACAAAACTTTAAAGATATTAATAGTGAGAGAAAGTAATGTTTTTATATGAAGTAGGATGAAAGCTTGAGACATCGCAGTAACTACTGTTAACATTTATAGTTTGTTGCATCCGTTGTCAGATATCATTTAATTTTCAATTATAACGCTACTTATCCACTTAAGGTGAGTGTTTTGAGTCAATGGTTTATAGCATATTCGTGCACTATTTGACGTAATGTAACATGTTATAAATTCCACACTCTAGGAATCACATTGTACATATAATCAGTAGTCATAAACACCAATACTATTTCTGGCAAATCAAATTTGCTGAAGAGTTAATGGGGCTCTTATATATTAATATTTATTATCATAAATATTTCGAGCATAAGCAAACATATTTCGAATTAAATAGAAATGACCAGAACTTCATTAACATCGAACTAGCTAAACGAAATTTAATTTCTAGTAATAAATTATTATACGAGCTTATTTACTTTGTTTTGATATTATTCACAGAATCGAGAAGCATCAAATGTAATGGCAGTGAATCATGAAAACCAAACATTTCCGTGATTCGCAGTCGAAATAATACATCGACCATCGTCTTTTACACTTTCTTACGTATACAGAGAGATAACACTCTTACAAGCATGGACAGAGATTGTATTGAAGCAAGTTTAGCACTAGCGTATCCAAATTGCGATGACATGCCCACTGAAGACCTCAAATCAATAATTTTTTTTTAAGAATTGAGAGTCGGGAATAAATTGTCTTTTGGTAAGAAATGTTACAGGAAGTAGGTCTGTGGGTCTGTATGGCTCAACAACTCCTTACAGGGCCAAGATCTCCCAGCGATATTCCGACCATACGGACATGGGTTCGGGTACATGTGGTTAGCACATATACATCCCTTAGGCCGTATTCCGGTCTTCTTAACGTAAGATATCGCAAGGAAATCGCATCCCGTAATCTGCTCCGGCCTGGAATCGAACCCAGGGAAGCGATCAGTGAGTTACCTTGGGGGGAGCACAGGAAGTGGGTACTTAAAGGGAAATCATGAGCTTTTCTTTTACGGAGGTAGCACCCGTCGGGCAGCCGCGCCGTGGGGCGGTGTGACGTCACGGAGGCAGCAGGATGCGCGTCGCCGCGCCGCGCCGCGCCGCTCCTCCGCCGCGAACCCGGAACCTGGCGCGTGACAGACGCGTCCGCGTCCGCGGCAGCGAGAGAGGCGACGCGACGGGCCTTGTACGGCACGCGAGAAGTGCGATTCAGCGCTCTCGAGCTGCATTCAAGCCTTCATACGTGCGTAATCTTCCTGAACTTCTTTTTCTTCCTCTTGGTTTTTTCTCAGCTGTGATTGGCGAAGGAGACGTTATCCACACACACACAAGCAGTACTATCACTATTATCAGTCATAATATTTTCAGGTACTTCATACTCATCATTTACGCTCAGGTCGAGCCTACTTATTGTTCCTAGAAATATTAACTCTTTTCTTCTGGAAAAAGTAACAGATGACCTCATTCTACGAGTCTGAAAAAAATGCAAACGAAGTTCACTTGGGCTACATTCATATTCAGTGGCATAATTGTAAATCCCGCTATATATATGCAAAAGCATAACGTACAAAATGTATTTTCCTTACATTACAATTTTTCTTCGGAGATATGAAACAGAATCACCAAAAACTATTTTTTATCCCTTGTACGGCAACATCATTATCACAGAGCGCTGATGTATACAAGTGTACTCACGATGCTGCATCTGTAATAAGACCATGTTTAAAATAGTACGTACTAATTAATACTACGTACTAATAAGTTTAGCAAACAGAAACATCCTAATCACATTACCACCAGCACTTTTCGGAATTAACCCTAGTGCTTCACGTGAAGGATTTCCTTAATGAATTAGTCTCATCCCCAAAAGGTAACACTATTTTCGTCACAGAATTCCTGTCAACTCTCAGCATGGTCGGAACAGCAAAACTAGAAATAACTTTCCATCGAGAGTGAAAAGAGAATTGTGTCCACTGCAAAGTCAATCTTCGCCGCGTCCTTTTCACTTTCGTCGAGCTGAAGCCACGTGAGAGCGGCTTCTTTTCGCGCGAGTGTCTTTGGAGCCACCGAATGCGGCGCGAGCAGGACGTGCGTGGACCGGCCTAGGGGGATCCGCGCGCGCTGCGCCCAGGCCCCGCCAGGCCGCGTGGCGGTGCGTCGCGTACGGCCAAGGAAGCGACCGGACGCGCCAATGACGCGCTTATTAATGTAATGGGGCGTAATGACCTTTCCAGGACCGCGCCTCCCACGGCCAGCCTCCGCCGCCGTCGCCGCCGCCGCGCACCGTGCCAAGCAGGCCACCGCGCTTCAACGTCTGCGCGCACCACCGCGCGAACGCACGGCTGGATTCTGTTCAATGCGATTGTGCCTTTTTTTCATGACGAAACTCTGGCCCTGAAGCCGGGTGCGTCAAGCTGGAACAGACATGGCAGCACACCACAATGAAACATGTCAAATGATTTATTGCTAATTAATTGCCAATGAATTCCAAATAGTTGCAATTAATTAGCAATAAATTATCTGAGGGTTTCCGTCGAGCTACAATACGAATTTAACTTATGTGTGTGCTGGCGTCACGTGAAGCCAGTTCACACCCGTTTTCACCTCGAAAATACGTGGCAATTAATTAGCAATAAATTAATTGACATGTTTCATTCCTGTGTACTGACATAACTGATCCAACTTGACGCACCTCATGAGAACCCCTGACCACGCAGACTCCGCTACGCGCCTTTCACCGTCTGGCAGAGAAAGGAGGTATCACTGAGGCGATTTGAATTTTGCTCAGAGGCTTCTTTTAGGCTTAAATAGCTTTTTACATGCGGTAAATCTACAACATGGGATAGCAGGCTTTACTTTCCCTCCATATGAAGGTGTTGAAGGATTTTTCGCCCTTATAAATCAACGGCTTCGATCGGATTTAAAAACGCGAAATTGAACATGACAGTCCGAAACGCTGAGCGTTGTATTACCGAAACCGTAAAAGCAATAAACCACATAACTGGACCACCAAAGCAAACATTTTTACTTTTTCGCCTTCCTAAGAAATAGTAAGATGCCGTGTGTTGTAATCGTGCGCCGGAAAAAGGAGAATTTTCGGCAGAAAAACTCATATTGCCGAACCTTGTAATGAAAAAGTGAAGAAACCTTGGTTTTGTAATTTTACTTAAAGTATTCAAAATGATTGCCCTACTGAGATCATCTTCACGTCCAAAAACATTTTCCCAGAACGCACTGCTTTCCTGTCATGTTAACAATAAAAAATATTACTATTTCGTTTACCAAATTACATTCCATGTACAAAATATTTATGGAGGTTTGAACTGAAATTGTCTCCTTGAAATACTTTCTAGATCTTCCATTGTGAACGCTTCTCACACTTATTCGCTGAGAAGCTGTTAGTCGCTGTAGAATAGTATCGTCCGTATAAATAAATTGCTAGGAAAAGATTATGGCTTTGTACTATTTATAAGAACCTATCATCACAAATCCCCGAAAGCGTGCGCTGGATAGAGAATAACCCGAGGGACTGGACATGAAAACTGGATAGACGATGCTGGGCTGCAAATAGAGGCTCCCCAGGCGGACAAGTACCTTGTGCAGGCGCAATTTCACATACTTGTGCTCATTCACCAACGCTTGCGAGGTGAGACTACAAATCCTATGAATAAAATAGTCATGGTATCATATATAATACTTTGGCTTACATAATAATTGGTTATTTTCTTGGAAAGAAGCTTCAAACTTATAAGATTTTATGGTGATCATCATTCAATAATTTTAAAATTCGACGTCTGTGAGTCTAGCTCCACCACTTGAATCTTGATCACCAGTTCAGTGACCGTTCCATGTGCAGACTCTAACAATAGACATGATTGCTTCCCCCATAGCAGCCGTTGTGTTAGATACCGCCTTTCCCTGGGCGCCGCCGCAACGCCGGAAGGCGTGCTAGGAAATCGAACCGAGGGCCCCGCACAAGCCGGCTGTTTCGTGATAAGCTCCGCGCCCAGCGATCGTATCTGCGTTGCTTTCTCCATTGTGGCGCCGGTGTGCCACCGAGGGACGCCGGCTCTGAGTGCGAGGGAAGGCAGTCTTCTTTCTAATTAGGACCTGCGATGCCGGGCCTCAAGGAAGCTCAAAATATCCCACTCTCGTCTTGGTAACGGCTGACGGAATTGGTAAATTAAGAAGGTTCAGTTCTTAATTTTAAAATTAAGAACTAAGTTTGCCAACAATAAGAAGTAACAAAAGTGAAAAGTTACAGAGAGTTCATGCAAGTAAATACAACTTATAACAATTTTTTTTAAACTCATTTCTATATATAAATTCTAAAAATATTCCTAATATTTTTGAGCGTGCCCCAGCTTGTACATTCATTTTCGTGTGATCTAAATGCTATTCGAAAATACCAATTACTACTTCTGATGGAATGCATGTGTATATCGTGTTATTTCTTCTGCATTCAGACTTGCTCGATCAGATTCCGGGGTTTTCATTTACTAAGGTGATTTCTTCCGTAAGCGAAGTGCATGTTTTATCCAGGGAGGAGGCGCTCTTTCCAGCTGGAATGTGAGATCCGGTGCCGACCTACAGGTCAGCTTGTGGAGATTTCTCTCGCTGGGTACTCTCCTACAGATGGTCAAGCTCTAAGCTCCCAACTGGTCTCTTGACATGTGAGGTAGTGTAATGTACGTAAACATAAATTAGTGTGTTTGTGTAAAGGGAGAGAAGAGGGAAAAGATGAAGGAAAGATCGTGCGCGGTCCGTGACCCATTTATTACGGCACTCGCCTAGTACTGGTCGAAAAAACAACAACAGAAAACTACCGGTCAGAGCAGCCGCGCGCAGAATTTTCCTGCAGTGTGAATTCTGGCGGCGGCGGGGATGGTGTGACGGTTAGCGTACCGGACTGTTATACCGCGGGTTCAAACCCGATCGAAGCCGTGGATTTTTAGGGCGACAAAATCCTTCGTACGCCTTCCTTCGGAGGGGAAGTAAAGCCGGCTGTCCCATGTTAGTAGGTTTACTTGCATGTAAAAGATCCTCAAGCCTAAATGACGCCTCAGAGCTAAATTCAAATCGCCTGTTTCTCGCCCAAGAAATACCTCCTTTCTCTGCTAGTTTGTGAAAGGAGCGTAGCGAAATTTGCGTGGTCAGACGGAAGAGCGGGCCTGATGGCCCGAGTCTCGCCACGTAAAATAAGGCAAATTCAATTCAATTCTAGCCAGCAGTGTAGCTCGTGTCGAAAATCCGGGACTGTCGGAACTCGAACTCTAGATCCTCCCGGTGAACAAGGCTTCTGGGCAACGGCGACGCCGAAGCCTGTAGATAGATACCTAGTCGCAGCCTGTGATATCGAATTCGATTGGCCTGAGTTGCTGTTCAGGTTCGCCTTCAACCGAGCCCTCTTTCCTGCATTGCATAGCTCATTTCTCGTGATACTCCTTGGGCGGAGTCACAGTGTGATTGCACGATATTGTGCTCCAGATGACGCACGACGTCGTTCTACTTTCTGCGCCCGCGTCGCCTTTATCCTGCTCGCCGCGTCACTTATCGGATTTGCAAATGATTCACAATGGGAGAAAAAATAATCAATCGGTAGAGTTTAACAAAACACACAGTTATTCCACGATTGAGGAAAAACTGCACACCTGACTATGCACCTGGATATTGCGACAATTAGTTGCGAATTGCGTGCTGCCGTTGCATTTCGTTCTTGCGATAGCTTCTCTTATCGACACACATATGAACCAGTTGCATGGATTTCTTCAAATAACTGTACATTGGTGTGAACGCGGAAGTATAAACGTTCGTATCAACAGAATATGACAAAATTGCAAACCTAAGTAATGAAAAGACATGATGTTGCAATAGGAAAGTAACATTTTTTCCCTATCACAGCAACAGTGACCTATTAACGGCCAATTGACCAACAAACGCAGCAAGGAGGTCCTTTCTGGAGCCTTTTCTAAGAATCTCCAAGAATATTATTTACTGTGAGACGCCTCTCACTTAAATTATTTCTCTCGAGAACTTCTTCGACATACTTTCTCAAAGCGAGCGCCCCCTCCAAGTGACGAAACGCATGATCTCACTCGTTCACTGCCTAACGTCTGGAACGTAACTAATCTGCGCGCTCGCGATGACTCAACTGCTAGAGAAGTGTGTTGATTCTTTCTCACGGAAATGTGCTGGTCGGATGCTGTGATTACTGCCGGTTCTGAATTATTTGAGTCAGTATTTTACAGTTATAACCTTGTGGCGTCCGTGTGGTTAATGTAACATCTATTCGCTCTACTTCGGTCAAAAACCTACTCCTCCTTTACTTTGCTTTAAACCTTATTTTTAACCTATGTTTGTTCAGAAAGGAGCTTGTATCTTTATTATATTGCCAATTCCTATTCTTGTAGACATACCTACAATCAAAAAGGGGCTGATGAATTAATGTTCTTAAACATTATTTCCCTAAGAATATACAAGAGAATAACGAGGCACTGCCTTTTTTTTCTTTTTTGACTCTGACCCAAGACACTGCGATTTGCACCGAGACCATTAACTTTCTCTGATGGTCGATTACTTGTAGAATCAGAATTTGTGAAACAAAGTTTCAACCATAAAGAAAATGCTTTTTCGGAGATATATGTTTGGACAGAACAGACACTCGGCATCTAGGATACGTGTATATATATATATATATATATATATATATATATATATATATATATATATATTCAACTTTTTCACGATTTGTAACGAAGATCGAATGCAATTCAACTTACGATAATCCATTTAAATATATCAATATAAATCTTTCCCAATCGTGTTTATTCTTGACGAATTGTTTCGAACATATAAAAACAACTGGAACATGATATACAATTTTATTCTGCTGGTCTCTCTGTTTGCACCACTTTTTCGCCGTCCTGTCTGCCATTCTTTCTTTCCACCTCTCCTAAGCGTCGACAAAGCGCTCGTTAAACTCACGAGAGTCATTGGGGGAACCCAGCCAGTGCAGATCGTCTCGAGCACCTTGTAGATGTGGATGGAACAGTACCTCTCTCGCCTTGTTACCACGGAGCTGCTCCACCGCCCACGTCACGACTTCACAGCCCGGCCGGCTCGGATCTCAGGCCGGCGCGGCGGCGGCGGCGGCGGCGGCGGCGGCGGCGGCGGCGGCGGCGCAGGCGGAGGCGTTGGGTGTGTGGGCTGGCGCCCGCCGCTCCCCGCCCCTCGCCCCTCGCCCCGCCGCCCCGCCTCTCCAAACGCGTCGGCGAAGGCCACTCGCAAGGTCGTTGCCCGGCCGGATTCCATTCCACCGCCATTCACTGATTCACGACCGGCGGCGCCTCGCTTCGGCCACGCGCTGGCCTCCTTTCGCCCCCGCCCCCGCCCCCGCCCCGCCCCCGCCGTCGCGACGGCGCCTCCGGGCCCGCGACGCATCAGATGGCTCACTCCCACGCTATTCGATTCCGACCAGATTGAGTTGGCCTCCGCCTCGCTCGTTTTTACTCGTAATATTCCCTTCGCCAGCAAACAAATATCGGAGAACGTAGAACTAGAATAACTTATATTAAAGTAAACCATGTTCAATTACTGTCAAATGTGTATCACATCAAATTGAAAAATATTTTTTTTAGCCAACTGCACATCCCATTAAGGGCAAGGCCTTCCTGCCCGCGCAGGGAATTATTAATACTTCTTCAATGAAGTGATACGATCGCAAATACATCAATGTCCGAGGCGGGATTCGAACCCGCGATCCTTCGATCCGAAATTGTCACGACACCACTGCCTTAGCGATATCGGCAACGCGGATCGACTGCAAATAATTGAAGTTTCTCAAATACTCAAAAACTTCTGTAGAATGCTCAATATATATAAAATTCTTATTCGGCACATTCTTTCAATTAGTTTGTGGTAGTAGTGTTTAATAGCAGATGATAACGTCTGTTTCTGAATCAACATTCCACTGCGTTCTTACTCTCAAAAACTGGAAATTGCAATTAACACTTTTTTAGATGTTTACTCGTATGATGGAAACTCGGCGAATGTCTGAAGGGAGCTCGGCGGTTTAAAATATTTGGGCCTTTGAATGATATTGATCATCGTTCACTGTCCTTCTCGGCGCTTTTGGCTACATCGTTTTTGTAACCTGGGATCGTCTTATGTCATCACCTGATGGAACACTATTCACACAAGGAGCCTGATATGGAGCGTTCATTAAATTTGACCTCCAGCCTCTCCTGATTTGGAAACTTGCGTTTGTTACCTTTGCATTCTTCGCACGTTGCTCCTAAACGTCTTCCCACGCTCAATAAGGACCGAAAATCGTTTTTCGTGCTTTCTTTCTTCGAGACGGCGTCTTAATTTTCGAATCGGTAATTGTTACAGTGGTTTTAAAACTGACATTTCTCACCTACCTCGTAGACTCAGCTTAAGAGTAGTAATATAGTTGTGTATATTATTCCTACAAAATAATTTATTTTTGAATTTGAAATGTGATTGGGGACTGATTTTTTTGTGAATACCTCATTGCCATAGAATTACAACGGAAAGTGAAGTCATTAACAAAATATTTATAATTAAGGTGGAAATTAAAAAGTATCGTATACATTTTTCACTTCCATGATAAAGACCTCAGAGAACATCCAAAATAAAATTGAAGGATTTCTTTCAAATGGTTTCCCTCTTTCACACGCTATAAAGCCTCACAAAGAGACCTTTCAGTGACGCTGCGTGTTTCTTGAATTTATAGCTGCCTGGGTTCCCGACCAGCAGAAGACACAACGGGTCGAGTTTCCATGTCGCTTCTTAATCGCTTGGTTTCTCACCCTTATTATGCGCATTAAAGATCTGGGCTCGCAATTAGACATTTAATTTTGGACGTTCCTGCACTCGGAAGTATGGCCGTGCAGGAAAGTAGTGCTGAGGACTCGCAATTAGGACGTCTATATTTACGACTGGAAGTAGCGTTCTACGCAGCATTCCAAGCTACTGAAGCTCCTAATTACAATAAATTCTATATAATTGGTTTCAGAAACTAGATATTTGAGTAACAGTGATGCTAGACATTTTACAAACATGTTAGGGGATGTTTATAATTAAATATATACTTAACAAATTGAAATACTATACTTTATGTGCTTTATATGTTTTATCGTCAAAGACTGTTAGCTTTGTGAGTTAGTACCGTGCTAATGGATTTGTAAATGTATATTGTATAACTTTGCAAATATCAATAATGGCAGAAATGAATATGAAACGCCATCGAAGTGACCTTCAATGCATGAACTAATATACTGATTATGTTTTGAAGCATATGGAAGGTGAAAAATGATATCCAACTGGAACTGAAAGAACATGCGACAAACGTACTTCTCTAAGACATTTCCTCGTAATTAATAAAACAAATGGGCAAAACCATTAAGTGCCCTACTCAGCGTCTCTACTATTGATCAATAAAAAAGTAGTAATGAGAAATCGATTGCCTACAAATGTCCGGCCAGGATACTGCTTAGCGATTATTAATATTACGAAATTCGACATTAATTTATTAATAACACATCAAAAGAGTTGCTGTAGAACTGGCGAAATAAATTCAAAAAAAATTATTCCAAGATATTTTTCAAACAATAAAAATTACGTAGATTTTCGAATTGTGAAGTAAAAACGTTCACAATGTAGCACTTGTGCGATAAAACTGTACATTTTGTAAACAAATGGAGATAACACAGTATTAGAAGAGCAATTAGTAAACAAATCGGTTTTATTTAGCACGTTGGAAAATTTCTTTAAATCATTTTTCTAGACATTACCTAATGCAAGATAATATTTGTAATTGAATGTGTTTTAAGAGGTCTTATATCAAATAAGAACACAAAAATCGCCTCTTTTTTTAACCCGTCTTCTTTACACGAAAAGTCTTCTATCCCTTCAAATCTATTCACCATGACCCTCTATTTTCAATTGACAAAATGGTGTAAAAATAAGTAGCATGATAAAACTTGAAAGATGCATAAATCGAATAAACATTTATCTTAATTTTTTATATGAAAAAATATTAATAGAATATGTTCATAGAATGTTTTCTTACCTCCAATACTATTTTTTTAAACGATACACTTGTTATTAGGGTTGGTAGTTGTTTTATAGTGTACATTCACTTGTCAATTACTTCTGTCTCCCATCGTAAAGTTTCGTAACAAAACGGCTCCTTACTCCTCTCCCTCATCAACGTGTTTCTTCAATGCCTCCTCGTGTGTCTGACATAAACTGGTGTTCAAATACAACGCAAAATTTTAAATATAGTTCCAGAATTTATGTAATGAACGATATTGGGATCTACGTTACCAAGAATAATCTATGTTTTTACAGTACTTGGTGCACGGATCCATTGGTCAGTGACTACCCACTGCGCGACTAATAGGCCTCATTTGTTTCATTTCTGAAATAATGAATGTGATCTCTCAGCGTCATCCTACTTTCTTTACTGGTCCACGCAAACCCGGGATACGTAAAACATCTCCGATGCCCATCTGTGTTGTATCATTGCCTTCTTAATCCTATCCCGAAAGCGCGCACCGCCATTTAGATTTGTTCGTCTGAGTTTCCTGCTCTCTTATGTCAGACGGTCCCCTTCCCCCCCCCTCCCCGCCCTGCTCGGTGCGTTTATCACTCGCCTTTGTTTGCGCGATGACTCGGACGCCCGTGCTCGACGCAGGTTCACGCGCCTAGCGCTTCAGTTCGCAAGCAACAACGAGCACGTATGCCGAACCGAAATATCAGACGGATGGATTTCGTTCGCGCGTTTTTCTTTTGTTGTTCGTAACTGTTTGCCCCAACGAGTGACACCAACACGTATCGCGAGATTATGTGGGCTCCTTTATGAGAGAGCTAAGATTCAAAGGAAGTTTATGATAGTTTAACAGTTTTTTATTTATAATAGTTTCATACAGATATGAAATTTTGGTTAGAAAACATTGATGTCTGTAATAAATAGGTAATTCCTTATAATAATAGGTAATAACACTAGTATCCTTGCTAAAATCGAAAGATAGCGAGTAAATTGGTTGGAGCATCTTGACAGAATGGCCGAAATTTAAAAATGGCCGAAAAGGTAAAAAATGACTTATTAGTCAAAATCGACGATAATGCAAAAAAAATCTATATTAAATAGCATTGTTCTAAAGTGAAAAGAAAAAACAATGACAGTTCATTACAATCCACCTCTTAATGATGATGATTCCTTATAATAGGATTCGAAAGATCTATGCGTTCCACCACTGCTAGTCCACACCCAAATATCCTTATTGCAGCTCGACCTCCACCTCCCGGAGGCGGCGGCGGCGGCGGCGGTCGGGGCACCTGCGTCGCGAGCTCAGGGCTTCAAGGCCGCGTCCGCTTCCGGGGCCGGGATTTCCGAACGCGCCCGCGCCCGCGCCCGCGCCATCGCCGCGGGAGCCAGGCTTTCGCGCCCGGGACGGGTCACGACGCCCAGGCGGCGGCGCTGCCAAAGCCCAGCGGGGCGGCGGCGGGCGGCCGCCCAGGTGCGCGCTCCCCGCCACCCCGTCCCTCCCCGCCCCTCCCCTCCCCTCCATCCCTCGCCACCCCGCCCCGCCCTCTCTCGCCAAGCCTCTTACCTCCCCGCCCGCCCACTCCGTCCCCGTCCCACCGCGCCCTCTCCCTCCCTGCCCCGCCCCTCCCCCGCGCCGACTCCGCGGCCCGCGCCACGCGCCGTCCACTTGGGAAACACACGCGCGACGCCTCGGGGTGCGTATAGATTGTGGAATTCCCCTCGCTTACTAGGTTGTGAAAGAATTTCGGGTTACGTGACAATTTTAAAACGTACATCGCCGAACTGAATAGTGAAGGTTGATAAAACGGGGGCACGCCTGTACGAACTGCTTCCTACTGGCTTCGACCCCCGCCTTAGGAATACTTTTTTGCGCTTATCCATGCATTTCTTGTCAAAAATATTGTCAGTATTGTCAGTCGTATTCCATACGTTTATAATAGAAGCCTCTTCTGTGCAGGCATTTGCCGATTCTGAGAGAGAAGGTCCAGGGTGTGCAAGACAGGATTGGCAGAGATGGATGGGAAGGAAGGGAAGATCGGATGCACTCCGTGGCCGATTGCGTAAGGTGATATTCCGGCACACTGAAGGAAGTTGTCAAAGAAACCACGGAAGTGATTTATCAGAGTTGCCTTCCCCCTCAAAAAAAGGTCTAGTGTTTTCGTTTGTTACCTTCGTTTATTTGGAGAAAATAATTTAAATATTTATTTATATTAGAATTATGTAATTATTTAAAAATGATATTATATGGTATCATATACACGCTACAAAATAATATACAATGTAATCTCAAATGTTTATTATTTAACAAAAATCTACGGCCAAAATGATTGGCTGGATCCGCCCCTGGTACCGATGGAGCCCATGATGTTTTCATGATTCATGCAAATCGCCCACCCGAAGGGCGAGCCGGCGCGGCGTGGCTGCGAAGCATCAACGGAATGCGGTCGACGGACGCAGTTGCCTTCGTATATCCCGCTGCCCGCCATTGGTGACGCCGAAACGATGCCGTTAGAATCAGTGACGACAACAGCAACACCCAACCTGTTGTCTCATATGACGTTGCGGTCAATGGCGATGCTAATGATTTGATTATTGCAGCCAGATAAAAATAGGAAACTCTTGCGCCGTCATATCCGCCTCTCACTGTGTTCAGTTCGCTAAGGCCATGAGAGAGTAAACGCCTTCTGTAAAGAAATTCCTTCACCGAGACTGTTGTGTAAAGTATGCAGTACAATCCCTTTTAAAAACATGAGACTTAAAATAGCTGTTTTGTTGTATTTCCACGTTTTATCAGTAGTTAAATTTCAGTGTAGAAGTGACCTCTGACCCAGAGTTAGTACTTTGATCTCGATAATAATATTGTGATACGTTTTTAATATGTGTCTCAAGTTAACGAAACAAATTGATTTCATAAATGAAATAAAGAGTGTTTGAGTGTCACTGTCATTAAAAAAGATTTTCCGTCTACCTATAAAGCAAGAGAAGTCGACGTACATTCGGCAATGGCTATTTTAAGAGAGATGAGAGAGAAAGAGAGAAGCGGAGAGAAAGAGAGAGAAAGAAAAAAAGAGAGAAGTAATAGACGTTCAGCTCCCTGTAGTTTATTGTTGAATAATACGTAACCGAAAAATGCGTAATAATACGTAATGTAATCTCGTAACACAATTTGTGTTTCTTATTGAGTCACTTTGATAAAATATTATATAAATGATTAATTATTATTTTTGTCATAAATAAAACGCTGACATATTGAAAGAATCTGTATTACTTAAATCTTCATCACCTCGTCGCGAAACATTGCTCGCCGTGGAAGATCTTTTCTGAACCTCCCTGCGCCCGTGTTCCTCAGCCGGTATCGCTCTGTGAAGCGCCGGGGCCGATCACCCTCCGCCAGCGCTGTCTCTTGGGTGAGCGAACGGGGTTGGGGAAGCGGGGCGGGGCGGGGAGCGGGAGCAGGAACCGGCTCGGCTCGTGCGCGGGGGGAGAGCGCCGCCCTGGAGCACCTGGGTCCCACACCGGAAACGGACGGACGGTGACGTCAGCAGCGCGTTCCCGCGAGACGCGCCGCCCCTCGCCCCTCACCGCGCCCCCTCAGCACCCCTCACACCGCGCCGCGCCGGCGGCTCCTGGGCGAGATGCAGCTATACTCGCTTCCCTTCGCTTGGAACACCGGGGATCGTTTTTCGCGCATTGTCAGGTATATCGCGAGTGCTTACTAGAATAAATTAAATGAAAAACTAATATTGAAAAATAGCCAGTCAAGATGGCAGAGATCGTTCGGCTAGTAGTGCCGTAGCGGTCTCGGATCAGAAGACCGCGGGTTCGAGTCCCGCTTCCGTAATGGGTGTATTTGTGTGTGTCTATATATGTGTGTGTGCTGTCCTTGCATCCTTCACTATTATCATCTTCATCGTCTCATCATCCATACTCCCAGGGCTAACGACCTTGGGGAATAAAAATCGGGGTTCAGCTACAATGCTGACCCCCCACCCAGATAAAAGTACTCGGTCCTGCTAAAGCAGGATGCATACGTGCTCCGAACTCGCATACACACGAAAATAAATTGCAGAATCGTACTTCACACCAAGGAAACTTCGAATATTAGAAAATTAATTGTTTTTCAATTCGAATTACCTTTCGGGTTAGACGGCCGTGGTTTAGAGGAGAACATATTTCCATACGTTTCGTGTGTACCTGCCCGGAAAGTAGCTAATTCTAATTCTAATTGTAAATTCAGATGTGAAAACCTACAGTACTTTGTTTCTCAATTGCACATTTAAAATGCAATAAAAATGTAATGTAAGAAAAGCTTTGTGTTAGCGTTTTCAAGGTCTTAGTTATTTCAATGATATTATGTAAAAAACAACTTTAATTTATTAATGTGACAACTGTAATTTAGATTACATTCGTCTATTAAGGAATCACTCAGAGATGACCTTGAGCATTTTGTCACTTCGTAATAATTTCGTTCCAGTGTACATACATGCCGTTAGTCTGGTGATGGAGACAATTGACCTCCAAAACGTCGCCAATAATGAATGATTTGTGATATATCAATAACGATGTTGATGAAACTACGAAACAAAAAATAAGTGCCTAGCTTTGTTAAAAGTAACACGAATGTTCCTTAGACTTATGTCGGGAATTATAGATTTTATTATGTCAGTAAGGAGCCCTGACGCATGTTAAATGTAATGAAAGTCGCAACTATCATGTTCATTTGATTTGATTTATGGAGTCCAAAACAGTTAAAATCTATGTCACGTATGGGGGAGAAGACCATCTGCGTACATTTTTGAGCTCCAGAATCTCTTCCCAACATTTTAACTGTAAATATTTGAAAGATGAATAACAGTTTAAAAAATAAAACAAAAAATAATAATAAAATGTAAAAAAGCGCGAGATTAGCAAGTTTCGAAAAATTAGATGTCTTCGTTCCAAGGTTACAGAGAACTCATTTGTATCGGTAAATCAAATACAGATCTGATTTTTCTGAGTTGCTAACAAAATAGTGACTCTCTCCCAGCTCCACTCCTACCACTACAAGCAAAAGGAAGACTCAAAAAACGTGCATTTGGAAAACTGAAGGTATTGAAAAATTGTATTGAGAAAATTCAATAAGAAATCTTTGTTTGAACCAACCGGACTTTGATTAATGTGTCTGTAAAGCAACAGCACGTCCTTAGCTGGTTCACGGGAGGAATGTTGATTTCTAGAGCTTTAATAATGCACGTTGGGTGTTTCGCGTCGGCGCCCATTGGAAATCACCTGCATTGCGTTCCTCGAACGATCTTGGCACGCACGTCGATTACCCAGTGACGTCACTCGTGGTTCTGCTGATTTCTCCGGCAATCGGCTACTTACTCGTATACGCCTTTCGGAACGGAGCGCACTAGGGGAAATACCCTACGTCACAGTTTCTCGTGAGAATTTATTATCCTTATACACTCTCAGAAATATTTCTAATAAACTTGACTTATATATTATTTTTAATCGACTATTACATATTCATTATTACGAGTAAATAAGGATCGTGGAGGTATCAACCACATTATATGTGAGGATATCAGGTTCGAGAAGGTATGAACCACATGATACAACCACATAGTTGATACCTCCTTGATACTTAGGTAATAATCGTTATACATACAACCACAATATCTTTGCTGCCACCACGACACTTATAACATATTCATTCATGTTTGTAGGACTGGTTCTTCAAAATACAATTCTAAACTATTTATTTTCATAGGTAATACTCTTTGAATACTTATGTCTTTCATTTTTATGCAACAAAAATGAGTTTAGAATGACGTTGACAAAAATAAAAGTTTAAAATCGAATAAATTATCAATTATTCCGCAAAGAAGTTCATTTTAACGTGTAATTATAATAATTTCCCGGAGGGAATGCATAAATTAAATAAAAGCTTCTCTCTTTGAATCATGTATTATTAATTTTTCAGAAACATTTGTCAAGAATGTTAATAAGAGACGTTATTCGAGAAGAATTCCGTCTACCTGCCTACATTCTCATTAGAAATTCGTTCAAATGGGACAATAACACAATTTATTCCGAAACTACTTCACGTTCGATAGCCTATAATTTTAATATACAATGAGTGCAGGATGCTGATTCGCAAATACTCGGGATGAATTCCATTGGTTTAGGACCTCCTCTGCACGCTCATCCACAGAGTCCCTTCGACCTGAAAGGTCTCCGGAAGAGAGCTATCATTATTCGCAGAGCTTCATATAAAGTAAAAGTGACGGCTTTTGTTCATTAGCGAGGTTTCTTTGCCGTAATTGTGTACCTTTTACATGGCTAAGTATATAACAGAGGAGAAATCAGTGGTACGCAGTAGATTCTGAAGAAATCAATTAACATTTCTCAAAACGAACATATTTTGAAACATTTCTATTACATTTGTTTTGATTGATTGCTGGTATTATTTTTGTATATTGTGAAATTTTTAAACTTAATTGTAAATGAACCATAGTAATACAGCGTTTATATTGTTTAAGATACACACAAATATAAAATTAATAATTTTTTATTTAAAAAAATATAGTAAACATTTCACAACCACCGAAGATGTTTGTGTACTCAAGTTTTTGGCGACAATTGAACACAATAACAATATTTCAAAATAATTTAATTTCTAAAATGTAGATACATTTTATCCCAAAAATGTCTCAATTGAAATTTTAGCTGAGAGGTGAAAATATACTCTAGTATGTTTAGCTATGACCATAAAACGATCCATATCTCGTAATTTATATTGAATTAATTGTATAATTCCTCAAAAGAGTTCAGAACTGAGAGAGAGAAAGGAAATAAAAAATGAAAGTAAAAACTTAGTAGTGTGTTTTAAAAATAAAAAAAATCTAACCAACCTTAAATGAAAACAATGGAGAAGAATACGTACTAATGAAGATCTTTGACGAATGATCAACATGAACTATTTAAATATTACGTTCATATTAGGAAGCATTTTTTAAAAGAATTAAAATCCTTGCAAGAGAGGAATCTTTCCAACAATACGTAATAGTACATTATTTAGTCTAAACTTTAACTACTTAAAAATATTTAAACTTAAGCGGACATGGAAAACTCCACCTAAACCAAAATTTCTCGTAATGAGTAAAATCTTCAAATTCTAAGAATTACAATAAAACGAAGTTGAGATTTAACTTCTTTGCCCCCAACTTCCAGGTCTTGCCGCAAGGTCGCCACACGATAAGATTGCCTGTCGACAGTCTGTGGAAGCCTCGGCATACAATTACCGTCTAATTAAAGCCCTTGCCGCCAGGGGCGCCACGGGCGGCGGCGTTCAGAAAAATTGTCATCGCGATAAACAAAGGAGAGACGGCGCGCGGCGAAACACGCGTCGCGCATTAGGCTCCTCCTGCAATCCGCCCCCTCAGAGAGTTCATTGTGGCCGTCGCGGTCATTTGCCACACGCCGCGGCTATGCCGAGAATTTTTGGAGGTGTACTCGGAGATAAGGATGTAGTGTTAGAAGAATCCAGTTTGTTCTTTTTGCCTTGGGAATTCCGGATTTTATTTTTTGATCTCAAAATTCTAAGGAAACTCTTTTGTTGTTGTACAAGTAAGTTTTCCGTGTCGGATAACACACAAGTAAAATTTTATTGCGGAACTAACGCTTGATGTTTGTTAAGCACATTTTGTTACACGTCTCGCGGTATTTTGAATGGATAATCATGAAACGCCCCCTCCTTTTGTTACTCCAAACTCGAGAATTCACACGTTGGAAGCTTCTTGCATTTTTTTTTGTTTGTAGCTTATTTTATTTGTTTGTATTTGTATGTGTTTTTATTTGTTTGTAGTTTGTATATTAATTACACCCTACTCTATTTTACTTCTTAAAATTGTAAATTATTTGTGGATGTTCTATTTAAACCAGTTTCTTACGAAAGAGAAATACTTCATTTTTTATCTCTTTTTAAGCACATAGTGCCTCATTTCTATAGCGTAATGCCAATAATTACCAATTTCTTAATTCTTAGCCTTACTCTAAAGAGAATTTATGCATTTATAAAATGTATTGACAAAACTAGCTAGCTAGTTAAATATAAAGATAGAGATAGATAGATAGATAGAGAGAGAGAGAGAGAGAGAGAGAGAGAGAGAGAGAGAGAGAGAGGAGGGAGGAAGGGAGAGAGAGAAAGCCATCTATTTCGAGTGAGCTGTAATAGAATCTTAGTTCTTGTAGATATAATGGGTAGGAGTAGTACTCACCCACTGCTTGTTATCTCAGATTTTGCTTGTCGCCTCTCCGCCTCTCGCCCAGCTGCGGGTGCGGGCCCCACCCCCATGTTCGCGACTGCTAATTGCACTTCCTCCTTCGCGCACACGGCACTTTTTCTTCTCGCCCATTAGCGCCGCCCCAGCGCCAGCGTCGCGCCGTCTGCGACGCCTCTGCGAGGAACTACGGTGGTCATTCACAACACCGCACGGCTCCTTGCGTAACTCCGCGGTCCCCTTGGGCGAATGAAAGGCAGTTCCACTGATTTGTGATCTGTGATTATAATTTTCATTCTGCGAGACAAGTCTCTGGGAATACTCATAACATTCGGGAGCCATATTTTTGTTTTGTTATAAAGCGATATATAGTACATTTTTTTAAAAATTCTGAACAAGGAAATTTTCAATATATTTTACATTAAAATAATTAGTCAATATGTTAACATTAATAATTGACAATGAAAAGTTGAGTGAAAATATCCCCATGATACATTCACCGTCTTCTTGTGTCTAGAACAGAAAGAGTCAATTTAGTACTTTCGGTCAGGAATAAAAGTTGAAGAATATACTCGTATGTGACTGTATTGGGGCTAATTTGAAAATCTATAATGGAGCTGCAAGGGTGTAATTCTGGGTAATTGGTAGGTTGCTGCACTATTATTTAAGAGGTTGATGGCTAGAGGATTTGGGTGGGTGTCCAGACATTGAAGCTAGTTTGAGCTGCTTGTTTCAATTCTTTCAAAGACTGTCGGTACTTTTCAGTCTCTGTGTAGCGTTGAGTTTGAGATATATCATGGTGCTTCAGAAATCATCCTAAGAGTTTTTGATTGAAATCTCTGTAAAATGGAGAGATTTGACCTGCTTGCCGCGACCCAGATTTGGATGTCGTAGGTCCAAATAGGAATTATTATTGTTTTGTAAATCAATAATTTATTATCTAAGGATAGATTCGAATGGTGTCCTTCTAGCCAATACAGTCTTTTTACTTGTAGTTGAAGTTGCTTCTTCTTGGCTCGTATGTGGGATTTCCAGGTAAGCCTTTTGTCCAAATATATTCCTAAATACTTCACACTTTCATATTTTTTTGTTTTATTATAAAGCGATATGTAGCACATAAATGATATTCCTTGTATGATATTTTTCCAAACTAATGAAGGCATCATGATCATCATTATCACATGCAGCATGGATAAGTTCTTTAGATTGAGATATATAGAATCCAATATTGAGAGATCCATATCTCAATCCAACATAGAGATCTGCATGAATAGAATATTGGACATACATTTATTAACATGTAGTTGTGACCGAATACCTTCCTTTCTCATTTGGTCCGGAAGTGAATAATAAGCAAACGGTTTGAAAGTTTTTTTTTTTTTAGATTCCAGTAGATTGTCTTATTCTTCTCAGTTCTTGTAGTAACAATGAAGTGTAAAGAAAGTAATAAAGAAGGCAGTTATTTATCTGTACAGGACCCCTCTGTTCCAATTTTCTTGTATGGTTCAGGGACCCGGAAAATAACAGACCAACAGATGTACATCCCCCCAAAAATTTAAGCAGTAGAAATAAAATCACCTTTGTCTCCTTTTTATCTCTGCTGCTTTCTCTTTAGCGGGAGGATTGTGTTGTTGGAAAAATGCATGTACGTTGAAGGGATCTACCGTGACTATAATATCAGCGGAATACGCTGTCGCTCCCTATTAGTGACACTTTTCCTCTTTGCCGCCCGCGATGTCCCCAACCTCGGCGACGCGATGCGGGCGCGAGCAGATTCTGAGAAGACGCACCAACCTACTTTCCCTGTTTACTCGTCAGACGCATTCGCCGCATTGTGGCGCAATGCCTACGAAAATAACGAGCCGAGTGAGATACTACGAGCGCGGGCCCATTTGCTCTGTTTGAGGAGATTACAAGTAGTAGTACAGGTCTTTGGCACGACCAAGGTTACTTTGGAGTTCAAATTTATGTCGACAGCAAAGCCAAATATGAGGTTTCGTTGGCACTCTTTTTTTTACACTGATGGAGGGACCTTCAACTATACTTTATGAACTGAAAAAAGGTGTCTTAGCACGCCTAAAACAAGAGAATTAGAATTCAATTGACCATTGGCAAAAGTCTGCTTTGACACAGTTACGAAGTACAAGATCTGATCACGACTCTTCCATTAACGAAACCTTTCTCATAAAAAGAAAATAGCTTAATTAACGTTTTGTAAATTAAGACGTAGTGAGTGTGAAGAAGCAAAACATTTTTATTGATTCTTATTTCTTTGATCATTTATTTTCTTTGTAACACTCTTAAATTCACTTTTTTTCAGTGATCATATTTTCACTGGTATTTTCGTACATTCATAGTGAGTTTATACCTTACGCTCCAACTGTCTGTTATAACTACTAGGTATTTCGTTTTCCATCTTCGTTCTTCGTGTTTTCCTATAATGAGTGCGCATACTAGATGGATTCCCTAGGTAATCATATTTTAGGTTCTTCTCTACATCCTTTGACTCAGTGTCTGTGAACAATAAAAAATAACTCATTTATTTCTAATCACACAAGCATTCAAAATCTTACATAAAAATCATGCAAATTTATTTCTGCATTCAGAAGGCTCACAATAAGCAGATAAGCTCACAAAAAGTCATCTAGGGTTGGGAATGGCGGATTTAAACGAAACTCGGTATAAAGGAACTCCTGTATGTCGAATTTACGTATGCATGTTTGAAGGACAAAATTAATTTTTGAATAACTTTCAAAGTGTGCGTAGAAAATTGATTTGATGCACGCGGGATTTGAACAAAAAACATTCAGCAAAACACTCAGCAATCCTGAGTGGGGATTGCTACCGACGGTGCCTCAGGCCCTCGGACTGCCGTTCGAGCGAAATGTTTTCCAGCATTTCTCGGAAACGCGCGGCCATTGTGCCCGGCGAATACGCTTACTTGAACTCTGCGTGAAGGATTAATTTCTGACTGAGTTTCATTTATTTCCGCAAACCTCGATCTTAGAGAGTTGCTTGTTAGAATAGCAGGCTTCTACTAGCAGTGTCGCAGCAGCAGGATCTGCTGTTTCGTGAGCGCTGCCGTCGCGACGAACTGTACTTGTACCGCGAAGCGTGTCCGTGACTATACTCATCCCGCTACGAGTGTTTCTTTGCGGCCCGCCCGCCCGCCCGCCCGCCCGCCCGCCTGCCATTTAGCAAGCCGCGCGCGTACGTGGAGCCCAGGGGGATTCCCGGAAAGCGACGCGTTCGGCGAAAGCGCCTTCTCGCGCCATTCACCTACTCGCCGCCTCCGCCGCCGCCGTCACGCCCCAGCCGCCGCCCTCGCTGCCATCCATGCCCCCTTAGCGTCGCCACCCACCCACACAGCCTCGCAGCCGCAGAACCCACCGATTCCCCCGACATCTTCTCCACCACCATTACTGCCATCATTCCCCCACCATTCCCACCACCATTCCTGCCACCACGCCCACAACCATTCCCTCTACCACTCACATCATCATTTCCGTCACCATTCCTGTCACCGCTCCCAACACCTTTCCCGCCCACACTCCCATCACCATTCTCACCACCATTCCTCCACCTCTCCCACTACCATTTCCACAGCCATTCCTATCTCCGCTCCCAACACCTTTCCCGCCCACACTCTCATCACCATTCTCACCACCATTCTCACCACCATTCCTCCACCTCTCCCACTACCATTTCCACAGCCATTCCTATCTCCGCTCCCAACACCTTTCCCGCCCACACTCCCATCACCATTCTCACCACCATTCTCACCACCATTCCTCCACCTCTCCCACTACCATTTCCACAGCCATTCCTATCTCCGCTCCCAACACCTTTCCCGCTCTCACTCCCATCACCATTCCCACCACCATTCCTCCACCTCTCCCACTACCATTTCCACCGCCATTCCTATCTCCGCTCCCAACACCTTTCCCGCCCACACTCCCATCACCATTCTCACCACCATTCCTCCACCTCTCCCACTACCATTTCCACCGCCATTCCTATCTCCGCTCCCAACACCTTTCCCGCCCACACTCCCATCATCATTCTCACCACCATTCTCACTACCATTCTCACCACCATTCTCACCACCACTTTCATCATCACTACCGTCTCCATTTCTGTCACCGCTCACAACACCTTTCCCACCACCAATTCCACCACCATTCCGGCCACTACTCCCGACCCCAGTGCCGCCAACCCTGCCATCGCCGCGCCCGCCTCCGCCTCCCGTTCGCCCCGCCTCCTCCGCACAAAGCGCAGCTGATTACTGTAATAATTCCGTGCACTTGCTCTCGCCGCCCTTGGTGCACTTCGACGCTCCGCTCTCTCCGTTCTCTTTCTTTTACGCCCTCGCTGGCCTCGCTTTCCTCGCCTCTACACGGCCGCATCATTGTCTGCTGACAACACACTGCTATCATCCCCTTCTTATGAAGTATCACAACGTTTAAAAATATCGTCGCCACCATCTCCGAGAATATCACCATTTCTTAGCATTCTTTAGATTGCCATCTTCATTGTTTCCAATATTAATTTAGTTTACATAAATAATTTCCGTTTCTGAGAAAAACAATTATATAATTGGTATTGGTAGGTAGCTGGTATCATTGGTACGTAACTGTTCATACTGATTACCATATTTGACTTGTTTCCACTAGCTTCATATTTTTTTGTAGTAACTTATACTACTCCGACTACACTCCTGATCGAAACCATCCTTCAACTAACATCAGTATGTTCCAATACTTTTGGTACCATTGCTAGCTACGTTTCTTCCAATGTCCTCTCGTTGTCACAAACATTGTAACATGCCCCTTCCTTATTTGCCTTCGTGTCGCCCAAAGAAGCCGCCTCAGCAAGGATCACAACCTCGAGGAACCTTACTTTCCTTTGGCGTCGAAAAGACCGGAGGCTACCTTGCGAATCGCCTTCTCTCTGCACTGTCTCGGGATCGAAGCACGGACTGTGCGCATGCGAGACCTGCCCAGACAGACGATTCAGTCCATGTTTTAGAAAACAGGTCACCAAGGCACTTTGTGACCCTAATTCTGATACAGGTAAAATGACGCCACAGAATGCGTTATAGATTTTTTTGCGTGATTGCAATCACTGACTTTTTTTTTACTTTCCTTTTTATCTCTTTTCTTCTTGCTCATTTTTAGGACGTCATTAGTTGGAATGAACCACACAATAAAGCACACTATGAAACGATTGGCTAAATCTTTTCTGGTCGTATTCTTTAGCGAACTCAACGAATGAATCCGTCCCAAGAGCAAAGGCGGAGATCAAGAGACGGGAACGAACGAAGGTAGTGGAGAGTTTGAATAATGACTGCATTCAACTTCGAACATGCAGATAAGTTATCCGGTAACTAGGGTTTTTGGTATTTGGCTTTGGAAATTTCCAGAGGCACCGACTGAAGGTGGATTTACATAATTCGCCAAGGTCGGAGCATGTCATCAGCCAGAAATACATAGCAAAGCGTCAACTAGACCATAAAGGTATTTAAAAAAAATACTTTGCAGATTAGTCGTTGCACAAAGTTCATTTCAACATATTGTACTATTTCCTAGGTACGCAATGTGCCCTATCGTTCGCGGGTTCTTGTTGGTCGTGTTCTCATGGTACACCGGGGTTGATTCATTCTCATTACCTTTGGGTTTAATAATAATAATAATAATAATAATAATAATAATAATAATAATAATAATAATAATAATAATAATAATAATAATAATAATAATATACCTTTTTGTAACTAAAACGTTGTACTAAGGTTTAAATTCACTTGATTGAAGTAAAGAAAAATGTTAAATATATTATTTCGCAGCTCGACTTTCTCCGTGAGTAAATGGACAACGACATTTGCTATATATGTATTTACCCAACTCAGATCCACAGTGTTAGAAAATTAGCTCGGCACGAAAATTAGGAATTAATCGAATTCACTGAACTTGGATTTGATAATGAACATAAGCATCGGCATTAAAATAAGAGTACATTTGTTGACCCTTCCGAGATATATCACATGAGGTGTTTCTACAGAGTGCCGCAATCGCGAGGTATTGGTAGAAAATCATCTCACGACCTTCCGAATTGTATGTTTATTAGTTTGTGTAGGATATTACGTTCAAGCAAACCATTTTGCTCGTTCAATCAATACTTCGCGACGTCGTGGTGAGAACCCACGTGAAATTAGGAAACAACACTTCGTTCCGAATGCGCAGTAAAACAATACAAAACTCGCGCCGCAGAAGGCCGTCCCCGAAACGCACTCGACCTTCTGAACCTCTCGCACAACCACCAGTTGCCACACCTTCGGTACCGCATCGCATTGGCCGAAATAGAAGTAGGCAGAACTTCACTTCGCTTGCCGGGGCGTTGGCGGCGACGGGGAGGCCTCGCGTCGTGGCGTCGCCGGGGAGGATGCCGCCAATATCGCGAAGCGCGGTGGCGATGGCGACAGCGGTCGCGGCGGTGGAGGTGGCGATGGCGGCGGCGGCGGCGGCAGCGGCGGCGGTGGCGGGGGAGGAGCGATGGCGACAGCGGTGGCGACCGCGGCGACGGCGGCGACGGCGGCGGTGGCGGCGTTGGAGGCGGTGGCGTCGATGGCGGCGGCGGCGGTGGCGGCGGCGGCGGCAGCGGTGGCGGCGCCGGTGGAGGAGGCGGCGGCGCGGTGGCGGCGGTGGCGGCGCCGGCGGAGGAGGCAGCGGCTGTGGGCCGCGGCGGGAGGCGGCGGCAAGGAGCTGCGACGCGTCGCCGCGCGCCCGCGTTGGCCTAAATGTTTGCGGTGGCAGCCTTCCAAATAGCCGGAGTGAATTTCTGCTCGCGCGTTAATGGGCCGTAGTTACGCTGTCTTCGCGGCGCGAGACTCGTGGCGGACGCGGCGTCCGTTTCCTCTCGGTCGGCGCGGCCGACGACGCGGCGCCTCTTGCGGCGAGGTGGGGAAGCAAACGGGAGGAATATGTCCCGCAGTATTAAACGGAGATGTGAGCTCAAGTCGGATAGTTTTCGCTTTCGGTGGGTTAATCAAATTTTTGAGTGCTTTCGTTGGCATGCGATAAGCTGTGATACGTTTAGTGCCTACTGACGTGTGCTGGTATGGATGTTAAATGTAATGTGCAAACGTTTGCCAGTGAAACACCACCATCATAATTGTGATTAATGTTATGTATACTACTGTTGTTTTTATCCAATATAGTTTAGTAGTTTATATCTTTTATGAAACATAATAAATCTGAAAATTTAAGTATATTAGGATACGGAATAAATTAAAAAATAATATACTTTAATCATGTTTCACTAGCTGTTTCATAGGTGTTTCATAGGTTCATAGGTTTCATAGGTTTGTACTTAAACTCGTGAATGGTGATAATAGTTCAAAAAACAATTTTCTCGAACTGCCTAACATAGATAACTGCATAGGTTCATAGGTTTCATAGGTTTGTACTTAAACTCGTGAATGGTGATAATAGTTCAAAAAACAATTTTCTCGAACTGCCTAACATAGATAACTGCTCTTAAAACACACTGCTTGATACAATGGCGTTCTTTTAACTTAAGTGGGCTTTTTTATGCAGATTTAATCTCTTTCGAAACATGTGATACAATTAAAACGTCCGAAGCAGCAAAGTTCAGTTTTTCAGAAGTGTCAGTCAGATTCGCTTCTCTAAATATAATATCTGATGCTACTGTCTAATTGATCTTCAATACTTTTAGCGCAATTTCTCTAATAAATTAATTGCCAATGATGTAATTTATTTGTTTATGAAGAATACGCGTGTCTCACATACATATTAAGAAACTTGTCATTTTATTTTTATATTGAAATCCGGTTCGGAACTGCTTATTCCACGTAACCCATCTTCATTCACGATAACGCTTTTGGTATTCTTCCAGCGTGCCCGACATCCGCGACCCTTCACTATAACCTGTTACCTGCAATGAACGGTTAACCCTAAAAACAGAAGACGACGTTGTACCCTAATGACACGTATAACTCGATAAGACATTCCATCACAACCCTTGCCTCCACCGCGGTCGCCTATTTTGTCATTCAGACATCAGTGTGTCGGTGTCTCTCTTCCCGCGCCGTCTTCCCCCTCGCTTCCATTGAGGTCTTCCGAAGAGAGTAGCAGTGACCTTCCGCGGCAGCGAGCGGCGCGCCGCGGCCCCTCGTGCATTCTCTTGCATCCTCCGCCCCGCCCCTCCCCCTCCCCCTCCCCCTCCCCCCCACCCCGCACCCCTCGCGGCGCGGCGGGGAAGGAATGTCGCCATTGTGTTCCGCGTGGAGGCGAAGTCCACCTGCGCCAGCGGCTTCCGTGCGCCCGCGCGTAGACTTTTTCCGAAATGTCATTTTAAAGAAATTTCTCTAAGTACTTATTTTGGCACCGTGCATGCAGCCATTGAAAAATTTGCACGAGTTATTTAAAACTTCTAGTCAGCTGTATTTGTGAGATACAACTTTTGTTACATTTCTTTCTTTAAATGAAAAATAGATTAGCGGTTTTGTCTATGTGCTTCTTTGACGCTTCACTGCACTTTTCTGTTTTTTGATTTTCTCAAAATTGTATGTCGCACTCGTTAAAACGAATATAAATATCTTATAAAAAGGGTTACTCACAAGTGAAGAGTTAATAATGGACAGATAAAATTGAATATAATTTCATAATTACAATCGTCTTTCTAATAGTGCTGCACAAAGAAAAGTCTATAGGACAATTTTATATTATAATAATAAACGTGTAATTGTATTTGCGATTCTCATTTCTTGATTAAGTTTCATAAAGAATACGCCAATAGTTTAAGGAAATCAAAGTTAAAATACAGTTAACTCTATTTAGTTTTAGAAAGTTTCTTATAAATCTTTTTTAAGTAAATAGTATCTCTGTAACAAACCGTTATAATTAAGTAATAACTAATGAGCTGCAGATGCAAAAATACTGTTGACCCAAACCACAGAAAATGGTATTCCAAAACGTAGCCACAGAAAATCGTATTCTAAACGAATTCTTCGTAAGAAGAGAAAGTTATGTAATCCTCCTCCAGAAAACACCGAAATTTCTCCAGAGAAAAAAAAACTATTGGGTTCTGGTGACAAAAAGAGGATAAATCCTGTTGCTAAATTTAGAAAAAAACCTCTAACTTGTATAGCCAGAATCCACGTTTTTCTTTGTTCTTGATACCGAAACATCGATAGACGGCAAAACGTTCGTCTGTACGTCTGTGGTCAACATTAGCACCTAAATCGTTCAGTCGATTTTCTTTAAAACTGATATTTCCTGATTGATCTCAACGGGTTGGAAGCTGTAGGAATTTTTGACTGATATTTTGATTGTTGTAGGTTTTTAACATGAATCGGGAATTTATCGTTTAAAGCTTTTGTCGGAGTTTAACCATGCGGTCCTTCTGTGACGTAGTGGTACGATGAGTTCCGGTGCGTTAACTCTGAGTTCGACTCTCGGAGTGGTAAAATAATTTACTGCTTGGAAACACTTTTGCTGGTTTATGTAGTAGTATAATGTTGCGCAGCATTTGGAAACATTGCGAGAAAGTATGTGCTTTAGCAGTTTCAAATTTTTGTATTTTTCCCGAGTTCATGGGTATCTATTGAAACCATCACGAAAAAAAAAGAACAGTTGCATTATACCAGATCCATGATACTGTAACACGTTACCTTGTATACTTGGTACCTGCAACTGTTCAATTTTTTCGTGATGGATACCTCTTATATGAGCGGAGGCTGCGTAGCTTTCTTTATATTTCCGCCCGCATTGGAAATTAGTGATATAAATTTAAAAAAATAGAAATCCAAACGAAAGACTTATACGGGTCTGTATTTTGTATTTTAGGCTGGTTTTACTATGACGAGTTATATTAATGCACACGATATGTATTACTTCACAAAAACCTCCAGTCCAAGTATGAAATGCAAAGATGCCGAAACATTTTTACGCTTGTGTATCCACTTAAGAAAGCATACCGGGAGAGGTGGCCCTGAGCATCAACCGATGTGACTGCAGTGACTGACCAGAAGCTCCTGGACTCCGAGTTCCGACACTGGCAGGATTTTTGACACAAACTAGGTAGCTAGGTCGAGTTCTGTCGCTGTCTGGAGAGAAATTCTAGCGGCCGGTTGCTCCGATCGGTGGCTTTCCATGGTTTCTCTGATCAACACCAGGCGAATGCCGGAGCAGTATCCTAACAAGCAGGTCACGGACCGCGCGCGATCTTTCCTTCCCAATCCTTCTCCAATCCTTTACACACACAGTTGTATGCACTACACTACCACCCATGGCGGGAGACCGGTCGTGAGCTGGTGGAGGCTTGTCCCGGCTGATGGGAGATACCTCTTTGCGGAAAACCCCGCTTGCCGCCTTTAGGTCGGTACAGGATCTCGCCATCCAGCGAGGGAAGATCACCACCACCTACCGAGCAAATAACATTCACTACACTTACGGGAATAATGACCTTAGCAGTTGACGCGATAGAGATAATTTTACGTCAACGCGTATATATTATAATTTGAATTAATTTCAGTTAGAAAGTAAACATTATACGTGTTTTCTTGAATGAATAGCGTCAGTTCTTTAATCTCGAGTTGAATCACCTGAATGTCGTAATTCTGAATTCCCTCGGCGGGGGGCTGAGAGGCTGCCCAGACCGGCGCGGCGCGCTCCTTGTGGAGCCTCCTCGTCTGGGAGGACCCGCGGCGCGACGAGACGAGACGCGACGCGGCGCGACGGGCGGCGACGACTCACGTCACACGTCACGTCCGGAGGCGCAGGCACGCCGCGCCGGCTGCGGCGCCGTCGCCACCGCAGGAATGCTCGCCGGTCTCGTCTTGCGCCTCTTCCGGTCGCCGCCGCCGCCGCCGCCGCCGCCGCCGCAGCCGTCTCGCACCCCGCTGCTGTCGCCACCTCGCCGCGCCGCACCGCGCCGCGCCGCTCCGTCCGCCTTCGTCCGCCTCCGCCCCCTCCGCCCCCTCCGCCCCCTCCGCCCCCTCCGCCATAATTGTGACCCCGGGGGCGCTCTCGCTGCCGCTCCCGCCGCCACCCCCGCCGCCGCCCACGCCGCCACCCCCGCCGCCGCCCACGCCGCCCCTGCCGCCGCCGCCGTCCCCGCCATCGCCCTCACTACCGTCGCTGCTGTCCCCGCCGCCGCCACCCCCGCCACCGCCCCCACTGCCCTCGCTGCCGCCGCCGTCGCCCGCGCGGGCTGTGCAAGTGCAACCCAACGACGCCCCGTCACTCGGCACGAGAAAGTCGCGTCCCGGTGGCATGTGTTAACTGAGCCGTACCTTTCGTCGACATGGTCTCGTATCTTCTCCGCCGCCGCCCGGGCTCTGCAAGTGCAACCCAATGACACACGAGATAGTTCAGGGTGTTAACTGAGCCTACCTGTCGTCAATATGGTCTCGTATCTTCCCCGCTGTCCTGTCATCAGTTTGACCTCTGCACCGTCCGCTGCCCCCATCGTCACCATCCATGATCCATGACCTCGGTTGCGTTTTCCTCACCGTGACCTCCTCCCCCTTGATTGTTCTGTCAACACCATCACCTGCGTTGTCGCTTTTGACATTTCCCTTACATGTTCAGTTCGCTCAAACGGCATGCCCGCTATTTTAATTTACAGGCGCTTCAATTAGCCAGGATTACATTGTAATTCAGATACCATTTCTTGTCCATAGTGCATTCTGCAAATTTACTTCTCGTTTCGGCGTTTTCCAAGGTAATGGAATGTCGCTATCACGGATCTGAAAGCGAAAATACAAAGTTTAATATACACACCATTCCCATACCTGCATTGTATCACCTCACTTTAGTATAAATCTTGAACTATATAAGGTCGTTTTAATAAACAAAACATTGATTTAACAATCCTCAGGGTCTAATTAATTAGAATGAACAATGTTCATTCAGAACTTACAATGACTCAGTAGCTATTGGCAAAATGTAATTTAACAACTTATCTATTAGATAATTTAATTCAGCAATAATTCTATTCGACTTTTTATTATTAAATTTTTAATCATACAAAACTGCATGGTGTGCATGAAATGCGCACATCGTACATTCTTGATCCGTACTTGCTTAAAATTATTCTCTTTGTTTTTAAATTGTGTTACTCTTACTATAAATTTGTAACATTGTACTCATGTCTCGAATCAATTTGCATGTCACTGTCTAGACGTATTTGTTCTCAAATCTCTGGTAACAATGACGTAAGTTGTCAGGAAATTCCATACGCTGTTTTCTTTGTGATTTTACTTCAAAGTCTAAGGTGTTACCGTGGAAGATAAGCGGACGAGTGTCGTGAAGTATGTTTTCTTGCCGCGACTTCTGCCTCCCGTTGCCAAGGAACAGTACGTTGCCTTGCAGATTGTAAGACATTGATATTAGCCTTCGAAACAAGTTAATATGTTTATTCCTTCTAAGGAAAAAATGTCCTGTCATCCATTGATCTGAACCAATCAGTAAAATATATTACAATGTCGTGTAAGAAAATCCTGCATAGTTACCAGAAAAATTATTATTTCAATTTTGCTGTGATTAATAAGTTAAAAAAAGAGAAAGAAGTAGAAGAAATACGTGTTTGGTTTATTCGAAACCTCAGGTGAATTAATTTGTGCCGTAAGCTGAAACAACTGAAATCATTTCATATAAAAATTGTATCTTTAGTACGTCTTGCTGGTTGTTCCTATCTGTTAAATGTTACGTTCTTATTTTATTGTACCCATAATTTGACTAGTTATCAATCTAGTTGGAATATTTTTATTAGTATGCGGTGTTATCAATCTAATAATAAAAGTATTGAAGCGATAATTTACATCAATGGAAGAAAATTAGTACCTCAAAAATTATAAGCTATAAAAATGTTTTAAAAATTATATATGCCAAATTTCACTCATTCGCAAACTAAAAAAAGTTTGGAAAAAGTTTTCAAATAAGCTGTTAAAGAAAATATCATTGATTTAAAACGGGCAATTCTAGTTTTTTTCTGTTTGTCTCCATACAGATTCTGAATCTAATAATACGTCCTCATTTGTGTCTAAGAATTTTATTATTTTATTAAATTAAATTGTGCTTAGAAATCAAAAAGGTTTTCTTCGAGCGGATCCTAACTAAGAGGTGGATATGTCAGTCCAATTGACCTACTTGTACATAATAACGGGATAGAATCGCAGGTACAATGCCCTGCGTACCCTCCAGAGAGACGCGAGCCCGGGGGGCGGGGCACATCCTGTTGCACCGCCAGCACTTGCTTCCCTTCCCCCGCCCGCCCACTCCCCTCTCCCCTCTCCCGCGCTGTCGCGTCTGTGCAAAAAGCGGATCGCTGACTGATGCATCAGCGCCTGCCGGCGGCGGCGGACGCGCGACCATCTTGATGGATCGCACCAAGCGGCCACTTCCCACGCCGCATCCGACCGCTCGCGCCGCGCCAGGTGCTCTCGGGACCTCCGCAGTCGCGGCGACTGCTCGCTGCTCTCGGCCACTCTCGCATTTCCCCGAGTAGGGTATTAACACATTTGTGCCGGCGCAGACTATAGACAATTTCTGGCCCAGCTGGGTGCTCCGTGTGTGAGCAAGTAATTTCCCGCCCAGTTTCGGCGCTCCATAGTGTTTGCAATCGTTCATGGGGGCGAAAATATAAATTTCGCGCGTCTCGCTTTAAAAAATAAAGATTTTCCCTCTGGCTGTACCAAAATACTTAGTTTGTGGCTGCGTCGACCAGGATATAACCCAGGAAGCTGGCATGTCCAGCGTCAGGGAGGCTAACCTGCCACCGCCTCCCCCTCACTCCCTCCTTAGTGGACGAGAGGGGCAAGACCCGCCGGCCGCGTACCGTCCCCGGAGACACTGGCGTGGCGGGCAGCGGGGAAGCATTTTTGGAACAAAGCGGGGTCGTCCTGTCCAAACAATGCCGGCTGTCATTGTGGCGTGGCGGGCTGTGGTGTGGCGGGGCGGGGCGGGGCGGGGCGGGGCGGGGTGGGGTGGGGCGGGGCGGGGCGGGGTGGGGCGGGGTGTGCCGAGGGAATGGACTGAGAGACTCAATCATGGTGGAAAATCACCACTCACCTGCTCGTCTCTGAGGTGGACTGGCAAAGCGGCGTGACGGGAATTACTAAACATTGCACTATATTTTTTTAAATGTTTCTACCCCTCGACAACCAGTGGTCTGATGGTTCAGTGGATAGCTAAGACTTTTGTAGTGCCTATAAGCAGGGAGTTTAAATTGATTTACCATGTGTTACCTTGGAGGTTGTTTATAATTCTTTGTAATGAGTAGAAAAATATAAGTTTTCAGGAATATATCAGTTTTCGTTTGGCAGCTCAGCCAATGAAATGTTTCTTCTGAAAATAAAAGCGCTGTTTGTTCTCGTTGGAAATAAAGTTCCTATTCAATTGTCTTTCCCTTTATCTTCAACTGTTTTGAAAATTGTTATAAGTTCACCCTTTTTATTTATTTACGTTAAAAACTGTGTGTGACGATCTATGAGAAGAAGTTAATTTGAAGTTACATATATGTCCAGAAGCAAAATAAGGGGCCATCTCAGTATTTGCTCCAGGATCAGGGAAACTGGACAAACATCTGATCGGGATGGGGATCATTTACCCAGAAGATGAAGTACAATTCTTGTTACAAGTTTCTTTAGAAATAAACAATCCAAATGGTAAATAATACATTAAATATCACTGTTAAAATCAGTATTGCTTTCCTTTTGGATTAATTTTCTTAACATAGAGATAAGTCTTCGACGTCGACGTCACCAAAACATCCGTTTGTTTATAAAATTATAGATGGATTAATTGTCGATTTTCAAGTTGATGTGTTTTTATCATCGATGTTTTATGTTCAGTGTTTTTACGTGGTTTATATTTATTTTTTTATGAAAATTTATCACCTTAATGAAAACGAGTGATAATATTTAGATATCCACAAATTGAACATTCTTCAGATCAAAGTGATAAAGTCAAAGTTTTTGTCGATAAATGAAGTCCAAACGTTTTCTGAATTATCCAAACAGAATTTTTTTTTGTTAAATGTCCCTGTAATTTTTTGTCAGTTAAATCTCAATTAAAAATTAATGAACGTAACACCAATCAAATTACGCCCTTTCTTCTCGTGTTCAACAATGGTTACTAATGGAGTTTTAACAACATCGATGTTTAAAAGGATCGATGGTTTTGGGGTGATATTTTATTTACATCGAAGAATTAATTTTGAAAATGGATGTTCAGAAACGTTTGTAGGCGATGTCACATCTCTCCCGGAGAGTGATGCAAATTATGGTTCTCCCATGCAGATTATAGTTCTTCCTCACACATCACGAAGTTTGGAATGGGTATAGGCGATAAATATTTTTTTCAATATATACTGCAACAGTACTAACCTGTAAACATCTTCAAACACTTTGGACATGAAACATTTTTCAAATAGTTGATGTAACATTCTTATACTGATTGAGCTTCATTGATCTTGTTCGCGTGCTTTGAATGCTTTCCCAGTTACCTTGTAAGCGAAGGAAGTCAGACTTAATTCAAGATCGTTAAGGCATTTCTTAATTCTTTTTTAACTTTTAATTTAACGTACGTGTTTCCTCCTCAATTTTTCTTCTATTCTTCGTGGTGGGTTTGGTTTCTTCTTAGTCTTTATTGTCCTATCAACTTTTCTTACTTAAACCCTCCAGTCTTCACTTTTGTGTTCTTGGCGTATATTTTCTTTTCAGATTATTTCTCATTTCCTTTAGTTTCAACATGTAAATGAAATTTTAGATCACGTCTCCTACTGACTTTCATGTAACAGTACGTTCTACGATGTACGTTCACGTAACGTCCGTATTTTAATTTAATGTTGGGTTGCTTTTCCTTAAACGTTACTTCAAAGGAACTATAAGGAATTGTTAAGCAATATTCTCATTCAAGTTATTGTATTATTGTTTTAATTGTATACATTTATATTAATAATTCTACGATGTAGAATTGAAAAACTGCTTGTTGGGTCGAACAAATGGACATTAAGGTTTATCTATTCATTGGTAAAACAGAAATTTTGATTACTCTATTTTCACCACTACTCTTTCAATGATTTAATATGTTTATTTATTTACGTCAAAAACAGTTAAAAAACTGTGTGTGACGTGTTGTGGGGCGAAGTTAATTTGAAGTTTGTTGATTGTTTACTATATATTCCAATGTTTGAAATTCAAACTTGTTCTCAAAACGTGTTGTATGATTAATCCTACCGTTCTTTTGTTTTTAGAGAACTGCTTGTACTTCCTTCTTCTGCGTTGTCATAACGCCTCCCACCACAAAGTTGTTCTTGTCACAGCGACGGCGGTTAATTACGTGAAGAACAACACAATTAAAAGACCCGACCACTTTTTCTGTTCGATTCACTGCCACTACCAGCGTCAACCTCTTTATCCTTATCCTTTCTGAAGTCCCAGCGACATTTAAGAGAGAGTGTATCTCTTAACAAAAGAGGAGAAATCAAACGTTTCAGCCACAGAAATCGTCAAAAAATGAGTTCTCCGCTTCTGCAAAGAAGAGGTAATATAATGTTGCCGAGAAAAAAGCGTTAAAAAATGTAACATATATTATTATCTTTATGTTGTGCTTGGTTGGTATCATGTCAATTGTTTTTAGACGTTGTAAATAGGTAGTTTATAATCTAAATGCGAGTATTTGCTTGAAAACAAGTTTTTAAATAATTAACTAAGGATTTTAAAATCAATTATATTGCCCACAAACAATTTCATTTTTATGATACCATTTTCTCCTATAATGTATCAATTACTAGCACAAACTTTTCAAATGCTCTGAGAAAGAGTCCAGGATATGTAGGAGACAGAATGAAAGACGGTCCAACTTTCAGACCCACGAAAAGAAAGAAAAAAGTTATAATGGAACTCTTCGTCTGTCAGTGTGAGTGACAGACTAAACCAACGTCAGGATAATGTCGTTTTAATCGCAGAATTATGCTTTATACCTGTAGTTAAAACCTTCACGTTGGCAGAAAAGAAATATGATTAGCCTTTGTGACATTATTTTTTTTTCTTGAAGTTGTCGTTTTGATTGCCCCATGAACTTCTGAAGGATTCCTCACCAGCTGTGACTGGTAATTAAAAGCGTTCTATGCGTAAGTGCTTGCAGCATTCCGCGGCAATCTAGTCGATCCTGCAGATTGGTGTTGGCAGAGTAGCAGGCATGCAGTGACGTAACCTTTTGCGTGGGTTTGTACCTCACGTCCGTGGCGCCTAGAGAGCAGTGCGTCACTCGTTACCTCAGCAACACCCACCTGAACGTCACTCGGCCACTGAGTGTTTCCGGATGTCGGGTTGTTTACATGTTTTTCGTAATGAGTAAGGAGTTTCCTCCAATAGTATGTAGAAATCGAAATGTTACCCTTTGTGAATTTCTTTGACATCGCTTACTCCACAAAGGAAGAAGCTGTTCTAGGTGCTCCAGTAAATGTTGAATCTAAAACTAACTCAAGAATATTAGTGCTTGTTGATAGTAATAAAATGTACGCTCTTTGACCTCCTTATCTATGTACACTTCAGAGAAACCACCTGTGTCGGGTGGATATGTGTGGGTCACAGAAATAAAAAAAATTATCTTTTACCCGCTTATTACTGTCGGGAGATATCCCAAACACAACTTTACGATAGTTGTAATTGATTAGTAATGGGTACGTACGTGTTGTGCTAACCTGCATGTGATCTAAACGTAAGTAATGGCAAATACCCACGTAGAAATGAAGAAAATCAATAGTAGTCAATGGTTCCTACATAATAGTTTTCAGACTTGATAACTCATTTCAAAAAATAATCAACGAAATTACCCGTGAAAATAAATTATATTGAAAATATATTTAAAGATCGAGATAGAATAGTCAGAAGAAATTAGAGTAGTCCAGTATTGCTCCGAATTACGAAGGTTAGATTGACTTTAATACTGAAAATTTGTATTAATAATGCTTCGAACATCTTTAAATCAAATATTCCATCTTTTCCTTGTGACTCATTACTCACAATATTTACTTGTTTTCGGAAGTCTCATATTACAAATTTTCTTTATATCAGCTAAGCGTTCAGTGTTTAAAAATCCGAACACACCCAAAGGTCACATGCGTGGGACCCGCAGAAGCTGTCTCTTAAAACCCGGAAGGATGGAAGTGGCGGGGCGGGGGAAGGGGTGAGCAGGGCGGGACGGGGGAAGAGATGGGGCGGTGAGGGCGGACCGGGGTGAGGAGGTACCGGCAGGGAGAGGTGGGGTAGGGGCAGGGCAAGGAATTGTAGGCTGAGCGGGGTGGGGCGGGGCGAGGTGGAGCGGGGCCAGCGATAAGGCGCGTGGCAGCGTCATCGGCGGCGGCGGTGGCGCCTCCCCGCGACGGCGCGCGTGCTGCCCCCACCACCGGCTCCTCCGCCCCCGCCCCGCCCCCGCCTCGCGCCGTGACTGCCTCCGCTGCGGGCGCCGCGCGAGACGTCATAACCTTCGGGGAAGGCGCCTGCTCGAAGCCGCTGCACACGGAGACTGAAGCCACGGAGCGTATGTGCGCTGGCCGAGATTTACGCTTCACGTACGTCTCGACTCTGGGAAGGTGATGTGGGTTCGCAAGAGGGAATTTTTGACATAAACAGTAGCTGGGCTATGCAAGGAATATTTCATGTTTCGGCGATTCCCACTTCTCGGAAGATAGCTGATATGTTTTGATGCACACAATATAGTGAGTGTTCATTCTATATAAATTCATGCAGGCGAATTAGTAGAAATTCAAACAACATAGCACCAAGAAAGTTTATTTATTATATTCTAAAAAAGATTATTAATTCTAAAGAATATTGACTGAAGAGATATTATATCAACAAATAAGGTGAAAGTTACTGAAAGATATTTTCTAATTAATGTTTTATAGTCTGATATATCATTTCACATTCCTATTCGTGAAGTGATCGGATATTGAAAATATTGAATTACTTCATTAGAATGTTTTCCATATCAATATAATCTGTCTCCAGTTAGATAACTTCCCTGAAAGATAATGTAGTGCTTCAAACTAACGTTTTTGAAATTCTTTTGATTTCTTCTCAGATTAGTGTACTCATAGACACAAATATGTACATTGAATTTGCCTCTCTCAATATACAGTAGAACCCCGGTAATCGAACTAATCAGGGGTGTGGTTGTTCGGATTGGGAATTGTTCGTATTATCCGAAAAAATGAACTGTACAAATACATCTTTAGGATTACCAGGCAATGCAACGTAGCGTGCGATGCGAGAGAATGGCAACGTAGCGTAGCGAACGTCATCCCGTCGCATCATCTAGCAGATTCAGTTCCTTACGGGAAAAGAAGATATCCGATTTTGCAAGTTCCTTTCAGTGAAAATTACGGCTACATAAACGTGCGATATACCCCGTAGTTACCAGTGCAATAAATGTTTCCTATCGACTTATGTTTTAATAATTAGTTGTTCAGTTCTACAGTAATTATAAAATCTTTACATTACACTACAAATGAGCAATATTTATTTTATTTTTCATCTATCTCGAATTTTGTTCGGATTATCCGAAATTCCGGATTTGCTGGGTTTGGATTAGCGAGGTTCCACTGAATTCACTTTTATGCAATAAGAATGCCGTAGGTCCAATAATGAATTATATATTTTCTCTTTTTAAAATAGAAAATATCAGTTACTCGATTATGAAAATATTTGCAATAAAATTTCATTGATCTTTACAATCACATAATTCCAACTTTCTTTACACTGAGAAATCTGAGAATCCAATTTCACTTGCTTATTGAAATGTCAATTAGTGAGATTAAGTTACGCGGAAGTTATGTGCTTCGCAATCGAAAGAATGCATCATAGGTCTTCTATTCACGCCTTTTACTCTCATAATTCATGTTATCCCACTTATCGTGAGAGACTTATCTCAAAAACACGTCATTTGTTCCTAAGACCTGGAGCATATGCTGAATCGATGAAGCCGGGGGATTGTAACCGCAGGAACTGCCAAGACAGTGTAATGACGTGGAAGACTAACGAGGATGTTGGAAGGCACGTGATCTTTTCTTAGAAAAGTAAGGTAATGACCGAGCTCTGTACTTAAAAAAATGTAAATCAAAACAATGACTAATGTGAAATGGTGAAAAACTAAGGGGAACTCCGAATACCTCACAGATTCCGAGATTCTTGAGTTAAAGACCTCAAAGGAATTGTTTCAAACGCCATATTGTTGAAAGACCGCGTTCTGTGCCAACGCATTCGAACTCCAAGCATTTATTGATCACTTACAGTAATGGTGATTTAACAACGGCAGGATTGGTCAGACAATTGAAAAAATACTTGTTACAATTATTTTCTTTTAAAAAAATGTATGATGCCAATTTCTGGCTGTAATACCGTATTGAAATAAGTGATCCTATAAACAGCTCTGCAAGTCATGAGTGAAAGTGTAAGACGAAAAGTTTGTTGCGTCAGCACATTTTTTGTGAAGTACGGTTATTTTCGTCTAAAGTTTTCAAAATAAAAATAACGCACCACTTGTCACAGCCGTCTTTCACAATATTTCGCAATACGAAAATCAGTCTTCGGAGTATTTCGAGAAGATATAGAATGTAATGTTATAATGTTAAAGATATACTACTTCTTATAGTTTCTTATACCCAACGAACTGAATAATTTCAGTTACATTAATATTGATTGATAATCAGAATGTATTTTAATGTTTAAGAAATTACATCAGATTCAGTGTAAGGCACATGAACACAATATCATCTATTCATATCTCATACTTGGTAATGAGGAAAATTATGACTTTTCGATTTCATGTGTTAAATTGGTTTTATTGTTGGAGTAGATTGTAATGCTATACAGAGGGAGCTGCAAGGCGAAGGAAGCAGCGGGCGCAGGGGCGGTCGGGGCGCACGCCGTGTGCACCGGCGGGCGTCTGCGCGAGCGACTGCGGGCGCCGGCGGGCGACGGCGGCGACGGCGCTCCCCCCACCGCGCGGCGCGGTGCTCGGGCGCGCCGGCGCGGCGCTTCGGGCGTCTCCGGCCGCGCTCGGGGCCCCCGCCGACGCGGGCGGCCGGGCGCAGGAGCGCGCGCTCCCGCACACGCTGGTAGAGCAGGCTCGGGAACGGGCGGCGACGGCAGCGACGGACGGCGCGGCGCGGAGGCGGCAGTCGGAGTGCTTCGGTTCATGTCCGCCGCGGCGAGTCACCTCTAACACGGCACCTCCGGCGGTCGCGTGTTGAATGCGAATGGTTTTTTTAAGGGATAGAAAATATTTTAGATTTGGATTTTTAAAATCTGCGTCGAAATCTTTTTTATATCCGTAGTTGAATTTTTTTTAAATTCGGGAGTTTTTTTTTCTGTCGTTTTGTGGCAACAACAGTGCAGTGGCGGGACGAAGGAAACAAGACGTCGGCCTCGTACCATGAGTGGGGCGTCGGGGCAGCCCTGGGCGTCGCGGGCGGCGTCGTGTCGCGGCCCCGATGTCCACTAACGAGTGCGTGTGTCGAGTGCTCCAGTGATCGCGGGGGAGTCCTGACAGGACTCCGCGAACGGGACCTGGGATGCGGCGGCGGCCGGTGCTCCCCCTCGCGCCCAGCAGCAGCAGCAGCAGCAGCAGCCGGACCTTGTGATCGCGCCTCGAGCGGTCCCGCCCCCGCGTCCGCGGCTCGCGCCCCCCCGCGCTTCAACACCCCCGCCTCCTGCCCCCGGCGGCGGCAGCAGCGATGGACCCTGCAGCGGGCAGCGGCGGCGGCATCGGCATCCTCGGCGGCGACGGCGGCGGTGGCGGCGGAGGAGGAGGCGGTGGAGGCGGCGAAGACTGGTGGGCCGCCCGGCCATGGGGGCCCGGCGACGTGTTAGTGGCGACGCTGGTCGCGCGGACCGCGACGTGTCTGTGCGCGCCGCTCGCCTCCAGGTTCTACAGGTTCCTAGCCAGGTTCTCAGGTGAGTGCATTGTGGCGCGCTGGACAGCTGCGGAGGCAGGCGAGAGACGCGAAATTTCGACCGCAAGGTCGTGCGACAAGCTACGTTTTTCGAGTTCGGTGACAAATCAATGAACTGTCAGTGCGATCCGTCATCTTCACGTTATTAGTGTTTGTGTTGTAACACGTTAACCTAAAATTGTAATTCACCAGAGCCATTCGTTACCATTCTGTGATAAAACGATCAGTTGCATCTGACAATGAACTCGTAGCAAGTCCCGCTGCGTCGACTTGTTGGCAAATCGGAAAGCTTTGCGTCGACACTGTTCTTGTGTACTAAAACTGTATGCGGCGCACTATAATTACAATACAATCTACTTATCGCCTGCAGGGTTTTCCAAATTCTCTGTGCAGTGTATGCGGGCGCAATGTATCCTCTTCGCGCGAGACGGTCCTCGTTTAAAGGTCCAACCTTCGGGCGGGCGCGAGCGAGCGAGCGCACGGTGACCCCGATTCCAACCGCACGCGCCGGCCGGCCAGACTCGGCCCGTGGCGGCGGCGGTGGCGGCGGCGGCGGCGGCGGTGGCGGTGACTGCGCCGCGAAGAACGTTCGGGAGTGACCGCGTGTGACGCAACCCGGTAGAGAGGCCGGGGCTGCCAGCTTCGGCGCTGCGCCGTCACCGGGTCTCGCCGCGCCGCGCGATAACCTTCGCTGCCGCGACCTCCAGAAATAGCGGTGGCGGCGCGCGCCCGCCCGCCCGCTCGCTCGCGCCTTTGAAACAAGAGCGCCGCGTTGTTGGGAGTAATTCGAGCGGAGATGTTCGACACGCTGTCACCTTTGGCCCGAGAGCGCCGGCTCGGATTCGCGTGCGTGTGTACCTCGTTTGGGCGCGCCGTCGAGATTTACTTGTTGACGTACGGAATTTGAGCGAAATGAATGGGCGAGAGGGAGCTGCGCGTTCTGTGAGTGACAGTTATCGATGATAGTTTCTTTTCCTCCGACGGTGGAGAAGTATATGGTGTAGCATTGATTATATCGAAAATTTAAGTTTTTTAGAGTGCCCTCATTGCTTTGATGACAGAAGAATGTCGCTTCCGAGAAACATACCATAAAACTCATATTGCCTGTAATTTATAGGGGGAAAAGTTATGTTTACTGTTTGTGATATAATTGATAATTCAGAGTAATAAATTTTGATAACATGTAAAGCACATCCAGTGTAAGTGTAGAGAAAAATGTTGAAATTTTCCGACAGCTCATGCCCATGTAGAGCAGTGTTCTTGTATTCGAAACCACCAACTTTGTTTTTAAAACATTTCATGTATACTCGGCAAATACGGGTGACTCGGTAAAACCTCGGTGCGCCAACAGAATTGCAAATATCGTGCCACACGTCGCCGGCGGCTATCTGTAGGTCAGGACGCACCGACGTAACTTTCACTGCGGCCGCCCACTCTGTGTCAGGGGGGACGAAAAGGTGGTAGCTCCTCGCGGTGTGGTTGCATGGCCGGGTGGGGCCGGGCCGAGCAGAGCAGAGGCGGTCAGGCACCGCGCGTTGCGTGCGGCGCTAATCGCCAGCGGTGCGTTACACTTCTAGTTCAAGGCCGGCGGCGGGCGCCGCAGATGGCGCGTACGGGTGTCGCCGTGCGTGTCCCCCGAGCACTTCCCCTCGCGCCGGGGGCCGGTCGGCTGGTCGCGCGGCAGAGCGCGGAGCGGCGTGCGGGCGCCGGAGCGCTGGGCGCGCATGGAACGAACGGCGGTGTTTAAAATCGGCGAGACGTTTGAAAATCGCCGCCGCCTTGCTTTTGAAGAGATGAAATTCCGAAGTGCGAAAACAAACAAAAATTGGGCTTGGAATCGGTTTGAAAGCAATAGGATTGTATATAATTTCACTTTTTGCCGTTTATATTTCAAGATTTTGTTCCCCTCCGAAAAATGTTTGACTTGCTCCTTTCACGTCCAGTCGTGTATGGGAAGCGTCACTATGCGACAGACAGTATGAAAGTCTAATCTTCACCTATTCGCAGAACACTCGATAAATTCTGTTTCTGGATGTACGTATGTGATTTTATGTAGAAATAGTTGGTGTGTAAAATGCGAAAATAAATGTCAACTCTAGCAACTGTGTAGTACATTTGCATTAAACATGTAGTAATATGTTTCTGAAGTAGAAAATATAACCGTAGACTAAACGAGAAAGTTGACTAGACCAGTTGCACAAGAGTCGAGATTACGGGTAAAGCGTTAAGAAGTTGGAGTGTTTCCAAACTTAATATTTTTTTCAAAATCTCAGTACGATCTTCACACATTGAGCACAGATCCAGGAAATAACCGAAGCTAGAAATGTTTAAATTGTAATAAAACTGTTTCACTACAAACTACTATTCATATATTATGATAATTTCAACCCACTAGAACTCTTCTTGGCACGGGACACACGGTTTACAGCGCAGGACGGCTGCTTTTAAGAGAAGCAAGCACACGAGCAAGATGTTTTTGTCGTGGTTTCGCTGAGATAACTCGCGCACAATTAGATATTTAACGGCAATCGCTTCAACTCGAGAACGTGTCTCGCGAGTAACGCCCCCCTTGGCTCCGGAGGTGGGCGCCCTTTTTCCTTATGGCTCCGGGCGGCCGAGATTTTTCCGGCCCCACGGTGCGTGGCCCGGGCGGCGCGGCGCCCCCATGCGTCCGGGGCCCTTCCGGCAGGCGCGGCGCGCGCTAACTGTTCCGGGGCAGGTGTGCGTGCGCGCGTGTGACGCGACGCGATTCGATGCGACGCCCGCTGCCGATACTGCGCGGCCGAACGAAAGAACGCACGCGGTCGCGAGCGGCGGAAGGGAAAAGTAAACACATGCGGAAAGCGCAGCGGCGGCAGCGACGGAGGAACACGGCCCAGTGGGGAGTAAAAAGTGGCTGTCGGACATTTCATCTACTTAGGGTAATAAGAGTAACTGTGAAATATTTATAATTTATTTATTTATGGCATATTCTCTTTAATACATGTAATTGTTATGTGAGTAAACGATACACATGTTAATGAAGTCGCCAAGAGGAAATTTAGGAAGAATACTTAATTACAAATCGGGTGATTTTATAAAGCAACTCTCAGATAGTACGTAGGTTTGAATTGCTTAAGTAAATGTAATGTAAAGTGTAAATTATAATATATTAAAAACAATACAAAACAGCTCCCAATACATTCTTATGCACACATTAATTGTAAAGTAAAAATGTAAGGAGAAGTAATATGTTCGGATGTATTTGGTTGCTTTTGGCTGGGGTGGTCTGAAAATAATTCATTGATGTAAAACTTTCGTGACGTGTGTGTATCATTTTAACGGCGCTTTTAACGCCTGAAGTATATCTGAAATGTAGTTCAATCGCGAATCTTTTGGTAATACTATTTTTATGCGATGTAGAAACTTATTTTGAAATATATTATAGTCGCACTGCACTATATTGAACCGAATCTCGAAATAAAGTGTAATTTTGATTGAAATAAGTTCAAATTCGTTCCATTGGTTAGGAAGCAAATGGTTCCCAATTTCCAAGAAAGATGCTATCCAAACCATTGCCATAAAATATAGGAATTTCATTAAATAATGATAGTATGCTTGAAAACCAGATACTGCGTGATGTGTGTTAATGTAAAACGGAAAACGCAGATACTGCAAGCTGCCTATCCCATCAGTCAGAGGCGCTGAGAGAGTTCTCGCGCCCGATCGCCGAACGGCGCTGGCGACGACGCGTCGATCTGGAGCGGCTCCACAGGCCTCCTGCGGGGGGGGGGGGGGGGGGGGGCTCGCGAACGAGTTCATCTGGACCTCGCCGCCTGCGTTCCGCGCATTCCGAACGCGCGGCTGGCGCAGATGGCTATCGGATTACGCGGACAGGTGCGGATTCGTGGGCCGCGGGGCGTCGAAGTATCGGGATTAACGGGGCTGGAGAGTAGTATCTGCTAGTGTTGCTGTGCGATCACAATCCTCCGAGGTCTAATCTCTTCAATGTAAATATTTTTTGAAACTCTTGCAGTCGTTAAGAAAATGCGCTTTTCCAAATTGACGGTATGAAGAAACTTGGATCAGAAGCGATTAAGTTATTTCATTGTCTAGAATTCAAGATATCCTAATGGTAATTGCATTAGCTCAATAGAGAATCTGGTAGTATCTCATTCAAACCGTGGAATGGATTAAATCAAGGCATCTTTGATAAGTCTTCGGAAATTATTTTCTTCGAATGAATATAGTCGGATATATATTGAACTTTCACTGCCGATTCCTAATTTATTCTTTACTTTTGAAATTCGTATCAAAAAGTATTTCTCTACTGAGGGAAAGTTTTTCAGTGAAAGTTACGCATTTCGTAATTTCCAGTGATAAATATGCCGAAAGTTTCCTATCCTTTCAATTAATTTGGATTCTGTTAATTTTACTTCATGGTACATAATTGGATGGAGAAATATTAAGCCTTCTCCAGTGCGGAGTACATTATAATACTAATGTATCATTTAGACGTACTAAAATCAATGAGATAACAGAACGCCGCTACTCGGCATTACCGTTACGTACGAACAACGATAAAGAAGCAATCAAGAGTCCGTCATTCGCGCTAGGCGCCAGTTCCATATGCCCGTGATGGAATCGCTCATCTCGCGTCCAGCCCAGTTGCTCTTCTGAAAAATCGCCCGTTCCGAGCGGCCAGCAGCCCAGGGCGGCGGCGGCGGCGGCGCGGCGGTGCGTGCGAACTGAAGCAGTTCGACTTATTTCCGCGGGCCGGCGGCGGCGGCAGCAGCGGCGTCGGAGCGCAGCCTCCTAGTCGGCGCTCGTTAGGTTAATGCCTGCTTCCTAATTAAGAGACGCTATTCTAATGATATACGGGAGCAAAACGCCGCCGCCGCTGCCGCTCCCGCCGTCGCTCGTTAATTTCGGCGAATTAATAGGCAAAATCTCGCGCGACGCGGGCGGCGGCTGCGAGAACAGTTGCCGGCGATGACGGCTGCGCTGATCGCGGGAGCGGCTGTTGGGTGGCGCACCCGACTTTCGTGGTGGTTCGTCGGCAACCACGAAGGAACCAACAGCAGAATATTGTAAAGTTTACGAATATTTGAAGGAAAAAGTAAAGCTTTCATTGCGAAGCTGCGAAACCAAGTGTAATTTGTACGTTGTAGCAAGCAAATAGATGTAGCTATTACTATCATCTGGTTTTTGATTTAATTCCTCAAATTTTGGAATTCTTTAGTTCATGAGATTTCTTTTAAGTCACAGGTTTCGTACAGCTATTTAATTAATGTTTGGGAGCTGGAATATAGATTAATTATTAGAAGATCTCAAGTTGTCTGTTTCTGCCTCTTTGTACATTAATTATAAATCCCTATCTAATAATGAGAAAAATGTAGTACTAAACTGTTCTATTAGATCCTCAAAAATGTATTGCGGATCTAACAGGGAATTAGCGGTGTCTAATGGCTTCTGCTCTGCTACTCGTCACATTACCCCCCTTAACATTGTGCTGAAAACTAGTACACAGATAGGTTATCTGCAGCGCGTAATGACGGGTTTCCAACACACGCGCTTCGTGCCAGGCGCGACTCCTCTACGGATCTTCTCAACTTACCGTTCTCAAACATCACCGCCGCCAATATCTCCTCGGCGCCGGGTCCGGAGGCTGGGAATCGCGGCCGCGGACACGAACCGGCCTGTGCGAAGCGCTGGCGGCGGCGGCGGCCGCGTCGCGTGAATTCGCAGAGGCGCAGAGCGTCCACGAAGCCGGACGGGAAGCGGCGGCGATGGCGCTGGGAAACGCCGCGGGCGACGAGGTTCCCACCCGCCTTTCCGGAAAAGGAGTGCAGCGCTGTGCGGTGCGGCGCGGCGCGGCCGCCGAGCGCCGCTTCGGCGGACTTGGTAACGCGGGAGCTTACAGATGACGGCGCTGGGTTCAGCGGAAATGAAAATTCCTAATTGTATTGTACATGGGGCGGAGGCAATTGGAATGGCTCGAAATCTCCCAGGAATGTCGTAAAGAATCCGCTTTAACGGTTATAGCCGATATAACTCAAGGGATTGGTCTAATAGGTATTACTTTCGCCTTTATTACGAGTAATATTAATCCAGATTGTTAGTATAATTTTGAAGTTGCTGAGTAATATTATATTTGAAGCTGGCTGTGAAGAGTTAAGTTAAAAATCCGTACATTAAAAGAGCATAACTTGGCTTAAGAGTTCCAAACAAAACTGTCCAGTACAATTTTGACTGCTTTGCAAAGGAATGAAAGTAATTTTGTCTAAAATGGAAACTTCGTAAGGCCTTTGTTACTGATTTTTTTTTTCTGTTCACAAATGGTTAATAATGAAACATTTCCTATCTTTCTACGAAAGCATTACAGCATTACAAATATTATTGGAAATTATTATTTTAATATACAGAAACAGCCTTATATAGGGGAAACAATATTTTGGTGTTTTTTTTAATTACTACAGTTCATTCTGTATTGGTTTTTACTTTAGATATTACTGGATATAAACGTATTTTAGAGGGTCATTTTCGATGAAAAGTATGTTCCATACGAAATACGAAATAACAATTACCGTGTAATGTTTTAATTCCTGTAATAATTAAAAGAACGAATTATTTTAATGATTCACATATTTGTATAACCTAATAAGCAAAGCAATCGCACATATCATAAACGGTTTCCTCGCTTTTCCGTCCAACGCAGTCATACCGTCCGTCGTATTGTCTGCGTACGCCTGGAACTTGCACCACGCGCCGAAACGGCGGCCTCGATTCGCGTAGAAAGTTCGGGAGTGGCGCCGCGTGGCGCAACGCGGGAGGCAGCAGCGGACGCCGCCGCGCGCCGCCGGCCATCTCCGCCGCGTGCTCCGCTGCGCGCGCGTAACGGCGCGCAGCCCGCGCAGCCCCTGGCTCTGCGCGCGGAGGAGAGCGGCTCCGGACCCGCCCCGCGCCGCCCCGCGCCGCCCCGCGCCACCCCGCGCCACCCCGCGCCGCCCCGCGCCGCCCCGCGCCGCCCCGCGCCGCCCCGCCCCGCGCCGCCCCGCGCCGCCCCGCGCCGCCCCGCGCCGCCCCGCGCCGCCCTCGCCGCCCCGCGCCGCCCCGCGCCGCCCTGCGCCGCCCCGCGCCGCCCCGCGCCGCCCCGCGCCGCCCCGCGCCGCCCCGCGCCGCCCCGCGCCGCCCTCGCCGCCCCGCGCCGCCCCGCGCCGCCCCGCGCCGCCCCGCGCCGCCCCGCGCCGCCCCGCGCCGCCCCGCGCCGCCCCGCGCCGCCCCGCGCCGCCCCGCGCCGCCCCGCGCCGCCCCGCGCCGCCCCGCGCCGCCCCGCGCCGCCCTCGCCGCCCCGCGCCGCCCCGCGCCGCCCTCGCCGCCCCGCGCCGCCCCGCGCCGCCCCGCGCCGCCCCGCGCCGCCCCGCGCCGCCCCGCGCCGCCCCGCGCCGCCCCGCGCCGCCCCGCGCCGCCCCGCGCCGCCCCGCGCCGCCCTCGCCGCCCCGCGCCGCCCCGCGCCGCCCCGCGCCGCCCCGCGCCGCCCCGCGCCGCCCCGCGCCGCCCCGCGCCGCCCCGCGCCGCTCCGCGCCGCCCCGCGCCGCCCCGCGCCGCCCCGCGCCGCCCCGCGCCGCCCTCGCCGCCCCGCGCCGCCCCGCGCCGCCCCGCGCCGCCCCGCGCCGCCCCGCGCCGCCCCGCGCCGCCCCGCGCCGCCCCGCGCCGCCCCGAGGGAAGTTGTGCGCGTACGACGTGGCGCCCGCGCTGGATGCAGGAACCGCTGCGTAGGGAAATGATGCGAGGCTGTTCAAATGCACGCGTGTAGGGTGTGGGAAGGATGCGGGAGAATTAGGGAATACTGTTCACATCTAGGTTCAGAAAAAGTGTTTTTTTAATTATATACAAAATGTTTACCTTCAGGGTAACGTACGTAAATGTCTTTATTTATAAACATTTTATTTGAAAGTGTCAACTGTTGATGTAAGGGTAACTACTGGTGCCTTTGCCTTAATTGCTCCCAGAATTACTTACCTTCTATGAGGCGAAATAAAAACGAAAAACAACGAAGAAAGAACATAATCAGCATAATAAAAATCCGCAAAGTCCAATCCTGTATTTTTTAATTTTATTTATTTTATAAATGACGGATAATCTTCGTACATTAGATTTATATAACATTTTTCTCATTAGTAGATATTAAAGATTTTATTTTCCATTTTGTAACCAAACGTCGATCTACAGCTCTTGAACCTCATATTGAAATTTCATAATACCGGTCGTAAACTTTTGCAGACACCGTTTTTTCAGACGATTTCCGAAATTCCAGTTAGCCACAAGTACGACGCTGCGACCTGATCGCTTCAATATTACCTCAGCCGGCGCCAAAACAAGACTGCCTCAAGTGCCCTTCCCGCTAAAACAAGTCCGCAACAACAGCGAGTCTAGAGTACTACCACCGCCCAAATGGACGAGCGTTAACAGTCCGCGGTCGCCGGCAAAAAGCGCCGGCCAACGCGCGTCCAAGGCATCTGCGACGCCCGGAGCGCCGTCGGCGGCGGCGGCGGCGGCGGCGGTGGAGTAGGAGGCGGCGGAGGAGGCGGCCATGTCCGCATACCGCGGGCTTTCAGCTCTGATTAGCCGGCGTCTCTTCTCACGGCCGCGAGAACCCATCGCCGCCGCGGCACCGCACGGTAGTTTAGTGGCCGTCGCCGCGCCGCGCCGCGCCGCGCCGGGCTGGGCCGGGCCGGCAGACGGGCAGTCGGTGGCGGCGGCGCCGATGGGATTATCATGACCTCCCTTCTCCGCCGGCGCAGGCGTCGTGCGCTCCGCCTTAGCGCAGACCATTTCCTCGCGCCTGAAAAGCAGCTCCGCCGCCGCCGCTGCTGATTTCGAGATTCGTCGCGTACTTCTCTTCGAGATCTGTCACTTTTCTTGTTATTTCTGTTGTTGTCGGGCTCCTCCTCGGTGCCCACTTTCGCTTCCTTGTTACGATACGTTTCCTGATAAATTTCTTGTTTCTCCATCTTTTTCGTTGTGGCCGTCTCAAATAGCGTAATCCAGTAACTTAACATATTATGCGTTCCTGTATTCTATCTTTTCCGTCTCGTGTTATTTTTACTCGTTCTTTCATCACATTCCACTAGTTTCGTTCGTCACCAAATTGCCTGTTCTTCATTCCTCGCCGGTCTTTTTTCCGCCCTCCCGGACTTAATGATTCGTCGCATTCCTCCCCCGCGCGCTGTGCCTTCCCTGTCCCCGGCGCCGCGGCGTCGCTCGTCGCGTCGCGTCGTGTCGGCGACGTGCTTAGGAAAAGCTCCGCTAAAAAGTTGAAGACTTTATTTTTAGCGCGCCAGACGAAGAAACGGACGACTTAATCCGGTGCACCTTGACCCGTTCCGCTCTGTTCCGCCCCCGCTCCGCCTCGCCCCGCCCCCGCCCTCGCCTCGCCCCGCCCCCGCCCTCGCCGCAGGCACCGTTGCCTGGGAGTGGTGCGATCGCCCGATCGCGGATCTTCGCGAAGCGTGCGGCAAGCTCATCGCAGAACCCGTCTCTCCCCGTCCCCTCCCCCGACCCGCTTCGCTCCGCCCGCTCGCGCGATCGGCTGTCGCGACGGCGCTGATGCAATCTTTGACGGCGATCGAACAATTGACCGATTCGGTGTTTGCCTAACTAACGACGGGATTTGTCGCTCTGCTGTAAAGGGTATTGACTGTAAAACCTGTTCCGTTGACGCCTTTTAAAGAAATGATCCTGACGTAATCTGCTTAGGGTGTTCGAAAATGTGTTGGTAGTTTGTGTCTTTCTAAGAGACGTTAAGAAATTGTTGCCCATAGAGAAGAGATTTTTAATGTATGGTAGACGAGACAGCCAGGAGACTCGCACCGATACACTCCAGATGATCTTACAAAGGAAAATGAGTAAAATAACATTCAGAAAATTTGTTTTATATAATGGCGCACGCCCAACAGGGAAAAGGGCTCGTATGACTTCAGCCCTCCCACCCAGAAGCCGATGACACTCATTCAAAAAAATTTACTTTACTAATTTTCTTTAATAATTAGATATTCAATATCTAGCAAACATGTTAAATTCTGTGTAAGTGATTTTTGTTTTAAAGAAAACAAAATCGGGTCGACACTACTTATTGCCGCTGCCCCATCTCTCTGTCACTATAAAAATCTGGGTGCGCCTCAGACCATAGGCATATTAGCTTTAAAATGTTGTTTTTTTTTTTTTGTATTTCGTATATGGGATAAATAAAAGTTATTAACGACAATCTTACATCGGGCTCTAATGGCACTGGATCTAGTAGATGACATGCACCTGGGCGTGCTGCAACTTGCTCACGGCTCGCTATGGGTGTTCTCATTGTGCCTCAATGGGGCACATTGTTGACGATAACAGGTCATGACCTGTACTAGACATTTGTTTTAGCAGTTCACTAGCACGTCTATGCTGTATTGACATTCGTAACTTCCAGTGGAGTTGATTTTGCTTCGAAGTGTTCGTAGAAGCGATAGGCATCTCAAGATAGTGGGACGTTTTCGGATATCGGAAGAAATGAACATTATATTATCAGGTACTGTAAACAGATTTTTTGAGATGGTTTGGTAATCTTATTTATACTACTTTTTTGAAACTTCTCGTTGGAGTGTGTCATGAAGTGCTGATTTCTCTTGTTTTAAATTCAATGTAATGTTAATCTTTAAGCTAATTTTTTATTCTCAACATGACATTGCTGGTGGCATATTTTCATTATTCACACCTTATAGGTGATTTGTGATTTAAAATTACCTAATACGAAAGTAAACATTGATTTTACTACGCTGTAACTTTAGATAATCCGTTAATTATGAAAATAATGCGTTGTTTCATTACATCATTAGCGATTATCTCCCCCAAAACAAACGGGGAAGCAAAAAAGGCTCAGGTCAGGGGGTAGAGCGGGAGCGAGGAGGGTAGGGCTGTGACCGAGAGGGCCTTCGCCAGTCGATACGCACGCGTCCGGAGGAGGTGCGATTAATCTCAGTCAATTAAAAGGGCGGACGCCGCGCGCAGGCGGGCGGGCGGCGGGGCGCATTTGTCAGCACACGCGGTCCGCGCGCGAGAGGTGGCGAGCGGGGGATGTGCTCGGGTGGGCGGGCGGCGGCAGCGCTGGTGGTAGCCGCCGCCGTGTGTGGTCTGCGGGCAGGGCGGGCTCCGCGCTGACGCTATTCTCCGCTACTGTGTCAGTCGCCACTTCGCTCCCGCCTCGCCTTTTTTTACGTCGTCTTGCATCCCATTAGGTTAGGGTCGGTTTTGTGATAATGGAGGAATTATGCTTGTAATATTCAGTTAATCATGGTTGTAGTTTCTCCAAACTTCAAAATAGTAATACTTAACAATTACTCATTAGCGTACTTCTTTCTTAAAACCACAATAAATATATATCTTCAAAGTTTCACTTAATTGTTTTTATTTTTTAGTTAATTACGTTTAATTATTAGGAGGTATTATTTCGGCAACATTACTTATCTACTTTGTGTCACACATGTGCTGGCAGTTTGTTTCTTATTCCCTCCCGCTAGTCATACCTTCTCACCGTTTGGTGAAATCAACATCCCGTGAATAAAGTTTACTGCTGTTTCGAACAAGTTGTCGTAGATAACGGCGCAGTTTCCTACAGTCGGCGCGCACCGTCCTCGCTACCGTTGCGTTTTATTGTCGTCGCACGTTGTAAGGGAGCTCCGGTTGCGCGGCGGTGGCCGCCCCCGCCTCGTGTTGACCCGCGTCACCGCCGCTTCCTAATCAACCGCCCGCGCTCCGAACAAAAGACAGACGGCGCATCTAATTGCGTGCACGTGTCGGGATTATCTGCGCGAGTCGTCACGGGACGTTAATCCTTCAGCCCCCTTCCCCCCTCCCCCGCTTTCCCTCCCCGAACTTCTCATGAGGGGATTGTGTCGTCTGTAGGTGAGGATATGAGGGCGCATGGAGACGTCAGAGATGCATTACAATGCAGTTGTAGAAGCTTCTCTACAAATTGTCTTTCTGTCTCTAACTCGCCTGTGTCATTGAAAAGACATGTAAGACGTGAAATTAGCAGAGGAAATTTAATTACTAAATACTATTCATGAAATTATTGAATTATATTTCATTTACGCAATTATCACAAACGTTGTTTTCTAGTGTGTACGACTGGATTATAAATGTGGAGCGCAAAGTTGCCACTAGGCGAGTAGAATCATTCCATCCGCCGACGTCAACCGGGGCAAGGTCTCGTCCGCGGCGCGGCCCCGTTGCCTGCGTGAACTCGGCGCGCGTACCGTCGCTGGCGCTTCCGCCGTGCGCCGCCGGGGCCAGAGGTAGACGGCGGAGCGGATGTGGGGAGGGTCCGGGAGGACAGAGACGCGGAAGAGAGGGATCTGTTCACAATTAAGGGGAAGCAGCGCCGCCGCCGCCGCCGCCTAACGGTGAACGCGCGCGGTATTTTTAGCGCCAGACAGTGCTCTGCTTGTTTTCCTCCCGCAGCGGGCTAGCGCCGCCGCCGCCGACGACGACGAGCCCCCGCGGAGCCCCGCCCCCCTGCGCCACCCCCGACTCCCTTCACGCGCCACCCCCGGCCCGGCCCAGGCATTGCGGGCGCATGCGCCTCCGTTTGGGGGGCGGTCGCAAACAGACGTGGAATTTTTTAATTCGATATATCGAGATGTCTGTAAAATATGGATATGGGTCGTAGTTTTTTGGTTAATGTAATAAGGAATGTTGACCACTTTTTTTTGTCTCCTTTTCCTTCTAATTCAGTATTATAGTCCACCATTTTCTCGTTAAATGCCAGAATACTATCCAACTGACATTTGTAGTTACCGCATTAATTCGGTTGTGCCCATCAAACGCCAAATGTATTGTTGCAGTAAATTAGAGTAATAATTCTTTCATTAATTTTCTTCAAATTTCCTTGTTATTCACTGTGTTGCCCATTCTTATTTTGAATGCGTAGAGTTGAATGTGTTCTAAATATAATACTTCAGATGGGAGTTAGGGAATAATTACCTTTTCTTTCAAAAGATCTAAAATATTTTTGTTCGCTTCAAATGAGATGATGAAAGTTTTACCAATTCTGAACATACTGTGTTACCCAGGAAATCGTGAATGCACATGGACTACAAGAAAAGGGAGCCTTGATTCGATTGCGTCGGCAGACTGATCGATATTCTTTCCTTGCGACGTCTTCTTGGAATCTGAAATCTCAACGAAGGTCGCAACAAAAAGCAACGTGCACCTCTGTAGCTACTGAACCGCCAGCGACAGACAGCGTAGTGTCGTTGTTAGGGGTGGGGGCAGTTGCGCAGGGGGACGGGGTGGTCACGCTACTGCGGCGCGTGGGCACGCGTGCCGGCGCGGCGCGGCGATTCGACCAAGTGGATATCGATTATTCCGCGAACTGGCGACGGCGGCCGCGGCGCCCCGGGCTTCGGCAGCGGCAGTTTGAAGCGGCGAGGTGCAGCACGCGCGCTTTCCCGAGAATCAGAGTAGCTGGGAGCCTTCGGTTATTAGGTTCAACGCTTTGAAAATCCACAAGAGAACAATCGTTCCAGAAAAGAAGTTCAAATAATTAGATTTTAAAAATATTTTGAAATGTATACGAAAAGTCCGTTTTAGACTCTTGAATTTTCCAAATTTACGAAAAATCACAGCCACAAAATTAGAGTAGGAGTGATGTAGAAATATCATTAAGATCATACGGTATAATTTGTTTCAAGCAGCATAATAAATACATTTTAGTACCTTCTCCAAGACAAACGCAAGAAAATTGAACTGGATTTGACTTAGCACGCTAAGCATACCGGTAATACTTCTGTAATCTCAACACTTGTCAACTACCTCTACTTAATTGCACCTAGGAAGAAAGTGCACTTCCTAGTGACGCCTCATTGTTCGCCGCCGTAAGTCTCGGGCGTTAACACCCGGCCGGCATGCCTTCGCTTGAAGCGCGCCCCCGGCCGACGAACGCCATCCGATTCGCGGCGTGCGACGGAGCCGGCCGCGGCGCGCGTGGGCGAGGATTGTTGTTGGGGGGGGAGGGGGGCTGCCCCTCGCCGAGATTCCTCGCGCCAGCCCCGTAAATGGTGACGCGACGGGCGACGCTGTCGCAGGCCGCGACCCCGCGTGCGGCCCCCTCCCCTCCCCGTACCCACCCACTTCCCCCCTCCCCGTCTGTCCTTCTCCCTTCTCCTCCCTCTCCACTTCCCCTCCCCGCCATCCCCCTCCCCGCCCATTCCCCTCCTCACTCCCCCTTCCCCCACGAGAACGCCTCGTACCGCAAACGCGAACTCGTGCATGCTCATATTTTAGGCTACGACGATGCTGAATGGATTGCCTCTGTGAGAAAATGGGGATGGCGCAATGTTCGGGCTTGCTTCTCGTGCATTGAAGTTCGCTTCTTGGATAAGTGGTGCCCTGCCCGCCTACCACTGAGGTAGAGCACGAAGTGGGAATTATGTAGTAAAAGCTTTCTTTTCTAGCTACAGTTCAAACGTTTTCAAAGTACTGTGTTTCTACTTAATTTTGTTTCGGAAAAAAGAGTACTGGCGGTTTTGAAAACAGTTTCCAAACTTTAAAATTTTGAAAATAGTTGGATAAGATAATTATACCGTTTTTTTGCAAGAACATTCTTATCTGGAAAAAAGTTACGTTATGTTTGCTAATGGGAACATTACCTTCAGCCATCAATGTCCTTCATTAACAAACTCAACAACCCGGAAAACTTTTTACAGTTAAAAACTTATCAACCTTCGGTTATTACTCACGTGTATCACAATTTTCCTGTTCTTATCTAGTTCACTCCGCCTTTTGTGAACAAAACCTTCTGGCAAGACTTAACAGAACTATTGTGACAATCCCTTAATGTGTAAATCCTTAAACAAGTACTACTTGCAACTAAAATGATTCTCAAAAATCTCATGAAATCGAACATTCTGCTTCAAGATAGTTACATTCTTCTAATGGGATTTAACATACGTTTTGGTGGATCAGAAACATCGCAACAACTCGCCACGTTAAATATATCGCTTGAACAGAACAAAACATCACAAACTACGTACTTCTAGTAAAGTTCTAAGGCGACCTAAATTACCGAGGAAGTGTTGAATTATTTGTCCTGTCAGCGGAATCAATGATAAAAATCAGTGCATTGAATTTTATGCCCAATTAACTAGCATTGAAATCGGTGTATATCGTAGTTGCGCTAGATCAGGTATTCCCAACCTTTTTCTTACAATTGACCCCTTGTAAAAATGTGTTCCATCGATCCCTTTGTTTCTATAATATGCAGCAAACAACATAATCAAAGCCCAAATAATTGCTTATAAACGACTTGATAACAATTTGACAAAGAATTCACATTTTGGAAGTTGTTTATTACATATTATTTATTGCGTAATTATAGTTTTCAAAATTTGCATTCGATATGGACCTTGTTGGGGACTGCCGGGCTTTAGCTGAAGCTTCTCGTCGGCCGACTTGAGCAAGCAACTTCAACGGCGACCACCGACCGCCGTTTGAATGGCCAAATTTTACCAAATTTTTCGACCTTGAACATTTTGATGCAGATTCAAAGCGCACACGTTTACTACCTCGTACATACTAACTCATACTCTACCCCCCCCCCACACACACACACTAGTATTGCCATTCTACCTGCCATCTCCTTCGAGGTCTCATTGTCCTACTTTGTTCGCCTGGGAATTCGAGTAGTAAATTGCATTGTCGGATGTACGTAGTTAGTGACGTATTGTTCTCTTCACGCAACATCAAAGTAACTTTCATGCTGGTTCACGGTTGTGCCTGCCACGTTAATACATCATTCACTTTCTTTCCTTACATCGGGGGAAAACCCGCGGCTCGTGAGGCCTCAAAAGAGCTGTGTGTGCTCGGTAAGCAACGGCGTCCTCCACCTGTCAGCCGGAGACGACGTGGCCGGCGTACGAACTTTGCCCGGCTTAACCCTCCGCAGACTCCCTGTTTTCATGCGACTATTTGTCTCCACTTTTCGTTTTCGCCTTCGTATGTATTAGGTGCTGTTTTGCTTCCACAAACGCGGCCAACAAAATGTCGATGGCCTTCAGTAATTTGTTTACCATTGCACTCGCATGGCTGTTTTTACTTTAACTTCGTTTTTCAACGGAAGATGCCTGCAATTATTTTGTACAGTGGTACACAAGTCTGAAGTCTAAGCGATTCGTTCAAAGTATCATTCCTTTTAATTTTATTTACATTCTTATATTTGTATGAATTTAAAGTCAAGTAAAACATTCTGATTTGTGAAGGTGAACTACAAAACATTGAAAAATGGCCAACAGTTAATATACATATATAAAAATGGTACAATATGAATAAACCTGAAATGTAACGGACGTCTCAGTATCAGCGTCCATGATAAGTACGTACTCTAGTACTAAAGACACTAATTTTATATCATTCATTCACTAGAAGTAGCCCCAATTGTTTGCAAATTAAAAAACTGTAACGAATAGATAAGATTATGACCGTCACATTCGGTTATCAATGAAATGTTTCTCTATGGGTGGTTGCGTAAATGTAAATTAATACGATTTTCCCGTTTTCGCAATGAAGTTCGGGGAAATTCCAGCCTTCACTTAAGATTATGAAATATTTGTGTATTGGGCGAACTAAATTCACGATTTTTCATTTTAGGATGTTCCTTCACAGAACATTTCATTGAATTGCGTTAAATGTTCATCAGAAATCCAATGCTCAAAGGAACCCATTGCAGATATGTGTTAGAGGTAAAACTGCAATAGAAGAGCGTATTTAGAAGGGACATTTCTCCAAAAATATTTTATTGAAAATGAATATATGTTTAATTGAATTTAATTTTTTTTTTCTAAATCCATGATTGTCAAGAAATGAGAGATAATACATTGAAATTTAATATCCATACGTTAATCGAAATAAATTAAGTCTCTTTGGAAGAGAGTGATAAAAATTTGCCATTTTCCGGCACACGATTTACAGTACTTTCTCCTCTTACGTTAGTGAGTGCAAGAAAGTAAAAATGTGGCCTTTCAGCTCAAGATCATATTAAACGGTTTTCAAAAATCGTTAACAAAGGAAAAACGCAATTTTTGAGAACGTTAGTTCGAAGCATTTTGGAAAATAGTCTTAAGAATGCATTTATGTTTAAATCGAGAAAACAAACTGAAATGGAAATCGTCCCTTTGTGAAAATACTGTTCTGTCCTTAATAACTTCTGCGTTCTCTCTTGCTCTCGTTGTATGGGGGGGGGGGGCATAGGTACGTGCGCCGTGTTAGCCCGGCACCTGCACTCGTCCGTCCTCTCGCAGGGCGGGCCCCGCCCCGCCCCGCCCCGCCCCGCGTCCTAATAGGCGCGACGCGTCCGAGCGTGCAGCAGCCGCGGATGCCCCTCGAGTTTCGCCGCGTGCTTCTCGGCGGGGCGGGCGGCGCACGGCCTTTTAACAGCGCGTATGCCGCCTTAGCCTCCGCGCCCGCCGCCGCCGCCGCCGCCGCCGCCGCCGCCGCCTCGGCCGGGTCGGAGTGCTCGCGCCGAAGGCCGCGTGGTTAAAGGCCGTGCGAAGGTCGGAGGCGGGGATGGGTTCGCGTCACTCGTGCAGGATCTCCGCGTCTGATGTGGCGAGCGCTTGCGGGGGTGTTAAGCTGCCTTTTCGGTGTTGGTTATGTTCATTACAGCTAACCATATGATCAAATACTTGCGCTACTCGCTTTAGATTGATACTTCCTTTTCGTAATGAAAAGGTTCATCTGAGTTTTGCTACTTCATAGTTAACCAAAATTGTAAAATTCTGCGGTTTCCCGCTTCGCCCATTTCCAAACCCCGAAAGTGATATTAAAAATGTATCGTTTAAGATACTATTTAATTTTATTGCAACATTGGATTTAAGTATTGTCAACCTGAAGTCGTAACGATCCATATAATGTCAAAAAGAGAATGTAGTAAATGACATTGTTTCACCAATATATACATAGGAGGATTATTAAAACCAAAAATGTTTTTCTAGATCTTGAATAGTGACAGACTGACTCACACAGGTTACTCGATTAGTATATTTAGATAGTCAATTGCAATCTAATTTTCACTAAGTAGAACTTAAATAATGCACAGGTTGGGATGATTGTAAATTATGGTGGGAGTGTAAATGCTAAATGGGAATATTCCCACTTGAAATAGTATCTATTTTTGCTCCTTACATTGTTTCTGGGTGTTTAATTTTCGATCCTTAAAATCTTGGGCTTGACAGGTAATTTTTACAAAAAGAATACTCCTTCGCAATTGAAGAAATCGTGTAAAATATAATGAAATGTTAATAATTTGGTAATCTACAAAGATGGCTAATCTTGCAAAGTCTGTAACATTTTGTACGTAGTTTTATGCAAAAACAAGAATTTGCCTAAAGTTCGAAACGCGTCTGTGGAATGCGTTGTGCACGCGCCCGGGCGTGCGAGGCTCTGGAGTTCAGTGGGTCTCTTCCCGGGTTCCACGTGATACTTTCTGTGGAATTCCTTCCGCGAAAAGAAAGGGTTTTGTACTTCGTCCACCTGCTGGTATTGTTGGTTACGAGTTACGTTGGTGACATTGACCTTGCGACTAAATGGTTTGAGCTAAAGTTATGGTTTCCTGTTCTGCAACTTAATTCTTACAGACTTGCGATATAGGCGGTAGCTTTTCCGACACTAAAATTTGACTGATTTCCTAGATTTTAACATAATTTTAATAGTACTTACTTCTCGTATTTAAGAGATGCAACAAACGTTCTCCACAGAACTCCTGAGTAGACAATTAGATTTGATCTCTCAGAAATTGTAATGTCAGGCGTTGTGTGCAGCCTATGTAATCTAAAGATCCCGTAACGCCTATCTGAGGCATTGCCGGTTCGACCAATTTTGTGATAACTAAAGGCAGAGTTTCTGATAAAGAAGTCCAACCGAAAAGTCTATGATCTGAGTTCACTTGAACGAAAGGAAGAAGCATCGAATACATGAGTAACATGCCCAACGTCTTGAGTTGTTCTCGTGACCTGGATTTGATCAAAATTTCAAGTCAGTTTTTCGTTTGTTTTTTTACGAATTTTAAAATCATTTGAATAATTTAATTTGTAATTTTGGCGATATTTTTTGCATTAAAATCTGCACCGTAATAACCATCCGATGTAGCTGATAAACTCGGGTTCGATGGTGTAACCGTTAGCGTATCGAGCTGTTATACTAAAGTTTGTGGGTTCAATCACAATCGAAGCCGTGGAGTTTTAGGGGCGAAAAAAAAATGCCTTCGGTGAAGTAAAGCCGGCTGACCCATGAAGTAGATTTACTGCGTGTAAAATATCCTTAAGTCGAAAAGAAGCCTCTTGAGGTAAATTCAAATCTTCGCCCTGTTTCGTCGCCGGAGATGATACCTTCATTCTCGTCTAGATAGTGAAAGGAGCGTGGCGAAATTCGCGAGGACAGACCTGAAGAGCGCGCTTGATGTAGAGAGTCTCGCCATGTGAAACAAGGCATTGCCGTGCGTCGTGTACTTGGAGAGGCTCCTTGCGTCGAAGAGGCGCTGTTTGCGGAAACGGCGCTCTCGGCGCTTCCGAGTCGTCGACCCACGCCCGCCCGCGCCGCGCCGGACGCCGCGGGTTGATGACTCGCCTGCGGGAGGGTTCCAGCGAGTGCGCTCCGTTTTACGCCGGGGCGCTCGGGCGCGGGCGCGGGCGCGGGCGCGGGCGAGGGCCCAGTCTGTTAGCGAGTGCTCGTGGAGCAGCCGCAATTACCGAGGCTCGGGTTTCCGCTGACGCAAGGCCGCCCCCTTGTGGACACCGCCCGCGCCGCTCGGCTTCGGACGCCCCTTTGGTCCCCGCGGGGCGCGACGCGGCGCTGAGGAGCTCAGCGTTGCTACTGCTGCATTCTTGGTCTTGGGTTCGAGTTCTGATGGTGGTGGTTGTGAATTATTTTTTTCTACAGCTGGATCGAGTGTCTGGAAGAAACTTAAGTCGGCTGGCTGGTCTTGATCGGTAGTTTTCCGTGATTTCTCCCATCAATACTAGGCGAATGCCGGACGAATTCTTAACACACTGGCCCAGCACAACTCGTTTGTAATTTTGCCCCTCTTCTGTCCCCTCACTCCCGCATACTTACATGCACTACATTTCGAGGTTAATGACTATAAGAGATGTCGCGACTGGAATCTGTAAATACTCACTTTCACTTACGTTGTAAAGGTTCTTTCGAAACCATTACGTTTTTCTTTAACCCTTGTACAGAAGCAATGACTTCGGCGTATACGTAGGGTTGGAACTTCGTAATGTAATTTTTTCTAAACTTTTCTTTGTTGTGTAATTTGTTTGTCAACTGGAAATCTATTTTCATTGTGAAGGAAATCGCTCGGGTTGATGTATCGTTACCATTTACTCGATAAACGGTAACATGATGGAATATCGATTTTAACGATTTTAAGATTCAAACGCGTATTTCTGAATCACAAAGGTGATGAAATACTGAAGTGGAAATCTCAACATAATGCTGTGATGAACTTTGCGATTTTATTCGTACCTTTTTGAGTTAACGATGACTTTATGTATAAAAAAGAATCTAATAGAATATCGTAAATAAAAACGAACAAATGCAGGAAAAACAAGTTTCGAAATGATTTGAAGAATTGGTGTTCCTCAGTTTGTTCTGTTATGTTAACGTAGCACAATGCATTCATAACTTTCAGATGAGAAAACTCTATGTATGCGAGTTCGCAGAGTTCCCCATTGCCTTACGTCCTCCAATGCGACCATAATTGGTCATGGGCTCAGAGATGCATAGCATGCAGAACTTAACTGTGGAGTAAGCCCTGGGCATGCAACACGCAGACTCCGCTGACGCTGGGCTTGCATTTTCAAATGCTAACAATAGATTGTTTAGAAACATTGTGCAACTGGATTACGAGAGCACTTATCTTAAAAACTGCTACTGATTGCGAATATGCAATTGCATGCTCTGTACTGTTGAGGAATATGGATTGCAATGTTTTTTTTTAACATCGCGTGGTAGTTATGTCGACCTGATGTAAAATTCAGATACGTCGTCGTCGTCGTCGTCGTCGTCGTCGGGGTCAACCTCGTGGCCGAGGATCCCTCAGTTTACTATTGCTGCCTCCGTCTTTCATGTGCTCGTAAATGACTCACTAGGCCGATCTTGGACGCTATCGCTCTTTGACACTCTGAGCAGGTGAAACTTGCATTATTAGCTGTTGAACCAGCGTCTTGGCGAGCTTTAAAGATGCCTTTGTTTTTATAGCAGACATTTCTCCATTTAGATCTGTCTTGGCATAGTGTTTCCCACGTGTCCTTTATTCCAATGTTCTTTATCATTGCATGGATACCATCTTTATATCTCTTTAGCTGGCCACCCTGACGCCGATTACCTTCCGCTAGCTCACCATACATACCATACATACGACGACGACGACGACGACGACGACGACGGTTAGCGTACCGGACTGTTATACCCAAGCTCGCGGGTTCAAACCCGGTCGAAGCCGTGGATTTTTAGGGCGACAAAATCCTTCGTACGCCTTCCTTCGGAGGGGAAGTAAAGCCGGCTGTCCCATGTTCGTAGATTTACTTGCATGTAAAAGATCCTCAAGCCTAAATGACGCCTCTGAGCTAAATTCAAATCGCCTGTTTCTCGCCCAAGAAATACCCCCTTTCTCTGCTAGTTGATGAAAGGAGTGTAGCGAAATTTGCGTGGTCAGACGGAAGAGCGGGCCTGATGGCCCGAGTCTCACCACGTAAAATAAGGCAAATTCAATTCAATTCACAAGTACAACGAAATTTGTCAAACACTAGCTTAGTGTATGTACACAGCTGCTCTCATTATTCCGACAAACATATCGGCAACGGCACACACGTCAAAGCAATTGGCTTTTTCGCAAATGCGCCTGAGAGCGAAAATATTGACCTACAGCTGCTTGAGATCCGCAGATCTACGGAGTTATGACAGCAGCTCGATCACTTGCGCGGCTTGGAAAGGACAGCGGCGACGACCAGGCGCATCTGGCCAGCGTTGGTTTAATATCGAAGATCTTTCCGAAACGAATGGGCGTAAAGAAAATATTTTCGCTCGCTGTGTCCTGCTAGGCATATGCAGTCGATGATGTAGTGTTATAGTCCAGTGCGCTCAATTTTCTGTTTTGTGGAGGTCGCGACGCAGTACCATGATCTAAATAAAACGCTGGAGGCGAATTAATGGGCGTATCAGTGACGTTACTTTCCTTAAAATAACCAGTGATTGAAATTGTTATTAATGGTTGTTTAGACTATATTTTTTGGAGGCTGGTGTTTGTAAAACACAAATGTAGTAATTTTTGGCGAGATAAGTGGCGTTTAGTGATGAAGTAGTCGTTCACTTCATCGGTTTATTTTTTGAAGTTTATACTCGATTACATGCCATTGGTTACAATGATTTGTTCGGCATTCGATGTATAGATGGGCTTGCAATGTTAACGAAATAGGTCAGTAGTCGACCAATATATTCTGTTCGCGAGGTGTGGTGAAAACGTAATCAGCGTCGAGGCAATCCTTCTTCCAAAATTACGACACTCTCCTCCTCTCTTTGGGGTCGTCCTAAAACCAGGCCTACCAACACTCCAGTTTTGTGCACTCAATTTTTTCGCGATGACGTCTCGCGTCCACTTCGACCCAGAAAACCATTTAATAAATCTTGCGCATGGATGGAGTAACATTCCCAACAAATGACAAGAACACTTCCTCAGAAGCTCCGCGAAGAGAAATCCCTGTGCGCAGTGCGCATGCGCGGCTATAATACGCGCGTCGGCGAAGCGCATTGCGTGCGGGCGGCGGCGGCGGCGGCGGCGGCGGCGGCGGCCGAGAGAAAACAACCGGAAAGGCTGGGAGCTCGGGGAATGTGAAAGTCGGTACAATAGAGTGCCATCTTGGAAAATTGTGTGGATGGGACGATGGTCACTAAATCAAATTACGTACGTATCCAACTCCGTGAAACAGTCAATTTGCTAAAAGGTTTCGAAAGGAAATAATTAGATAATATCTTTTGTAATGTAATGTTTTGTTGTTTGGTTTTATACGGGAATTTTTGGAGCAGATTTTTAGAAGTTTTACTTGTCAATAATGCTCTAGTGTTGTCAAATATTTACTAATATTTATAAAGATATGTTCGACAATTATCAATAATGGTTTCCTCTCTGATGATGGGCTTCAAAGAAGGTACTCGTGGGTTAGGTGGCTGAACTGGCAATTCAGATCCGTCGTGCATTATAAGAGGACACGTGCACGTGGGCGTCTCGTTAGAGACAGACCTTCACGCTGGTTTCTCTGACGTCTTACTACAACCTACGCGCTGCGTAGTAAGACGTATATAGGTTACGTAAAAAAAAAAGAAGGCAACAAGAGTTCCTGGAGGCTCGGGACGGAATAAGAAAGACTAGTTAGGTCGAGATAAGGATATGAAGGTCTTCGCAAACTGTGGTGTATTGACGTAGTTTAAAGGGTATATTATCGACCTTGAATCTAATAGAGGAGAAGATAAATTTAAAAATAGCTTGTGATGGTTTCACAATTCTTGCGCATTGCGGACGGGTTGTGGAAGTCGGGCAAAATACCTTGAGATAGGCGAGAAGGCAGAAGACAGTAAACGGACAATGTGAACTCTACCCGTTTCGTAAACTCGGTTAGGCACCAACGCTCCAGAGGCCGTAACTCGAGTAATCCAATCTCTCCAATCGACCGCTGCTCTCTACTCGCGCATCGACCGACTGGGGAAGGAAGAACCTCTTACGTTCCGTAATGGGGAATTGGGATCACTTAATCGCTGCTCTTCCCCGGAGCCTTTACGACCTCCGCTCGACCGCCCCGCTTTTCGTAACATTATCCGCTTCATTTTTCCCCCCCTCTCCCCCTCTCTCTCCCCCTTGCGTCAGCCCATGCGTTCCTCTGCCGTTGCCGCCGCCGCCGCCGCCGGCGCCTCCAACGCGTGCTGCGGCCTCGTAAATTTACCATTTCGTTTCATCCAAATGCTGCTGCGGCCGTTCCAAAAAACGATCGCCGCGCAGCCAGGCGGCGTCCTCAACCAACAGCTCACGGCAATCCGCACGATCCCCGCCGGCCGGTTTACATTCTGGAAGTGCGTAAAGGTAATAATTATAGCGAAGCATTTTTCAAAACAGTCGGGCGCCTGGGGGAGAAAAAACGGAGGAGAGCCGGGGGAGGGGGAGGGTGGGGGGGGGGAAGACCAGTTTCCGACCCGCACCTCGGGCGCCGCAAGGTCGGAGGCGCAACGATAATAATCGTAATTCAATCGTTTCGGGCGCCCGCTGCAAAAACGGCCGCCCGCCCGCCGAAGACAATGCCGGCCGGGCGGGCGGGCGTCGAATTTGAATACGGCGCCGCGGCATAAATCGAATTCTAATTAGCCCGCCGGATGTAAATACGGGCCGCTCGGGGTCCGGCCCCCCCGGTTTGGAAGCCGTCGTCGGGGGAGCGCGCCGTGCAAGGTCCCCGGACGCCCGTCGCGAGTGGGTGCGCCCAAAAGGAGACGCCAGCGCCGCAGTGGACAATCGAGCCTCTATCTCGCGGCGGGCGTTTGCCTGCGCCTTGTGACGACAGCGTGAGCGCTGGAGACAGCGGTGGCGGCTGTGGCGGCTTGACCAAGAAAATTGTGCGTTCTTTTACGACGTTCTGGCGCTTGTGAATATCGCTGGAATGTTGTTGATTCGCGAGTGTTTGCCATCGAAATATTCTGCATACCTGGACACGTACGGATAATGTATTTAGTATACATTAGGACACGAGCGTTTCTCAGACAAAACAGAAGGTTCAAAATTAATTAACTTTTCGGATATAGTTACCCTCCCTGACGTACCGTGGCGATTATTCGAAACATTGATACTCTTTACGTTGTAAAGTAGTAGATTCGTGTTTGAATTTTCGTAACGGATATATTTCAGAAATATTCAAAGCTCTATCTGTTGGTAGCAGCGAATAACACCGTATCAATACTAACTTGGTACTTGGAGTGGTTTATCACGTGTTGCATGAACAACTATTTGTGCAGAGGTCCTTGATGGCTCGACGGCCCCCTCATCACAGAAGAACAACATTAACAATGAAGTGGGGTTCGAATGTTCAAGTACGCAAGTGTCGAAGTATATCGCACTTGACTCTGGGTGCTTCCAATTACTTCACACTTTGAGGATTCGTCTTGCTGTGTGCTTCAATTTCCCGTAATGACTTGCTTCTTACGATCCACGTAAACAACAGTTCTGGCCTTCGAATCATCGATGATAGGACTTTCAAGACGATTAATGGAAGTCCTTCAATAATGTATAAAAGTGCAACGTGTATCAGAAAATTTATGAAATATTTTATGTCAATGCGTTTTCTGGTAGAGAAAATATTTCAAGAAGTGGAAAAACATTTCTCACCCTTTAGCAGCTTTCAGAAGGGTTTTAATAACACAGAAATTTGATATTGTTCACATTTTATCTCTTCACATTGTATATCTATCGACGTAAGTCTCCACTTTTTCGTATCATTTCCTAATAAACACGCTCACTTCCCATGCCACGTGTAATGTTGCGTCAGGGATGCAATCTATTATCGCTATTTCTAGAGACAACGCAACCGCCAATGGAAACGGTGCGCTAGCGAGCAAGGGAACTCGCGTTGGAAGGGAGAATCCACGTGGACGGAAGGTAGTTTCCTGCGCGTCGTCTTACGAGGCGCTTGACTCTCGTTAGGAGAAAATTGAATGGCCCGTGCGAGGGTGTAACTAACACTTCAGGATGTGGTGTATCTATTATGTGCACTTGCTTCAGCAGTTAATATTTGAAGACAGGCTCTTTGAAGCTTATAAAAGACAAAGCTCATTACTAATCTTCCATAATGACGTCATCGGTTGTTGCTTGCTCACAAGGCACTGTAATACTGTGGTCAGGAGGTATATCTAATTGCTTGATATTGCTCAAAATATTTTAATTTAAAAAAATCATTTTCTTTAAACAATATCGCTTTACAGACACAAATTTTCCAGGATTTGTTACACCAATATCGAATTTCGAGTAAGGTAAACATGTAAAAGGCGATAACACGCTCACAAATATTTTAGAATATGTCCCTAGTAATCCTACAGGATAATTATATTTACAAAAGAAAACTAATAAACTAACCCAAGTATTCATTTTCAATATGTCTTACGAACAGTGGGGTCCGGACTGATTGGAATATCGTGGGTAAGACGTGTAATAGTAGAGGCGCAATTGAACTGCATAGGCCGAGGTGCTGCGCACGGAGCAAAGAAGGAAGAGCGCGGTGGCGAAGGTGTTGGTGGCGGTGGGGGCGGCGGGCGCCGGCCGTGACGGCGGCGGGTTCAACGGCTGGCGGCGCAGGCGGCGCGCGTACGCGCGAGACGGGGCTCGGCGCCTCCGCCTCCGCCGCCCACGCGATCTGCGAGAGACCGACTGCCCGTTCCTCCGCGAGCGATCGATTCGAAACACTCGCTCGCGCGAGTTATCTGCGGACTTTACGGAAGAAAATTGTAAGAAATTATTCTTGTTCCTCTATAAGTAATAAATACGAATCGACCGAGCGAAGTGGCTCAGTGCGTAGCGCACTGACTTCGTAATCGGGAGGTCCGGGTTCGATTCCCGGGCCGGCCATCCTGACCGGGGTTTTCGTGGTTTCCCTCGGTCATAAAGGCGAGTGCTGGGATGGTTCCAAAAGTCCACGATCACCTATCGCCTCCTAATCCATTCCTATCATCTTTCATCTTCCATACCCCCGGGCTAATAACCATGGGGGATAAAAATCGGATCCAGCTAAATGCTGGTCCCCCGTAACAATTGTTGCAAGCACCTGCTACCGCGATAATAAATAAAAACTGAGCCACGGTATATGCAGGATGCTTGCTTGCGTGGTCCTAGTCGGCCGATTAACGAAAAAAAAAAAAGAAAAAAAAAAAAACGAATCGGTTCACACACATTCTGTACACGAAATTCGAAACATACGTAACTGCATCCATTATGATTAGTTACGAAGCGAAGTCAATTTGAAAATAGAGTATAATTAAAGCAGTAGATTTGTGGGTGCTTCACATAAGCATCAGCTGAGTTAACAATGAAGCACCTTCAAAAATATTTTTTCGCTAAAATCTTGAAATAGAGTAGACTCGTTCTTGGAAACGGAATCGGGGATATTTTTACCTTTTTATTTTTCCATTGACTTCACAGCTCGTGCGGCTTCCTTCGAGTCCAAGGGGGAGAGAGGAAATCCAAAACGGGAAAAACTGGAGAAACAGAAAAGAGGGCGCCGGGTCGGACCCAAGTCCTCACGCGACCCCGTCACCTTAGCACCGACTCTTCGTCCTCGCGTCCTTTTCAAGCTGCGTTCACATTTCCTTTTCACCCTCTTCCCCAAAATAGTTATTTCCAATCGCGTCCCGCATTCTTCCGCTTTCTTCCATCAATGTGCTCCGCAACCGCGACGCCGACGCGCTGACTTCCCCGCCCTCCGCCCCCGCCCTGGCGTCGTGCGCCGCGCGACCGCGAGGGGCGGCGCCCGGCCAGGCCTGGCCGGGCCGCGTGCGTGAGCGTGCGCGAGCGTGCGCGTGTGCGGCGCGCCGTTGCGTGCGGGCGGGGCGGCCGGCCGGCCGGCTCCGCGTGCGGCGGCGCGAGGCGGGCGGCGCCGCGGTCCGCTCTCCTCTCCCTCTCTCTCTCTGTCGTCTGCTCCGCTCTGCTCTTCTCTCTACTCTTCTCTCCCCGCGCCGCGCCTCTCCCCCTACCTGCACAGTAGTTAACTTCTGTCACATTACCCGCCGCGGCAGCTGCCCGCCGCCGATCGCCCCGCCTCGCCCCTCCTCGCCCTTCCTCGCCGCCCGCAGTAATGAGGATAATAGCGGGGCCGGCGGCGCAGGTGGCGAGGCGGGGCGGGGCGCTGGGCGGAGGAGCGCCGCCGCCCGCGGGCTGGCGTGCGCGGTTTGTTGTTCGGGCGATCCGAATGTGCGGGCTTCCCGCGCGGCGTTGGAGAGCTTGTACCTTCATGCGCGAGTGTAGAGGCCGCCTCTAAAGATGTCCTTCCACTCGCTTAGTTACGAAACAGAACATGGGATGAAACGGGGCTACTGAAATTCTTCCGCGGTTTTTATGTGAATCATGCATTGTTCGGACGATGCATGCAACTTCATTATTATAATTTGTAATAAAATAATGCGCTGAGATTTGAGAAATAAGTACCTTGGATATGTCAATCTAAATTACATATCACTTTCATGACATCTTTCGTGATGGAAAAGGTTTACTACTTTAACAAAAATATAATTCAGTGAAATGAAATGCTGATCGGATTTGGGCTTGTAAGTATTCGAAATAAATGAATCTCCAAACGTTCAACTCGTTTCGAGCTCTCAATGAGGTGCGGCGAAGAATTTCAAATCTCGTTAGCCGCCCCGAGCACGCTCGCACGCACGCAGGCCGGCTGGCACGCGCGTGCGCGAGTGCGAAGACGCCGGCAGTGCCTCACGCGCCTCGATTGTCCACGTCTCGTTCGCGGGCGCCCGTCCCCCTCCCCTCCCCTCCACCTCCGCGGTGGGAACAGGCGCCCGAGGGGTGTCGCGCCGCGCGCCCGCGCGACGCACGGCAGGCACCGCCGCGCCGCGCGTGGCGACGGCGCGCTGGGCAGCCCTGTCTCCGCCGCCGCGGATGACATTCAACATTCGGCGGCTTCCTCGCGTTAATTAGCGGCCGCCTGGCCGAGCGTTCACCTCCCGCCCCCACCGCCGCAGCCGCCCCCGCCTCCGCCTTCGGCCACGCTGCCAACCCACTGCCTCCGCCCTCGCTTTCGCCTCCGCCTTCGCCTCCGCCTTCGCCTCCGCCTTCCTCTACCTTCGCCCTCGCACTTGCTTCTGCACGTGCTGCCCGTCTGCTTGCGTTCGGAGGCGGAGGCGGAGGTGGAGCGGGCGAGGTGGCTTGCAGCCTGTTGGCGCGTACTCTCTCGCCGGTTTTGCGGGCGTTGAAATCCCCGCAGGAAATGGGATGCTCTATTGAGATTACACTGTGCATTCACCTCGTACTCGCTCGTTGCTTAACGTTCGTTCATATTTACATCGTGTTTTCTGTGAGTTCCTCCAAACGAGATTCTCTCCTTCCCTGGCAATGACGTAGAGGACCAAAGTCACCAAAGTTCTTTGGTAGAGTTACCAAAGTCTTCGTAGATCCTTCACAATTTCTGTATTAAATCTGTTTATGTAAACTTCACGTTCTTCCGAGTTTTATAAAGAGAAGTCATTCATATAAATACACCTAATGACAATAAACCTCCAAAAGTGTTCACAAATATTACAAAGACCTCTCCTCTGAAACAACTTGCATAAGAGACGTAAAATTAAAACATTTAATCTCGCCATTGACGAGTAGTGCTTTCTGGAACTTAGGCTTAAACGCACCCAGCCTCCGGCGCCAGCCACATGCGGAAGAGGGCTGGAGCCTGTGGCGGCGCTTTGAAGCTCCCCGCCCCGCCTCCACTCCACTGTGCGCCGCCTAATTCGCCGCGTCGTTACCGCAGATCGCGGATAAGCGCTCCCGCGCCCCACCTCCCACCCCCGCCCCCCGCCCTCCGCCCCCCGCCCCCCGCCTCCGACCTTGCCTCCTCTCCGATGCCCCCTAGAGCGCCACGCCACGCCGCCCCTCCCTCCGCCCACCCCCCCGCACCGCCACCGCCTCACCCCGCGAGCGACCCGCGCAGCCGCCTCCAGCTTGCGAGTCGCGTCGTTGGGCGCAGCGACACCCCGTCACGGCACTCGACGGCTGGGAGCGTTCGCGGCCATCCCACACACGAGCGCCTGCTCTTTTCGGGGGTCCATTACAATTAATGTTTCTTTAAATAAGGTAATAACAGAGAAACGGGAAAGGAATTAAATTCCACAAAGTTTCATTACCGATATCTCTACTTAAAATCTGTATATTGGGACCCGTCCTCCATTCAGAAATGTAGATCAGAATCCCCCACAGTAACACAACACTAAAATGTTCTTAAAATAATTGATTTACTTCGTTGTTTCACTTCATTTCCTAGATACTTCCTCTTCAGTAATGTTAACCAAACGTTTTATTAACACGTTACTAGTGTTGGATGGGTTGGGGTGTAAAAAAACGGAATGACATTGTGGTAAATATAGAGGACTTATATGAAGGTGCTCTATATTTCCATCGATTTCCAGTGCAGGGAACTAATTTTAATGGCAATTCACTCGTACGTTGTAACGTGTGCAAATGACTGTTTCAACAGAGGTATCACGTTACATGTTCCTACTGTACGTGAAATGTCCAATACTATAATTTCCACCCGAACGCCTCATTTCGTGCTTTGATATCGCTTATACAGAGAGTAGTTTTCCTATTTCCTTCGTTTGTTCATTCTGTTTATCTCCTCCGCGGGGAATGAGAGGGACCCGTTGTGCGGGGTGAACGCAGGGGGGCCAACTTCAGCCCAATGGCGGAGTGGGGGGGGACGTCGCCACGTGCGGTATCCGGTGATGTGGCGCCCGAGCTCCTATCAGCGAGCCTCTCCCCCGAGTCGGTTGATTAATGGAGATGAATTAGGCGCGTCGGCCCAGTTCATTATGGCGGTCGGCGGGCGCGTGTCTGGCCGAGCCTTCGTGCCGCCCTCGCTCTGTCTCGCCTTCTGCCGCCCTTTCCCCGCCCTTCCCCCCACCCCGCAAGCCTACCTTCATCTACGTCACCCCCCCCCCTAGACGGAGATTCACTCCCGCGTCTGCTGTCCAAATAGCGGCCAATTCACTTAGCGAATTTCTCTGCTTCGTTTAATGGTACTCATCGCAATTACTGTTTCTCATAGCACTCAATATAGTAAGTTTGACTTCCTCACCATCATTATGGTTTATTCAATAGTCTGTTGCTTTGATGTGTGTTTACCGACATTATTTTTCAATTATCTTTTCTCTTTCCCTTCTTATAATTTCCCTTTCGGTGTTTACCCTCATTCCTTAGACTTGCCTGTACACACTCGTCTTACCGTTCCCCTGCCTTACTTGGCGTTGCCGCCCCCTACCGTCGGCCTAGAGGCAGCGAAGGCTATAGGCGACTGCGGAGAGCAAGAACTAATATAAATACCCTTGGGGTCTTCTCCTGCCGGCGGGGCCGTCACCTACCAGCCCGCCCACCCCGCCTGCCCAGCCTGCTCTGCTGGGTATGTACTTCTCGGTTTCGGATGAAAACCAGACAGCGACCTTTTTCTCTTTTTCGTTCCGCGTCTGCGCCCTGTGTGTACGAGGATGTGTGTAGTCTTTTACCTTTCTCTCGCCTCCCACCCCAGTCTTTGCTGCCACCTCGAGCGCCAGTTTCCAGAGGGGCTCTCTGTCTCTCTGCCTCTCTGCCCCGCCCCGCCCCGCCCCGCCCCGCCCCGCCACTGGCCCGCCTCCGCCCCTCTCTCTTCGCCCCGCCCCGCCACATCCTCCGACCAACTCTCTCCTCCCCTCAATCTCTCATTCCATCTCTCTCTCTCTCTCTCTCTCTCTCTCTCTCTCTCTCTCTCTCTCTCTCTCTGCCTCTCTCGCCCAGCCCTTCTCGCCTCGCCCCTCCGCCCCGCTCCGCCTCCACCGCCAGTTTCTCTCGCTCTTTCTCTCCCTCTCTCTCCGCCCCCGCCCCGCTCCCGCCGGTGGCGTCGTCGGGCCGTCGCGCCGCCCAAGAGATGTTACTTACCACGAGTCTTATTTTGGAGCGGCAGGTAGGAGCCGGCGTTCTGGGTGGGTGAACGGTCGACGAGTGTCTGGTCCCGCAGACGAGTATTCCTGCCTGGAGTGCGCAACACGTTGTGGGAGCGCATACGCCACGAATATGCTTATCCCGGCGCGTTAACACAGGATGCGAGCGGAGTCCTCGTAAATCCGTGTCCTCGGCTGTTTGCAAAGGCTTCGAGGGCCTCGCGAGTACTTTGCTGATTCTCTTTATCTGCCAAGTTGCTCATCCGGCTTGGGGAACTCGGTTGTTTTCGGGAGAAATAGACTTTTCAACGCCTGCAACAATGCGTGTTCGAAGCTGAAATATTACTCGCGCTCGTTTCGTAATCATCTACACAGCTCGTCTTTCAGGTACCATTATATTCAGCGATGCATCAAAGTTTTGAATGTTCTTAGATGCAGTACTACGGAGTTTCCAAATCAGTGTGATAGTGTTCTGAAGTTTAAAAACTATTCATAAACATAATTTGTAATTATGCTTCTCGGAAGACACATTTATTAGCCTTTCAGGCAGTGAGCGGACTTCATTTCGCATACAAAATGAACTCTTTAATGACGGCGCAAATTAATCTCATTTGACTTCCTTCCGAACATTGTTACATGATTCACGAGTTGGGAACTGTGTTGAAGTGAAATACGGCCGTGACGTGTCGTTGACTCCGACATACGCTACGTCGTACGATCTCTCTTTTTATTACCGAAACTTCCGGAAGAGTCCGGGCTCTCTCTCTTCAATGGGAGATACCTGTGTTGATAAGCTGCACCTTTCGTTGTGGCGGACGTGGCCCCCGGCGAATCGGCAAGCAGCCTGGCATCGAATATACATTTCCCCTGACGATTTGACTCCTGGTGAAAAAGGATTGACTTTGCTTCTTACAATAAAAAGGTCATATTGGATAATGTATATTGGGTTAGCTGAAGACGTATTTAGGAAATCTTTGCTCAAAACTTTAATCCTTAATATTAACAAAAATTTAATATTCTTTCTCGTTAGAATTTTTTTTTCAGCGATGTTATCAAAGATTCCAGCCATATTTTTCATCGCATTTACCTGAAAATTAACTCGGTACGATATCAACTATAACATTTTGCCCGTGTTGCAGTTAAATGTTTTGTAAAGTTCCACGGAGGTATTATTTCAAATTTGAGTGTTTTCGATTTGAGATTTGGAAACATGTTGAAAGTGTGTCAATAATGGTCATTAATGATCTTAGATGTTTATAAAACGACCTGAAATAAATAAATTTTAAAAATGTTTAAACAGCCAAAACAGGTTTGAAAACAGAAAATTAAGTTGAAAAAATGTGACTGAATATAGATAAAAATTTGTGATTTATTGGTGGCGCGTGGTTTTTGAACAAATCTGTCCTATTAATGGACAGATCTTTTGACTCTCGCAGTTGCTTCGGTTTGGAACTCGGCCGGCGGTGACGTGCAGCGTTCCCGGAGCAATTGAAGCACGCGTGCAGTCGGAACACTCGCCCGACACGGCAGCGACACGGCTCTGGGAACGCCACGTCCGAAATGCGAACTTCCTGTCCCACTTCGCCCTCCTCGTGGCCACCCCTGACCGTATTTCGCAGGGTGGACCAAAAGCGCCTCGGAAACGAGGAACGAATCGCGATGCGCAGCTAGTGCCGGGTCGCGTCGTAAATTGCACAGTGCTTTGTTAAATTACCCTTGATCGCGATAAAGTTAAAATGCTGTTATTATTTCTCATCGTTCGCGATTTAATGAACGTTTCTCACAAGTTCTGAGATACGGTGTGCAAACAGAAATTGCTGCGCGATAAGTCTTCCTTCTCCGTCCTCCGGGCAGAATGAAGACCGTTCAGAATTTGCTTTATGAACTTCATGGGGACGTCCTTTCTCAACGTAATGAATCATCGTGCTGCAATTCTTCCAATTTCATGGTTCAGAACTCGACGCCCGAAATAGCTCCATAAGGAAGTTGTTCGCGATGACGTATGCAAAGTGTTTCGCCTGACTCTTTTTTAATGAGCAGATGTATTCAGCATAGCGGAGCCTGCGAGATCGCGGGGTGTGACGCTCGCGAGGGCTGCCTTGGGAACGCGCTGAAAAGAGAGATAAGAGAACGCACGAAAATTGGCGTGGCGGGCGCTTTGGGGGGCCGTGTGGGCACAGGATATAAATTCATAGAGGGTTTCTTTTGAATGCAGAAGTCTCCTACGCTCGAATGTGTTAGTTGCATTCCACGTGTAGATTTCAAAAGTGTTGATGGCCGATGAGATGAACAGTATTATTTTGAATGTAATAGAACATTTTCTCTTGAAAAGTTTCCGAATTGTTGCAGGTTTGATGCGAAAAAGTGAAAATCCGAACAATTAAGAGCAACTTTTTCATTTCTTTTAGTCGGAATTGTCTGAAAACTGTCATAATAAGAGTATTTATTACTGACAGTTAATTTTGATAAAAAGTTAGATCCATTAATCATATTGTGAGAAGCATTAAATTCCAAACAGTCATACATTAAAAAACGCAGGTTGGGAAGGCAACGAATGAGCTTAAGTCGACGACAGACCCGCGTATTACTTATGATAATTTTTGGAGTGCGTTCCCCTCGTGGGCTTTCTTAATGATCTCAATGCCTCTTCCCAAGCAATCCACAACTAAGTCAAGTCAGGGAGGCGGACCAGAACCAAACAGCGCGCGAGAAAAAAAATATCAGCAGAGGATGAAATTTATTCGAATGCAGTATTGGTTTCCGCAATCAGTATGAAACTAAATTATTTATTGTAAATTGGTTGATATAAAACGCACACTACTTCTCGGTAAGAAAAAATAAAAGGTGAAAATCTGCAAATAGGAATTAGTTCTTCCATGTTGAACATTGTTGAACATTGCATTAAATATCAAAATTTCAAAACACGAGTTTGACATTAATTGGATCAAATGCACTTGCGGAGTAGACACGTGTTTTTTGCTCGGCAGAGATGAGCGCCCCGAGGTGAATTTGGGGGTGGGGGAGGTTGGACGTGAGGGTGGGGGACGGGAGAGGAGAGGGGAGGGGAGGGCGAAGTGTCGGCGCGGAACGGCGCTTCCGGTGGCGGGCAGCGCGAGCCAGGCCGCTTCCGGCAGGCATTTTTCAAACCGGTACGGCGCGCCGCCGCCGCCGCCTGCCGCGCTCGCGGTGGCCGGGGCGGCAGCTTTTTATACTGGCAACGTGGGTGCTTGCGGGTTGCTGCATGGATGCAGTGCACCACGTGGAAACCAGTACAACTCGTACTGTAATGTTCTGATGAGCACGTCGTATATGAAATGCATCTGTGTAACAGGTTTGCATTTGAGGAGCAACAGATCAAACATTTTAACCCAAAGCAATTCAGTTTATTATGTAGTGATGACGACTTGTCACTGGATTAGTATTTTTCGTGTGATAATTATATTTTATCAGTCATTTAATTAACATTTCATTTAGCATACCCTTTATAGAATTTCAAAAAGTATTAAGTTGAAATGGTTTGTGGATTGCGATATGGTGATGTTCCTCCACAACATCTCATCTGGTTGAGTCCCCTTTGAATAAATTTAAAGTTTTCAAATTGTCACTAGATTACATAAATGTTTTTGAAACTTTTTGATAAGGTACTCGGCACGTAAAATAAGGCCAATGCAATTCAAGTATCAGTTTGTAGAATATTTACTATATAATCTACTGTCAACTTTCTCTATCGAACTTGAACTTAAATCGGCAGAGAATTTTCTCCTCCAGTCAGGTTTCACAATTCGGAGTCTGTGGTTGCAGTGAACTGGGCAATGAGGCATTTTCTCGAAATTCAGTCGTTCAACTGGCGTAATGAAACGGATTAGGGTCATATAATTCCTTAGAGAAAAGATCTTTTCTCTTGATTCACGGATACAACACTTGCGGTCTCGCAAAAGTGGCCATCGGGAGTTTACACCACACCCCCGAATTTCTCTCGTGTAAGCACGGTACCTTGAAAGCACATTGTCATGCACGTCTTCTCAATAAGTCTCCAGAAGTCGACAGTAATTATAACGGGAAGAGAATTGCAATCGGCGGTGGATCACCAAATTAGTTCTGTGTTTATTAAAAATTCGTGTCGTATTAGCGAAAAGGATTGCTGCTCCCGTCCGTCTGCTTTGCATCCGCTGCTCTCGCAGCGTCCAGCGGCGGTGAGGGTGGGGGTGTCGTGAATGGGCCAAGGCCCGGCGCGCGCGTCATGGCGGGATGGCGACAATTAGCGGCGCGCGAACGCGGGTGGGCGGGCGGGCGGACGCAGGAACAGCCACAAGCAGAGACAAGACCTCGCTGTGTCCCGGTTGACGTCACCGCTGGCTCCAGCCTCGGGATCGTGAATATAGTGAAAACGCTCGAAATGTGTAGTCTATAGTTGCTAGTAGACGATTTCAGCGATAGCGATGTGACGGTGTTCTGATGTCGGGTGCTATAAGCTCTAAACTTTACGTACCCATCTGGAACTACGACGTGTCGTGCACGTAATGAAGAAGAATTACCATGCTCACATTTTCCCCGGGCATGACGTACATCGGTTCGAGCTCATCATTGTTTGTGCGAAAGTTCAAAGCGGAGCACTATGTTGCGGGTGTCCGATTTCTTTCATTGACTAATCTCCCCTCTTCACGCTTTGCTCAAAACGATAGTATTCCCTTGCAGAGAAAGACCTTTATGGCTTTGAGAAATTCCCTGCCCGTCAGCCATTTCATGGTTGGCTCGTGATAGAATCTCCTCTAGTGAAAGCATACACTTTTCGAACGTAAGTACCATAATTTCCGCTCGACTACCTATAATTGATGCAGTAATTAGCGAGTTTCTAACCAGCTACTTACTTTCTTTGCGCCGAAACGCACATCAGTGTGTCGGTGTGTGTTAGTGCGCGAGTGCAGGGCGTCGGCGTGGTCCCGAGTGACAAGTCGACACGCACCGCCCGCGCCCCGAAGGTATCGCCCGGGAATTTCCGTTTTTCCCGGATCTCGCTGCCATCGGCGCGGCGGCGAGGGGCGGTGCGTGATGCATACGCGCACGCCGCCCACCGCCCGCGGGAGAGCGGAAAAACGCGTCGGGGGCGAGTGCTGGTCCGTGCCAAGGCCGCGCGGTGCGGAGCGGTGCAGAAGCAGAAGCCGAGCGAACGAGAGGAGGTTTTTGCGCGCGCCTCGCCGAATGCCGTTCCTCGGGCGGGCGGTGCTTTTTTGCGGGCGCCGCTCGCCTGCGCGGGGATTTTTCGGCGACGGGGCGGGGCGGGGCGGCTTGAGCCAGGCTCCAGCCCATCGTTTTGGAGGGGGCCATCGTAGATTGCAGTTAAATTAATAAAAATGTTTATCAAGTTCCATATTATTTATATACTGTACATATCATACTATACAATGTTGTTTAAATAATTGCATAATTCGAATATAAATAAATAAATAAATATTTAAATCAATTTTGCTATAAAAAGGTGGAAACAAAAGCTCTAGTCCTCTTGGCGACGCATGGCCCCAATGCCCCCCCCCCCCCCTCTGGGTCAGTCAGTGGCTGAGCGGGGTGACACGTTCAATGCATTTTGAAAGTTAATTTTAACTTTAAATATCCATTACAAGCAAAACGTTGGAATTGCTGAATCTAAATTCAAAGCGTTCAGCGATTGTTCAAACTGCTTCTAAAATGACGTCAATTATTCAAACGTGCATTATTAGAATACAATATACATCTTTTTGCGATAAAATTGATCTGACTGGAGATCGCCACGCGCATTCGGCCGGCGCTCGTGTGGCGAGTGTCCACCTGATGGCCCTGTTTCGCGTGCGCGTCCGGCGGCGCACATCTTCCAATTAGGCCCAATCGCACACCTGTAATTAACGTAATGGGCAAACCGCGACGCGGGCGGCGGCTGCTGTGGATCGCCCACGCCCACGCGCTCGCGCGGAGCAGCAGCGGCGCGGCGGCGGCGGCGGCGGGCCCGAAATGGCACGCCGCCCGCTTCGGCTATCAAGACGCGGACCCCGCCGCCGCGCAAAAAGGGGGCTTACACGAGGGGAGGCGAAAAGTGTTTTTCCCTAGTCTTTTTTGGAGTAAAGAACACTATTTGTAACGAACTTGTACTTGTCTGATATTTCTATGTAAACTGCGTGTTGTATTGTATTTTTAGTTGGTTTCCCCCCCTTTCATATTACAATATTTATTACTAAAATCTTTATTTTACAATGTGAGTCTTAAAATGAGTAAATCAAGGAGTCTGATACATAAAGGAATCTTTGTATAGTGGTAACATGAACTAAGAATCATCTTCCAATGTTGCATTTTGTGTGATCACCTTGCGTTGTTTGGTCCTAACGAAAGTTAATTATTGCCCGTGAAAGATCTTCAAAAGATTAACAAAACATTATTCTGCATCCACCGCATTATCCTGCTTCCAGACTTCATTTCACATCAGGATAATGTGCGTTCAACAGAACGGTGATTGTCAAGTGGATTTTCCCCGGGGTTAACTTATCACTATTTCCTAACGGAAATTTTCTTAACCTTGAAATTACGTAAAATTTTCCTTGAAGTTTGACAACGAGTGCGCGAACTCCGTTCCGTCGGGGGTGGCCAAAGAGTGAACGCGAGCGCCAGGTGGGGCCCTTCTCCTCCGAAAGCGGCTCGAGGAGCGAAAGTTTTGCGCAACAGCACCGGAAGGAGCTGGCGGTGCGCCGCGGGTGGTATCGCGCCCCTGCCGTTATTGTCTGTGGCGCGGCCGTTGGGAAACCGAACCCGCGCCCATTGTGCGCCCCCCCCCCCCCCCCTCCACCCGCTCCCCCCCTCCCCTTGCTGAGGTTGCGCTTCCGCCGCGCACTTCCCCGCAGCCAGCAGCGCGTCAGACGTAAGGCCCGTTCACAATGCAAACATAAACATAAGCAGGAGTTAACATAAAAGTAAGGACTAAGTCCATAAGCGGACTTATTCACAATGCGTTCGCACAAGCATAACACGTAAGACGCTATCTTTAAAGCTTGCAAGCGTCATGCTTCTGTGCTTATGCTTAAGACATTAGAAATGAACCAATCGCAGAACGGTTACTCAAATACGAGAATCGAAATAGGAGCGAAGTCGATTGAAAAACTATGGACTTGCGTTTTTCGTTACTGGAAAAAAAATGGACTCCATTCCCATTAAAACTGTAGTCATGATTGCTCTGGTTTTGATATCAATATCAAGAGTACTATCTTTGTCAAAACGCTTCCTGAATGTGCCTTTTAAGGAATTGTAGATAAGGCATAACATGTGCTTTCAAGTTGCGGAAATCGCTGAGTAATTAGTTAAGTGACAGTAGTTTGGAGCAACTATCTCTAAACCGTTCGGGGTTTCGGGCGTAACAGAGAGCGATGACTCACGAACGGAAAACCTCAATAAGACACGTAAAGCAATCCGGCGTGTGTGCTTTTTCGCCGTCGCTTCTGAATGGAGCGTGTTTCGTGCGCACCATACGAGCGTTGTTTGCTCCGCGTGTCGCGCCTGCGGCTTCGTTCCCGATAAACCACAGCGCGCTGCGCCCTGGGGCTGTTGCGGTCGCGTATCGCCCCGCGCGGCCGAGGGCGCGTCGTATTTCAAGCGATGGCGCCCCGCGATACGCGCCCTCGGAAACCCTCCGCGGGAGGCCTCTCCCCTCCTCGCCTCGCCTTGCCCCGCCTTGCCCCGCCTCACCACGCCTCACCACGCCTCACCACGCCTCACCACGCCTCACCCCGCATCACCCCGCATCACCCCGCCTCACAACGCCTCGCCTCGCCTCGCCTCGCCTCGCCTCGCCTCGCCTTGCCCCGCCTTGCCCCTCCCTCGCCATGACACGCCCCTCCCATGCCATGCCATGCCATGCCAGCGCCCCGCCAAGCTCAGCTCCGCTCCGCCCTGCTACGCCTGCGCCCCTCCCAATCTCCTCCCCGCCCGCGCACTTCTCAATCTCCGCCCCGCCCGCGCCTTGTACGCACTGCCCAGCTCCCTCGCCCTCTCGCCCACTCGCCCTCTCGCCCCCTCACTCTCTCGCCCTTGCCCTCCCCCGGTGACATCCTCCCCATTGACTATCTGAACCACAACAAACCTGCACGATATCTCCTCGTAGCCATGTTTTTCTTCACGTGCTCAATCTCATCCTCGCTTACTGCCCCCTCGCCTCGTTTTGTGTATTCTTAATTACGCTTGCAGCTTCACTTACAATATTACTTCCGTTGTCCTTCCGCGTCCACATTGGTTGTGTGCTCCTGCCCAATAGACTTTCATTTTTTATCGCTCTGCTACTTCGACTTGGAATCACCGCGTGTCTTCACTATCACCCTGATCTCCTGTGCGTACTCCCCGATCCTCCAGCGCCCTCTGCGTGTCCGTCCTTCGTTTCCCGCGTCGCGTCCTTGCTGCGCGTAAATAAAGCGCGCCTCCGCCGCCTTCCAGGCGCCGCCGCCCGCGCCGCCGCCCGCGCCGGCCCCCCATTCATTAGCGGGCGCTGGCCGGGCGCCAGGGCGGCCGGCCGCGCATATCGGGCATCTATTGGCACCGCCTGGCGCCTTATGGGCGGCGCCGCCCCCGCCCCCGCCCCCGCCGCGAATATGGGGCGCGCCGAATGCGGCGCAGTGGAATCCAACGGCGGATGGGGGCCGTGCCCCTCCCCCAAAGGCTCAGTTTTCGGTTTCCTTCCTATATTTAGCAAAATTGATTTAAATATTTATTTATATTCCAATTATGTAAGTATTTAAACAATATGGTACAGTATATCTACAGTACTTAAATAATATAGAACATAACAAATATTTATTTTAACTAAAATTTATGTTGGCCCCCCCCAAAATGATCGACTGGATCCACCCCTGGCGGAATCTCGCAGAATTCATGAAAATGTACATTTTCTGGCATCGGGTTTATTGCCTTATTCTGAATTTTTTGCTAGTTTTGCTGTTTTAAAAATGTATAGACTAAGTAAAAGCAGATTTGTTTAGGTTTTAACTACAAGGTCCTGTAGCGACCACTGTGATAGTTTTACCTTGGGGTAACTGTAGGGAACACATCACGTAAGGACAATAAGAGCACAAAACACACGCACACACACGCACACAATGCCCGACGCCGGACTCGTACCCGCGGTCTTTCCGTCCGAGATCGCCACGACACTAGTGGCTTAACGATCTCGGCTGTCAGGGTCGGCTATAAAAGCAGTTTTCAGTTACATAAACTGGATTTATCCGATAATGAGCATTTGTTACTTCCGTGTGGCAAAATTGCTGGTTCATTTTCAGCGTAGAAATTTTTGAAAATATATTTTCTTAGTTTGATGCTTTTGATCTGCTAAGGGTCTTCGATTACACTTCAGTTATTTGATCTTTTTCATTGTGGTTTACGAATGATTCCTTTTATTCGCAGCTTCCATCCGAGCTCTTATGCCTTTGACGGTGGATTTCTGGGTATTCATTGTTGACTACCAGTTTTTGCTTCAGCTCCTTTCTTCTATTGACTCGCCCTCTGTGGTCTGGTGCGCTTTAAAAATAGATTGGAGAGTTCTTTCAGTTTTTGTAGTTCACCATAGATACCGAATGTGTTACTCGACGTTTTTGACTCACGAGATCAAATTATGCGCGTAATACGAAATGTAACGTACATGGTAAGTCATGAAAAAACATTTGTACCAATTGATGTCAACATTTGCTTTCTTTTGTATGCAATGAAAATATCAATGATGTTTCACCGTGTGTGCATTTGCGAGTTTGGTTAAATTTTAAGTGATTTACAGTTTATTTTTTCTCTCATCTTTTGAAATGTTAAATCATTTGATGCCTGTTACACGAAGAGCGTTCTCATTAAGTGGCTTAAATTTCTGTTCTTTCTACTTTCGAATTGTTGATAAATGGTGAAATGTTCCAACAACTTTTGCTCTGTTTTATTTAAAGCATAATAAACCTAAGAACAGTAAATTAAATAGGGTTTACAAGTACAAGCGATTTCGAATTGTGCAGGAGTGAAAATAAAGTGTCAGAATATAGCGGCGAAAACGTTGGCGCGTATTGAACACGAAGTGCACTAAACGTTTGTTTTCGGACCTGCGCGTTCCAAGGCAGAAAGCGAAAGTAAGATGGCGCCGGCAGTTGGCTCCCGCGCACGGTGCGTCGGCCAGCTGGTGGGGAAGAGTGCTTTTGCACGGACGCCGCCGCCACCCCATTGCCGCAGTCGCCGGCCTCGTAACTAGACGCAAAGGCAGCGGCGGCCAGCGTCGCAGACAGCACAGAAACGGAGACGGTGACAGACCGAAAGGACGACAAAAGCTGTGGACAAAAAAGTAGATGGATGATAGCGAAGCGATTAGAATGAGACTTCGGAAGGCAGAACTCGGAAATGGTGTATTACGAACAAAGGTTGCTATCTGAAGTAGGTAATGAATGGTAGTGGGCGCAATAGGAAACAATCAGAGGAAAACACAGGCGTATGAAAGCGACAAGAGTAGTGGCGATGATAGTAAGTCTATTGTTTCGGTGAAAACGTTACTTTCTTTCACAAGACGGTTAAAGTGGTACCGTGTATTCGACAGATAAGGAGAACTCTATTCATTCAGGGGACGTGTCAACGAACAAATGAATGGAGCTTAGGCTCCTATTACAGTCCCATGGGCATAGTGAGTATTGAATTATGAAGAAGCTGCATAATATTCATGATCACCACAGCGTTAAGATAAAATGTTCTGAACACTCGTGATAATGAAGTGTGCCTTGCTTACAACTGGATACAGACAGTAGTAGCGGTTCTTTTGTAGTTTGTGTTTATAAATACTACTGCTGGCAGAGAATTACCTTGTAGTAATATAAAAGGAAGCTCTGGAGTCCAGTGGTTGAAGGTGGGACTTCGTACGTGGCCGCGGTTCGCTGCCTGCCGGGCGAGGCATCCTCGACTTTCTCATTGCGGCGCGTCCGCCTCCGCGCTCGCCGCCTCCACATCCTCGCCTCCCCTCCCCGGCCCCACCCCCTTGCCCGTGCTGGCGCTGCACTCTCGCTGCCCGCTCCGCTCCGCCATGTCTCACTCCACCCCAACTCACCCCGCCCCATCCCAACCTACCTCAACCCGCTCCGTCGCACCCCATCCCAACCTCACCTCCACCCTTGCCTTCGTCCCGCCCAATCGGCCCCACCTCTGCTCCATCTCGCTCCACCTCCGCCCTCTCGGCCCGCCCACTCCGCCCGCCCACGCGCGCGCCGGTGCATTGTGTGCGAACGCGCGTGACCCTTGCCGCCCTCCTCTTCCCACCGCCCGGCGTTGAACGTCGCCGGCGCAGCGCGGCGCAGACGCCCCATTGCAGCCCGCCCCTCGGCCAGCGCCCCTCGCGAACCGTGTTGCTCAACTTCGTGGGGGAGATGGAACGTCCACTGCGCAAGCCGGAATATTCACATTGACGGTTGTGCGCTCGTCCTAGCTATTGTAGAGCCCCTGGCCAACTTAGTGTCTCCCCGCTGGTTCGGTATCGGTGACAGTTGATGCTCAACGGCGTCATATACATTAGAAATCATATCAGTTGCTGTCAACTCGCAAAATCGTTGAAAAGGTGCGGGGGATCGGAGAGAAGGCCGTGCGTTGGAGGTGCTTCCGCTACACTACGCAAGACACTCCCAGCCCAAAAAGTTTGTCCCGCAAGGAACATTTTACTCAACATCCCCTCTCACAAACTCAAAATGTTTCTTTGTATCTCAAATAAAATTACAAATTTTCGCTACCTCACAGCGTACTGCAGTACCTGTCTCTGTCCATCCCCCAATGCCCTAATGTATCTCGGGGAGATATACTTCCTGACATTCTACTGAATTCTGTTTTAGGGTACAGAATGTGCTCACTTACCCTACGAGTGTTTGAAACGATTATATATTTAGTTTTGATACAGTGGAGGAAATAGGAAATGTAGAATCTTCAAACCCTAGGCCGACTATTAGTTTTTTTTCTTTAAGTGTAATCTAACGATTTATTTTACAAAACCACGAACTTCCGCTTATCCAATTTTCGTTTCATACGAAAGGAGTTAGTTCTATTTTCAAATGATATATAATTCTTGTTAAAAAAGTCGATATACCATCTGGTATCTCTTAAAATTTATTTCCTTGGCTGAATGTTCGTGCTGGATCCTCATTTCACACTACTCAGCGGTGTCATTATTCATTTCACTGTCTCCGCCGAAATGCATGTTCTGTATGAACGCAACTCCCGAAATAGCGCAGCGAATCACCGTCCGCGTCATGGGGTCCACTTTGTCGGAAAACTGATGTCTCCTTCACTTTAGACTCTTGTTTATTTCCGCCGGCTTCTAGTGTGTTGCGTTGTGGTCACTGCTAAATATATTCTATACACTACTGCACCCATCAGCACTTGTCCTTCCTCGCTTGTTTCGGAAATATGCATGCGTTGAAATACAAGGAATTTGCATTCTGTCTTCGCAATGCAAAAAGTATAGTACAGAACTTGGTTTACTTGTGAATTTTGTATCCTTTGTTATATGTAACGTATTTATTTCAATTTTCAACGTTCCAATTATTAGTTTTCTAAATTAGAACATTCGTTTGACTTCCTTTAATACCCCAGTGCGTAATAGTTTCAAAGGCAGGTTACCGACTCCTGTCGGAACTCTTTCTACCGTAAAATTCGCTTTTCATAACTACATTTCTAATATTCAAATTAACACGATAACAAGAACCAGGAAGTTTCGTATAACACACCTTCGCAGGTACAGATGTCTCACGATGTTATCTTCCTCGTTCGAGTATCGATGTAATCTGGAAGAGCGCTCTGCTGGAGAGTGCAGGCGTTCCCCACCTTGCATAACACTAGAGTCGCGATCACACAAGGAGCGCGAATCCCAGCCATCTGGACCGAAGATAAAATCGGGATCGCTGGGGTCCGTGCGTGGGGGTTCCCGAACTCGTAAAGAGATGTTTATCGGGGATTACAAAATGCTTGGAATGTCGGCGTCCTTGCATAATTCCCCGCCGAGGAAATGTCTGAATTGATCGAAGTTCAATTCGCGTCGTGATCGTTGACGTAAATAGATAGCGCAATGCAAAGGTCGATTCTTTTAGTCGTGTACTCCTGGGTGATACTGAGAATATATCTTAATTAGATGTCTGCTGTGGTGCAAGTGATATTGTGGTTTATATTTGCAGTAACCTGTGTAACAAGAAATGCATGTTGAGATTGTGAAAAGAACGCCTGTAGGTACGTATTAAAGAGTGTTAAAGTGTTCGTACGTGTTTGTTTAGGCGATTTGCAAGTTTTATTTCTCACTGTTTTCTATGGCGATTCTCACAAGTTTTATAGAGTTGTGCATGTAATTTCAAGCAGTGTTTTTCAAGTTGTCACGTTCTTTTCAAACGTAATTGAAACTTTGGAGGGAAGGCTCTGCAGAGCCTCAAAATTGTTTAAAAGAGCGTAGGCAACGGTAAATGTTCGCCCGTTTATTGTTAATAGTAATGATTGTTTGCCATTAATGGTACGACCTGTATTGATTACATTTGAATCGCAATCTTTTAATTTTCACATGAATAATATATAAGGAACGTTCTCTTCATTGAATTGCATTACGTAGAAGCGCTTTCCCTGTTACATCGGTCTGAAGCGGGGCGTCCCCGCCGCCGCAAACGTTCTTTCCGGGAGCCCAGAGACGCCCCGTGCGCGTGGCCTGCCGCCGACGGCTTTCGGGTGGAAGCGCCAGCCAGCATTGGCCGCGCCGCGCCGCGCCGCGCAGCGCTGCGTCGCTTTTTGTGAGGTGAAGTCCGGGCGCAGCCGGCGCCTGCGTCTGCCGCTGCACCTGCCACGGCGGCGGCGGCGGCGGCGGCGGCGGCGGGAACACTGACCGTAGCCAATGGCGCCCCGCCTCTCCCCGCCCCCCCCCCCTCGCGGCTCCGAGCGGAAACGCACGGGAAGTGCGTGTACGTGCGTGGCAGCCTCGGGCTTTGTAGGCGGCCAGAGTTTTCGTTTTGCCCTTGCCTACTTCCTTGGTCTGTTATTTCAACTGAGTGACACGTGGTTGGTGAGCGTTCTGTATGCAGGTCTGATGCGAGGTTTGGATGTAATCGTTTATCTTGGAAATACAATAGCACAGGAAATTTATTACGATTTGTCTACGTAGTTTGTCTCGAAACATTCAAAATAAATCGGTTTTGAAGGTCGTTAAGTTTATGAGTGTGCCTGGAGACTACGTGTAAAAAGATTCGAGTGAGTGAAGAAATTGGGAGGTGAATTTAAGCAAAGAGTTTTCCATTTAAACGAAAGGAGATATGATAAAGTAAATGGTCCGCTCAAGTGAAATTGAATGTTTGGATTATGAGGGCTATCCTCATTACGTTTTAAAATATCATTCTGCTGGAGAGCACGCATAAAAATGGTCCATTCAGCCTCTCTACAGGGCGTTTGCTCGACACATTTACGAAGTAAATAACTCGCATGCCTTTGTTGGTCTCGAACTGCATTAGTACAAAAGAAGACCATTAAATTTCATTGGGTTTTCTTGACATTCCCGAGACGTAAACTCGGAATACGACCAGTCGAGGGCTGGCGCGGCAGAAGGAAGTTGGGAGCTGCGCTGCTAAACGCGGCAGCGGGCCGCCCCCGCCGCGCCGAGCGGGTGGGGTGGGGGTGGAGGGGCGTGCTGGGCGGACACGCGTGCTGGCGCCGGCGCTGCCGCCGCTAACGAACCGCGCGCACGCGAGTGTGGAGAATTGCGCGTGCCCGGTGGCGCGCGCGCGCTCGCCTCTTCCATCGTCTTCCCCGCCCCACTCCGCCCCGCTCCGCCCCGCTCCGCCCCGCCCCGCCCCGCTCCGCCCCGCCCCGCTCCGCCCCGCCCCGCTCCGCTCCGCTCCGCTCCGCCCTGCCCCGCTCCGCCCTGCCCCGCTCCGCCCTGCCCCGCTCCGCCCTGCCCCGCTCCGCCCTGCCCCGCTCCGCCCTGCCCCGCTCCGCCCTGCCCCGCTCCGCCCTGCCCCGCTCCGCCCTGCCCCGCTCCGCCCTGCCCCGCTCCGCCTTTCTTCCACATACCAAAACGACCTGTATGGAACTCTGTGTAACGCTGCTACGTGTCATTGTTTTTTGTCGGTGACGATCAGGCTGAGATCTCGCTCCGTGCGACTTGTACTACGTGTAATTCACTTTCCGTGCAGCTTATTCGTATTTAGTTACTCACTCGGGGTACTTGCGTCAAATTATTAATAACTGTTGCAGTTGAAATCTTTACATCGAAGCTCATCGAAACTGTTTCTCGTGCTATTTTCGCATTAATAATCCTTCTTTGCGTATGTGACGCACAATAAAAAAGAAACACTGCACTCGTATACTGCAACTCCCTTGCGCAGAACGTGGCTCCTGCGCAGTCACCGCACTAGCGGAACGCCCTTTATCAATTTCAGTCTAATTAACAATATAAACTGCTTGAAGGCGTATCCATTATCTCGGCCGAGGTGCTATCGCGGAGTTGTGACACCCGGGGGTTGAAAAACGTCCTCGCGGGCGCGCGGCGTGTGGGGGAGCGCGTCCTTCTTTCTGGGCGGCGGCGGCGGCGGCGCGTCGACGCGCTCCAGGGCTCGCCGCTTTCACGCGAGCGCGTCGACGGCGGCGGCGTCGGCATCGTCGGCGCCCGGCAACAGCCACGCTTCTCCGACGCCACACGCGCAGCGCTTCTGCTCTGCTCCGCTCTGCAGCGGTGGCTGAAGGAAGGAGGAGGCTGAAGGAACGCCCCTCGCCTGTGCGTGGGCGCGCGGGGTTAAAGAACGAGCCGGGCCGGTCGGGTTGTCTCGGAGACGATGACTTCCGGGAAACGAAGGTGCGCTGTTGGATTGTGCGTTAAAGAATTTTATTAAAAATACGAATTCCTGTTGTTTTAACTCGGTGTCCTGTTTTAAATGAAATTTAATTACTTATTGGTGAAATGGGAAACTCGCCCATAGCTTCGCGTTGCATAGAACGTTATTTCTAGTGAAAATAAAGATGTCTGTTAACTTCGGTCTTTAAACGTGATTATGAAGCTCATACCTCACAGCATGATTGGTGGTTAAAAAATAACTTTTTATTATCTTCTCGCATAGTATTATACGAGAAATATAATGTTGCCTTGATTGTGCACATCGGCGTGTTGATTTTGGACAGATCGTTTTCTTCTTTCGTGAACTGCTATCGACTAGAAGTTCCGGTCGAAATGTCGATATTCTATTTGGCGTCCTGGTAGATTGATGCGTCTGAACGCAAACTGAACATCTCACTCTGTCTACAAATCACGTCGTAAAGTAGTCTTCACATTAACTGGGATTAGTTTCGGGGGAATCTCCCGACTCGTTCCGCGTACTCCATCTCCTTAGCATATCAAAGGCTCGAGAGCTGCCCCTCGTGCGGTGCGTAATCACCTGGCCGCCCCGCCCCCGCCCCCGCCCCCGCCCCCGCCATTGACCGCAGGCGCCCATAGACCTCGATAAGCACCCGGCCGGGGGGGGGAGTGGAAGGGGGGCGGGGAGCTAATCGGCGCGCGCGCAAGCCAGCCGCGTCTGCCGCCGAGATTAGCGCGCCCGCGGCGCCGCACGCTCGTAAACAGCCCCGGGAATAGCTCCGCAGGCGCGTGGCGGGGCTCGAACCGAGGACGCGCTGCCGATGCCCCCCGTCGGATTCTGCCCGCGGCCCTCCCCCTCCCGACTCGTAACGCGTCCTAGCGCAGTTGTGGCCCAGTTGAACGCCAACGGTTTTCGTGTTCCTGCTTCAGCTGTTGCCATACACACTCGTTAAGTGTCGTTTTTGCGTCTTTCATTATTTGCTTATCCATTGCTGTATATGCCGTATTTATAGTCTTTTAGCATTAATCTTGCCAAATCTCACCCTTCATTATTAGTTTCATGGCGATCAATCCTCCTGGAAATCTATTTACATGAAATATTTCGTCGACATCTATTTAGATAAGTTTCATTGGTTTTTCCTCCAGGTTCTACAGTCCTTTAACCTCATTTTCGTGTCCTGTAGCGTTTTTGGATGTTGGTTGTAGTCCCCTGGTTTATATTCTGTGAAAACACAAAACCTGATATTTGCAACCCTGTTGATTCAGTTTTATAGGCTTTTCCGATTCCTTCCGTTTCAGATTTCTTTGCGCGTCCGTCAGCGGTTGGCTGTTCCCCTGTTATCCACTCCGCCGCCTGCCCCGTGCCCCGCCCCCGCCCCCGCCCCGGCCCAAGGGATTCACAGCGCCGAAACGGGGGCCGCGCGCCAATCGCGAGCGCCGGGCCGGACGCGCCTGTCGAAGATGGCCGCTGCGTGACGCGCGCTGACGTCACGCGTGCGCGAGGCCTTTCGCGGCCTCGTTTCGCGTGATTTGGCGGAGGTAAAAAAGCGCTCGGTTTGGAATTGGGCTCTGTCGCCAACGCATTAAGGTGTAAAACGGAATGACACGTGCCAATTAAGCATTGAAATAGTGGTATTATTTTCGGATGTTTTTTCTCCTAGCTAAACATGGAATATAGAGAAAAAAAGAAATAAACCCGCGTGATTTTGTATAATAGTTATTCTTTGCAGCAATTTGCAATATTATGTTTTAATATTTGCCGCCATTTTGCGAATTTTTAACTCGATTAAAAAAACAAAATTACATCTAAACCTGAAAATTTGAATGATTAATACAGTAGTCTCATCATGTATACGTGAAACTCTTCCAGAGCTCGGGAGGATCTGAAATGCCTCTAGATTAGGTAAAATTTTGAGACAAGTAATGATGAACAAGCATACGGTTCGTCAACTTCGAGACGATTGCTGACTGCGGAAGAAACTGTGAGTGCATTTTAATGAGAGCTTTCCCCAAAAGGAGTTGTGAAAATGAGGGAAAGCGCTCTTGGTGTGATGTTCCGACTACACTTCCCCTTCAAATGATATCACCGAAAACAATACTTTTTTTTTTCTTTTTCGATGCAGTCTCAAACTGGGCTGTGTGTTAAAATGGAATTCCATTTTAAGCAAAGCACATTTATAAAATGAAATTAATGTACATGGATCGGAATAACGTAACATTAACTGAATCGTTGCTGACACTTGTAACGCCTTGACTCCGAATGCAATAGGGCAAAATGTTTTCCTGGGATAAATGTTATTAATCCTGTAGAATTTCGGTTAAGAATTGCATTTTACTATTGAAAGTCTTAAAATTTAATCTACGTATGATAACGTATGTTCACGGAACACTTGCTAATGCGTAAACGATTTGCAGAAAAAATTAAGAACAGACTTAAAAGTAAAGTTTTTTCCTTTTAGGAAAATCTGAAGCGAATGATAATGTTTGAGAATTTAATGTTTACAGTGAAAAATCCCATATCTCCCAATGATTTACGTACGCAAACTCTCTCAACCGTTGGGTCTAGATCTCAAACTGCCAAAAGTAAATTATCGTAATTAACATAATGAAACCCCTTGGTCTGTTGGATTTGGATCTCGTCGTGGGCGGCGGAGCGGCCTTCGCCCGCGGGTGTTGCGGGCGCCGTGGCCGGTGGGCGAGGTCCTTGGCGGGCGGGCGCCCGGCGTCACCGCCGAAAGCGCGAGTGCACGTGCGTCGCGCGGCCCGCATTCCTGCGCTACGCGGCGGCGGCGGCGGCGGCGCTCTCTTCGACCGGTTTGCTAATGCCGGGCAGCGGGCCCTGCGCTCATTGCCCGGCTGTAATTTCGATCTCTGTTGTTGCTCGGTCACTCTTACGGAGACCGTTTGGATTCCAGAGTTTTTGTGTTGCGAGATGCGAAGGCGGAACGTGGGAACCGGTGATCCTAAATTAAAGGCATTTACGCTCTTTGGTATGAAGCTGCGGAGCGTGTGTTCCAACAATGGAGAGAAGTTACAACCGGTGGGGAGATGAAATCGTGGATGATGAACGTGCGCACCTGTTCCGCAAGCTTTTTCGCGAGACGGCGCACATCGTGTAGTGGTTGGGTGGGACTGATCACCACGTCATGTCTCCGCCACCGCGGCGCAGGCGATCCCCGGCCTGCGGGGCCGCCTGGGGCGGAGGCGCGTCAAAGCCCGGCCGCTCTGGATCTTTCCGCTCCGCCGATCGCGGCCGCCGGCCCCTCCCGCGCCTCTGCGGCCGCCGTAATTATGCAAATGCGCTGATTAATAAGAGTCGGCGCGGAGGGCGGCGGAGGAGGTTGGAGCGGCTGCGAGAGCAGCGATCGAGGCGGCTTGTTCGCGTGGCCGCGGCCGCCGGCTCCTCCATTTATCACATCGGCGGAGGGGCTCGTGGGCACGCCACTGCCCCGCCGGGCGGCGTGTGCGTGGCGGCTGCGCCTCCGCTGGCCGTGCTCCGGGCGCGTGCCCCGGGGCCCGGGGGAAGGGCAATGCGGCCTTCTCCTCCCCTCGCTTGCTTGGCGTGTGCACTCCGCCGCATGTCGTAGTTACCATCTTTTGTTAGCGCTTTCCAAATTTCTGTTTTGTAATAATTCTTCGATATTAACATTACGGTGCATAAGACCTCTTCTACAAAAAGTGATCTATGTAAATCTTACTTAGAAGATAATAGCAGCAAGTACATGGCGTTTGATAGAAAGTAAGTCTGGAAGATACACTTCGAAGTGTCAATCAAAGGTTATTTACCGAGACGTGTGTAAATCAGATTCTCTCACATTTGTAATTTTACTACAAATGTTCACGAAGGCAAGGTGAATAAAAGTGCTTAGTAATTCCTTACAATGTAGGTACTCGAGGGCAGAAGTTTCCATAAATGTTTCCACAAATGGTGGGAGTTAAACTTCAGTGGCCGGACGCGGAATAAAGTAATTACACGCAATTTTATCTCAATTAAGGTCGCGTGGGTTGAAACATGTAAGCAGCGTTATTCTTCGAAGGACAGGTAAACATCCACAACTTCCAGCCGAACGAGCTACGACTCATTTTAACACATTGTTAATAAAACGACTCGCGTTGCGAATTTCATCACTATTATACCACCCCATGACCGAGTCTGCACTGACTTTGAACATACCTTTTATAAATTACCTGTAGGTGCGCATTTAATCAGTTCATTGCTCGGGTTGAACTGATCTTGAACTGAACATGTGTTGAACTTACTGTGCGCGTTTGACCGCACGGAAATCGTGCCGCGCGCGTCGGAATTCTCGCGTGGCGTCGCCGCCGCGGCGGAGGCGCGTTGAGTAGAAAAGAGCTTCGGCGCGCGACAGCTCACGCCGCCAGCTACGCGGCGCTCGCGCTTTTCCGACGCGAACCGTTTCTGGCCGGGAAGCGGGCCAGCGCCAGCGCCCCCGCCAAGCCAGCGCCAGCATCGGCTTCAGCGCCGACGCGTGCGAGCCGCCCCACCCCGGGCGCCCTCGCGCGGGCTTCTAAGGCGCCTTGCACCGCCCCTTGCACCGCCCTTGCACCGCCCTTGCACCGCCCTTGCACCGCCCTTGCGCCGCCCTTGCACCGCCCTTGCGCCGCCCTTGCACCGCCCTTGCGCCGCCTCTTGCACCGCCTCTTGCACCGCCTCTTGCACCGCCTCTTGCACCCGCCTCTTGCACCGCCTCTCTTGCAACCGCCTCTTGCACCGCCTCTTGCACCGCCTCTTGCACCCGCCTCTTGCACCGCCTCTTGCACCGCCTCTTGCACCGCCTCTTGCACCGCCTCCTTGCACCGCCCCTTGCACCGCCCCTTGCACCGCCCCCTTGCACCGCCCCCTTGCACCGCCCCTTGCACCGCCCCTTGCACACCGCCCCCTTGCACCGCCCCTTGCACCGCCCCTTGCACCGCCCCTTGCACCGCCCCTTGCACCGCCTCTTGCACCGCCCCTTGCACCGCCCCTTGCACCGCCCTAGCACTCCCATACGCGCGCGCGCACACACGCACGCACGCAGGAAGCTAAGACATGAAGCTTACTGTTATGACAGTTTTTGCCACAGATGGTAATGAGTCTCGGGGCACTACCAGATTTTTTAGAAAATGCGTATAAATGAAAACAAAATGCGGCTCCCCGGGCAGACTCAACAGCGATCGGCAGCCCCCGCGCAGAGTAGGGCGACCGCGCGGTCGCAGCCACCAGCGCTGCAGCGAGCCCGACAGCGCTTGGTCCGCCGTTACCGTAAAAGAACTCGCAGAAAAGAAAAGTTCGAGGAGAACGCAGACGTGTTGGTAAGATTGAGGATTCGTGAGTGGTTTTAGATCAGGGATCCTCGAAAGCGATAAACCCTTATCGAGCGTTAACACCAAAACGCCTGTTACAAATATAGTAACCAAATAAATAATATTCACGCGTTGCACTTATTTTATTACATGGTGCTAATAACCCATTTCTTGACATTTGTTTTAGAGTCACAGTTGTAGAGAAGGTGCTCTGATATCGATAAGATTTCTGCAAATCAGTCTCTCCTCACACGTACACGTCAACAACGGTATTACCACACAGTTGCCGTCACATGAAGTCCCGTGCCCGCTCCCCGGCCTTTCCCGCAGAGACCGAAAGATAATTTCCCCGAAGCACGGGCACCGGGGCCGCTGGCGTGGGCGGGCGCGTGCATGCGTGCGCGTGCGTTTAAGTATGTGCATACGCGAGTGCGCCGCCTCCGTCGCCACCGTCGGTCGAGGGTTACGCAAGCCCCTTCCTCTCCCCTCCTTTCCCCTCCACCCCCGCCCGTTCCGCGCGTTCCAGCGGAATGCAGGAAGACGCCTGGTGGCCGGAACCCCCCTTCCCCCCCCCCTCCCCCCCCCCCGCCACGGGGGCTGCGCACCGAGCACCCGCAGTCGCTCCTATCTGGCGTAGTATCGGCGCCCGGGAATATGACGCGCTTGTTAAGGCGCCGGAAGGGCTGTACTGGAAGGCGCTCGACGCCGCTCCGGCCGTCAACAACCGCCCCCCCCCCCCCCCCGCGCTTCGCCTGCTACCGCTGTTTCAGTCCCTTCCTAGCTTCGTTATTTATGTACCCTCATCGACACGAAATCTGCAACGTTGTCGCCATGTATTCGTTATCTATCAGTTATGATCATTCACTTTCAAATTTAAAGTTCGTATGTATTCTTCTTCCCGACATTATGAATTTTGTACACCTACTGCCCATTTCTTCTTTTCGCATTTTCTATTTGATTTTCTATCAGATACTTTATACTTCTCTTATTAACATGGTTGTCAAATTTCTCAGCAACTCCCACCTCGTTCATTCGTTTGATAAAGATGGCCCGTCACACACATTATTTCTCTCCTTTTGTGTTACTTCCATCTTCAGGTGTCATATGTAGTTTGTCCTGCGCAAACGTTTCGGGATTGTTTTAGCCCGAGGAAGGAGGAAGCCACACCCGAGAGAGCCGAGAATGTGCATTACTTTTATAACACGTCCATGAAGATGAGAATGCGAGATTTCGTAGGGTAGGTCGTCCGCTTCCTGCATGCAGTCTACGGCCCGGTATAAAATGGACACGTTAGTTTTTTTTTCTGGTTAATCATGTTCTTTAATACGGTATAACGCATTATATACATTTTTCAAATCTAACTACTGGTGTGTATTTTACAACAATTAGAGAAAAGCATTAATTCAGACAGAAGTAGAATTTGCAGACCTACTTGCACATCAAAAACTTGAAAGTTAAATCGTGCGCGGAGTATGTTTCAAACCGGTGCAACTCCCACACTGAGGGAATATTAGTAAATATTGCGAACAGTCTTGGAATGTTTTAACAAATAACAGTTCCTGTCAGATTTTCGCGATACATAATTATATGTAGGATTTTTGTGGTGCCGCAAATAGTCAAATTGTGGATTGCCACCGGGTCTGCTATTATTATGTCTCAGTCTGTCCGACTAGGCCTCCTCCAGCATGAGCTCCTTCGCCGGGGGCGTCTGGGCGTCGGCGGCTGCACGCTCGGGGCGGGGCTGGGCGCAAACGCGCGCCAGGTGAGACGGGAGCCCCCTGGCGGCGGAGGGCGGAGGCGGCGGCGGCGGCGACTTGCCTCCTGCCCCCCGGGGGCGGCCTCCTCCATTATTCTTCTGCCCGCGGCCCTCCGCATTCAGCCGGGCCCTCGCGCATAAGAGGCCGTTAATAATATCCTCCCGATCGGCGATTATGATCGCTGTTGATGAAACCGCCGCCGCGACTATTGTGCCCCAACAATCGTCTTCTAAACATTTGGGGAAACGGCTTCCTCTCTGGCACAATGAGCGCGATTCCTTCTGTTCTTTTCTTTTTCCGTCTCCGGAAGGCGGGGCCTCTCTCCTCCACCTCCGGTTCGCGTCTCTTTTCATTGCCGCGGTTCTCTCCTCGCTCGCGCTCCTTGACTCGGTGGGTTGCCCTCCCCCTCCCCCCTCCCCCCTCCCCCTCCCCCCGTCCCCGGCTCTCGAGCCGCGCGTCCGAAAACACCGGCGCGGTGGCGGTAGCCGCCTCCTCGGATTTGACTGTTTGATGGTAATCCGCGTGGGCCTGATGACGGGGGCACAGCGTCGCGACCCCTCCATTAACAATTACGCGCGGGCGCGTCGCGCCGCTCTAATCGGAGGCGCGCGGGAGCGAATGGGCGCGGGCGGTGGCTGGGGCGGAGGGTGTGGACGCCCAGGGCTGCTTCTGGGAAGGCGTGCCCGCGAGGCGCGGCCCAGCCCCCCGGGCGGAGGAGCAGAGGCAGAGAGAGGCGAAGGCCTCCGAACAGAATGAAGTCGTTCCGACGGATTAGGGACGATCCTGGCGGAGATATGCGCCACCTACCGCACGTCGCCCCGCCGCCGCCGCCGCCGCCGCCGCCGCCGCCGCCGCCGCGGGAAGCGGGAGGGGGTGGTCGGGGAGTGGTCGTTGGGCCGGATTCCTCCTCGCCCCGCCCCGCGCCCCCGGCGCGTCCGCCCTCAGAGGCGTTTGGAGCGCCTCGGAACGGCGGCTGTAAATTGAACGAAATTGGAGGAACGCCGGCGGACAGGCTGTAAATAGCGTTCAAAGTAGTGGGCGATTGGAAGTGACACACTTTCTGGCGGAGTCAAATTATCACGAAATGGGTATTCTTCACAATAATTTACTTTACAAACGTAGGATTATTGAATTCAATAATAAATGGATATGGCTTCAATACGAAACAATTATGATGCGTTTCGAGGTAAAATAACAATAATACAAAATATTTACAATAAAGTATACAAAATGTTGATAATACATGCCTCCACACACTATAGACTTTGACGCAAATCTAATGCTTCGTAGTTGGCTGGTTGGTGATCTCCAAACGATGTATCGGAGGCGCCCCTCTCCCGAAGCGTTCGTCGGCGGCGGCGTGGCCTCTTAATGGCGCTGTCCGTACATTCTCGGGCGTGTTGGTTTTTTTCGGGGGCTGGATGCCTCCGGGGCGCGGGCGCCGCGGACGCCGCCGCGGGCTTCGTGCCGCATGCAACGCCCGCCGCCGGCCACGCCCCCCCCCCCTCCCCCTCCATCCTCCCGGCGGCACCCGGCAGCCGCCCCCCCGCCGGCGCTTTTTATCGGGCCTCGCGTTCCAGCGGCGCCCCCGCGGCCCGACGCCGCCCCCTGCGGCCGCGCTTCCGAGCCTTCACTTGCTCCCCCCGGCTCACAATCGTTCATTCAGCACGTCACAAATACGAAGGCTCGGATTAGTGCGTAGAGTGGGAATGGACGTAAGAAATGTCCCTGAACGATTTCGTAAACAAATTCTGATACTCGTTTCAATTTTTCCCCTCCTGTGAAGTACTATTCCATTCGAAACTCTCGGTAGTCACTAGTAGATTGTTCAATTTATTATTTCAAACAAATGTAGTTTAACTAGCGAACAAGTGTAAGAGTTATTTACTCAAATCATATAACCATAGACGGTCTACCTACCTACATATTTTCTGGTAACACTTATCAACAACATAATTGTAAGTCCATTTAGTTATCTCTCGCCAGATGCGTACATGCCACTTTCCTGATTTCCCTCAACCCACCATCACATCCTACACTCTGCTACTCTGCCTCCGCCTGCTTTGTACCAACCCACCCACCCCACCCACCCACCCACTCACGAGCGGTTTTTATCTGAACACCCCCGACAACCTTTAATGAACGGGGCGGCGACGCGGGTCCAGATTGGCAGTTTGATCCGCGTTTTTACGCGATTTTTCTTTCGCTTTTATTTAGAGCGGATTCCGGGGGCAGGGGCGCGCAGCCGGTCGCGCTCGGTTTGCCACGCGCTCCCACGACCTTGGCGCGCCGCGGGCCGGGCGTTTGCGGTTTGGGCGGGCCGCTCGCCGTCCCGCTCGCCGTGTCCCGCTCGCCGTCCCGCTCGCCGTCCCGCTCGCCGTCCCGCTCGCCGTCCCGCTCGCCGTGCCGCTCGCCGTCCCGCTCGCCGTCCCGCTCGCCGTGCCGCTCGCCGTGCCCGCTCGCCGTCCCGCTCGCCGTCCCGCTCGCCCGTCCCGCTCGCCGTCCCGCTCGCCGTCCCCGCTCGCCGTCCCGCCACGAAAGAGAAAACGATGCTAGTTGTATAAACGCTCATTGCATTATTTAGCTCGAAAATCAACTGTCGTTGTGGAGGAGAGCGAGACAATATGCGAGTGTGAAGGAAGAGGAACGTCAGATGAGGAAAGCGAGTCTAGTGGAAAGGAATCTGAAAGTTAGAAAAGCTTCGTTGGAGGCTGATTTAATGTTCGCAGCAGGCCGTGTTATGGACGGTTACAATCTTGGACTCCTTTTCGTTCTAAGAAGGTGCGCATCTATCCAAGTCTATCTAGGCCTAAAATCTTAGTTAATAGAACTGCAAAAGAATGTGGAGGACTTTTTTTACTAGTCCTCCAATAGTCTTCTTCTGCGTTTGAATGCCTTGGTGGGCTTCCGTAAAGGTGGGCGATTCCCGCTTTTCGCGAGGGCCCGTGCCCAGGGGCAGAGGGTGAGCCAGCTCCGCCACCTGTTGAGGCGAATTTTTATTTAAGAGACACAATTAGGTCCGGCGCGCGGGTGACAGCGGTGTGGCGCCAACATAAAAATACGGCGCCTCGCAGCGGAAGGCGGAGGCGCCCAGTCGGGCAGGGGTGTCCACGGGCGGCGTTGCCGCTTCAATTTGCAGTTTAAAGGAAAGCTATTTGAGAAGTTCGATTTGTGATGTATACATTGGCAAGAAAGTTCTAAAATCCTCGTATTCCCACACACTCTATAAAGTCAGAATTATAAAAATTGTACAATTTTCGTGATACACGTATAAGTAGTGGAAGTAAGGACACGAATATGAATTGCTTTGTGTCAAGACTCTAGAAAACAACCATTGTTGCACTGCGAGAATATTTTCCTACCTACATCGTAATATTGTTGTCTTGTAAGATATTGTCTTGATTAGTTGATTTTCTAACGAAGTGCATTATTATGGCGTATGATATGTAAGTACTAAGAGCATTCACATGTCATTAGATTTAAAGAAAACAACAACAAAGTTTCTTCTCAAAAAGAAAAAAACAAGCGATCAATATGAAAAATAATTAAGAACATCTTATTATTACTTCCTAAGTATATCGTGTAAGATTCGCTTACTTTCATTTTCCATTGTAGTTGCGCACACAAACCCTAGCAAAATAATAGTTATTAATGTTCTGCTCGTGGTAAAGTAGTTTCCTTCGCAATACGTATTCTCTACATGACAGTAATTCTTCGAATTAAACAAGACACACAAGACCGTGTGCAATTACTTCGCTTCTCGTAAATCTTGCTTATGTAACGGAAGTGTGTGTTTCGACGCTTCGTTTACGCTAGCGGGGTCGGCAACCCGCTTTACCCACGTGCGGCCTACAATTAGTATCAGTCTCGGTAACAACACTCGGCGAAGAATACCATTTGTCTCTCGAATGTCTAACAACTAAAACCTGTAGAAAGGGTGACGAGACCTGTAAGAAAACTCATTACTCTTGAGCATTCAGTTAGTTAATATTGCGATTTGGGTGAATTCTTCTGCATCTTTAAGAAATGTGTTCATTCAGAATTATTGAGTCTCATAGAAGTTTTATTCATTCTTCCTTTATCTGAGGCATCTTTAGTAGTTGAGTACCATTTATTACGTTCGTCATAAACATGTTTTTCCTGTGTTTACAATTGTATGTATAGTTCAGTCGATACATGTTGATAAAGATTGGAAAATCTCATTTATGCGGGTGTGTGTGATAATTGCGTAGTCTAAAAGATTCTATGTACATTTTCTTTAATTTATTTTCTGTTGAATATGTATTAGTTTTCGATGAAATTTGGTAGTTGAAGAAAGACATTAATACGAATAGGTAACTCCCAGATTGTGTGCAGCCCTAAAATACCTTTATTACTTTCTTAAACATACTAGTTATTAAAGTGTTGAGACAAAACGCATTAATTCATGCGGAATAAAAGGTGATGCGAGACGGTTTTGGAAACGAGTGCCTACGGAGTTTCCAGCTCACCACGTAAACGGTGATGATGGCGCGCGAGAAGCCACAAAGGCGCCGCGACAGCAGCAGCGTCGCCGTGTCCGTCGCCGAGCAGTAAAACACGCGACACTTGACAGATGGCGCTTTCCGAGAAGCGGCGCCGGAGAGAGACGTCGCGGAAGGGAAGAAGCTGCTGAGGCGATTCGCTGCGCTCGCGGAGCAAATGCAGCGACAGAAGAAGCCGAGTCTCGGCCTTTGTTGCTTCATTACGGCCCCTTCTATTGACACGTTATAATTCAGAGTTAAATTCACACTCTCTCCTAGACTATCAGGTTTAAATCAGAAATTGTAGAGATAACTATAAAACATCTAGGAATAACCAATTTTTTTCTAAATTATTTGTGTTTGAATTAATTTCTTTTGTGCTGTTGATACAATATTTTCAGTAATAGATAATTATAAATACGATTTAAGTGTTGAAATAGAGTAATGCTACATACATTTAAAAATTACATATTTATCTAACATAATATTCAATATTTATTTAAGCAAAAATCACAGATAATTTGCTTTTCAGCATACTTGAAAACTCTTCAAAGAACAGAAATAAAAGTATTTTATGCAGTGCAATTAGAGTTATTTCAATCATGGTTGTTTTTGTTTCCGAAGGAAAACGCACATTCATGTTCTAGAGTGTTGTCCTGATCAAATTTGAGTTGGCAACGTTCACAGCGTTGCTGTACTTCTCCCGTGTCACACGAATTGAACGGCCAGGACAACTTGATTGCGAGGTCTCGGCCACCTCGTTCCCGGGCGTCACCAACCGCCGCCGCGCCGCGCCGTGTCTCTCCGGCGCCCGGCGCCGCTGTCGCCCCAACCCCCCACGCCTCCGCCTCCGCCTCGGTCCCCGCTTTTTGCCGCCTTGGATCGCACCAAATGATGCAGAAACCTCCGACGCGGCAGCTCGCCCGCCCCTGCCCCTGCTCCTCCCCCTTCCCCTGCTTCCTCGCCGCCGACGCCGACGCCACCACCTCCGACGCTTTTTTCAGCGTCTGGCGCACGAGTACGCGCCGGGGATATCGTCCGGCGCTCTCCTCCTCCTCGTAATTCGGCGCCCGCGGGCGGTGAGGCTGAGGCGGTGGCGGTGGCGGGGGGCGGTGGGGCCCGGCGGGCGATTAGTGCCCAGGGGCGATCGCGCACTGCTCCCGCAGGCGGCACGAAACGGCGCCGACGCATCGCCCGCCGCCCAGCGCTGCGCGGCAAAAAACGCGGGCGCGCTGCGTGTCCGAGGCCCGTGGGCCGTGCCCCCACACGTGGCCGCCCCGCCCCGCCCCGCCTCGCCTCGCTTCTTAACACGTGAAGCTGTACTCGAGTGGAGGAGGTGGAAGGGGGGAGGAGCTTTGGAGGACGATCGGGCAGGCTACAACGCGTGTCGTGGTTCTTTCTAACATTAAAAGTGTGTTCACGGACTTCGCGAGCGGCGAGTGGTGGCGCCGGCGCCGGCGGGGCGGGGGCGGGGGCGGCTGCGGCCTGTTGACATCCGCGGCGGTGGCGTTGCCCGGCGCGTCGGCGGGCGACGGGGGCGGCGGCGGTGGCGGCGCTCCGCCCGTGTTGAAATACCCAAGGCCGCCATAAATTATTATTACGAGCGGGTTAAAATGTTCCCAACAGCTGGCCCAATAATTTGCTCCCGCCTCGGTCCCTGAGTACGAACCGTGACCGACCGAGTCGCACGGGGCGCGGGGGCAAAAAATGACACAGCCCGTGAACCGTAAACTTCGATTATCGCGCGAGCCCCTTTTTAAGATCGCCGACTTGTTATTTCGGAGCGCCTCTACAACCTGTATGATACCGTCAATATCCCGAAACGGCTGTTTGTATAATTTTCTTTCCGACCCGACCTAATCCTTTTTTTCTTCTTCTTCTTTAAGAGTTCATTTTACTCTTCATTTTTTTCACTACGTCGTGCGTGCGATATATTTCGGTACCCTCTTCTCCGCTGCCGCTGCCGCCGTCGCTTCCACTCACGGACCTCATTTCGTCTTTTTGCGGCGACGTCCTTTCCTCGCCCGGTCCCGCGCGTCCATGGCTGGGCTTCTTATGAGCGTATAAATACGGCTTATGCAGACGTTCGCCAATTACTTCTGATTTATAAGCGCACGGCGGCGCCCTGGGCCCGAGTCTGTCGCCGCCACCCGCGCAGTGCCCCGCTCGCCCAAGTCCGAAAGGCGCCCGGCGGTTTTCATTTTTTTTTTTTTTTTTTCGATTGGCAGCGGCGGCGGGTGGCGCCTTTGTAATTGGGGAACAATCGCTTGGATTGGCGGGCCGCCGCGGGTGTCGCCGGAACCTCCGGGTTCCTGGGCGGCCTCGCTGTGATCCAGAGGCCGCTATTATGGCAGCGGGAATGGATGCAGAACATACGCTTGAGTGGTCTTTTGTGAGCCTTTCAAAAAAAATGCCTTTGGAGTTGAAGATTTTTCACTAGTCGGATGCCATCGGTCTGGTTTGGGTGGAAACTAATCAACTGGAAGATAGTTTGCGGAGGAAATGTTTAGGAATCTACATCAAGGGATAAGAGGCGTTATTTTTGCTGTGATGATATTTTGCTTATTAGATATTTCATCAGAATGTCTTTCTAGGTTTTCTAGAAATTGAGACGATTATTGTACTCGTAATGTTGTGAAAATGTGGCACACTAGGTAATACAGAAATGAAAAATCCGTCACTATCCGTAATATCTTCTGGAAAATGAGGTAAATATACCTTCTTGAACTTCTGAGCGACGGGCATACAACTTAATACACGTGCGCTTCTAATTATTCGAACATATCTTATCATTAGTCTTACCTTCATGATATATACCCCTGCTGTAAACAATTGGATACTTAGAAGCACGAACATTCTCCGTAAATAACGTACAAAAATGAGAGTTTCATTAGATATTGAATCATTGCAATAATCTTTTAATGGTGATAATAATGATCGTTAAATAGATAATTAGTAATTATATTATTTTTCGTTTATCTACCTTTCTTATCGAACCCAAGGGTAATCCTCATACGCATGGCAAAACGTTCACAATGGTCTCTCATGTCCTCTCGTCCATCCTGGCCCGCGATCACCGCCATGCTTCCCTTGTCGCTCATCCGCCCTCTCCGTGCAGTGTATCGCCCGGCGCCATCTCGCCCGCACTACGTTCGTCGCCGTCGCTGTCGCCGACGGGGCGATAGATTCCTTCCTTCCTGGGCGCCGCCCACGCGGCCGAAATGTTAAATTTGTTTCTCAAAATAAAAATTATAAAAAGTGTCACATCGAGTGAGATGTCTGGGCGGCGCACACTTTGCCGTATGTGAAATCATTCGTATATTAAACAAAAAACAGATTCTGTAGAAATGGTAGTGTTCTGATACATCCAAATAAGTATTGGGTCTCAACACTCTCGTATGCAGAATTTATTTAGGTAATTTTGAACAAATTACTTTAATACCAATGTACAATGGGCATTATATTAATTTCTGCTCTCAAAATCGACCGTTTGCCAGGTAACGTCGAGGATAATACAATTTCCTTATTTTTTATCCTTTTGAAATATTTTTGTTGTCAAAATATTTCCCTTTTTTACTTATTATTTCTCGAAGTTATACATTTTTCGTTTATTTTAAACTTTTCGTCGGTTATAATTTTTTAATTATTTTGTTTTTTTCTCTTAATTTAAAAAAAAATACTATTTACATTGGGTGCTTAAGCAATCTACATGACGTTGATTTTCGGGAACATTTTTGTAACACAAAAACAGTTTTCTGCAGGGGCTGTAATTTAATTACCCAGCACTTTCGTATGCTTTCCATTAATCGACGATACTAAAGTTGTATACAAAAATGTATGTCTCTTGGTTTTTGACTTACACAAATGCATTGTATAAACACTGGATTTTTTGGACATTATGCTACAAAATGTATGGCGTTCTCCGACCATGAAATGAAATAGCGATGCTTCTGCTTCCGAGCAGCAATTGGTATTTAAAAATAGACTTCCGCATAAAATATTTTTTTTATGACATTTCCAAAACGCGACCATGAGTGTGTGCGCGGTGCCTAACGTGTGGTGTGTGTGTGTGTGTGTTGCAGGCAGAAGACGCGCGCGGGCCGGGCCGGGCGGTGCGGCCGGTGGCCCCGCGCCGTGCGCCCGCTGGGCGTCCGCCCCCGCCTCCGCGCCGCCGCCCCTCGCCACGCTCGTGCTAGTCGCGTCCACAGTCCTCGGCATCGCGGGTGAGTACTCGCTTTCACTCTGCAGCCCTCGGCGTCAGCCATGAGGCTTTTCCTCGGGAAACGTCCTTAGGGGGCGGAGGAGAACTGCTATCTTCTACGTCGCTGATAGCGCGTGGGATTATTTAAGAAGCCGCAGTGGTTGGCTTATGTTTTTTAATACCAATCTTTATTATGTTTTATTTGCTTATCTTCCATTATTAAATAAGTAGAATAAGTTGATTTCTTTGTAGAGAAAACTGTTGTTGGCGAGACATTTTGTTGTAAAGTTTTCTAAACATCAATATCTTTAATCTTTATTTGATGCGTGGTACGGCATTTGTTCGATACAGAAAGGATGAATTCATCAATCGAAACAAATGTGTATAAACAATGTTAATAATGTACTATTGAAAGTGTAAAGTAGTTGCATGACAAGCCAAGAGGCCAAAATTTAATTGGACTGTTCTTCGAAAATGAAATTTAATATTTGACTATTTCCATACATCTAGGAAAGTAAATAATACTATTAAATTCCCGACCTTATTAAAATTAGTGCCAAGAAGTTCATTAAATAGTTTTTTTCTGATGTTATTAAAAGGTTTGCCATCTGACGTTCGCGGTATAAACTCATCCCATAATTCGATTGTTTCTTTTATTGGCTCGTCGTAAACATTAAAAAGTTCATCGTAAACGCCAACGCGCGTTTCGCCTCAGCAAACCTAATTATTTCTGCCCTTTAGCAGATAATACCCCTCCAGCTCTGTGGTTGATCCCTTTAATGGGCGACGACCTCATTAACGCCGGGCGTTGATTTCGGCCGTTGCGCCTGCGCAGTGGGGAAACCGCGAGAGTCCAGTGGTGCAAACACCCTGTTAAATGACGGCCCCGCAGCCGCCGGTCACAGACCGCGTCAATTAAGCTTCAACACTTTTATGGCTGGCGCTGGGTTTTGCTCCCCCGCCGCTGCACTGCCCGCAATCGCCTTCTTCTTCGGTTCACCTGGCACCCGGAGATTTTTTTGGCCGAGGAAACGAGACTGGAAAGTAGGTGGTCGATTTGAAGATGTCTCACGGCTACGAAAAGAAATTTCAACGATTTCAGTTTCCCGGTTTTCTTGCTTCGCGGTAAACAATTCTTACGAAACAAGACAGGAAATAATCGTGGTTGATTCACGGGGAAAAAATAGATATTTTTTTTTCTAAGTGACAAAACGGCTGTCGTTTTAATTTTCGAAAAATATCCGGGGTAATGGATTTGTTTTGCTGGGAACGTGCATAGATAACTAATTGTGATGGAACACATCTCCATCTGCTTGGAGCTATTTGGTTTCAGCTTGTTGATTGTCAAAGGATTTCAAACTAATTTCATCGTAGTCTTGTGATGCAGCGTATTGTTAGATTCAGCAAAGCAAAGGTTTCAGTGTATTTCTGGGAGTCCCGAAATATACCAGTTCGCACTTGGATCCCTCCGTTGTCGCGTCGCGTCGGGCGGCTGGGCCCCGCGGTTTCGTCGCCGATTCATTAGACTGACGATGAAGGGCCCCGCGCGACAAGAGAGGAAGGCGATCCGCTCGTCGCTGCGGTCTATTCGCGTCTACGGCCGCCCGCGCGTCTGTCCTCGCTTCTCACGCCCCTCCTAGTTTCTTGATTTCCATCCACGTTTTTCTCCTTTCTGTGTTGTCTTCTTCTTCTCCCTTCATTGTGATCTGTATGACCTTATAAGGATTTATCAGTTTGTACTAGTTGCTTTCCACTATTTTCAGTTTTACCTTTGTTTGCACGTGTCGTTAAACCTAACTTTATTGATTCCGCAATTGTTTTCACTTAATATCTTATCTAGATTCAGAGGTGCCTTCAGAATTTTTCTCGGATGGGTGAATACATTTAGCATTCAGCCGACTTGGTTTTTCTTATAGATAATTTTTCCTTTATGCTGAATGTAAAAATTATTTCAATTTATTGGTTTATGGGGTGTATTCATAACGTTAACAATTGAGTTATTGAATGAATATTAAAAGTTATATTTTTGAATATGGATCCTTGATTTCTGAGGGGGGGGGGGCTAAAGCCTCACCCTTTTGGGTGCACCACTCTATATTATACTATTCCTATTTAGGCTCAGTTTGGGCGTAAGTTTCCAAACATTTCCTTTTTTCCTCATTCATTATTCTCCCTCTTCACACCCACAATCCAACTCGCTCGCCTCCCAACTACCCGCCCACGCAGAGTACACGGTGCGAAGACGTCCAGAGCTGCGTTATCTCTACCCATCTCGTCGCGCGTCGGGCGGTCGCTGGGGGGGGGGTCGGTTCGAGCCTCGTGAGAACGTCGCCGGGGCGATTTTCTCTCGGACTGACGAGGGCCGATGCTTAGAAAGTAGATCTCTGCGATCGTGACGCCGGCGGGTCAGCGCGGGCTTGGGGACGCCGCGGTCGACCGCTCCGCGCGTTGTATCAGTCGCATCTGAAAGCGCGCGAGCGCCTCCGCCCGATGCTGAGAATCGAGCAGCGCGGCGTGTGAAGCTGCTCCGCGCCCAGAGAAGCTTCCTTTGACGGGGCGCCGTTCGTGCGATCGACGAGGAGAAAAATTACGATTCGCCGTCGGAGACCGTGTTTGTGCTTTTCGAAAGCATTAAATACTTTCCTTTCTTCGCCCAGAAAATACATTTACCCAGGCGGAACGAGTTGTGCTTGCAGCGTTCTGTCTTTCAGGAAACGTCAATAAATCAGCAACGGACGTATTGACAGCTGGACAAGCTTAATTACGATCTCAAGAGAATTCCACACTCGCAGCTCCGTAGCTTTGAGAACTCTTAGTATGACTAATTCCTGCCCCGAAAATGAGTCATCAAGTACTGATCACATTCAATCATGCTTAACCGAAGTAGTTGGTTGATCAATTTCAGATTTTGACGTTTTTCAAATAAAGTTGCGTGGTATTTCAAAAATTCAAGAATATAAAGTTGATTACATCCAGGCCCGGCGGATAATGTGTGTATGGTGAGTTTCTATACTCGCACGGTACGTTCAGATGAGGTAAAAGCCCAACGCGGAATTTGGGGTGAGATAAATATTACATAAACGTCAAATTCTAAAAATGATCGAAGTTTCTCGTTATTACGTAGACTGAAAACTTGTATGCGATCAACTGTGTTGCAAGTTAGGCTCAGTCGTATTGCGATTTTCCATGTTCTTTTGCGACACGAGCGACATAATCGACTTGCAAAAATTGTTAAACGAGTTTATATTTTTAAAAAATGTAATCGTAGCGCTTACTGTGACCATTCGGGGACTGTGGCTGAATATGAACATTCGGGGGGGAAATGGTTTTTCTCCCTCCAAATACATTTTCGGTGGGTGTTGGGGTGGGAGAGGGGATCTCTACGCATGTCAACTACCCAATGGGGCATAACACCAATACCGGTCTTGACATTGTGAATGCCAAGGAGGGTTTTGAAGGCGCTTCCACCCGGGGCGGTTGTGCCAGTCCGGCGCTCAGTCCCGCCGCCACCGTAGCCAGACGCCGTGCGCCGCCGCCGCCGGCGTCGCGACGCCTTGAGCGGCTGCCAAGCGGCGCCGGAGGCAGACGTCGCGGTTGCCCCGGCGCGGGGCGGTGCGGCGCGTCGCGGCGCGCCGGCGTCCGCGGCCCTAAGAAGTAGGTCAGTGCTCTCCAGGCGCTGGCCCCGTCCCGCGGGCTCCCTCGTGACCTCGAGGCGCGGGTCAAGTGCCCTCTCCGCCGCCCCCGCCCCCGCCGCCGCCGCCACCGCGACCTACGCGCTTCGCGCAGGAAGCTGCGACGACGTCATCCTTTCGTGTGCGGCTCCGCCACGTGTCCTCCAGCCGCTCGCATGTGGGTGGCGCGGACGTCGAGTCACGTGTTTTAGAAAGCGAAAGTGTTCACACCTGCGAATCCACTGCCTATGCTTTTATTCATAATCGTCTTATATATATTTTAATTTGTTTTCTCTGCTTTTCATATTTTATAAAAATAGAACGAACCTTACATGTACGAGATTTATTTTCAATTATCTGCCCACGCTTCAGGAAAACTTCGTCCGTGGAACGTAACGTGGAAAAAGTGGAAACGTGGAAAAAGTTAGTTTACGTTACTATATTCGTGCGTTCTATAGATGTTTAGAAATACATGTCTACATGTACTTTTCCTTCACCTTTCGTGCCATGGACTATGTTGACATCCACGAGCTATGAGAAAGAACGGATCATAAAATAATAAAGTTGTAGCGACACAAAGGGCACTGTGTAAGTGTGTGAATTTTAGATAATCTTAATTGCCACATGCTACCATATTTACCAGCACTGTGGAGTGGAAATATTACTATCAGGGGTTTAGATAACGGGTTTAGACTTTTATTGCAGGACATCTGAGGCGAGCCTTCCCTTACGAGCGAAGAGGAAAAACGTAAAGATAAATGTGTGATTCGGCTGTACCAGTTACTCCGTTTCGTCTGACGCGCGCGCCTCTGGCCGAAGGGCGGGTTCGCGGGCGGAGGGAGGAGGGAGTGCAAAGCATGACGGTGTTACGCAGCGCACGGAGGAAACTGGTTCTCGGCACGAGCGGGGCGGGCGGGCGGCGGGGGCACCGGAGGCATGGGGCACGGGGCCCCGGCCGGGTCAGTAGCTCACGCGCGCCAAGGTTAGATAGCGGCCGCGCCCCCTCCTCTCCCCGGCGCCGCGCCGAGCCGCGCACCGGCCTCGCCCCCCCCCCCCACTCCGCCTCACCCCGCCTCACCCCGCTCTGACGGCCCGGGATTCGAAGACCGGCGTCGCGGGAGAGGGTAGATTGGTAGTTGGAGTGTCGGAGGGCGTGGAAATTTGAGGAACCATCCCGCCACGCGGTGGCTCAGAGCATAAACTGATGTCACCACAGTGCCTCTGGCCGAGAGGTCCTAGGGTTACTCTCCCGACTGTGGCAGGATTTTGGACACTACCTCGTCAGCTACGTCCAATTCAGTCGCTGTCTGGAGAATTCTAGCGGCTAGCTGCTCTGATCGGTAATTTTCCGTGATTTCTTTGACCATTACCTAGCGAATTTCAGAACAGTGCTCTAAGATCGTGAATAGTGCGTGGCCCGTTTGTTACTCTTCCTTGTCCTATCCTCACCCCTTACACTCACACGCACTACACTACCGCACATGCCAGGAAACCAGTCGGGAGCTTAGCGTTTGTCCAGCCGGGGCGGTACCTGGTTGCGGGGAATCCCCGCTAGCCGAGGTAGGTCGGCGCGGGATCTCGCCATCCAGCGGGGGAATATCACCGCAACCTCCTGAGGAAAAATACGCACTACACTCACAGGACTACTGCTCTCAGTAGTTGCCGCGACCGGAATCACTAACCAATCGTGGAAGGCCCGAGGTGTGGTGGCGGTTGAGGTGAGCGGCGGCGGCGGCGGCGGCGGCAGGCGCTAGACGGGGCGCGGCGGCGGGGAAGGCGGCGCTGCCGCCGCCGCCGAGTATTTTCGGCCGCCGCTCAGGGGTGCCCACTGCCGCAGACGGCTCGCCAGTGGAAGTTGGTGCTACGAATGGACTGGCGGCGACATTCCGGGCGGGTGTGTGTATGAAAATAGAGCTCATCACGTCTGAATTAGAAGGTTTCGAATACATTTACTGAATGGCGCCGTTTGACATTTACGAACTCGTAATGTCGTGGTGTATACAAAGCTTGTATTTAAGATGCCCCTTTAATCGTCAACTCTGAAATAGAACATTCTATTTCACTGTATCATGTATGAGGGTGGAACGAAAACTACCACAATACAGCTTGGGACGCTCGCCAGCATTTCCAGAACAAACGAAGGTGCTTAGGTTGTTCGTTCATAAAACTAGACACAAATTTCTCTCCTGTAAGAGAGGAGCAGCCGCTTACAATATTCCTCGAGGAATATTTTGAGTGTCCCCCTCACAAGAAAAACTGCCAAAAATGTCGATAGCTCTCTGGCGTTCCCTCGCACGCGACGTCTAACATCGTGAATGCAAATAGTTGGGACGCTCGACCGCGTCCGTGAACTTTGCGAGCGCCGGTGGTTCTCTGCACGGCAGGCGACGGATTCTTTTATGCGACGCGGCTCTTCGCCTCTCGTCGCTTCGCATGTCTCGAAGCCTGGCCGGTGGATCGCTTCACTGCTCTCTGAAATGGAGGCTCCGCCGCCGCCGCCGCCGCCGCCGCCGCCGTCGTTAATTCGCCCGCGGAAATGCCGTTCACGGTCTAGATGGCTGCGATTTTGTCCCGAACGCGGAAAACTGCCTCACAATAGATTCTGGAATCTGAGTAAACGTAACTTTACGTAAAGTCTGGGACAATGGTCTTTCTTAGTATTATTTGTTCTGTTTCTTCCCTAAACCTGTCAAAATTTAAACGGGAAATTATGGAAATTGTCCAGTAAATTTAGATGTTTGCGAAAAAAATATAATAATAATGCTATTTATTCAATCTGACGTTTCGTTGAAGGACATGCCATTAATCAAGAAATCGGCTTTTAGAGTACTTGGATTCATCGTAAGACAGTTTTTATGTGGAACTTTTGCTCGATTTTCATATTCACACATTTCCAGCTCTCAAAGATGCCCCATTTTGTGAACAACGTGTATCACATGACGTACTTTCGTCTAGATACACATATCATTTTACTTTCATGTTTCTGTCGTTAATGAACACGTCACTTAAACAAATGCAGTACTATGTATTTTCGAATTGTTTTCAAATGAACGTGTGAAAATAAGCCTTTGTTACAGGATAAATTTGCATGTTTTATTCGCCGCAATTAACTCGTAAACATCTTGGTTTATCCGTTGTCGTGCGTGAGTGTGACACACAATTGCAATGGACTAGTGGACCATAGATTCCTCTCGTAGATCGACGCTGTCGTCGTGAGCGCATTTTTTTCCAGCGAATAGAAATGCGTAAGAGTATTGAGGCGCGTGTTTCTGGGGAATCGCAATAAACGCACGCTGGGGCAGGTGTCGGCCGCGCGGCGTGTGCTCTCAACGGCCGCAGCAGATGACTTCCCCTTTATGGTCTCGCCATAAGGCGCGGCCGCTCTGCGCGCTCGAGCTGGCTCCGCGCCACCTGTGAATACGCCCCCACGCTGCTCCCGCCTCGCCTGGTCTCCACCCCGCCCCCGCCCCTTCCGCCACGCCACGCCACGCCACGCCTCGCCTGGCCTCCACCCCACCCCGCCCTAGCCCCTCCCGCCACGCCTCGCCACTCCCCGCCACGCCACGCCTCGCCTCGCCTGGCCTCCACCCCGCCCCAGCCCCTCCCGCCACGCCTCGCCTCGCCACGCCACGCCACGCCTCGCCTGGCCTCCACCCCGCCCCAGCCCCTCTCGCCACGCCACGCCACGCCACGCCTCGCCTGGCCTCCACCCCACCCCACCCCGCCCTAGCCCCTCCCGCCACGCCTCGCCACTCCCCGCCACGCCACGCCACGCCTCGCCTCGCCTCGCCTGGCCTCCACCCCGCCCCAGCCCCTCCCGCCACGCCTCGCCACTCCAAGCCTCTCCACTCCACGCCACGCCTCTCCCCGCCACGCCACTCCACGCCTCGCCCCGCCACGCCTTCTACCCCGCCCCAGCCTCTCCCGCCACGCCTCGCCACTCCCCGCCACGCCTCGCCACTCCCCGCCTCGCCTCGCCACTCCCCGCCACGCCTCGCCACTCCCCGCCACGTCTTCCTCCCCGTCCCAGCCCCTCTCGCCACGCCTCGCCACGCCCCGCCACACTACGCCACACCCCGCGTGTGCGAATTGACGCAGGCAACCAGCTGGCGGCGAGTATCCTTTCTCTCAGGAGAGAGATACTGAATGCAATCGAAAGGGAACTAGTTAAATGGATTGACGCGTGAACTCACTGGCATCCGTGAATTCAAAAAGAATAATAAGTAGAGAGCGCCAGGCAAGTCTCTTGGCGGTGATGACTTTCTGGTGAGAGTACACGCAACCGAAATTGTTGGTAGCACGCAACCGAAATTATGTTGGTAGCACAAGTTGCATCTTGTAACAAATTAAAACGTAAATTGCGTTTCCACTAGAAGCATAACATATGCTGGAAGTGGTCTCCCTTGATGTGTTTCCCAGTAATCTTGATGCTAACCACATGAATAAGATTTTCAATAGAAGGCCCTGATTCGGCTCAGTGCGGAGAGACGTTCCTGGCGCACTGCATATTAAAATCCAGAAAATAAATTGGCATGTCTATCACATTTTTGAGGAGATATACCCATCGAATGAGACCTAAAATATGAAAATAATCTTGTAGATTTAATCACTTAATCATTGAGATACTCTCCATCTGCTTCGAGGCACTGGAGAGAGAATGATTTCGACTTGGTTTTCTTCCTCTCGCGTGAACTCGCTTTATGTGACGTGCACCCAAGTGCATTTTGGAACCCGAGCGCGACCACTTCCCAGCCAAGACAGGATCTCTCCGTGCTGGCGGAAGCTTCCGTTGCACCAGCGCCTCTGCGACTGCCCGCGAGGCGCAGCGGAACCGCAAGCAACAGCAACAGCAACAGCAGCGGCGCGAGGGCGACTCGGCCTCGCGGCGATTTGCGCGCGCGATAAAAGACGCTTCCGCACCGCGCGCATGTGAACGTCCTTGGCGGCGCCGGGCGTCGGGACGCCCTCTGCCCCCGCCCCGCCCCGCGCGCCGGTTCGTCGCGCCCGATGCGTCGCGGTTATTGCGGAAGGACTTGCGCACACCGCACCGCGTCGCCTCGCAAGAGACTGCCGCTGTCAGTGAAGGAGGTGTCGGGTTGCTGGTGGTGCCTACTCGCTCCGAAACAGAATCAAGTGTTTGTTTCGAGGATGGAGGAAGCGTCTTGGACTTACGTTCGTGATTCGAAAGTTGAATTGTAAGGTTCAGTAGAAAATTTGCGAAGAAAAATAAATATTCAAAAACAAAATATTGATACTTAACGAATTACTAGATTTTTGTTACAAATTGTCTCCATCGCGTTGAGTCTTAATGATACACTACCTCAAAATTACGCGAAAATTTTAAAATGCAGTATAAACAATACTTTTTTTGTGATTCCAAAAATCCTTTGGATATCAACCATTTAATCCAGTTAGTGCTTACGGCAGGTATATTTTCATAATCTAAAAATGTTACCAAAAGCGTATTCTAAATTCTTCCAAGATGTTGGAATGACACTTTGTCGACTGCTTTGGGACTGTAACTATGCCAACACTTTCATTTAAAGGTATGACGGAATGCTTGAATTCCGCATTTTAACGCCACAGCAGACGACCACGCGGTACGTTGCGCAGTCAGCCGACACGCTTCCTGGCGCCCCTGAAAGCTTTCCTTGCAGGACCTGCTTGCGGGCAGATTTCTGCACATTTGCATTGTAGAAATCTGGTATGTTCCTGTTACTGATCAAATTAACGCGATCAAACACACAAATCCAACGTTCCTTGAATAAATATTCAAATTGCATGGGGTAAGCACAAATATTCGTTAAATCCAGTTCATCCTCTATATTTCGACCCATAAAAAAGACAAAAGAGCGATCGAATATTTTCCTAGATTTGATTTATAGAGCATCATGGTTGTAGAGAAAGTAATGGAAGTGTGTTAATTTTCGAGTGGAGGTTAGTTACCTAGGATCTGCTGTGTCTATAGTGCTGGGCTTATGAGAATTTTAGTAGAAAACGTACTTGAGCGAGCGAGCGAACGCCACAACAGTTAAGCGGTCCGCCTTCGCCCTCGCCTTCGTCTCCGGCGACTTGCGAGGCCTGCGACCTATTGTTCGCGGTGTAATCGCCTCGCTATCGGCGGCCAGTTCTCGCCCGCAGCCGCTTCCCACAGGCGCGCACGGCCCGGAAGTTCCAGCGGCGGCGCGCTTCCGGTCTGCGCTCCCTCGCGCGCCCCGGGCTCCACCCCTCCCCACCCCTTCCCCTCCCCTCCTCCCCTCCACCAGGTGATCGCGCGGCGCGTTCACCCCCCGACCGCGGCGGCCATGTTGTTGTGGTCCTCCCAGGTGGCGGTGGCGGTGGCGGTGGCGGTGGCGGGAACACAAGTGATGGGATGCTACAGGAGAACGATTAATATATGGAGTGGAACTAGGAAAAGACACAGTTTAAATTATTATTATAGCAAATGTATTAATTACATTTTATAATAATTTGTGATATGTTTATTTATCTTTATAATCCACCTCTTGGTGTTCTTTGAGAGAGTTGTCAAGATTATGTACTGCAAGATAGTTATGCTTAATATTCAACTAATCTATTTTCATTTTGTGAAATTGAAGGTAAAGTGTTAAACTTCTTATGATTTCCATCCATAGTGTATGGAATTGTATTATTCTAACAGAATACAACAGAATAGTAATCAATTAATAAAACAGAAAAGAATGTGATCTAAACAAGAATACCACCAGAGTAGGTCGTTGGATAATGATCTTCATTGAGTAACTAGCTCTGTGTGGTACCGTGTAATTTTTCTTTATTTCAATAAAAAGTTACCTTCCATTCGATAAAAAGAAGCATCCTACAGGTTTCATTCACGACATTGCAGCCAAGTACCTGCTCCTTTCATAAAGTCTTCGGAAGAGCTCCGTTCCACTGTCGCTGCGTGTCTTCGCGCGCTCGCGTCGCTCACCTTCTGCAGGTTGAGTGACCTCCGCGTCGCGTGCGCCCGCCCCTCCCCCTCCCCCGCCCCCGACCCCCAGCGCGATCCGCATCTTCGTTGTTTTCTTCTTCCGCCTCCGCCTGCGCCTCCGCATCTGCCGCCGCGGTGGCTGCTGCTGCTGCTTCTCCGTGGAATGCGCCCCGTGGCGTCTAAACGAGCCGCCGCCCCCTCCCCTCCCCTCCCCTCCCCCCACCCCTCACCACCCGCTCCGCCCCCTCCCACCCGGCGAGACGGAGAGACAGCGCGCGCGCCCGCGATGAACCGATATTTACCGATAATTACGTTCATTTTCACGAAAGGATCGGGGTTTTCGTTCGTTTATGATACGCTGTCGTCGTTCTGTTTCTGTTCGGCATCTGGCATTTTGGCCGCTCGCAGTCGCTGAGGTGACTAGTGGTACGCGGCCCAGCAGAGCAGAAGAATCCAAGCGCTCGGAGGAATCCTCACCGCCGTTTCGATTCCTACAGCTCGTGTTTGCAATTGAGTATCTAATCTAGAATTTCAGGAATCTTTAGAGAGACCACTTTCATTGAAATGAATAATTGTTCCGCATTTACGACAGCCACTGAGAATACAATGTTCTCCATGGTTTTAGAATGAGGTACAAAATAAAACACACTATGATAGTAAAATTTTGGATAATTGAGCAGCTAGAATGCCATTCATATTTTGGAAGATCCGCATAGTGTTTACGGAATCTTGGATAACAAAATCATGTGTATTTCGTTGGTCTAAAAGTTGGGGGCTACATTGGCCTTCTGAATGTAATTGTAAATGCTTCATATCATGCCAAACAGTGAACGAATGAAATGTCCTGAAATATGAACAAATTAACCTGGTGGGCGTCATGGCGATCGTGGCTCGCCTGGAGCCCGAATGGAAGCAGGAGGGAGGGGGGGGGGAATCGAACCGGCGCGACGAGGGGAGCGGAGCCCAAAAGCCGACGAAGCGGCTCGCCCGGGAACAAAAGCTGGGCCCCATTCCGCCCGCCCGCCCGCCCGCCCGCCCGCCCGCCCGCCCGCTCGCTCGGGCGGCGGCAGGTGTGCGCGCCGCAGCGTACGCCCTCGCGCCCCGCCCCGCCCCGCCCCACGCCGCCGCCGCTGCCTTCTATCGGCTTCACAAACGACCCCGCCGCGGCGGCCTCAGACAACTTCCCCAGTCGCCATTCCCGCGCCCCAATTCCCAGTCGCGGTGTTGACTTTGCCGCTCGTAAAATATCTTTATGCTCTAGGGGTGTGTCACAAGGTTCAAGAATCGAAATCATTTTGATATTGTTACTGGGAAAATGTGAAACGTGGAATTGATTAGAATGCATGTCTTATGAGGACTGAAATTAAATTTGTTAGTAGAAGTGGAACTAATTACCTACTGTATATAATCCTACTGAGGGATAAACAACAAAATATAAAATTTGCAACTATTAAATTAATCCTTTTCTCCAGGCAGTATTCTACTATTTATGAGTAATGATGTTATTTTCGATGCTCGTTATTCCGTCGGACATATTTTATATTAGCATGAAATTAATTAATGGGAAATGCCACAAGTACTAAAGAACAATCACTTCCTCACCAATGTAATTTCGCGTTCCCAGGAATCGCGAGTGCCGGCCGGTTCCATTACGTGGGAGTTCTTTCCCTGCGCCCCAAGTAGTTCCACTTGGCTCCCGACGCAGACTCCGCCGCGCCGCGCCGCGCCGACGCGCTTGGACGCCCGTCCCTCGCCGCCGATTAGAGTTTTTGCCGCCGCGCTAACGCTGCCGTCCACGCGAATAAACCAATAAGCCAGCGCGCAGTGGGCGCCCGGCCGCCGCTCGCATCCGAGGCAGTGTGAGACCGCGGCCGCGCCGCCGCATCCTGTCATTAGGACACGTCTCTCCCCGCCTCCTCCGCGCTGCTCCGTAGTTTTCGCGTTTTCCTTGCGTCCACGGACTACAAACGATCTTGGGCGCTTCGCAAAGTGGCTTCGGGTTGGTGCTAAACGCAGGCAAGAGGCAAACCGTCTCTTGGGCTTCTGCGAATTCATATACAAAGTCATCAGAATTCTCTTACATTCATTGGCAAAAATTTAATTTTGTATATTATCTTTCCATGGAAATACAAAATCAAGCTGTCCACACGTGACCGACCGCGTTTGAGCATGAGTAACATATTAGTCATCCCAGCTGTTTCTATACAATTTCCTTCACGGATCAAATGTCAGCATGAAGGACAACCAGCTGATAAAAATTGCCATCTGTACATCCTAACACATCGTTCGAATTGCTGTTTTTGTATCCCACGTATTCGAAAGCAGCAAAGATTTCCCGTGTTCGAAACCTCGGTTCCCAAAGAAGCCCTCGGAGCGTGCGTGGCGAGGTTTACGGAGCGTGCGCCGCGCGCTTTGTGAGCGGCTGCTGTTTCAAGCGAGGCGCCACCCCGGCCTTTGAAGGGCTCGACGCGGGCGGTCTGCGGGCGACGTCGCCGCCGCGTGACATTGTCGCGCTGGATTCCGCCCGCGCCAGGCGCCGATGACGGACGCGCGCGGCTATTCCGGTCCGTCTGCAGACGCGGCGACTCGGCCCCCGCCGGCCGCTTCCCTCCCACCACATTTATCGCCTCTCCCTGTCCTCCTCTCCCTGTCCTCCTCTCCCTGTCCTCCTCTCCCTGTCCTCCTCTCCCTGTCCTCCTCTCCCTGTCCTCCTCTCCCTGTCCTCCTCTCCCTGTCCTCCTCTCCCTGTCCTCCTCTCCCTGTCCTCCTCTCCCTGTCCTCCTCTCCCTGTCCTCCTCTCCCTGTCCTCCTCTCCCTGTCCTCCTCTCCCTGTCCTCCTCTCCCTGTCCTCCTCTCCCTGTCCTCCTCTCCCTGTCCTCCTCTCCCTGTCCTCCTCTCCCTGTCCTCCTCTCCCTGTCCTCCTCTCCCTGTCCTCCTCTCCCTGTCCTCCTCTCCCTGTCCTCCTCTCCCTGTCCTCCTCTCCCTGTCCTCCTCTCCCTGTCCTCCTCTCCCTGTCCTCCTCTCCCTGTCCTCCTCTCCCTGTCCTCCTCTCCCTGTCCTCCTCTCCCTGTCCTCCTCTCCCTGTCCTCCTCTCCCTGTCCTCCTCTCCCTGTCCTCCTCTCCCTGTCCTCCTCTCCCTGTCCTCCTCTCCCTGTCCGCCTCTCCCTGTCCGCCACTCCCTGTCCGCCACTCCCTGTCCGCCACTCCCTGTCCGCCACTCCCTGTCCGCCACTCCCTGTCCGCCACTCCCCGTCCGCCACTCCCCGTCCGCCACTCCCCGTCCGCCTCTCCCCGTCCGCCTCTCCCCGTCCGCCTCTCCCCGTCCGCCTCTCCCCGTCCGCCTCTCCCCGTCCGCCTCTCCCCGTCCGCCTCTCCCCGTCCGCCTCTCCCCGTCCGCCTCTCCCCGTCCGCCTCTCCCCGTCCGCCTCTCCCCGTCCGCCTCTCCCCGTCCGCCTCTCCCCGTCCGCCTCTCCCCGTCCGCCTCTCCCCGTCCGCCTCTCCCCGTCCGCCTCTCCCCGTCCGCCTCTCCCCGTCCGCCTCTCCCCGTCCGCCTCTCCCCGTCCGCCTCTCCCCGTCCGCCTCTCCCCGTCCGCCTCTCCCTGTCCTTCCTGTGCATATGTTTAGGAAATTCGAAGCAATGCGGTGCGACATGAAATGTCCGTACTTTCATTCACTGGTTGTGTGTAAAAGTGACATACGAGAGTTTGCCGCTTCGATTTTGAATAACTGATGAAAGTGAAACTACACATATAAGGGGTCTGAAAGTTATTAAAAGTCAAATATGGTGAAACATAAGTCATTCAGGGATCAAATGTGTGCATATTTTTGGATATCACATTACCAAATCTTCGTAAGCACTATACCATCAATTTGATGGGTAGTATAGTTATTGCTGTACCATCCTTATCCTCTTTCAGAAAAACGACCTGAAATTTTAGTCTTATATTATGAGCCTTAGTTCATAATTTTTTAATTCTTTTGTCCCTTTCCATATTTTAGTTTCATCGCCCTATACTTCATTTTTTCAATCTCTTAGCGATTCAGAAGTTGGAAGCATATAGTTTGCAACATTGTTTCTTTCTACCACACTGCATTTTTAATAGCTTCTTAGATTGTTTTCTCTTTAATCTGTACGTACAGATCTTATGCCATAACTCTTGTTTTTCTTCTCGAATATTTTAATACCCAACAATTTACTTTGAGGGATCGTTGACTTTGTTTCTACCGTCACGAGCAGCGCCTATTGCTCTGTTTCCCTCGTAAAATTTTCATTCCCTTTGTTGCTCGGTACTAGGCTGTCTGCTGAATTCATTTTCACATTTTTATTCATACCTCTTCAGTCAACTCTTTACTGCCAGTTGAATTCTAAGTTTCTTCTTGCGGTATACTAAATACTTCGCATGCATGCACATAACTTCCTTCTCGTTTTCTAGAATGGGCCTTGTAGTGGGAAATCGGGTTCGCCTATGGCCAAACACAACTCGGGCTCCGTTAGAGTACGGTCGTAAACACGTGAACCCTGAAATGATCATAACTTGGCATACGTTTCATGGAAAGTTACGAGATCGACGCTAGTAGCATGCATAATAAGTATTAGAGTGAGGAATACAGAAAAGCGGATATTTTGGTTCATTCAGATCATCGAAACAACTAGAATTCTACTCTCTCTCCCAAAAATAAGAGAAAGATCTCTTTAAATAAGATGGGAAAGGGTTGTAGTGAAATAATTTAGTTCACAGATCGAAGTGGGGGACTATCCAAACCTGTAAAAGATACAAAGGATAACAAACGAAATCGGTGTTGTGGAAAAGAGGCTTTATTTAGGGTGTTCAGGATTATTAGAGAACACTAGGGCCAGAGAAGTGGGAAAAGGAACGATTCAAATGACAGAAGAATTCCTATTGGTAAATGGAACGACTTAAACGCCTGACGGAGACTCGCGAGAACTCCTGTCGATTTCAGTCGACGAATCCTGTGGAAGCTGCTCCTCCTCTTTCAGCTGCTCTTCAACCGCTCTTCGGCCGCTCTCCAGAGCGTCTCCGCGGAAGTGGCGCAGCGCCGCGTGAGCGTCGGAAGCTCTCGAAATAGCGCCCGCCTAATTCGATGGCGCTTTTTCTCGCTATCCGAGACGTCAAGTGGTTGACGCGGTCGCATTTACCTCGGCGGCTGCGAAGGCGACAGACGACGACGACGACGACGACGACGAAGGCGGTGGAGGCCGCTGACTCCCCACCCCCACCCCTGCGGTCTCCGCGGTCTAAGAATACTCTCTGCGTTGGGTGCCTCGCTGCCGCCGGTGGGGCGCTCCTGCACCGGAAGCGGGGCCCCGCCCTTTCCACTCGCGCCTTCGTACTTCCCAAGAATCCGGCCATTCTTCTCCAAATTGCCAACTTTTGTGGGGGATTGTTGCGAGTTTTCAAGAGTCCTGGTGGAAGTTCAAAAGGAACGAGAGATATCTAAATGTATATACCTGTAAATAGATCGCAGGTCTTTTGTATTTGCTCGGAAATTCGCTGCTGTTGGAGATCAAAGTATCAAAGAGCAGCCATTGATTTTTAACCCAGCAGAGATTAGCAAAATATCGAATCTCTCTGGGATCTGGGGAGATGAAGAGAAAGTCTTTCTGTAGGTGGAATTGAGAAGTGAAGAGCGTCAAAAATATTTTATTAGTTCTTAACATGTGACTACAGGAAAAATCGTGCTCTTTACCACCGAAGTGTTTAAAAGCGTTACACAATCGTACTCGGTGCATCAGTGAACTTTGCGAAATGTGAAGGTTGGCTCTGTGAGGTAACCCTGCTGCGTGCCTCCGGGACACAGCCGAGCGCTCTTGAGCGGCGGTGGACCGCCCGGGGCGACCGTCTCGCGCCCGCCATTCATTCGCAGCGACGGGCGCCCCTCGCCCCCCCCCCCCCCCCGCGGGCGTGTTTCCATTCCTTTGAGCTCTCGACACTCGAGCCGCGCGCGACCTGTTTATTCCGGACGACGACGACGCCGCCGCGGCTCGCGAACGCTCTCGCAGCCCCCGAAAATTCCACTTTTTGAAGTTTAGATATGCAATCTCCGTTCGAGTCGGGACACGTCAGTGGGAATTGAGTGAGCGTGTCGTCGTAATTCCTTCGTGACGTTTTTGACTGAAACGTAAGACTGTCTTCTGAAGGGGGCATTTCGCAGATGCCCAGACGTGGCTGATCTAATTTGTTTACGTCTGGAGGCGAAAAGGTGAAAGAACGGCTGGCTAGGCGAAGGATGTTGCGAGAGATCGCTGCGCGTTCTGCCCTCGAGTGGCTCTGGTGTCGCGGCGCCCGCTGCTTCGCACTGACCAATGTCACGATGCGTTCAACCCGACGCGACGCGACGCGACGCGACGCGGTCGGCGGCGGCGGCGCCAGAGAATCGCTCTGAGATCGCGATCGCTGACGGAGTCGCATCCGGCGGTGGTGCATTGGGGGCAAGATCTCAAAACGCTGGCCAAAATGTGGAAACGTTATTCGAGTCCATAAAACATTGTATGCAATGATTTTGGGCGCGCCTTAAGGATTCAAAATTTCGTTGTGGAACTATGGAATTTATAAGTTTTCCACTTCAAAACAAATTAATTGTATTTTCTTAAAACATGAATATTATGTATTTTAACATGGCCATTCAAGAATTTGTAATGCATATAAACATTGTATTGACCATCACGATTTTCGTCCATTTTGAATGATAAAAATTGCTCAAAACCGAAAACAGCTGCTCGCTCAACAGCCACGTTTTCAGTGATGCAGACAAATCACTGTGTTGCCTCGCACCTTTCCTAACCGTGGAATTAGACTCTCTGGGGACCAGTCTATCCAACTGCTTCCTTAAAATTCCCAAATAAAACCTTTCGATTTGGACTTTTGGCCGGCTTTTTGAGGTGCTGCCCCAATGCGGGTGGGTCGCCGGGGCCGCCGCGGTTTGCGCTGTGACATTTCGCGGGGGGGCTATTTCAAGTGGCGCTTCCAGACGGAGCGCGAGCTATTTTCCGCGGCGGGGGGTAATGGCGGCGCGGCGCGGCGCGCGCGGCGCGGCGCGGCGCGCGAGTCGTGGGAAGCGGTCGTTTGCGAGTATCGGCCGCGAGGAATAGCAGGGATATTCGGGCGGTCGCGCATTCTCGCGACGCGACGCGACGGCGGCCAAACGAGCGCGCGCTCTCTCGGTAAAGGGGGGACGAGGGGGGGGAGGCGGCGCCGTCCTTTGTCCTCCGCGATCAGCTGTCGCGGCCACTGGCGCGCGGCCCTCACCTGGTGCCCTCGACTTTGACCTTGGCGTGGGCGCACGCGGCCCTCGACCGAGACACGTCGTCGACGCGCGGGGTGGTCTTCGCGAACGGGCCTGGACCTAGGACAGATATAACGCACGCAGGTTTGTTTTTTTTATTTCGTGAGTTTGAATGTCAATAAAAGGTTAAACTCGAAATGTTTATTGCTACATCTAAATAGTTGGGTTATAGAAAGTTGATTATAGAAAGTTGTTTTAATCGCATACTGGCAGTTTTTGAATATGAAATTCTGATAACTGACATAGTCCTTCTGAGAAATATGGTAATATACCAGAAATAAAACAACTGAAATGAAAATTGTCTTAAAAGTTCTATATTTTAAAATAGTCAATCGGAAAATGGTGTTCATGGAGCTCTTGGCTCGCTGGATGGTTTGGAAATTATTGGACTGGTTTAAGTGTCACTTTATAATAAGATAGTCGCGTATTCTAGATTTTTCTTTTATTTGAGAATTGATATTATTCATCTACATATCGAACAAAATCTAATGATAATCAATTTATATGTTTTGTAATGTTTTATTCACAGTTCCGTACACGTTGCTTTTTATCTGTAGCGCATAGTTACTTTTTAAAAAAATTCTCATGTTAGCAGTCGCATGGACCCAATTGGTGACTCTGTAAGCTCGATAAAACACACTTTTATAAAGTTTAAAAATTATACCACGACGGTGATTATCAAGGTGGATTTCTTAATTATGATTTATCATTGTGGTACAGTATCAACGTACCACACATGAAGACACAGAGTTACCATACGTATGAAACTCAATTTAATGGTCGAGCTTGCATCTCCGAAAATAGTGACTGTATCTCTACATTATTTAACTTGCTAGTAGGTGATGTTTTTGGTGTATGTAGCCATATATATCGCTCGACACACTTGCTCTGTCCCTCCACTTGGCGGTTTATTCTAAATGTTGGAAAACCCTAGGAATCATACAGTCTAGGAATGTCGGTTTTTACGGTTCGTCGTTGCCCAAGGGACAAGATGCCAACGTATCTCGCATCTTTACATCAATCCTTTCTGCCAGAGGAAAGCAAAATCTCGTAAAATTCGAGGAAGTGGTTCTCAAAATATATTACTGTAATACGGGAAAAACATGACGGTTTTGTTCTTTGAATATTCTTGTTAATTCCTTCAATTTAATGACAATGTAGTAGAATGAAAGTACGTATTTATTAAAGATGTGCTATTCTCCTGCGTTTGTTGTCGTGAGTTGTATAGTGTAAATGAAGTTTGGAGAGATTTACCAAAAAATAAAGTGATTAAGTGGTTGAAAAAGTCCAGGTTTTTATTTCAATCAGCATTCGTTAGTAATACGTTTAACGAGAGAATTTCTGAGAGTCTCTACCTGAAAGTTATTGAATTCACTTGGGCTCTTCTACACAGTCAGAAATGTCATTAAATGTCATGTAGATTAATGTACGTATTATACACAAAACTTCTTAATGTACAAGGTTACATTAACAATAGCTTCATATATTTGTGCATTAAATTCAATTCACAAGTTAATATCAGTGTAGATTTAATGTAGATGTCCTTCAGTTTCCTCTGCCTCTAATCATTCATTTCGTAGGTTCATAACCACCAGTCCACCAAGATTCATTCATTCATTCATTCATTCATTCATTCATTCATTCATTCCAGATATGACCAAAAAGCTTTGACTCTTGCTACATGATATACATGTGTACATTAAATTTAGTGTGCGTCATGATAATCACTGTCGTGTAATTTACATGAAAGTGATGCGGAAATTTCTGACAGTGTGGTCTTGAAGGGCGGCGAGTTGTGAGAGCGCTGATGAACGGCGCGAGTCGCTATTCGGGTGGGTCCGCGCCGCGCCGCGCTACCGCAGTCTCCCTGGCGGGGGCGAGACGAGGCGGGGCGGGGGCGAGGCGGGGGTGCGCCGCCTGCCGCCTGCGGTCTGGGCGCGCGGGCGACGCGTCCGTTTTGAGGCTTCGGGTTCGTGTTACGCGCCACGAGCGTCGGCCCCCGCCCCCGCCCCCTATCCTCCCCCCTCCCCCCTCCCCCTCCTCCAGTCCCTGTGGTCTCATGGTGCCCGCCGCGTAGGTCGCGTGCTCAGTGTGCTGCGCGGGGGCGAAGCCGGTGACGAGACGATTATTCGTGGCTGTCATGTTTCTAGGCCACTCGCCCGACGGTGGAAATTACTCTTCGCCAGATAATCTTGTATGAAATTAGGGGATGGTTCCTTAAACGAGGGAGAACTTTTCTGGCTGGAATAAAATATGGTTTTTGACACTCCGGATGAAAGTGTGTAAGGGTATTGATTAGGCAAATTGGAGATCACGCTCACTGTTTCACGCATTGCTCATGGTTTGACGAAACGCCTTGCTGTAGTTTTTTTTTTTTTATTAATTTGCCTTTCAAACTCATTATTATCGCTTGACTCTCATTACAAACATGAGAAATTTCAATGATTAAAAAATTACAAATGACAATAGTTAGCCCAGTAATCATTTTTATTCGACATTAACACGCAAGATGCAAAAACGTTCAGTGAAGACCGGTAGCGTAAAATTCGTGCAGGTGAGTTGCTGCTCCCGGCATGCGCCGTTCTCCGAAACAACTCTAAACAATAGTCGCGCCCCACCTTTCAATCAACCGAAAATTCTTGGTAGCCCGCCTACCTCGGGAGGACGACATCTCGTAGTAACATCATCCCGCGACAGGGTGTGCTGCACCTGGGAGGAGACCCTGGCCGCGGGTCGACGCCCGTCGCGGGCGTTCGCGGGGCGTCGCTCACTTGTCACGCGCGCGGGCGTGGGCCGCGCTGACGTCACGGCGCCGCCCGCGGACCTCCGCGACGCGTCGGTCACCCTCTGGCGGCGCCCACCGCGTGTACTCGCGGAAAGCATATTTCCCTTGGCAGGGCGCTCGGTTCGGCGGACTGCCCGCCCCGCCCCGCTGCCGACGCTTTGGCCTCCGCAACCCCTCCCCCCCGTCACGTTACTTTTGCTTCTCATCGCGGACTCCTAACGTTTTATTTCGCGAGGGCTTATATTCTAAATATCTAAGATTAGAAATGAATTTAAGTTTGTTGAATTAAAAAGTGTATTGGGGGGAGAGGGTTTTGTTTAGAAGTTGATCACATTAGTAATCATTGAGAGACTAAGAACTTAAGTTCAGAAGTAATTATAAGAACTATCAGATACAATCTTTTGTTGAGCGATCGTAAAGATGGAACTGGCCGCGATATCCAATGTCGGTTTCTTTATTCCTGAAGACATTCTACAATCTCCTCTTTTCCCTACGTCCATGTCGCGCTGTTCGTAGAGCGTGTACGGACCTCACAATTTCAAATGATAAGTTTTCGTTAGCTCCAACTCTCCAGAAATGAAAGTATTATTTTCGCTTTCGCGCGGAGATTACAGCGCTCTGCCGACAAGATCGTCTTTTCCTCTCCGCTGCGTTGGCAAACGCTGCGTTCTCCCGCTTTCTACGCGAGGAGATAAGGTTGCCGCGCCGCCAGACATTCCCTGTGCCATCCCGGATTTTAATAAATAGGTACACCTTGCATGGGGCAACGAAATGATTGTGCTCCTTGCCAAGTGGGCAAGGGATGACCAGATGTATTGTAATGCATCTCCTGCTCCCAGATCTTGGAATAAGTCTCTTGTAACTCTGACGTGTGCGGTCCATGTTCTCAAGTCGTCTCGTTCTTACTGTGAGAAAAATACGCGTTGGCAGCCGCCTATTCCTGATTGCTGCATTCAGGCAGTGAAAAATGTGCCTCACGGTGGTTAGGTTTCCTGTAGCAAGATGCACGTTTATTGCATAAAGACACAAACGATTAATTTCATCAGATCTTAGTTCGAACTAATCTCTCTTTCCACAAAAACCCGTTCCTTCCAACTACGAAAAAGACGATGTGCGGGCAGGCAGTGGTGGGTCAGGGCATCAACTTACGTCACTGCAGCGCCTCTGACCGGGAGGTCTTAGGCTCGAGTCCCAAAGATTTGAACACCAGCTCGTCAGCTAGGTCGCACTCAGTCGCCGTTTTGAGGAGAATAGAGTTCAACTGCTCTAATCCCTAGTTCTCCGGGTTTTCGCCGATCACCACCAGGCGAACACCGGAGCAGTACGGTCCGTGCAAAATCTGTCCTTCTCCTCCTTGTCATATCTTCTCCCTTTAAACACACGTACACTAATATGCACTGCGCTACCACACACGCGGAGAGACCTGGCGGGGGCTTCGAGCTCGTCCTGGCTGGGGCGGTGCCCCGCTGGTGGGAGATACTAGGCTGGGGAAAACCCCGCTAGCCGACGGTGGATCGCCGTCGAGGAAAGGCCACCGCCACCTCCCAAATGCAACATCCACTACTTACGAGACTAATGACCTTTGTAGTTGGCGTGCCGGGAATCACTAACAATGAGTCATTTGACGTGCGTTATAGAGGTTACTTTCCTCGGCGTGTGTGTTGGGGCGGGGCATGGGGTGGGGGCGGGCAAAGTCTCCCCGAGCGCGGCCCCCGCTGAGGCACCGGCGCCGCGCGGCGGGCTGGCTCGCCGGCTTGGCACCTCGGGGCCGCTTCGCCGTTGGCAGCGGGCCGGGCCGCCGCCGGGCCGCGCCGCCGAACCCCTTGGCCGCTTACCCCGAGCGCGCGCCCGGCTGCCCGCGCGCACGCGCCGCCGCGGGGATTGCTTGCCCCCGCCCCCGCCTCCTCCCCCGCCTCCTCCCCCGCCTCCGCCCCCGCCTCCTCCCCCGCCTCCTCCGTCCCCGCCTCCGTTCCCGCCCCCCCTCCGTTTCCGCCCCCGCCTCCGTTCCCGCCCCCGCCCCCACCCCCGCCCTCGCCCTCGCCTCCGTCCCCGCCCCAGCCATCGCCCCCGCCCCCCACGGCAGCCCTGGGAGCACGTGTCGTCACGAACCGCCGGTCGCCCGGGAAGCAGTGTTTTCGGCGGGTGATGACGGTTTAAGGTGCGCTTGTGAAGAGAACTGGGGTTACTTCGGATTCGTTCAGATCTTGAAGAGTATCCAGCCGTTTTTTTTTTCTTTTCTTTTTGATCTTGCATAATCCAGCTTGTTTATCACGATTGTGCTGAGCTTTCCAATTTTTCAGGCGGGTATCATTAACGGTTGTTCCAAAAACCTAAATGCATAACACTCCTGCAGATTGAACGTAGTTTTATGATGTTTTTGTTCATTTTTTTAACTTTGTATGATTAGAAAGAACTTAGTGCAACCGAAATTTAGATTCCGAGTAGTTATGTTTTTCTGAAAGTTAAAAACTGACGTTGTTGAGCAGTGTTGAAAATGGACGTATTTTTTTAACGCCAAGCATGTGTAAATGTATTAACAAAATTGTGTGCGCTTGGTGAAATTGGATGATATTAAAGTCGCTGTACACTCTTGAATTCTCTTAGCACAGCAGAGAACGATCCGTTACTCAAACTCTGCACTGTTTTCACTCTGCCGCGAGGAGGGTGGCACGCGACCTGCAGAGCTCCCCGGCAACGCAAACACAAGCAAATACTTCCCTCTCGCCCGACGCGGCGTCCTCGTCGCACAAGGCCGCTACGCGCCGCCGCCCCCGCGGTCGCGGGTTCTCTCGACGCAGCGACGGCGACGGCGGTGGCGGTGGCGGTGGCGGTGGCGATATCTCGACCAGCGATCGATCGCCCTCCGCGCCCCTCCGCGCTCCTCCCCGCCCCTCCCCTCCCCGCACGCCCCGCGCGCGCCTTACGTATGGAGATCAGATGCAAAGCGCCTTCCGTATTGACCGTTCCTGGCCCGTTCGAATCACGCCATGGAGCTCTCGCCCCCGCCTGGGCGCACCCCCGCCCCGCCCCGCCCCCGCCCCGCCCGGCTCCACCCGCCCCGCTCCGCATGTCCCCGCCCCGCCCCGCTCCGCCCGGCTCCTCCCGCCCCGCTCCGCATGTCCCCGCCTCGACCCGCTCCGCATGTCCCCGTCCCGCTCCGCTCAGACCCGCCCCGCTTCTCCCCGCACCCCCCCGGCCCCTCTCTGCCCGTCATGTCTCGTCCCGTCCCAGTCTTTGGCGAATCGATTTTTTACGACACGATTTGCCCCTCCTCCAACCCCCGAGGTTACCGCTCGCGAGGAGTGAAGGCCTCCGGTGAACCAGACTTCTTCCCCCCGCGGAGGGTCGATGGTCATGAATTTATTTTCTTGGGGAATATGTTTCCTGTTAGACCCGAAAGATCGGGAGTGCTGGGTAACCAATATCTACATATTTCTCTTCGTTCTTTAATAGAAAATGTAGAAGCTCGGTTGGTTACAAAAATAGTGTAGTTTCATGGTTCTAAATTTTAAATTATTAAATATCGAATTTCTTGTGAGTTTAAAGTTAATAGTCTCCTTCGAATCAAATTAGCCTTCCGAACACCTAGTATATACCTAGTAAGATTAGAAAGGAAATAGTTTACTTGATTTTTCTCTCTCGCACATTAAGTTATCTCAGAATCAATTTGTTATGACGGTGGAATGCGATAACAGAAGAATCATAATGTGATGAAATGTTTTGTTTTGATCGTGCGTTGAACTATTTTTCGTCATGAGTAATAGTTTTATTGATACTTACACCTTTCTGACGCATTGAAGCATCGAGAGGGGCCCTTTTCATTCGCCCATATGGGCCAAAGACGATTCATTTTCCTCTGCGTTGGCAGGGAGCATACCCCCTCCAATTCTATTTTGCGCGAGACGTCTCAACTTCAGGCGCATTTTTTGTGTTCCCTCGTGATTCGCGCATATGTTTCGCCTTGATGGGAACCCGCCTCGAACCCATTGCCGATTTTATGATCCGATGCATAGTCGTTGCGCGCGTAAAATCTTCAATCCAGGCGTGTGTAAATCGATCGAGCGTGCATAAACAACGTCGAGAAAAAGCGTTGTCTAGGAACAGGGTGCTTACAATCGAACCGAATTGAGAAATGGGTGTTATCGACCGTAGTAGGAACGTATCAAATCGTCGTGAATGGAGGCGTGCGAAGTAAATCTTAGTGACAGGTTCAGATTGCGAAATGCGTGAGAATTCAAGACAGTCGTACTTGGCGCTTTTTTTTAAATTCAAATGATGGATTGTTTCTATGCTAATCTCATTTTCAAGATACCGAACATGATCCTTCCCCTCGGTATTTGTAAGAGTAGCAAGTTCTGAAAAAGAGAAAACGTTTTGCTTCAGAGCACAGTTGATTCAAATTATCTCGTAGCGTTTGTTTTTCGGAGAGTTACACGATATATTCTTAGGGTTAGGTCTTACTAAATCTTCTGAGAGTGAAGAAAAAGATATTAGTTATTCTGGTAATGTCTGAATGATCAAACTCTTTCCGTTCTACTAGTACTGATCTCTAACATTTTGACCGCATCCTGGTTACTTCACCCCTTCATTCGCAGTCGTAAGCTCCAGGGGAATGTTAATGCGCGATAACGAAGCCCCCGCGAGATCGAAATTGGGCAACCTGCAGCGGCCGCTTCCAGCGCTGGCGCCTTTTCTTCATTTCCCGGCGGCGGCGGCGGCGGCGGGCGGCGCTCTCTCCCCGCGCGCCGCGAGAGGGCGGGCGGGGGCGGAGGGAGAGGAGAGGAGGAGGTGCGAATCAGAGCGGAGAGTCCGGCCCGCCGCCGCCGCCGCCTGCACAATGGACGAAGACGGGCGCGTCGGCGCCGCGGGCGGGTTACGGCCCGGCCGAGCGCATGCTAACCGCTGTTCTAGGAGGGAAAGGCTCGTGAATACATTAGCGCTTATCAGCGGCGGTTTATCGCGTCGGCGGGGGCAGGCTTTCGCGCGCCGCCGCCGCCAGCGCCACCGCACCCCCGCGCCACGGCGCGCAGTAACTCTGGGCGAGCCTTGAACTTGTGCGTAGGCTTTGTTTCAACTGACGTTTTCTCTAGGTGGTTTCTTTTGATTAAAATTGGGCGTCTATTCCAATTCGTTTGTGGTGCACGTGTGACAGAGATATCTTTCAATAATGCAAGTGAGACGAGTTTAGTCACTTTTTTTAGTATTGTGGGAAATTTATTAGCTAATCAAAATGATGAGGGTTATGTTGCTTTTTATTGAGGTCATTCTCACGATATAACAAGAATTTGATATATATTGTATGAGTGTCAAAATGGAGAGAAAAAAGTGTATTCAGACTTCGTGTGAAACGTTCACGTACTGGATTTGGAATAATAGCTTCAGCGTTCAATAATTTTGTAGGGCGTGGAATATGGAACAATCAGGGATCAGGGTCTTTCACCCCTCGTCTTTTATACAGGCTAAAATCTTAGATTCTGTGCCGCGCACGGCATCGATACATGCATTTGAATTCCGTAGCCTTTCACCTTCTAGTGTTCTGGAGCGACATGAAGACAGGTTGTCGACCGTAACTCCCCGAATGCCATTCAGCGAATTAACCTCTTCGTTCACGAAAATACACATCGAATAGCTTTGATAGAGATGGTTTTGAACGGTCACCTTACAATCAGTCGGAATCTCTGTTGGTGTGACGAGCCCGCGCGGCTGGCGGAGAGGCAGGTGGCGGAGAGGCAGTGGCGGAGAGGCAGTGGCGGAGAGGCAGTGGCGGAGAGGCAGTGGCGGAGAGGCAGTGGCGGAGAGGCAGTGGCGGAGAGGCAGTGGCGGAGAGGCAGTGGCGGAGAGGCAGTGGCGGAGAGGCAGTGGCGGAGAGGCAGTGGCGGAGAGGCAGTGGCGGAGAGGCAGTGGCGGAGAGGCAGTGGCGGAGAGGCAGTGGCGGAGAGGCAGTGGCGGAGAGGCAGTGGCGGAGAGGCAGTGGCGGAGAGGCAGTGGCGGAGAGGCAGTGGCGGAGAGCAGTGGGCGGAGAGGCAGTGGCGGAGAGGCAGTGGCGGAGAGGCAGTGGCGAAGAGGCAGTGGCGAAGAGGCAGTGGCGAAGAGGCAGTGGCGAAGAGGCAGTGGCGAAGAGGCAGTGGCTGCTGGCGCGAAGGGGCGCGCGGCGCGGAGAGGCGCTCTCTGCGCGTGGGCGTGGCGCCGCTCCGCAGCGCGTTGGCGCGCGGGAGGTCCGCGCTCGGCGCGTTGAAAGTGCGCCGGCGGAAGCGCGAACGGCCGCTGAGGAAAGACGCGGGCGCGACGACGCGAGGCGTTTCGCTGCCTTCAAAGACTCAGCGGCTGTTCTCTCATTTTCTTCCAGCCTTCGAACGCGCTCAACTACTCGCGATCTGCGAAATGCTATACCAGAGAGATGTTTCGTGGTGCGTTTGTATACGTGAACGTTCTCCTATTTGTAATGTAATTGTTTGAAATTTTTAAAAAATGCCAGTCATATGTCAATTTATATTCACACGAATTAATATTCTTTAATGAGAGTTTCCCTTACGCTTATCTTCTTCACTTCATCTTTTATTTTTCGTTGAAGGGCTGCAGCTTACCTTAATTTCACACCCCCTTCTATTCTTATAGACTTTTCGGTTTCCTGTTCTCGAAATCTCACTCTCTCCACTCCTGTTTGAAACCACAACATGTCACAACAGTCGAGTTCAATTCCGTCCTCCCCTCCACCTCCCCCCGTTGTCTTCTGCTCTTCCCCTTCCTAGCCTCGTAACGCGCCCGCGGAGGAGTGTGCCAATCAGATAAGGCGGCCGACAGCGGCGAACAATACAGCAATAAACTTCATCAAGTGGGTAATTTTAAAGACATCTCGAGGTATTGCGGCGACACCGCCGAGCGACGCATACTAAACGCGGGGGGCTTGAACGCGCGTGGTCGGGGCGCGGGATGCGGGGGCGGGACGCGCGGGCGGTGCGCGGGGTCGGTGCGCGGGGGGCGGGGCGCGGGGGCGGGGCGCGGGGGCGGGGCGGGGGCGGGGCGCGGGGGCGGGGCGACGCAGCACGGCACATCGCCTGAGAGGGGGATGAGACCGGCGCGTGCGGTCGCGTGAGCGGCGTGTGTGCTCAGGGCGGAAGGTGGCGGCGGAGATGGTCTCGGCCTCCGGGCGGCGTTATCTGCGGGTGCCGTCCCGGGCGTGATGGTCGTGGCTTTACGAGAAGCTGTAAAGGGCTCCCCTGATTACCCTGGGGCGTGTAGTGCGTCCCCGCGAAGATTGATGACGGACGTAATTCGCGGTGTCAGATTGCCCCGTGCTTCTCGAATTTTAAGAGATCTGCGGTTTTCATGTGCGCACCTTCAGTTAATCATAAATTTGGGTGTGCCACGTATTGATTTACATTCTGCTTAGGTGCTTTACAAGATCTCTTTTGACGATTGGAAGTAAAATACTAACATTGCTGGTCCGAGCAATGGCGGGCTCAATATTCGTCAGTTTCAAATTTAGTGAAGTTTGTTTAGCCAGCAGTGTTTACTAGTAATTGTGCCATTAAGATGGTTCACAAGATAGCCATAGTGTAGAGGAAGACAATTTCCTTTCAGTTGTGAAATGAAGACTACATAGAATAAAATTTCTATATATTTTTAGGCTTACTCTGTTCCTCCGGATTAGTGATGTTCACTTCCTGGTATCCTTTGAATGAAGTAGAAAAATCGTTATTTCTAAAATATACGGAACGAACATGAAAACCTGCTTGCGAAGATCAAGTAAATGGCAACAAACTCCTGCGTATTTTGACCGTAAGTAGGTGAAGGTCTGCTCCGTAATATCCGTTCACTAACGAGAACAATACCCGCGTTCTCGGCGGTAATGTGACGAAGCATAAACACGTACAGCGCGTGCAGGTGGCGCGGTCACGCGTGTTATTCTCGGCACAAAGCGAAGCAGGTGCATATATCCAAAGCAGGCTGGGACAGTGAGCCGTGTTGCATACGGGTTGTCCCAACGCCCAGTGCGAAAAGATAAAAATAGAAAATGTGTACTAGACGTTGAAAGAGCCTTAATTTTCAATGACAGCAAATAATAGTAATTTACAATAGGAGTGCTGTTGCTGCGTGCATAGTGTGGCGATGTGCCAAGTATATATCTGCAAGATACTCTACACACATTTCAAGCCATTTAGACACAACGAAATGTGGGAACAGGGGTCGGTGACCAGAAAGATCTACGGATACACTTCAAACGATCACTAAATAGTTCATTCTGTGGTATCAACCGATAGAGTTGCCTATTATATGAAATGTCTTATGATATACCAATATTTCTCGGGCACGTACATATTTATACACTGTCTAAAGTAATGAACTCGTTGGGTAGTCATTTTTCCTGTTCACGTAAAAGAGAGAGAGAGCGTCCTCTTCTATTCTTCGACGCCAGACGTCGGAGGGCCATCGGGAGGGGGAGGGGGGGACGAGTCGGGCGTCGCGGCGCGGTAGCCTAGTGCTAGACGCGACCTTGCCGGAGGCGCGCCCCAAATAGCCGGCGGAGACGGCGGCGAGACGCAGCAGGAAGCGGCGGTGCGTGGCGCGGCCTAAAGATACGTCACCGCCGCCGCCGCGACCGAAGTACGAGGCGTCAACGCTAGCATGTGCGAGGTGGTGTAGGCGGAGGCGGAGCGAAGGGCGGCGCCCGTAGGGGGCGGGGCGGGCGGGCCGCCCAGCGGAGCGGCGGGGAAGCAAGGTCAGGCAAGGCCACGTGGGTGGGGTGGAGTGGGGTGGGTGAGGGGCGGGGAGTGGCGCGGTTGGCGAGTCGAGAAGTGGGTCGTCGCTTCGCGATCACGCGTGGCAGCGGGCGTCCCCGTCGTTACCACCTCACCTCACCTCACCTCTCCTCTCCTCTCCTCTCCTCTCCTCTCCTCCGTTCTGCACCTTCTGCGACCACTGGACTTCCCCTGCTGTTGCACAGAGATTATAAGAAGAGACCGCTTCGCAAGCCCACTGCCGGCACTGTAACTGCAAGTTCAGACCATGCACTCGTATCAATTCAGGATTGATCAGGTATCAACCACGAAGTATATTACAATATACATTTTAATAAGAAAGAATGTTGATACCTCCTCAATCCTGAATATATCATGCAATACTACTCTCTCCGCTGCCCGGACGGAATTTGTCTATGCACTCACTTTGTCAGTGTGTTGGGGCTTCATCGCCATCTCTTACAATGCCATCGCCCGGCATGACGTTCATTTGTTTCCCGGCCTGTCTCGGTTATCCCTCATTAGAGCAATTCCCCTGTAGTCGACGATTTCTCACAGCAACAGCGTTTCGCATTGAACTGTAACAAAGCTTCCGCGGGTAAATGTTCTCCTATCGGCTCTTGATGTGGGAGGCAAGAGATAACTAAATGATAATTCCTGGTCAATGCATTCCTTTGACCTACCTTAGCAATTCCACGAGTACTGCACTACGAACAAATAGGTCTTTGAGTGATCATTCGTAAGTTATTGCGCTATCGGAAATAATGTACATTATGAGTTCACAAAATCCTATCATCGAACTTTCATAGTACGAAGTGGGGGACCACATATTGTATTAATGAAATAGTATTAAATATGTCAATTATTTCTCTCTAATTGTGGGTGTCATAATTCACAATGCGGATAATGTAGCTTTCGCTTCTATCTTAAAAATATTGTTTAAATAGATTCTGTAGACAGGTCAATGAACCCACTACTCATCTTTCACATATGACGGCTGAACGAATGAAGGAGAGATGATTTCCCTCTCTACATCCTGCCTCGTCCTCCTCCGCCCTTAAAAGCAGCGTACCTGTCGACGCACAGCTCCGACGACAGCGAACAGACTCCACCCGGCGCGGCTTCTTCCTCGGGGCCTCGTTACAAGAGCGCACCTTTCACCAGCCAACGGGGATTATGATGCGGAAATTTATAAACCCGAAAGTGCCTGCGCGGTAAATCGGGTTAATGGGATAATTTCCCGAAAATAAACCTCCCGTCGCCGCGTGGAGTCGGCGGAGGCGTTGGGAGGCGACGCGAGCGGCGCCGCAAAAAACTTCCTGTCGCCGCGCGCCCCGCCCCCGCCCCCGCTTCCTCCCCGCCCGGCCTGGCTTCGCCCTTCGCCCTCGGCCCTGGCGGCACCGCCTCCTGCTGTCGCGGCCACGCCTTTTCCACTGCACCGCGCCCTCTTCGACCACTTCACACCGGTCCATCCTGTCCTGTTAGCTCTGTCCCTACTTTGCCCCCCCCCTCCTCCCACACCCCCATTCCTTCCACATGGTTCCGCGTCCTAATCGGATAGCATGCAGTCTCCATCCTACCGCCATCTACCTCACTACTATCCAAATTCACTCTTCTCACACTCAAAGTGCTTCGTATTCCGCCACATACGCCGTCCAACCTCATCATTTTTTCTCTCCGCACTGATCGTTCTTTTCTCGCTGCTCCGCACGTCCTCGATCTACTCCCATGCGGTTTTCGAGCCCAAGAACCCCCTCCCGCCACACCACCGTGCACCACTTCACCTGCCAGTACGAGTATCTTTCCCCCGATGCCTGTGCAGCGACAGCGGCTGGCGGCCGCGCAGGACGGCCAGGACAGGACGCGCCGGAGGGCGTCGACGCTCAGAGGCGCGGGGGCGCATCGCGTATTCTTACCGGCGCCTCATCTGTCAAGCAATCGTTTACAGAGGCGCGCGCGAGGAACAGAGATGGAGGCTGGCGGTGCCGCCGCCGCCGCCACCGCCTATTTTTAAAATCAGACGCGGACTCGCTGTATATTTAGCGGCGGGAAAACCACCATTAGAAACCGGGTATGCCCTTATTTCCATTCATGCGAAGCGCCTTGAAATGTGAGGTCTCTGTTCCACCACGTCGCGCCAGAAAATCTCCTTTTCTGGAGTCTTAAAAATGAACCAACAGGGTGGTGAATGAAAGAAGTAATGGATTCAGAAGTAGAAGTGTACATTCAGCACAATAAAATTAGAGGGTATTCCTTTTATAATGAAAAGTATAAGACTGATTAGTAGACGTGTGGAAAATTATATCCTCTTTTATACACTCGTAGTGGCTTGTTTTGAACATCCTTCGTTCATCGCGACCATTTAATTATCAATAAACTCAATAATTTCAATCTATTTTGTGTTGTTTTACGCTTTTATTCATTGTAACTCACGTAAAAAAACTACAAAAAGAATGTAAATAACATCACTGTATTTTCCTTTCTACTGGTGGGCCAACGCTGAGACACGTTAACTCATTTTTGAACCACATCACGTCCATTCCCGGGGACGACCATGTAAATGCAGCGTTCGGCAGCAATATTCCGACGGTGGAAGCGGCTCTGCCCCACTTCGCCGCGGGATGGAAAACGCGCGCTTTCCCCCGGGCGAGAAGTGTTGGGTTTTCTCGCGGGCGGCGTAACGGTCGCGCTTCCTGCGTTGCCTCGGCTGCGTGCGCGTGCGACACGAGTAGCAGACGCGCGTGACCGACGCCTCGGACAATGCCCAGTGCCCGCGCCGCGGCATGCGTAAGCGCCGCTCCCGCTCCTTCGGGGCGGCGGAGCCGACTCGCTCTTCTCGCGTCGTGGCGAGAAACGACGCATTGAACGGTGTTCGCATTATATGTTAATTTAGGGGGATTGATGCTCACATGTCCGTACATGCTTACACGTGTTGTGCGGTTCAGGAATGATGGTAAAGAAAATTAATAATTCATGGCAGATAAAATACGGCGACAAACACTACAACAGAAAAATAAATACTCCCTTTAATGTTCATTATTCTAGATTTTTATCTTCATGTGTGGGTCATATTTTTTTGGAATCTTTTGAAATTATGAATGAATAATAATTAAAAAATTATCGTCCGTGACAGTTTCGACATTTCCTTCAGAAGTAGAAATCCGACGTTCCCCAGAGTGTCTCCGAAGCTCCAAAAGGCCGCAGCGTTGCCGCTGCGCGCCCCGGCGCTCGGAGCCCCCCAGCAAGGTGAGACGAGGGGTGCGACTTCCAGGAGAGTTATTTGAGGAGAATCTCGCGGGCAGGCGTCTCGAAATATCTGAAACTTGACGTCACTGCCGCTTCCGCCGCGGCGGCGCCGCCGCCGCCGGATCAAAGAGTCAACGGGCACGCCGGGGATCGAATTTCCACCGCGCTCATTGGATCGGAGGCGCTGGAGACGGCGCCTGCTGATTCGCGCCCCGCGCGCCGCCATTTTGGATTTGCCGCGAATGTCTCCGGTGGAGATCGTTCACTAGTTGGTGCACTCTCTCTGCCACTCGGAAGTAGGCAGAGACAATCATTTATCCCTTCTGTACATGGTCCCTAAAATTTTAACGTTTGATTTGTACTCCTTTTAACTCTACTTTTTTATTTAAAGTGTACGCCCACTTACGTCAGTCTGACAGCTTATGCAGTATTTTCACCAAAACTGTTAACTTTAAACATCACTATTTGCGCTCCTTTTTACGAAAATTGATTTTAGAATTGTGGTCATCGTTTTTATATTAAAATACTATATTTTTTGTTCGCCTCTCGAAGTATTCTAGAACGAACATTAAATATTTTCTCCGCACGGTCTACCCCAGCGTCTTTCTCACTCGCATGCTGTGTGGTTTAAGCGGCGCGCCCACCCCACGTGACCAGCGCGCCCCGCCGCCCACTCGCCGTGCACGCAGCGGCCGCTGCCAAGAGTACAGCTGAGTTCGCGCAAAAATTCGCGAGGAGACAAAGCACTCGGTGGGGCCCCTTTCGTCCCGACGGCGCCTTTCGCCTCGCGCCATTTGGCCCGCGTAGTTCGGCGCCGCCCCCGCCCCCGCCCCCGTGCGAATCAGCTGTCCGCGCGCCGGGGCCTTGGCGCCGCCGACGCCGCGGCGCGCCAGCGCACCCGCGCACGACGCCCAGCTGACCGCCCCCCGCCCCGCCCACATACCGCCCCCTCGCCCCGCCTCCGCTCCCTCCCTCGCCCTCGCCCTCGCCCTCGCTTCTGCCCCCGCCCGGCACGCTCCGTCACCTGGCCTGGCCGTTAGACTTCCCCTGGAGCGATCCCCTGGGCGGGCGAGGGATGGGGCGGTATTTTATTAGGTTCTGGTACCACAACGTGGGGTCTCTGTAGCGCTGTCATTTTACGCACACGGGGCATTTCATTGCAAGGGTGCGACAAGTGGACTAATATCTTTACTTTACACCTACGTACATGCTAAGATTCTCATTGAAATTATCTCTGGGATGACTGAAATGTTACGACAAATGGCGGTTTTTTGCTCAAGGAAATATTTTAGAGAAAGTTTTAATTTCACGTAAGAATATCAGTGTGGCTTGGCCAAATTCCCCAATTTTTTTTAAAAATTCATGTTGTGTTCATACTTGGGTTGCTTTCAAGATGAAGATTAATAAACCACCCTCTTTCTCAACGCCACATTGGCCACCTATAACACCTCGCATAGCGTGCAGTTGGGGGAGAACCCCCGTGGAGCCGCGAGAAGTGCCGGCGTGTCGGAGCGCGGAACGCGGCCGGGCGCGTCGCCCCCAGCGTAGCCCCCTGGACGTGGTCGTGGTCGTCGGCGGCGGCTGCGTCGACGCGAGTGGGCCCGTCCCGTCCCGCGCCCGTATTTGCCGGTGGCCCGCGGCCCGCGACGTCCCTGAGCGGACCGGTCGCTCGCCCGCTCGCTCGCGCGGGGCTCGGCGGCTGCGGCGGGCGATAGCGACGGGGAGGCGCGGAGAGCGGGCGCGCGCCGCCGACCACCCCGCGAGCGGGCCTCTGCGCCGCCGCCGCCGCCGACGGCGACGCCGCCTAAATTCGGCGCCCGCGTCGCAACGCCCGGTTAAAACGGGCGCCGCCGAGCCGCACCGCGCCGCAGGGATGGCCCGCCGTTTTGGGGGTGGTTTCGGTTGGCCCAGGGCTGCGGAGGGGCTGCCTGATTCCCGGCTGTTCGCCTGGTTTGGAGAAAAGTTTCTGATAAAGTTCAGGATCACTGTAAGCTGTTTAAATTTTTTTTAACAATTGAATATAGTCAATTTTTTGTATCTTCTTGACCTTTTCAAATGAAAAGAATAGTTTTCAGAATATTGTTTAGCTTTAATCATAGTTCTGGTAGATGGTGAAACTTATTTTATTGGTTTCTGTGTGGAATTTCTTTCGTCAAATGAAGTTTACAATAATTATGTCATTGTAATCTTTAAGATTATATTTTTGGTTTGGATTGGTTGCATTCTCCATCAAGACATTTGAAACGTGTTTTGCAATTGATGGAAATGTGCAATATTCTCGCGAAATATCTTGGAAAACAACAGCATCATACATTCATTGTCTCGTTATTGTAAATGATAATCCAACTTTATATCTCCTTCCGAAATCATTGGAGAATGTGCAATAAAGATGTTGTAAATTGTCAAAATGGTTCTCCATTAGGAACTGCAGTAAACAGTTCATATAGACAAGTGAGCTTCAATCGTTACGTTTCCATCTGCAGCGTTTATGGCTGGCGTCGAGAGTTTATGGCGTCGTCCGCGCATGTGCTCTCCTTCCACAAGAGGCGGTTTACGGAAAAGAAGTTCGGCCGAGTGGGCATGGCCGCGGGGCCCGAAAGGGCACGGGGCGCTCCGCGGGGTGTGCGAGCTGCGCAGAGAGCATTGCCCGTTCTCAGACGGAGTGGGCTTTGCTCTCCGTCGGGACGCTGCGGCCGCCGCCGCCGCCGCCGCCGCCGCCGCCACCGTCTGTACAAAACGCAAATGCAAAGCAGCGCGTCTTTGTAAAGCGACGCGTGCTTTTAAAGTTTAAAGCTCCCTCGAAGGTCGCGCGGGCGAAGCCGAAAACAGTCCGCGCGGGGCGACGCGAGGGCGGCGGGCGGCAGCCCAAAACCTTCGCTCGCGCCCGTTCGTTCCACGACGAGTAGCCGTGCTGCGCGGATGCGCGATCGCGATTGTTTTGTATATCGAATGTTTAGAGCTTTCTGGGACATTCAACACATTAGATTAGATTATCAGGAAAGTCTTAATACATCGTTATGTTTGGATTGACTCCATGAAAAGCAGTTTTTCTAAATTTATTATTATTTATAAAATTTATAATCATATAGATTATCGTTTCAAATGAGTGAAGGAAGGGTCATATTTTACTGCTAAGACATTATTCCATTACTTTTTCTGAGTAAAAATGAATTAAAAATTCTAATTTCGAGAATAGTTGAACCCTGCTAGTGCCTCCGAAAACTTGTTGAAAACCAATGAATTTCTTGGACCTTAGACAGTTTTGGCTTTATTCATCCTTCAATATGTTTTCTCAAATATCGTGTGATTCGAGGCAATTTCTGGCGGTTTTCAAGACTCGCTGCTTCGCTCATGGCCTACGTAAAGCCGCCTCGTGCCAAGTAGCCCCGTCTCCAGCAGTCGCTATTTCCAAGACGCCCGCATCCCACGTTGGCGCCGGCGCCAGCCCCGGTCGGGACAGCCGCCGTCCCCAAAACCTTCCCGTAGGCCCTGGGCGACGTCGGCGCTCTTGCCAGCGACTCAAGCGCCCGGCGCCGGCGCCGGCGGCGGAGGCAGGGGCGGCGCGGACGGGTGCGCCCCGTGTGGGGCATTCCACCACGTGGAGGGCGCGCGCGGGCGACGACTGGCCAGAAATACCCGGCGCTGCGCTGCGCTCGGCTCGCGCGTCGCGGACGCCGGGGCAGGGCAGGGCAACGCAGCGCCGCGACGCCGCCGCCGCCGCCGCCGGCCTTCGGGCGCCGCCTCCGCGCGCGAATGAATGGGCGCCGCCTCCGCCCGCGACGCGCAGCTGTTTCAATGGCCGCGGCGCCCGGTGGCTGCATGTGCGGCGCGCGCGGGCGGCCGTTGACCCCGAGGGCACCTTCGCCTCTCGGGGCGCGTGGAACCGTACAACGCAGGGCGGTATCGGGTTTATTGGATTAATGTTCCGTGGTTTGGTCGGAGGAGAGTCGCTTCTTTGTCGTACGAACCGTCCTGATCTTGTGTTTTGCTGGGGGAAGCATTTGTTTGTTCTTGTACGCGGAGCGGGCTCAGAGTTTTGTAAAGACAAAGTATCACTGTACTATTGAACATTTTTGTTTTCAGACCTTGCCTGTCACACTAGTTTCGCTGTACCATTGCAACAGTTGGTTTTCCCAATAATACTAATCATGCACGTTAATAAGCATAATTTTCTCGATATTCAGAATACATATGGAAAAGACTTCTCGCGAAGCGATGTCGAAAGGATTAGTGGCGTCGGGGTTTCACTCGTGCCATCAAAAACCTTCGCCAGCGCAGAAACTGTTAACGAGCCTGTGGTCGCCCGGCCCCCTCGATCGCTGAGCGCGCGCGCGCCGCCTTAATTTCCTTCTCGCCGCCTCCCGCGCGCCTCATTAACCGCGCGAAGTGCGCCTCCGAACGCCAGGGAGGGGCCGGCGGGCGGCACCCATCCGTCTGGCGCGGCGGCGGCGGCGGCGGCTGCGTCCGGCGCGCGTCGCCGGCGGCGCGGCGGCATTCCTGCGCCGCCCGCCGCCGCCACGTGCCGCCCCCCCCCCCCCGGCCTTCACGCCCGCCCGCGCTCGCCCGCCCCCCCGTCGGCGTCGCTAGACACGCGTGCGTCGCGAGGGATCGGACTGATTGATGTTAACGGGTGTGCTTTTCGTACTTCCTCAAAGTAAGCCATGTGACTAGTTTTGGTAGAGATTTGAAAAATTGGTTTTAATCTATTTTGTGTCCAGTTAAATTGTCCTTCATTACGAAACAATACATTTAATATTTCTTTCGAAATTCGCCACTGTCTAAAGGTTTTGATAAAATTAAAACTTTCTCGTTTATCTAAAATTTTCGTTAGTAATTTTCCTTTTCCAAATTACGTCTCAGCCTCTTGAACAATCTTCTGCAATTTTTATCGTAATTAACGGGTAATAAAATAACTGATATTGCATCACAAATGCTATTAAACTTTATTTAACAATTTTTTCTCAAATGTCGGTACAGATTACTTCCTTTCAAGTAGAGTACTTTGCGCAGTTCAATAAAGCCCTAATAGAAATAGGGTAACTTTTTGCTTACGAGGTATGTGTGCTAAAAATTTTGTGGCGCGTGTGGTGTTAAGTGAGCATTTTAAGACTGTCCGCTGCCTGCAAGATATATCCAGTCACCGCTCAGATTTGACGCGTGACGCATTGGTGAGGACGAACAGGTTTGAGCCGCGCTGCCTCACGCCGCGTCCGCGTGTGATAACCCGCGGTCGCCTGTCCGGCCGCGGGGCGGCGCGCCGGGTCGCCCCGTGCCGCGCGCGGGCTCCGCAGCCGCGACCTACGCCGCGGGCCGCGCCACCGAAACTGGTTGCGTCGAAACCAGATCACGGCCCAGCTGGTCGCTGAGCTCAGGCGGCGGCGGGCCCGCCTCGGAGTGGCACGGCCTTGGGGGCGGCGCCCGGGCCAGTTCCGGCAGCGGCGTTCCCCAGGGGCCCGGGTTCGGACCCGGCCGCACCTGAGCGGTGGGCCAACACCCGAACAGAGGCGACGTCGCCGCCGCGCCAAGGTTGCTCGCCCACTCGCGCCGCCGCCGCCGCCGCCGCCGCCGACCTCTCGTCCTCCGCGCGCCAGCTTGCGCCGGGGGCGACGCTGGGGATCGCGCGAGACGAGGAAAGTGGCTTTGCGATCGTCTCGCGCTCGCATGAGTTTGCTGCGAGCCGAAATGGCAAGACGTACGACTCGACTGGGGATTAATGTTGCTTAAATCATTTGTACTTTGTTTAATGACGCTTGTAAGAATTCTAGGAATCTTTTTAATCGCAAAAATTGGAAGAATTTCCTTATCGAAAATTGTGGATAACTGACTGGCTTGTTGCTGGTTGCCTGAACAAAACCGCTCGAAAAGGTTTTCCAAATATAGCACGTACACTACTCAAGAACATCATACTCTCGTGTAATACTAAAATAAATTAAATACTTTAACAAAATTTATTCACGACACGCAAAAATGTATTTGATACAGGTTTGCATCTTATTTTTACATTCCAATAATATAAAAAGGATGCTGTTTCATAACGCAACACGTGAAAATCACATTTAATAGAGAGCAGCCTCTTCCTTGAAGCCTTTCACCCACTGGATGTGAAAAGTCATTCGCGACGCGCTGTAAGAGAATAGGTGCAATAAGACAATAGAACATTTTCATTTATAGTCAAAATCAATAGTTTCGTTAATTTTTGATATTTCTAGTTTCTGGGTGTCTAACGAAACCATAGCCACTTCTCACATGACGTCGGTCGTATAGCTTTCTCTCCATTTTTGCATACATTGCGAATTCATAATATAAATGGTGTGATGATAAAATGCTCTATATTCTTGTGAGTTTGCATAGTCACTGAACCTTAAGGTCTTCGGAAATATGCCTAGTCGCATGTAACTACGTCTGTGACCATAAGGCAAAGTAGAGATGTACAAATGTTTTGATATATATTTCCCTTTTATACGTTTTCTTCATTGGGAATTACTCCCAGCGATATTTCTTTAGATGGCTGATTCTTTACGACGTTACATGCAATTCTTATTTGAAATCCAACCCTACAGTATTGAATACATCGTGCACCTCCTTCTCTTTCGAGAATTAGTGCAATACCTTCAATATCAACTTTTTGGAGTGTGACTCTATGCTGTATTTATTCTCGTGCGGAATAATAAGTGGTTTAAACCGCCTCCAGCGATTGTCAGATGTGTCGGAATTTCTATGAGAACATTCACTGATCTTTAAAATGCTAAGCGACCAAGATGTGAATGGAAGTGTTCCTCCCGTTTGGGAAGACGGTGGCGTTTCCACGGAGGCAGCTGAAAGTAGGCGTAAGTCACCTTGCATTACGTCACCTCTCGGGGCTTTTTCGTTTAGCAAAACAAAGCAGGCGCGTTCGCGGGGGCCGGGTGATCCATGGCGGGCGGGTGCCGCCTGCAGGCGGCACGTACCGACGCCAAAAGAACTACTGGTCTCCGGCAAACAAACACGAAAATTAAAAGGCGAACGAACGAACGAAAACGGGTGAGTAAATATGAGAAGGCAGTTAAAAAATAAACGTAAGGTGAGCCAGTTTGGGGTTCAATTTCGTATTGTAAAATTAAAATACTATATTCGCTCATTAATGTAAACACGTAGAAACGATTTGACATATTGTGCGGTAGCCTTCCTACCACTTCCTACCACTTCTTTCCACAACAGTTCATATTTCACTGTCTGGAAACTGTCATCAGGCGAGATGAAAGAACAGAGGGAAATGTTAAATCTTCGTAAATTTGATGTACTGATTTGGCTCGCGCTTACATTGGTTTTAATGCATCCCAATTATCACTACCAGCCTGTAAATCTCCCCACCAGACGGGGGTTGTCAGGTACAACGCGTGGCCCGCGGGCGGGGGCGCGCGTCGCCCAAATCAAAGCGCCCCCTGTCGGCGCCTGCGCCGCAGACGCGCCCGCCGCCACCGACGTCTTCGCCGCCGCCGCCGCCGCCGCCGCCCGATTTAGAACGGCGGCTTCGCGGCGGCGGCGGCGGCGGCGGTGCGGCGGCAGCGCGCCGGCCTCGTGCGCGGGGGCACCTTCGACGCGGGGGTCACGACCTCTGGCGTTTGTCTGGTGGTTCGGGCGCCCGGTCATCGCGGCCTGCCGGATGTGTTTGCCCGGCCCGTGGGCGTCTGGTGCGTGTGGAGGCCGAGGTTTATCGAAGGCAGCGAGGAGGGGAGCGGTTCGGCGGGGAGAGCGAAAAGGTTCCGTTGATATCCGTGTCAGCAGGTTCGGTTCTGTGCAGGGTTATTCGTGTCGGTTTATCATGCATAACTGCTGTGATGATGCAGTAGTATTAGAGGGTGCTAATTTCGAGGTGTAATTTGAGCGTTCTCGCCTGTCGTTAGAAATTAACGTGCCCCATTATAGAATTGATATTATTTTTCATAATTCATTGAGAATAAACATTCTGAAATCGATTAATAATCCTTTTGTTGCTTCGAGAATGTGCAGTAGTTTTGTAATGCAACATTCTCTCCACTGTACGCTTTCTGGGATTGTAAAGTAGTTACTGTGGGTCTTGGTTATTAGCGGAGATGTGTAATCATATACAGCAAGAGATCTTTGGATTGAGAAATTTAATCAATCATTGCGGTGATTGATTTCTCATATTTTCATATGTTAACGTCCAAATACCTACAACTGTATAACATATTTGTGTAGTAGATACTTGTTTTCAGTTCTAGAACGACTTGTCGTTCCGTTTCGATGATTGTTTCTAATTTGGGACCGGTGGCTGTTCGGGTGCCCGCTGAGCATGTGCCGGGCGCAAGTGGGTTCGCGGGGGCCGCCGAGGGAGCTCAGCGCTGACGCAGGTGTCACGCGTGGCGCGCGAGGGAAGCCGAGACGCTGCGGTAAACACTGCAAGGGCGGAGTGCCACAAGGATCTACCCGAGGGCTGCTGGTTATTTCCTACTTCTGTGCTGATATTATACTGTTCTTTTTTTCGCCATTAATTTCATTATGTAAAACGACTTTAATTTCCTTAAATTCCTGTGTGCACCTACTTGAATCTTCTGTAAAGAATGGATTTACAGAAAACGTCTACTCTAAGTATTTGTATGGTGGACAAAACGAAGTTGTTTTTCATGAATAAATTTGAGTTGGTTAGAGCAACATCGGTGTGCAAACAAAAATACTAATAAGAACAATATAAATTATAAACTTAATCAAGAGTTCTAATAAATATTGATTTTGGAATGTGTGCTAGTTTCAACTGCAAGTAAAAAAATTAGTACACTAAATCGATCGTTAGATATTAATACTGCAATTACTCTACACATTCTTTATGAAAGTGTCTGCAAATGAAGGCATTAACAAAACATCATTTTGATGTATATGTCGGTGTTACAAATCGCCAAAATGAAATCGAATAGACCAATACAATGTGCGTAATGAATTCCCCTATTCCGAATGTGCACGCGGCGACGCGGCTGCAGAGGGCTTCGTGGCTGCGGCGTGCGCGCTGGCGGCGCTCGGTCGACGCGTCGGCCGTGCGTGGTCGCGCGCTGCCCCGGGCTGCGGGCGCCGGATGCTGTAATTGTGAACGGGCCGCGCGGAGGCGGACGCGGGAGCAACGCGGCGGCGGGGGCGGGGGCGGGGCGGGAATGCAGCGGCCTCCCGCACTCGTAACCTGCTCTCCCGCTCTTTCTCTCTCTCTCTCTCTCTGTCTCTTCCTCCCTCCCCCATTCCCCGTTGCCGTCGCCACCAACGCCATCGTCGCTTTGAATGGGAGGACGCGCCTGTCTGCCCGCGCCAGTGAAAGTTCCGAACCGGCTCTTTCGAGCGGTAGCCACAGCCCTTCTCCCTCCCTCTCTCTCTCTCCTGTTAGGTAACAGCTGCGCGACGTTTCTTCTGGCTTTGGACGCTGTTGACGGACGTAACAACAGCAGGCGGCAGAGTTGTCGTACAGTCTTTAAAATCTTGTACTATATTGGTTTCGTTCTTTCATATTATATTCACTTACGAGCTTTACCTTACTGTTTTGTACGTAAGCAAAAACTCTACATATATTACACTACAAATAACTTACACACGCAATAGTACAATCCAGACTTCTGCATCCGATAATTTGAACCACGCTGCTTCAAACAGCTCGTCATCGCACGACTAGTTTCCACCAAACACCTTGCGCAAATACTCGTGCTACTCTTCGGCTGGGATAATAAATCCCTTAATTGCCGGAAGTGGTGACGTCACAGCGGCCATTCGCCGGGCAGACCACCAGAGCTGTGGCACTCGGCGCCGTTGATTTAAAGGGGCGCTGGCGCTGTTGCAGCTGTGTTGGTGCAATTGCTACCTCCACCGTCACCGCCTGCGGCGAGCACCAACGTCGTAACGGGAGGCTGGTGTGCCTTTTAAATCCGGCCCCTGGACCGGCTTACCGCCGCCGCCGCCTCCGCTCCCTCTCCTGGCCGCTTCGTTCCCGATGACGTAACCGGTCGACACGTGTGCCGCTCGCGCCGCCGCAAGGACACGTGGTCTTCGTCGGAGCTGCCGATCTTCGCGCGAAATATATCAGTCGCCGCCGCCGCCGCTGCCGCCGCCACTTCCGTGCTGGAATGCAGGAAACTCGGAAGCGATGTGGGGCCGCGCTATTCCCGGAGAAAAGCGCGCGGTGCTGGAATGGGTCTGTGGCGCGAGGGAGCATTTCGGGAACGCCATTCTAACCGTTCGCGCAAGCGGCGGCTGCATAATATTTGAGATCTCGCTCACGTACTCTGGAAAATGTATTTTCGATTAAAGCGCTGACGTTATTATTTTGAAGGCAAATAACTGATCTGTTATTTCGGAAAGGGTGGCTACATTTATGAAAATCTTACTATTTTGACAGTTCTTTATCACAGTCCGCACAAACAAAAAGTTTGATTGCTAATGTCGATGTCCAATAAACAGCATATGTACTATAAAATTACCTGTTATTTTAACGTACGCTTTCAGTTATTTTAAATATTTGGAACTCTGTTGAACATATTTTCACTCGTGGCGTAGTCCTATTGTATACCACTCGTACTTTGAAAATTCTCAGATAAATACTCTCGCTTTGCGAGTCGGGAATTTATCGACAATTTCCAAAGCACTCGTGGTATTACCTGTGATAAAAATTTCTAATCTCACGTCGCCAACACCATCCACCCCTGTGCCTGACAAAATTAAAACTCAACGAAAATTACAATTTCAATTCGCCCGTTCCCACAGACCAAGACCATTTCTTAGAGAGCGTCTCAGCACGTCCTCAGACACGCCACTCGCGCCGCCGCCGCCGCCGCCGCCGCCGCCGCCGCCGCCTCGCAGTCCGGAGATGCCCGAATACATTCGCGAGGCGTCTGATTTATCTGCGGATTCGGCTGCGGCGGCGCAGCGCGGCGGTGGGCGTGGCAGGTGGGAGGCGGGCGCGGGCGGCGCCGCAGTGGGCGCTGGAAGGTCGCCCCGCCGACGAGGCTGCGGCGGTCCCCGCGGACCGGTTCTTTCGGTGGGCCAGCTGGAACCCGAACCGTGTAATTCGGCGCAGAATGTTGTGCGAGGTACGCCCGCGGGTGCGCGCTGCTCCGAAGCCATGGGAACGCCCCGGGTGCGCCATGACGCAGAGGTGCTACATGGCCTGTTCAGCGGAATGTTGCGAAGTAAAAGCAGATGTATTGGATCGATCAGAATCTAATTTTTACTGCACTGTTCGGGATGTGTGTGTGTGTTTTTGTTCTAAATAAACCATAGACAGTTACCCGAGTTCCGAAGCTACATGTGATAACATCACAGAAAGTAATGTTTCCTCGACGGCTATAAATTATGGAATGTACTGATGAAATAATGGAGGAAATACATTATATGAAATCTAAAAATGAAATATAGCTGAAAAAGATAAATTAGTCAGTTATTTATTTTCGAAATCACGTACATCTTGCGTTTAATTGGATAAACGAAACTATGTTCACGTGGTGTCCGCCTATTTTCATTTAAAGATGATTATATTTTTCCATTGTATTACAAGTCTTGTACGTCGGTGGTGTCTAGGCAGTTGAGGCAGAGGAAAGCCACAATATGTTGACTGAAATGTTGGCCACCACTACAGAGTCGCCGCTTGTCCCGGGTAGCCTAGACTATACAAACACCGGCCGCGGAAGCCTACGCAATTGTACGTCGGTATTTCAATTGCAATTGCAATTGCATTGACCCAGTAGTCTCTCTCCCGTTTCACTAGCCGGCAGCTGCAACTGCACATGGGGGGCAGGCGCTGTAACCGGGGCAAAGAGCACATCACGTCGCGGTAACTGTTACACAAGTGGCATAATAGCAGCGCTGCACCTCCGTGCCAGTTGCGGCCACCGGCAAGTACGTGGACACAGGCGTCATGCTACGATTACCTCCTAGCTCCCTTCTCTCCATGCATCCATCTATCCTTCCGTCCTTCATTCCTCGTCTCATGATTCTGTCGGTGGCGCAACCACCACCGTCCGCCAACGCATCCGTTCGCGCGGCGCCAGACAGCAGCACAAAAAGCGCGAGGAGTGCGAGAGAGAGAGAAAAACACACACACACACACACACACAAAGGAGGACAAAAAGGAGCCGCGCGACGCAGTTAGGAACAAAATTAAACCTTTCTTGGCCTCAATATCGCGCCGAGAGGGGCACCACAGGAATAGGCGCGCAGTTTTGGCTAAAAATACGCGCGCGAGAGAGAAACTTTGAATGAAGCGACGCTCGACGGGGGTGGGGGTGGGGAGGAGCGCGCGTTCAGGCGCCCCTCCAATCTTGCCCCTCCCCCAGCCCTGCCACTCGCCCTCCTTGCGTTGCTTTGAGGTCGCTCATTCTCAGCGTAATTCTGCACGATGAGTCACATAATCAGGAGCGCTGTCGCACGATCTGTGTATTAAAATGTTATCATACGGTTTCAAAATGTTTGAAGTATTTATTTGTTTTCATACGTCACACACACACACACACACACACACACACACACACATATATATATATATATATATATATATATATATATATATATGTGGTGTGTGTGTGTGTAATATTCCTATATATCTAAATCAAAAACGTTTCCATTCAAAACGTACGTCTTTCAGGGTTCTCCATCTCGTAGCCTACTAGAACATCTGGATAATAAGTTGCTGAACGAAAAGAGTAAAGAGTCTTCTAAATGTTCGGGAGGATAAAGTAAATCATGCAGAGGGATCCCCGTACTAATCACACAGAATACTGAGCAGCAGACCCACTAAATCGCGGGCAACCTTGAGCGCGAACTCTGTACTCGCGTTACGCCTGCCGGGAGGAGGGGGGGGGGGGGGCAAGAAGTGAGGTGGTTGCGCGGAGCCGCCCGGGGCCGCGGATTTGCATTCGGCCGGCACTGCGGCGGCGGCGATGATGCTATCTCGCGAGCTAATTCCCCTCGGGCCGCTCGGCCGCCGCCGCCGCCGCGTTTTGGGCGACTCGCCCCGGCCCGGGCCCCTCCGCCTGCATTGTTCCTCCTCCTCCTCCTCCTCCTCCCACGCGGCGGCGCCCGAAATCCGGTGGGTGAAGCGCAACGTTTGGAAGGGCGCAGAAATGCGCCTCCTGAGGTTGCCACAAACCAAACGAGAAATAAAGTTCGGAAGTCAGACTTGAATTGAATGTATTGGCTAGACAACGAAATAAACGAATATATAATAATATATGAATATACCGAATAATGTATGAATTTGACTTGAAGGTTGTGTACAACTCTTTACTCGTGTATAGTATTATACATGTATTCAGGAACTTCAAAGCTAGAATATAAATAATTAAATTATTCATTTGTTTACATACGTTACTATATATATATATATATATATATATATATATATATATATATATATATATATATATATATATATATATATAATGTGCCTAACCGGCAACTGCAAAAAAGTCTTAGGATTTGTCCCTGTGCACCACTAGTCTACGTCCGCCGCCTGAAGCGGGTTCTTGTCTCTGCCGTGAAATCCATCTGACATTGTGAAGATGGGAGAGCGGTGGAGCCGGACGAGGGTGCTGCAGATTCGGCGCCTTCTCCATTGTTTCGCCGGCGGACGTAGGTTTAGGGCCGCCATATTTGGCCCGCGCGCGCCGTATCCGCAGCCCAGCCCGCTCGCCGATAATAAGCCCGCTCGCCGCCCCGTAGCAGTCTCTCCATTGCGGATATTGGCTCTGATTTACGAGCGCTAACGTAAATGGAATCTGCGCTTGGTACTCAGCGGTGACATCCCCTCCCCCCATTGACTTGCATGGAATCGCTTGATTACGTTCCTGTAATACTGCAAGTGTGCTTGCTCCCACGGTTCCATTGCCGTCAGAGTAACGTCTAATTTGGCCAGTTTCTTCGTATGTTCTCCCAATAACGCTGTTTCTGAATTAAACAGCATTGTTGCCATTGTTCAGTGTTGCGAATTCATTGTGCCTAACACTTTTACCACAGTTGACACCGTCGCTTGTTTCTGGATATCAAAAGCTTCAATGTTTCGCCTTCCACAGTCTCTAGCAAGCTTTCGTTGCCATCTCGTCTGCCTTCGGCTCCGCCCTCGGCCTCCCCTGCGCCTTCATTGGGTTCCGCACCCGCCTCCGCCGCAGTCATTGCCGCGCCCCCACTCTCTCTCTCTCCTCCCCTTCTGTGAAGGGAGGTTGCAGGCCTAATGAGGAAGATAAATGGCGTTCATTTCCATAAATCTTCCTCCGCCAGAAACGAATGTCTTTCGCCGATATTGTTTGCCCGCACCGCGGGCCTTGTTGGAAACTTGAATTCACCGTAATTCATAAGCCTACAATCGGGCCGGCGCGGCGCGGCGCGGCGCGGCGCGGCGCGGCTGGGCGGGCGGGCGGGCGGGCGGTGGCGGCTCCCGTGAAGGAAGCGCGGGACACCGTTTTGGTCCGGGGCAATTTGGAGGAGGCGGAGATCGGGCGTGATTATGCGCGCTGCTCGTTTGGGGGCGCGGCGGTGGCGGCGGCGGCGGCGGCGGGGAGGGCAGGGCAGGGCAGGGCAGGGGCGGCGCTGGGCGGAGCGGGGCGGTCCCGCCCGTCCCATGCCACGCGCGGCAGCCCCTGGATTCTGCAGCTGTTGCGGCCGCCTCCGCCGCAGGTGCCCCGCATCAAGGCGTGGCCGGGGGCGAGGGATAATTGGGGCAAGGAGGGTAACCGACCAGCGCCTCTGCTGAGCGATGTTAATTGGTATGCAAATCAGAGGAAATTTTCAACGCTCGGCTGTAATGGAAACACGTGTTACGTTTCCGTTAGTGGATGTGCTACAGGAGAGTACAGGTAAAGATCCACAACTATTTTAATGAATTGTAGAATCCTAAGAAATACCAACTTCATCTTTTTGAAAAGATAATAACATAGTGTAGGTCCTTACTCGAAATGATCATTCTTCCTTCATTTCTTCGAAAGTATTTCTAGAAATGAATAAGGTAACTGATGCAGGTATGGCCAGTGCAGGTAATATGGCCAAGTAGTGGCTATGGTGTTAGCTGAAACCATTTTCGGTTGATTGTGCTAGCATGCAATCTGAGGGAGTGTAAGTAGTGCGGGTTGACACCCTTTCACACTTCATTCGCGTATTCACACTCTGGAGCTTTTATTGTCAAGAACGCACTGAAGGCGCTCTATTCTCACAACTTCTTATAAACTCTCGCTCTATTGTTTTAAAAAAGAATTTATTTCAAGGCGTATTTTTGCAGATTGCTGTGAGAGTGTAATTTATAATATGTATTAGTATAGCTAGTCCTAGTTTCATGGTCGTGCTGCAGGAAATAATCAATTTGGCAACAGCCATAAAACCTGCATGTGGACATATTACCTTGAAATTACAATGTTTTTGTAAAACAACAACAAAATATTCCTGAATCACTTCCGTTTTCACTTGAAGCAAAAGTGTTAAACTTTCATCATGATTCTATTAATTTGGCCAAATGTTGAAATATGTAAACAGCAAAATTTGAGGCGCTTAACGTGGCCACATTACCGTCACATATCTTATTTTTAAGAGGAGCGGAAGTTAAACGAAAAAGAAAATAATTACAACGCTCAAGACAAAAATGCTGCCTGGAGAATCGTGCAAATCCGCGAGAAAGTGCCTGGGCGGCGCGGCGCGGCGACGGCGTTGTCCAGTGCCCGTCGCGGGTCGCTGCGGTGGTGTGGGGCGTGGCGGAGGGAGGGAGGGGGTGGGAGGAGTGGTCCCGTTGTGGCCGTGGGAGCGCGCGCCGCCGCCGCCGCCGCCCACGAGCCACCGCCGACGCGGTTCGCGCCCGACGACGCCGCGCCACGAGGAAACTTCGCGCGCCGACAGAGAGGACGACCTGGGGAATCCGCGGACGCAGACCCTGGAGAGCATTGTGAAATCGTCTTTCTGCCGCTTCCAGACAAAACGGTGGTTTTATGTTGGGATATGGGCAATTAGTTGCCACAAAGTGTTTGTAGGGAACGTACTGTATATATAGTCCTTTTCTTTTACCATAATTTATTTTGAATTTGATTTTACTTTTACTCTAAGGCAATTCTTCTTTCGATGTTCTGTTGTTGTGGCAGTAACAATATTGCGTTCTGTTCTGCAACTGTGCATTTGAGTCTTCACCTAACCCATAATCTCATTGAAAAGAACAATAGAACCGGGATAAACTGCTGTGTTTGCATGTAAAAGCGCAACAGTTTGACTTGTATACCTCTGAACAATTTTTACGAATATGGAATCTTCAACGTAAGCATTAATTTACAAAGTACATGATGCACCAACAGTAAATATTAAGACATAGCTGAATCCAGTGGTGAATCTAATATACTCTGTCAGTTTCAAAAGCGCAAATGTCTAACGTAGAGTCTCTAGATACAGGGAGCAGGGCATTCCATTGTTCCGCCGATTCCGCCATTTCATATCCGGTTGTCAGGAAATTTGGAACTCTGTCGCAGTCTGTATGCTGAGAAACATGAAACTAGCCCAAAACTATATAAATATTATTGAAAATCTCCATAACGTAACAAATTATTATACTGCTGATTGCTCCCTGGCAGAGCTACCGTGCGAGAGGATAACAGGGAGTTTGTGCACCCTCGAACGTTAGAGCACCGTCGATCTTTTGCGCACGCGCAGTGCAAATTTCGCATCACTTGAGTGCATCTGCGCATGCGCAGAAGACGGATGGTGCTGTCGGCAATGGCGTGCACACACCGCCTATTAAATGGCATGGTTACGCTACTCTCTGCGTCTGAGGACTCTACCGCTTTCCTGTTGGCTGCGGCGGCAATGATCGGGCTCGCAGGCGACGTCCTCGTGTTGTCCGCTCGGCGTCGGCGGAAGCTCTGCCCTTTTAAAGCGCGACGCGGCGCGGCCCTCGCCGCCGCCGCCGCCGTGTCGTGCCGCCCATTGATGCCCGTCGGGGCGCGGCGTGGAGCCGCGAGGGGCGGGGTGCGCAGGTGAGCGGCGACGGCGGCGGCGCGGACACGTGTGGGTGGCGGCGTTGCCGCGCCGGCCGCGCGCTCCCACGTGGCGCCGTTTGCCGCCCGCACGTGTCCTCAGCGCTGCGCCGCGCCGCGCCGGTGCAGTCGATTGCTGCCCTGTGCTGGAGACTTCTGTTGGCAGTGGCTCGGATCGGGAAGTCCTAGGGTTCGGATCCTGACTGTTGCAGAGTTTCGACAAGCATAGCTAGGTCGAATGCAGCCGCTGTCTGCGGGATAATTCTAGCTTCCAGCTGCTTCGATGGGTAGTTTTCCCTGGTTTCTCAGATCATTACCAGACGATTATCAGAACAGTATCCTTACAAATGTGTCATGGATCTCGCGCCTCCTCTCTTTCCTTCCTCCCCTTCGTCATGTCCTCTCCCCTCACATGTTCTTACAAAATTACTTTTACCACGTACCCCACGTGTCAGGAGACGAGTCGGGGACCTAGAGATTGTCCTAGCAGCGGCGGTGCCTCGATAGGGTAGATACCTGAAGGAGGAGATATTGTAAGCCGATGTGTTGGTGAGCTTCGGATCTCACCATCCAGGGGTAGGAACACCGCCTCCCCTCGCGGTAAATTGCAATACACTAACGGGACTCACAACCATAGCTGTTGCCGTGTCCGCTAACAACAATCAGTGAACCGATGTGTTTGCAAACGCGTACGGCACTTGTGCTCGTTTGCTGCCTTTGTTAAAGCCAATGTCGAGGTCATGGCCATGGTGGCGATTCGCTTCACTTGTCATTTACAGCCGTGACCATTGAAGGAGCATTGACCCAGTGCGCACCTAACGTGAATCATCCTCCGTTCGTGGGCAACATCAACGCGATGGGCGTTGGTATTACGCTCGTGTTGGATGTCCCCGCGATGCTCGTTTCCACCTCTGCTTCGTTCGAGTCTCCCCGCCGCGCCCACCTCCCCAGCCGCCAATTATGTCTCGGCTCTCGGTTAAAGGGCTTACAGAGGGGCTTCCTTCGCCGCGCTGCCTTGTCGCGCCGCCCGTCGGGCTCTTTTGAAATGGACGCGGAGAAGGCGAAACTTCTCAGCGCAAACCTCCAATTGCGTTTAGACGCTTCTCTACGTCCCAGGACTACACACAACCTACGCAGTACACTACAAGACACTGTTATAGCAGTAGAATTTGCAGTTTGAATCGGTAATTCAGCTTAGTCATTAAAAATCCGTTGGACGATGTACGTAATTTCAAATACAGTGATCTATCACATTACTACAATCTTAGTTTGTACATTGTCTCGATATTGCCGTGTTCCTCATTCCGCACATGTGTGCTCGATGTGTAAAACAGGGGGAGGATCTACAGGGAAACCAGTGTGAGCGAGAACGGGAGAGACAATGCTTTCGTATTTGACAGCCACCATTCCATTGTGAGATTGTTTACATCACAGTGCTTTTTAAAGTTCGCATTGTGTCATTAGAAAGGTAATTACTGGTGTTGAACGGAATGTCCGTGTTATTACTCATGAGAACAACCTTCATGTACGTAAAGAAAGTGCATTCTTTTCTCCGACGTCGTATTGGAAGGTACAGAATTATGTATCATAGGGCTGAAAGCGGAAGGAAAGTTCGCTTTCTTATTTATTTTTAATTTATCTTTCATGCGTATACCACTTTTTGTAAACCCACAGTTACTATTTTCTCGGTCAGTCCTACAATGATGATCCCGTTTGTTAATACCTACTTATTCATGATTTTCGTAGTATTTTTGTAGACTGTTGTCGCGGCAAACTTTCCGGAGTTTCATTTCTTTATTCTAGACTCCGGAACGATATTTATTAAGAGAAATTTACTTTCAATTTTTCGGTCCTATATTGTTTTGAGCGTCAGAAACTTAGCTGTCCGTTAACTCCGCGTAATAGTCATGTCTGTCAACGTTCCAATCGCTAAACTGCTTCCTTCTTCAGGGCTTAATGTGGAAGTTCTCAGTATGGCATCAGAAACGTGGCAACGATGCCCAGGATGTGGTATCGCCGAACAGCCAAGATTCTATCAGCTTCTGCCGAATATTTGCGACCTTCGGCAAAAAGTTGATAAATTACTGTAATCATGGCCCCCGGCCGTTCTGTGTAGGTCTTTTTAAGTATTACATTTTGGCAATGAACACCAGTACTGTGTTATAGATTTCTTGTAGTTAAAGTGGTGATGTATAACTCATTTTGCGTTTAACTAAAGACTTCAGTCAGAAATAGCTAGACGTTTGACTGTTTCCGACCTTTTAATTTGCTACAAGCAGGTCACACGCTCTCATTCCAAGGTACGTCTTGTGATTTGTACGCTACGTGGTTTCATTTTCTAATAAATCCGCTGCATCTAGAAGTGTAAAGTTCGCACAACCACTCTAGCACAAACGGTTTAAACCAATTTGAGTATTCAGTACTAGTTTATTAACCAAAAAGTAAATGTATCTCTGTTGCTGTTTATTAAATGAATTAACTTTGTGCTGGCGTGAATGTCAAGATGGCTCAGCCGCATTTATTTAATAAACGGCAACAGTAATAAATTTTGTTTTTTGTTAATAAAGTAGTACTAAATACTCAAATTGGTTTGATAAGTTTGAAGTATGGTGGTTGTGCCAGCTTGACAATCACGGCCACATAACCACTTTTGTTTAATAAATAGCAACAGCAATAACAGCACTTTTTGGTTAATAAAGAAGTACTAAATATTCAAATTGGTTTGATGGATTGTGGTATGGTGGTGGTGCCAGCTTAAGTCACTCCAACACAACCACAATTATTTAATACAGTCAACAGCAATAAAGGTACTTTTTGGTTAATAGAGAAGTACTGAATACTCCCAGTTGTTTTGACGGGCTGTGGCACAGCGGTTGTGCCAGCGTGGCCCAGGGCAGAGACGGCGGTGCGGCGCAGAGCGCGCAGGGCCGCGCTTTGTGTGGCGCGGGCGAGCGGGCGAGCGGTTCCCAGCGACGGGGGCGGTGGTGGCTGCCTGGGAGCGCTCGCCCGCCCGCGTAACGGTGCCCCCCCCGCCCACGCCACAATAGCTGTAAAACGACTAATTAATAACCGCCGCCGCGTCACAATTATTTTAATTAGTCATGCGAACCCTCCCCCTCCCCCCCCTCCCTCGAGACTCCGGTTGGGGCTCTGCGTCGGATCTGCTGCATGTGGAGATATCGGCGATCAGATGGGGAGGTGAAAAGAGATGTTCGTTATGCCAACATTGCGAGCGATGACTTGTATTTGAGTTGGAAGTGCTGGTGTATTGTATCTGGAAAGTAATGTTGTGAGTAAGGGTTTTGTAGGAAAATAGCATCTTCCTCGAAGCACTCTTTCTGAAAAATTTCACTTGACCTTGTTAATTCAACACAGGTTTTATATTGTAATGTTGGTGCTAGTGTGGAATCTTCGGCTACCGTTCCGGTTAACACGTTGCTGTCTAATCTTAATGCATTTTTGGTACGTTCATGACTCTGAACTTAAGAGTTCCGAAAGGACCCAAGAATGAACAATAACATAAAAGTAAGAAGGATGACACGTGGATATATTCCTTAGTTGCAAAAAAACATTGTGATGAAGACTGCCTGATGTCTACACAAGGTAACCAGCCATTAAACTACATTACGAACAGAACAGGTCTCGTGTTTTCCTACTCAAATCTTTTTCTTACTCGCCAAGTGAGCACAATCCTTTTTATACTTATCACGGCACTTTATTTCCATTTCTGCTGCTTCCACTGAACGCGCCGTCTAAACGTCCATTTGACCTTTTTGTCATAATATTATATGATTTCTTCTTTGCAATACTTTCTGTTGACTGTTCTAGTTTCTTTGCTAGTCTATTCTATTAGGAAATTAGTTTATTTTATTAGTAAATTTTAATTTTTTAAACTTTTCTGCGGTTCATCTGACCTTTAGACCACTCTTTCTTCTTCTTACTATGTTCCTTTTACATTTATGAAAAGTATGATTAAACATGCTTCTATAGAGATTCATCTAAACAGGACCGCATTGACAGCTGCTATTTGGCTTTTCCTGACAACGAAACAGCAAATTATGCTCATGCGTTCAATTCGCCAATGTGTTAGTTTGCAAGTGGCTCATTAGTAAAGGACTTCGACACTACCTCTTCGAACGCCATAGCTCGACATGACGTTAATTTGTTTCGCCATCAAATTGGTCCCTTCTTAGAGTATAGTCTCTCTAGTATTCTCCCACAGAGGAAAGAAGCACTGCCTCTGGTTTCGTCATCGCCACCTCCTCCACCTCCTCGTCCACCTCTTCCACCTCCTCGTCCACCTCTTCCACCTCCTCGTCCACCTCTTCCACCTCCTCGTCCACCTCTTCCACCTCCTCGTCCACCTCTTCCACCTCCTCGTCCACCTCTTCCACCTCCTCGTCCACCTCTTCCACCTCCTCGTCCGCCTCGTCCACCTCCTCGTCCGCCTCGTCCACCTCCTCTTCCACCTCCTCTTCCACCTCCTCTTCCACCTCCTCGTCCACCTCCTCGTCCACCTCCTCGTCCACCTCCTCGTCCACCTCCTCGTCCACCTCCTCGTCCACCTCCTCGTCCACCTCCTCGTCCACCTCCTCGTCCACCTCTTTCACCTCCTCCTTATCGCGGGCCGGGCGAGGGCTGTAAAGCAGAGCGGCGCGTAGCCTGCGGGGCGGCGGCGGCGGCGGCGTCGCGGCGCCCGGCGTCCGGCGTGGCGGCGACGCAGCACGCGAGCGGACGCGCGCCGGCCCCGCACGCGCCGCTCCCGGACGGAAGTGCCTTTTTTCTTGTTTGCTTGTTGTATTCGCGGGCGAATTACGAGCCGGTTCTTGCGGGCGACGCGGCGGGCTTTAATGCGGCCCGCGTTGCCGCGGGTTTCGCAAAGGAGCCTGACCTGCGGCGCGCAACATTCGCTCTCTCCGTGCAGGTGTTACGAGCGATTGTTTTCTTGAGGCGAATACACGGCGTTAGGGTACATTGTGCCGGTGAAATCAGAGCATTTGGTTACCACAACTCTGGGATCGCACACTAAATTGAAATGATTTGTGTGCTACACGAACGCTTTCAGTACATGCAAAAGTATCTGTATTTTTGTTTTGCGAGTTCATTGTGTTGTTAATATATCAAAGACCCATTAGGAAAGCAAATTTATCGGCAGAATGGAATTCGATGCGAAGATGCAGGACCTGTGTGTAGCGCAGCCGACAGTTTCTGCGGACAAAGAGCTTCTAAAGAGGCGGCTGAGGCGGGAGGTCCAGGGGCGCCCGGAGGCGCGCTGCGTACTGCTCTCGTCCCTTTAAAGTCACCATCACGTGCCGCGGCCAGCGCTGCTCCTTTGTTCAGCGGGCGGCCGACTCAAGGCTGCCTCGGCGGCGGCGGCGGCGGCGGCGGCGGCGCCTGCCGTTTTATTACGAGGCGGTGCGGCGGTGGCGGTGGTGATGCTGCAACATTAGGCGACGTAGTAGTTGTAGTTTGATTCCGGCAAGGTCACGGCGGCGGAGGCGGAGTGCCTCGGGGCGATCTGTCGCGCGCAACCTGTCGGCGCGGGCCGTTTCCGCCGCGTGCGGGACGTCTGCCGGCGCCCCCCCCCCCCAGGGGGGGTGCTGTTGCCGACGTCGCTCGCCTCAGACGCCAGCGTCTGCTGGGCTCTTTCGAACGACTGCTGTCGCCGTTGCCACGTCCGCTGCCGTCGCCGCTCTGCTGCCTCCCCCTGATCGCCATCCCCTCTTCCACCTTTGCCACCCCCTCCATGATGTTGTGGTTGCGTGAGTGGAGGCGGCGGCGGGGGCGGGGGCAGGGTACAGGGCGGATGTTTCCAGCCCCCCCCCGGGCGGGGGGTCCCCGGCTCAGCATCTCCGTCCTCCATTGCGGCGCGCGCCCGCACATGTCCTAATACGCAACGCAAGTCTCGGCTTGCAAACCCCACGCGCGTCATAATCCACGTGTGCCCCGAGCGTGTGAACCCGCTTCTTTGGGCCATATGGCTCTGGAGGCTGCGCGTGTGGTAGAGCGTCCGTGTGAATGCCGAAGTGTTTGTTTATGCTCACACGGTTTGATGATTTTTTTTTCGGTTTTATTCGTGCGCATGGGAAGGCCCGCGGTTAATTGAGTTGTCTGCAAGATATGCAGCCGCATATTTTTTTGTGGCGTTGTTTTTATTGCGATGTTTGTCAACGCGTTAGGCATTAAAACGCTTTTTGTTTCGCACTAGGAGTTTGTTTGGATGTGATAAGGCTGTTTTTTTAAAAAGCTTTATTTATAATAGCGAGCTAACAACCTGCATTACTAGGAAGACGAGTGTTCTGTAAGAATAGTTTCCTGAAATGATCTTGACTGAGGTTATCGCATACCATTCTCCTGTTAAATTTAAAATATAATAATTCCTGCTATTTTAATCTATTTAATTCGTAATTGTTCAGGTGCGACGCCGAACTTTTTTGCCGTCATCGGAGGTTGAATAATGTTCTTGTCAAACCAGGAATTTTATATCGAACGGGTGAGTAAACGTTATATACACAGTGATTTTTTTTATTCAGTTTTTCAAAAGAAAAAAGCTTCCTAATACGTGCTTCAGTTCATTGAATATAAGTTCGTTTTGTCCTCTTGAAAAGCAATTGAGGAGATATTGGCGATCCAAATGAGTCATTGGAAGCGATCTCCCGATGAGCACCGAGGAGTGGCATCCGCGCGCTTAAAATCGATTGCCAGCGGCTGGTCAGTTCCGGGGGACGCGTCGCCTGGGTCAACCTCGCGACCGGTCTGTGCCGCCGCCGCCGCCGCCGTGGGACACCGGCGCGGCGCCGGCCCCGCGGGGCGGGGGCGGGGCGGGGGCGTGGGGGCGGGTCGGGTCGATGGTCGCGCCGGCGGAGGCCCGCTGACCCACTTCGCTCTGCCGCCGCCGCCGCCGCCGCGAGACGCGCCGCGCACTCGATCGACCTGCGCCCGCCGCGAATCGACCACGTGCGGCCCGGAGCGGCGGATCCGTTGCCTTCACCAAACGCTCGTTTAGGGAAGCCAGGCGCACGCTTTGCCATATTGTCACATTTAAATAGGGGGGGGACCTTGTAGCAGATCAGCTGTCACGCGGGTCCGATCGGGAGGTTCAATACCAAACGTTAGTCTAACGAAGCTCCTGATTGGCGCCCAACTGATGATCTGTCACAAGTTCTTACATTTAAATCAATAGTAATATAGTTGCTTGGGCTAGTTTTGATTTACTTCTAGTCCTATTATTAGGTACTTCTCAGCGTGTGATTGTCCGTTCTTAATAATATTTGGTCGTCAGGAAGGTGTGTCGTGTTCGTACAAATATTGGATACATTATTTTTGTTGCTTTCTTTGTGAAAACAGATATACCTTCACTATGGCGGATGTCAGGAACTTGGTTGTTTGCTCATAGAGAAAGGAAAATTTCATTCTGATTCATTGTCTGTCATTAACAGAAAATAAAAGATTCCGGTGCAAACACGAGTAATTGTTCTCAATGTGACTTTGTTACCTTGCACATAATCACGTCACCCAAGGAAAGGTTCAAAACGCAAAAAAGTTCGATGAGAGAGTTCGCGTGTTATTAGCTTCAAACGTCGCTCTTGTCACAATATCGGCTTTCGTGCGTTGACAATACGTCGTACGCCACTCGCTCTCCTAAACAGCTACGTGATATCCCCTTCCTCAAGTACCGTGCAAACCGCTCGATTCATCCCGCTGCCTCCCGGAAGGCAACAGGGCTGCCACGCGAGGCGGCGCTGCTCCCGCCTGGGAGCGGCCCCTGGCGGCGGAGCCGACCTGCCAAGAAGTTCGGGATATGACGCGCCGCGGGCCGCGTTCTTGAACGCGCGCCAGCGAGGGCTTCCCGGAGCGGCGGCGGCGGTGACCGCGTTTCCGGCCGTGGCCGCCGCCGCAGACTCCGCCTCCTTATGAATGAAAACGCCGCCGCCGCCGTAGACGCGCGCCGATCGCGAGACGCCGCTGCAGACGCCCGCGGTTCGCCGCGGCGGCCGCGGTCACGTGCGCCGGATTATTTCGGTCCGGATTACGCCGAGGCCTCGTCGTCTGGCGGGGCGGTCGCGGCCGCCGGCCGTATTTTTATATGCAGGTTCTCGGTTTGGTGTTCGGGGTGAGAGGGTCGCCGGAGCAGCTGTCGCCGGTGGCGCCGGGAAGTGGGGAATCGCGCGCTGGGAGAGGAGCCGCTCCCCTGCAGCATGCGATTGTTGGCGCCTGGCGCTTTGAAGAGCGTGCGCGTAGGTTGACGGAAGTCGGTTTCTTTAAGTTGTAAACAATAGATTTAAGAGGACATCTTGGACGACGTATTAGACATTTGAGGCCTCTGCTTTCGAGTTCGTAAAATTACTTAACAAACACCCACTTTTACATTTTCCATAAGTTAGTTTTTTATAACCTCGCGATGGTATTATAGTTGAAATCCAGCTTATTGCTACATACCTAAACTGTGTTGAGAACATGCCCCGTTTATATCAAACAGCGTGAGCAACAGAAAATGTTTGTTCTCTTGAACAATTTTCGCAAAGCGAACGAGCTAAATTCCGTAGCAAACTCTTCACCGCATCAGCAGATTGATAACAATACCAAATGAAGCGCCCAAATCGCCAGCCCAATGTTCCCGCGTGACCAGGGTCTTCCGCTTCCACAGTTCCCCAGCCGAGTCGTTCGTGTATTTCTGGTGCGATGGATCAATTAACTTCCTCCTAAAGTACAGTCATCGCCAGAATTTAGAGCCCTTTTACCGAGAGACAGATGGCGCCGCCGCCGTGTGTTGGTGGGGTCGATATAGACGTGTCGCCCGTAGTTAACCTCCACGAACGCGCTTTCTATAAGTACCCTGTAGAGTGTCCTCGCGTGTTTTCCACATGTCGGCTTTCACGTTCTCTTTCGTTCTAGGAAATATGTATGCCTACATGTACAAGGATGTTGATGAACTCCCAAATTTCATGTTTATAACTCTTCATGTACAGTTGCGTTCTCGGAAGGAAGTTTCAGAATTATTAGTCCAATACGTTGTTCCAAATATTCGTGTAATAGCTACGTGATAGATATGTGAAATTGTATGGCTGTTCAGATGAATATCATCTACCTTCAATCACCTCTAGAACCTGTCTCGCACAGAAGTTATTTGCGGGCCTGAATTGTTCTATTCGAGAGGAAGTTGCTCATCTCCGCCCACCCCCCAGAACGAATAAATGGCGCCGGCTGGCCGAAGCGAGCGCCGAGGCAGGAAGAGAGGGCGCGCGAGCAGAGACGCGGTCGCAGCGTGAGAGAGGCACTTGTGAAAGCGAGTGGCGCCGCGCCGGCCGGCGCGCGGGGCGTGGACGCGCGCGTGTTATCTGCCGCGCGCCGCGCCTGTTGGCTCAAGGGGGCGAGCCGAACGCGATGCGCCTTGCCCCGGGTCGCCGCGCGCGGCTAGGTGCACGGCTCGGTGCGACGAGGATGTTGCATCTGGCGGAGGATATCTTCTCAAACAGTTATAAATATAAGAGGTTCAGTTTCCCGTACTCTGCGCAAATGCTGAGATAGCTCCTTGTTTTCTTTCTGGACAGTAATGTAAATTAAAATAAAGATATCATATTGACTAATCATACACGATTGTAATTGTAGGTGACACAATACAATATTTATTATAAGTAATTATCATAAAAATAATATTATTATATCTTTCTTCGAGGCTGACAATTCAGTTCAAGCTCTCTCAACAGATCATTCCCTCTGACGTTAGTAGTAAAAATATTGATGTCACGTATTTAGCGTTTCCTAACAAACTTCAAATTATGTGTATCGCTGGCATTGCATCCAAGAAATATCCCTGTGAAATTTAAATTGCCATCGATGGCTTCTAAGGGAAATTGATACAGACGGTGCTCGGTGCGACGTAAAGGCGGTGCTTCTTCAGTCAGGTTCATACTTCATTTTCGTAGCGTGCACTTTGCTCGTTTAGAATGTAAAACGCATTCTACATTTAAATATCTCGTACATTTTTAACAATTTGTTTCTTCTTGTTAATTAATTTTTTTTAGGGGGGGTATTAACGGTAACAAGCTTTTGTAGTTCGATTCAAGTCGAATCGTTTCTTTCCTTAAGGAGGAAATGATAGCATTGGTCCATTCTCCCCCTTTATTCTCCCCCTCGGACAGCTACTCGCTGAACAAAAATATTTTTAAATTTTATCGCTATTTTTTCATGAATTGCAAGTTGATATTGAATAAAACGTTTGTAAATTGCTTATTTTCTTAATATTTAATAACGCAACATCATTTGATTTTGACATTGGAAATAACGAGGCGTAATTCTCCTCGAGTCGGTCAATTGCGTTTCCTTCGCCTCGTCCTCGATCGGTGGAAGTCGTCCTCGGGCGCGTGTTTACGAAGGGCGAAGGTGCGTTTCTTCGCGTGGCCTGGCGGGGGCGCCTCCGGCAGGAAACGCGGCGTCCTTCAAAGCGGACGGCGCGCGGCCGGCTGTCAGGGAAGACGAAAGAGCGCTTACTTCCGGCGGCACCTGCCGCGCGCCTGATCACAGGGCGGGCGCCCGCCCTTCCACCCTCCCTCCCCCCCTCCCCACCCCCACATGCCATCTGCTCCCCGCCCCGCCCCGCTCCTCGCTCCTCGCTGCCGCCGGGTGTGCGCCTGCGTGTGTGATGGGCGCTGCCGTCGGAACTGCTGACCGAAGTCTTGCAGGCAGAAGAAACGCAGAAGCGCGCTATTGAATTCAATAGCTCCCAACGGCTGCCATATTCACACAGGCAATGAGTTGACGTTTTGTGTGTTAAATTAAGGCCGTAGGTACGGTGAAAACAAAAAATAATTATTTGAACGTTATGAGAATTCGCCTTGTTAGCGCCATATTCGGTGCCTTTTCTTGGTGATGTTTGTCTCGTCATATCACAGCGCTGAGACCTTGCTTCTGTTTTTATTTTATTCAAGTCTGTCGCGAGTTTTCATTGTTTCCAAATATTTAGTTGCTCTTTCTTCTTTTTTCTCCTTGTATTAAGTTTACTTATTTCCAAATTTATCGAATTTTCCCCTATTACTTTCATTTAAGCATTTTTGATATTCTTCTTTCTATTTCCCTTAGTAGCCTTCGGTGAAAATTTTAGTATCGCTTCGACATTTTTTGGATGTAATCGCCTGCGGTACTGCGTCATTATCCACATAATTTGATGAAGTTCTTTAGGAAATTTAAAGTGACATCAAAATTTTTATTAACAATGTCATAGGGAGTGGATCCTTTGAGGGAACTTCAACTCAAATGTCGGTCCGAAGAAGGAGTAAGTTCTCGTGTACCGAATTGTCCTCTAGAAATAATCCAGAACCCAAATAACCTTTCTTCTGTTATCTTTCTTCACAAACTCATAGAAATCTCACAATTGGAATCTTCTTATATTTAAAACAATGTGTTCCCCCCAGAGACAAGCAGCTGACGAATTAATCTCATCACCGCATCTCATCACGCGCGTTTCTTACACGAAATGACCTTTCGACCTGACGAAGCGGCTGAATGTCATTGCAACGAGGACTTGAGTGATGGCTTTTGGCCGCTGTGAACGCGGAAAGGTGGTGTGGAATGTTGTCCAGGACGGAAAGGGTTATGTGGCATTATCCGGTCCGGAAACGGATGTCCTACAATCATGTTTCAGTAGTACATCGATTGGCCCACGCCAATCAGTTTCTTGTCTGGCTACCCGTGTCGCAGTTAATATAATTTCCTCGAAATTCACCATTCTATTATATATTCACCCGTTGATTAGCCCTAGAGTTGAATTGAAATAGCGTTTTCATTGTTTACATAGGCAATAGAATTTATAACCAAGGACATTCTTCTGTTACGAAATGCTAGCTATGTAAATGTAGCATTACTTTAATACGATTAATACGCGTCAGTAATCTGAGGAAACTCTTCCTCATGAGATCTTCATTTTCACTTGAGGCCGACTCTTGCGGTCAGGCAGCGCCCCCAGCATAAATGTGGTTGTAAGCGGTTGACAATATTCAATTGTCTCTCAGCCTCTCGGTCCATGACTCAGAGTTGAACCCACACGACCTCACCTGAGGGGAGGTGTTGGCCTTAGAGATGTGTGTTTTTGTTCCGGCCGGCGGGCGAGCGCCGCGTCGGTGAAGGTGAATCCTCGCGGCAGACGGAGAGAAGGAAGCGGCGATGGGGACGATTGGCGCCAGCGCGCGCGGAGTCGGACGGGGGAGGAGGGGATGTAATAATGCCGTAGGGGGAGGAGGGGAGGAGAGAGAGGGGAGGTTGTGGTGGCTGCGGTGGCAGGTCGGCGAAGGACATCGCGGGAACGGGTGGCGGTAATAAGTGGGCGATGATGGCAAGCGCTACGGAGGCGGTGACAGCCGACCTCGGCGGAGGGGGGCGGGGCGGACAGGGCGGGCGAGCACGGAGGGCCACGGCCCTTGTATGGCTTTACTTTTGTGAGAGTGGCGGCGGCGGCGGCGGCTGTGTGATGAGTCAGTGCGGGAGACGACGGGCGCCTCGGGTGAGAGTGGGTTCCGTAGACACCACAGCTGGCCCCGCCCGGCCCCGCCCCGCCCTGCCGACACGCCTCCCCCACCCCACCACACCGGGCGACATCTTCGCTTTATCTCAGCGTGACGTCATCCTTGGAAATGACGACAGGTGCGCACGAGTCTGGGACCAACAAACGTTCGTGTGACGTGCAGGTTTCAGAACTAGATGAAGCAAAACAGACGGAAATTCAGTTCGGTAAACATTGAAGGAATCTAATCTTACCTTGCAGATTCCTCACCGCTTGTGCGTTCATAATAAAAATACGAAATTCATTATGAGCATTATTTTACTTCACTAAGGATTCGCATTAATTGCATTCATTGTTAATTTTAAATTCAATACAATATTTCAATACAAGAAAAAAATAACGAATTTTGTTGTGATTGTTTATGATTTTTTTTCAGGTGTTCACAGCTTATTCTACAAAGTAGTGTATACGTAACCACGTTATTAACATACGTCTACCTGAGAATGTTGCGAGTATATTTGTAGCTGCCAGTATAAAACGTACGCGAGGCATTGTCTCAACGGAACTTAATATAGGCGACGCGCGTTAACTCAGCAACTCGTGACGGGAGGAGATCATTTAAGTGTGGGTGCGTCGGAGGGCGTGATTGTTTGGGCCGACGAATTTATTTTACGAGCGGCGGCGGCGGCGGCGGCGGCGGCGGCGGCGCCGTCGTCGACCCTCCGCGGCGCGGCGTCGGGGCAGGCGCCTCGCGGCGGCGACTGCGCGTTTAATATTCATTTTCGCCCCGCGCTGCGTCATAACGCGAGGTCGCTCCCCCACTGACCTACACGCGCGCGGGCGAGCGGGCCGCACCTTGCCACCTCCACCTCCACCCAACCTCCGCCCCCGCTGCCTTCTCACGAGATGACGACGCCAGAGTCGCTCTGCCTACGCCCCGGCCTCTCGCCTGCGCCCACTTCGCGGGCGGTTTTTAGTCATCAGACTCTCTACAATATTGCCATTAGAAGCTCTTACTTTCGGGGTTTTCGTGGTACCACTTTCGTCTTAATCGTCAGTCCATTTCCGCTAACTTCCTTTGTAGAAGTTGTACCAAGATTTTCTTTGTAGAAGTGTAACTTTCATTGGGAATATTTGTCCTGTTGGCGAAATGCATCCTCGTGTTGACAACTCGTTTTTTCTGTAGGCAACAGATGCGATGGGTACCGCATGTCAGTAGTTACCATAAACTCCAAAGGTGTCGTGTACTCTTCTACTGCTGGAAGAGCTGTTCCTGGCGGCGAGACGGGCGGGGGCGTGGCCGGGGCGGTGGGCGCGGGCGCGAGAGCTGGCGCCCCGCCGCCCCTGACCTCGGCCGGGTCACTCTCCCTCTCGCGGCGGCGGCGGCGGCGGCGGCGGCGGTGGTGGCGGGCGCGATCCCAGATAAATCACAGCGCACACAATGCGGGAAACTCGGCGACTCGAACAATGGGGTCCCGCGCCGTGTGTGGTGCGGCGCGGCGCGGTGGGCGTGGGGTGCCGCGGGCGGCGCGGTTCGGGGGTGGCGGCGCGCCCCGACGCCCCGCCCGCCCCCCCGCCCCGGCCCCATCCCCCGACAATGGGGACCAGACTAGAGATGACGCTTATTAAGCGGCGGCGCGAGCGGACCCGCCCCGCCCCGCCCCGCCCCGCCCCGCCCCGCCCCGCCCCGTTAGTCGTCGCTGCGCGGCGGCCATGTGTGGTCTTTGGTCAGACCCTCGTTCGGTGGCGCTTCAGCTCGCCCACGCCTTCTAACGCGCAGGAAGTGCGTAAATTGTGTCTAGTTATTTCAGTAAATTTCATATAACGAGTTCGTTAAAAAGTTTGTCTTGTATGAGGTTCGTAAACCTTTGGTTCAAAGAGAATTTTACACTTCGAAAATGTGTAATGGTGTCGTAAGCCAGCGTCGAAAATAAAATATATTGCTTAGTACTGGTACTAATTACGTAGTCAATCGCCAGAAAGGATTGGACAATAAAATCGTTTAAATGCGTAACAGCGAGTGGTGAGCCTCGCGGCCTGTGACGCGAACGAGTGCGTAGGAATTCCGACCCCGGGCTTGAGCATACCCCGCGCCGCAGTGCCAACTCGTAGTGGAGCGCGACATGTTCGTCGGACACGGCGCCCCAGGGTATGAGCGGACCCAAACAGGACTTCCTGGCATGCGATGCAGACAGTCCTTGGCACGCGAGCCCAAGGCTTCTCTCGTTACGAAGGGAAATGTGATGCGGTAAGATTGCTTACGCCGCGAAGATCCAAAAATTGAAACACGGCTGTTTTGTGGAGGACTTGAGGCTTAAGAGTATCAAAATTTCATTCAATTATTAGACAGTTTTGAACATCCCGATTCCTGGCAATGTTTCTACTTTCGATAACTACATCGAACAATTTTCGAAAGAACTAAATTACGGACCATTTTGAACTGGATTCATTCCTGATTTTAAAATGCACTATTTTGAACTTCAAGACTTAATGCAACTGATTTAAACTAATTATTTTCTTTTAGGACTGAAAATTTCATGGTATTTTAAGATGTAGGTCATTATTATTACAAGTATATAGTTGGCACGTCCATTGAATGCAAAACGTGAGATTCACGTCGCATGAATTTTTTTATTCAGAGCTATTCTACTAGATTTCCTGAGCAATTGTTTACGTGAGAGCCTCGTGCAGCAGTCTTCCTGTGCGGAGTGGCGCGCAGGCGCCGCGCGGAATCGAGCAGTGAGCGCTGCGCGGAGCGGAGCAAAGCGTGACGCGGCCGGGCCGTGCCGTGCGCTCCGTTTCCTATTTCGGTCGCGGCCTGCAGCACGCGCGCGCTGTGCAGCGGCGGGGCGGGGGCGGCGGCAACACATTCCTCACGGGAACCCGGAACAGGGGCTGGTGGGCGCGCGCCCTAGAGGGGAATAGCGCCCCCGCCCCCGCCCTTGCCGCGCCGTGGCCCTGCTGTCAGCTTCTTGCCTTGCCACCGCCGCTTCCGTCGCCCGCGCCGCCTCGGCCACCGCTAGGGCCATCGCTACTAGCGCTGTTACCATCCTCTTCCCGCGTCGCTACCATCGTCTTCCCGCGTCGCTACCATCGCCTTCCCGCGTCGCTACCATCGTCTTCCCGCGTCGCTACCGTCGCGATCCCCGAACGACGCACGCACTAACATACCTCCGTTTCCTTCTTCCTGGAAACCCCCGCTCCTCGCTGATTTACCGCGGGAAGGGCGAGTGGATGGGCGGGGCGTTACGGGCGGCGCGCGCGCGCGCGCGCGCGCGCGCAGTATCTCCCCGCGTGATGCATGGCGTCATCGGAGCCCGCGCGGGGCGGCGCGCGCCTGAGAAATTGCCAGCTCCCCGCCAGAATGGGTTCCGATTTCCGCGAGATCGGTTCGGGGAGTCGGTGCGAGCTTTTTCAATCCAGCTGCCTGCGCTCGAAAGAAGTCGGGAAAGGGAGGGCAGTGTTTTTCGAGTGGAGAAGAATGTCGCGGAAGTGAATTTCGAGAAGTTTTAAGAGACTTCGCGAAAGAGCGGAAAGAGAATCTGTTAAATTACTTGGGTTGGACGTTTAATGGCAGTAGCCAATACTTGTGTGGCCTGAGACTAGAGTGTGAGTCTTCGAGATCACAAGGAGGATTCAGAGGAAATACAAACGAAAACGTACCTCCCCTTGAAATTAAAAATCCTTACACTTCACTATTCATCCTATGTGGAACGTGAGACAATACTAAGGAGGTAGTTATCATATTAAATTGTCCAGAGTAGCAATAATTATTTCTACCTACAGCAAATTACTGTCAACAGAAATAAATCACCTGTTTTCTGACTAACGTTCTCACAAGTTCTTTCAAAACACTGCCTGGAATTGTATTATGCATGAAATATTATTTATTACACAATGGGCAGAAAGATCCATTGCGCTAGCACAACAATTCATATTTTTCCACCGTTTCTTTCCACCACCGCTTTCGCAACAACTGCAGTTCAAGTAGGGAACCGTGTACGTGCATACGTCGGCAGTGCGCATATTCTATACTCCATGTTTCCCATGCAGTCCGCTCCCGGAGGGGTCTGTTAGGTAAGCGTGGATGTCGCCGTGAGAATCGAACCGGGGGCTGCCGCTCCAAGGCGGCGGGGGCGATGCAGCGGAGCGCGACGGCTCGCGCTGCGCCGCTGCAGGCCCGTGGTTCGCTTCCCGGCCGGAACCCAGCTCGGCGCTTTTTTTTTTATTTTTATTTTTTTATTTTTTTTTTTTTTTTATGCGGCAGCGCCCGCTGCGCTTCCTGCTCGAGCCTCAAGGCGACATGCAAATCGTGGGAGAGCCGACACCCCCGCGCGCGCCTCGGTACTTTCGCCGCCCTCCCCTCCCCTCCCCTCCCCTCCCCTCCCCTTCCCCGCTGCTCGTGGGACGGGGCGGCGCTTCTTCGCGGCCGCGTGTCGCGTTGGAGAAACTGGTTGCGAGAGAAGAACCGGTGCACGACTCGTACGCAAATGCCGTAGTGAGCTCTTCTCCCTTAGGGTGCCTAAATAAGTGTTGGCCACCAAAGAATTTTTCCTCTTAGGGCTTTTTCCAGTCGAGACATTAACGCACATTGCGGACTCCTCTGATTTGGGGTTAGTAGAACGCAAGGCACTCCGCAACAGGACATACATGAGAGACAGGGGACAAACAACTGTGTCCAAGGCGGTAGTCGAACCCGCAACGCTTCGGACCGAAGCGCTGAGTCTGTTCGCGCTCTTACCCACCTCGGGCATACTGGTCGACTCCAAAGAATATTAAGAAGGAAAAAAAATTGGGTGAAACATTCATTTTCTAACAAATTATGTTAATCGAATTTGGTGAGGGTTTTTTCTGGGGGAGGGGGAGGGAAGTACGTTAATTTTTGGTTTCAGCCTAAGATATTCTGGAACACGAAAGTGAATGGCAACCTCATAAGAGCTTATCTTAATTCCAGAAGAACTTAGGACCTTTATCATTTTAGTTACAGGCTAACAATTGTGGTAGATCAGCGTGTTTAAAAGGTTTGCGTGCTAGTAGCTTTTATTTTACAAAATTATATATCTTGACCACACGTTTTAGACAAGGTGTAATGCAGGTGTTTACATTTCTCACACACTGATATTCATGTCGTAAATTGTCTTGTGTTTCAAAACACATTTCTCTCTCAATATTTCATGACTAAAAATAAAACGATGCATTGTACGCAAAGTGTGACGGAATATGTCGGATGGAATGCTGGTCGCCGCTAAATTCACCCGGGCAAGCGCTTGTGCCTAAAGGAGGCGCGCACGTCACTGCAAACGCTGGCGGTCCTCGAGGCAGAGATTCCAGCGCGAAGTGTTGCATACGCAGTGCGCGCACGCGCTAATGAAGGAGCGGTCTGCCCGAGAGCGATAAGTGAACGGGGCGGACGTCTTTCAAAGGAGGGCGCGTGGTCGGAGCAGCGGGTGGGCGGGGCGGCGGAGGCGGCATTCCCGGCCTTTTAATTCTCTTCCTGCGGCGCGCCTTCCCTCTCGCTCGCCTCGCGATAAGAACGTTTCTACTGCATGGAGGGAATTCCTCCGGGCACCAAGCACAGGATTTCCCGGCTTTGTGCTATGTTCAGAGGAGTTTTGGAACGATGCGATTTGAGATATTTAGCTGACCAACTGTGCAAAAGCACATACAGACATATAAAGAAGAAACCTCGGGATAAAGTTCCGAAAATAATGGATGCATTGATGTCTAACTTTTTTCCTCAACAAAGTATTGCTTTAACGTAGTGTTTTTGTAGCTTGTCAGCTAGGTCTAAATAGTCGCTGCCTGAAGGAGAATTCCAGCGTCCGGCTGCCATGATAAGTAATTTTCCGTGGTTTCTCCAATCAACACTTTGGCGAATGTCGGAGCAGTACCTTAACAAATGGACAATGGACCGCGCGCGATATTTTCTTCCTCTTCCTTGCCTATCCTCACCCCTTACGCACACCGACACTAACATGTACTAAGCTACCAGGCTAACCGGGAGACGGGAGCTCAGGGCTTGTCCCGGCTGGGGCAGTGCCCAACTGGTGGGAGAGACCTGGTCGGTGAAACACCGCTAGGCGACGGTAGGGCGGCACTGAATGTCACCATCCAGCGGGGGTAGGTCACCGGCACCAGACGCGGAAAACATGTACTACATTTACGGGACTAATGACCTCAGCCGTTGCCGCGCGCAGAATCACTATCAATCACTGATCTATAGATGGTACAGTGATATATTTATGAATATTTGTATTGAAATTCTCGATTTACGGTTCCGGTGCGCTCTGCGGCCGCCTCCAGTCGTGCCGTGGGTGCGACGCAGGTGCGCCCCTTGTCGCAGGGCTGTCGACGCCCGAGGGCCGCGTGCCTCGTGCAGCGAGACCGCTCGCCGCGAGTGTCGCACGTGAGGGCGGCGCAGGTCGGGAGCGCGTGCGTTATCAGAGTTTCGTTAAGTCGCTAGGCGAAGGTAATTTGGCGCGTTAGCCGTCGTACGCGAGAGAGAGAGAGAGATGCAATCCGTACGTGCTAATGAGGAACTACTACGCTGGTAATTACGAAATCTAGGTCACGTGTACTTTTTTTTTATTTGCGCGTTTCATGTTGGATTACGGAAGTCTGAATTCTTTCTGGAGGTTCTTTTTATTCTGAAAATGACTTTTTACTGGATGAATAAATTTGTTTACCTGTTTTTTTTTAAGTTTCAAATATTTAGCATTTGTTTTCTTGGGAATTTGTTACCAGGACTAATATCGACGTCGTAAGGAGTGAAATCTTTTTGAAGCTGTTGATATACATAATATATTGACGGGCGCAAGTCGATCAACACTCTTGAACGGCGAGGTAGTTGATTGCGAGGTGGGACGTCCAGTAGAGCAAGAGCGGCGGAAGTGGGTAGCCCCGCCCGCGTCGCCGTCTGTCACCTGTTCGAAGGCGTCGGAGGCTGGGCGTTCGCTGAGCGGGCGCTCGCCAGTGGCCTTCCGCCGCCCGGAGGTCGTCTCCGCTCCGCCCATTCAGCCGCTCGCCCTTCCCCTTCCCTTCCCTTCCCCTCCCTTCCCTTCCCCGCCGCCCGCGCCACCGCCGCCTCCGCCTCTTATTTATAGGCGTGAGCGGCGGCCGTGGCGACGGCGGCGGCGGCGGCGGCACCGGAAGGGGAAGTGACGTATGTAACTGTATGTGTGAGGTAGAGGAGAACCTGGCGTGACGCATCGGAGGAAACAATTTCCCTGATTTCCCTGCATCCCTTTTCTTCTTCTTCTTCCGGCGGCGTTGGCGGTGGTCGCCGCGGAGAGGAGAGGAGCTGCAGTGGGGTGGCTGGGGTGGGGGCGGGGCAGGTGGAGGGTGCGCCCGCCTCCGCCCCCGCGCCGCGCCTCGCCGTCAGCTGAGCGCCGTTCCGCCGTCGGTGGTCCTAATCGGCGCACCTCCGGTGCCCCCGCCCCCGCCCGCGCGCGGGGGAGGTGCCGTATGGCCGCGTAGCCGGATGCGAGCTCCACCACTTAACTCCCTCTTCCGTGAATGGGGTAGCTGGTGGTTCTGCTGAAGACCGTTCGCTTCGGCTCGTCGACTGTGATGGACAAGCAAATTCCATTCTTTTTAAAGCAATGTGGCACATTATTTGATTTGAACCTGGATTGTATTTGCGTAATATTAGATACCTTTATAAGCCTCAATTATCAATACCGATAGTACATTTAGTAATAAAATACATGTAGAGAAAAGAGTCAGTTGGTTCTGCCTCAAAGACACAATGAACATTTCATGAACACGCTCTTTCTCTTCTTGGTATTATTTCACGAGTCGTATGGATGAACTTAATTAATTTAATCTCAGTTCAATTATGAAACATTACTACTAGTGCCACATATGTGAATAAACACAACAATAAAAACAGCCATTCTAAAATCTTCAGTTGTTTCTCAAATCTTTACCCAGCGCTGATCAGCGACCGTTGCTTCCGATCCCATTCCCTTGAACCGTCTCCTCCGTCGCCGCCTGCGCCTCCGCCTGCGCCTCCGCCTGCGCCTCCGCCTCCGCCTCCGCCTCCGCCTGCGCCTCCGCCTGTGCCTCCGCCTGCGCCTCCGCCTGCGTCTCCGCCTCCGCCTGCGTCTCCGCCTGCGCCTCCGCCTGCGTCTCCGCCTCCGCCTCCGCCTCCGCCTGCGCCTCCGCCTGCGCCTCCGCCTGCGTCTCCGCCTGCGCCTCCGCCTGCGTCTCCGCCTCCGCCTGCGTCTCCGCCTCCGCCTCCGCTTCCGCCTCCGCCTGCGCCTCCGCCTCCGCCTGCGCCGCCGCGCGGGGGTGGTGGCGCTGAGTCAGTCGCGGAAGCGGCGTCCCGACGTGCGTCGCATGGCGCCGACGCGATCGGAGGAAACGGAAGTCTGTTAAAAATACATTAACGCTTCGTCTTCCCGGCGGAAGCAGGCAGCGGCGCAGTCGCCAACACGGGGCGCGCTGCAGGTGGGGAAGCTGCAGGGTGGAAGCGGGGGAGGCCACGGAGAAGGGGCGATAACGTCATCAAAGAAAGACTAGTGATCGAGAAAACAAATACAATAGTTGTGAAAATTGTCTATAAATTAATAATGTAAATAAATAGCAATTGGGCAATGAGAAAACAATAGTCGCATGCTGTTGATGAACTTTGTTTCTCTTCGCAAATGAGAGTTTGCAATTAAAAAAAACAACTTTTTATTTACCTCAGTGTTCATTTATTTCACGTACCTAAAATATTGTTTTCTACATAGATTTTTAAAATAATTATCCTCACAACGGCTTACTCCTTGACACGTAGTAATTTGTTCTATACCCTTTTCGATCACATTGATGCTAGGGTAGCATTGAGCTAGGGTAGCATAGTAGTGAATTGATTCGTCAGTTCCGTTCGGTGAACTTCAAGAAAAATTTGTGGGTGTTGGTGAAGAGAGTGTGAAGGTATCCGCTGTCCGCTTCTCGCGGTAGAGAGCTGCACTGAGACAGCAAAGAGCTTGGGGAATCGAGTTTGCGGAGGATTCTCGCAAAGAACGCGCCTGAGAGATCCATTTTGAGAATCTAACGGCTATCGAGATATCGGCCTCCCGCATCTTTCGACGAAACGGAGAATCAAGAGCACTGGAGCGCTCCCGGTCCGACCGGGTAAGTTTTTTTTTGAGTACCGCCAATGCAGGTATCGGCCGCCCAGATCTCGCGAAAGGAGTAAGACAGAACAGCAAGGCGTTCGCCGCCTGTTCCAATAGATATCGGAAGTTTCTCTAGAAGAACTTGACAGAGAGCGTAATGAAATCTCCGGGGAGGTGGTGGGTATCTACAAGTGGACTGGCCGGACGCTTTGAGTAAATCCTGACAATGATTATCGAAATGTTCATATCAAGAAAATTAGAAAAGAGAACTTCTGAAAGTGTGAAAATCATTAATGTGATACTTAAGCATGATTTACAGCACTATTTTGTTATCATAGAAATGGAGTAATTTTGCAACAAATTAACATTACTATAGCAGAGACGTGAAACTTCTAAGAACAATCCCTAGCGTCGTCTCGTCGATTCGCTCCCTGGTTGGCCAAAGGAGTGCGGGGGGGGGGGGGGGAAGGGAAGGGAACCGGGTTCGAGAACCGGCGAGGTTCGGCGCAGCGCCTCATCGCGCGCAGTGGGTCGGCCGGGCGACGGTGGCGGCGCGGCGCGGCGGCGCGAGCGACCTTGTGGTGACGTAAGAGCGTGAGGTAACCGCGCCCGAGGGTCGCGCGCTGGAAGACTCGCTTAGGCGAAGAACGGCGTTGCGGTCGCCGCAGCTCTCGCCGCCGTCGCTGGCGCAGGCAGATGCCGGAACTCCTCCGCCCGTCGTCGTCTTGTTGTGGGGGGCCTTGCAAGGCCTTTCGGGGATGAGGAGTCGTCTTCGCCGAATTCGGATGGTCTTTCTGCGAACGAGGAAAGTGGTGGTTGTTTAACCGTATTTGTCTGTGCGGTAATGATTTCCAAACGATGGGTAATGTGACAGTGCGGTAACATGAAATAAGATATTTTCTTTTTAGAATTTTAAAAACTTTTCACTGGCATTTTTGTAAAGTCACACGTAAACTACTTCATATATGTACGAATGAATAGTTCTGTAATGAAAAGTATTTCCTTAAAATGTTTTAGATAACCGTATGGTAGTTCTTGTAAAGTGTCGTTTCTGCTGGTTACGACAGAACCAGACGTAAATAATCACGTGAGATTTTATTCGGTCTTTGTGGAGATGGTGACTTCCTTTGCTTCGATGGCAACGTGAAAATTGCAACGAATTATGAAATGGAAAAAATAAATTAAACTGGGTATTTGAAAACAATGTACATACGAATGAACACAATGTAAAAATATTCCCGACATGATAATGTTTTTGGCTTTATATCTCGCAAAACTCCATTCGGAATGCATCCAACACTTCCCGCCTCGTGACATCTTCATTCAATAAATGCAATTCGCTGTTCACATCCTGCCTATCGCACATTCGATCTTACGTTTTATTACCACAAACAGCGTTTATCTCGGTCGGCGTGCCTTGACAATGGCAACTCCCGGTCCCGCGGGGGGCTATATAAAACGCAGCGGCAGATTTTCCCACAGTGACGAGGCGCGGCCGGAAGCTGCAGCGTCCGTGCTGCATCACAGCTGGCGCGTCCACGTCAGCGCGTCCTCGGTTCGTGGCCCGGTGGCGCAGAGCGATGAAAGGGCCGGCGCGACCTCCCACCGCGTTCCGCTGCCCCCCCCCCCCCCCCCGCCCCCGCCGCGTGCCCATTGACAGCCCCCATGAGTTGTGCAAGCGGCGCGCTTCGCTTTGTTTAGGATCGATATTACGTCATCGACACGCCGCTTTTCAATTATTCGGCATAACCCGTTTCCCCTGGCACAGTTTCTCTCGGCGCCGCCGCCGCCGCAGGTTGTGCAAGTGGTCGCTCATTCATGGGCTCCGGGCCCCCGGCCACGCACTCGGACGCCTCTGCCTCCCTCGCCGCCGGCCATGCTCTCCGGCGCTTGGTGGTTGCTTCTCATCTGGGCTTCCGGTAATGCAAAACACGGCTTTGATGCAATATAACTACCCCTTCCACGTTTGCTTTCCGTATTTCTCTCTGAGGTCTGTTTGGTAAGCGTGGATGTCGCCGTGAGAATCGAACTGGGGGCGGCCGCTGGGAAATTTGTCGTATATTTCGGAGATCGTAAAACAAAACCTCGACGAAATGTAACAAAGAACATTATTTGCCATTAAATGTTTAGTATACTTTGACTGTTGATGATATTTATGTTGTCTGAAGTCTTAAAGTGACTTATTATAGAAAACAAAATGCTAAACTGTCTTTTCTTTCTTGCAGGTGAGTAATCCTGACTTTGTGCAGTATTAGAGCAGCCGGTGAGTGTGTACCTAGAATATAGCAAAAAATATGTACGTTGCCGCTCAACTACGGAATATTGAAGCACCGTTTACAAAAAATAGTTACAATAGCTCGCATTCTTAACATAATTATCGTGTGTCTCCTTGAAGCCTTGAAATTCAAATAAACTTCTCAAATGTCAAAGCCGATGTTGTCTTCTGTTGATTATGACTTTGCAAATGACATTATAAATTCCGGAATGTAGCCAGAAGAAACGGATATTTCAATCTCAAGTTAATTTTATTGGTCTAAATGAACTCGTCGTTCGTTACAAACTTAACGACTGGAAAATAGTGGTGGCCTTACTCCGTGTTATTTTCTTTGGACCATAGGTGTGCCAGAGTAAGTCATCTCAAAAACTCAGATTTAGTGGATTGGTTCTGTTCTGCATGAATACATCCAATTATACAGTCATTTTCCGACGAAACTCGCATAAATTTCAATGAAAGGCAGTTTCGCCTTATAGCGAAAACGAGCGGTACCGCCGGCTGTCGGCTGACGAAGAGCTCTCGCGGCGAACACCCTGCTGCAACCGCTCCCCCCTTCCCCCTTCACCCTTCCCCCTTCCCGCTGCGGCGGGGCGGCTGCAGCCGGTTCGTGCGAGTCATGGAAGGATAGGAATTCAGTTATCTCTTGTCAATATTCGTTTCTCGCGAGGCGAGGCGGGAGAGGACACGGTGCGGGCCCGAGATTGCCTGTTAGCACGGCGCGGCGCCGCGGTAAAAACCCAGGCAGCCCCTCGCCCGCCCTCGCCCGCCCTCGCCCGCCCTCGCCCGCCCTCGCCCGCCCTCGCCCGCCCTCGCCCGCCCTCGCCCGCCCTCGCCCGCCGGTGTCGATGATGGGCGAGGGGACGGGCCAGTTGGAGGAGCCCTTTAGCTCTCCCGTCGTATGAAACGAGCCGCAGACATCTCATTAATGGCTGTAACGAGGAGCAAAATGGAATTTAAAGAGTAATGCGCCATTCACGATTAGGCTCGTTGACGTGCGCCGGCCCCACCTGGCGGCGGCGGCGGCGGCGGCGGCGGCGGCGGCGGCGGCGGCGGTTGGCGCTGCCGGCCCACGTGGCGTCCCCGCGCCTGGCGCTGCCGAAGCGACAGAGGAGCGTCGCGGCGCATACCAATTCGCTAGTTCCGCCTTCGGTTTGGGTAGTCGTTTTTCCTGCTCTCCACAACCCGAAACTCTTGTTGGAAATACCTAATTTCAAGTTCAAAAAAATTATCTTTAAACGTCACTTGTGCCCTTCCTCTGAATGATGCGCCCATCTTTTTGTTAGTTTTTCTCAGAATGGGAAACAATCCAATAAGTCGTACAGATTAATGCAGGAGCTTGCATATTCATCTGTAACAAAAGTTCATTTTGTAATTGGGCAAGTAGTTTCGAAAAATTCTGTTTTATTGACCATCTTTTATTAAAACGCTTCCTTTGAAAAAAAGCACAGTATTAGAACAATGAAAATTTTCAGAATAATAACAGATTTTAGGAACGCCAATTATTTTGGAAAGAAAAAATATTTACCCTGCAAAATAGGAATGTTATAATCGCTAGTGTGTTGTTGGCACTCCTGCTGTCGTGCCACGTCGACGACTAGGCCACGTGTCGCGCCGCCAGTTAAGCGCCGCCACCGCCGCATTGTTTTGACGCGGCGTCACCCACCGACACGTGGGCCGCGGGCGGCGGCGGCGCGCGCTCCTTTTTGGCGCGCGCGGTCGTCGTCCCTCAGCCGGGCGGGCGGGCGGCTGGCTTCGCGGCCGCGACCGCCGGCGACCGACCGCTTAAGGCGACGCCCACCGCCTGCCTCGCCCCGCTCCGCCTCGCCCCGCTCCGCCTCGCCCCGCTCCGCCTCGCCTCGCCCCGCTCCGCCTCGCCTCGCCTCGCCTCGCCCCGCCCCGCTCCACCTCGCCTCGCCCCTCCCCGCCTCGCCCCGCCTCGCCCCGCTCCGCCTCGCCTCGCCCCTCCCCGCCTCGCCCCGCTTCGCCCCGCCTCGCCCCGCATCACCTCGCCCTCCGCTCCCCGCAACCCCCAGACGCACTCGTCGCGCGGATGGTCTCTGTTGCTGCTGCCCGAGTTTTGTTTGGAACGCTCTGCCGTGTTTTTGTGGAATCTCGTGGGCGGTCTGTGTAGTATTGAGATGTAAAGGTACTGTTTTTTGTCGTGTTTTGATTCTAAATTGTTGACCCTGTGTCCCTTCTCTGAAGTTTGACGTTTGTGGGTTCAGAAAATTCTGGTGATAGCTTCACTCTAGATTTAATTTTCATTGTCAGACATTCGATGTTTATTAATTCGAAAAAACTTGAAGAGAAATTCGGGATCTGTTTCATCTTTAATGAAAGAGAGAGAAATTCAAACAAAAAATATTTTTTCTTAATTGTTTTGTGCCATCGCAATTATGGAGACAATGAAATCGTCCCTTTTACAAATTTAAAATTAACTGTTTACTCACTCACAATTAAGTTGCGAACAGAATACTCGTGCTTAACTTACCACGAAGTTAGTAGAGATTGATTCTCGGTGTTATGAATCCTCAAACATAAGTCTTGTCGTTCTCCCTAAATGCTATACATACGAGGCAGTAACTTCTCCTTTTCAGTATGCAGATCCGTTGGCAGACGTCAGGTTGGTAGGAATCGCCGCCTACTCTACCATTTTATGACCTGGAAGTATGCTTAATGCGCTGTAAATGTCCTCGGGAACAGAATTCGACCACCCTGAAATGAAGATAGTAACATTTTTTCAGCGTGTGTGGAACCGTTCTTGGAACATTAAACATAGACGTGGTATTCGTGTGGCGCCATTATGCCATTGTAGAAAATGTACGCTCTACGAAAGGTAGGTTGAAGTAATAAAACTCGCTGTGCCGTTGCTGTAGTGTCACACACGCGTGCCATTTGTCCTTGCCGCGTGTGCGCTGCACGCACGGGTCCCTTGCTGCATTTTCCTAGAAGCGGTTCGCGCAGTGGACAGAATCAGATGTGTGACGCAGGACGGCTGTGCTCGGTAACGTGAGTTTAACCTTTGCATGTCGCCCAGAAACTGGGATGAAATATTGAGCTATAGATGAAAATCGATTTGATAATAGTGAAACGTACTTACTGAAATTGAAAGTGTTTCTTGATTGGGTGGGAAGTGCGGCCTTGTGGCATGTTGAACTTGCTCACTTACTCATATGTTCAACTCGAGGGTCTGGTTACGATGCCCGACCAATTGAGTGGAATGTTCTGTAGACAAAGCAAGGTTTTCTCCTGATATTTTTTCTCATTTTCCCTTCCCTCTTTCCACCAATTTTGCGGTATCAATCACCTCACCATCATCTCTATTACCTATCTTATCACTCAAAGACTTCAGAGAGTACCTATACACAATAAATAAGCAAATCAAGCAAACGAAAGTGCCCTATCATGCCTAAGCTATTATCATTTGCTATTTTAAAGAAAGTAAGAAAACCTAAGTAGTAAATGAACTGATTAATATGCGTGTGTGCACCTGAATGCGACGTACATCTATTGCATGTGCAATGAAAACTAAACAACGCGCGGGAAATAGGAGCAACGCACGTGGTGGGCGGCCATTCTGACCAGTTTTTCTCTTCACACTCACTTCTGCGCTGTTCGCACGGAGCTCTATTAGTCTTTAAGGTTTATTATTCAAATCACCGTAATTGTACTACATATGACTTGGAAAACTACATTCCATCTTCATCTGTTCATAAAGATGTCGATCTTTTCATATAACATGGGGGACGCAAGCGTGAACTTGTATGTCAGTATTGTTAAATTAATATATATTTAGTGAATCTAGTTGCTCATTAACCAGGTTATTAGAACATGTCGAAGACGCGGAATAAAAAGGAAGCATAAATATGATTAATTCAGGGACCGTAATGAATATAAATGGCAAGCTGGACAGTGAGCGTCTTCCAGAAGAGGACAGCGTTCGTGCCAGCGCGTGCAGTGCGCCGCGTTTCCTTGCAGAGCGCTCGTGCGCCGTGGCCGCTGGCGTGCCGCCCTGCGCCTCTGGCCGGAGCCGCGGGCCGCGAGGTCGCGCCGCAACTTACCGCCCGCGAGAACGAGAGTGATATGCAAATGCAGACCCAGTTGCGGCGGCGGCGGCGTTCGCGCCGGCCGCCCGCGGTCAGTTCCGGCGGCCGTGGAGAGCTGGCGGGGCGGCGCGGGGCGGGGCAGCGGGGGTGCGGTGGGATCGAGATGGGGCAGGGGTGAGGCGGGGCGGGGCGGGGCGGGATCGAGACGGGTTGGGGGGGCGGGGCGAGATAGTGGGGTTCGGTCCGGTGCGGTGCGGGGTCGAGACGGAAGAAGCTTCCGCCTGCAGTTTGGAAAGCGGCCGCCACGAAGGCTGCTGCAGCATTTGCCGAATTCCCGGCCGTGTGTCGACCTCCCCTCCCCCCGCGCCCGGGGCGCCGACCCACTTTCTGCGGCCGCTACGCGGGCACCTGCTGCAGCTCCGCCCCGCCCCGCCCCGCCCCGCCCCGCCCCGCCCCGCCCCGCCCCGCCCCGCCCCGCCCCGCGCGGGCTTTGTCCGGCCGCTGGACGCTTTGTTCGCGAGTGGGGCAGTGGATTCAGGAAGATGCGAGCATGTTAGAGGACAATAACGACAATTAGAAAAAGTGGACGTCGTTTACAACGGAATCGTGTATTTGCCCAGTCGATTCAAAATTTAAGGGTAGATGAGTTTGCAAAAGTATCATGACAATGAAAATGCATTACACTACAATTATTGACATTAAAGAAACTGTATTTACATTATAAAGTCTTTAGAAGGACGGTGAAAATGCCTGAGAGGTGGGCTTGGGGAGTTCCAAACTAAAGTACGAAGAGGTTTCGTCTTGTGATTATGGTTTGGATGGCGACCGCGGCATACATATATCATGTTAATCATCATTCTTTTTTTATAAGTGCAATTGTCTCCACGTTGTCTCCAATAGAGTCGCACGAGACTAGAGTAACATATATGAAAAATCTTTATTCCTTATTGTTTATGGCACTGCGCGTCGTTAGGGACAACAAAATTACCCCCAGGTGTTTATTCAAACCCACAATCTCTTCCTCGCGGACACAAACCCCCATTGGTCTCCGGTAGCGGCCCGGTCGCCCTGGACAATGAATTGGACCAACCTGCCGGCGTGGGACTAAGGGCCCGCTTCCGGTCGGAAGCAGCCGGCCGAATCCGCCTGAATGGCCCACAGAGCGACGCGTTGCCCGTGTCCAGCCCGCCGCCTCTGACTCACGAGGGAAGTCCCGGGATGTGGCCGGCATGCGGTCGGCCGGGGCGGCGCGGAGGAGACGGCGGAAATGCCTTTTTCCCTTTTCCGAGGCGCGACGCGGGGGCGACGCCTTCGTGAAGGGCCTCCGCCCATCTCCGTCCCCACGCGCACGGGGCCTTCAATGCTGTCCGGGGAAGCTTGGAAGATTCGCGCAGAATACACGAGTGAGTGTGTATCTCGTCGGTGAATAAACGGAAGGAAGGAGAAAGAAATTGAAGATAATATTACTGCCCGGATTTTCCGCGGTTGTAATGTATGGAATATGAATTAGTTCTTCGCATAAAATAGAAGTCGTTCTGAGAATAAACTCTCAATAATGGTGTTTCATTTGTAACGGTAATTAATGTAGGGGACAACTAGAAACGTAATGGATGTTACGCTTATATCACGCCAATTGGGTTTTCCACGAACCAAAGAAATCCCATTTGGATACATTTAAACTGAACTCGGGAGTCTGCTGTTCGCAACGGTTGTTTTCTGCAACGAAGTTGGCTGGCTGTGGAAACAGAAGTTGCAAGAGCTCTGGCTCTGTCCAGTGTGCGCAGCGCAAGAGTCGGCTGCAGCGGAAGCTTCGCGTCAGTGCTATCCGGAATGAAGCGCGCCTTCCGCGAAGTGCGCCTGAGCTGCGGGAGGTCTGCGCAAGTGGGTCACGTGACCGGCGCCGCGAGGTAACTGTCCACGAGGGTCGTGCCATGGGAGCGCTCTTTGATCGGGGTGTCTGCCGCGGCCCAGCGCCCCGCCCACCACCCGAATCACGCGCCGCTCCTCCTCCCCCGACTAACCTCTTTGGACCCGGCCTGTCTTCGCCGCCGTTGCTCCTCCCACCCCTTTGGCATCACGACCAGCGCGCCGTCCCTCCAGCGTCGCCGCAGCGGGCGCGCTTCCTGGCCGCGCCGTACGTGCCTTGTGGCTGGCGGCGGCGCCGGGGTCAAGGCGGGGTCGCGGGGGCGGGGCGCGCCCATCACGAGCGGCGCCGCGTCCGCGGCTTCCCTGGCGCCGCCTCTAAACGGACGGGGGCGGGGGCGGGGACGGGACGGCCGCGTCCGTCACGGGCGGCGATGGGAACAAACGGCCTTTCCAGAAAAAGCGCCCGGCTTTACGAGTCCCAAGAATACAGCTGTTCGAAAGAATTTCCGAAACCTCTGAATCCTCCAGAGCTAACATCTTTTCTCCTTTGAGAGCTGCTTCTGGCAAGAAACAAAACGAACTGCGTTTCGACGTGCCAAAAACAATGATTAACACGAATTAATCATTTTGCTTCATACATACATCTTGTATTTCGTTATGATGGGGATTAGAATTGCAAATCTTCCGATTTTTATAACCTATTAGATTGTTTGATCAGAATATGGGGATATAACAAGTCCAAATTGTATTTCATTCACAATCTAAAAATATAAATAAAAAACGTTTATTGCTAAACACGTTGAGATAATTCGTGCCTTTCAGCACTGAAAACATCAACCCGCCCAGAATGGAATTCCAAAAATCTCATTTCGCGCGCCTCCGCCGGCCCTCGGAATCCGTAGCGCCCCGCGTCGAAGCGGCCGGGAGATAAATCGTCCGCGGCGGCGCCTGCCGGGGTCAAGGCGGGGTCTCGCCGGCCGGGGGCCGCCCGCGGCGCCGGCGATCGCCCGCTGCACTTGTAAATTTCCCGCCGCCCGCCGCCCTCGCCCATCGCCCCCCTCCCCGCTCGTACGGGCGCGTCGGACCGGCGCCTCACGCCCGCCCTTCGCCCGCCCATCGCCCGCCCGTCCGCCCATCGCCCGCCCGTCGCCCCCCCGTCGCCCCCCCCGTCGCCCCCCCCCCGTCGCCCCCCCCGTCGCCCCCCCCGTCGCCCCCCCCCGTCGCCCGCCCGTCACCCGCCCGTCGCCCGCCCGTCGCCCGCCCGTCGCCCGCCCGTCGCCCGCCCGTCGCACGCCCATCGCCCGCCCGTCGCCCGCCCATCGCCGCCCGTCGCCCCCTACTCGTACGGGCCCGTCGGACTGGCGCCGCCGCCCACCCATCGCCCACTGTCCGCGGCCCGACGCCGCCCGCGCATCGCCCATCGCCGGCGCGGGCGCGTCGGGCCGGCGCCGCACCGCCCGCCGCCGTGGCGGAGACAAAGCCGCCGGTGATATAATTAGGGGCCGATCGCGCGGCGCCCGTCCAAAGGCGCGGGCGCGCCGGCAGGTGTCATCTGATAAGACGCCCCCGGCGCGGACGTCTTCGCGATGCTATCGCGCGCCGTCGCCGCTGCCTCCATCGCTCCTCTGGGCGTCTGCCCGGCCGCTGCCCGCGCGGCTGCGGCTTCGGCGAGTCGGCGCTGCTCGGTCGACGTCGCGATGACCGCCGCCGCCTCTGCGGCCACTCCCTTCACTGCGATGCGTTCCCCGCTGCCTCATTGACCTCGTTACGTCTCGAGTCCCGGCTTTCTTCTGCTTCTGCCGTCCTAGCAGCAGTCGTATGGTTCTTTGAAATGAATAAAATGACATTTCAACCACTTCCGCTTCGATTTCTTCCTTAAGAACTCCGGGCGGGTGGATGGAATGATTGAATACACCCCTACAACCGACGTTTTTAAGTCGACCGTAGGGTGGTGACCGCTCGGAGACCAAACGATCGCGCCGCTTCCTTCCCGACGAATGGTACTTTAATTGAACGAGACGTATTGGGCGAGGAGTGGAAAGGACCGAGCCCATCAATAAGGCTCGGCCTATAATTCAGGATCGTCCCTAATTGGCGATGCGTCGATCGTCTCCGCGCTCCAACCGCCGCCTCTCCGTTTGATTCTCCCGGCATTCCTCGCTTCGGTTGTAATTCAGAGTGCTCAGTAAAAGTCTGGGGTGACATCGGCCGTGCCGTGTACGAGGTCGGAGGAGGAACAAGAGGGCGTGGCGGCGGCGGCGGCGGCGGCGGCGTCTGGGCCTATATTGAGCCTTCAAGCGCTGGCTGGCGCTGCCGAGCGGGGCAGGGCGAGATGCGGTGCGCTGTGTACAAACAGCGGGTGTTTGTTTCATCGGCGCCTCGGGCCGCGGCAGGGGGCCGGCGAGCGCGCGCGCGCTCTCCCTCGGAATGCGCCGTCTCAGATCCCTCCCGCCCTCGCCCCACTCCCTCAGACCCTCATCTGGCGTGACAGGGCTCTCTCGCCGAGGTGCGAACGCTGTCGATCGCGAGGTGCAGCGGCAACGTCAAATTTGGGCTCTTATCATTTATTCCCTCGACGCGGAAATAGACGGGACAAAGCTGAAGCAGACCTTTCAGTGTACAAAATTGTTCATTAAACTTCGAGATCGGTTTATTAATATTTTCGTGAGAAGATCGATTCGTAAAAATGTCTACTTTTCAACGCAAAATAATACTTGCAAATAATTGCGATCGAATCCATTTGACGGATTGAACTGTTGAATATTCTTTGTTGAGTCACCGTAACCACTGGTGTTCTCCGAGGCCTTTAGCGCCGTCTTCAGAAGCCCTGTTCAGGGGCGGCGCCGGCGGGTGACGCGCCACGCCAGGCGTGAAAGCGCCCATCGACTTTCGGCGGAGGTAGCGGCCCGTGGCTAAGCATGCGAGACGCGCCCCCCCCCCCCTGCGCCCACGCCCTCTGCCGCGCCTCCAACGCGACGGGACCGGCGGCGGGAGCGCGCTCGCCTCGCGGTGGCCGCTCGCTCGGCGCGGAGGGCGTGCCGCCGACGCTTGTCGTGTCGGCCGGTGGCGTCCTGCGGTTTCGAGTTGCTTCGCCCCGCGTGCCTTCCTTTTTTATTTTTGAATTCGCTTTCTCGCGACGTACACGTTGCTCGCGAACGAGAACAACGCAAAGCGTTACCTGCGGGCGCGTGTTACTGGTGGCGTGTGCATACAGTTCCACGAATAGCGAATTACGTTTTCAATAGAGACGTTTGCACTGTGTTGATTAGATGGGAGAGTGCTGATCTAACGTGGAGAACACTGCGCAGAAGGGAGCAGTAGTCACGACCGTCTAGTTCAGTTCAGACATGGGCTCAAGCTGATATTGTCATCGGAAGTCATTTGTCTCCATCCACTTATCATGAATCAATTAGAAGAAACAGAAAGAATCATAGAGGTCCAAAAGACAGTACGTGTATTTAATCTAATAGGCACATTATATTCACCATCTTGTCACATATCAGTGGTATAAACTGGCTTGATAAAACAGTAAGAGTTGAATTTTGAGCGGCGTATTACAATGATAAAGAAAGGAGGACGTGGGAGGATGTAAGCAACGAGGCCGGAGCGCGGCGCGGCGCGGCGCGTCGCCTTGTCTGGGAAGTCCCGCAGCCATTAGGCGCCGAATCGCCGCCCACGACGCGGCGGGCGTGAGCGATCGCGCCGCCCGCCCGCCCGCTCCGCCCCCGCCCCCGCCCGCCTGCGGGGCGCCGGCTCCGCTCCGCTCCGGTCCGCCCGGCGGCGGCGGGGCGGGCGGGCGGGCGGCGCGGGCGGCGCGTGTGGGGGCCGGGTCGGGCCCGAGTGGCGCGGCGCAGCGTGAGAACTGCGGCCACCGCCCAACCGCCGCCGCCACCGCCGCCGCCCGAGGAATGTCCTGTCTGACCGGGGTAGTCGGCCGCCCCGCGCCGCCTCCGCCAGCACAGCCAGCACTCGCGTCACCGCCGTCCCCAACACCACCGCCACTACCGCCACTACCGCCACTACCGCCACTACCGCCACTACCGCCACTACCGCCACTACCGCCACTACCGCCACTACCACCACTACCGCCACTACCACCACCACCGCCACTACCACCACCACCGCCAACACCACCACCACCACCGCCAACACCACCACCACCACCGCCAACACCACCACCACCACCGCCAACACCACCACCACCACCGCCACCACCACCGCCAACACCACCACCACCACCACCACCACCACCACCACCGCCAACATCGCCAACACCGCCAACATCGCCAACACCACCACCACCGCCAACGCCACCACCACCACCACCGCCAACGCCACCACCACCGCCAACGCCACCGCCCTCGAGCGCGACCCGTTGGAATGCGGCGACGTGGTAATAAATACCTCAAAACGACAATCAGGCGGTGACCACTGCGCCACACGCTAGGTCGCCGCCCCCGTGCTCCGCCCCCGCGGCGCGAAGGTGCTTCTTCAGAGGCGGCCGCCGCCGCCCGAAATTGGAAAGTTGTGTGCTGCCGGTCGCCCCCGCTGCGCCGTGACAGCCCCTGTCGTGTCGCCGCCCGCCCCCGCTGTCACAATCGCCCCTCCCCCCCCCCGCCCCCGGGACACAGCGCCGGACGTTGATTTACGCGTGGGATGGTTCGCTTCTTCGCTTACGGGAAAGGAGCGGCCCAGAAATTTTGTCGCCTCTCCCCCCCCCCCTTCCCCATTGCAACCGAACGTCAGTTTGTCGGAAGATATCCGCACTGGCATTCTGGAACGGTGATTATGCGAGGAGGTAGCACGAGAATTATGATGAATTAATTAGTTTGCTTTTGGGTTTAATGACCAACTGACTTCATTTTGATCATTTAAAACCGGTTGCCAGGCAGAAGTTTCTGCTACCACAAGAAAAAGCTGATAGCCTCCCCCTTACAAAGGACAATCGGTTTAGGTAAAAGACACGCGTTTTCCTCTACCCATTGCGCGATAGGCGAAGAAGCCAACATAACCGGCAAGTAATCAAAGAAATAATATTCGGAAATAAAGAATATTGAATTGCATTTCAGAAAATTTCCCTGAATAGTAAAATTGGCGTTGTTTGCTTAATTAGAAAGTTCATTGGTTATTGCTGACCGTTCAAAAGTTGTATGCTCAGGTCTCCAGGAACCAGACTTCTTTTTTCTCGAGAGGTGGGACAGCATTCTTTAGCTTGTTAGCATGCAATTCTAGCCAGAGTCGTCTGCCTTCTGGCCTTGTATTTTTGTTTAAAGAATGCACGCGTCCAACAGAATATATTATGATATAATTTCTCGTCTTACATTGAATCAATTTGGGAAACTAATCTAAGATGAACGAAGATTGAATATAAAACATGAAATTCCTTCTTTTTCACAGATCTGGGAAGTAAAGTAGTTGCATGATAAATGTTTTCATGTTTGAGAAAAAAACGACTAGCGTCGTAAAACAATTAGTTTTCATTGAAACAGCTCAGGCTTCTTCCCATTTCTTCTACCGGCGTCGTATTATATGATATTAAAACGAGTGGGGATTTCAAGGAGAAACACTGTAGCCACTCGACGCGCCGCTGAAGTGGCGTGTAATAAGGCATTTGAGAGAGACTGCAAATATTAGACGCCATAAAGAGCGCGTTTTGCAGCGTAACGTTCCATTCACGCGGCGTCTCGTGAACGGGTGTCTTGCGACGGGAGTGGACCGCACCGGGCCGGACCCGACCCGCTTGCAGCAGTCCCTCATTCACGCCCCGGCGCGGGCTCGGGCTCCGTTACGGGGCGCCGTGGAGGGGGAAGCACGTTCGAATCCAACAGCTGGCGATCGCCGCCGCCTCCGCCGCCGCCTGGCGGATTCGCCGGAACCACTTGACGGATCCGCACCATTGAAGACCAGGAGACGGAAAAAGTCAGCGGCCCCGATCTTGCGCGCTGTAAGAATAGCGCCGCGTTCCGTTAGATACCGTGGTCTCCCTTCGGTTGCATTTCAACGTTGCACTTCCCTTGCTGGTTTGTTTACCTAGTAGCGGGAACTTTTTGCCGGATGGCTCAAATTTGTGGTTTGTGGTTATGTTTCCGTTTTGAATGTGTAGGTAATCCAGTTTCCAATACGTGTGTTAACAATTTTGTTTAACCCAGTAGTTTCTAATCCTCAGCCTCTTTCTTTTCGTGTTTTGGCCATTGGTTTCTATTATCAACCTTCTAAACTACTTTTAGAAGGTTGGTTTAGTGTCACCGTCATTAAGTGAATACATTATTCCGTGTGATGGCATGTAAAACTTGAATTGTAAGAAAATTATACCTTTCGCTCTGCCGGCAGTGCCGCTGGTGGAGCGAGTGGCTGGTCGTTACATGACGCACAACGGAACTTGCGCGTCTGTCACGAGGCAGCAGGACGTCGCAGGGAGGGCGAGTGGGGGCGGGGAGGGACGGCGATGATGGCTCATTGCACGGGGGCCGGGATGGGGTGAAGAGTACGACAAATGGATAGACGGGACAGGGACTGGTCAGAATGCTAGAGGTGGTTGTAGTAAAAGAGCATTACGAAAAGGCGAGGGGAGGGGCGGGCCTGGCGGGGAGAGTGGGAGTAGGAGGACAGGATGTGCGGCGACGATTGTGGAAAGTGGCGAGGGCGAGGTCGGAGTGCGGTAAAGGGAGGGATTCTGAGGGCGATGTGTGGACAGCAGAACGGGTACGGAAGGGAAGAGCGAGGTGGAGAGTGCGAAGGGGAGTACGGGAGAGAGACATGTGTGGCGGGGAGAGCGAAAGGAAGTAGGGAAGGGAGGAGCGTGGTAGGAGGTAGGGGAAGAGTAGGAAAGGGGAAAGTGAGAGGGTGTGGGCGAGGTCGAGGGAGTGGCGTGGCGGGGAATGGAACGGGGTGTAGAGGTGTGCGGATTGTCGCGCGGAATGTGAGTCGAAGGGCGCGGGGGGGGGCGTGTCCGCCCATTGAGCGCCACGAGCGCGAAGGCCGCCGCGAGCGTCAGCTGTTGCATCCGCGAAGCGCGCGGCCCTCGGCCACTCCAGCGTTCACGCCGGCGGCGCCCGACGCTCCCTCGGCGATCAGGCGGGTGAAGGGTGCTCGGGACGAACGGGTTCTCAAGTGATGAGTCGCCGAGAACGAATCAAAAATACATGATGATCCTCCTTGCGTGTAACGTGCTGTTCGATCCTCAGGGTACCTCTGTGTATATTGATACAATCGTGAAGTGGTCGTTTTCAAACTGATTCCGAAGCTACTATGTAGATGTGATCAAACGGAATTGATTAACAGGCGTGTACGTCGTTTTCATAAAACCTGGATGGGTTGAGAAAGAGATGGACTGAATTGTTTACCTTGAAGATGGTATGTGAGACGTTTTCCAGAAACATTACACGCAATAGTTTGTCAAACCACCATCAAGTTAAATTACATAAGATTGAGAGATGAAGGCAACACGTCTTTGATCGTGCTTCATTAGGGAAATGCGGTCTGATCTCGCCAGCTCTCCCTTATGTTTGTAATACCAGATCATTCAACTTGACTTCATTTCCGCGTCCACGTATATTTTTCTTGCGGGGCGGCAGAGCGTAGCACCGCGGTGGGTGACCGGAGGCGGAGCAGCCTTCAGGAGTTTCATGAACAGCAGCGCGTGCAGTGTACATAACCTCCCGAAACGCGGCACAGCTCGAAACATGTCGCCCATGGAGAGGAAATGAATGTTGTACGAGAAATCGACCCTGAAAAATGGTGTTAGCTTGTTAATGTACGAAATAGAATAAATTGTGTAAAGCGACAGGGTGAAATATTACAGAATAAAAAAAATGCTTGTCTGTAATGTTTGTTCATGTCTGTAAAATAAAAGAATAGATTTATAGCAACTCATTCAAGCTACATTAAGGAAAATTTACGCGCCATAACTTTTTGTTGTTACAAACAAGATTCTCCGTATCACTACTCACTTAAAATCTTCATCCTTATCACTCAGCATTCCTGTTCGCTACCTAGAAAAATCCTGTCCATCCCACCCCTTGGAATGCGTCCGTTTCGAGGGCGATTCGCGGCGCCTGTGGGAATAGCGGAGCTGGGAGGTCGCTCGCTGACAGCTTTTCCCTGTTGCCGCCGATCGCCTCAGAACTCGCGTTCCCTAGCGCCGCCCGCCCGCCCGCGCGCTTCTGCGGCCGCTCCCGGTGCCTTTCTCTAATCAGGGGCGCCATTCCGTGGTGCATACCTGCCCGCCTTCCGGGCCCCGCCCCGTCCCGTCGCGACCCGACCCGATCCGATCCGACCCGATCCGACCCGATCCGACCCGTCCCGTCCCGTCCCGTCACGCCTCGCCTCGCCTCGCCTCGTCCCGCTTCGCCCCGCCCCGCCCCGCCCCGCCCTGCTTCGCCCCGTCCCGCTTCGCCCCGTCCCGCTTCTCTCCGCTTCAAAACGCTCCGCACTGCACTGCCCCTCCCCTGCATGCCCCACCCTCCCCTCCATGCCCACCCCGCTTCGCCCCGCCCGCAGAAGGGTGCGGTCTGCTACTTCCCGATGGCCTCGTAAGGGATGCCTAGGAAAACAGGAGAGCCCTTTGCGTGGTGGAAACTTACCGCAAGGAGACTCCTTGGAGATGTTGCAACAAGCGGAGAGTGGAAAGGAAGCCTAACAGTTCTTTGGGGAATGTTCCCAATGTTGAAATCGGTAAAAGAAGATGGTAACGAGCAAAGCAAGGAAATACTCCTGACATGTTGCTTAGGCAGGGACGAAGGCGGAAACCAGGAGGGAAAGGGCAGTGAATGTACTGATGTGTTGCCGTTTACATTCGTGTGTGCGCGCGAATCTTTCCTTGATGAAACTAGAGAAGCTTGACAGAAAGTACGACCAACTTATATATTCTCCAAACAGTCTTCTGGACTTCTTGTTTCTTCAATGGTGGAGGTCGGAGATAAGTTACTCCGCATGAAAATTTGTCCGGAAATGTAAATACACTGGTGCCACAAGTAAGAAAACTCGAAAACTCGGAGTGTTATAAAATATAAATGAAAAAACGTTACAAACTTCACCATTCTGGAGCACGACCCACTAAACGTCAAGCGAGAGTTTGCATTACAGCTCGCACAGCAGCATGGCGACGACGATGTAGACTCAGTCTCCGCCTCCGCTGCGGCGCCGGGTTACTGTTACTTGCGGAGGTGGCGTCGCGACGCTACGCGACGAGTCTCGCGTCGTTTTTGCGGGCGCCGGGGCCTTCCCACGGCGGCGCGGGCGGGCGGGCGGTGGATTCCCGGACCGGTGGGTACTGTTAGGCAGCGCGGCTACGCACTGCTTTGCTCCAGGTGGCGCTTCGTTCGTATCAGCCACAGGAAACGCTCGTAAACTCTTAATTCATAATATCAGTGTTTCTAGTTTTAATGAATGTTATAAAGTGCATGTTAGTGCATCATTGCTGTCGAATATCAATTGGCTTCTGGCAAATGTGAATGCATATTACAAAATTGTCCAAAACTTGAATAACATCATTGAATAACATTGATAGTTTATTGTCAACTATTTAAAATGAGCTTCATAAAACTAAAACAATACTTTTTCTTATCTCAATTTCTTAGCTAAGAGAAAATATCTTTTAAATATCAATACATTCCAAATGTTACCATTAATGGAAACTATTCAGATTGAATCGAGTCTTGTTTTGCACACGCTTGTTGTGTGAAAATTTGGACATTCATATTCCGTGATCACATCAAGACTTTCTTATAGTTGAATACGTCAACTTAATAATTAACTACCACGTGAATGTAAAAATAGCTTCTGTATAGTTGTACGTTATTGGTGGTCTGGACTTAACAATTTCAAAACACTTGCTAAAAAAGAAAATAGAAGTAACAGCATCAGATCCACGAGTCGTTATTCTATAAAACTGTACTTAATTACGTGTTGAAGCATCGTAAAATCGAGACGCGTGTGAGGAAACTGTGTCAAACACTTTTAATCTCTATTTTGGTACTTTATTGAAGAGACGTGGAACAGCGCATTACAGAACAGTTTTATGAAATCACACTTGCATTTCACGTATTTCTCAGTAGCGCTCGCACATTCGTCTGCACTGCAGTTCGCTTGCACCTCTCGCTATCTTGCTTCACCCGCCAATTGTCACCCCCCCCCCCCCGGCAGCTTCCTCTCTCACTTCCCCTTTCTCCACTCGCAGCGCTGCGAGCGCGACCCGCGCCGCCGCAGAAACGCGCTTTCATGACTCCAATAAAAATGACTCCTTTACGGCGCAAGAGCGGCCGGCGCGGAGGAACCATAAAACACGTGGCAAACAATACTGGGCGCGCTAATGAAACAATGGGTGAGAGCGCAGACTGCTTCGCTGCTGCCGCTGTTCCAGGCCCCGTCACCGTCACAGTCCCCGCCCCTGCCCGTCCCTAGTCAACCGCCCCCCACCTGCCCGTCCCTAGCCCACCGCCCCCCCTGCCCGTCCCTAGTCCACCGCCCCCTCTGCCCGCCCCTAGTTCACCGCCCCCCCTGCCCGTCCCTAGTCCGCCCCCCCTGCCCGTCCCTAGTCCGCCCCCCCCTGCCCGTCCCTAGTCCGCCCCCCCTGCCCGTCCCTAGTCCGCCCCCCCTGCCCGTCCCTAGTCCGCCCCCCCTGCCCGTCCCTAGTCCGCCCCCCTGCCCGTCCCTAGTCCGCCCCCCTGCCCGTTCCTAGTCCGCCCCCCCTGCCCGTTCCTAGTCCGCCCCCCCTGCCCGTTCCTAGTCCGCCCCCCCTGCCCGTCCCTAGTCCGCCCCCCCTGCCCGTCCCTAGTCCGCCCCCCCTGCCCGTCCCTAGTCCGCCCCCCTGCCCGTCCCTAGTCCGCCCCCCTGCCCGTCCCTAGTCCGCCCCCTGCCCGTCCCTAGTCCGCCCCCCTGCCCGTCCCTAGTCCGCCCCCTGCCCGTCCCTAGTCCGCCCCCCTGCCCGTCCCTAGTCCGCCCCCCTGCCCGTCCCTAGTCCGCCCCCCTGCCCGTCCCTAGTCCGCCCCCCTGCCCGTCCCTAGTCCGCCCCCCTGCCCGTCCCTAGTCCGCCCCCCTGCCCGTCCCTAGTCCGCCCCCCTGCCCGTCCCTAGTCCGCCCCCCTGCCCGTCCCTAGTCCGCCCCCCTGCCCGTCCCTAGTCCGCCCCCCTGCCCGTCCCTAGTCCGCCCCCCTGCCCGTCCCTAGTCCGCCCCCCTGCCCGTCCCTAGTCCGCCCCCCTGCCCGTCCCTAGTCCGCCCCCTGCCCGTCCCTAGTCCGCCCCCTGCCCGTCCCTAGTCCGCCCCCTGCCCGTCCCTAGTCCGCCCCCTGCCCGTCCCTAGTCCGCCCCCTGCCCGTCCCTAGTCCGCCCCCCCTGCCCGTCCCTAGTCCGCCCCCCCCCTGCCTGTCCCTAGTCCGCCCCCCCCTGCCCGTCCCTAGTCCGCCCCCCCTGCCCGTTCCTAGTCCAACCCCCCCTGCCCGTTCCTAGTCCAACCCCCCCCTGCCCGTTCCTAGTCCGCCCCCCTGCCCGTTCCTAGTCCGCCCCCCTGCCCGTTCCTAGTCCGCCCCCCTGCCCGTTCCTAGTCCGCCCCCCTGCCCGTTCCTAGTCCGCCCCCCTGCCCGTTCCTAGTCCGCCCCCCCTGCCCGTTCCTAGTCCGCCCCCCCTGCCCGTTCCTAGTCCGCCCCCCCTGCCCGTTCCTAGTCCGCCCCCCCTGCCCGTTCCTAGTCCGCCCCCCCTGCCCGTTCCTAGTCCGCCCCCCCTGCCCGTCCCTAGTCCGCCCCCCCCTGCCCGTCCCTAGTCCGCCCCCCCTGCCCGTTCCTAGTCAACCCCCCCTGCCCGTTCCTAGTCCGCCCCCCTGCCCGTCCCTAGTCCGCCCCCCCCTGCCCGTCCCTAGTCCGCCCCCCCTGCCCGTTCCTAGTCAACCCCCCCTGCCCGTTCCTAGTCCGCCCCCCTGCCCGTTCCTAGTCCAGCCCCCCCTGCCCGTTCCTAGTCCGCCCCCCCTGCCCGTTCCTAGTCCGCCCCCCCTGCCCGTTCCTAGTCCGCCCCCCTGCCCGTTCCTAGTCCGCCCCCCCCTGCCCGTTCCTAGTCCGCCCCCCCCTGCCCGTTCCTAGTCCGCCCCCCCTGCCCGTTCCTAGTCCGCCCCCCCTGCCCGTTCCTAGTCCGCCCCCCCTGCCCGTTCCTAGTCCGCCCCCCCTGCCCGTTCCTAGTCCGCCCCCCCTGCCCGTTCCTAGTCCGCCCCCCCTGCCCGTTCCTAGTCCGCCCCCCCTGCCCGTTCCTAGTCCGCCCCCCCTGCCCGTTCCTAGTCCGCCCCCCCTGCCCGTTCCTAGTCCGCCCCCCCTGCCCGTTCCTAGTCCGCCCCCCCTGCCCGTTCCTAGTCCGCCCCCCCTGCCCGTTCCTAGTCCGCCCCCCCTGCCCGTTCCTAGTCCGCCCCCCCTGCCCGTTCCTAGTCCGCCCCCCCTGCCCGTTCCTAGTCCGCCCCCCCTGCCCGTTCCTAGTCCGCCCCCCCTGCCCGTTCCTAGTCCGCCCCCCCTGCCCGTTCCTAGTCCGCCCCCCCTGCCCGTTCCTAGTCCGCCCCCCCTGCCCGTTCCTAGTCCGCCCCCCCCTGCCCGTCCCTAGTCCGCCCCCCCCTGCCCGTCCCTAGTCCGCCCCCCCCTGCCCGTCCCTAGTCCGCCCCCCCTGCCCGTCCCTAGTCCACCGCCCCCCCCTGCGCGTCCCTAGTCCGCCCCCCTGCCCGTTCCTAGTCCACCGCCCCCCCTGCGCGTCCCTAGCCCACCGCCCCCCTACCCGTCCCTAGCAGACCGCCCCCATGCCAGTCCCCAGTCACCGCCCCTTGCCCATCCCTAGTCCACCGCGCGGGCGATGCTGCTGGGCCCGTCACCTCCACAACCGCCAGCGCCTTGGCCACTCTAGAGCTCCTCCTCATCGGGTGCGCCCCTCCTCCCCTTCGGCCGTGCGCCACCTCAGTTGCGACGCACCGAACTGCGACCGACTTCTCTTAACAACGCCCTCTCCCTCCCCTCCCCTCCCCACCCCTCTGCGCCGTCCCTCGCCGTTCGCGCTCTCTTCCTCCTCCCGGGCGCTCGTCCCTCACCCGCGCTCTGCCACGCGTGGCGGGGGGGGGACAGATTTCCATCTCGCTCCAGATGTCTCTGCGAGGCGAGTGGGCTTATCTGCCTCGTTTCTCTCGTTTGGCTGTTGATTAAATTTAATCTGATGTTTCTGTCTTCATTATGCATACATTTAACATTTTACCTCGTTTCGTTTTCTTGTATTCCGTCTTTCGAAGTAAAGATGTTAATTTTCTTATTTGCTTCTTTCATTTCCCTTTCCTTTTCGTTTATTCCGTTTTTGACTCGACTCTCATTCTCCCTACACTCCAAATCATTTTTATATTTTTTCTTCTTTCACTCTTTTTTGGTTTCTTCTATTATACTCTTTTTATTCTTTCTCTATTTTTGAAAATTTGGGTTTCTCCTCTATTAACTTGATCATAAATTAATTTCTTTACTAACTAATCAGAATCATTGCCCCCCTGTTCATGTCACTGTCTGTGGAATCACAACTTGCCAACTAAACCAAATCTTTTGGATATTTCTTAAACGGTTGATTTAAAATTCAACGTGGTGGGAGAGGGGGGGGCTCGTGGCGCAATGGAGAGCACATACGCTTCCTTTGCTGTGGCCCGGATTCGATTCCCGGCCAAACCATGCATTCGTGGGAGGCAAAGACCGCTCTGTATAGGATTTCTAGTGTTTTTTCCGTTTCCACTGCCTCCCATTTTTCCGTCACGCGTATCATTATCGCTATCAACTCGTTAATTGTTCACTCGTGGACCTCAATGAGGTTGAAGTTGGCCCGTCAACTTAAGGTTCATGACCCTAAACCGCAAATAATAAAAATAAAAAAAAAAAATACTAAACGCGAGTGTCACTTTCGATGAGAGGCGGGGAGCGCCCGGTGGCCAGGCTGCGAGGGACCCCTTGCGCCGTCCGCAGAAGAGTCGGCGTAGAAAGCGCGCGTCTGACGACGTCGCACGGAGGCTCTTATTAGCTCTTCCTGAGCCGCTTCGGGCGGCTGCCTGTGCTAACACGCGGACGCGGACGCGGCAAAAAGGGAAGAGCGCGGCGGCAAAAAGGAAACGCGCGATAAAAAGGGAGCAGGAGCGGGCAGAGCTCATTATCCTTTCATTTATCGATGAATCGGATCTGCTTGCGGAAGCGGCGCTACGAAAGACGTGGCGGGAGGCGAGGAGCGGGGGGGGGGAGACTTAAAAGGCAATTAACGCGGGTGAATGCGAGCGCGCGGCGTTTGGCGGGGGCGGGGAGGGGTGGGGTAAGGTGTAGGAGTAGGCGCGCGAACGCTCTTCGCGTGGGATCGTGCCCCCCCCCCCGTCCCCCGTCCCCCTCTCGGCGGCTACGCGTGGCGGCGGCCGGCGCTTCCGACTGAGACTAATTCGAGCAACAGAGCAGCGGCCGTGATCCGCGTGGACGGGATCCTCTGGCCGGTGAAAGGGAAATTCCTTCCTGCGGTTCGCCGACCGCTCGCCCGCTGTGGGATTTCGACAACGCCGGAATCGACGGAAACTACTGGTTACTACATCACTAAAAGTTTTGGTGGGGGCGTCGGTCGATGCTCATTTCAAATTAAATACGATCAATCAGGAAATGTGAAGAAAGGCCATTGAATGTAAAACTGGTATGTTCTTTAGAGTTTCAATATGTACTGCTACAAATATGAGATTACCTATTTTTGTGTTTTCGTGTCGTATCGTGTTTGTAGAGATGTGTGCTGTGGTGTTTTAAATGAATACTGTATATTGGTTTATCGTGGACAAGAGAAGTTGCGTTGAAATTCCTCGTGTAAAGGGGGCGTGTCCGCTCGACTCTCCCGAAATGTTCCCAACACTGAACCACGCATCGCACGTCCACATACATTACGCCAAACGGCTGTCCTAGTGCGGCGCAGGATTCCGCACGCAGGTTGGCACGCCTGAAAGTGAGAGTCGAACGTCGACAAAGAGGGGTCCATCGCCACCTGCAGTCCCGGTCGGGGCGGCGGAGGGCGTCCACGGCCCAGCGAGCGGCTCCACGTTCCAACGGTGCGGCGGCGGCGTCCGTCCGCCCGCGTAGCTGTTTACCTTGAATCGCTTTGAATGTGAATGGCGGCCATTCGCCGGTGTGGAAGTTGGTTATGCGTGGACGGAAATGACATCATCGAATACGTCAGTGTCCCGGCGGCAGCGGCTCGTGGAAACCGCGGTAGCGCCAGGCTGTCACTGAGTGGTTCTTGTTGCGGAGATCGAGCTCCGCTAGCTGTTTCGGAGCGATCGCTTTCTGAACCTGTACGATTCCTTTGGAGCGATTAATAAACGTGTGTTATGAGAGAACCCGCTCGCGGTCTACGGAAACGTACACATCACATTCCCATTAGGGCCTTTGTAAAAAGAGAAACCCACGAATAACTAATTGGACACAATTTCCATGGAAGCAATTTTATGTTGCACCCACGCATTGCGTTATTCCCACAAGCAAAACTTACTTGTGGAAATTATTCGGCAGTTTTTTTTTGTTAAATGTTTTTTCTTATTAATGATATGATAGCTTTTCAAGTTAGAGAGCGAACTTCTAAAATTGTGTATCAAAACGTGGACGACTTGGAATTTGACAGAAATATAAACGTTGCATAAAACATTTTCAAATCATTTTTGAATTATTTTATTTTATAAAGCTCAAAATGGTGAACATTTTCTGAGAGAGCATATTTCCCTAATAACTTAATACCAGGTGTGACCTGTAATACATAAATTTAACGAATTGCTGCTTCCACCTTCACCAGTTTACATCATTTACTTTAGAGGCAGAAATTTTTTCCGACAACAGTTTTAACCAGTTATTACCGTGTTATGAACTTGCTACTATACATGCGTCGATGCGATTGGCGTAGAATAGTTAGACGCCGAACAAAGCGCGCCTCATTACAGCGCGATTCACACCGTTTAGCGCCGAAGCAGGCGGACGCGCTTGCCGGTGCACGGCGCGTCCTGAGGGAGTTGGGGGTGTTTGGGTTGGCAGCGGCGACGTCTTCGCGAAGACCTCCCGGGCACCGGCGGCGCGGTGCCCGTCTCTCCGCCACACGCCAACCCAAACATCCTGTGCGTTTACCCTGTGACCTCTTCCTGTATTCCCGATCTACGATGTGCATCTACCCCGGAACACTTACCTGGATAATATGTTGAGTCTTTTTAATTTAATGTATTTTCACAGCTTTCATGTACTGCTTAAGAGTCAGTTTTCAAGATGTTACATTCTTGACTTGGGGTGAGGCATGTTACATTCATGCATTTTAACACAGGTTTTCATTTTTTTATAGTAATACTATTGAAGTAATGCGTTGAAGTTGGATTAGAAGAAAATTTAACTAAACCAGCATTATGGTTTATTTTGGTCAGTAGCGTACATTTTACCGAAACTCCCCTACGTGCAGGTCGCTGCTCTCCTTCGCAGAAGTTAATTTTCTTCGACCCCTCTATTATTACGAGTTTTAGATCAGCGTGCCTGTCAGCCGTAATTTCCCATGTAACTCACTTACTCTCGGTATACCAGTCAGAGGCACGTTGTCGGCTGACTAGAACGGAGTCGAGCTGCGTGCTTTATGTAGCACCCCCGGCATACATTCTCTGCGAACGGATCTTCATTGCCGCTTTTCGGTTGCTCTATGGAGCTCGGCAGGCGTGAGACGTCGGTGGTTAGCGTAGACATTCCTTCTTAATGAAGACCATAACTCCTCCTACCTCCCTCTGTCATCGCAGCGTTAATCAGGGCTGCCTCGCAGTCGGCCGGCGCCATCACCAGGTCTCATCACGCCCGCGCAGAAGTCTTCAACCGACGAACGATCGGCCGTATGGACGCCCTCCCGACTCGTTCCACGAGCGATTCGCGGCCGCGCGAGGGGGTGGCAACGATCCTTCCAGAGCAACGATCTCTCATCTGCATTGCTAAGGCGGGCGGAGCGGGGCGGGAGGGGCGCCAAGGTTCGTATAACGCGAGCCGTGGGGAAGGGAAGGGAAGGAGGAAGGGCGGCGGCTACGGTTTCCACTTTAATGTGTTTTCGGTCTCAGGATTATGGTCGCAATAAAGCATTAAAACATGGCACTTCCGCAAAAGTTTTCCGAAGACGCCTTCCGAGCCCCCGACGCGCTTCCATTGTGCGGGGCAGCGGAGCGGGGCTGCTGCGCTGTGGATCCGGGACGCGGGGGAGGGGCAGTGGGGCCGCCGGGGGTGGCGGGGGAGGGGTTCCGATGGGAAGTGCGCCGTGGGGGCGGCCGGGGCACAAGGTTCTCTCGAGTGCGGGGCGGGGGGGGGGAATCCGACTTCAGACACCCGTTTGCGTCACAGTACCAGCCGGAATTTTAAACGAAGCCAGATACCAAAAGCATCACCTCGTTACAATACATTACATCAGATTTATGAAGCATTTGTTTTAAATATTTGCAGTATCTTTTACACCTTCATTGTGTTTCTTTTGGTTACCGTTGAAAATTCTCTTTGTACCAGTTTCAAAGTGCTTCTCACCACTTGTCGCTCTCCATGCAACGTGACGGTTAGTCTCTGGTCTGATTTTCAAACGCAGCGCCCGCGCTGTGGTCGCGTGATTCTTGACGCAAACTGGTGTTGCGCAGAACGAGCACAAAATCGGTGCGCTCGAGTAACTCGCCCATGTACTTCAACCATGCTCGAGTGTAGAACGATAAACGCATCGGCTTGACTCTATTCGGCGCGTCCGCGCGCTTCCCCGCAGCGCGCTCTTCCCAGAGGCCGCCCCCCGCGCGCGTTCCCGCCGCTGAGAGCGCGCCGGTTGCCGACCTCGATCGGAGGTGACTGCTCCTTTAGGCGGAGGCGGCTGTTTTGCGAGGGGAATTCCGACTGCGGCTCTGCTCGTTTCAATTATAAAACTTTAAATGTGCTGAATCATGCGATTGTAATATAATGTGCAGTAACCTCGCTTCTTCCAAAACATATCTGCTGAAGTTGCAATTAATGGCACACATTCTTAATTAAAAATCTGCAATATATTTGATGCCTTCTGTCAAAAATCAAATGTGTCAAAGAGTGGAGGTAGGTAGACCCCAACTTTCTGCACATCAAACAAGCTAGTATATATGTATTTCGAGGCAACGTTGTTTTGAAACTGTAACGAGGTCTAATCGTAATATACGGAGCGAATTCTCATTATATCAAGGGGAAGATCAGGCATTTGAATTGTCGACCTAATTACATCGTTCAAATAAAGGCTTTATAAATGAATGTGGCCTGTGTTACCCTGTATGTAAGTCAGTCGAACTAAGATAATTGCTTACAGGAAGAAAAAATAATAGCAATACAATTCCCATCGAAATAATCCAGAACCGTGTACGTACTACTTGAAGGGAAAAAATACCAAGAAATGTTCTGCCCTCGCGTGACGCCGAGCCCTGCATAGCACATGGGCTCTCCGTAAGAGTCTCGCCCCGAGAGCGGGGCCGCGCGACCTTTCATTATCGCGTCGATATCCTGTGAAAAATGCGCGTGGCGCCGATTGGCCCGGGCCCCTGGCCGCGGCTGCCTCGCCGCGCCTGTCGCGTGAAAAATGCAGCGGCGGCCGAGCCTCCTTTCTCCTCGGGGAGCGCGCGCACAGAAGGAATGGATCATGCCGCCTCCTGGAAAAAGGCTGGTTCGCACGCGCCGCGCGGACACGCGGAAAGGCTGCTGACCACGCGACCATGATGATGATATTGATGATGATAATACGTCAGTAGATCTGTTCGTTAAGTAGCTGGTTGCAACCTGGAGAAGATTTTATAATCAGCCGACTCATAACATCTTAGTCGAGATGTAGATGAACATATAATAATAATAATAATAATAATAATAATAATAATAATAATAATAATAATAATAATAATAATAATAATGTCCCCGTGGCGCAGACTATTGCGGCAGCAGTCTTTGCGCCGAGGAGGTTGCAAGTTCGAGTCCTGCGCACATGGTCGTATTTGTGACGTCTCATAATTCACACGTCAAGACGTAACAATCTGGATGTAATGAGGCATGCAGCTGAAAAGTTGATCCTTTAAAAATTATACTCGTTAATAGGGGGAGGCATAAAAATGAACAAGAAATTCAGAAAAAGAGGGACTGAGGTCGAGAACATAGACTCCGCGAGCGCGGTGCGGCGGGAGGTGTGGTCATTTTGGGGGAGTTTTCGCCCCAATACGTCGGCGAAGACTTCATTCAACCTTTTCTACGAATTACCTGCGAAATTAATATTCCGCTAAGACTGATACAGCCAATTCATTATCTAATGTTCTGAAGAGTTCTTGTCCGTACATTTTCAGGACTAACAAATCACGTGGTTGTATGAATTTTCATTCACATACAATTCACTTTGTTTGTGTGCAGGATTACATATTCGAATTTTGAGCGCTTCAGAAAACAAACAGACCTGACGGGTGAAATAGGGTCATAAACTTCCAGGCTCAACCCCCTCTAAGGGAGAGAAAACGCATGTACTCAGTTGGTGCAATCTTTCCCCTTGGTAGACTCCTAAAGTGGCATTCCCCTCCTTGTGCCATCGTCAATCGCTCTCCAAAGGCTTGAGCGCCTTTACGCGGCTCCGGTAGACACAAAGGCGGGGGCGGCGGCGGCGGGGGCGGCAACGGGAGCGAAGGGGGCGGGCGAGGCGGCTCGCGTAAGGCGGCAGCGGCCCCGAAAAACAACTGACTCACGGCGCGGCGCGCCGAAGCGGTTTCACCTCAAAACGCGTGTTGTTGATCCAGGGTGGGGGCGGCCACGCCAGCCGCTCTATTGACGTAACCTTATCACAACAGGGCAAACGTTTGCCCCGCGTGAGAAAATCTTACAAATCCGACTCTCGTTCCCCTCTTTTTTTTTTCCTTCTCCGAGTCCCCCCACCCCTCGCCCTGTGCTCCCCTTCATTTGTTTCTCTCTTTCTGTCTTGCGGTCCCGCTGTCGAGCTTTTGTTTCTTCCGCCTCCCTGCGTTCCACGCTTTTCCGCCACGACGTCTATTTCCAGCCTATTTTATTTGCCTCCCCGCGTACGGCGTGTGTCTGTGTGTTGCTTGCCTTTCGTCACGTTCTGTCAGTCTCTCTCTCTCTCTTTCTCTTGTTTTTCTCTGTTCTCGTTCCACACTCGGGAACGCGCCCGGCGCCTCCGTGGGATGTGGCAGGTGCCTCAGACTCCCCGCCTCGCTCCGGCCCTGGTCTTCCCCGTTTCGCCCCGCCCAGCCCCACTTCACCCTCTCGTACTCATTCCTCCTCACCCTCATTCGTTCATCCCCCGCACTTCTCCGCTCCTCCCCGCTCTTCTCCGGTCGTCCCCGCTCGTCCTCTCTCCTCCCCGCTCTTCCCGCGTCGAGAAAAGGAGGCGCGTGGGCAGCGCGAACAGGGAGGACCTGCCGAGGGAGAGCCGTCGTGCCGCGGCCCATAGTGCACTTGGCTGTCGACTCAAGTTCGACATTGAGCGCCGCAGAAAGACGGACGTTGTGCGGCGCTGTGTCCGTCCCCGCGCCGGGGAACTGGGGGCTTGTTGTGCGCGCGTGGAAGATGCGAGCCGCAATTGGCGGTTGGAACCCGAAGAAGGGCCCAGAAAGCCGCGGCGGGGGATTTCGGCTCGTCACGCACCGGAGGTATTCGTGTGCGACCTGTCCAGTATTTTCGCGAGTTGCGTGCGTTGTCTGTGTTAAAACGAGGAAGCGGGCAGTCAAAGCGGGAAGTTACAAACTGTTCGCGCCGTTTAACTTTCATGTAATCGGTTCATAGATAACAGCAAGCGAAATGGTAATTGCCCATTCACGTGTTCGTGAGTATGAACGGAATGGAATTACAGCATCTTGATTTCAGTAATAGACCAGCAGCTCAAATTCAAAGATGTAATTCTAAAATTAAAATTTTCCTCTCTGTTAACTCTGCTTCTGACGCGTGACACTGCTCTCATCTTTCTACACTCGGCGCAAATTACTGTGAACGCCACCTTTTTACGGCCGAGTCATTGACTTCCCTTCAAGAGACCTGCTTAAACTTCGGTATAAGCGAATGGCAGCTAACAGGAGCTTACAGTTAGTATACACAATGCGTTTTCAATTACATCCATTGACCAGAAAGCTTGCGGAAAAAGTCATTTTATTTTTACAAACAAATACATAAACACCAATAGTTTGCCCAAAGTACAACAGACATATTAAACGTAAAATTTCCGTTCGAATGTAAAAAGGTAAGATTATAATGACAGTTACTATCCAATATAATGAAAGAATCCGTTCGAAATAGACTTCTTGAATAAACTGTCGTGGCAGGCACCAAATTCGTTCTTCCTCTCCCTGCAAGGGCTGAAAGCGCTCGCTCCAGCGGCTTCGCCTCCGGAGGAGCCTTCCGCGCCAAACGCCCGCAATTTGTCCCGCGTCGCCCAGCGCCCCATCCGCCACACGCGCGCCGCCCCGGAACGCACCCTCGATAAATCGGCGCGGCCTGGACCGGGGCCAGGTACGCCACGCCCGGCGCCCGCCCGCCCGCCCGCCCGCCCGCCGCCGCCTTCCCTACCTGTGTGAACTCCTCATTCGACTAGGTTTTTGTTGTGACTTTATTTCGTGAAAAACTGGAAGTAACATAGCTTGTTAAAGCTCGGCGGCATAAATTCTTCAAGGTGGCACGATACGTGTTCCCTAATGGAGGCCGCTATATATTTGTTTCGCGCGTGATTTGTTGCCTCTAAAAATCTCATTTGTCCTTTATTACTTTGGAAACATCTTTATTTATCGTCGCCGTCTCTTCCTGGTCGTCGTTTTTCTCCCGTCCCCGTGACCGCCCCCCCCCCCCTGATGTCCCCCGTCGGGCCCCCGGTGCCCTCTAATTAACAAGTCGCGATTCGTTGCGGAGACGGCCGCTTGTTACCCTCCGTTTGGATAAGAGATAATGAGTGGCGACCGCCGCGAGCGGTGTGGTTTATTGGGCCGGACCTCCCGGGCGACGCGCCCCCCCCGTCCCCCGTCCCCCGGCCGCCCCCGCGCCCCCCGGAGACCTCCGGACCGCCCCTGGAACGTCTTTGTCGGCGCGGCTTTGAGACCGCGGAGGCGGGGACTCTACGTTCGCCAGGAGCCTCGGGTGCTTGTTACGGTTGCTTCCCTAAAGGAGTCTGATGTGGGAACTGACGGAGAGTTCCCGCGTTGCCGGCTCCATCTCGCAGGGGTGATTGCGGAGGGGTAAATAAATGGGGAGGGAAATCAAACAAGAAATTTGAACTTTCTGGAAGAAAAGTTTGTCACGTGGAATATTGTTGAAATGGAAATGTAAAGAAACTCAATTAGGATAGTAGGTGTTACTTAAATAAAATATATTACAATAGATCATTTATGCTACTTAGGAATGCATAGAAAAATTTGCGGTGATAGCGATTTCTATACAAATTCTTCTTACAAATACACAAAACAATCAAACATAATAATTATGAGTTCATACAACTTTACAAAATTAATGCGCTAATTCTAAAATTCTAAAGCTGGCTTACTAATATAAAATAACTATATAAAATAATTTTAATGCTAACGTACACGAAGACGTACAAGTCATTTTATATACTTTTAAATTTTGACTGTCGGAGGTAGTGTCCAACATTGTTTCAGGTAAATTGCTCTAATATTATATATTCTGTTGACAAACGAGAATTAACCTACATATGTTCTGTTCTGATTGCCGAACTTTCGAACAATGATCCTTTCGCATGACGTATGTCGGCTTCGATAGTTATCCGTCGGTATAAAATCTGAATTAGAACCACCTCTCTTAACACATTTTGCAGCAGACACGCTACAAATAAGAAAGAACCGAGGACACATCCCTGTGGCACTCCGGACGTTGTCTGCCGTCGAAGAAAAATTAGACCCAATTTCCGCCCTTTGAGTACCCTGATACATGAATTCTTATCCCCATTGTAAATAACTCCTCTACACTATATCAAAAATTTCGAATTTACCACTGTCTTTTTTTTTACATTATATTGCATTGTATTCCTGATGAATGATAAAGATGACTGGCGCCATTGCCTAAGCCGTGTCACAGAGCACTGGCGTATCCCGTTGCGCTTCGCGAACGAGTCCAGATATTTCGGGAGGTTACTCGCAGCGCGACTCTGCAGCTTCCAAATGCGGCGGCGGCGGCGGGCGAAGCGTGTGGAGGCCGCTTCCCAGGGCCGCGGCGACGGCGTCGGCGTCGGCGACGCTGGCGGCGCCGCCGCCGCCGGTCGGGGCGTCGAGTGGCAGCGGCGCGCGCGCTCTCGGGCGGAGGAGCCGGCGCTTGGCTCGCCCACGCGGCGCGCGCGCTCAGTGTGTGCCTTGTGCTCGTCTCGCGAGCCCCGACTCGAGCATAATAGCAAACACGTGACCTCTGCGCCGCCCACGGCGGTCAGCGCCTCCAGCGGTCGCTGGCGTCGCTCTCCAGGCGGCTGGGGATTAGCGCTGTGCAGAAAGGGGGCTCAACTGAACGGGATGTGGAAGTTAGTTTATAGGCGGATTCCCATACGAACACTGTCACTTCAGTTTTCCTTCTGTTTCCAGGCGTTGCGTTAAAACGCTGTTCAGAAAAAGAGCAAATTTTAGTCTCCCATGGGGTGTTCATACTTAAAATTTCCTCTCTACAATTATTGTACTAGTTTCTCAAATTGCTAGTTAGTAGTGAAGAGTTTTAAGTACATTTTGGTCGAACATTTTCTTTCAGTGTATCTGAACGACAGAACATCGTATGGATCACAAGATCGTATACACATGCGTATGTATCACAAGAAAAAGCTCCCTTTTACCAGGAAAGCAGTGCGCCGAGAAGGTTGCTGCGTATTGCCTAGAATGAAAACGTGTTTTCTCTGCTTCTGCAACATTCATACTAGCATTCAAATTCATCAAAACGTCCTGTGGAATTTAGTTTAATTTGCTCATTGGTGAACATAAATAATTTCTTTAAGTAAAAAAAATGGGATGAATAGAAATGTTAAAGTGTTTTAACAATGTCAATATTGAAATCAAGTAGAAATAAGCAATGCCAAACTCCTAAAACGTCCAACACAGGAACGCAGCTCTAAGATAAAATACAAAGACAATTGGCGAACAAATTCAGAACCTTGGGACCGTTCAATGGACCAATGCCACAGATAATAGTCTCATAATTACGTGAGAGCGGGACTGGCGACGCTTCATTGGTCGAAGGGGACGTAAGTTCCTCCAATTGGTGGCTGGGTTTGCAGACCGACGCGTTGCGACCTGGCGCGTTAGAGCGAGTCCCACCTCTCTTCCCACGGCGCCGCGCGGGGCCTCGGGGTGAGTCACTGGCGCAGCACGGCTCCTCCGCCGCGATTAGTATTCGCGCAGTGGGAGGCGGCGCCGCCCCCCGACCTCTGCCCCGCCCCCACGCCCCCACGGCGCATGCCGCCCGCCTCACACTGGTGCTCATTGGCTTCTATCACGAGCGCTCTTGCCCGCACTGCCTCTTTCTCAGAGCCTCCTCTCGCCCCGCCCCGCTCCGCCCCGCCCCGCTCCGCCCCGCCCCGCTCCGCCCCGACCCGCCCCAGCCCGCCCCGCTCCGCCCCACCTCATGTTGCTCCATCTGGTCCTCTAGCTGGTCGTCTTCTATCACGACAGCTGTTGCGCTACCTCTCCTCCCCTCCTCCCCACAGCCTCCCCACGTCGCGAGCTGTCCGCCGAAGCGCCTCGACCGGCGCGGCGCGCCAGGGCGTGTGCGTGTGTGCGTGCGTGTGCACTGACCAGGCGCGGCGGCGGCGGCGGACGAAAGTAAACCACGACTGAGGCGGCGGCGCTCGAGGCCTGTAATCCAACGGCACGCAGCGGCGGCGGCGGCGGCGGCGGAGACCCCAGGCGGGGCGCGGGCGGCGGCAGCGGCGGTCGGGGGCGTATCATTATCACATCATCACCCGCGGCCTCGGCAGCCGCACCTAATGGCCCACGACAACGACGCGCGGGCGCTTAGCGCAACACAAACAATGCGCCGCCGCCGGTGGCTGGGCGGCCCCGCGGCCTTTCCGAGATTTATGATTTGGCGCGGAATTTCCACCGCGAACGTACTATAATATGCCTCTTCGGTGCACGCAGTTCGGGAATAATTCGTTCGTAGTACGTTCCCTTTATTCTTAATGTGTGTGATTCATAATGTTTGTAGCTCTGTCGGGGTTTTGCGGAAACATTTTCCTAGAAAACTGGAAAGGAGTTAAAGTTTGGTTCAAATGGCTGATTATTGAATGGAACAAAATCAAGCAACGACCTTCTGTCACTCCAGTTCTTGATTTTTTTAAAGTGAAACTGTGCGTATAATAATCTGTAAATACTAGAAAGCAATCATGGTACATATTTTCATCGGTTCATAACATAAATACGCCGGTGAGTTTATCTAGCAATATTGATGACTACACACGCGTTCTCCAACTGGCTTGGCGGTTTGTTTCATGTTGCGACTTCCCAGCGTCGGCCGCTTTGGTGTTTTCGTGGTTTCTTCCTCGTTTCCCTGCTCCTCCTCCACCGCAGCCTCATTTGGAATTACAGCCTCGGGCGGCGCGCGCCTCCTTCTTCGCCGCCGCCTCCGCATCTGGAGGGCCTCAAACGCCGCCCGCCGCCCGGCCGGCTACTCCGCGTAATTGACAAACGAGCCCGCGGTTAATTTCTTTCCCCGTAGCGCCCCACGCCGCTCTATTCCGCCACCTACTCCATCCTTCACGCTGGTTTTTGCCTTCCCCGTCCTCCCCTCCCCCTCCTCCCTCCTCCTTCCTGTCCTCGCACGTCTCGCGTCTTTCGATATTTTAAATTACGTTGGACAAGTTTGGCACCGGAGGAACGTGAGGTTGGGATTGTGGTTCGAGAAATGGGATACAATTTGAGACAACAGTTACGGAATTGATGGGAGGTTGGATAAAAAATAATAGTTGGAGGTGGGGAAACTTTGGGAAGGAATTACATTTTGGGTCGCTTTTAACAATGCTGACAGGTTGTACAAAGAAGCAAAAGGATGGGAATAGAGGCGGCAAAAGTGTCAGTATAACTGAAAACTCCCTCGAAAGGTGGGCGTAGAAATGTTTCGCCACCACAAACCATCGACGTGACAGCACAGTGGTGGCGGTAGTAGAAAAGACGGCCTTAATCACACAGGCGGCATCCGCGTTCGCAAAGCCTTTCCTTTCCCTCGCGCTGGCCCGCACGTTCAGGTTGCGAACCCCGGCGCCGCGCCTCCTGCGGCCTTGCGCGAAGGCCGCGGTTGCGTGGGCGTCACCGCAGAAATAGCCTTCTTCTTCTGCGCGGCGGCGGCGGCCAAGTGGTTGTGACGAATCGGGCGCCCGACGCGGCGCTGTGGTTTTTTGCCTGCGGTCTCCGCCGGTCATTCGGGCGGGTGGTCGGTCCAGCGGGACGGCCTGCCGCGCCGATTCGCGCCCATCAAAGCCGCCGACGCCGCGAGTGTGTCGGGGGGAAGCGTCGGGGCGATCTTGTTGCCTTCGCGGGCGGCGGCGTGTGTGTGTTCTCGCAGCTCACGGCCTTGCGGGAGCGCGCGTGAGTGATTGAGCGAGCGGCTGCGGTGTGAGGGGAACAGCAATTTCCGCCGGTTGGTGGGGTTTGGAGTGGACGAGGTCTGAGGTTGAGCTTTTTGGGATGAGCGTTGGAGCGTCAGAGGAAATCCCGGGTTACATGCGGAACCTGAATCACTAACGTTCGGCGATTATTTTTCTTTGAGGTTAGGGTTCCTCTTCACTGGATGCTCAGTATGCGTAGATGGGATACAATACGGCGAAATTGTGAGCCATTTTTAAGGTATGATTCAGTCGGTTTTCTATTGCTTCTCGGCGCTGGAATTTGGTGATCCATTCGCATCATTCATCTTGCTCGCGTCTTCTCGCTGATTCATCGCATTCTTACGCTTCATAATATAGCCCTGCCCCTCCTTTTAGATGGAAATTTTTCTACTCTGCATCTTTGAGGAAGGCTGCACATAAATTGCGTATATGGCATAGATATTACTATATTTACATACAACATACACGTATATTCATTCAACTCGCATCGCATATTGGGACAATCATATTTGTATTATTCAAAAGGACATTGCGATACGTTATTACCGTTTCTAACTGAAACTTTCATTTTGCGGTATACATTCGCTAGATACTGACACAACGGTGACATGAACATTGCATCTAAACGAAACGTGTCTAGCTTATTGCAAGACGTATATTAGACACGCGAGACAGTAGTCTATGATTCTAAGGCAATTGCAGTTTCATTCCGTGTGTGAGTTGGGCGGATTCCTGGAGGGCGGGGGTCTGGGCCACGCGGCCGCCGCCGCTCCACTCTCGACGCGAGCGGTCCCACGGGCCCACGCGGCGCGCCGAGGAGCGCCGTGGCGTGGCGTGGCGTGCGCGCGCGCTATGGGGGCCGGCGCTCCCGTTCCCACGTGACTGCCCCACGCGCTCGCCATCGCCCCCGCGGCCACTCTCCCCGCCCGGGAGCCAGGCAAGGCCTCAGGAGCTTCGGATTTCTCTCGATTGTTCTCCTCTGGACGTTCACCAATCATTGTTTGTCCTAAATGGATTGAAAACAAAAGAAAGAAATACCACGTGGTATGTTACCAGTAGACAACTACATAGAGAACTAGACATATAACTAGTTACAAATTACATTTCCTTACTGTCGTCAAAATAATTTTCTAACGTGCAAACTGCCCCTTGCACTAGCCACTTCAACTTCCGGAAGACTAGGGTTGCTCCTCCAAGAATTAAATCCTCCCTAAAAATGTGTTCCGTCCCCCGTAACCTAGAGAAATTTGTGTTCCACTTCTCTCCCCATATCTTGCTTACTTTCTTGTTGCTTTCGATTGCAGGAAATGAAAAACTATCATCAGAGGTACACAGTGGGGATATCCTCGATTAGAAATAGGGATACGATAGTGCGCTAATTTACAGTTACTTCTAACTTCGAGCCACTATTGGTTTTAATTAATACATAAAAACTAATACTCACATATAAAGTGGTAATTCCGCTAATTTGGTTAAATGAAATTAATAAAAAGAAATATATTTTTATTGGAATATGTTACGCGCGTTTCTCGTTTCTCTAGCTGTAGTTTCTCTAGAAGTGTGTAGCGAATTCCAAATCCTGTGTTATTCAAGGAATTCTACATTCTGTAGTAATCGGGTAGTCTCCCGTGTGTTCGGCCGCCCTTCTCTCCCGGTGAACCATTCTGGGTTGTTGACGGGTCAATGGACGCGTATCCGTCTACTGGTTCGAAACTGGACATTCTTTTCAAATCCCTCCTGAAGATACTTCTCTAAACGGTATGTTTCGGAGGTTTAAGCAATCATATATGAACAATTTCAAGAAGTGCATTCCTTAGTATTAAGGAAAACATTAATTTTTATTCAAACTATGCATGCCAAGTAAAGGTATATTATTTTTTGAATTAATGTTAGTCGTTAAGAAGACCCCTCCACCAGTAAGTAACTCAGCCGCAAGACAGAGGTCAGTGTTCTTATCCGATTTAAACAATGAACTCTTGCCCTCACAAGGGGTTATATGGAGGAGATATTTATATTTCGAAAAAGATTTCGGCATTCCCACGTCAAACGTGACCGACTGCAATTCCTGGCTGGCTTGAATCCTCACGAGGCTGTACCTTCCTCGTACGGGCCATTTCGTAATGAAGTGGTGATCGTTATCTAGGCTCTGTGAAACCGCGCGGGCGAGCGGTCGCCGCGTGGGGCCGCGGTTCGCCTCCCGCACGTGTCGCAACAGCCGCCTCCGCCGCACTGCGCCGCGCCGCTCGGACGTCCGCCGGATATCCGCGCGTTTTACGTAAAGCGCGGCCGGCCAGCGCGACTGTCAGGCGCCGGCGTCCCCACCCCCACCCCCATCCTTTACCCCTTCCTCCGCAGCCCCGCCCCCGCGCGACGTCGACAGTTTTACCTCAAAGCCCCAAGGCCACAGTGACGGTCATTTCTTTTTTTTCCTCACCAGGATGGATTGTTTTGAAAACGTCTATCCGGGTAGGTAGATGATATTTTTTTTAATTCTCATTTTCTCATAGATTCTTCGATGCTAGAGTTCAGATTATCTCATTGCATGTCATATTTGTGAACAAGAAAACTACAAAATAACTAAGTTTCATTTGCACATGAAAACAATTCTCCCTTGGACAGAAAGTTTGATGGGACATCGGTATAAAAGTAAGATAGTAAAAATACTGTCTCTATTTAAATTGCAAATTTTTTCCTGCTTATGCGTTCTTGTAATAAATTATTGTGACGTTTTCTTGAAGACAGGGTGGTGGCAGTAGTCTGCCTACTACAAACGATTCACATTCTTCGCTGGAAGTCGTGTCCATCGCTTTCAGGGGACTAGAAAAGACTTGGGACCACCTCGTCCTCCCGCGCGCCCTTGGCGACTCCTCGCCTCCAGCGCCGCGCCGGGCCCGTGTCGGCCCGGGCGTCGCCGTCGCCGCCGTTTGTCACTGTCAGCGAACTCACCCCCTCCCCCACCCCCTACCCCGCCCCCAACCGCCACCTCCGGGGGTAATTAGCCCGGCGGCACCGGCGGCGGCGTTTCGGGCCGCGCCGATTGAGATCTCCGGCCGCGGCGACGGCCCGCGCTCGTATCGCCCGCGGCATCGCCCCCGCCCCCGCCCCCGGTGCCCCGCGGACCGAATTCCGACGCTCGACGTTAATGTAAGTCGCGGGATATTTATGGGGACAGATTTCTGTACCCGATATGGTCGTTCGTACGATGTCGAATTGTAAGTAATGGCTCTAATGAAAGGGAAAGTTTCATGAGAAATAAAGTCTGGAATTGATGGGGACTTGAGCGAGTCGGGTTCTGGAGAGTGCGATATAAAACGACGCTGCGATGTAATTCAGGAAGTACAGCGGAGGAAAATTAATGATCTCGTTGAACTCTCATATCAGTTTTATTAGTAGAGTAAGATCTCAGAGTTCGCTGAAACATATTTCCGCTTTATGCCACATTTCAGCGTATTGACTTCTATATGAAAAGACGTGCCCCGAATGTCTGAGACACTCCTCCGTTCTGTCCTTTCTACCGCTTTTTGCTCTGAATCAAAATTCCGGCTGCGTTCTGCTTCTGCCTGCCGATTCTCACTGAACTATCGCTTTGGCCAACATTGCAGATTTACTGCTCCTCCGCTGCCGCCGACTTCCCCCAGGCGCAGAGGCGGCGAAAAGCCGGGAGTGGAAATTAAATTTCTAAGGCGAGAGCAAACAGCCACGCCCGACAGTTTGTCATCCGAAATTCTCTGCCGTCCCCCCCTCCGCCTTAAGACGTTCCGCGGTCGCGCCTCGCCAGAAAACTCCTTACAGTCTGCCCACCCCCTCCCTTTCGGCTTTTCGCGTCCGATGGTCCCACCTGCCTTGTTATGGTAATTGACCCGCGGCACATCAACACAGAGGCGGTCCGGGGGAGGGAGCGAGGAGGGGGCATTGTACCCCCACATCGTCGGGGGGGGCAGCGACAGGGGGGCGGGAGGAGAGGCCTCTACACGTCCACCACCTAACAAGGGTCGAGCGGAGTGGGCGGGGTGGGTCGGGAAGGAAAGGCGCGCGGACGCGGCGTTTCACGGTGGGTGGTGCGAAGAAAAGGAAGGAAAGGAGGCATTTATTAGGCGGCAAAGTTTTTCTCGCGGCGGGTCGCCGCCTATTCGCTTTGGCGGCGCGCAGGCGCCGACGCGTCTTTTTGCGGTGGGGGCGGCGGCGGCGGCGGCGGCGAACGAGGGCGGTGGTTCCCAGTACGGCCGCGGTGCGCGCGGCGGCGCCACCACCACCACCTCCTCCGCCCTCTAATCTGGCGCGGGGCACATCTTAATTTGCCACTGCGGTGGGTCCGGCCGCCGCCCCCGGCGCCGCCTTCGCTCCTCTGTCACGTCGCCGCCCATCGCCCCCGGGTCGCTAAAAGCGCGCAATCAGAGGGCGCCAGCGCCGCCCCGTCGGACCGCGTGTTGATACAACCGCCGCCGCCGCCCGGGGCCGCGGGCGCCGCCCCCTCAGCCCCTCCGGCGGGTGGGGGGCGCGGGCGGCCCCTCGGAAGTGGGCCACCCAGCGCTGCGTCGCCGCCCCCTCCTGCGCGGACGTTTGCGCTTTTGTGCCGGCGGCCGCCTCGCGCTTCTGTCGGAGGAAGTGCGGCCGACTCGGAGGCGTAAGTTTGCGGACTCTGATGAGGCGCTTCGGTGTGGTATTGTGTGCGATTTGGAATGCCGGGTTTCCGGCTTGTGGGCTCCCACCTCACACTTCTCCGGCTTCTCTCGAAAATAATTATTTTTCGCTTTATGTCGTTTGTGCTATGTTGAAATGAAAGTGAAAATAAAATTTTATTTTGAATTTCAGCAGAAAAAAAGGCATAGTTTTCTTTTTAATATCTCTTCAAAATACTATAAAACAATCACATTTCGTAATAGTCGAAATGGCTACTTTGGTATCTTCATGACTTGCTAATTTTATAGCGGTACGAACTGAAGTCCAATTCTAACGGATAGCTGAAGTACGTTTTCGTGAAAAGTTTTGTTGTAATTATTCATAGTAGCTGCGGTTTTCGGCTTGCATTGAGAGTTGAATGCCAACGTCTCGAACATGATCGTGTCCGCATGTTGGTGAACCACATGTGCGGAAGCAATGGGTCGGGTACCGTCGAATTGCCCGAAAGAATAATAAATAATAACTTTCTGGCCGAGAAGAGAATGATAAGAATTATTTCTAAAGGGGCGCAGTTTGAACCCAGGTCTTCACGTTTCGTGTTTTCAATTGTTTAGTTCATTGCCTTTCCCAGCGTTTCCGTGCTGCACGATCTTGTTAGCATTTCTTTGTCTCCAACGTAACTGATCCGCCTTGGCTCATTTTTAAACTCATAAAGGGACTACCAGAGTTCTACTTCGAAGTGGTTCATGGAAGTGTGGAATTCAGATGTACATTTTAGCAAAAGACCTTGAGTAAAACCTCCTCAAAACACCAGAACATTGTAAAGAGCAAAAACATTTCTTTAAATCATTTTAATAGGTAAAAAGGAAAGCAGTCCAAAGATTTAATTTCGTAATAGAATTTTGAATTTAAAGTTATATTTCTCTCAATTAGATTATCAGTATCTTTGAGAAAATTCATATGGAATGTCAAAGGTTGCTTAGTTTTACCAAAACATACTTGTTGGGACTAAAAGTATAAAATGTAAGGAATTTCATGCCAATTCAACAAGGCTTGCGAGCGGGCTATTGCAATGTTTAACCAGCAATCGTACGCAACATTAAATTCCCGTCCCGCTTTCCGAACTGGGGACACTCGTCAATCCCAGGTGGGAACCAGTCCATTTTCGCTTTGCTGCGGAACTAAAGGAGCATCCCAACTTGAATAATACAGCGTCGAGGGCGATGTGTTCCGTTTTCGACCGCGCGCTCTCTGCGCTCGGGCCAGTTGCGTGGGCGCTGCCTGAAGGCGCGAGCGCGGCGGCGGGCGATGGATATGTGGAGTAAGTGTCAAGCGAAAGGAGGCGACCCCAAAAGGAAGCGTGTGAAGTCGTACGCGGCGATGTGACGTCCCTCTCATTGCGCCTGCGTATTACTCTCCTTACGCTGTTATCTGGCAATCATCTTCCGCCTCGAACGAGAACCGGTTTTCACGAATTAATTCGCCTCGTGCTTTATATGCCGGCAGCAAATTGTTTTTTACTTCGCGGAACAAACGAAGCAAACTCCCCGAGATGGGTTTCATAACCGTGTTGATGGATGGGGGCGAAAAATCTACATCGTGAAGGTAATTTGTGTTTATACAATCAGGGAATCGGCTAAACCGTAATGCTAAGTTCTATCCATTAATGCAGACAAGTCAATACATGAATTCGAAGTGTGTTCATTTCATGAATGTCCTTTCCGACTTCACGGATATGTTTAACAGATTACGTGTATGAAACTCATAAAACCACAGACCTGATGGTCTAACAGAATTACACATTATCTGAAACTTTGCGTTCGTTTTTTTCTATAATGTTTTAGAAACAACAACAGACGTTAAATAAAACCGAAATGTATCCATGAAAAGTTCCTTTCGTTAATCTCGGCTTGATGATTCTGAATAACCCCAGTTTCATACTGGGATGCCGGCGCAGGTAACGGTCAGGAGCTCCAGAGGCACGCACGTGTGCGTGTATTTATAGCAGGGCCCGCTTCTCTTGCTTGGTTACTGCCTTCCCACTGGGAGAACAGCGGCCTCCAGCGTCGCCGCGTGGCTGTGGCCGCGGGGTGGTCGCCCTTGTTCCGAGAACCGCCCCTCCCCCCACTCCCTCTCCCCTCCCCCTCCCCCTCCCCCTCCTCCTCCGCCCAGGCGCTTCCGCGCTTTGATGTCGGAGCCGCGGGGCGCCGGTTCATTTCCAGACGCGATTGCTTCTCCGGCGCGGTGCGGCGCGGCTGCCGCTGCTGGTGATGGCGAGTGGTGGTGATGGTGGTGACGCGGCCCTCGCGCCCGTTCCGCCCTTGCCGCGCGCTGGTTATTATTACTCCGACTGCGCTTAGCCGCTGTTTACGCTCTAGGGCCTTAGAAGCTATATTTTCAGGGAACGCGCGTACTGGATGGAAATGGTCGAGTACTCCGGGCGGCTTACTGACGGGGTTGTTAAAAATCGGATCAGATGTGAATGCACTGCAACTGTATGCTATTCTACTTGTGGTTAAGATTAAGTTTGAGATTACATCATCTAGATACGGAATGAAATACATGAAAAACGCCATACAATTTAGAGAATCAACTGGCATGTTCACTTTCCTTAATCGAAAAAAAATGTACACATAACGGTATGTATTGGTAAAATTCACATGTTTTTCATGAATGTTTTTCTTTTTGTTACAGGTGAGTATATTGGGATATCTGATGAGGCGATGCGTATGCTGTACGTGAGTAGAAACTAGTTTCTAAAAGCTGTGATGAGCGCAAGTGAAAGTTTTGTGATACAGAAAATGATTTTCGAATTCGCGAGACTCTCAAAGCGAGGGAGTAAGTTGAGCGAGCGCCGTAGCACACAGAGCATTCGCCGCGGCGGCCTTCGCTTCCTCTTCCGCGGCGCGCTGGCGGGCGGAGGCGCCGATGTGGGAACCGTTGCGTGCGCTTAGCGCTCGTTAGCCGCCTTGGCCGCGCTAGGATGTGGGCCGGGCCCCGCCCCGCCCCGCTCCTACACCGCCCCGCTCCTGCACCGCCCCGCTCCCACTAACTCCCGCCTCACCCCCACCGTTTCTCTCCGCTCCCGTCCCGACTCACCTACTCCGCCTCACCTCAACTCCTCCCGCTCCGCCTCACCCCGCCCCGACTCACCCCGCCCTGCCCCGCCCCGCCCCGCCCCGCCCCACCTCGCTTCGCCTCGTCCCGCTTCTCCTTTACGATACTCGTTTGTCGTTTGTTGTTCACTATTGCGCACCTTGTCACAGTTTTATCTCGTCCCTCGAGGATATTCTATATAGCTTCGAAGTACTGCAACGAAGAGGAACTCCGCCTTAACCCTTCCCGTTACTTACTCCCTTACTCACATTTGAGTAATATTTTAGATTAATAATATTTAGGATACGGAAATTTTTTAAAATTAAACTACGCTCTCATTAGTTTTGGTTCGAAGCAGGGTGAAGATTTAACACTACCTTCCATTCTTTGACTGTTTTCCGTTTATTTTTTTCTTCTTTCCTCATCTGTTTCTCCCCTACTTTCGCTGTGGCTTCCTCCTGTCGCGCCACCTCTCTCCTCCGTTAGCGTCGTCCGAGGCAGCCGCGCGCTCGGCTGGTAATTGGGCGACAGTTTGATGAGTGACGGCGAAGGCGGCGCTGTCGGCGCCCGCGGGCGTTCCAATCTCGCAGTCCTCCAGCTCCGCTAAGCACGGGCGTGGCGACTTAATTCCCTCCTGCGCGTTCACGGCGAGCTGTGATTTCTCTTTCCTACAGACTCGATTACATTCGATCAAACGAACCATGGGAATGGCGGTATGGGAAATGATTTAGAACGCGGGTCGGTGTTGGTTAATTGATACATCTTGCAGCCTCTTGCTGGAAGAGATCATTTTTGGCTTCTTGAATGTACTTGCAAGACAAACATCACGTAATTTCTCGTATAAAGAGCACCGTATGTATTGCAGATGATCTTGGCTGTCCCGGTGACGCCGTGTCGAAAGCTGTGGTGCCGACGTTCAGACCGTCTTGACGTGGTCTTCCTCAGGGCTGGTGTGCGTGAGGAAGACCAAGACAAGATGGTCGAAACGTCGGCACCACAACTTTGGACGCGGACAGCCAATAACATTTGCATGCCATTAGCCGCGAAAGCCTACGACTTTATATATAATATTGGTTTAATTGCAATCAAAATCATATCGAAAATAACTGTTTCTGTAATTTATTGAAATTAATAGTGTTGTCAATAAGCTAGTCTGAACACGTACCATCTGTGAACGTAAGCAATCAGTACCCCACCTCGCATCTCTTCCTTCACGGACACCCGAGTTCCTTCGCCTCCGAGGGCGGCGGCGGGGTCGTCAGACACAGGACGGGGGTTCGGGGAGGGGGGCGGCGCCGGCGCCCCGCGGCGGTGCGCGCTCTGGGGCGCGTGTTTGGATCCGCCCTGAGTGCTCGGGCGCAACCGGGGTCAGCCGCGGCGGCGGAGAGGCAGGGGCGTTTGTTTTCACCGGCGGCGGCGCCGCCGTTTATTTCTGGGGGGCGTTGGCGCGGCGGCGTCGGGACGTCCAGGGCGTCGCGTTCCCACCGCGTGGGAGGCGCCGCCGCCGCGCGGGAAGGTGCGCCAGGAATGTTATCGCGCGCGCGCGCGGGCGGCGCTTATCTGCGGAAGCCGCCCTGGGAAGGAGCGGGCGCCGGCGGCGGCGGCGGCGTTCGCCCGGATGCCGCGCGCGCGTCCCGCGGGATTAGGCGCCGTTCCCACGTAACGCGACCCCGTAACACGCCCGTGACGAGGGGTGAGTCAGTGTCGTCGGTTTTGGTCGCGGATGCCTTCTTCGCGTTAACTGCGCAAGCCAATTCGCGGGATGTAGTTCATCGTCGCAAATGTTACAATCGCAGATTGTTGTTTTCATGTACTTACGTAAGAACCTAGAAGCGTCTTCCGTAATTAAGAATCAATTACTACAGATATTTTGTAGTACTCCTCTAGTATTAAGTGATACCTACTACTCTTCTATTTGTTTCTGAAAAGGAGACATAATTAAACGATTCTGAGATGTGCAGTTAAGAAAGTTCTGATTTATTCGTGAAAAGCGGCGACTTGCACACCAAAACCCCGAAGATAACGTCGTAAATTCGTATACAACGAATGCCGCGTAATTCTTTTCAATAACAGTCGGGTAAGATGAGAGAACTTTCGATTGTACTGTTATTCACTGCCCCTATTAGACAAAGCGCCATTCCGGAGTTCGATGTTCGTCGGGGCGAGTGAAGACTGGCACCTTGCCCTTCAGACGTCTCGGCTTGCGCCCAGGGCCCTCGATCGCGTTCGCCTCGCGTGCGGGGCCCTCGTCGCCACCGCCCCCTCCCCCCTGGCCTCCACCCCGCCCCGCCCCGCCCCGCACCGCTTCCGCCGTGTTAGCACGTTCGCGCTCCGGCGCTTTTCCGGCGCGCCGCCGCCGCCGCCGCCGCCGCCGCTTGCCCCTCCAAGGACACGTGTCGATCCCTCTTGAGCGTGCAGGTGCGTAACGGAGGCGGCGCGGACGGTGCTGTGGCTGTGGAGCCTGGCGGCGCTGGCGCGAGAGATGCTCTGCTTGTGAACTTTCTCAAGTGTAATCCTCGTGGGAGCCGTTGCTCCCGGAGGTGTCATGTGTTGAGATGCGGGAACGTGCAGCCGTTCGTAAATGGGAATGGAGTGGAAGGCCAGGGCTCGCTTTTCTAATGAAGGCCAATGCTCTACATCGTACGTTCGCGTTTATTCTGAATATTATTTATGAGGTGAATCCTCAGCACTACTTTACTGAGAAATAACAGTGACATACTTTGTCCTCTAAAAAATCCACTCTACTATGTTGTAGAGTACCTTAACCACAAAAAAAGGCTCTTTCCACATGTGAGTTCCATTTGGCAGAAAAGACTTCCCGGTACCGCCGGCTACACGGACATCCATTTGTCATGTGAGGTTTGCCGTCCAGTTGAGTGCGCCGCACGCGTGATTGCTACAAAGAGAATAGCGCGGTGTTTTGTTCCACGTCGCCCCCGCCCCCCCCCCCCCGTCCGGCCGCACCCCTACTGGGAAACGGCGGCGGGCTGCCGCAAATAATTAACAAGCCGTGTGGTTTACGAGGCGACATTGTACGCCTCTCGCGTATAAACTTTTCGGCGGCGACGGGCCGTCGGGTCGACCCCTGCGAGCCACCCGCCGCCGCCGCCGCCGCCGCCGCCGCCGCCGGGCAGTAGATTTACATACAAACCCATTGCTATTGTTTTTGACGGCGGCGAATAATGAGGTATTGATGCTCGTAAAGTGCGCCCTCGCCTCGTTAAGGCGTCGGGGCCGGACGGGGGGAGGGGAGGGGAGGGGGCGGCGGCGGTGAGCGTCGCCTTGTTAGGCGGGCGGTGGACGGGCGGCCGAGCGTCGGGCTGGGCCCGGCCCGGCCCGCCTCCCACCTGGCGGTAGCCGCGGTCGCCGCGCGGGTGGCCACGCCACGGCCTCACCCCCACCCCCACCCCCACCCCCACCCTCGCTCTCACCCGGCGGCGGCGGCGGAGGCAGCTTACCTATATAATTTAAAGCGTCTTCGGCGGCGGGGACTCACGCGCGCACAAAAAAGAGAAAAGCGCGGGGAATGTCTCTCTCTCTCCGGTGTGCGCTGCGGGGGCGGGCGCCGAGGGCACACAGAGATTTTCCGCACTTTTAAAAATCGCCCCCGCTCGTGCCTTGAAGCGCGCCGCCGCCGCCAGCCGCCCGCCCGCTGCGAGGCGTGGGCGGTGTCCGCGCGCCTGTCCTGACGACTTGGGCGCTCTCGCGCACAATGGCGCGGCCCCGCCCCTCCCGCCCGGTGCGTGCCGACGCGCCCGCTGATGGGTTTACCGGATTTAGCGGCCCGCCCCCGCGCCGCCCCCGCGCCGCCCCCGCGCCGCCCCCGGCTCCGCTGCACTTTGTCGTCCGGTTCTGCGTGCCAATTGTTTGGTGTTTCTCACCTGGGCCTGGTTTACGGCCCATTATCGTGCAAAACATTGGGTATTTCCCACAGCGGCCAAACCTGCGAACTGTCGAAAATGTCACAAATTAGACAGGCTGCGTTAAATTACCCTCGATCACTTTTAATATTTTTGAGTTATTTATAAACGAATAAATAAACTGTAGATTCAAAAATGCACCATTTACTTAAAATAAAATTTGATGTTTTGATTTTAAATGCATTCCGAAGATAAAATGCGAAATAAATCTCGTAACAAATTTCCATGCTTTAGAAAATGTTCATTTAATTTTCTCTTTACGACTTTCAATTTGTAACAAGATAAAAACTGGAAAGCTTTCTTCGAACACCATTACAATTTAAATAGACCTACAAAGGCATGTTATGGTCAATATTTCAAAGCGCAATGCGTATCCCCTAAATAATACAATGTTGAACGTGTCTACTTGCTTCAGAATGACCTCCCGAACAACTGATATCGCGTGTTGTCCCCAGAATTCCCACTCTTGAAATGAACTATATCAATGAAAAGATTTATAAGAATATAGAGGTCAATTAATAAATCTAATATGATTAAATCTGTTAAATAATATCTCTATCGGTATTACAGCATTTCGTTAATTGTTTGCCACCAAGATGGATAGCAAACCTTTGGGGGGTTTCCCATCCAAATGCGCCCCCCCCCCGGCTCTCTCTATCTCCCACGCCTTCTTCCCTCAGCCGAAGGCGCCCCGCAGCGCCACATTCCTGGGCGGCGGGGCGGGGCGGGGAGACCTGGTCCGGCCCTGCCCGGGCCACGAGAGTCCCGTGACCAATGCCTTATTTACTCGGGCGGCCGGGAGGTCCGCAGTAAATTTGGCGGAAGGCAGTCGCCCGCGTTAACGCGATTAGCGTCAAAACCAACTGTTTGCCGCCGTTCGCAGCGCGCCTCGGAAGTGGCCGCGCCTGCGGGACGCGCCTCCCGCTTAACCCTCTCTTTCCGCGTGGCTGGTTGGCGCTGTCGCTCGCGCCGCGTGGAAACGGCCCGTGAATTTTTTTCTCACGCGAACTACAAAGTCCTAGAGGTACCTGGAGACGCGTCATAGGATTTTCGCACTTTACAGATTTGGGGTTTCGAAGCGCTTGTCAGTACTTGAGGGTATTTTACGGTGCGACGCGTTTTCATGAAAAGAAAGCGTCCGTTGTGGACGGCGGACGAATCCGTTGTTACGCGCCTGTTTAGGCACAATGTTTTGTGGACGGCCAGATGTTATTTGTGTAAACTTCGGTCTGCGAATATTCCGTTTTACGTGCCGCTACTAAAAACATATAAAATGATATAAAATTATTTCGATCGTGTATGTAACTGTCTTTAGTTCTTGTGAAAGTAACGCTACAATAAATCTAAAATAGATATTTTATTGGAATTCTTTGAACATAATAAGATGCTTATTTAATTACAGGAACCGATGTTTTTCGCGAACGATCATTAAACTAACAATAACAAAAATTGTTTCGAAAGAGTACAAATTGGTGGATAGGCATCTCGCCAATACTCTGAATGGACGAGACGAGCGGTCCGAGTGAATGCGGGAGGGCTTCCGCTGTGTCACCTTCACAAGGTCTTGTGCAGCCTCGCAGTTGAATCGAGCGCATGAATCACCCGGTGTTTGCTGACGCTTCCTGCTCGCACAGCCCGGTGCCATTCAGCGTCGCAATTATTTCTCAACGCGGCGGCTGTGGCGCCGGGGTGCTACGGTGAATGAAGACGTTACGCAAGTCGGCGCTTGTCGCAAATGGCGATTGTCAGCCGCCGGATGCCGCGCGTCTGCTGTCATTCCACGATGAGCACGCGCGCGCGCGCTGCCACCGTTTCATCTCCGCCCCCTTTTTCAACTTTGCGTGCTTTTTTCTTTTTGCTCTTGGCCTTACGTGCATTCGCAACCTCCTCTTCTATTCTTTACTTCCCGGAATCGACACTTCACCTTTAGAAGAGCTTCAGTCTTGTTTCTCTACGAGTCAAAATTATATATTGTTATGAAATATAGCTTGAAATATATGTATTTGCATTATTGAATCATTTTTTGATAAGTCTGGATCTACCCCTAATAACGTTTTAATCACTATTGAAAGTTTCTCTCGCTAGCATTTCTCGCTATTCAAAGTTTCAATATTATTATTTCCAGTTTTTTTACGAGTTTTGTTAATTTCTGCTTAAAATTTCAATTTTTATATATATTAAAGTTAGGTTTAATAGCCTTTACACACTGAATTTCTCATCTTGAGCCCATCCAATTTTTTGTCGTAATGCCAACATTTCTTCTACATTGCCATGGTGCTTCGCGGAAATGTCCGCTAAACGTCGAACTCACTCTTCTCTTTGGCAGTCCAAGTCCCGAAACCGCCAGGTAAACAAAGCTGTCTGCTCCGCAGGCAGACAGTTTGACAATGACCATGGGTGGTGCCGGCGGGTGAGGGGGCAAGACTGAGGTGACGCCTGACGTGTAGACCGCCCGCATAGCGCCTACGCGCGTCGGGTTGCGGGGAATCGTCCAGTTGGCGGCTGATTGGTACTGATCGCAAGCGCAGGGTGACTGTTAGGGTAGGGTTCACGATATTTTTGTACGAATTGAGAAACGTACAATGCACCGTTAAATAATGTTTTATGGTAACGTATGAAATCGTGACACGTGATGTTTTCACATTTTAAATGCAGATTTCCTTCCATTTTTGGTAAAATTTACTATTATCTGTTTTAACTTCTGATAGTGTTAACATGTAAATAAATTCAATTCAATTCGTTAGTGTAATAGGCCGTACTTCAACCATTTCAAACGAGAGAGTAATCATTTTGTCCACTCCAAACTGAGCACTGAGCGTGGTGCTTGGAGGCTGGACGGGTATTTGGCAGCCATCGCGAGAGTGGTGGGCCCGAAAAGGCCGCAAGGATTAATGTGACCTCTAGGGGTCGGTGCGTGTGGGCGAGTGAGGCGACTGGGCAGCCCCCCTCCCCCTCCCCCCCCCTCTGCCCGCGCCCGCATGGCGCGCCATGCGCCGCCGCCGGGAAGCGGAAGTGACGTTATCGCCGACAATTCGCCTGTGCGAAAATCGACGAGGCCTCGCTCCAGCGGACTGCTCTGCAAAAACAAAGAAAGGCTAGTTCCAGCGCGATAGGAGGGGGGGGGGCAAATAATTTCTTAGGGAAATTACATATTAACTATTGTAATTTAATTATAAATTTGACTTATGACGCAAAAGGTTCGGTATTGACAGAACCTTATAAATAAGAGAATATGAGCTTCCTTCTCGAATAAATTGCATGTTAGTCACGTGTTAATTTTCTTTGATTTATAGTAATACTGAATGAAGTGAGTGAAGCACTAGTCTCGAACTTCTGATCCTGTCTTAAAGTAGCATTTCAAAATTTAAATGACAATAAAATACGACTTCGTGACGCAGTCCGCTGAACATTTTTTTAAAATAAAAATTTTCCGGGAATATTGCAGTTAGAGATAAAACGCAAATTAGTCCATTGCTACAATAGTAATTCGGCTATATCCTCATTTTCGACCTGGATTACTTACTAAACTGGACTTTCTCGTCCGTTAGTTACTGCGCTTGGGACCCTAGCGAAATTAGATCCCGCGGGGGCGGGGGCAGGCGCAGGACGAAGCAGGGCGACGCGCGCAGGGGGAATTGCCGTAATCCCGATCGATAGCGGCGGAGAAAGGCGACCGGCGGCGGCGAAGGTGGTGGTGGTGGCGGCTGCGGAGGAGGAGGAGAAGGCGGTAGGGGTGGCAGAGACGCCGGGAGCGCCGCGGGGCGCGCGCGGCCGTGAGGGGACTGGCGTCTGGGGACGCCGATCAGATTTACGCCCTGAAGAGGCGGCGGCGGGGGATTGGGGCCGGCGCCGTGGAGTGATGGTGGCCGTGAACGACGAACGGCGATGGCCACGTTCAGCGCGAGTTAGTTGGATAGGGTTCTGTAGGAATGGGTTTATGAAGGAAAATAAAAAAAAATTGTTTTTCAAATTACTGATGTTCTATTAATGAAACTCACAGCTCGAAAGTAGCAATTGAATTCCAGAAACGACTAAGCAGGGAATTTCATAAAAAAATACCGCATACTTGTGTACTGCTTAGAGAATTTTATTTTTACCGACGAAATGTTCAGTTGAACAATTTGTACCTTCTTATAACTTAGACCTCAACTTTTTGAAATACCCAATTCAAACTCGTGCAATATATTTAAAACAACAAATTGTAGTAAAATGACGTATGAAACGTCGGTTGGTTGAAGCTCTGAGGGCGGCGGCGGGGGCGACCCGAAACGGGACACTCGGGCTCGGGGCCGCCGCGCCCAGCCAGCGCCTCCCACCGTTCCTTTGTGGCCGCGTTTGTTTGTTTGCGCGGCATTTTTTTGTTGTCTCGGCGCGGGCGCGAGTTGGAGGCCCGCGGCGCGCCTGCCCCGGAGTCCCCCGCGCCGTCGGGGGCTGCCGCGACCGCTTAATGCGTCGGCATCGCCGCGGCGATTCCATTAATACTGGCTGACGCGACGTCTGTGGCGGCCGCCGCGACCAAGCTGGGGTCGAGAAGGGGGGTGAGGAGTGGGGGCAAAAAAATGAAGGGCCGGATCGCGTTATTTCCTGCGCCATCTCACGCGTCGCCCTGGGCGGGCAGCCCTCGCGCTTCCCCGCCCACTCGCCCTGCTGTGTGTCGCCATCGCCATCGCCTTCTCGCTGCTACCGGCACGTGATCGGGATGTCGCCTGTACGATGATGGCGATAAGATACCCCAGTCCTGTCACGTATAAAACCTCGGAAGTGTTCTCATAAATACAAGCATAATCAGAGTATTTGGTGGTTGTGTTGTAAGCAAATGTTTATCAAATCAAAAAAAAGTAATTAATATTCATATCAAATTTGTCCATTGTTCTCAAGTACATTATTTCTCTTCACTAAATCCTCCCTAATTAAATCCCTCGATTTGCTTTATATACTCGCCTCGTAAGTTTATTTCGCTCCCCTAGTGTTAATTGTCTGATAATCTTAGTCAATAAATCTGCTGGGGGGAAAAAAGTGTAATACAAAAGCAACTAACCCTTCGTAATGAACCCTTATTTTCTTAAAAAAACAGAAATACAAAGTGGGTACATTAACCCCGGAAAGAGGGGTGTCAGCAACTGTAAACAAGGCGCCTTGGAGCGCGGGGGCGAGACGAGACGAGGTGAGGGGGGGGGCGGAGCGGCGAATCGAGCCCTTTGGGGGCGAGGGACTGCGGGAGGCGGTCTTGCCAATCGATACCGGCGGTCGGTGGGAGCGTTGGTGGTGGAAACGGTGACTGCAGCGAGGAAGGGCTCCATGCGTGTCGGCCCGCGCCACGTCCATCGACCGCCACCGCCCTCACCGCGTTACTTCACTTAAGCGCCAGGAGCGCACCGCGCCACGTCTAATGAGCCAGGTGGATGTGCAGGAGCGGGAGGTGTAGGACGGAATGGACGTGGGCGGTGAGGGCGGCGCGAGCGAGTGGACGGCCTAGAGGACGCGAGCGGAGACGGAGGTGGCCGCGGACCCCGGCAGTGCGAGCGCCGAGGGATGTTTTCGGTGGTGTGGGGGCGAGGGCGTCCTGGGTACGAGAGAGTTCGGCGCCTTGGACGGCGAGGGAGGTGGCAACGACCTAGAGCACGGTGGAGAGGCAAGGGACTCTTTGGGTGCCGGTCAGCCTGCCTTTCCTCTTCCAAGACTTCGTTGCGAGAGCGAGGGGGAATCCGATTAAGGCGCCAAATAGTCGGGCGTAATGAACTGCGCGGGAGTAAATAACCTCCTTGACGATAGACTTCAACTCAAGGAATTTATAATCTTTTGGAGTGTAAATTTGCAAGTGACAAAGTTCTTCTTTAATGATGCAAGTCGATGAATTTCACGGTAAGGAGAATCGTATACATTTGAATGGTTTTTTTTATTGAAGTTATTATAATACTGACACGATACTGAGACAAAACAAGTGTTATTGATATAAATACGAAAATGCCAAATATATTGACAAATAATCTCCTTTCATGCGAGTTAATTATAATGAAAAGTTTTCAATATCAGTATGAATATAATACATATGCTGAACAAATTCAGACTAAAAACATGACACAACTTTTTCTCGTATGTCAGAAATAACTATTCAATACAGAAATCGTAGTGAGTTATGGTCAGCCCTTCGTAAAATGATTTCGCGTTGAAATGGCTATCATTCGGCGCTCGCTTCGCCTAGAGGTGATAGGCATCTTATCGAGCACGCCTGTCGATGGCACTCTCGGAGGCTCATTAAGGTGAAAGCGCGGCGGCGGCGGGGGCGGTATGGGCGAGAGTGGCGCGCCCCTTTAAGCGCCGCCGCCGCCAGAATCGATCGACAGCGTGTGGTCGAATGCGCGAGTCGCGGCGGCCGACAGACACAATCGCCGCCGGAGGGGTGGGGGAAGGAAGGAGCTATCATTGCTAAGTGCTGAGCTTCCTTAGTGGCTGGCATCCTCCCCGAGTCGTGACACAAAGCAGTTCAATGAAAGCGTTATTTTACATTCCCTTCGTATTGCAAAGTGTTCCTGAGTACCTCCACACTTTAGTTGTTTGTACATTGTTTGAAAATCTTCAAAAATAATTTCATTTGTTGTTAATAGAAATTGATCTTTAAACACAATCAAATGTCGGGAAAGGTAACATTTGCTAAGCACGTAATCTTTTGCATCACCTAATATTGTTTTAACAGTAAATTATAATGTCTCTTATTCGCCCAAATAATACCTCACATTAGCCGATGATTCATCTTTTCTCAAATACTGATGTCATTGATAACCCGTAATCCGACATGTGATATTTAAGATTTTCGAGGATGAGAATAAAGAAGAATAAATGTCTAATAAATCAGTATCTCATCTTCATTTTCGCGATGTTATATAAAAGACCAACACACAAACGAACGTGAGTAATAATTGAAGATAAAATCCATGATCACGTGAATAACTCTGCAAAATAGATTTTAATACTACTCTGTATTGGTGAAACGTTAAGCTAATCTTGAACTCGATTCAAACGGTTGTTACTTTCAGGCAGAAGTAACCATTGAAAACACCAGAAATGTACAGGAATGAATATGCCAGATATCAGGTGCGGATCCAGAGACAAATTTGGGGAGGGGAAATTAACGTTTTGGTCGAATGTGTCGTATTACAGATTTTGTAAAATGTCGCAGGCTACACTCAGTTCTTGCTGCACTACGATTTTATTCGTTTTAATGATTATCGGAAAATATTTTTGCTTGAGAGTTTCGTGAGAAGTTAAAATTAATAGTTACGGAAACCTTTTACTGTTGCATCCTCATGTACATGTGTACGTTAAGTTTAATGATCGTTCCTGATCATTACTTTCATGTAACTTCCATTAACGTGATGCGGAAATTCCTGACGGAGTAGGTACGTCCCCAGTGCGAAGGAGCCAATTGGGGGCGGTGCCTCTCTTCCCCGTGCGGGCGATAGGGCGGGGGGGGGGGAGCGGCGCAGTGGCGTGCGCTCGTGTGCGTGCCTGTCGGCGAAGTGGGCTTGACCGCGTTGTGAGGCGCACACGTCACGTACTCGCCACCCTCAATGAAACGCAGAGCTAAAGATATGCGTGAACTCGGGACCGTTTTGGCAGAGCGCCCGTCTTTTTTCCTAGGAAATAGCGAACGCTCTCTCGCACATGGCCCCGCCTCGGACTGAGGGCGCGCCGTTGTAACATTTCGCTTTACTTGTTGGTGCGGGCGAATGACAGGCCGCTATCGAGGTCACTTTGCATTCTCCAGACATCGCGCACTCTTGTATTTTTAGTTTCTCGCAGTAAATTCTCCAAACGATTTCCTGGCTAAAGCATTCTTGTCCGTTTCGTTGTTATTTTTATTCGTACTGTAGCTGTTTATTTTCTGTAGGGCCTTTCATTTAGAGAAACGAGCACTATGTGTCAAGGTAAGAATTCTTTCGGAACTTAAAGAGTTGAAATTGTTTACACTTGTGTGTTCTCGTGAGTGCTTTGCTTAAGGTTTACAGACACATTCATCTTGACAATAGTGCAATAAAGTAATATCAGCGTCATCCCAATACCCTCACTTGAGACTCGTGTATTACTACAGTTGTCTCGTAAGAAGCAGGCTTAAAACCGCTGTGTGTGAAAGAAAGTAACGCCTACAATCTAGACATCTGGAGTGCCTGTGAAGAAAGCATCTTTCTTCTGCAACACCTCTCTCTGTGTTGAGGAGCGCGAGTATGCCCTTACGGCGTGAATAAAGCCTTCAGTTCGCAGCTCCGCCTCGCGGCGACCGCGTTCCGAATCCGCGCTTGCGCCAAGGAAGACTCGAGCAGGTGGCGGGGCGGGGCGGGGCGGCTGTCGACCCGCGGGGAACGGCCGGGGGCTCCCCGCGGACTGCGCCGGGAGGCTGCGGGCGTAGCGCTCAGAGTAAACGCATCAGCGGCGGTGCCGCCCCGGGCGGCGGAGGCGTGGGTGGCGGGGGCGGGGGAGGCGCTGTTTGGGTGCCGCACTAAAAGTAGCCACGCGGAAGCCGCCGCCTTCTTCCGACGGTTTGGCGAGAGGTGCGCCGCGATGTGGAGCGCGCCACCAACTCCGGCCGCAAGGAGGCTACCTCGCCTCTAACCCTGCGGTACACCTGCTCTACGAATCACGGAACGTAACTGGAGGAGCAATGAACTAGTATTCTAAAGTTTCGCATTACGCCTAGTCCCATCACCACTCTGTTCAAACCAGCAGTGTTTTGTTTACAATTCGAATGCTGCCAAAAATGTGCACAACGGCAACATATTCTTCCTCGTCGTACCTTCCAATGATTCTTTTTAGAATTCTATTTGCGGTTGGAAGATCAACAATTGGTACTGGTCAATAAACAATTTAACACTTTGAAGGCCTTATTATCTGGTATGTTAGACGAACACATAAACTATGAAGACTCTGTGTGAGAATGTGTCGTTCTTCCCTTAGGTTGTTGGATTTTTTTTCTTGGATTATTAAGTTAGAACACACATTCACTATTATAAGAAAGAATATGACAAAAAGCATTAGCTCTCGTGTTACATTACTTGTACTTCTTTTACATTTCATTTGCAATGCTAAGTGAACTATTCACTATTGTCGTTACTATTACGCTGCTGCTCTTGAAAACTTGTTATTCTTGAAATGTAATAGTGTGAATCTAGAGTGCGTGCTACCAATTTATGTTTACGACAAAAGGCTAGAAAATACTAGTCGTCACAAGAGGAATTGTCGAGGAGATAACGAAGCAAGTACATTAAAAGGATTTGCAACAGACATTTAATATTTCTACGCGTATCTGTTTATCTTTTGAGGAAATGCGTTCCGTTTTCTACACGTCACAATATAGTTAAAATACCTTCGCCGCACGCTCTAAGATGACCTTCGGTAGGTGGTATTACAAGGCCTCGCCCGCATCACGGCGTGTTCAGATAAAATAAAGTTTACATGCATCGAAAACGTCGCGTTGCGAGCCGCACGCCACGCGAAACCGGCTCGTGGTAACTAGCCCAGAGGCGTTCCCGGGCGCCTCGAGGCGCCTCGGCGAGCGAATCGCACGCGCTGCGGGCTGCCAGCGAACGATCCCCGAATCGATTTGCAGTGCGACGCGATCGAGGACCTGCATGGAGAGAGTAGCGCTTTCCTTTGCGCCGCCGATTCCGCCATTTTATTACATCCAGCACTCGGCATAGTTCGAATTGTGCGATATAGTGGGTGTTGCGGGCCACCAATTTATTCACCAAGAATATTAATATGTACGAAATCTTGTTGCCTCCAACTTTTACCACTTCCCCTAAACTACGGAATTCTGCGGGGCGGGTTAATCAATTGTGAGGATTTTGAAGGGCCGGGGTTGTTCCACTTTCTGTATGTAGAGGGGCTCTACGTCGCGGCGCTCCTCCAAGAAGGTTTAGCCCGATTGTTTCCCATTCGCTTCTCCTCGTGGCTACAAGAAAGGCCTCGGCTTGGTGTCAGTACTTCGAAGATATCTCTTAGCACAAATGCTTATTTTAATGTTGAATTTCGTTTTAGTCTTAAAGAGAAAAACGTACTTGCTTAAAGAGAGAAGTGAGGAGATGCGGATAGAAATGTTAAATGCCTCGAACAAATGTATCGTAGTGAAAATGTATTTATATTGTTTAAAGCATTATATTGAATGAAAGTTTTCATTAAAATCACGTGAGTTATAGATTTTCAAAATTTCTATGTCTCAATTTAATTAAACAGTTTGCCACCTTTGTGAAGTAACCTCCTGGAGGCGAATAAAAAAATACATTGATGGCATCTTGGCTATCCTGAACTTGGCTACTCGAGCGATCTCCGAAGGAACCTCTTACGGAGAATTCCCGCCCGCGGTAGTTACGAGCGCGCAGGGCAGCGCGGCTCTGGTCCTCCACGCGGCCGAGACGACGTGGCGCATCTAACGACGCCCCGGCGGCGGCGGCGGCGGCGGCGGCGACGCGCGCCCGGCACGAGCGAGCTGCGTGCGGCCGCGCTCCGGTGCACGTGCTCCGCCACCGCCGCCGCCGCCGCCGCCGCCGCTCCTCGCGGCGCCGTGCCGCACCGCGCGGCCGCCGCGACGCCGCCGTACCCGGGGTCGCCGTCGCGACGCGCAGGAGTCTCGGCGGCGGAGGCGTCGCCGCCGCCGCCACCGCCGCCGCTGAGGAAGCGTCGGAAGACAATGGGGGGGGGGGGTCATTTTGGAGAATGGATCTAGGGAAGGAACCGGACCGTGACGGAGGAGCAGCTTGGAAAGAGAATGAATATGGAACCGGGAAGAGAGCAGGTTCGTCTGGGCGGGGGGTTCTTGGTTGGGGTTGCGTTGCGTTGCGTTGAGTGGGAAGCGGTTGCTGGAATGATGGTCGTTGGTTTGGATACATATGTTCGGAGCGAGTTATAATAATTGACTAATTATCCTTTCTATTTATTATGATAATAATAATTGTTATTGTTATTATTATTATTATTATTATATATTATTTCGGACTTGTAAAAACATTTTTAATGGTAGTGAATCATTCTTGCTAGAAATGTGAATCTGAATATTACCATTGCTGTTTAAAATGATTTAATGGCTCATTTACAAAAATTCCCTCTCGGAAAATATTATTGTATTTTGCCCTGCTCAAGGCGTAGTTTCTAAAGTTGCATTGCGTTATTTTCCTGGAGAGTACCCGAAAATTTTCTACTTTGAGTGTCTTCCCGCTGCATTCCGTGAAACCCCTGTGGATTGACCCACGGCCTTCCTCCCCCCGCCCCGCCCCCGCCTCCTCGTGCCCCAGAGCAGCGCTGATGCTATCTGGTGTAGAGCGGTCTCCGATTAACACGTGAGGACGATGTGCGGCGCACGAACCAGGGCGCGCGGCACGTGCGCGGGTGCACGGCGCTCCCACGGGCGTCGGCACGTCATCAGCCCCGACGCGCGTCTGGCAGCTTCGGCCCCAACGGACCGAGCAGAGGCGCTCTTCGCAGCTGCGTCCGGTCCGTTGGGAGGGAAATTTAAATTTGTCTCCGGACATTTAAATGACACGGTTGTGGTGGTTGCACCCTCTCCCAACGATTCGTTCTCTGAATCTAAAAAAAGACTGGATTTTTAAAAAAAAGTAGAAAGTGATTTCAAAGATATTATCGTTGTTAGAAAGACCAAAGTCTAATTGAAACTGAGTTGTTTTAATATTTTTAATTTAAATAAAATGTAATGTAAAATAATTCCATGAATACACCCAATCTTTTAAAGTATGGAAAGGGTTCTATTTTAACAATTCTATCGTGCCCAATGTGCGAGCTTCTTGATAGGTAAAAGGACAGAGAAGTCAGCGAATTGAAAATCAATATTCTAATATTTCTTCGCCTCGGTTCTTCCTAAATTTCATCGTTTGCACGAAGTGGATTTCTGGGAGTCGGAATAACTTACTCTTGGTATCAAGAAGACGTCTGTGTATCTGGAAGCAGAGCGAAGTCGGGAGCTTGGAATCGAGCGAGGATGGCGCTGTCGTTTCCGGCGGGAGGGTGGGCTGACGGCGACAGAGGGAGAGGAGGGGAGGGGCAGAGAGGGCTCGGGGGCGGCGGGCGTGACGGCCGAGGCGGCCATCCTCCTCCCGCAGCACGCGCGCTCTCGCCACCGCCGCCGCCACCCCTCCGACGCCGGTCACGGGTCGCGGCGCCGGCGGCGCGCGGGGCGGCCGTGAGGCCGTGGCGCGGAGCGGCGGCGGCGGCGGCGGCGGCGGCGGCGGCGGCGGTCGCAGGGCGCGGGCAGGTGCGGCGCAGAGGTCGCCGCGGGCTCGGAAGTGCATGGGGTGCTCAGCCCTCCGCCCTCTCGGTTTTTGTGCCAGGAAGCGCCCCGGTGGCGCACGCCCGCGTAGCGTCGGATGTTTCGTTTTGACGGGTGCGTTTGTGGTTGGTTTTTTGTTTTAATAGAGATGTAATTGTTGATACGAGCTTTTGGAGATGGAAAGATAGTCGCTCGTGAGGGATACCAAGAAACGCTTCGTTTGTAGTATTGTTGGGATGTTTTTAGTATCTTCACATTACAGGATGTGCATTTCGTGTTTCAATCAAATGTGTTTAATAATCCTTTTCGTTTAATATGAGCTCAATCTTAAAGATAGTGAACACACGTTGAGAAAGAAACATAATGTTGAGAGAAAGAAATAAGTATCATTCGTTCTGTGAAAAGTGTTCCTGGCCTGCTACAGAAGCTTAGTCTTCATTTATTTTTAAGTGAATTAATATTTTGCGAGGGGAAACGAATTGCCGTAATTCTCTAAACATATTTGTAACAGATTGCCCCGTCCCTCAGGCTGCTCTCCTTGCGCCCCAACGTGTGTACCTTTGCATTGATGGGCATCTTTGGGCGCCCATCGGCCGGCAGCAGCCAGGTCGCGCTCAATCGCGCGTCTCCGCTGCTTTGTAGCGCCCCATTCGAATCCTCTTCCCGGCGGGGCGCGGCCGCTGGCCGCCCGTGAGATTGGGTTACTCGCCGTCAGTTGGCCGTGAACGACGGCAGCGCCCCCGCCCCGCTTTCCGCCCCATGGAGCGCTCCCGCACCCCTGCCGCCCCCGCGGGGTGGAATTCCCGGCGGCACAAAACAGATTAGGCGCGTCCACCCCGTTGGCGGACCGGGACTTCCCCAGCGGCCGGGCGGCTGGCGGCGAAACTCTGCGCGGCGACATTTATTAGCGAGATACGCCGCCTCCGCGGCGGCGGCGGCGACTTGACAGCGCGGTGCGGGGCGGGGCGGGGCGGGGCGGGGCGGTGCGAGCGGGGGTAAGCCTGACGGACGGAATAAAGGGCGGCCGGCGGGCGCGTATTGTGCCGGGCAGTGGGCGAGGGCGGGGGAGCATCTGCGCGCCACGCCCCGTCACGTCCCGTTCGCCCTCGCCCTCCGCGCCGAGTTGCTGATCGAAGCCAACTACCAGGTCGCGATCGTTTACGGTAAATCAGAGCGTTAACGTAAGCTTATTTTTATGTATAAATTTCATTGTTAGGATTCATAAAACTGTTAAGATTGTTGTATTTTTAGTGTAAAATAATATTCACTTCGAAGATGCGCCTACATAAACGATTTTTCTATAAAAGAAAACTACCTTTTCGCAATTGTAAGCACGGGATTCATTATGGGAAATTGATATTCTGAATGCTGTTTCGGAAACGTTTGTTCTCGAGACATCGCTTCAAAGGAAAACTTGAGTAAATAATTTTACATAATTAACTTTTAATTTGGAGGAATTCGCGACACAGAAGAATCTCTTTCCCGAGCATGGAAGTTCTTCCTCAGGATCTCGGAACTGTCCGACACCCACACGTCGCCGCATTCGAATCGGTCCCCAGGCGCAGTTGGGCAGACGGCGCCCCCTGGCGGTGTGCGGTGACTTCTATTCCCCCGTTCCCCCGTTTGCTCGGAGGCGCCCGGACTTCCCACGGGAAGACTTTTCCCTGCGGTCGCCCCCCACCCGGCCGCCTCCCGAATATAAGGCGTGGGCTCCGCGGCGCCTCTTGTTAAGGTGCGTTTATTGCCCATAAAGACGGCGAGTCTCCATTAGAGCTACCTCCGTGCTGCGCCGCGCTCCTCGCGCAACCCTCTGGAGGCGTGGGCACCGACGCGTTGCGAGTGAGCGGGGGCGACGCCGCGCCGCCGACTTCGGCCGGTCGGGTGGGCGCCCAGCCAGGAGCGGAGCGGCATTCGGATTGGGTGGAAGGAAATGCTAGGAAGCAGAAACAGGAGTGTTTATTGGCGGATCGCCGCTGTTAGGGGGCTAATTGGAAACTTCATTCGGGATGTGATCTACCTTTCGAAGTATTACGAATTCGGAGGATTACGAATACTTATTGATGAATAATTATTACTTCGAAACAATACACAGAAGACGCGAAATATATAAATAAAACCCTCTAAAGTTGCCGAGGTTTGCTCGGTATAGTGAAAGTAGCGTCCAAATTAATTTGTATTTACTGAGAAATGCAGTGACATGTGATTCTCAATTTGTATTCATTTCTCAATTTAATTTTTTTCGCCATTAAAACAGCGAAGATTCAGTATTGTCTTCAGATTACTGTGCGGAATAGATCATAGATATTTTATGTAATTTCACATATTTGTGTCAAAAAAATCGTGAGATTAGGACACGATCGTTCGTATTTCCTTTCATATTTTCCTGAATACATTAAATTTAATTTTAGTTACACCTCTGATCTTCGTGTCCAGTAGTACGAGTGTATGTATGTTGCATGGCATTCCAAGTGTATCCAGATATTTTACATGACCCTCATAAAATTCTTCCTGAAATGCAATAAAAATGCAAGAGAATACATGTTTTAGTAACTTTCTTGCAGTGTCTGATAAGAAGAAAAAAATATTAGAAATTCTACAAATATCTCAAAATACTTCAGTATTGCACTTTCGCTCGCGATCTCTACATACAGTACTACGACCTCACGTGAATATTCTTAGTAATAGGAAGCCTTATTGTTCTCGATTGTTCTCCTGTTTTCCTACGCTCGATTACTCAGCCTGTCTCGACGAGGGCGTCTGTCACCAAAACACGCATTGACATGACATAGCAGTGACATCGCCCCGCAATCTAAACTGTGTAGCAGCTCGTAATTCGTATTTGCGTTGGCAGCCGACGGCCTCTTGATGCGAGAGGTATGCGCTCTGGAAACAAAAATCGTCTCCCGCCGTCAGCGTCGACGCCGCTTTCTTGTATCTCTCGGGCGGCGTCGGCAAACATTGGGGCGACAACTCGAGAAGCTGGTCGAAATAGTTTGTTCGCCGGTTTAAAAAATCTGGCCAATAATGGGTTTGTCGATTCCTATTCCAGTGTATTGCATAAAATGGTGGGTCCAATATGCCGAATTAAAAATTGTGAGACTTCTATAAATGTTCAATAGTAGAGAGCATGGTTTTTACGAATTTCGCTGTGGAACTTTGTGAGATTTATAACTGCTTTCGACTTAAGAAAACAATAGTTTAATTTTGTTTAAAGATTAAATATTAAGAAAATATAGCATGTTTTTTAAGGATTTCTAACGCGTGGAAACATTGTACTCACTATCACGAATTTTGACGATTTTGAATGATGAAAATTGCTCAAAACAGCTGCTTGCTCAACGGTCACGTTTCCAATGACGCATCGCACCTTTTCAAAGGAATGGTAGTGCAATTAGATAATCTGGGAACCAATCTACCCCACTTTTTACTTAAAATTCCCTAAATAAAAACTTCTTTTTTTTCTTTCGACTTTGGCCGGGTTTTCGGGATGATGCCCCCAACGTGCGTCGTTCTGGGCTCGCGCGCCGCTGTTTCGGCGCGGGGAAGAAGTTTCTGTGGCGGCGGCGGCGGCGGCGTGTTTGTCTAGGCGCGCTGAAAATACTGGCGCGCCGCTCCTTCATAATCGTAATTCGAGGGTTCGGAGGCGTAATTTATGAAACAGCTGGAATGCACGTGGCACGCCGCCGCCGCCGCCGCCGTGGAAGAGGGCGGAGCAGCCGCGAGTCGGAGGCCGGGGTCGGGGGCGGAGCCGGAGGCAGGGCCGGCGCCCGTCCGCTCGCCCGCCCGCCGGCAGCTGCAGCTTCGGAGCCTACTCCCCCCCCCCCCCGCGTGCCCCTCCCCTTGACTGAGAATCTGGACTGCCCGCTCGCTTTGGCCGCTTGCGCCCGCCTCGGAGATACGAGAGGAGTCGGTGGATGTTTGTGACGCCGGCGGAGGAACGGTGGGCGAGAAAGAGAGATGATCGGATTTAGTTTCGAAGGTTGCTTCAAGAAATTAACTCCAAGACACCCACTGGAGAACTCGTATATTCAATGAACTGGTATATTCAATGAGCACTGGGATGTCAATAGATAGAAACATTTTAGAGATGTCTATAAGATCGCAATAATTTATTAGGTTATTTTTAACGTTTAGAAGATAAAACATTGCTTTAAAGGAGTATCATACATCTTTTCAGAAACCAGCGTTTCCTTTTGCATGTTCAGTTGCAAACGTCAAGACGCATTGTCTGTACGTAACCTTTTCCTCGACAGTGTTTCACGCAAGCGGTTGAGCGTTTTTTGTTGCTGCGCGGCGTCCGCGCATGTCCCGCGCAGGAAGGTGATATCTCCGACATGGCCGCCACGGGGAAAGGAGGATAATGAGTCCGTGACGGCGATGGCATCGGCTGCGGGAGAGAGCTGGTGGCTGGGCGTTGCTCGCTTGCGCGCACTTCGCGTTATTTGGAGTTGATTCACGGAGAGGTTGGCGCAAAAGTTTGTATTAAACGTGTTTCAGTATAGAAATGTAAAGAACATTAACTAATATCTAAGAACAAACTAAGAGTCGTGTGACGTGTGGACGCATTAACCTTTGGCCTTGTAGGAATTGATTTATTATTCTTAAGACAGTCTGAAGGTAGTAGAAAATGGTGGAATAGCAATTGATTTACCTGAAATACAGGTATAACCATATTCAAAAGTCGCATAGAATAGCACTTTCGGTTAAGAACTAGAAAAAAAACTTATTTTCTTTTCGGTGACACCCCCCTGTAATTCGACAAGATGGTCGAATACAACAGTAACACACAGAGCACCCTCTTTTGATTTGATGACTCTGGCTTTTGAACCTATTGCAAGAAAAATGTACACGTGTCGTATTGATCTTGACGTTGATTTTAATGAAAATACACTTTTCTAAAGTAATAAAACCGAAGGAATTCAATATTTATTAGTTTTCACTGACATGCATCGAGAGTACGAGAGATTGGCTTCCATTACACGTGCTTTTGGGAATATTCATATTCGAATGTTTTTGAAGAGAAGCTGCAATAAACTTCCGATGGCTGTTCACTCGTCAGTTATTAATATCAATCCGCCCAACAGCGTTTTATAATATGATCCTAAACCAAACACAAGCGCTTAAAATCAAAAGGTTCTTATGTGTAGTTTTAGCTACCGTTCTACCGCAGACGAAGTTAAAATATTTTGGAAAATAAATATTGTGTACTTGACGGAAAGTGCAATAATCAATATCGCGTCTGAAATAATCCACCAAGAAATATTTTCCGCTCCTTTTAACATTATGTTCCTACAATTTAATCGTTTTATAACGTCTGTTCGTGAAACAGTCTAACCGAATTCCATTCGCGATTCGAAACTTCAGACGACCCGGTTCGCCGCTACTTATCCGAACGCGAACTTCTCTGTACGTTTCAACCCACTAGTGAAATTACTTAGGAGAAGCGATGGCTCGGAGGATTTCTTTTTTCAGCGAGGCTGCAACGTGAGGTGTAATCTCGTGACACAATAAACGCCTCGGCGTCCCCTCTTCCCGTCCCTCGGCCGCTGCCTGCCGCGCCCGCCTCTTCCTTCCGGTGGGGCCTCTTCCTTCCCTGTGCTCACGGGCCATTCAGCGCCGCCTACAATCGTATCTCTTCCGCGCAGCAGGCGCGCAGTCCGCTTCCTCCTCCAGCAGCGGGCGCCGTGCGCTGCGCGCGAGGTGTGTGATGGGGAGGGGAGGGGAGGGGGCGCCGGGGTTTTATCGAATTACCCGCGTCCCGCCCATCGATTCTCGTGGGGTTAAAGGTGGCGCGGAAGCACCTGGGCTGGTGGAGTTCGAAAGGGTTCAGCCGCAGGAAATAGTTTGAGGGCTGAAATTGTGGTGTACTTCGCTGCAGTAATGAATAGAGAGCTGCTGGGAGGAAATTTAGCCCTAAACGTCTTGGTTCCGTGTAGATGTTAAATAGAAATACTATCAGGCTTCTCGGGGAATGCTTTGAGTAATTGCGTGTCAAAGTGTTCAGTTACGAAGATAAACATTGAAGATAAATGGTTTCTTCTCGCACCTAGTATCCTGCGGAGTACACGCACAAAAAAGTTGCTAGCGCGGACTGCTGTGAAGTATTTTAGCCTGTTCTTGCGTTAGTTTAATATGGCCTTTATCACATGCTAGCAATCCCTGTATTTAACCCCCCTCTCGGGAAAACCTTCGTTTTCTTAATATGTTTTTAATTATTTTTTGCTGGAGTTGATTTTCAACTCCTCTGTGTGTGTCTAACTCTTTGCTCGAGTGACTATCTCTGATCTATTTTTCCCTTGCCGATTCGTGTTTTATACTTGATATGTTAAATTACCGTTCCATCGTCTCCATTTTTTGTATTCCTTGCAACTCTCGTTGTGTGACTCCAGTAAAACAGCGGCGTGGAGTCCCGCGCAGTGATTGATAGTGAGTGATTTCTGGCGCGAGAATGAGTAAGGTCATTACTACAGTAAGTGTAGTATATGTTCCCCTCGGGAGGTGGAGATCTTCCCCAGGTGGATGGCGACATCCGGCGCCGACCTACAGTCGTCTAACGAGGTTTTCCTCGATAAGGTATCTCCCACAAGCGGAGCACCGCTCCGGTCGGTACAAGTTCTGAGCTCCCGATCGGCTTCCGGGCATGTGTGGTAGTGTAGTGCATGTTATATAGTGTGTGTCGAGGATAAGAGAAGGAGAATGATGGCGCGCGGTCCTTGGCCCGTTTGTTAGGGTACTGCTCCGGCATTCGCCCGGTGTTGATCGGAGAAACCACCGCTGAGAGCAGGCGGGCGGTGGCAGCGGCGCGCGCGGTGTCCGGTGGATCGGGGCCCACTCGCCGTGCGTGAGGACGCAATTGCGTGAGCGCGCGCGCGGGGCGGGTGGGGGCGGTGCGTGCCTGTGCGCCCGCCCCGGCGGAGGGCGATCGGATCTGAGCGCCCGCCCACCCGCCGCGCTTCGGGGTCGACCGCCTCCGCGTTTCCTCCGGCGCTAACGGCAAACGGCTACCTCCGCGGCCACTTCCCTGCGTTGGGGCTTTCGTCGGCCGCTTTTTCAAACTCTAAAGAACTCCGTAAGAAGAGTTAGGTAATTACGAGGTACGACGTCCCAGAGTGCCAAGGACACGCCGGAACAAATAATTTCCAAGTCGATAATGCTTTTGTTCGGACGCGACTCTGAAAACGTAATATCTCCTGCGTTTTGTGTTTCGTTCGATAGCTTTCAGCGTTGTCGACGCGAGTAAAAGCAAAAGGACAGTGAAACAAAGAATAACTTTCGTATTGAGTCAAGTGCGTTCCATTTGCTTTGTCGCACCTCATACCAATCGATGTGCATTATCACTGAAATAATGGAACAGATTTATGTGTTCAACTGTAGCTAACTTGAGAGCGCGCTTCCCCAAACGCGTATGACGCGTCCTCGCGTGATTAAAGCGCGCCGCCCGGAGGGTGTGACCCATTGTCCGATCCATCGCCCGCCGCGCCGTCGAAATCGCCCCAGCTGTCGCCCAGGCGCGTCCACCACGCAGCTCGCGCTCGATCGCGAATCCAACGCACCAGGTGTCCCTTTGTGCGTGGGCGGGGGCGGGCGGGGCGGGCGCGGGTGTCGGGTGGGTCCGGCGCGGCGTCGGCCCCAGAGGCTACTGTGCGTTCGCCGCCGCCGCCGCCGCGGGGCAGCTGCAAGCGCGTGGGCATTGTGCTGGTCGCCGCCGCCCACGCCGCCCGCGCCGCACCTTGCGCGCAGGCATTCGCGGCGGGCGGGGCGGGGCGGGGGCGGGGGCGGGGCTTTGATGTCCGGCTAAGAAGCCGACCCCCGCCGTCCACGGCCCCCTGAATCCCGCTTCCTTTAGCCTCCGCGTGCCCGCGCGTGGCCATATTTCACGGATGTTGTGCTGCGCAGGGGACTTCGGGGTTCGCGCGGGTTTGGGCGGGATTAGGCGCGCGCTTTCGACTTGGTTTGCGATGAGAGGGATGTGTTGTGCTCCGGCACAAGGGCCCGCGGAACGCGTTTTGAGCGGAAATTAAGCTACAAAAGTGTTGGGTCCATATATAAAACCAGGAAAATCCATTGCTGCTTTTAACTGAAGGTAAAATGCCTTGAACAGATGCAGCAATGTGGTGGAAGCATAGTTTTAAAAAGGAATTTTACGTATGAGAGAAATTAAGTGGAAAAAGTATACACTATGGCGATGTAGGAAACCTGAAATAGTTATGTTTCAGTAGAGGCGTACCCAAGACTTCACGGGTGGAGGAGGGGCTACAGGTGAAGTGTCCGACCGGCTTGTTTTCTTGTAAACTTTTCATTTATGATGACTATAAATGTATATTTATTTGTTGACTTAACTATTTATATCGTACAGTTTTCACATTAGAAGACTCTCATTACAGTAGAAAATTAGTGAAAGGTAGATATTTTTTTCACCCATAACTGGCTTCGGGGGCGAGGAGGAGACTCAATTTTCATGTGCCCCACTGGATATAGCATTTACTATTGTATAATGCGGGAAAACCATCGTTAACATAACGTACTAGAATGTTTTATCCTGCGCGAGAACAATTTCTGTTGATACATCAACCCACCGGCACTACGCGCGGCGAAGTATTGAATTCGCATCAGAGGAGATCCTTTCCTTCCACTCCTCGTCGGTTCCCCGTTCCCTTGGGGGAAGCGCGCGGTCCTCTTTGGAGGCGCGTAACCTCCAGCGCGGCCCCGCGCTATCGCCGGGGGTGGGTCCCCGCCCCCGCCGCCGCCGCCGCCCGCATGCCGATAACCGGCGTCCGCTGCGCTCGGGCGCCGCCGGTGGGAGGCTCCGCAGCGCCACACCGCTCCGCGCCACGCGCCTCACGGCCGCTCTACTCTCGAGCGACGACGCGACACACCGCTCCACACCGCGACACACCGTTCCACACCGCGACACACCGCTCCACACCGCGACACACCGCTCCACACCGCGACACACCGCTCCACACCGCGACACACCGCTCCACACCGCGACACACCGCTCCACACCGCGACACACCGCTCCACACCGCGACACACCGCTCCACACCGCGACACACCGCTCCACACCGCGACACACCGCTCCACACCGCGACACACCGCTCCACACCGCGACACACCGCTCCACACCGCGACACACCGCGACACACCGCGACACACCGCGACACACCGCGACACACCGCGACACACCGCGACACACCGCGACACACCGCGACACACCGCGACACACCGCGACACACCGCGACACACCGCGACACACCGCGACACACCGCTCAACACCGCTCAACACCGCTCAACACCGCTCAACACCGCTCAACACCGCTCAACACCGCTCAACACCGCTCAACACCGCTCAACACCGCTCAACACCGCTCAACACCGCTCAACACCGCTCAACACCGCTCAACACCGCTCAACACCGCTCAACACCGCTCAACACCGCTCAACACCGCTCAACACCGCTCAACACCGCTCAACACCGCTCAACACCGCTCAACACCGCTCAACACCGCTCAACACCGCTCAACACCGCTCAACACCGCTCCGCGCCACGCGCCTCACGGCCGCTCTACTCTCGAGCGACGACGCGACACACCGCTCCACACCGCTCCCCACCGCTCCGCTCCACGCGCCTCACGGCCGCTCTACTCTCGAGCGACGACGCGACACGCGGCGAACGAGGTGGGCAAACGCACCGTCGTTTTACTAGTTCGAGAACTCTATGGTTATAAAAAATATCAGAAATACTAATAGTATTTTATCTACAGTTTTTGTACTGTTTGACAAAGAATTTTAATTATTTTTTCTATAAATCCCTCAGGGTCACACAGTTGTCGTTTATTTCATTTGGGCGGTACGAATTACACTAGGGATCTGGTCGCCTGAATATGTTCTTATACAATAAGAATTGTTGATTTTTACTGTCTTTTTTTATCTTGGTCATGCGTACGTGGTGTATTTTGGCGCTCCGTCAACGCTGGTTGTGCCGTTGCGTGTTGTAAAGCTGTCAAAAGCGAGGGCGGGTTCCTGCAAGTGAAATATTTAGTGTAGTTAGTTTGACACACGACCGACTAGTTAATTTTAATAAAACGTCAGGGCGTGTAGGAGTTGACAGTTTGATTTACACGAGTTCAGGTGAACATAACTGTCCAATCAGCGAAACTAAGCGGACAGACTCGGAAGACGCTATAACAGGCGGTGACCTAACGCTTCGTACGAGTGGCAGGGTAGATGTAGGAAGGTATCTCCAGGAGAAAGGAAGGAACTCTGTGAATATTCAAGAATAAAAATTAAATGGAGAAAGCGGTTAATAAAAGTAAGTAAAAGCAGGTGGTGATAGTAATTAACCTATAATATGGTATAAAGCAGTTCACCTATAATGTGGTTTCTTCTTTTCCAGAGAACGACAGAAGTGTGCGTTGAGAATTTTTTGGAGAATAAGTATTTTCGATCTTAGGATGTTTCTGAATATAATGTTACCTAAGTTATTCTAAACTTCAATTTCTGAATAAAGTGAATTTGAGAAAAAAATTGAATATCGCGTTAGGTCTAATTTGCCTTGAGGGGATTAGTGTTCTTGCCCACAGTCCCTCAATGGTGAGCTAACGCAGTGAGATGGGTTACAGTTTCAGCACAAATTCAGTACGATTTATTAAGTCGTGCACTTGACGGAAATCAGCTGTTGCGGTTTCATCCAATCGGGAGCTTATATGTCGCTAGTGACGTCACAATGGGGACGCTCAAGCTCTGGATTGGATGAAACCGTGAACAGCTGATTTGCGTCAAGTGCACGATTGAATAAATTCTAGTATAACCCGTCCGATGGGAAGGGCGAGGCGTGGAGCGCCCGGGGCGACGGGGGGGCGGGAAGGAACGCGGAAAGGGCCGGGGCGAGCGTGAGGAAGCCAGGGCTGGCGCGGGGCGGCGGGGCGCGGGCGGGCTGCCGGCCGGGGGGCCCCCCGAAATACCCGGCGGGCCACGCGCGGCCTTCGCGTAATCGCTTCGCGTGGGCGCCGGCCAACAGCCTCGGCGGTGCGGTGGCGCGGGCCAACTTGGGCGGAGGCGGTGTTCCCAGCGCCGGTCGCCCGCCAGACGTCGTCTCGCCCGAATTAGAGAACGCCGCGCGCCGCCCCTCTCGTCCGCCCGCCCCCGGCAACTTGTTGATTTAGCGAGCGGCCGGCGTGTAGGTAGGTGGCGGCGGAGATGGCGGTGGTAGATGCGGCCGAGGTTGTGATGGATACGGCGGAGGAGACGGCGACGGGCGTGGCTTTCCTCTAGCGGGCGGTGTGGCGGAGGTCGTAGCTTGCGCTGGCCGCGGGCGGGCGGGCGAGTGGCAGGCAGGCAAGTGCGGGGGCGGCGCCGCCGGCGATTGTTCTCGGCCGCGTGCGGGGCGTTGGACTCGCGGGGGCGGGGCGGGGAGGCGCTCGGGTGGCCTGTCCGAGCCACGTCGCGGGCGCCAATTGCGCTTTGCCGTACACTTGGACGGCGTTCGAGGCGTGCTTCTGCCGCAGGGGGTTCGGGATGGGGTGTGGGTCATTGGCGGGCTGATCAACCGAGCAAAGGTGACTTTAAGAAAGTTGTTTTTGACGTTGTCGGGTTTGGATGGAAAAGCAAGCAAGGGCAAACACGGTGTTTTTGCTAATATAGAACTAACAATGAAATTTGTTGTTGTTATTTTCTTGAACAAATGCACGTGACAGGCGCAGATATCGCTTAATTTATTTGCTTTTTTAACGGAAAGAAACAGTTTTTAGAAAAAAGGGAAGCAAAAGTTTATCTAACAGCAGAGAAATATTGACTGCATATCATTATCACTTCAGAAGAAAGTAGCTGTAAATGCACTTTAAGCTAATCTCATTGTCACTCAGAAAGTGCATTGATAGAAAAAAGTATGGGTAAATCGAGAGTAAAAACCGGTTTTTCAAAGTACTTCCTGACACAAGAAATCTCTACGTCTTATGTGATGATAGTAATATCAATAATTTCTTTCGTGTCGGTCTGTCAGCGTCGAGCTACTGTTCAGACATAACAAAATAATCGCGAAGTTCTAGACTACGCATACGAACACATCAATACTCACGATGTTTTAAAAGCTTTCAAACTAGAAACGCATTGTTCACACTGATAGGCTACCGCTCCTACAGGCAGCTATCATTTGCCCATCCACTTGGCCAATATTACACAACTTCAATTTCCTTAATTCCAATACATTATCCTGACTAGTCCTACCTGACAGGTGATGGACTGTCATCGGGCAATACCGGGGTCAAAGCAAAAGGAATAACTCTGAGGCAATCGATCGCAAATCTGTTAGTCGATAACATATAATACTCCACTTAGAAGGTGCACTGTGAAAACCACAAATATTGTAAATGGTTTCCCTGTAACATACAGTTGAGACGGTGTACTAGTTACATATACAATAGCATAGTGTCCGCAAAACCGCTTTGCCCACTGCAAATTTTACTGGATCGTTCTGAATTTGAAACCCCACTAAGGAGTAAGATATCTAACAAGTCCCTGTGCTGTTGGGGTCACTCTCACAAATAAGCAGTATGAATCTTCCCGGCTTTGAGTGACTCCACATCGTAAGCTTTGCCAACGTTTCGATATCGTGTTGTGATCTTTATTATGAGCTGGAGTCTCTGTTCGCGACAACCTAAGACGCCCTCACACGTTCAATATGTTGAAAGTTTGAACGACTACAGTGGTTCGTGATCATTGCTCTACCATCACCGCAGTCGCAGGCCGCCACAGCTCTCCAGCGCACTGGCTGCGACGGTCGTGACCGCCACCCTGTCCAGCGGCGCCCGCGCCCCTGCCCCCGCCCCTGCCCCCGCCCCCGCCCCTGCCCCCGCCCCCGCCCCTGCCCCCGCCCCTGCCCCCGCCCCTGCCCCCGCCCCGTCCCCCGCCCTTGCCCCCGCCCCTGCCCCCGCCCCCGCCCCCGGCCTCGCCCCCGCCCCACCGCGCTGCGGAACTTTTCCGCTACCTTCCGCCCAATTGCGGGTTCCGTGGCCGTTGCCGTTAAAAGTCGACGACAGGTCTGCGCGCCTGCCCGTTCTCCGTTCGCACTCGGCCTCCGCTCCGCCGCCCAATCGTCGGTTTTCCTCCCGCGTCCGCCCGGGGAGCGCATCGCCGCCAGAATCAGGAATATACGATACCGCTAAACTGACTGGATTATTGAGGAGGATTTAATTAGTCTGGATAATATGTAGTATGTTCTTTGTCAAATTTAATCTGATGAATGTTTAATGTTCTCGGCTTAACCATTGACGCTTGGCGTGTGCTTTTCATTACGGTAGGCAAATGAGTATCATAAAGTATTCGATCTATTCCTGTGCATGTGGAGACCACATTGTAACGCAAAGTGTAGATTTCTCCACGGCACTCATTCATTGCGAAAAACGGAATTTCTCTGTGTAATTACGTCGTATTGTGACATACGTCAATGTCTTATTACAGATTTCGATATCTGGACAAAGTTTCAGGAAATTTCTTATTATATTAAATAACACATTGATGACATAAAGCAGGTACTTGAAATTTGTTTTCCACTGCAATAACGGCTGAAAGCACCCTATCAACCAAAGCGGGAGTCCATTCACTCCAGTGACCTTCACATGAAACTCGCGCTTTCTAGAGAAACCCAACCCGATAGCGTGTCGTCAGCGAACCTAAGATTCCGATAGGACGTTTTATCGCCAGTCGATCTATAGTCATCGACATGCGAGTCTCTACTTATGGTTACTTTCTTTCCAGCGAGCGCTCAGAATGTAAGTGTGTAATAATTCATTTCCCCTTTTCCTCCGAAATTGCCTGAGGAGCCGCCCCGGTGCCTTGGAGCCCAGATCCAGCGGGGCTCCGCGCGCACCTGCTCTGTCGGCCGCGCCGGCACGAGGAGCCCGGAGGTACAAAAAAGAGGCCCACAGGCACATGTGCACGTGAGACGTTTTTGCTACTTGCTGGGTACCAAAGCGTTTCTATTAATGTCATGCGTAGGAATCTTGTAGAAGTAGACCACCTGTGTGTTTCGCCTGAAGAGCATTGGTCAAAATGTCTATTTTAGTTCCTCTGAATCAATATAAATAGAAATTCTACGTAAAGACCGTTTTACATACTGGGTTCGGTACCTATATTATCCACTTGGAGATTTGATTCTTCTCAAGTACACGAAAGATTTCGCACGAATTTTACGATGAGAAATACGAAAAAAAAATATCATTTGATACAAACATTTTGGAATTAGAAATCGTAAAAGCGTGTTGTCTCAACCAGTGACCATCTATTGAAATATAGTTCTAGGAAACCTCATTAACCTGATTTACATCGAAATTTTGAACCAAATATTGTTAGATTCAATGTGGTCCCTATTTACATTCGTGGAAAGCCAGACCGTTTCAGTTTAAACAATTAAACACGGACTCTTCACAAAAATAGCGGTCCTTCTTCAACTCGCACCTTGACCGTTCCTCAGGGTGGGGGGAGGGGGGTATCCGAAAGCAATCTGCCGGGCGGCGCGGGGCAGCAGGCGTTCGCGAGGCCGAGGAGGGCGCCGTGGCCGCGGGCGCCGCCACAGCGCGCATACCTGCGCCGACCGGGGGGCGCGGCGGGCGGACGAGGTGTAACCTAATTGCGAAACGCCGCCGCGGCGATAAATAATGACGTAATTAATTGGAGCCGTGGGTGCGCATTCCGACGTGGCGTTATGCTAAGGGGCCTCTGGCGCGGAGGCGGCGCGGTGCGTTCCAGGACGCGAAATAAAAATTACGAAAAAAAAGAGAGTAAGAGGAGGGGGGAAAAAGAAGAAAATCGGGCGGCTTTATGACGAGTGAGAGGGCGCGGCGAGCGCTGCTGGTCTTCGTCTGCGGCCGACGGAGAGCGGTGACTCACGCGCGGTGCGGACGCGTTCCTCGCGCTGGGCCGTACTCGGGTCCTTGTGGAACGCCACCTTAGAAGGCTTCCAGGATTTGGGTGCGCTTCATACGATGGGGTGGGACGAATCGAACTCTTGTGGAGTGCCGTTTAGAGAAGGACTGCTAAGTTGCATTTTCGTCTGAAGTTCGCAATTGTTGGCCACGGGGGCTTTAGAAAGGACAATTTCGATAGTTTATTTTGGATACCCATAAATGATATTGAGCATTTTATATTTTAATGTTAATTATATCTTAGGATGATGGATTGGTTGATAATCCATCAAAATGTAGTCCAAGATACCAGTTATGTAAAGCCTGTAAGTGTACTGACGCCCGCTACACCGTTGTGTAAACAACGCTTCTCTCGTGTTGGGTAGAAGAGACAATTCAAAATGTGGAAACGTCAGAAGATCTCGTATGTCATACTTCGCCCCTCGATCACCTGTAAAGTTTGCAATGTAATCGAGCGCCCTGTTTGAAGGTGTCAATCCACCACTGGGAAGCATCCGCGCCCTCACGCGATCGCCTTCACTCGTCAAACAAGACGAGCGGCCCCTCCCACAGTAGTCGTTGCTTTTAACCCTTGCCCGGCCTCCGTTTACCTGTTCATCGCGCCTGCCGCCGCCAGAGGGATTCCGAGGCGTCCGGGGCAGGTAGGTACCTGGCCGCGCAGGGGATGGTGCTTGGGCGCGTCGCTGCTTGCGAGACAGACTGTGGCGGCGCGGGCTATTTACTCTTATTTGGGCCGAAATATAATTAATCCCCGAAGCAGGCGGCGAGGGTAGAAGGCGGCAGCGGGGGGTGAGGGACAAACGCTGGGGCTCCGCCGCCGCCGCCGCCGCCCGGAGCACAATGGCGCGTGCGCGCCTTGCCGCGCGGTGGTGCCGGTGGTGGTGGTGAGCGATAGCAACAGCGCCGCGCGTTTAGAAGTCGGAAGGGTGGCGGCGGCGGCTGTGGGGTTTATCAGGCGCGAGGAGCAAGGAGTGCGTGAAGGGAGAGATAGGACGCTTTCGGGCGGGAGTGCAGGCGGCGGCGTGAGCGGGCGTGAGGTGGGCGGGCGAGCACGCGGCGGGGAGCGGCAGCTGCTGCCGATCGCCCGTGCCGCCGTCTGCCCGCCGCCTGACGCCAGATTACTCCGTAAACCGTAATCGCCTCTCCTTCTCTCTCTCTCGCCCTGGCCGGTCGGTGGGGCTGTTGGCCCTCGCAGCGGCGCGTCGAGGCGCCGTGTGGCCCGGCGAGGGCGCGCGCGCCTTCTGCGTGAAAGGACCCGCCTCATTGGGGGTGCGACCCCCTGCCACCCCCGCTGCGCTTGTTGCTCAGATCTCCCTGCGGAATTAAATGAAAATCCACTACCAGTCGTAATCGGTGTGGTACATACAATTTTTAAGGTAATTTCAAACTTTGAACGTTTATTTTCGTATAAAATAACGTTTTTGAGAAATCTAGTAGTATATTTTGGCAACTTAACAATATAGAGGTTAAGGTTGCCAACGGATACAAGTTGACTCCAACATGTCTGCACGAACGGTTCCGATGACAACGGGTGATCGTTGTACTCGCAAAAAATATTTTAGTTAATGTGTCTGACATTAGAACTATCATTTTTGTTTATAGCTGCGTTTATTTATATTTGGGCTTAATGGCATTTCGTAACTAACGTACGCCCTGCTAAAATCTAAAGTGCAGCGCAATGTAGAGCAACCGCTGTTACTATAGAATCGTCTCCGCCATCAAAATATTCCACACTTGCATTCTTCACTTAGAAAGCAAATTCGTGTTATTTCTCCCTACAGTTCCATCGAAGCGTGTCCAAACGATCTTCGCAAACTAGTGTCGTTCATGTAACAAAGCATATTTCTTCTCGAAGAGAAGTCTCATTAGAACGTGGCCGGTTGCCGTTGAATGTCCGAACGGTCATAAAAGTCTGCAAAATAACCCCGTACGCTAGATCATAATGTCGAACGCAAGCTGTTACCCTTGAATTAGGGCGCCCTTGCGGAGGTCAAAATCTACAGGGCGCGCGGCTTCGTTCGCTTTGAGAGGACCGCGGCTGCGGCGGCGCGATCAGAGGTGTCGTGGCCGCCACCATCACCATCACCATCACCATCACCACCACCACCATCACCGTGACCACTGCCTGCCCTCATTCAACCCGAGGTTAACCCGCCGCTCAGTCGCCGCTTTGTTGTTCCGAAAAACCACTTCGCTCCTGCGGTTTGCATAGCCCCCCCCCACCACCACTCATATTTCCCGTTGATTAGTTTTTATTGCCTTTTGCTCGTCGAGGGCGAGTGGAAGAGGAGACCCGCTCTCCCGGGGAAACACTGTCTCGACAACTGCAGCTTCGCATATAGACGCGTTCACGCGAGAAGAAATGGCTCTGGAATCGCATCCATGAGGTCGCAACTAGTTATTTAATAAAAACGTACCTACTCTAGTTCCAAAGACAGGCTTAGTGAAGCTTTTTTTGTCTTCTAAAAACAATGTCTAGTTGATTTCGCATTACTCCAATCACCTTTTCCCAATATGCGACGTCACGGTATTATACTTCATTCCAAGTGGTGTTACTTTATAATAATCAGGGAAACACGGTGCTACTATCCTGCTCTGATTCAAGCATTATATTTTTAATAACTTTTTTTATTCGTGTGAATGTTTCAAATTTCCATTTCTTAATAGGGAACGTGTCATTGCATCGAGGCATGTTGGGTGTAAAGTTGAACGTCCTGGAGCATCCGTGACACCCCCGCTCATTCACCCTCTGGGGTGCTCGGCCGGGCTCTGTTTTACTGCTGAGAGCAGCACGGAAGACCAATTTCCGGGCCATGTACCCTGGTACGACGCTCTTCCTTCAGAGCTGGGAACCTCCCTAGGCTGCTCTTCACCTTTCACACTGCTCTTTTCCTGAAATCCAAGGAATTACAGCAGGTTCCATCTTCCATCATTCTCTATGTGAAAACGAGACTGGGAGCTCAATTCATTCACTGCAATATTGATGCAATTAATCGAGAAATTCCTTTTGCGTGAGTTGAAACGAAGCCACTATTCTTATTTTTAACTTTTTTTCACAATTAAACATAACTCAATCAAGCGGTATTATATTCAAAGTTTTATTTTTGGTTTTATTGTCTATAATTCTCTTCACGTAAGTCTCATTCTTTAAGCTTGTCTCGTTAGAAGATATCGATCCTACGCACTGAAATAAAAGACAAATGGATGCAATTGGGTGATGTTTATTTTTAAAACGTCAATTTTCGTCATGAAACCCGCAGCTGGAAAAGAATATTGCAGCGTAATAGAGGGCCGTGGTTTCCCGTCTTTGAAGTGGGCGTCGGCGCCTCCAAGGGGCTTTCGTGGCGCGTCGCCTGCTCGGACGCCGTCTGCGCGTGCGGTCGGGGGACGCGCGTCACTTTGCGGTAAGCTGCGGCGAGGGCGCGCGATGCCTCCCTCGCCCCCCACTCCTCCCCGCTCCTGCCACCCCCACCCCCAACGCCCTCGTCCTCTCGCCCCTATCCACGCCCTCGCTCCCACTCTCATCCCCGCCCCTGCCCCGCCCCCGCCCTTGTCCCTGCCTTGCTCCCACCCTCGCCCCAGCCCCTGTCCTGTCCCTGCCCCGCCCCGCCCACTTTCTTGCCTCAGCCCTCGCCCCGCCCCCACCCTCGCCTCTGCACTCAACACTCGTCCCCGCCCTCTCCCTCGCTCCCGCCCCCGCCGCCCAACATCACCTCCCGTCCACCCGCCCTTATCCCCGGCCTCGCCTTTGCCCTCGCCCTCCGCGCCCTGCGAGCCTCCGCAATCGCTGAGAAATCCCGCGGCGACTATTTTTAGGGAGCGAGATCGATCGGGCGTTGTGGGCGCTGGAGGGCGGAGGCGAAGGGCGGCCAGAGCGCGGAGAAACCTCCAAGGGGACGGGGACGTTCATTGGACGTCGAAAACACGAGACGTGGACGCCAGAAAATAAAAAAAGGGACAGACGAAATTCCCACGTGGTTTTGTATGCACGGCGGTGGAGAAATTCGGTGGCATTGGGAGGGCAACAGTATAATTAAAGTGTAGGTAGCGAAAATAAAAGTAACCGACGAACAGACATGTTGGGAGAATATTAGGTACAGCGACAGAGAGTGTTTTTTTTTTTTATTTAGTCGTGGATTCCTTTGGAGACAGCAGCGAAACGGAGGAGCGAAACTGGAACTGCGCGAGGAACTGCTGACTGCTGCAGAAGGCGGTGGAAGAGCGTAATGCGGTTACCCGCTCCGCTTCCCCACAAAGTCGGCGCGCCGTCGCTGGAGTGAACCAAACGCGTCCCTTTATGTCCGCCCCAACCACGAGAGAGCCGGCGATGTTGTTTCGATTCATTCGTGTCTTTCTCTGACGCACTGCGGCCCGAGAGCTCGGTTCCCTTTGCTTCATTTCTTATACTGCGTCTTCAGAGGATTGTTTGTAGAGTGACATACTCTGTCGTTTCAGACGTCGCTTTCGGTGAAAAAATTCTTGCCCGTTCCGACCGCTTGTACAGTCTTGGGCGTAATAACTGAGCGGGTTGCTGTATAGCTATGAACTAATTTTCGACCATTAAAGTTCCAAAAGCTCTCTGCTCGAGATTTTATCGACTTCATGTCATAATCTCGTGAAAAATGAGCTGAACGCTGAAAAGGGCTATAGAAAACTCTGAGCGACAAAAGTGATGTAAGTCGAAAACGAAACTAACAGAGCCTGAGGTTATTTGGCAGTTGAAGACGATTCTTGGCGTGGGTATGTCAAAAGGATGAAAGAATTGCTTGTGCACAATTCGTCTATAAGATTGTTAGCTTTAATAAATTCGATTTTTTGTTTGTTACTATTGTTACTACAAGGCAATAATGGTAATGTCTTGCTCTCGTTTCATTACCTGCATTCATTTGAATAATCATAGCTTTGTGCTAGTAACACATTTGTAAAAATAAAGTACTCCAGCATATTCCTTTTGTACGGATAAAAAAATGATATCTTAAAATAACAATGGACCTATTTTAAGACACTAGTAGGAGTGAAACATTCTGATAAATTTCGAAATATCACAGATTAGTTTAAAACAACACCAATAAAATAAATGTGTAGAAAAAATGGAATGTATATTGTAATGATTTAAACTGATGTTATCTCTAACTTTGGATGAAAACTATTCTAGTTTGACGATTTCATATTTGTCACCTGTTCATGTAATTTTCTACAAATTGGAATACTTTTCAAATATTTATAATTTGAACATTCTTCAGACCAAAATCACCAAGAATGAAAAATAAGTAGAATTTTTGTTTATAAATGTATTATCCTATTTTTGTGTTATCCGATAATATAATAAAAGTTTTATTAATGGTTCTGAGAGATGTTAGCCGCAATGTTTTTGGACGTTTTGTCAGCTAAATCTGTTACATATTAATAAACCTGTCCACCTTGACTTCGAAATCCCCCCCCCCCCCCACCTTGCGTACGAACATAAATGTTTTGGTTAGTAAAACCGTTCACAGATATTCAAAAACGTAGATTGTTTTGCGTCGATATATTTCGACATATAGATGTTTTGTTGTGAATGTCTCATCAAAAACATCAATGGTTTTGGGTCGATGTATTTCGATACAAGGATTCGTTGTGGATGTCGCATCAAAGCAGATGGTTTTGGGTCGATGTACTTCGATGCATGGATGTTTCGTTGTGGAGGTGGCAGTGAGCGCGGGTGGTGGCGAGGCAGCGCCAAGGGTGAAGGGCCGGCGCGAGGGCTGCGTTGCTGCCAGTGCGGCGCCGCCCCCCCCCCCTCCCTCGGCGGTCCGCCGCGCTCGGGTGCGCGCACACGCGGACGCGCGTAGTGCGGTGCGTGACCGCCGCCGCCGCCGCCTCGGCAGCAGGAGCAACAGCAGCTGCCGCCGCGCGGCGTGGGTGGCTGCCCCTCGGCCTCCACTGGGGTGCCGCTGTTTTGCGGTCGCGCTTGGCGGTTGGCCGTTGGGCGATTGCAATTGCAAGGGAAGCATAAGTGGAGATCGTCTCTTTAATCACAATCGTGTGATCTGAGGAATGTCAGATAAAACATGATGAAAAATGTGATATCGGATGTATTCAGTAACGATTGTTCTACTAGAATTACACGCGTGTAGCTTAGCAAAATCTTTTGTATTTTGGCGTGTCCGACTACACATGTAGCATGTGAAAGTTCGTAAATATAAGAACTAGTTTCTGGTCCACAGGAATGGATTTATTTGACAATAAACTAAGTTTTCAGTATAAGAAAAAAATATTGTAATGAAGAGAAGAAATCCTCATTTTTAATTTTAACTGGAATACATTGCACAATCGATACTCTATAGGAACACGTTAATTCTTGGTTCGATATCTTGTAAAAAAATCTGTTATTAAAGTATATTTTTATTAATCTTTGAAGTGTTTAACGGCCTCAAGCTATTAATTATGAGTTACAATCAATAACTTCACTTCCGGAAATACTTTTCTGAATCGTAGTTGTTGACCTTCCCTGGGCAGTGCATCTTGTGTAGAGGCTTCGCCGACTCGCACAGGTGCGTCGCGCTGTGGCGTCGTCCGCGGCGGCGAAAGTACGGCACGTGGGCGGGGGCGGGGGCGGCCCGCATGGCCCGTGCCCCGCGCGATAAGCGCTCCGAGAGGCGAGGGCAGGGGTGGGGGTGGAGGGGGGCGAGGGTGCGCTTCCGGCGGAGCGCGTGTCGCCGCCGCGATGCGCGCGCGCGATTCACGACGCGGGGCGGCTCCGGTGTCGCCTCCTGGGTGGCGGAGCGCTCGCGCCCCGCCACTCTCTCCTCTCCAGGGCCCGCCCACCCCCCTCCTCGCCCCTTCTCGACCCGTCTCGTCCCGTCCCGTCCCGTCCCGTCCCATCCCGCCCGTGCTCCACTTCGCCAGCCACGCTCCTCCCCATCCCTCTCACCTCCCCTCTCCTCTCCAATCTCTCGTCTCCCCGACCGATTATTTTTTTTTTTTTCGATTTCAAGTGATTTGGTTTCTGCGTGCCGTTGATTTTATTTTATAGTATCTAATCTTGTTTCGTATTTCTTTCTCAGTTCTTTTTGACCGAAAATGTTTCCGCAAAGTGCTACCTGATGTTTACAGTTCATAGAAACAAAAGTATAATCGGTTCTTGGCGATATGATTCTTTTAAAAACGCGCGGAGTTATGAATATTAACTGCGATGTAATAAGACTCCCTTATTCAGCGTTTATCACTATGCAAATTCCAAGAACACTCCTCCACTTCAACACACTTCGATAATGGGATAAAATATTATCCCGCGTCTTTAAAAGTGCATTAAGATTTTTTTTTTTTTTTTTGCATTTTTACGAGGTAATACGTGCACCACGAGGTGGTCTCGTGAATTAATGAATTCATTACTTCGCGTCGCGTTTCAACAGAGCAAATTGCCGCGGGGTGCGCGAGGAGGGGCGAATAGTTCCGTATCCCCCCCCCCCCCCCCGCCCTTTTCAGTACTCGGTGCGTCGCCCCTCGCGGTAGCACACGGGAAAAGCGGTCGATCTCTCTCCTTGGCCGCCGTAATTGTCACCCGCTAACGAATTATTAACCCTCGGCCCCCCGCTGCACCGGGGCAGGCGCGCGCACTTACAAACAATAACCTTGTTAGCGCTCCCCTTGCGTCCCCTGGGCGTCGTTGAGGCCTCGCCCCGCCCCCTCCGCCCCGGTGGCCGCCCTCAGAGTCACTGCCCCTCTCCTAGCCCGCGTCCTCATCCTCGTCCTCCTCTCCCGCACTTCTGCCTCCCTGCCCACTGTTTCGACAACCCCTCCTTCTGTTTTCTTTATCGACCGGGTACCTTTTCGTTTTAGTTCCCTCCCCTTCGTTCCTTCTTCTTGTTCCATTGTCGCCCTGCTTAACAGATTGCCGAGTTTATTCTTTAAACTTCTTAGGCGATAGTCTTCACCTCATTTTCGTGCCGTTCACTTCTGTTTCTTCCCTCACTATCACTACCATTCCTTCTTATTATTTATTCCTCGCTTCTACTCACATCTCGTTGTTAGGGCTTCACGAGTCGGCGGCAAGCGTTCATTTTTTTTCCTCTCCCTTGAGACCCTTTCTCACTGTCCGCCTGCGCCTCCGCCCTCGCCTCGCCTCGTCTCGCCTTCCCTCCGTCTGCGGCGGCGGCGGCGGCTCGTGCGGGACGCTCGCTCCTTTAATTTACAATGCAATCATTTTCGGCGCTGATGAGCAGCCGAGCAGGTGAGAGGGGGCGCTGAGACGCGGCGGCGGCGGCGGCAGAGGCAGCAAATGACCTCTGAAAGGGAAGACGAGGAGGCCAGATGCGAGGGCGAGGGCGGCGCAGCGCCCCGCAGACCGTATGGCACGCCCCACCTGGCGGGGGATTGTCTGACTATTCAGCCACCTCGTCTAAGCCGGCCAGAGGCGGAGGCGGCGCGGGGGAGGAGAGCAGTGCAGGGGGAAAAAATAATTACATAACGAAAAAAAAGAAGACTGCGGAGACGGCGGCGGCGGCGGCGGCGGCGGCGGCGGCGGCGGCGGCGGCGGCGGCGGCGGCGGCGTCTTGTCGCGGGCGCCGCCGCCGTCGCAGGGCCCCGGCGCTTTGCAGCGCGCCACGTGGCCACGTGCCGTACTAAGAGCTGGATCGTTGAGCGGGTGGTCTTCCGCCAGGGGCAGTGTTGTCTGTATCAGCTGCGCAACCAAATAAGGATACCGTCCGTTCCAAACAAACTGAATTCTTATCTACGCTTTTGAAATACGCCGTAAAAATATTGAATTTTCTTTTATTATGAATAAACCTGTTATTTATTTGTTTTGATATATTGCAGCGGACAAGTTAATCATTAATTGTGTAAAACAAGATTTTCTTAAAGTCAGAAATGAAATTTTAGCGATAGCTTGCTTATACAAACATAATTTACGTAGATTTTCTATGGTCCCTAACCCCGAAATTTTGCTACATAGAATTTTCAGTGTACGCTACATTTTGCGTAAATTTCACAATATCTTGGAGAACGAGTTGTACCCCTCATAAAACTACTTGTGTATCGCCGTGTTCTAGATTCCGTCTCTTAAGTACTTAACGCCTCCGAAACAGGGCGAGCATCTTCTATAAATACACCTGCCGCCAAGGTAAACACGCGCGCGCCGCGGGAGGACGCGGCCGTGATAACTCGCTCGTTGCATATGGATTACGGGCGCATGCGCGGTGCTTGCAGGGGTTGGGCGTGCGGCGCTCTTTCGGCGAACAGACCGCGTGCGCGGAATACGACTGAGAAATGGGACTCCCCGCCTCGCAAGGAAGCCCAAACCTACTCGTACTCTGCGAAAGGTGTTTGAATTGCGTCGACTTCGAGGTGATTACAATGCTCTGCTGAAGTACGAAATAACAGAATTATGTGGGGTATGTTCATAGCTCTCCAAGCTTAAGTTTTCAGCTACATAAATATCAAAATATTAATGAGTAATTACCAAATCTTTAAAAAAATATTTGAACTTTTTTCTTTTTTGGCAAATTATTTTCGCCATTTTTAAATATGGAGATGAACAATTGAGTTTCACTTTCCGTTTTCTGTACTTGAGCCAAACGAAATCTCAGGGTAGCAATTATCGTCTATGTTTTAAAGTTTATTTTAATCTAGATCATTTCCTTCATTTCCACTTGATATGTCAGCTCAACGACGTGCCATTATTTAGTCCGTATTACCCGTCCCTGTGCCCGCAAAGGAAATATTCACCATCTGTGTGTGTGTGTGTGTGTGTGTGTGTGTGTGTGTGTGTGTGTGTGTTGGTCGGCGCGTGCGTTTCGGGAGCGTTTTGGACGTCCTGCACGGCGGCGCGCGGCGGCGCGTGCGTATGACGTCAGCGGGCGCGAAGTGGCGTGGCGCGGGGGAGAGGGGGCGGCGGTGACGGCGCGTGGTGGCGCGCGCCGCGCACGCCTGCCGCATGGCGAAGGAGGCGGCGACGGCGCAGGCGCAGACGCGCACCTCGGCGGCGCACGGTGCCCCGCAAACGCGATCCCACGGTGCACCGCAATCGGATAGAAGAGATTCCTCGGAATGCTATGGAATCCACAGATAGTCTGGAGGAACCTAAGACCACCCGCCAGGCTGCCTATGTTCTGGCGATACTCACGTCAATAGCTTAAAGATGTAGGCAGTGAGGGGACGGGAAGGGGGGCCCAAGTCCAACCATAGTTCGAGTAGTAGTACCCTGTCTGGGGGTAATCCAGATACCAGCCCATGAGCGCCCCTGCGGGGAGAGGTGCAGATAGATGCTAGCGCCCAGGAACCCACCCCGGTGTCACTGGTAAAGTACAAGTGCGAGGAAGGCGCACTGTACTTCATACGATTAGTGCCCCACGTCGATAGATGCTTCTATTATAGAGGAATTATTCTAAGAAGGGACGAACTTGACAGCCCGGAATACAAATGAACCCATAGCCCAGGGCCATAGCATCGCAAGAGATAGTGATGAACCCATTTGAAAAATAAGCTGACTCTAAACGAAGGCATTGACAAAATGGGTGCATGGAGTAACCTGCAATTATGTTGCCAGCGGTGGTCAAACAGAAACTGCCAAAGTGGTCCCTTCTTATAGCGACCTCTCTCCACGTGGCGGGTGGCGATCTCTGGGGAGGGACCGCGCAATTAAACGGAAGAGTTTGGAAATGTGCGAATTGAGCGAAATGTGAAGTAGTTTGACGGAAACGGAGCCAGGAAATTAGAATTTTTTTGTTTGTAATTTGGAGGAAACTGACGGGGGCACGGGAAAGGGTCATGGCTCATAGAGCTACCGATTTTTAATTACTTGATAGAGCGCTATTAGTGTTAGTGATACTACAAAAATAGGTGTTTTTACTGACTAGACCATGGAGATAAAATTACATATAACATAATCAGCTTTGTCAATTTTTTTCTTTAATTAACTTTATATCATTTGAATTATATTGATGCTGCTTACGTTTTATTTTCTTCATAAGATTCTGTTATTACTTATGAATGTACTATTTAGTTGCAATTAATTTTTGTAACCTTGTTTAATGTATTTGCTTTCCCAATTCGTCTTCTTTCTTATGATAATTTCAGAAGTTATATTTCATCTTTCGAAGGCCGAGGCCTAAAATTTCCCTCAGAACGGCGCTCGTTGTCGCATTTAAGACGCCATTGGCCCCCGAGGGGTCGCCGACATCACGACATACGTCAGCGCGCCGCGGATGTCTCCGCCGCCAGGTGCAAGGCGTGCGACCTGGGGCGTCTGCGGCCTCTCCCTCCCACCCTCGCGCGTGCTGCTGCTGCCTGCCTCCACCCTCCCCCCCGCCCCCGCCCCACGGCGTCGTCCCCTAATCGCCGTACGTTGCGCCCCCGGCGTCCGTAATGGCCCAATTTCGGGCGCCGTGAATTTTTTTTCTGGGAAGGCGGCAGCGGCGGTGGCGGTGGAGGCGGTGACGGCCGCCACCGATTTAGGGCGGCAATGTTTCCATTTGGCTCAGGAATGAATAGAATCGATCGATGTAAATGGCGGTGCTTAAGTAGTAATGTGCGACGGCCGAGGACGCGCGCTAATGTCTCCTCGGAATGTGGTTGTTTTCGTAATATATGTTTATTTATGCTGACCTCGCGCGGTTCGGTTGCCTGCTCGAAACGCGTCGGGACGGGGAGCGCCAGCGCCAGAGAGCAATGGCAGTATCAAAGTGAAGATGAACATACTGCAGCCTAAATATTTATCTGCAACTGCCACGATTTCTTGCAGTCTAATAGCGCCTTCTGCGGGTACAATTTAGTAATTTGGTGATAGATTCCTAAGATTACGAAAAATGTTTTTGGAACAAACAATTTTAATTAAAAATTAAGATAGGCTGAATCTTTTTTGTGTTTTACTTTCACGAATTTATTTTGCTTTTGCTTCATGTTTGTTGTTACAAATCGCATACGATGCGAAACATTCACATTGTATAGCGGGTTTTACATTGCACAACGTTGAAGTTAATATTTGGAAAACAGTTCTTGTATACACAAAACATTTCTAATGTGAAACTAATAAATACAACTTCCAAAAGTAGATACATATGAATTTGGCAAATAAGTGATATTTACATTTTTATAGGCAGTTTCATATGTCGTTAGACTGGTGATAGAGGGGGAAAAATATTTATTTTTACTTTTCTCTATAATTTTATTATGATTCTGATTAATTAATGTCTCCAGTTATTGGACATGAGCAACTTTCATGCTATTACTTGGCAGATAAACGCCAGTTTCGTCAGTTGGGCTTTCTTGAAGTTGTAGGCACATGGCACTTGCACCGCGAGGGGGCGGGGCGGCGCCTCGAGGGGCGAGGGCGGGCGGGGGCGGGCGGGGCCGTGTCGCGCGCAATGCCTGAAACGCTCCCGCGCGCTGCGCCACACGCCCCTTCCCCCGGGAATCGAACCCGCGACAGAGACGCGCTTCCTCCAGCGATCTCTCTCCCCCGTGCGCGCTGCCGTCAACATTTACTCGCTTAACGCCACCTTCCAGGGAGAAGCTTCTCTAGCCTCCCGCGTCGTGAGCTGCACATTTGTCGTTTCCGTTTCCTGTATCAATCCTCGTCAGCGCCGTGGTTAGTCCAAGCAACCTCTTGCGAACTTGCTATTGGACGGTGCTTGCTTCGTAGTTGAACCGGCCGAGGTCTAAGGGAGTTGTGCCGCGAGCTGTAGAAACCCGATCCGAGTCGTTGGCTGTACGCGACTGCGCTCCGTAAGCAGCCGCGCTTTTCCCGAAGTATGGAAGGCACGACGGGGCGATCGGCACGCGGCGTTGTTTTCGTTTGGGTGGCCCATGCACGCAGGCCGCGCACGCTCTCCGGCGCGTGGCGGCGGCGGCGGCGGCGGCGGCGGCGGCGGCGGCGGCGGAGGGGAGGGCGGTGGCGGTTGAACAGGCGGTGACGGTGGCGGCGGGGGAGCAAGAACAGCGACGACAATGCTCCAGGTGGTCCAGTTACTGGTACAGATGGAAATCGGGGAATTTCATTGCTCTGGAATATTTTTCTTCTTTTTCTATCAGCTCTACGGAACGTATAGTTTTGCCTTTACTTCTTTTATTATAACTGCCCAATTTCTTCTGCCTTCTACTTTTTTCGCCATCTTTTAACTCTTAATACGTTGCTCAAAACTTTCTCCCTCATCATTCCTTTCTAATCTAGGCCTACCCCTGCCGGCCATGTTCCCTACGTATTATTTTCTATTATTGCGCTCCTTTCTAAAGACTGTCGTTATTGATTTATTCGAATTAGGTAACACAACCAGTCCTGCTGTTCTAAATAGTTCTAATTCTGCTTTGGTTCGATTTTATCCTTACAAACAAGATCCTTACGGAAGATGAAGGTGGAAAGACGGAAAAAATCTGGAAATTTCTTTGATTCGAAATAATCATGGAATTGGTACAAGAATCGTTAGAAATCAGAGAACATTTTCAGAGGCTTCTAAAAATAGATCTTATTCCTTAAAAAAATTGCACAACATTATCGTGTGATCAGTTTTCATTTGTTGAGAAAATATTCTTACTTTGTACTTTTTCGTTGTGAAATCCGAGAGCTGACCTATTAGAATAAGGCTGGCTTCAATATTTTCGTTAACGAATGCAAAATCCAAACATTTTAACAGGAAATGATTTTTACAAGACTGGAAGAACTGCCATAGTCGGGGAATTTGTCCCAGGAGCCGAGTGGCCACCCTGTAATTCAAGTGGCGAGAATAGGGTGGCAGGCCGAGCTGACTACAGCACGCATCAGCGTCGGGTGGGAGGAGAGGGAGGAGAGGCGCTGCGTGCGGGCGTCGGCGCATTATGGCGGAGAGGCTCCACTTCCTTCCGGTGGGTGGTCCTCCGGTCCTCCGCGGAAACTCGACACCTCCGCCCGCCGGCGACATGTGGCGGCCGACGCCGCCCCGCCCCCGCCCCCGCCCCCGCGCCCCGCACAGGTCGCCCACCCGCCCGCAGGATCCGCGCGGCCCCTCCAGGGCCACGGAGCGTGTTTATTTGGAGCACATCTTCACCGGGGTGTATCCTCCTCGTTGTGAACGCTCTGAAAAGATATTCGAACCAGACACAAGAAATGAAACGAAATGTACCGCACGTGGGGTTATGTTTAATACATTTATGGATTGACTGAAGTGGCTCAGGGCATCAGCTGACGTCACTGCAGTGCCTCCGACCGGGATGTCCTAGGGTTCGAGATCTGACGATGCGTCAGGATTTTCGGCACTATCTATTTCGTTAAGCTGAATTCAGCCTCTGTCTGGGGGGGGGGGGAAGTGTACGGTTGCTCATACTGGAAATTTTTCATAGTTTCTCCGATCAATACCAGGCGGATACAGTTGCAGTTAGCTAAGAAAAAGGCCACGGATCGCGGATAATGCACTATTCTACACATGTCGGGAGATTAGTCGGGAACATAAAGGTTGCTCCGGCTGGGGAGGAGCCTCGTGGTGAGAGAAACCTAGAGGAGGAAAATCCCCGTAAGCCGACCTGTAAGTCGGCGTCGGATCTCAACATCCACCTGAGAAACAGCAGCTGCACCAGACGTAGAAAACATGCACTACACTTACGGGGCCAAAGAGCAAAGCAGTTGTTGCTCCCGGACACGAGAAATAGTAATTAATATTCAATAATAGGAAACTAGCTCTAAAACAGTTGAAACTTACAAAAACCTCAGAGCAAAGAATTACGATAGCGCATTCAGAATCAAAAAAACAATATTCAAAATCTGCTGAATTATATTCCAATCGAGCATAAAATATTCAAATTTAAATACACTAGTTAGTTTTCTCAACAAGTGCCTACCTCACCGGCCTTATCGCCGCTCACCGGTACCAGAACGCTTACGCCCCTTCTTCGTAGGCGGTGGCTAGCGCCGCGGCGCCCGGTGGCGCGTCGAGGCCGGCAAGCGCCGCCGCCCACGCCCCCGCGCCGCCCGCCCGCCCGCCCGCCCGCCCGCCCGCCCGCCCGCGGGTAATTGTCGGTCGCTGGGCCAGTCGGCTGCCGGTGCGCCGCCGCTGCCGCCGCCGCCTCCGCGCCCGCGAATTTACGAGCCGGCCGCGTCCGCCGCCGTCGCGCCTTGCCGAATAAGCGCGCCTTCCCACGGTCCGCGCACGACCCGAGCAACGCGTCTCGAGGACGGGAGGGGAAATTGGATGGTGATGGATGTAACTCTCGGAGATCGATTTGCAGAAGAAAATGGTCGTGGTTGGATAAAACGTACCCCCACCTTACAATTAAATTTTCCAATTTGTTTTCGGTCCAGTTTGTTGGTTGTTAAGCCAGCCGGTTTCTATAAAATTGCAAAAGGTTATTTATAGCAATTGGGAACTGATACCAACTGGTTAAAAAAATGTTTTAAAAGAAATATATCTCGCTTTTTTTCGTACTTTTGCGGGTATATTACTTCATTAATCGAACCCACAAAGCCGGGAGAAGTGTCTCAAGGCATCAACTGATGTCTGTGCCTCTGACCGGGAAGTCCTGGGTTCCAGACCAGATGGTGGCAGGATTTTCGGCTCTACCTTATGTTGGATGGAATTCTTTCGCTGACTGGAGAAGCATTTTAACGGCTGCCTGCTCTGATCGGTTGTTTCCCATTGTTTCCAATACTAGGCGAATGCTGGAGCAATACCCTAACAAACAGGCCACGGACCGCGCGCGATCATTCCTTACTATTCCTTATTCCATCTCTATCCCTCACTTACACTTTCATATACTATATTAAACCACCCAGTTTAGAGCTTGTCCTGGGTGGGGCGGTGCCCACTGGTGGGAGATTGGTGGTTGGCCACACCCCCGCCAGCCCACTGTAGTTCAGCGCCGGATTTCACCCACCTCCCACGCGAAAACCCTGCTCTGCGGTTAGGGAACGAATGAACTGCTGACGTGTCTGCAATCATCAATCAATGGAACCCACAAGTCTATTTTAGATGTACATCACTAAAAAAAATGTATGTCTACGAGAAGCTTATAGAGCGGGGAGAAAATACGTAACGGATCTCGCTGGAAGGAAGATCTCGCTGGAATCCCGAACCCATTCGGAGCCTTCGCAGCGGATCAGCCGTGGCGGCGATGTCATTGAGCGTCCGTAAGGAACAAAGGAGGCGACCTAGACCTTCGATGCACGTGGGACGCCGCCGCCGCCGCCGCCGCCGCCGATGGCGTCCGGCAGACAATCGAGCATCCGCCGTCCTTAGACGGCGATGAATGGGCGGCCGGCGACCGGACGAGCTAACGGGCCTCCGCGGTCGTTTTGCTCGCGGCGCGACGTCGCCGCCGCTGGAACGCGAACACGCGCGTTCGCGCACATTCCGTCGGACGAGTGCGTCTCCGCCGCCGCCGCCGCTCGAGAACAAGGGAAGGGCGGTGCTCGGGCCTTCGCGGAACAGCACGGCACGGCACGACACAGCACGGCACAGCACGGCACAGCACGGCACAGCACGGCACAGCACGGCACAGCACGGCACAGCACGGCACAGCACGGCACAGCACGGCACAGCACGGCACAGCACGGCACGGCACAGCACGGCACGGCACAGCACGGCACGGCACAGCACGGCACAGCACGGCACAGCACGGCACAGCACGGCACAGCACGACACAGCACGGCACAGCACGGCACAGCACGGCACAGCACGGCACAGCCCACTGCGCGCGGAATTGGGACACATTGGCCCCGTCCGAGGGTATTCTTCTACTTATAAAAGTCAGAGTAGGTTTTTATTGGGTCTGGCGTTCGTTCTGCTGGGTTATTACTTCAGCGTAAATTAAAAATTTTCGAATGACGTTTTCAGTAATGAAATTCAAAAAATTGTTACAATTAATCGTTACGGTGAAGCTTAATTTTGTTATTAATTTCAGAATGTGTTGATTTTACGTAGAAAAGTGCACTAATCGTAAGACGTTGGAAAAGTTCATTTAAGACGTTAGTTCAGCTAATTCTTCGAGAAGGTTGTTTATAAAAGAAGCGAGAGAATAGATGTTATAATACATCCCCAAAGGCCTGCATCCGTTTTCACTCTTTTGTTCTCGTGCCGTCTGATCTCGCGCGTCTTGGAGTCTCTGAATGTGTCACGCTCACTTTCCCGTTTCCGGACAAGGGAGCAGCCGCCTTCCATTTCACTGTCTGCGGCGGCGGCGCGTTCCGGGGGCGGCCGGTGCGCGTCGCACCTGGCCAACCGGTCCGGCGACGCTGCGGCGGCGGCGGCTGATGCGGCGGCCCTCCGCGCAGGAATCCCGATCGACATTCCTGCGCCGCGGCTCGGCCGCCGCCGCCGCCGAGGAGCACGTGTGTGCGGGCGCCGGCGCGGACGCGCGCGAGGCAGGCGCGTGTGGCCCACGTGTCGCCGGCGAACCGCACTGCGGTGTCGAAGGGCCGCCCCGCGCCGCGTGGCTCGCACGTGCTTAGCCGCAGGGGATGGATGACGTGGTTGACGCCGGGGGCGAGGTCGGGACCAGGTGTGTGTCGGCGTTCCGGGTCCGAATGTCTGCGAATGGCGGTTTCCGAGACCTGGCAATGATGTACCGTACATATGTTACTATTTTACAACGGAAATGTATTGTTTTCTGTCGAGGCTCGTCAATCAACAGCACAGGACAGAAGGTATATTAACAATATCCCAGGCGTGGTTGGGTTGACCGAGCAAATGGTCGGTTAGTGAGAATAATTGGGCTTTTATGAGGTATTTGATGTTGCTGGTTTTTCATTTCACTTTTACCACCGACATATCTAGCACAAAACATTAATAGGGAAACGGTTTTAGAATTTGTGCATTCTAATACTATTGTCTACACATAACTTGAATAACTTCGTTTTGTTTTTCATCTGGAAGTGATGGATCAAAGGTATTTCAGCCACCTCACAGGAATTTAATGCAATAAAATATTTTATGCCCACTCTTCGTATCACTTGCACATAGGCATACTACCTCCCTCTGCCGAAATGATTCGTTCTTACGAAAAGTTTAGCACGGAGGCCAAGCTGTGGGCGCAGGTCGTGCCTCCATAAACAGCGAAAACCCCAGTCGGCCGTTGGGGCGGGCAGGCCGCGCGCTGGGGGCCTGCCCCGCACGTGCTGAGCGCTGCGCGCCCGCACAGGTGTCCGCTCCCGGGCGGCAGTCGGCGTTCGCCACTCAGCCGCCGCCGGAAGCCGCGCCGCCGCTGTCGGAAGCGCGTCTCTCGGGCGCCGGAGGCTGCGAGCGCGCCACGTGTGCACGTGCTGCTGCTCGCCTTGTTTGACGCGGCGCGCCGCCCGCCGCCTGTCCTCTCGCAAGTTGTCGGAGGTTGAGGTCCATGAGACGGCAGGCAGACGAGTGTGTGGAGAAGATGAGATGATTACATGAGGAAATGATTGGAAGGTGAACTTCACGAAAGTGGGGTAATGATTCGCACCCCCCGTCGAATCAGGGCTGAAAAATTGGAACACATTTTTTACATAAATATGTTTATGTGGCGGAAAATGCCATGATACAATTCATCGCGGCAATCTTAACCTATCATATATTTGCAGTAGCGTGTCATGTTAAGTGCTTCTCCCGAATAATTGTATTCAATCTGCCGTGATTTTATATCCATCAGAAAAATTATGTATTAATCATAAATTTGCAAAAAGGTTTTATCGACTAGTTTCAAATTTTGCGTGAACCTGAAATTGTACCGAAATTGCAGGAGACGTTGGTTTTGGTTCGTTCGCTCCTTCGGTTTGCCCGGAAGCTGTTTCCAGCCCGGGGGAAGAAGCCTGCGGGGCGGGGCGGGGCGGGACATCTGGCCCGGAGGGGACTCAAGGTGCGCGGGGGCGGCGCACTTCCGCGCGCCGCCGCCCACTTCTCGGGTGTCGCTCCGCCGGAGGAGGAAGGCACGAGGCCGGAGGCGGCGGCAGCTGCTGCTCCCTGCTCCCTGCACCTTCCGCTCCCGCCCCGCCCCCGCCCCCAGCCAGCCGCCTCCGCTCTCGTGGCCTCAGTCGCGGTGAATGGTCTCAGGTAATACTGAGAGAGAATGGTGCGACACTTCACCACTTCTTGTTCAAACGGATATGATTTCATGAAGATGAGATGGGTAAAGATCTGTATATAGAATGCTTGCACGCCTGTCTTCGTACTAGTAAAAAAACTGGAGAAGTTCGAAAGTTTTATCGTGTGTATTAAGTAATATACTGGAGGAGAACCAGCAATACACGGTTATTGCCAGGTTTATTACTGAAATGCATTACCACTTTTTTGTTGAAAAAAAAAAATATATATATGTATGGAAAGTAACGAAATGTCTTCAGATTCAGATACCCAAAAGTTCCACTGTTAGATCGTAAATTAATTATAAATAATGTAATTCGCTGCGTGTTTGAGCGCGGAAATATGGCGAGGTCACCGCGATCCTTCTTCGGGCGGCGAGGCCGCAAGTCGCGGATCCACCGGCAGGCAGCGGCGGTGGTGGCGGCGGCGGCGGCGGCGGATCCTGAGAGCGCGTCGACGCATCTCAATGCGCCAGCGATGGACCGCGCGGCGCACCTCGCCATTGTACGCAACTCCTCGGCCTCCGCCCCCGCGCCCGCCGCCGCCGTCGCGCGCGCCGCATACAAACAGGCTGCGTCCCGTGCCCCCGCCCCCGCCCCCGCCCCCTCGCCCGCTTCGTCTCGGCCCGGTCGCCATCGCCTCTGTGCGCGCCGCCCCGTTCCTGTGCAACCCCCTGCGCTCGCTGCACGGAACCTGGCTTCGCCCTACGCGCTCTCCCTTGGCTACCGAGACCCCACCCCCAATCTAATGCGAGGCCGCTGCCCCTAGATCCTACTTACCTCGTCTCACCCATCCCACCTTTCCCGTTTCCGCCCCGAGCTCACCCTTCGCCCATCCCTCCCCTCCCTTTTCCCAACCGGGCGCCTCACCCCTCCGCCATCCTCTTGTCCGGCGCCGGCCCTCCCAAGTGCCCCTCCTGCTGTTGTCTTCCGCCACTGCCATCCCGCCACCACCACCGCCGCCACCGCCTGCCTCCTCGGCCGGTGCGGGCGTCGCGTCGCGTCGCGTCGCGTCGGGCGGCGGTAGTCGCGGGCTGCGCGCGGCGGCCGACGGGGCTATGCTAATCGCCCGCGGCGGCCGCTCCGTCGGGCAGGTGCGGCGGCGGGCGAGGCGCACGCCCGCACCCACGCCCACGCCCGCGCACGCGTGCCAGCGCCATGGGGCCCGCGGTCGCCGTGCTGCTGCTCTGCACGCTCTGTACACGTGAGTGCGTCCCCGTGCGAAAGCGCGCTTGCTTTCAAGAGGAGGTGAATGGCTATCGTGACCAGTAGTGGAATGCACTTTGCATCAAAGGAATCTTCATTGCGAGTCCTTTATCGTGAATTATACTGAAATGGTTGCCAAAACGGGTTAACGATAGATGGAAACAAGGTGTATTCTTTCAAAAATTAAACACTCCCCATGTTACTAGGCTTCAGTGTTGAAATCCCATCAGTTGATGTGTTTTATGCATGACTTCTGTCTTTCGCATCTCGTCCATTCTTCTAACGGTTAATCCTCCTGAAAACGCTGGCAGTTTCCGGGTTCTTCCAGGGCTAATATCCGCGGGAAGCCACGCGGGAAACAGCGGTGCGGTTTCCAGAAGGATTCCGTCTCGGAACCGCAACCGCGGAAGGGCGACAACTGCTATCGGCTGCGTGCGGTCTCGTCTTCCGGCGCTGGCCTCTGCTCACCGGTGCTCTCGCGAGTCAGTTGCCGCTGCACGTGTCGCTGTAGGAGCTGTCGAGTAGGACGTTCCTGCGAAATGATTCTGCGTTCGGGTTATTAGCGAACCTTGTAACCTCCGCGCGCGTTCACGCAGAGGTCGCGAACGCAGTTGTTTTGTAAGGCTATTCGATGCGCGTTACACCTCGTCAAAGCGCCATTCATCGGACTCGCCTCGGGCACTTGAATGGGCGTCCACGAGCGCGGCGTAGTGGCCGCTGCGCAGACGCGCTGGGACATTCCCCGGCTCTGCGCCCTGACCTACCCGGCTCCTTTGTTGAGGGGGCCGAGTCCGCTGTTCTTTTGTTTGCCGGCAGGCGGAGCAGCAACACGCGCGTGCATGCATTCCTTAATGTTTATACGTGTCTCGTCTACCTGTACACTTGTATCCGTACGTATGTACCAAACTTTTGGAAGAGGCTAGGAATAAGTATCTTATCAGTATAATTGTAGTATCGGTTTCTAAATGTTGCGCTGTAATGTGTTTTGTGGAAGTTGGCTTGCTGTTGAGATCCAGATATATTGCCCAGGGAAATGATCAGTTCTAGCTCTGGTACATATTTTTGTGAAGTATTTACTTTAGTTCTTTATGTTAAGCATTTTCATATTTGTAGACTTGCAGACCTTTCGTCAAACTTCGGTTAATTTGGTTTCCCACGAAGGATATTCTACCTTAGATTGAAATTGTTACCATCGTTTTGTTGTTTAAAACGAAACCTAGAAATAACCATAAAATTCGCACGAGCCTACTGAACTCCAGAGAGCGAAGGAAGTGTGAATATTGTTTCGGTGTGTGAAGCAATGCACTGAAAGTGTGTGTGTCCTGTCGTTGCAGAGGCCTGCTCCAGTCGGTCGACGCCGAAGCCGCGGCCGCCGTCCCCGACGGCGCGGCCGAACATCACATTCCACACGTACGCGTGTCCACCCGCTTACGCCACCTGGTACTGCCTGAACGGCGGCCTGAACGGCGCCACCTGCTTCACCGTCAACATCGGCGAGTCGCTGCTCTACAACTGCGAGTGAGTATAGTGGAACACTTTGGAACTCTTCGCTAATTCAGAATTTTATCAAATTCTATGCAAGTTTATTATGGGGCAAGTATATTTTTATTTGGAAATTGGTTACCTTTTTAGTATTTACGGTACCATTTATCATCGTTTTGGATTCAAAGACACTTTAAAAGTGACCAGATCGCCTTACGAAAACTCGTTTGATTTGTCGAAAGGGTTCAGTTAAATAGTTAAAATCGTCTCGGTGAAGACAAACCTTCAATAGAAAACGCCTACTTCCAGCTCGTTATCCTGATTCCTTCACACAGTTAACGTTAAGCTCGGAAAGAAGAGCAAATAAAACTTTCCAAATTGCGAAATTCCCCGCTGGGCCTCCCGCTGTCGCGCCGCGGCGCCGACCGGAAGTGGAGCGCAGGCCAGCCGGCGGCGGGCAGTATCAAGTAGCGAGCGCTTAAGTGGGCGTGGGCGACGGCGGAGCCGGGGCGCGCGCCGCCGAGCGCGGGCTCGCGGGGGAAGACGCCGCGCGCTGGCTGCAGCCGACGACTGCCCTCGAGAATGGAGGCGCAGACGCGCCGAGCGGAGGCGGCCGTGGCCACAAGTGCGCGAGGGAAACCGGAAATTAGATGCAGGAGCGAGGCGGTGCGTGAGCTGCGTGTGCGAGGCGCTTAGTCACCCGCCGCCCCCTCTCGCCGCCCCCTCTCGCCGCCCCCTCTCGCTGCCCCCTCTCGCCGCCCCCTCTCGCCGCCCCCCTCTCGCCGCCCCCCTCTCGCCGCCCCCCTCTCGCCGCCCCCCTCTCGCCGCCCCCCTCTCGCCGCCCCCCTCTCGCCGCCCCCCTCTCGCCGCCCCCCTCTCGCCGCCCCCTCTCGCCGCCCCCTCTCGCCGCCCCCTCTCGCCGCCACCCTCTCGCCGCCACCCTCTCGCCGCCACCCTCTCGCCGCCCCCTCTCGCCGCCCCCTCTCGCCGCCCCCTCTCGCCGCCCCCTCTCGCCGCCACCCTCTCGCCGCCCCCCTCTCGCCGCCCCCTCTCGCCGCCCCCCTCTCGCCGCCCCCTCTCGCCGCCCCCTCTCGCCGCCCCCTCTCGCCGCCCCCTCTCGCCGCCACCCTCTCGCCGCCACCCTCTCGCCGCCCCCCTCTCGCCGCCCCCTCTCGCCGCCCCCCTCTCGCCGCCCCCTCTCGCCGCCCCCTCTCGCTGCCCCCTCTCGCCGCCCCCTCTCGCCGCCCCCCTCTCGCCGCCCCCCTCTCGCCGCCCCCCTCTCGCCGCCCCCTCTCGCCGCCCCCCTCTCGCCGCCCCCCTCTCGCCGCCCCCCTCTCGCCGCCCCCTCTCGCCGCCCCCTCTCGCCGCCCCCTCTCGCCGCCCCCTCTCGCCGCCCCCTCTCGCCGCCCCCTCTCGCCGCCCCCTCTCGCCGCCCCCTCTCGCCGCCCCCTCTCGCCGCCCCCCTCTCGCCGCCCCCTCTCGCCGCCCCCTCTCGCCCCCCCCTCTCGCCGCCACCCTCTCGCCGCCACCCTCTCGCCGCCACCCTCTCGCCGCCACCCTCTCGCCGCCACCCTCTCGCCGCCCTCCCTCTCGCCGTCCCCCCTCTCGCCGCCCCTCCCTCTCGCCACACATGTTTCAGTCTCGAACGGTCCATCTAAACATTACCAACAATGATTGTAGTGCGCGAAGTTGCAATATAATTCTTAGAACTACGCCTATCAGTGGTAATTATTGTGACAATCGTTGCCATTCTGTAGAAACATTAACTTTTGTTTCTTTTTAACAATATCTTAAAGTGATTCACTTTGCAAACAACATGCTGCACCCTGTTTAATCTGTAGGCTGCTGATCGGAACGATAGCGCACGGAAAGTAAAAAGGCCCTTCCTGTCTCTTTGCGCCCCGCCCCCGCCCCTCCCCCGCCCCGCGCTGACGCCTCTTTCGGTGGGACGTCACGTCGCTTCACTTCGCGCGGCGGCCGATCAGTGTGGGAGGGCACGTTTCCTCGCCCACCCGACAAAAGAAAGGTCTTTCGCACAGGTAGTTAAGCGATTAGTTTACGGCGCCCGCCAGCGGCTCCACCTGCGCCTGCTCCCGTGAGAAACGCGCGCTCCGCTCCGCGGCGGAGCAGTCTGCGTTCGCGCGCGGTGCTCCGCCGAATTCTTCTCGAGTTGAAGGTTTCTTCCTTTGTGTTGCACCTGAACTGTGTGGCGAGCAATACGTTCGGTGCCCTCCAACTCGGTCGCTCTGGTACCTTTCCGTAATTCCTACTCCCCCACCCCCTCACCCATTTGTGAGGTATCGCCCCGTTCCAGAACTAGCCGCTCCCACGTTCTTGGAACTATTTCTCTTGTTGAGGGAGGAAGAGATGAGTGGAACGTGATCGGCCAAGCGCCGGAGGGATTATTGACCCACTATTCTATCTTTCAAACTCTCGATTTTGTCAGTATTTACAACGCGTTTGGGTTGGCTTATCGTCATGTAGAAATTACGTTTACATTTAGAAAGAAAAATTTGTAAGGGAAATTAAAGTGAAATATTTGGTTATAAATTAAAGCAAAGTTGTTAGGTTTTTCATTATAATAATACAGTGCGAGTTATGATAACTTACTTTTAACTTAGCAATTTTAAGTGGAGATGCATTGCTAAAAAATGTTTGATAGGAAGCGTCTATAATACTAATTTCTGTTTCCAGATGTGCAGATGGATACATGGGGCAGAGGTGCGAATTCAAGGACCTGGATGGATCATACTTACGTAAGAAAATCTGTTTAGTATATTGCTGAAATGCGTTCTTATACATCTTTCTACTAATAAGTCTAATCTTCTGAAAGTTTTTCTGTGTGTTCCAGTTTTATTGACTAACTCTTCTGACTTCCAACAGCTAAGTTGGACAGAGACTTTTTTTTCTTTTTAATAAAATAATGTTCCCTATCTGTTAACATAATACCATGAATATCTAATATATTGTTGAACATAGTGTGTCGTAGTATTCAACATTCATACAATTTTTATTATAGAAATGTAATAAGCTTTTTTTCCTGTTACAGCATCACGACAACGAGTTATGTTAGAGACAGCAAGCATCGCTGGAGGTGCAACGATTGCAGTGTTCCTTGTTGTCCTCGTGTGTATAGCAGTGTACATCCACTTTCAAAGGAAATTGAAAGAAAGCCGTGCCACGTAAGTAGAAAAAATTTACTTGAAAAGTTGTCTTTGCTATTTTAATTGACAATAACTTGGCTCATAAAAAATTATTTATAGCATGGAAAAATACCCAAGAGGTTTTGTTCATTCTATTTTTTGTTTTGCAGATGTGTAGACGGTAGCAGTCACGATTTAGAGAAACGACCTTTTAGCCGAGATCCAATGGAAATCTCCATTCGAAGACCACCTTCACATTATCAGAATTCACCTGTAAGTTTAGTATATAAAAATAGTGAAGAGTGTATAAAAATATTAATGACAATAATAGATTTTAAAAAGCTCACCCAAAGTTGTATTCTGTTTTCTAGGATATTCCCACAGCACCTATAGAAGAGAGGGAAAACGACCCCCAATTTATTCGAGTAGGAGAAGCTCCTTCAAGCACGCATCGACACTCGCAGCAGTGACTGTGTTTGCCAAACCAGGCTTGTGAATAGTTTCCTCATGTTATTACTATTATTATGTTTAAATATGTATTTATTGTACTATATAGAAGATACCTTTCAAAGAAACAGCTGTTAAATGGAAGCAGTGAAGCAGATATAGTGAAAGTGACTGTGCAACGTTGCAATTTTCTTCTGCTTATTATTTATTTTCCTGGTGAAGACTGTATATTTTCTGCAGTATAAATCTGGCAAGTTTGATTGATGTGAGCACTATATTTTTACAAGGTACCAACCGTGTCAGTGTTGTGACATCGTATTGCCTTTTTAAGCCTCGCAGAGAGTATGTATTCAGCTAGAAACTTTGGACCTATTGTAGGAGCTTTTCTTGGGCTCGAAGACACAAGAAATGTAATCGGTTTGATGTCTAGATAACTACGACTGCTGATTACAATCGACTGATGAAAGGAAGGAGTGGCTTTAGCAGTAGAAAAGATTGAAAAAATTGTTTTCAAATGAAAGGACAAATCAGTTTGTACATTTTGTTTGTTTTCTGGCCAATGTTTCTGCCTATTGGGTGGGCATTTGGAATATTACCTCATTTACAAAATGCTCTTTTGTTTCACTGTTGCATGCTAGTCGACAGTGATATAGAAGAGAGGAAGTATGACACATTCCGGTTCACAATAGCTTTCAATTTTTAGTACTTTTTAGCTTATATTATGCAGCTACATTACCAAAAATAATTCACACTCACAAAACCAAATATCCTCAGGTTATTTAAGAGTTTTGTTCTTTGTATTTAAATTTCTTCAGCCATTGGCATTACATTACATGACAGGAAATAGAAAAATATGTCGATAACCGTTTTCTTTTATTATGCAATTAAGGTAAAAAAAACTTATGTTTCTCTTTAACCTACATTTATCTGGGAAATAATGGTACATGTGGTATATATGCCGTGAAATATACATGACTTTTGTGCAGTACACAGTTCATAAACTACCCTCGCTCAGTTTGATGTCAGCTCCAAAGACTGCAACACATGCCTTGTAAATACCAAGACTTTGATGGACACATCCTATGGGAAGAAAAATTGGGCCAAAATCTTATTTTTTTGTAAGGAAATCGTCAGATTGTTATGAAGCACTAACATGTATATTTTGTAGATATTAAAATGATCCTGTCTTGTTTTCTCGCCTGTGTACAAATTTTGCCATATCATGCAAAAAATTCTTTTTTCCATTCTTCATTACATGTACTTGGTTCCTAATTTATTTTATTTTTAGAAGAAACTATGTGTATGCTAATCCATTTTGTGTAATTGAGTGAGAGATTGTGCGAGAGATTCATTGAATGAATGAGATTGGATGTATGCGGTGGCCTCTACTTTCATCTCATGGTGATTTGCTACATTTCATTCCAACTTCCTAATTGTGAAGATAATATTAATCCTCGATTACCATGCTGGTTGTAAATTCAATTTTTTATTTTTTGTTAAAAGTCTTCCCAAATTAATCATATATGTAATCATAAAAATACCAAAGATAGAGAAAATGAGGTCACCATCTTTTCCATAATCCATACCAAAGCATCTGTTTAAATACTAGCTATTTCATGCAATGTACTGAGAAATTCTAGGAGAAGAGTATCTTGTTTAGTAGCAGAAACTTGCTTATTTCATTTGATTCTGTTCTGATAAACTCTTGCATAAAGCATGGTTGAAAGTCCTTCAGCTGATGTTATATAACAAACTATATTAGGACTTTCAAGAGTATTTTCTGTGTTTCTTGTAATTGTCTCAACTTAAATGTGTTTTTTTGTTGTAGCAAATGACATTTTTACGCTGAAAAAATCCATAGAAATATTGCATTGCATTAGGCACTATGTGCTGTCTATATGGAATAAAAATTTAAAAAATTATCATTCAAATGTTTTCTTTATTCTTGGTTCTACCAGATGGCAATAACAATTTCTTCTTGTCTAATACAACAAACTATCACAAGTGTTTTAATATTTGTAATGTGTATGCTGTACAGCTGTTTCAAAATTGTGCACTCGTAAAATGAAATCCGACACACTCATGCCGGTAATAGAATTAGCTCAGATATATCAAGGTAACTAATTTAAGTAACCTTAATCAATAAAATAGTATTGAATGTAAGTAGACATTAAAAATAACTCAAGAGTAACCTACATAATTAATGTTCCTAGATTAATCATCTTCACAGAACATTTTAACCAAAATCTTATGTACCATGGCTGCAGAATAGTATAGGAACATTGTTGGTAGTTCAAAATGGCATGTTGTTGACTTCTAGTTCATGCAGCAAAACTTGAAATGATAATACAATAGTCTTGGAGCTTACTCAACTGCCTAGGAAGTAGAAGAGAGATTTGTTTAGCTGTCAGGCGCAAAAAACTTGTTTTTGTTTTTCCCTCCACGAACTAGTCAGTTGTAAATGAAAGTGTGAAAGAAACAGTATGAGTGAACAAATGTTTGTAAAGTGTTAAATTTTGTTCATCATATTCAATACACTGCTTTCTAATCCAAAGATCATTGTTAAAAATTCTTTGTGTCTTCACATTAATTGTATTTTGTAGTGTGAAATACTTCCAAATATGAAATGTTAAATTTCTGTGTGTGGCAAACATGCAAGGCGATAAAAAATTTACTGTATTTATAGATTTTTTTTTTCAAAAGTTTTAAATTTTATAATGTTCTTATATTTCAATTGTTTGTATTCAAATTGTATCATTGAAATTGTTTTCTTCTTCTTCGTCTGTCTAAGATTGAAATTCCAAAATCTATATTATTTGTTGCTTTAATATTTTCTGTAACAAAATGTTTGTTGGTCAGAATAATTGTTTGTGGCCAGGTTTTGAGTATCAAAGAATATTCTTTCTCTATTGTATGTGTTCTTAAAAGTGCATGAAATTTTTGTTTTTAAATTAATTGGCATCCCTTATGGGTATCAGTTTTAAGGAATTTGAAACAGTTCCTTAAATAAAGAATGGATTTGTAATTTGGAGTATTAAAATGCTATCAATAAAATTGAGCTCTTCTAATCTTTGTTACTACAGCTTTAAAATGCAAGTAGTTACCTACTAATAAGATATTCTGATCATTTCCTTGAATCTTGTTTAATTATTTAATCTTAATATTATTGCATTTGGCCCCATGTTAATAACAAAATTTTAATTTCAAACTTGATATAGATGTGGGTCTTGTAAGGATGTGCACATCAAATTCTGGTCAAAAATGCAATATTTATTATACAGCTGCAGCCATGGTAATAGACCATTAGACAATATTTTATTCAAAATTGAGATCTGTGTTCACTACTTTCACTAATGTTGTGGAAACAAACTTAGCAGAGCAAACTTGTAATCAGGATATAATGCGTGATGCTGTGAAGCACAGAAACTTCATACCTGCTATTTAGTGTATGCAAGTTATTAAAGTGTCCTTCATATTTGGTCATTTTGATTTCATTTAACAAACTTGTAAATCTTCAATTATGTTTTGGTTTGTTCCTTTTTCTGTTGTCAACACAACAAAGTACCATCTTGCCCCTTTTAGAACTGATCCAAGGACAATTAGAGGCCAATAGTTAAGAGTCAACTCACAATTGTCAAGTGAGTTCTGAATGTCCTGGTATGATGTATGTATGTCTCACCTGCACAATTTTTAGGCAATAGAGGTGTACCATTGCAATTCAAACTTTGTAAGTTGATAAAATATGAAACTGGTTTATATCAGACAGTGAAATTAACCATTTATTGGAATGGCACATTGTTATCCTTTTCTGTCATTTTAATGGTGAGTTTTGTCTCAGAAACTCAGAGAGAAATCATTTTTTGTTTAATAATAAAACTGAAACAATTTATTGTATTTTGTTTCAAAGCAGTTATATTCCTGGTACTTCATTCCTTCGTTGCCTACCTCAAGAGATTGTTCTCTTTCTACAGGAATGGTGAACTGATAATGAGAAATAAACTGAAAACATATTTAAGAAATGACTTAAACTGCAAAGAATTTTTACTATTGTAATGTTTCTGAATGTTGTACAACCTCACTGCCATAAATCCTTCACTGACCTGTCTTTAATAACAAAAGACCTTTACCTACTTTTAACTTAATTTATTGTGGATAACAGTAAAAACAATAGGAGAGAGTAGCAGCTACTATGTTAAGGTTGATTGAATTTCACAAAATTCAAGTGGAAATTAAAGTAGATACTTAATGAGATTACATTGTTAATGAGAGGTAATTGTTTTAAGTACCATAAACAAATAAGATGAATGGTGTAAGAAGAAACAATGGTAGACTTTCAACATTTCACATGAACATTGACAAAGTTTAAAGCTTAAACATGTTTGCTATTGAAAATTTTGAATAATTATCTTACATTTGGGAACTTGGGAGAGGTTTTAAAATCAAAGAGAGGAGTAGAGGTTCTAAAATTGATACCCTGTAATCATATATTGTGAATTATGTGAATCTATGGAAGGGGGGGGGGGGGGGTCTCACTGATGATAATGGTGTCAAAAATAAATCCTGATTTTATGTCACTGATTAGAAATTCTATATCTAAAAAGTGAATTCTATATTGGTTTTGCATCACAAGTAAGAAAAAGTTACGAGACTTAACCATTCTGAAACATTGTTTATCTACCCTAGAAAAGACTTTTCAATTAAAATGGGGTCTTGGAAAATGATAACAATGAGGGGAATGACTGTAATGAGTGGATATCTGAAATGACATGCAGTCACAGGTAAATATGCGTGTCCTCTTGTGAATTACTGGTCAGTTATTCACTTGTGCAAAATAGTAACAATAGAACCATTATGAAATGCACAATCCAAGATGAATCACAGAACATCATGATGCAATTCTACCACATACATATCGGGGTAAGAACACTTGGGCTAATAGGCGGAAACGGAACATATTAGTAAACAAACAAACTAATGTCCATTTCCTGAGGGATATCTTCATGAACTTTGTTTTTAAAAACTGCTTTTTAAGAAAGGGGTACGTGATGCACATCAAACAGTGAGCCCATACATGCAAAAATGGAATTCATGAAAAAAGAGTAAAGGACTGACTTATTGAATTGGACATTGATGTTAGAATAAGTAAAAAACTAATTTAATAAATTGACAAAAAGCATTTTTATTGATTAGTAAATAACACTAAATTTAGTATTTTCATAAAGTTCATAATGAACCGCCACCATTTGGAAAAGTGAAGTTTGATTATTGAATCCTTGATTCCATATAACAGATATATTGTTATATATAGAAAATTATATTTTAAGAGTTTTAACAAAAATGAGACCCATGCCATTCTTTTAAGCCTCTTTTCTTCTATCCATGGATAATATTTAAAGAAAATATTTGAAGTGTTTTTGAGCAAATAATTTTTTCAGCATTTTTTAAAGAGCTGATTTGTTAACAACAGAATTTGTATAAAGGAAAAATTGCTATCTCCAATATTGTAGCTTTGAAATGGTAACTTTTCAATTAACGAAAAATTGATAAAATGAAAACAACACCATACTTTTTTACTATCCATTATATCATAGGAGGAGCAGATGTAAAGAAAAAATTTGGAGCGGTTTTTGAGAAAATTATTGTTAAAATTTTGAATTTTTGCAATTTTCGAAAAGTTGGACATTTTGACGAAAAATACCTGCACCATTCTCTTAAGTGTTCTTTAAGCTATCAACAACAAAATGTAAACAAAAAATGTCGTGCCTTTTTTTGAAAATGCCCGAGAGGTTTAAGTAAAGTGCCCCCAAAATTAAAATATCGGTTTCAAATTTCAGGGCCTGCGACGTCAGCCAGATCGTTTAAGGAATATCAATTTTGAGAAAATGAGCTGAACGGTTTAGCTGCTAGAGTTGTTGACAGACGGACAGATTTTTGTCGTCAATCGATTTTTGGGTATCACAGAACCGCAAAACATTGATTCCGGCTATACCACGAGTTAGAGAAAGTAATTAACTCTAAATAGGGATAAGATATATCCACTATTTCGTTACCAGGGCCCGGCAATAAGATGTTTTGTGCCGAAAATTCGCCATTTTCTCCCGCAACATTATAATACTTTCTCTATACTGTGTAAGCAGTAGCGAGAAAGTAATAAACTAATGGTACTAAATCAGCACCTTCCGTCGCGTCCTTAGTAATGGTTATGTAATACTATTTACGCCACATTTTTTTTCTCCGTTTTAACACTTCTCATCAATTTTTTGTAAAGCGTATTACTAATCGTAGAATTTTTGATGAGAAAACTAAAATATTCAAGTAAATATCAACACAAGTTTGACAGTTATAACTGCTTTTCACACAGCTACATCATGTCCCAACAATGAGACGTAATTCACAGAAATTCAGCTGCCGTTTCGCGGCGCGGAATGCATTGTTGCATTCCAATCTGATGTTCCCTAGAGGCTAGCAATTTTTCTTTCATGTGTGTAAGTACTTGGCACCACAGCCCGTGAACGGGCGCAGGCCCACCAGCGACGTCCCTGCCTCGCGGTCATGGGTTAAGGGGTACGTGTGGTTAGCTCGTAGACATCCCCACGCCGTATTTCGGTCTTCTCAACCCGAGAAGTGAATATTCTCATTGTCACACAGCAACATACTATGGGACATTGCAAGGAAAACACTCAATGTAGTCTTGGCTCTACCAGGAATCGACCCGGGGCCGCGTAGTACTAGAAAGGGAGCACTCTGACCAAAAGCCAATTTTTCTTTCACATTACATTTAAATCGTATGTTTAAAAACGAAAACTAAGTTGAATTAATTTTAATTATGGTTTGCAGATTAGTTGAAAGAAAATACATCAATTGAAAAGCAAATACGTAGTAGTTTCCTCGCAACACGGACAAAAACATGTGGATTATCAAACAGGTTTTAAATAATTTCTAAAAAATTAATTTGTAAACTTATAACAAAAGCTCGATTGTGAGAAACGAAATAATATGAAATAATATACAAATTCTAACTTACGAAGCATCCAACGACCTGGGATCATCTCCCATGTTCACGAAGCACAGAAAATTCGAAGTAGGTGACGATTTTTGACGCCAAATTGCAAAAACAAACAACCTAATATTTTCGAAAAATTCAACACGACCTTATTTGAGGATGTGGTTTTGAACACATTTCGTTCAGAAAAGATATCTTCATAATTATAGTAGTAAGAAGAAGCCAAAACATTTTTTTTTTTAATTTTTGCAATTTTCAAATATCAGAATGTTCAAATAAACACGAGACCTGAACAATTCTTTTAAGCGTATTATATGCTATCTGAGGTCAAAATTTAATCAAAATTGTTGGTGTTTTTTGAGAAAAACTGTTTAAACGAAATAAAAAATTGCCTATATTTACGCGAAATATACTCAAATCTTCACAAAATTGTACATAAACATATTTCAAAATTTATCTTTAAGGAACAGATTTCACTAAGGGAAAAATCTCGATCATTAATATTTTAGTTGTAGAAAGACGCCGGAAAAAATTTGTAATTTTGTAATTTTCGAAAAATCAGATTTTTCAACCAACATGAGATCTGCACCATTCTCTTAAACGAAACTAAGTTTAATATTTTTTATGCCTCAGTGGCTTTACGGAAAGCACCCCCAAATTTAAAATTTCAGTTTCAAATTCAAGGGGCCGCGACATTAGCCAGATCGATAAGGGAATGCTAATTTTGGAGAAAATCGGCTGAACAGTAGCCACTATGTTGACCACAAACGGACAGTCAGTCGGACAGAAGTTTTGCCGTCAATCGATTTTTCAGTAGCAAGGACCCACAAAACATTAAATCTGGCTACCATCTGCTAGAGGATTTTTTTCTTCTAAATTTAGCAACCGGATTTGTCCCTTTTTTCGTTACCACGGCCCGGCAATAAGAGTTTTTTGTCGAAAATTCGCCGCTTTTCCCGCAGCTTTACGTAACTTTCTCTCTACTGTTGAAGCGATAACGAGAAAGTAAATATAAAAGCAAAAAAATCGTTGATAAAGCATACACACGCGTTTCATTTTTTGGTGGGGGAAGTCTAGAATTTCACAACAGGAGCCCGAAATTGTCAAACTCTGGCGCTGATCACACGGCAACTAATATTGAGTCATTTGTATGGATGTATCCAATAATCGTGTTGGAAGAAGTATGTTTTAATGAAAGAAGTTTTTGTTTCTGTAAACATGAAATTAGACTAAACATAGTCTGAAGTCTGTGTAAACGTATGAGACAGAGGCGATGTTATTGTTTTGATAATCTATGACAACTGTAGTTAGACCCGAATGGAAGATCAATAAAAAGTGTGCAGTATTCAAGCTTGAACTCGATATCTATCGTGACGTCACTATATGTCTATTACTGTGAGGAGCAGTGGCGGAAGTTCCGCAGGGACAGGCGGGACCTTGTCCCGGAGTCCCTTGTTATTTAAGTCCCCAAATTCAAAACGAAGTAAGTTTGTATCTAAACTGGTGTCTGATAAAATCATAGAAGAAATAAACGAAGCGCCATGTTTTCTACTATAATGGACACAACGCAAGCCGTATCAAAAGTTGACTAATTAAATAATCAGCATAACATGCATTTTGATATTGTCAATTGCATAAAAGGTCAAGGAATTGATTTATCTAAACGTAGAGATCAAGGATTCGATGGAGCAGCAGTTTTGAGTGGTATGGTGTTCAGGGGGAAGGTGAAGAATTTGACAATGCTATGTTTGTGCATTGTGGTGCTTATAAATTAAATCTTGTACTTAATGATACCATCAGGGCCGGATTTACCTACAAGCAAAACAAGCAGTTGCTTGGGGGCCCCCATTCACCAGGGGCCCCGCGTTTCGGAAAAATACACATACCATATTTTTTGTCTGTGAAATAATTGTTAATCAAGTAGTCTACTGTGTAACAAAATGTACAACTGTACAAGAAAATTTAGTAGACCTAAGTATCCTGAGTATGGGGCATGACAAGCTGAGAAATCTTCGTTTAGAAGACATCATCGACCAATTTTCTGCAGCGAAGAGCAGAAAAAAAAATATGTAAAATGTATTTAATGTAAAAAAATGTAACACAAGTAAAAATTTCTATAAAAAATTATCAGTGTTCATTTGTATCTGTACAGAAAGTACTTGTACTAATACATTTTTTATTTAATAAAGATGAAGCTATTTTTTTGGGAGGGGGGCCCAACACAATTTTGTGCTTGGGGTCCCGCACTACTTAAAGCCGGCCCTGGATACCATGTATGGGATATTAGAAGTTTAGACATTTTATTGTTTACTGAATCGAATTAGTGTTTTCTTTGTGATTGCATGCTTTATTTCACAGCCTAGGTTTTAAAAGAAACAATTTTAGGCCTCAAGCTGCAAATGTGAAGCTTGGTGGGTGTTTTTTCTTTAAAATAGTTCGTCTACGAACAATACTAGCGCCTAAACAGAACAGAGGATTTTGACCAAAGTTGTTATTCTGCTATTATTTGGTCAAAGTCGATGCTCGGCGAATTGAAACTCAAAAAACTCACAAAGGGACTAAAACCACAAAATTCAACATCATTCCCTTCCCAAATAATTTTCGGCACGATGTTTATTTCCGAAACTTCTTCTAACGAAATCCTGAGAATAGTCAGTAAACTAAAAAATTAATATTCATCTGCTTTAGATGAATTTTAGGATTGTTTATTGAAAACTTGTGAACCTGCCTTTATTCACCCGTTAATTCACATTTTCAAAACATTTCCATTTTTCACATTTTCATTTTCTTCTTTATGCACATTAATATTTCCAGATATTTTCAAAACAGGACAAATTAAGTCACTTTTTAAAAAAGGGAGGAAACATGAAATACAAAATTACTGGCCAATTTCCCTTCTGTCAGTTTTCTCAAAACTATTCAAGAGGTTTTTCAATACGCGAACAGATTCTTTTCTCAGGAAAAACGAAGCGTTTTCAGACTCACAACACGGTTTTAGAAAATCAAAATGTACGGTAACTGCCATTTTCTCTTTTCTTAAAGATGTTGCGTCATCAATGGACCGAAATGAAGCATCCATTGGAATATTTTTAGATATTTCGATAGCTTTTGTCGTTATTGACCATAACATCTTGCTATCAAAATTACCTCTTATATAATTCGTGGTAACGCCCTAGATTGGTACCTTAAACATCGATCTCAAAGAGTAGAAATACCGAAATGGCACGAAAGACCATTATTTACTTATCTTTCCAATTCTTTACCAATTGAATATAGGGTCCTGTAAGGTTCGATTTTGGATCCTATCCTCTTTCTGTTATACGTAATCGGCATGCCCTCGTCTATTAAGAACGGAAGAACAGTTCTGTTTGCCGATGACACGAATGTTCTTTTCAAAAAAGAAACAATATAATACGATTTCAGAAGTTTCAAATTGGTTTTGAAATAATAAATTAATACTTAACGGAGGAAAAACAGTTTCAATGAATTTTTGCATTTCAAATTAGCAATCTTATGCTCCATTGAAAATGAACAATATGCAATTAGCTGATGTTAAGGTAACAAAATTTCTAGGTATCTCAATTCAGTCAAACCTTAAATGGAATATACATATAACAGAATTAAACACTAAATTAAGTTCATTACGTTTCGCATACAGAATTCTTTCAAATTCTGTCAGCCTTCATGCAGCTCGTTTCGCGTATTTTGCAAATGTGGATTCCCACCTGGGATATGGCATAATACTCTGGGGAAGCTCATCATGAAGAACCCAGACCTTTAGATTGCAAAAGAAAATTATTCAAATAACGAAAAAATACCATCCGCGTGATTGCCGCAATCCTCTCTTCATTGAGCTTGGAATCTTACCATTGCCTTGCCCATGTATTTACGAATCTGTAATATTTGTCAAAACTGACTTACTTAACGATGAGAACATACTTTCATGCAATACTAATATTTATTATTACAACACACGTCGTTGATATCACGTTCATCAAGTGTCAGTATCAACAGCTCGCTACCAGAAATCCACGCATTTGTTGTATACGTAAGCTTCCGCGGCTCGAATCCATGAATTCTCGGCTATCCGGAGACATGTCAGGCGAAACGTCGACACCCCAGCCAACGACGCGGCGTCTCCCGGATAGCCGAGAATTCTTAACAACGCATTGCCAGATGACATTAAACAATTGAAGTCGGTACACAAATTTAAGTTGAAAGTAAATTATTTTCGGCTGCATAACTGTTTTTGTACTATTAAACTATACTGATCATCAAAAAGAAAAACAATGTTTATTTTAACAAAACAGCGATGTACAATGAATTAGTTTACATTTGAATTGTATAATGAAAAAAACTTAATATGCTTATCACAAATAATATACTTCAGCTTCCGGGACAATGACACCCATCTCGATCAGGTTTTTGTTGTTTCCCTGATAAATTGAGCAAATGCTGATATGACCACTTGTTTTGTTTCTGGACGTAAATATATCTTCACTATGCGCACGTTTTGTTGAACTCTCCTTTTGCTTGTAATAGTAAGAGTAGAAGTAAGGGCGAATTACTATTTTGTTAGCAATGCAGAAAAATCAAATCTGATTTTCGTTTACCGATGCAAATACGTTTTCTATAAATCGAGAACGAAAATGTTTAGTTTTTTTTCAAATATTATTAATCTCGCGCTTCTTTAAACTTTATTTTTATTTAGTTACTATTTATTTTATAGTTAAAATGATGGGAAGGGATTCTGGAACTCAAGAAAACATGAGGAAATGACGTTCTACCCCAGTACATCACATACAGTTTTTACTGTTTTTTGAGCAAATGAATCTAAAAATAAATCTAAAGTTAGATTTCTGTTCTCTTAAATTGGGGGAAACTTTATGGTTTCTCCACATCCACTCTTCCCAACTGCTTTCTATCGGCTCGTAAACCATGGTGGTACGGGTGACCCTTATGATGCGGGTACTTGAATGATACGGGTGACCCGTATGATAACGTACGATAATGACCCGTATGATCATACGGGTGACCCGTATGATACCCTTATCATACGGGTACCCATATGACGTGGGTGCCTAATGATACAGGACCCGCTAACCGTTACACCCGCGGCGGCGATGGTGTAACGGTTAGCGTTTCGGACTGTTGTACCCAAGTTGGCGGGTTCAAACCCGATCGAAGCCGTGGATTTTTCAGGGCGAAAAAATCCTTCGTACGCCTTCCTTCGGAGGGGAAGTAAAGCCGGCTGTCCCATGTTAGTAGATTTACTTGCATGTAAAAGATCCTCAAGCCTAAATGACGCCTCTGAGCTAAATTCAAATCGCCTGTTTCTCGCCCAAGAAATACCTCCTTTCTCTGCTAGTTGGTGAAAGGAGCGTAGCGAAATTTACGTGGTCAGACGGAAGAGCAGGCCTAATGGCCTGAGTCTCGCCACGTAAAATAAGGCATTAATTCAATTCAATTCAATTATGATATGGGTATCTGGATGATACGCGAATCTTCCCTATTAATGCCGTTGGGTGTGGCCCATTCGAACACCCGCGTGACCAAGTACTCGTCCACCTGCCCCAGCCCTCGGCGCCGCCACGGCTGCCGTGTCGGGCCGGCCCGGCGCGGGGAGGGGAGAGCGAAGCGCTCAGGCGCGACAGGCGACGGGCGACCGCGCCGCCACCTCCTGCGGCAGCCTGGGCGCCTGGCCCGGAGCGGGCTGAACATGACGTAATGTGACGAGGCAGGCCCCGCCCTGCTCGGTCCCCGCCCAGCGCAGCGGCGGTCGATGTCCTGGCTGGGAGCCGTGACCTGGGGCACGCCGCGCCGCCGCTCCCGCCTCTGCCTGCACGTCCGATATTGTGGGTACCTACACCCACACGGAAAATTCCGAGTGGGTAAAATACACACTCGGAATTTCGGGGCAGAAAACTATTCCATAAAAGTCACATTACAGAAATTAACGAAATTTCTCGGTATTGCGTCGTCTTAAAATGCGATCAATTATGACGTAAGAGCAGTGTTGCCATTTTACAAGTTTAAAGCGACATAATCGACAAAATCGATTTGTAAAAGTTGTTTAATGAGTTTATATGAAACATGCAAAACGCAACGCGGTTTTTGCATTGGAAAAACGAACTTTGCTGAAAATACATGAAATAAATGTGATAACAATTTCATGACAATTTATTGATAAACATAACAATCTGAAAAATTCTGTTTTGTATTTTTTCCTTCATGTATATTTGCGGTGGGAATTGAAGAGGGGAGGGCGGACCCCCAACCGGGTCAATTAATTACCCACTAAGACTTTACACCAATCGCCAACCATGGCTATAATAACAGCGGCCAGAAGGAGAACTCAACCAAAACATTTCTACTTAAAGGCTAATTTAGGCAGTTTTTGTTGACTTCCATTTATGCGAAGTTTTAGTTTCCTATTGCCCACGATTTTGGGAAATCCACAAGAGCCTAAATACAGCACTTAATTAGCCTTTAATTTTGGATATGATTCGGTTTTTGGGTGATGATAGATTTACGCTAGTGCAAAGACCCTGCAAAAATAGAGCGGGCTTTTTCAAGCCTTTCCAGCAGGACTGCTCCAACTTCCTTCTCCATTTTTTTCATCTCTTTCAGAATGACTGCCCCACCCTACTTCTCCATTTTTTCATCCCTTTCGGCAGGACAGCTCCATCCCACTTCTGCATTTTTTTCATCTTTCAGCAGAACCACTCCACCCACCTGCATTTTTTCATCTTTCAGCAGGACTGCTTCACCTGCATTGTTTTATCCATTTCTGCAGGACTTCTCCATCCCCTCTCCATACCCACAAAGTGCGATTATAATTTTCATTACACTTTCTGCGGTTTCTTCCTTGCTGACACAGGCCGCTTTTCTTAAAATGTGCATGGATATTTGGTTTCATTTATGCGTTGTTCGATGTCGGTTCATGATCTTTGAACTTTTGGACTAAGTGTCTTCTACTGTTACGTTTTCCACTATCCAGTCAGGTTCAGCAGTCGTAAAACTAACATGCATTTAGAGCTGCAATGTCTAAAAATTCCTATAAAAGCTTAATGACCATCTTCAATTTGTTCTGCTGCACGTGTATCACATCATCTGATCGATAGTATCTACTTCACATTTCGTTGTAAAAGTTATCTATTATTTCAGGAATGTTGCTTTCTTGATCCATAATGATCTGGAGTTGACAGAAGTATTACACATTTATTTGGTTTTCGCACGTATGAAAGTAGAGTCATGATTTTAGTGGACGCAAAAAGCGAAGACTTCTCATTTCTTTTGTTACTAAAAAGCTACACAGAAACGCCTTTCCTTTTCTTTCAGTGTTCGTTTTTGTTCTTAAAGCTCGTGATTAAATCGAAATCAGTGAAGAGATTGTCCGCTAAAACCCGCACTTTTATTCCATACCTTTCCGGTTTTCATCTCATAAACACTTTGAACGGACATTTTTCCTGAAATGTTACAAATTGTTCATCAACTGTAACATAGGGCCCTGGTTCGAAACAGCTTGGGCACTTTCTAGCAAATTTACTCACTTCCTTAATAGCCGTTGGTTTGTTTTCACTTCTTTATTCTCGCGTCATCAAGTCAATACATTTGTGTAATATTTCAAAAATCAAAAGAATACATCAAAATTGGGTTTGTAATATGTGATTCAGTGCATTTAGCACTATCTGTTTCAAAAGTTTCCATTAAATATGATCAAGATATCCATGAAAGCCGTATTTGAAAAAATATAGTTCTCGTGTTTCTGAGAATGTACAATTTTAAACTCATTTTTAAGGAAACTTTTGACTTTTTGAGAGACTTTATAAGAACTTATTTGAAGCACTTGTACTTACAAATTCAAGAATGTATAATCTAGTAGTGCTACGGAATGGCAGACATGCTACGGAATGCCAGACTTTCTCGTATTAGTTTTCTGTCCTCTTTCAACTGGACTAACTTTTCGGTTTTGCCCCACCATCATTGCAGCTGCCACCTATTGCCGCCTAATTTTTTCACCTTCCCTGAATTTCTCGGTTCCTTAATGGTAAATGAAAGTATGAGATCTGATGAGAAAAAAAAGCGATCTGTGCCATTTTTGTAAATGTTTTTTACGCTATCCGAAGTCGAAATTTAATAAAAAAATTTTGGAGCCGTTTTTGAAAAAAAAATGTTTAAAAAATTAAAATTTGCCTGTACTTTTACGCAAAATTACGTGAAAACTACTTTATTTTACCAACAAAATTTAATCAAAACATTTGGTGATATTTGTGAAAATTTTGAAAATGTTTTTGATGTAAAGTACTCTACCCTCTAAATTGAAACATTAGTTTAAAGTTCAATTGGCCACGACATCAGCCAGATCGATTGGGGAATATAATAAATTTTGGTGAAAATCTTGCTTATGGTATAGCCATTAAAACAGACACAAGTTTTGTCGTCAATCGATTTTGTGGTTTCGAGGACCCACAAAACATGGATTTTGACTACACAACGTGCTAGAGGAAATAATTTGTTGTAGGGACAAGATATATCCTCTTTTTCGTTCCCAGAGTCAGCGATAACAGTTCTTCTGTCGAAAATTCGCAATTTTTTTTCCGCAACATTACAATACTTTCTTTATAATGCGCAAGCAGCAGCGAGAAAGACAAACACGAAACATATAGACATTTTAGTAAAAAAAAAGGAAAACAGATTCAGAGACCCCAACAATAAATTTTCCCCCACTTTGATTTTTGTGACTTCGTTGGTTCTTTACTATAATACGAGTAGCTTATAATACGAGTAGCTTGGGGCTTAAACTCTCAGCCGGCACGTTGGTAGCCTGTGCAATGATGTTGGCCAAATTTCAAATGAAAATCTCCATGCGCTGTCGCGCGTCGTGTTCTGCTGCACAGGTTAAACGCACATTCCGGGCAGCAAGTATTATTCCATAGACAAACGAAGAGGGTGCTCTGTGTATTATTTCGGGTAGGAATCAGGCAGGAAAGGTCCATTTCGTCACCTGTTCCGCGCTGTAATTGTATGTGCCGCTGTGCGTTAAGTTGTCCTTATAGGATTTGTTCAGCGTGTGTCTTTTGCTGTTGACATGATCATATTTTATTCTAATATGGATTTTCGGTGTATGCTTTATTTATTTTGCAGAAGAGAGAGTTGTTCTTTTCAGTGATTTTGCATTACCAAGAAAATGGTAGTTATATTTTGCCATTGAAATATTTCAGTGGTACTCACATTATAGTATAATTTATTTGAACGTTTATTTCTAGGCATTATATAAAGATTGTGGATGTAAACTTGTGGAGTTGGCTGTTCGAAGCCATCTAGTGAATTTTTGTAGAAGATTCGCCTCTAGCAGCGAGACCCTAAAGATTCAAAAATGGAAGAAAAATCTACATATTTATAGTTACTCTTTCAACTGGGGAGGCTTGTCAGAATTAGCCCATGTACTAGCCAATAATGTAATTATGAATGAAGGTAATTATCATTGTTTAAGCTTCTAATTGTGTTAATTTAGCTTGCTAAACAGAAATATTTGTTGCAGATGGTCTTGTTGTCCTCAATAAGCCGCATGGAATTGGCAAGGAAGAACCAATAATCAATAAGAGTAGAATTGAGAGAGAAAAGAGATTGCGCACTGCAATCGTGGGAGAAAAAGATTTTTACTTAAATGAAATCTTGCCACTGTTAGCACATAAATTAGGATACGAACACCTGGAAACTGTTAAGATTCCAGAAAGGTACAAATGATAAAGTTATAAGTGTAGAAAAGCAAAGGATATTTAACTGACAAAAATTTGTGTGACAGGTATACCAGTGGGGTATCTGTTTTATCTTCATCTCAAGAGCTAACGAATCATGTGAAGAACTGCATACAGAAAGGCAAAAATCAAGGGAAAATCTTAGATACTTACCACGTTGTATGTGTGGGAACTCCTTCCCCCATATCATATAAAGGCAAAGTTGCCATCCAACATGAACAAGATAAAATATGTGGTGGCTCACAGGTGAGATGTGTCTAGATGTGATTGTTATGTAGAGAGGGCAAGCTAATAGACTAGAAGAAGTGTGAAAACAAGGTCAACCTTGTGTTAATGTAATTTCTACTTGATGAATTCTTATTTGATGGTACTTTAAAGTAACGAAAGTTGAACAGGACACTTGAGTGTACCTTACACCTTATTTTCCTGAATAATATTTATTGAGTCACATATACAATTACAATCGTGTATGACGAGTCAATATGATGCCTTGGGTGGAGAGAGCGAAGTTATATTACTGTTCAGGAGGGGAGGTTCAACAAGGGGCCATCTCAGCATTTGCTCAAAGGACCAGGGAAACTGAACAAAACCTGATCGAGATGGGGTCATTGGCCTAGAAATACAATACTTGTTACAGTTAGATTAAGATATTATACAGTAGATAAATTATCTGCTAATAATTAACATTAATAATAATAATTACATTAATAATACATATCAATTATGTTTGCAACTACATCAAATTTAGCAATAGTAGTACATTCTATATTTATAACTTGAAATGGTGAGGAGGCAAGTTTTGACCAGTTTTTTTCTTCTTATATTCTCCTTCTATTTCACAGGATGTGATATGCAGTTCTTTTTTCTTTGCTTCAGCTTGAAACAGTTCACATGAAACAGAAAGTCTAATGGAATAAGAAATTCTTATTTATTTATATTTTTTAAGGGAAATGTTGTAATTTGAAAATTCCTTTACACTGTAGAACATGTTAAGCAGGAAAGCTTTCAATTTACTTTTAAATGTATGAATTGTGTTTATGTCTTTGATATCATTGCCTAGTTTGTTGTAAAGTGTAATGCCCTCTATTAGGGTACTTTTTTGATAAAGTGTAGTTTCAGAGTGGGGAATGTGTAGGTTATCCTTTTGACGGGTGTTGTAGTTATGTACATCAGAATTTAAAGTAAAAGTGTCTTTGTTTTCCATGAGAATTTTCTTTGTGAAGACCACTATTTCAAATATGTACATGCATGGTAGAGGAAGAATCCTTAGTTTATTAAACAAGGGTTTGCAAGACTCCAGCTTATGAGTGCTGGTCATTGTTCGCAGTATTCTTTTTTGGATAATAAATGTGCGAGTGCTTTCAGGGGCATTTCCCCAGAATATTATTCCATATTTTAGGTGTGAGTGCACATTTGCAAAATACATTGTTCGAAGTGTCTCAATGTTGGAGCTTGACCTGAGGGTGTATAGGGCATAGCAAGATTTGCTGAGCTTCTTGTTAAGATTTGAGATGTGTATGTTCCATTTTAGGTTTTCTTGAATTGTTAGTCCAAGGAAGGTAGTTTCATGAGATATTGTTACAGGGTTATTGTTTATGAGCAAATGCTGTGAGAGTTTTTCTTTAGATCGAGGATTCATGAAATTTAGAGAGACTGTCTTGCTGGTGTTTATGATGAGTTTGTTGTCTTGAAACCATTTTACTAGTGCTTGCAAAGTTTTGTGAGTTTCTTTTTCTAATGATTGTTGTGTTTTTGCTTTGATGATGATGTTTGTGTCATCTGCAAACAAAATTATTTTGTTGTTCCTTAAAGCCAAAGGCATGTCATTTATGTATATAAGGAATAGTATTGGCCCAAGGATGGATCATTGCAGGACTCCACAATTTATTATTTGAGGACAGGAGTAGTATGAGGAGATTTTGTTTTCTTTAGTGTGTTGGAGGGCAACTATTTGTCTATGGTTTGATAAATATGATTTGATCCATTGGCCTGCAATGCCTCGAATCCCTAGCATTTCTAGTTTTCTTAAAAGTATATGATGGTCAATGATGTCAAAGGCTTTTGACAAATCTAAGAAAAGGCCAATGGGAATTTCCTTCTGATTTAGTGCAACAAGTATGTCATTTAAAAAGGAGAAGATGGCTGTGTCTGTGGATCTATTACTCCTGAAGCCATGTTGTGCGTTTGTAAGGACATTATTTGCATTGAGAAACTGTTTGAGTCTATCATTGAAAAGTCTTTCCAGAATTTTTGAAAATCCTGATAACAGGGAAATAGGCCTGTAGTTCATTGGGTCATAACTATTGCCCTTTTTAAACAATGGTTTAATTTTTGCTGTTTTGAATATATCTGGAAATATGCCTGATTTTAGAGAGTAATTGCAGATGTGAGAGAGTGGTTGCACTATACATGGAGCACTGTGTTTAATAAGAAAATCTGGAATGTTGTCCATGCCTGCTGAGAATTTATTCTCCATTTGTCCAATGATTTTAAAAATTTCAGAGGGGGTTGTTTCATATAAAAATATGGAATTTACAATTTGTGTAATATTAGTGTTTGTTTGGTGTGTTTCATTGTTTAGAGAGTGTTGAGAGATTAACTTATTACTAATTTGTGATGTGAAGAATATAAAGAGACCTAGTTTTTATGACTTGTACTTGGTTCCTAAGAAATGAAATGGAAAAATATAACATCTGTATCATTTATTTATTATGTGCATGACAATATTATTGGCTGAAATGCACTATGTGATCCGAATCGTTCACCTGTACAGAACAGAAAACAAACAGAATTGATCTTGAGAGGATTTATGCCAGTATGTATGGAGAACATAAAGAACATATACAGGCCAAATGATTTTTAAAGTGACTATTTGCATATAATGCGTTGGACAGACTTTGGGATCTTTTATGTTAACGCGAGGACCGAAGGCCCAAGCCTTGTTCTCAACTAGGACACATGTAGCAAAGCGTCAATTCTGTGTACATGAACAAATCAGATAACAAACTGCATTTATGGGATACTATTTATATGTTATTCATGAATTAAACTGGATTCTTGTCTTCACTTTTTTGAATTATCATAATGTTCTTAATTACTGTAGTATACAGTAGCGTAACGAAATGAGTGTGGGCATGCCTGCAAAAATTTTATCCGGGTCCCCTTTATAAAAATGTATAACAAACACAGTGTTAGCACCTTAATAATGAAAATATCCTATAAAAAAATCATATTCATCAGTCTCTGATTACTTAGCCGAATTATCTTGTATCTGTGCTACAGAGGTATACTGAAGGTGTTTCAGTAGTCATGACCCTGCAAGCTTAAAGTGATGAAAGTAGGATGAAATTGTAGGCTAATGAAACATGGATGTAATAATTTTGAAATTGGCCGGCAGGAAAGCAATGCTGATTACTTAAAAGGCCCATATATTTTTTGACAATTACCTGTTCTTTTAGTGTTTAAAAATAAAAATTTTACAAATTGGTCTTGAAAAAGTAAACCACTTGTTTTTGGGGTTAAGTTCTTCAACACTCCAAAATATATTTAAAAAAATGAAATAAATTTTTTGATGTAAGCAACTAGCAAACTTAATTGTGTTTTCATTTTTTAAAAATTTAGTTAAGTTGTAGGTTAATTATTGCAATGGGAAGGTGGAACTTTATTTTGATTAACCATGGATTGTTACAATTTCATCACTATCCTTCAGGATACCAGTCACTGTGTACAAACAATGGTTCATGACAGTTGGGTATCTCTGAACAATGTTCCAAATTTTGTTTGCTCTTTCAAAAGTGGAAAATGTTGTGATAATCATTCATATTAAGGAAACAGTTCAAAACTGAATATAATTCTTTTTATAATTAATAATTTTAAAGTTGTGAAAAATGAATTTTGTGTATGTTGGAGGTATGAATGCTACTGAAATTTTGTTTTCAAAATATATTTATTATCTCACTAAATAAAGGTCATTGTTGTTTAACAGCCTATCTTATTGACAAAATGGTCAAAAAATTCAGCGAAGCGAGGAGATGTGACAACAGTTTCTGTGGAACATACCACACTGCAACAAGGACCATTTGCAAGTCTTGTTGAAGTTAAGCCATCTCGAACAAAATCTCATTTCTTACGTGTCTATATGGCTTATATGATGAGTCCAATTCTTGGTGATAATTTGTATGGCTCTCGGGTGCAAAACGTAGGTGGCAGATCTCTTGCGATTAGCCCTTTCAGCGATAGAGCAAAGTTACCACAAGTAAGGAAAAGGTGCATGTATGTTCTATAATATGGTATGTTCATTTCATAAGAAGTCAGTAGTATGTTTTTAATTGCAGCGATTGGAGGACCCAATGTTAGCTGCCCTGGATTTGGAGAGGCAAGATGAACGTTTCATTCCAGCCCATGTGCATTTGCATAGAGTTGAAATTCCTGACTTTGGTGGTAAGGGGAAACCTCTAGAAATTGAAGCACCTCCTCCAGAAGTGTTTTCATGGACATGTAAACAAGTAATATACAAAGGTTCACCAAAAGTAGAAAGAGCAGATGTGAAATGTTAATGTTTTTGTATATTGTAGTGTACAGTCAATGTAAATATATTTTACATTCCCATATTACATGTACTATCATTTTCCTTGCATTATTTAAATTAAGTAGAGACCACAGTCTCGAAACTAAATGTATATTGGTTTAGGGAAGGTATTGTCAAATTGTAATAAAGGGTTATTCTCAGTCACAGTTGATAAAAGAGGCAATGGCATCTTGGGGAATCCCTAAAGTATTTTCACAAAAGAACAAGTGACACTTGTTAAATGAAAAGTTTCAAAAGAATTCACATGACAAAGTGTAGCAAGATGAGAATCCCCTGATGGAGCAATACAGCAGTAGTATTCTATTGTCATTTTTAGCAGTATCGTGCATTCAACCCCAGCACTGCTGGGGTAAGCAAAAATGAGAATTTGATGAATTTTGAGAATTAAAATTACTATGAGCCATATGTCAGATGATCATAAGTATTGCACCCTGTGCTCTACTGCGATCTGTATAGCGGCCTACTGCTTCTGCAATGCTCTAACTCCAGCTCTGACAACTCGCTGGGCTTGGGTGTCACGCACATCTTCTTCACTGGCTTAAAGTCAGGCGTTGATTGGGGAGAAGATCTGCTGATATGCACTGAACTCTAGCTAGCTGGGGATGGATGACGTTTCTCCCTTTCCCGCTGCTTCAAGGACAGACGTAGCTGGCTAGTCTTGTCTGCGAGTGTGTTTACTCATAAGCCAGTGCTACCACAATGCAAAATTATTTTAAACGAAATGTTTTGTTAGTATAAATTAACATACCATTTGTCGAGAAGTTTATAACTTATAAAATGATTATAAGGCACATATTTCTCTTTTTGTAATGAAACGGTATGTTCAGTTAAGATTTTATAATTTTTTCTGAGGAAGATAGTTCTGACTCGCATGTGATCAGATCCCTAGAATCCTTGAATTTATAAATATCACAGCGTATTCTGCTTAGAGAATCAATGTGCGTGTCGTCAGTGTGTTACACAGTGGTTCACCCGAGTAGTGGTTGTAGTGTTTGCGATGTATTGTCGGGTTTACATGTTATTTCGTGAGGATTTGTAGTAACTTTGCAGAGTAGTAAAAATGCTTTGACTAACAAGCGTCTGGAATAATTTTGCGTTGTATGTCTTCCAGTTATGGTATAATTGATGATATTTTGAGGAGACCTTTTTCAATAAGATTGTTACTCATGAAAGTTGAGGCAATTGAAAATGGTTGGCTAACACCAGCATTGGCACAATTACAGCAGATGACATAAAATATGGGATGGGGGAGGGAAGCTAGTTGGTCGCTAGCAGCTGGGGTATACAACCTAATAACAACACACCCTTGAGATATGGTTGCCATATGTCTGGGTTTCGATCGGACAGTCCTGTTTCATTCATGGCAATCTTGTGGAATCGGACAGTCTTGACCGTGCGTAGGCTACTCCACACAATTGCCTTGTTCTACCAGGGGGCATAAATTCCCGGGGCGGGCACCTATGGCTTTTCGCCCCCTATCCGCACCCCCCCCCCCCCACTAGCGCACAAGTACGTCGACAGGCTGGTATCCGGACCCCGCCGGAACGCAGTTTGTCCTCATGGCAACTTCCGCGTTCGATGCGTGGGTTGGGCCGCTCTGAGCTAGCTTTCTGGACTAGTACCGGAGCCCAATCGATGCGCCGGGAGCAAGTCCGTCCTCTGCCACGACGAAGCCAAGCCCATCAGAGGGCCACCCGAACTGAGACCAGGGCGTTCGGGGTTCCCTTTCCGTCTCCTAACCGCCTCCATTTTCAGGCCGTCGACGTGAGTATCGCCAGGGTCGATGCTACCCTAACGTTCCCAGAACTTCTATATGTGGGATCCGGAGCGTCCATACGAACTTCCTCGGCCCGATCCAGTCTAAGGGTAAGCGCCGTTGGCCCAACTGGTGGGTTGCCGGGCAAGCCAGGCCACACGGGGCTTAGCTTATGCCTTCTCGCTGCTACCACCTCGAAGCTATCGATGAGTTGTACTGTGAAACAGGTTCCGGGTGGTCGCCTTCAACTCTCCAGCAGAGGTCGCGGTAGCAATGCTCCCCTGCGAGGGAAGAATCGGACAAATGATAGTGCGGTTTAAAGAAATTTCGTGTAATATGTGGTTCACGACACCAGATATTGACTCAAAATTTCTGACTGCGCCAGCCACAACCAACAAGGCTACAAATAGGATTGTAGCGTAGGAAGATGTTCTACAGAGTCGCCACTTCCTCTTCCATATGTTACAGCGTGTCGTGCGAGAACAAGTGCTCAATCGGCAGCCACGAATTAGTTATACAACTTTACGATACATTCTATACATAAGTAGATTGTTAACTGTTCATTTTCTCACCTTGAGAAGGTACTTATGAAGAGTATGTGTAATGATGTGGGAAAAATGGTGAATTTTTGTCGGGCCCTGGTAACGAAAAAATGGATAAATTTGCTAAATTTAGAAAAAACATCCTCTACGACGTGTTGCCAGAATCCGTGCTTTATGGATCCTTGATGCCGAAAAATCGATTGACGGCAAAATGTAGGTTTGTGAATAACGCTAGCGGTTAAACCGTACAGCCAATTTTCTCCAAAATTGATATTCCACAATCGATCTGGCTGATATCGCGGCCCCTTGAAACCAAAACTTTTAATTGGGGGGGGGGGTACTTTACATGAAGTCCTAATGACATTTAAAAAAATGGCTCCAACAGTTTTTAATTTAACTTTGTTATAAGATAGTGTGAAGGACGTTTAACCTTTTAAATACGAATGCGAAAGAAGTTTTCCAGAGCATTTCAACCCAGCCGTACGAACGGGATACCTTTGGCTTGACCTCCAGAGGCGTGCGTCGGCTCTTTTCTATCGCTTGCTGACGGATGGCAAGCCGCGGTGCTCCGATTCTCACGCATCGGAGCTCCGGCCAACGAAATCAGGCAGGGATGTGTTGATGGAGTACGGTCTTGCGGTAGGAAGAGCGAGCGTGGGCTCCTCTGATATTTCTTGGTCTTACAGTGCGCTGCAGCTCGTGAGACTTACGAGAATATTGATCGCCAGTCAACCTTCGCTTGGAGACGTCATTCGAATATAATTATTATTATTATTATTATTATTATTATTATTATTATTATTATTATTATTACAATATGACATACCACACTATGAACCGAATAAATTATTTATGTTTTCATTTTATAAAGAAGTTTGGGTATCGCATGGCATATTCATATAACATCCACTAATTAGTACCATAATATATTACATTAATTTCATAGGTAATAATTCAATTGTGCCAGAAATACAACTTTCTACAGTAGGAGGTAAGAATGAGGTAAACTCATGTTTATAGCAATGCAATAAATTTATTGATTATATATTTTTTATGTATTGTTTTGTATTATTTGCATTGTCTTAATAGTTTATTTTTTTGGTATAAACCATCGTCCTGGTGCTATACAAATATCTCTTCAGCCTAACAAAGCTTCTCTTGTTAGTGCGCCTTTCTTCTTTAGTCCCTTGTTCTTATATGTAACGCTTCACTGTGTACCACCTCCCGTCACACACCATAGTCCAAACAAAGCCGGCTCGGTCCACGCTTCTAGTGGGCGATCACAGTCGCGTGTTCACTTTTGCTAAATATTCTAATTATAAAGGCATTGCTAACATGAAATGCAACATTGTGCAGACGGGGAGGGTGGCGTAAAGAATGAAAAAATGTACCAAAAATAGAGGATCATTGCCCCAAATAATATTACTTTATTTTGCAGAGGAAAAGTTTATACTGTCTTAATCAGTTAATCCCTTTAAATCTCTATCAAGAAGGACTTTTAACACTGGGACGGTAGCTGTCATCACTCGCCGAAGTTAAACCTCCACTGGGGTCAAGCAAATTCGTCTATTTAAAAAAGTCCGTGCCGCACGGAGTGCAGAAGGAAAAAAGCTCCGTAGCTAAAAGGTTAAGAGAATGGTGCAGGCCTCATGTTCGTCAAAAAGCCTGATTTTTCGAAAGCTGCAAATGTTCAAAAGTTTTTCGGCGTACTCATGCGACAGTTTTCAGAAAAAATGTACATGACCTTAATGAAAGGAATCACTATAGAGAACAAATTTTGTTTTAAGGAAAAATCTCAATCTTCAATTTTGAAGTTGCAGGAAGACTCCAAAAAAATCGTACTTTTGAAATTTTCGAAAATTCAGAGTTATCGGTGAAAATCGTGCCTAGGACACTTTTATAAGTTTATGTTTCTCTATTGTTACAAGAAATTTAAAGAACAAATTTGAAGCCGTTTTGAGAACATTTGGAAAATGTCCGGTGGGCTTCATGTAAAGAATCCCCTAATTTCGAAGAATGTTTCTCAAAATCTCAAATTTCGACTCGAGTCGGACGGGTTTATTCAATTTGGATAAAAATTTCTACGCATGTTTTAGGTGCTAGTAGTGTTCACAGAGACCAGACGGACGAACAGACAAACAGACGGACGTTTTGAAAAAAAACAACACTTTTTCGGTATAAGGAGACCCCAAAACGTGCATTTCCATTGAAATCTCGAAATCAATTTTCCGCAGCATTTCACAACTTTCCCTATACTACGTATATTACTCCGTATATACGTACGTATACGAGAAAGTAAAAAGTGGAGGTTAAACAAAAACCTTAGTAGTTTCAACTCAACTTAATTATCTAATATATTATCCAGCTTATTTACTGAACCTAGCAGAAATCAATGGTTCCATGACAACTTGTGCCAAATGGCAGAGGGCGCAATTTGTTAACGTGGCGCACAAATGAACACGTGGTCTTGACCTTTACTGATCTACTCTTATTCCGGTCAGAATACAATTTAATAACGTGCCTCTCGTCCACATCAGGAATGGGCGTCAATAAGAACGGGTATTTAATTTGCCGGCTGGGGAGATTGTACATTGCTATTATCTGAAAAGAGGAGGGTTGCAGACTGACTAGTTTTTACTTTCTCGCGCTTAAGAAGGAACTTCTTAAGAAGATGAAGTTATGTAATTCACGAATGAAGGGCGAATTTTCGACAGAAAAAAACTCTATTACAGAGCCCTAGTAACGAAAAAATGGATAAATCCAGGTCCCAAATTTAAAAAAAAAATCCTATAACATGTGGTGTAGCCAGAATCCATGTTTTATAGAGATTGCATTTTTGCTGAAATTTACCTGTTGTATATTAAGAAATGAAAATTAATTAGTTCCATTGAAGAAGTTGTACAAGTAAGCGCAGTTCCATATATTTAGCAAAAACGGAGAAGTAAGTATTGTTTCTCAAAGTTGCGAAATTCTAAAGTAAAATAAACACGACACTGCACGGGTCAATCAAACTGCTATATTCCAAAAAAACTATTTCATTTAAAAAGCTATAACTCCACAGAAGTTTCTTTCAGACACGTGGACGTCATACAAGATTGCATTAAAATTTGAAATTATCTTGTTGAATACTTTGAATAATTAACTATATTCTTTAAATAAGTTTATTAAAAAACAGTTTTAGAAATCTATCATTTAACACGATTTTACACGATTAACACGATTTTTGTAACATATTGTCTTGTCAACATTACATGATAATACTACCTTAGTTACAAACACAATCAATGAGAATACAACATCAACAGGTCTCGCAGGGCACTTCCCAAAAAATTATATATCTAGTAGTAATAATAGACCTTTTCGTTAAAAAAACAAAAAAAAAAAAAAAAAAAAAAAACTACTATTGCGCGACTTCCCCTTCAAAAGAACACATTCTTCACGGAACCGACAATGGTCACTTAACACAGGTTTCCCAGTAGTTATAAATCGCTTTTTGTTAAAATAAGATTATTTTATTTTACGCAAATACCTCTCCAAAACGACGTTATTTTTCGTGGTACCAACTACGGTCGCCATAGGCATGTGCAATCTAAAACAAAAGGGAGGGGGGGGGGGCAACTAAAATAAGTTTGGGCCTCCTTTTCCATTAATTAATATTTGTATTTACATATGACATTGTGCTAGTAAATAAATAAAGCAAACTACAAGAATGAAATTATAACTTTTATTTACATACATACCATTTAATAAATATAATTAATTTTGTTGGACCTTTAATTAGGTTACTACCAGAAGTAATGAGCTTGTCGTGTATCGTTTTCCCAAACTGTCAACTTTAAAATTTGGGTGAGGGGCAATTTATCATATTTACGGAAGTAAAATGTTTGATTTGATTTATTTAGTCAAAAAACAGTAAAAACTGTAAGTGAACTATGCGGGAGAAGATCATTGCGCACATTTTCTAGAGTTCCAGAATCCCTTCCCAACATTTTAACTACAAATAGTTGAAAGATGAATAAAAGTTTAAAAAAATAAATTTCACAAAAGCGCGAGATAAGCAACATTTGTAGAAACCAAACATTTTCGTTCCCGTGTTAAAGAAAACTCATTTGCATAACGAACTCCAGATTTGATTTTTGTGCATTGCCAACAAAATAGTAACTCACTCTCAGCTCTACTGCTACTACTACAAGCGAAAGGAGAATTCAACAAAACGTGCACATTGTGAAGCTACAATGTGACGTAAGGCTACGGAGCCCATTTCGAAATGTTCAGAAGGGCTACAGCCCTCCTGCCTTCCTCATGCGCACGCCTGTAGTGGTCGCTTAATATAATTTTCACGGGATATAAAATTGATATTATATTTCACCTAACTTGTATTTACTATGGAATGGTTTGATTGTACTGGGGAGAGGGAGGAGCTCAATATTTACGTTCATCTCAGAGGGTAGTTTTTTTTACAAAGGGGAAGGGGTTTTAGAAAAAGCTCACTTTTGCTAACGTAGGAATTTTTTAAATTGCCCCAAATAAGAAAGAAAAGAAATGTTATCCAAATTAACTTGAACATAGGCGAAGTAAACTGAAGGCCGGAGAAATGTTTGATTCCTGAAGTCTCCAGGCCACGTCCTAATAGTACTACCACCAACAGTTCAATGACCTGGATATAGCGACGGCCCATGACCTACGGAAGACCTCTTCAGACTCCCAGCCGAGCGTCTCAAACTTCACTTGCCAAGGATCAGCTGTTCATGGCAATGATGGCGGACACTTGAATGTGTCGTCGGCGTGTCATAAATGATGTATTTTACACGGAAAAGCAAAACCTGGTAGTTTTCAAAAAAATGTGAAAACATTTTTACGTGTAAAATGCTCTATTTTATTTATCATATCATATTTTAGGGAGCATCTCATACTAAGTCGATTATTGAGAGAGGTGGAAGCTGTCTATTGAAAACATCGGTACGATTTTGTTCAGTGCGTTGACGTTAAGTTGAGACTTGGTGTAATGTGTTTTGAGAAAAATAGTAACAAAATGATTATTCATACATGTGAGTAACAGGAAGGTACGGTTTGTAAATAAACAACGGGTTTACCGTGCATTGTGACGTTTCATTAGTGACGAGTGATAGCCTGACAGTTCGGAAAATACCTAATCGTCATATCAAAATATGTCAAAATTGTAACTTATTAGTAAGAAGTTTACCCATGAAACGTACAAGAACTGAACAGAAGATTTTATAATTTATTGATCTTTGCCCATAGCTTTGGAGGGCAGCATATATCATGAATGAAAAAATTAAGAGATAACCAGTACTAGTTTTTATATGCAAATTTATATTATGGAATTTAAAAGTGAGCCATTTGAAGAATGTTATGATGTTTATGAAGAAATCGGAAAGTAAGTGTTGTTGTCCTTTTAACTAATTGCATGCAACAAAAATATTATTTTTTTTTCATGGTATTCCTTATTTATATTACTATGTTAACAAACCTGTACAAGATATATCATGCTGCTGCTGTCATTATCATTAAGTAAATCATTAAATGTTTCAGAGGTCAGTTTGCTGTTGTTAGACGTTGTGTTGAAAAATCTACTGGCAATCAATTTGCTGCAAAATTTATGCGAAAGCGTCGAGTGTGCCGTGGAGTGTCTTCAGAAGACATTGAGAGAGAAGTCAAACTTCTATTACAATTGAAACATAAGAACATAGTGTCACTCCACCAAGTGTTTGAAAGTCGTCAAGAAGTAGTTCTTGTATTAGAATTGTAAGTGTATTGCTCTTGAAATCTTCTACTGTTTATGTATTTAACTAATAAAAAATGATATTTTAATATTTCTTACTTCCAATCACTTGTTTTAATTGTAGAATTGAAGGAGGTGAACTCTTTCATTATGTGTCTAAACGGGATCGTTTGGATGAAAATGAAGCAGCGCATTTTATTCGTCAAATTTTGGAAGCACTTGAACATATGCATAACAATAATGTTGCTCATTTGGATCTCAAGGTATTTTATGTGCAACTGTCACTATTATGAATTATTTTAACAGTTAGAAAAGAAGAGCCATTGAGACGGTAAGATCTGTGCCATCTCCATGTAATACTTGCTCAATGAAATTTCACTAAATAACTAGTAACAAATATTTATTGAATAATAATGATCACAATATTTTATGAAAATAGAGTTATTAAATGGTATAGATTAGAAGATTGCAAATATTAATGGAGATTGTAATTTATGAAGAAAAAAGCAGAATTAAATGTTTGAGAACATTTTAATGAATTTATGTTTGGCATTCATTTCATTTTACAATAATATTTTTGTTCTTCTTACATAGCAAAAACAATTGCAGTATTGAATCTGTAATGTTTGCTTCATTGAACTGTTATCATTAAAATATTGTTAATATTGTCTTTATGATTTATATTTATATAATTGCTTGTGTTGGTGGTACCGCTTGATTTTTGGTATTTCCCACTATCATTGATGCAGACTAAAAATTAAGTCAATGTGTGTCATAACTTGCTTGACTGATATCATTCATTGATGATAATTTGTGCTTTTTCTCCACATAGTACTTACATATTTTTTATTTGTTGCAGCCAGAAAATATACTCTTACTCAATCATGAGTCACTTCACATTAAACTTATTGACTTTGGCCTTTCACAACAGTTGGCCCCAGATACCAGACTACGTGCTATGTTTGGAACACCAGAATTTGTAGCCCCTGAGATTGTGAATTATGAACCTTTGTCTTTAGGAACTGACATGTGGGCTCTGGGTGTAATCACATATATTCTGTGAGCAAATTTATTGTTGAGTAGTACTAAGTTGCCTAACTTGATCATTCAAAGACATACTCATTGAAGTTTGTTCTTAATTATACTGTGAACTCTCTAATATGAATGTGATAAGGGAGTTTTCACGTTTTGAAATAACTAAACTCTATTTTTCATGACTGTGAGTTGGATTCTGTAATGAGCATTTGTTAAAAATATTTTCTGTGCTGGCAGGAATTGAAGTACACATGAAACCTTTCTATTCCAAACCCTCTGTAAGAAGAAATCTACCAAAACAGGCAAAAAAAAATCTCAAAATATGATAATTATATTCTCTCAAAATGACCTCAATTAGCCAGAAACCACTCAATGTGGAATAGGACGTTTTTGAAATCTTTGAGTGATTATAACCTGGGTAGAAAGGGAATTTATTTTTAAATTTCTAGCATTACATTGGGGAAGACATATGGGGGGTCATGTCCTCTGAAAATAGATTAAATGACCAATTTTTACTTTTTTATATGCCATCAGAGAATATTTGGTAATGTCTTTCTGGAAAATTTTAACCAAAATTTGTTATGGTCTCCAAATGTTTTTTCATTATTTGGTTTGAGTGCCAAAATTACGTTGAAAATATTTGCATTGGAGTTACACACGACATTTTTTGCAACCTTTTACAAGCCAGCCTCCTGTCAAGATATTTTCATTTTAAAAAACCATAATGTTTGTAATGCAAAATAGTTTCCTGTGAACAATAGTGTTACACTGCATTGATAGAAAGGCCATATTACTTGCAAACAACTTTTGACAGCTTTTCTGCTTTTTGAACAAGAGATAATTGATTAGGAAGTAGATGCTAGGTAGAAATTTTATTATTATTTTCTGTTAGTCAACTTCTCATCGTAAATGTACAAAAATTAAGTAAGTTGTAAATAACTATAGAAAAACAGAATACAAATATCTACATAAATGATTTGCACTTATGCTCCGTAGCCCTCATTGACAGCAATGAACATCTGCAGTCGTTTTTGCAAGGGCTAGCGAACCAACTGCAATGTTTTTCATACTTTGAATTGATGCTTTGGAATTTCAACCTGTAGAAGAAATGTTCAATTCTGATGAATCAATCGATAAAATTTTTCATTCTGATTGATAATATTGATCTTTGTTTCTGAGTCCATTGTGACAAGACCATGAATTGTTGGTGTTCCGCTTCTGTCCCTCATTGCCACCCTCCTCGGTCTCCCCTCCTCGCAAGAACAGTCAGTGCTGCAAAGGCCACCTTTCCAGAAGACTACACTTGCAAGGGGTGCTACAGGAAAATTTGCCAGTTTAATTTAAAATAACATGTCAGAAAGTATAATTTTTTCTCAAATTCTGATCAAAACAATAATATATGATACATCATTGAATTCCTCTGTTTATGATCTATTGCTGATAAGAAAAATATATAGTTCCATTTAAAAAAGCCCTGAGTTATGCCATCAACTTTTTAGTGTTTTTCACTTCTGCAATTTTGGTGATTTTAAGCCTTTACCATCATGATTAAGTGTGAAAAAGTGAAACCATTATAACAAAGAATGCTTATTCTGCTGTGTCTGGTGAAAGGTTCCAAAAATGGTTAGCCTACATTTTTGAAAACCTATTTGTTGATTAGATCATTGATCTATGCAAATAATGGTTACAAAGAAATCAATAATACATGGTAGGTTTTTTTTATACCAAGTAAATGAATCAACTGTGAGGATGTCATGTAAAATAAATATACAAACATTTCTGTATTTCAGTGAATTAATATTTCAGGGGATGAAATTGAGGATGGAATTGGTAAACTTGAGATAACATATTGCTTTAATTACTCTCTTGACCTGTTGAAAGACTCCTGTGATCCTGAACTGAAATTCTTATGTGGAAATTTCTCTGAGGGGATTTACCCTGTTGCTGTGATAGTACAGCAAGCCAAGAAAGTCTCTCTGTAGTGTACCTTGCTTGTGAGAGTGACAGCAACAGAAATTAGCAGCTTATGAGCTGCAGCTTGTAATAAAAGCAAATGTGAAAAGCATACTCAACACAAATAAAACAGATGCTGGAAGTGTTGTCCTCTTCACTTGTTTCCCACTGATCTTGGTAATACCAGTATAAATGCAATTTTTAATAGGAAGCCCTGACTCAAGACTGGTCGAGAGACTTTCTTGATGCACTGTATTTTTTTCTTTTAAAATATTGTAAACCAAAGTAAGAGACAAGAGCACTATGCAATGGTTTATGACTTATCTTTGAATGGCAATTCCATTTTATTCACATTAATCCAACTCTTCCTGAATTTCTTAAAAATAGATATGTTTAGTCTTTTTGGATTCAGATACAATTATTGAAAATTAGTTCATATAATAATTATTATGTGGATAATACAACACACAAAGGTGCAAATCCATAGGGAAGAAATGAGGGAAATTTACCTCCTGAAATTTTTCAGTAACTATTAATTTTAATTTGTCGCTAGATTTTCAAGCAAAAATATTTCAGATTACTATTAATACGAATAAAATCATATCACATAATAAACTGAGTGTAGTCTGCGATATAATAAAATCATATTATAAAATCTCTAATATGACATCCAATGAAAACATTTTAAATTTCCCCTGCCAAAATTCCATCCCTTCAACATATATCCTTTCTCTTTTTAAATATAATTTGATTTCCCCATTGAATTTTTAAGAATGTTCTGAAAGAAAAGTTTGAAAAGGATAGTGAGCTTAGTTAACTTCACAATCCTCAATAATGCATAAATGGTATATACTTTTAAAAGAAAGAAGAAAAAACCCATGAAACTTTGTTAATGTGGCGTAAACAGTTTTTTATAATATGAGTTTATAAAATTTAAATTTTTACTTCTTAGTAAGAAGAAAAAAGATAGTATCAGGAAATTAATATCAATTTCACAATTCTGTTTCTAATCTTATAATATCATCCCATAATGATTTGAAATCTAAATTAACCAATTCAAAAATGATTTTCTAAAGTATTGCAATTCACAAAATTAAAAATGGACACCTTCATGTGGCATATGGACAGCTACATAACTTTCCAGAATACCAAAAGTTTGTTTTAAACAGGAAAATTTAAGCACAGGATTATTTTTAAGATATGTTTAGTTATTATCTAATTCTACATATCTAAAAGTTATAAATGCATGAACTCATGTGTTGTACAACCTTCATGCTCTACATGCTGTGTTTGCTTTACGCGGATTACTTATCTCTCTTTCAGAGTGAGTGGAGCCTCCCCTTTTCTGGGTGATGACAAACAAGAAACTTTTTCAAACGTTGTTGCTGGCATTTACAGTTTTGATGATGAGTATTTTAGTAATGTCTCTGAACTAGCTAAAAATTTCATATCTCAACTGTTAGTCAAAGAACCTTCTGAAAGAGCGACTGTATCAGATTGTTTACAACATATTTGGTTACAGGTGTGTGCCCATCTTCTGTTGTGTTTTAAAATTTTCTTGCTGGATCTGATGTTAGTGCCCACGTATTCAGTACATTTTTTTTCTGGAATTAACAAACCAATGAAATTTATTTAGAAGGTTGATGTTTTGCTATTCTCATGTTTTTAAAAGAAACAAAGCATGAAAATATAATTATTGTGCAAATATATCAATAATGTTTTGTGTATTGTTGATAAATAACTAAAAAATACTTTTGGAAACAAACTTTTTGATTGATTTTATTTAGTTGTTTCCTTACTCAACATTCTTTATCTCTTTTTTCTTTCAATGTGGGTGTTTTTTATCAATTGATTTTTAAAAACCCAAGACTTATGTATTATTATCTGCAAAATAATATATTTAGGGACTAGTTATCTTGTCAACTGGAGATTCCAATAGTAAACATGTTGACAGAAATGAGTAAACTTATAATTAAGAGAGGGTAATTTTCTAGTTGCACTGAAAAGGTGAATTCTTTCTTCTGACATGTGCTAGTTGAGCAAATATCATCTTCATAAAGGCTGTCATCAATAATATATTATTTCTATAGATTAAATAATATAATCCTCATTTCATATCCTTCTCTGATCAATGAGTTAAAACTTCTCTTACTTTGTTCTAAATTTGACTAGCTATGAACTCTCGCATAAAAAATTATGTTTAATAAGTTTCATTAAATTTTAATGGTTAACGTTCATGTGGCTGGACTGCACCCCATCACATGCTTAATCAAAGATACATTTTTTTTGTTCATATATTCTCTAATTGATTTTTTATGTATAGAATAACAGGCTGATGAGGGAGATGGAACCGGACAAAAAAAAAAAAAAAAAAAAAATTAAAAAAGGACAACCAAATCAAAACTTGTATCTTATTAAATTATATTTCATTTTTCTTGAAGTGAGGCTACTTTTCAATGCATAAATGAATGAATATATGTTGAAATAAAATGTTCATTGCTTTGCTCTAGCATGCACTATGGATGACATTATTTTCATATGTGGTCTTCTAGGACATAAATATTAAAAAAGTTTTATGAAAATAAATAATTTCTCATGATAAAAAAACCCAACAACAACAATTCAATAATTGGAAGAAAAATATCAAATTTGTGTACATATTAGCAATATTTATGGTACATAAATTAAATGATAAGCTTATCATCAAATTTCAGACTCAAAATGTGAATGTCCCAAATGTAGGAGGTCTGAACATAACATTGAAACATTGTTTTCTTTATCTGCAGACGTACTCAGCAGCACCAGTGGTAGATAATGTAAAAATAATTGAAGAATCTGAAGAAATAAAAGAAGAAAAGAAAGATGCCAGTGAGCTCATGAATGAAATGAATGAAGTTGTTCTGAAAGAAAATGAGAAAAATACTATAAGAGAAAATAAGATAAAACGTATCAGAAAACATAATGTACAGATTTTGAAGAAATGGCATGTAAGTTTCAGTCATCTGCTATCCCTGGCAGTAGTATCATGTTTTTTATAAAAAATTTTCTGTATATTTCTTCATGAATGGCTGAATTTTATTCTGGGATATCTAAAAAACATATCGTAATTCTGAAAATTCCTTGATATCTTACTGTGTACAGAATTCATAAAAATAAACTGAGTTTTTTGAGATCATTTTGTCACATTGCATGTATGGATGTGTTCTTACATATATTTTTCACTTTATTCTTAACTTTATGTACATAGAACATGACTGAAAATCTCTTTAACTAGGAATGATACAGATATTTCATTTGCATGTCTTTTTTTTCTTTTTCAGATGTGTATGACGTGTAAATAATTTTGTAAATATTATTGCACTTTCAGCAATTTTTGTAAGCAATATCTATTTTTGTTTTCTTCCTTGTTTTTAGCATTGTCTACAGGCTATTCGCATATGCTTGCGTTTACAGAGTGCTGCCGTGTGTTTCCCAGGTAGCAAGGTGAGTGGTGGGTACGTGGGTTGGACCTTTCTGTAATTATTCACTTCTGAAGAAATGGGAGATTTATTGGGGAAAAGGTGTTGGATTTCTTTTGCTGGTTTGAGAACCATTTGTCCCTGTACAGTACACATATTTATGTCTGTTAATTTTTAAATATATATATATATATATATATATATATATATATATATATATATATATATATATATATATATATATATATATATATATATATATATATATATTTTAACTGAAAAAAATAGTGGAAAGTAGCCTATTACAGTTCTCTAGTAAGTAATTTAATGTATCTAGAAAAGCAAAGTGTCTGGCATTTTTTTTAAATGATTTCAATTTTTCTATTATAATATTTAAAAATATTTATTTGTGTATCAAATTATACTTTTTGTAATATAATCCTTTCCAAAATAAATTTAAAAAAATGAATTATTTGTTTTCATCAAACTATGAAAGTTTCCTGGTGCAAGCAGTTGCCTTGTGGATAGTTCAAGTATTGATTAGGTCAGGTAGAAGGCAGACATATTGAACTTCCTTGAGGCTGGTGCTGAGCTTATGTATTGATCCTAGCCAGTTATGCTGGCTGTGCCATTTTCTTCCCCTCATTGCTTTCTAAAGTGCAGTGTATAATTACGTGCTGTGAAAATGGTTTTGAAGCATAAGAATGCTTCTTGCAGTACATCTTCTCTTGATGAGGTAGGGGACAAATAATTTAAATTCTGTTGTCAAGTGTGCAAAGATTCTTCTGTTTATAATCATGGCTCAAGTTTGTTTTGTCAAGTTACTAGCTTCAAGGTCGGGGTATTTCTTGAAACAAATATGAGTATTGTAGAATTCTGAACTGTAAAACATTCATTTATAAGTAGCCTCAGATGAACTGTTTGTTAATGTAGTTTCAATATACAGTATTCCCTGATAAGACAATGTATGAAATCAAGATAGTATTAGAGGAAAGTGTTATTTTCAAATTTTAATGTTTTCATTTGCAGGAGGATAATTTTGTTGTCCTGGCATTACATTGTGCTGCAGTGGAAGGAAACTCTGAAGGGCTGGATGAACTTTTGGGTTTGGCAGATATTAACGTGAATGTCACTAATAAGGTAAAATGTTTATTTTGAAGTCAACACAAAAATGTGAAGGAGTAGTGTTCATTGCATGTCAACTCGTTTTTCAATATTCAAGGATGTAGAGGGTCTTTAAAATATTTTGTGTTACTTGAACATTGTGACATGATAGTTCTGAGAATAAATTGAAAAATTGTGAATCATCTCTAATCTCAACTTATTGAAGTGAATAATTGAGAAATATCCTAAGATCATTATCGTTAACTTCATCATTATCAAAATCTTTATCATTTTTGGGTAGTAAGTCTTCTGTCTGTTCTTTTGTGCACAGTAGATCAGGTGGTTAGTATTTCAGGTTCTCCTTTGTGACCTATCTTTGTATGTACATACATCCACGTATAATTCTCTCTATATATCATATTTCTTTAACTTGTAGTTTTGAAAGTCTAAAACTTCTTTTTAGAATTTTTCTTTTTTCTTTCTGTTGAGGTGAACCAATCATTTTCTTTCTGGTCATTTATTTCCTTTATTGTTTGTTTTGTTTTTGTATTTTCTACCAAATTTTTTACGATACTTCTCCTTTTGTCAATGAATTTTGCATTTTCCACAAAATGAGGGTTAGACATTCAAGTGTTAGTCCTCAATTCTGGTTCTTAAGTGATGCTTTTTTTGAAGTCATAATGTGAATTATTAATTTGGTTTACTGTGAAATATCTCTTTAGAAATATTTTTGATTATTTGCTTTTAATATGTTTGAATCACATTTGTCCTGATCTTGATTTAGTCCAGTGGTGTTGAATTTTGTTAACTTAACAATTGAAAAATCATTTAATTTGGATTAACATCAATTATGAAATCTGTAGATTCAAATCATATACAATATTTGAATGTTTATAAATTAAAGTGTTGCCTTACTTATAACTTAAATTAATGTAATTGTCTATATTAATCAATTAGGACAATAGGACATAACATTACAACAAAATATAACCAAGAAGCACTAGAAGATTCAGTAATAATGAACACTCTACATCATATAAAATTAACATAAAAAATAGTAAATTCCAGAAAAAAATACTTCACCTCAGGAGCCTGAACTCCAATAACCTAAGGCCTTGCAAGCTGAGGATTTTTTGAGTTATTTTTGTAGCATTTACAGCAAATGAAAGGATCTGAGGAAACTGAGAAAATTATTTCAGCTCATGTGTGACAATTCTGTCATCCTTAAAGATTTCATCGACTTAAATAATGGTATAAAAGGTAGTGAAATCTTAGCTCACTAATCAAGAGTAGATAAAGTATAGTCTATGTAGAAGGATCTGCAAAAATTATCAATAAAACATCTGTTTGTAGCAAACAGTAGTAAAAGTATTATTTTTCAGGCTAAATTAAGATATTGAAATTTTGAATTTGCTGTATTTGGATATTTTTCTGAACTCTGAAAAAACAAATCAATCATTGTGAAGAAACTAATTTATTTTGGCACATCAGATGTAGTAAAAATGTTGGTTCCCAGCTATTCACAATCACCAGAGTCAAGTGTACTAAAAAAAAAAAAAAAAAAAAAGAAATTGTATTATATTTTAATTTCAGAACACCTTTGGTATTTATGTACTCGTGTACTGTTTGCTTGAATCTGGCATCTGTTTTCCAGCATGGAGTTACAGCAGCTCACATAGCTGCCGGTCAAGGCCATGATATGGTCTTGACATTATTGCAGGCTAGAGGAGCTAATCTGTATGCTATTGATGATCATGGCGACACCCCTTTGATGTGGGCTGCACGACATGGCCAAGCAGAGACAATGAAAATGCTTGTTAATATAGGTGTTACTATCAGTTGTCAAAACAAGGTCAGTTAATGTTTGTTGTTATAATTATCTTTTAGTAATTCTTGAGACTGTTTTGTTCAGTTGTATCTGTTATTGTCTGCAGAAGGAATGGTTATAATATTAAATCGACCGCTTTATGTGGAATTGGATACCAAAACCTAGCTTTGTACCAAAAACCGTGTTTTTGTACTTATTCAAAATGCAGTGTTTAAATGCAGTTTCTGCTCTATTTTAATATTTGAAAGTGAAATCCCAACCTTGTATCAATTGTAAAGACACCCAGTTTTTTAGATTTATTTAATGAATGAGAAAGGTGGAGTAACTGCAAGTTATTTTCTTAGATTTAAAACCAAAAACCTGAAGAAATACTTTAAAATTTACATAAAAAAAGCCCTTGCTGTATGTTTTTCTATAAAATGAGATTGCTAGTCACATGATAATCTTTTCCAGGAAGGTGATAGTCCTTTACACTATGCTAGTAGCAGAGGTCATTTAGACTGCCTACGAGTATTAGTAGATGCTGGTGCAAGTTTGGATCTAGCAAACAACTGTGGGGCTACAGCTTTACATCAAGCATTGGCTAAACGACAGTCTCATTGTGCTATGTTTCTTTTGCATTCTGGAGCTGATATAGACCTACAGGATGTGGTAATTTCTTTGAAACATTGTCATTTCATTACTGTTTCAGTTAAATAGATGAAGTAGTGGTTTAGAACAATTCAGTACTGTATCAAGTAAAAAGGTGAAGTAATGGTTTAGAACAAAACTACTGAATTTTAAAAGTTTGATCTTTTGATAAAACAATTATGTTTCTTTCCCCTATTTTGCAAATGAAATTTTCAAATTAATTTTTCCGAATCAATGAATTTGAAACATGTTAAAGAATTATCAATCTTTTTGCTAGTCCTCTATCCCTATAGCATTGAAAACTGTTCAACTGTGGATCTAGTTTAAGAGGCCAAAACATAAAATGAGAAAATATTGTATTGGAGTTTGAGAAACAGCTTTTGTGCTCTTGTTCAGAAGTGTTGTTTCAAATAAACTTCAATTTATGAAGTTTTGTTTTAATCAGGCTGGAGAAACACCAATTCACATAGCTGCCCGTGAGGGGTTACTTACAGTTGCCCAAACTTTGTGTGCTTTTGGATGTAATGTTGATGTTGCCAGCCGAAATGGTCTTTATCCGTTACATTTGGCTGCCCGGCATGGTCACACAGAAATTGTACGGTATGTTTAAACTTAATTTTATTTTCTCATCTACACAGTGTAAAGAAAGTTATATAATGCAAATGATTATGTCGAGAATTTGATGGAAATACATTCCTTTGAGATGCCCAATTTTGAGAAAATGTTTTTTTTTTTTTTTTTTTTGTCTATCTAAACTGTCCAACTCCATTCCTTTGTCTGTGAATAACATTAAACCATACGTAGGATTTTCCCCAAAGTGGATAATCCTTGATTGATCTGGCCAATCTTGAGGTACTGCGAAACTGAAATTTCTTTTAATTTTTGGGAGTATGTGCATCATACGAAACCTAAAAGCATATTCAAAATTTTCTCAAACCTTGCTCCACATATTTTTATCAAACAGAACAAAGCATGTTTAATAATATTAGAAATTTTGATTTTCATTAAAACCTTCAAAATTTCAAAAATTGCAGAAGTTAAAGATTTTTAACTTTCTCCTCCAACTATTCCTCTCACTCAATTTCAATTTTGCAGAACCTCGAGTCTGGCCAGATCAGTCAGGGCTTATCCACTTTGGGGAAAATTCTATATATGGGTTAGATTATTGAATATTATCCTTAGAAGCCATCTGTAAATCACGCAAGACAAATTTGGAATATTTTCAATTCCCCTCTTTCCCCCCTGTAATGCATCTGTAACCCGCACCAGAACCCGCTCTGACAATCCCCCATCCCATTTACGAGAAGTAAAAATAAATTATATAACAGTAAAACAATATGTATTAATTTTATTTGTGTTAAATAATTCTGTTATTGTTAATTTTTTTACATTAATTTTTAGGTGCCTATGCCTTGCTGGTTGCAACATTGAGCAGAAAAATAGTGATGGTATTAAAGCAGAAATAACTGCTCTGAAACATGGATTTAATGATATAGGTGATCTTCTCAATCGTCTGCGAAATGTAGGTCGTTGTGTTCCTATGTAGTACATTCAGATATCTTGGTGTATGTGAGACAATCTATATCTCTTTTAGAGTTCACAACGAGAGGACTTCATCAAACAACTTATTCCCACTTCTCAGCCTTTGGGCCGAATTAATGTCAAGTTTTTTGGACATTCTGGAGTGGGCAAGTCCACCCTAATTGAGTCTCTGAAGGCTGGCTATTTTCTCAGCTTTTTTCGCAAAAGCAAGAGTACTCCAGGAAACAACACACACTCAGGTATTCTTGTAGTTTTCAAACTCTCAATGCTTGAGGGATTTTAATAAACAATACTGTTCTTCAATTATATTATTTTTTATTAATCATTTTTACATTTTTTAATAATGATGCCTTAATTCTTGAATGTGTACTGTTGATTGTCTTCAGGTTCAACTTCTCCTGGTAGTAAAACTCAGATTGAAATGGATGTAACATCCTCTCGCACATCATTGAGTTTTGATACTTACAATTATCAATATACTCGTGGAATCAATGTGCAACAGGTCTGTTGGATTTCAGCTTTCTGTGTTGTGTCTTCAGAGTAAAAAGTGCAAACAGAGAGAGAGAGAGAGAGACAGAGAAAAAAATTAAAAAAACTTTAAATGAAGCAGATACATTAAACAGGGGTAGAGTAGGGTAATTTAAAAACCATTAAGTACAAATTTTTAATGGATGATTTTTGTTTTTATGTTCAAATAAAAGATCAGTGGCAGTGGCTAGCCACCAACAGAGAAAAACAAGTGTGCCCCACTTCCTACACCAAATAAATGGAATTTATTTCCCATGCAACAAAAATGACTTACTGTGATTAATTTGAATTAGAAGTAAATACATTTTTTATTTGCTTTGAATGAAGAACAATATTTGGGGCACCAATTAAGTTGGAGTGTGGGGCAAGTTTTCCTGGCTCGCCCCTTCTGGACACCCTTAGAGGGGGGAGAAAAAAAAGAAGCACTTGTAAATCACTTTGTCGGAAAGTGTGATCATTGTTTCAGCAATTTTAACAGTCATATTTTTTGGGGAATATATTTTTACCTTAATTGTTGGTTTACCTTACATAGGAGTTTCACTGCATTAATACCTTTTATTTGTTACTAATAATGTGATTATTAAATCTTTTAATATTAACATACTGAAATTGTTTTATTTCAGTAATGATTCATTTAAATTTATAGCAATATGAATATTCTTTTCAAATGCTTGTGGTTATATGAACTTGTAATGATGCCTTGATGATAATGATTTAATAGTTGTCATACAGTAAGTTGTACAACAATACACAATAGAGTTTTAACAGGGCTATTTTTTAATTGACTTTTCAGGTGAATTTGTCAGGGCCTGGTGATGTGTCCTTGTGGGAATTTTCTGGGCAAGACACATATTTCCTTGTCTATGACCGATTTCTTGGCAATACCAATTGCTTACATGTTGTGGTGTTCAATCTGGAAGACCCTCCCAGTGCACAGCTTCAACAGTGTTGCTTCTGGCTTAGTTTTCTGCAAGCACGCATTCCTCCTGCTGAACCTCTCGGTAAGTACATTGGCTTTCAGCATGGATTGTTGCCTCTTCAACTGTATGAACATGGAGCAGCCATTGTTTGTCTACTAACATAGGTTTCTGCCCCATGTAGATAATGCAATGAAATGGAGAGATCTGAAGTCCATTTTGTCTTTAGTGTGTAAGAGATAAAAATATCCTGTCAAGATAATTATGTTAAAGAATTGATTGAAGGAAAATGAAATGTCTTTGAAGGTGCACAGTATTCAATTGAAAACAGTATTTTTAATTTGTAATGTTTTAGGATTATGAACTTGAAAATTTGAATGCTTTTCCATTCATTTGACCTTGTCCCAGGGTTTATTTGCAGTTAAAAAGAAAGTTCATATTTATATCTGTTACATTCTAAAGAGATATGGATATTAGTAGTAAGGAAATGTAATTCAGATTTGAAGATTGAAGATATGGCATCTGCCACTAAAATGTTTATCGTATGACCTTCAATGATTTACAAAGTATCAGAGGACTATGATTTTTATCTTTTCAGTCACATTTTGAAACTAAATGTGTCATGTATAATTGAAAAATAACTTTTTAACAGTAAGTGACTCTTATATATTCTCTTGATCTGTTAATGTATTCTGAAAGTTGTATTGTAGTCCTTGAAAATACATTGCAGGTGAGACCGTATATTTTGGCAGATATCATTTGTCCAGTTGAAAATAATTCATTAACTCATATGCATCTGCATGCCAACTCCTCAGGGTCTGTTGTTTTTAATACCTTAGCTAGAAGATGCGAGGACAGAAGGCAACTTTGACGGGGTCCTACGAAGCTTGTCAAAATAATGTAAGCATCAAAGGGGCCGACAGATTTTCTTGAGCCCCGGAGCAGGCCGCCTGCGTAGTGGTGTGGTAGTGTAGCCATAGAGTGTAGTTTCAGATGTAGACTCCCTTCAGTGACTCCTTTGAGAGACCTGTGGCAAGTAGTAGTCTTAAATTTAACTGAAATTATCTAGTGCTATATGTCTTTGCTAATGTAGTTCTTAGAAGTATAGTGAAATAAATTTATTGTAATGATGCCATTGGAAGTAATTATTCATAGGAATTAAAGAAGAATGATATTTGAATACAATTGAGCAATTACTCTGATAGTACCTAATAGATTTAGATAAACAAAATGTAATTTGATGTGTACTGTAGTTGAATGCTTTTTGTGATTTTTAAATCTTCAGAATATGGCAAAACAGCTACAAAACTGCTGTATTGTAATGTGTATAGATAAAAATATTCAATGTATTTGAGTTTTATCTCTGTTGGGAAAGGACAGGATAGTTTATAATTCATTGTAACATTTCATATGTACTGTAGTATATTTATACATCCATAAACCATTTGAATGGATTGCATCTCTGTGATTAATAATGCCAAAATTTGAAGTTGATGCAACTCATTTTCCATGGTATGTAAATATCAAATAGTAGCAAATAAACTTAGATGAACTTTTGAAGCTTAAGTGCTTTGAAAATCATTTGAATTACTATCTGTGTAATGGCAAATACATTTACAAAATTATTGTTTACATTATGTTTTACATTGATATTATGTTTTGATATTCTGATACTTTATTTTGATTCACTGTTATGTAGTTCATTGTTTTCAAAGCTTGTGTTTCTAAAGTAGATTATATCAGAGGTTAATGACTTTTCTATTGCACTTTCCACGTTAAGTATCAGCATCCAGAAACATTTATATATTCATGTTTTAAATTTCTATTGATATGGGCATTTATATTGAAAGAATTATGATAACATAAGGAAAATAGAATGTTTTTCTGATTTCAGGTCTTTATATTGGAGTAATCACATTATCTAAGCCTTATTCTTGTTTGTATTGATGCATAGGATTTTTGTTTTAGTATGAAATTAAAATGTTGGAGTTAACTGTTGATACAATGTAGCATTATTATTCAAAATGACATTGAAGTTCTTAACAAGTCTATATATATATATATATATATTTTTTTTTGACTGAAAGGTCACTGATAACAATGAATGTGCCTTCTGCACTTCGAAAATAATTTGCTACCAAGACATAGTTGGAAATGAAAATAACGTTTTCATACATTATCATAAATTATAATTTCAATAATGAAGGGGAAAATTCATTTTTTTATCTATGCTTAATCTTCTCTAAAATTATTGGAGAACAAGCAAAACTATATTGAAATGGCCCAAGAATTCTTTTGAACAAATAAATTGCCTTCAACACACAATTTTCTATTTAGCGGAATGTGAAAAACAGTAGTAAAATTTTAAATTTTACTTTATTTTGAAATTGAGTTTTCACTTCCTTTATGTTAAATGAATGTCTTGCTCAAATCATTTTTGTCATCTCTGTAGAAGGTAAAAATTGTAAAATAGTGCTTCTTATGGAGAAATACAATGTTCATGATATTTTATAAAGATGCACAATAATCATAAAATTGTCCAGGAATGAATTACATTTCATTCTCGTTGCAATGGAGGGGTGAAGTATAATAAATACAAACTAATAATTGTTTGGTTGCATGTGCATGCTTGTGCAGGGGATCGTGGTGTGGCCAACCGTGTGGCACGTGTTCTACTTGTGGCAACTCATGCTGATTCAACACGCACTCCACGTACTGCCTCTGGTGCCTACGTCAGCTCACAGGCTGAACGTGTATTGGAACAAGTGCGTGAGCGATTCGGCACACTCTTTGACATCCATGATCATGTTACCGTTGTGGATTCTCATGTGCCAGCTGGTCCTGGTATAAAGGCAATTAAAAATTACCTGGCTGAAGGCAAACGTCAGGTATTACAGGTAAGTCAATAATTTTCCTTCATATTCAATTTTTTCTGTTTATTTAACATTTACATAATATTAGAGATAATGGACATTTAATATTTTTTATTGATATATATTTAGAAAGTAAATATTTGTCTTGTGATCCTTTTGAATATTATTGGTCTTCCTACTCTTCTCTTGTGCTTCTTTCTCATTTCTTTATCTTATGATTACCTACTTTCTTTTCTTTTTCTCTTTCTCTGTAACTTCTTCTTTTGCCTTCTGTGTTAGAGTTATGGTCTTAGTGTGAGTGAATTGCTCTTTGTGATCTTCAAGCTGTGTTGTAATAATAACAAATATTTACTATTTGTTATTACACTTTTTGTGTTGTAAATTAATTGTGTTTTTTTACTTCTGGTGTTGTATTACCTATAAATGGATGTGTCAATTTTTGTAGAATAATAGTCATTTTTTATGTTTTATGCACAAGAAAGAAGACAGTTTAATACTGCTTTATTCTTACTAAGTACAGTCAACTTTGGTTGTAGTGAACTTCTGGGGACTAACATTTTTGGTTCACTATATCAGAGATTTTCTATATCCGAGGATGTCAAAATTAAATAGAATTTCTCCACAGTTATTGATTTTATTAATATATGTAGAAGTACAGAAAATACATTAACAACATGAACTAAAAATTTCAATATCTTTATTTCTCCTTTAAAAAATCAATAATTTTCAATTGTTTGCTTTGTACATTTTTCATTACTAATTTCTCTAGATCCTTCTCCAGAGTTTGTGGTCTCACCATACTTGATCCACTGTCTCAAAGTATCGTAATGCAGTCTTGGCACCCTTCAATGTCTCATGCCTGTTGCAAGCTCCACTTTTCAAAGGCCCTTTTACGTGCCTAATAACATACGAGATCCTTTCGGTAGCGGCAAGGCGCAAGTGGCTAATGAAACTGATTGCTTTTCCATGTGGCACGGTGGGTATCGGGAAGCTGTTTCATGCTTCCTGTCGCCTAAATAGAATTCAACATACTTTAACTTGAGGAATTTCACATTATATCAAGCTTGAAACTGAGTGGCATGAGGTCAGTAAGGTCCCCATTCCGGGTCTGCTTCGTTCACCTCAGGGGAGACTTCTTTGATTATGACCTTTGGCTGATATTTTCTTCAAGCAGCCTAGTGTTGGAATTTGTAGTACTGAGGCAATTCTTTTCCAGGAGAAAATTAATTTCAAGGTTGTTGTATATCCTATAACCAGAGTTCACTATAACTGAGGTTCAGTTTCACTATAACCTAATCTTCTTGTGCTTATTTGTAATGTAAGTAAATTGGGACCAGTGACATGTTCACTTTAACCGGTGGTTCATTATATCAGAGTTCACTACAACCGGAGTCGCGTATGTTTTGCAATGTTTTTACTGAAATGTAATTAAATTGAAGACTTTTTTCCTTTAGATTTTTTTTTCCAGTTCTTATTTGGTATATTAATTAGCTGCAAACAATTGAAGAAGGAAATAAAAAAAAATGAATGATATTTTTTAAATATTTGTAGTTGTCATTTAAGTATATTTATGTACATAAACTTACATTAATACTTCATCTCTTTCAGTTGTCAATAATTCTTGGGTAATATTTTCCTGCTTGTGGGAAGTATTGCAGATGCATGTTCTCTAGGTGCAAGCTGGTGTGGGCAGATTTTCAGTGCATGTAGAGTATGTGTGTATTTGGTTGCTGGTATAGGGGGGCAGACCTTCCCGACGACGTCCTCGTGCGTCCAGCCACAAAGAATATCGTCTACTGGCAGATGGCACATCAGGAGAGGCCCGCGGAGGCCAGTTAAGTATCCAGCAGTCGTGTGCAGTGTACCGGTGCTTGCTGTGGCACGAGGTGCAGTCTTACCCATTACAGGGAGGACTGTTTCCACCTATCCAAATCACCCTGCAATTAAGATGAGATAGGAAGGATGCAGACAAGAAAATTTTAAACAAAAATATTGTAGTCCTAAATGTTTTTAAAAGACCTTGTATAATACATAAATGTTTTATCTATTCAAATATCTGAATAAACTGAAAAAATAATAATATAAAATTAATATATTTACAGAATTGCACAGTTAGTAATAATTTGTGTTGTTGGTAAAGACTAGCATAAATATGAAGTGGGATAACAAGATTAGTATTTCAAGTTTGTAATTTTATACATATATGCATACATAAATGTATATATACATATATATGGAAAAATCTGTTGAAGCCGGTCCCTGATCAAACCGGAAACCTTCCTTAGTCAGAAAATTTCCCTGCTTCGTGAAGCTTTATGGCATTTTATACAGAGTAAAATGGAACCAGTTCAATGCGAAAATAGAAGCATTTTTCATGGCATACAAGAGGAAAACCCTTTATAAAGCAGAATTTCTGTGAATATAATGCATTTGAGAGTGGTTGTTCTGAGATAGACTCTTAATGGAATGTATCTGCAGGTCAGATTTAAGTTCTCTGTCCCTATGAATTGTGATTTCATAGTAAAGCAGTAATGCTGAGGAGAGAGAGTTGTGCTGTACCAATTAAAAAGTAAGTTACATGAATATCAAAGATCGGCTCTGGATGCAGAGCTCAAACATTACGTTCATCTTCATCAAAGACCTTATTTTTTTTTTACCGAAAGACACCATGTTTCATGTTTGCACTCATTGATGCTGAGAAGGCCAGAGAGTGAAGATAACCCAGCTTTGAGCCTGATGTAGTGTGCACTATGAAGTGTAGGTTTGCCAAATGCTGGCATTAGGAAATGGTCACTCTAAGCATGGGAAGCTACTCGAAGTTCTTGTTGCCTTTTTGCACACCTCACTGCACTGCCTCGAGAACGTAACCCTCGGCCAGTGTCACATTACTTGATGTCATATGAATATATGGTAATTGGAATAATTACTTCTATGCATACCTATTCTGAAGCCTTGCAATGTGTTTTGTACTGCTACAAAAGTTTGCACTTATAATCTTGAACTGCTATGAAGTGTTTCAACATCAAAGTACATAGTTGAAAATGTATTAGTATGTGGAAAAATTAAAAAGCAAAAAATTGGATGAATATTGATAATATTGTAGTGTACAGTGATGTTCATCCATTTATATTTAGAAACTAAGAATTTTTCTCTATTAATAATTGATGTTTTTCCTATGTAAACATATTTAAAAGTGCAAGTATTTTAATGATAATGAAGTTTTATAATTTCTATGTTTCAGTGCAGGAATATCAATATTTCAAAAGTGTCCAAAACAAACAATACTGAATAAAAGGAATCCTCCCTAAATCCATTTTTTTTTTATCCCTAGTGATTCCGGCTTAAACAGATTTGACTGTGTTATTAACAAGTCAGTAAGGAGATCTTGCGATCTTTTCTAAAAAGACATCCAGGAATTTAAAATTGTTTTTGCCACACATCTGGCTTTGTTCAAGATTATCAGAATCAAAATATTGTGCTTATGTTTAAAATCCTAAATACAAATGATAAATTACGTTCAAATATAGAAATTTAAATAATTGTTTACAACATTAAAGAAACAAAAGACATTTATTTCACAATTTATTTATTATTTAGAAAATTCAGGATGCTGGCTACATCAAGCTGCTCTAGTTATGAGACATTTTAGTGGGAACTGAAGAGGGAATTATGATGATGATGATGATGATGAAGATAACCCAGGAATTAAAAATAACAACAATAATGAATTTAAAAAAAATGCTTTCATAATTGTATTGGAAAAAAGGTTCTTTTCAGTGTCATTTCAGTTACTTTATAGAGATTGCTGTGAAAATTTACTTGTTCTGTTTTCACATATCCTTGTTTGCACCAGAAGCAGTGCAAACATGAGGATATTTACTCCTTCCTACCTCATTCTACTTGTAGATGTCACCTTTATGTTTGCTGTGTTTAGAGTAGCTGTGCTGTTGCACTGCAGAGTTGGTCTTAGGATGTGCTGTAATTGTCCCAAGCTATTAGGCTGGCTTGGGAAAAGTCCATATAATTTGATGTAGCCACTCTCTAAGTGTTAATAGAATAGTGAGTGGTGGATGAGAAACTGTGCTCGAATGTTTATTTTCTAGAAAGATCAGTGAAATTTTTCAGTGTTTCCCCCATTGCTAGTACTATTTCTGTTTTACTCTTTCAAAGTGTATTAGACTTCTAGAACTCCTCTGGTCCAGGGCATGCCTGTGTCTAGAATAGCTTAGAGGAGATGAAAGGACAAATCCATGCCCAAATGAATCAGGCATGTTTTATCCTGTTCTCCAACCTTTAAATATGTGCATGGTTTACTTTCCAGCTTTCTTGGTCAGTGAAAGACTTTTTTCTAACATCTCTTTTAATGTATTTTGCTTTTATGTGTCATTACATACTACTGAAACAAAATAGTCACAACCCCAATAAAAGAATACCCCGTTGAAAAAAATGCAGTCACAACCTAAAGACCAGTTTTGAGCACGTGTATTGTCTAGTCTTTGCAGAAATCACATCTCTCACTGAATGAAGTATTGATTTGGTTTGAACCACACCAACTGAGCAATGAACCTCACTGTCACATTCTCTTGCAGTGTGCGCTAGCGTAGGGGAGGCTGTTGGTCTCCCCTGCGGCTCTGCATTCTCGGGGCAGCCTGTCTGTGAGCCTGTGTGGTGGAGGCTTCCTTGTGCCTGTGTGGCCGTACGCTGCCTAGAGTGTGTTGTAGTTTTGGTGGCAGTGGTTGTGGCAGATTTTGTACATGGAAATTACCCTTTATGCCCACCTATTGTTTTTATGTTTAAACAATATGATTACTACTAACTACATCTATGTTTCCAACTTTCCAGTGCTTAATATCTTACTTTATCTCCTTATATGTGTCTTGCAGACATCTGTCTAGTGGACATGCTGATTATTGTGTAGACTGTTTTTGCTTACGTGTGTTAAAAGTTCTGTTCAAATTTGCCAGTTAAATACCATAGCATGTCCAAAAAAATTCAAACCTTTTGATAGATGGATTATTTTCATTTCACACTTCTTCTGAAGTGTTAATCCTTATAGCAGAAATGCTATCTTTAGCTGTCTGCACTTCGATTCAATGTGATCACAGTCCTCAAATAGAACTGTAGTTTTTAAACTTACATGTGTTTAGTGTGTAGAGTAGATGTATGTAGTGTGTCAGGAAGTCATCAATATGAAATGAATATATTACTTTGTGGAGAACCTGTGACACATTATTTGTTAAATTGTTGCAGTTGTTTGGCACATGCAGCACTTATGCTCTAAGAAGGACTGATCTATATTTTAGTTATATTTGGCTTTCACTATTTAAACTGAATGTAAATTTGTCTTCAGTTGAAATGACATAAATGCTTTGCACCTCACGTTCTAGCACTGACACAAATTTTCTTATTGACAATTTTTGTTTCATATTTCACTAGCACTAGAATGATAGCACTACTTTCTGTGTTTAATTGAAAATACAAGTATAAGAACTTTCATTAAATTGTAATAAGAATTTCAATAAATTGACATCCAGCAAAATTAAAACTAAATGCAGAGCTCAATTTAAAAATTATACTCATCAAAAACACTTGAAGTGTAAAGTTAATTTTATTTCTCTTCAGAATAATCATATTATGACATAAACTAAATGTATGCACCCGTTAGCTTTAAATATGTCAAAACTTGACTAACTATTGTCTCTCTGGAATATGGGAAAGGAAGAAGGCTGGATGCTAGTGAAATGTGATTTGTGACAATTATTAAAATTGTTAATTGAGCCTGCAGTGGTGGTTCTTTGTTCACTACTGTGGCTATTTGTTTGGAAATTTGTTTATGATAGTTTATGTTATGCAGGAGGTACCAAGAACCACTGCCTTTCTTGAAGGTGTTGTGAGCTGGTTACATGCATTACGTCGCAATTCACCCAATTTTCCTGTTCTGCCATGGCCATCTTTTGTGGAACTTGTGCACTGCAATGTTAACCCACTCGCTGGTGAAGAGCATTTGCGTGAATTATTGCAACAACTGCAACTTATGGGAGAGGTTTGTATTGCTTGATGTTGAAGTAATTTTTGTCATAGTAATTTGAATTAAAATTTGCTTCACAAGTAAAATGATAATGATAAAAAAGATGTAGACACTTACTGTTTCTTTCATCTTAAGGATCCATGCGTTGATCAAGTAATATTCATGTAACATTTGTATGTTCCTATTTGTAATTCTTGTGTAAAAAATTGATGTTCAATAATGCTAGAAAGATTGGAAGGTGATTGACTCTGACTTCTGAATATATGTTATTATTTAAAAATTATGACCTTTAGCCAGACATCATCATTTAAAATTTATCATAAACTAATAGCGGAACACGGCAGACGTCCTGTCCTCCATCTTTCTCTCTTTCTCTCTCTCCCTCTCCCTCTGTCTCTCTCTCTCTCTCTCCTGGGTGTTATTTCACAATCACAGGGGCAGACAGTCTTAATACTTCAGAGTGCTGCGGGTTGCCAAGAGAGCCTGAATAAGGGTGCTCGGGTCAGCATAAAATAATCATCAACTTGCATCTACATGGACAAGCATATGCACATAACAATTGTATTATGCCTATATTCTTCTCACAAGTGCAAGCAATGAGCTGACAACCTTTTATCGCAATTGAATGAACGATAAAGCAGCGCATTAAGTACAAACGAACCAGCAAACAAACATTGTTTTTTATTAATTAGATTATAAAGCTACATGTACTAAATCTAAATTTCTACTTTAAAACATAAATTACAACTTGTAATTTAGAAATTTGGAATTATATCACAATAGTGTAAGATGTATTTTAAATAAACTAATGATGATTCGTGACTGGCTGAAGGATGTAATTTTCAAATAAAAATTATAAGAATTTAAAATTTTTGGCAATGTTGATTCATGATTATGAAGGCCTTTAGTTTGTGGGTACGTGCATGCATCCGTGATGCCCATTTTATATATGTTTAACTTCTGTCATTTGTAGGCTGTGTATTTAAAAAGCCCATATCAAGACCTGGTTTGTGTATGGCCTCACTGGCTGGGTAGCCAGGTTGTGGGGCAACTATTGTCTTTGGACTTTCTGGCTCAAGCACGAGTCACTGGTTGCTACTCGGTGGATGATTTTCAAGTTGCGTTTTCAGAATGTGATGCTCTTGATATGCTTCAAGTGTTGGAAGCATTACAGTTGTGCACTCAGGTATACATCTGTCAACATTCAGTATTATTTTTGTGTATTATGAATTACCTGTGATTAGTGTTAATTTAATAATTGTAAAGAAAATATTTAAAGTGTTTGCTGAGTTCAAAAACTACTAGTTGTACATGTTTGAACATTCTTCCCTTTGTCAACCATTGGTTTGTGAACTGTGCTTCACATCATACAGGTTTAGTTCTGTGTGATTCATGTTCTGTGTGAGTAAACATTCTAATATTGCTGTGCATTATTAAACAAAAAGTCATAGGCCTGTGAAATTTAATTGCACAGAATATTAAATTGTCAATTTAATTTTTCATATATTTTGAAATACTGAATTTTCTTACCACCCATGCTATAAAAAGTGGTAATAGAAAAACCAAACCTTAAAAAATAGCCAAAATGGTCTCATCGTTTTCATTACTAGTCTCGGAGAAAGCACAGTAGGATGCACCGTATCCTTGCTATGCACAAGATCGCAATGTAATGTGTTGGAACTTGCATGTGCGCCTCCTGATTTCTTCAAATCACAATCTACAAAATTTCATATTTTTCATCTTCAATTTATTTGGTGCACCCCATTGGGTAATTCCAAATTTTGCAACAGCACGTTTTTGAGGTTTGGTGTTGATGGTGTTTTCTGAATTGGGTAGAATCATCTCCTCTCCATAGTATTAGTATTAGTGATCTTTTATTAGATTCTTTTATTTGACACCTTGAGGAGAGTAATAATTATTCATTAAAAATTTTAATAAGCTTTGTTACTAAGTATTGTGTCACTTATTGATCTTCTGCATTTCAGTGTGAAAACGATGATGAATTGGAGTTTGAATTTCCTTGTTACAACTTTGTTGAGACTCTGGATGGTCTCTGGGATGAGTCAGATCCTCGTTATTGTGGACCAGATAGTTGCTATGGAGGTGTGAAGCTGCGCTCTCCACCTGAAACATTTCATTTAATTCACAGCATCTTTCCTCGGATTCAGGTCAGATTAGTTTCATGATTTTTAGTTTCAGTTATTGAATTTATGCTTGAAAGAGCAAAAATATTAATCATTTAATGAAGGAACAATATATTTGTTACATTTATTAATTTATGTGGGTTATTATCAAATGCATTAAACAAGTATTTGTAATGTTGAAGCGGGAGGGATTATAAACTCCACAACGTAAAAGAATGAAATGGAAAAGAGAATAAAATGCTTGGATTATGGAGATTAAAAGAAACAAAGCAGAAATTATCCAAATTCAGAGTTGTCAGTACCTTTTATGCAAGAAGGTCAATTTAGCTTATAGGCAATATAGTTGAAGAATTTACATTGAACGGTTTCTAGCTTGGTAATATGTATCTGATAAAAGGGTGACTAAACTTGAGAAGAATAAAGCATTATTGGTGTTATAAGTTAAATGTAAACATTTTTGTGGTTTGTAAATTATCAAAATCAGCAGTTCAGTGCTTCACTAATCATAGCATTCTCTTTGATTTACTATGATGTGCAAGTTATAACCAATTTTTGTATCAAATATCACTTCCGTCACTTGATTTGAGTCATTTTACACTTGTCAACATTCAGGTCAAGGTGTGTAGCAGCACGCCATTTAAATAAGTCGAGATCAAATTGGAGTTTATAACAATCATATATAGCAGTGGTTTTCAAACGTTTTACTGCATTGACTCCCTTCAAGTAACAAATTCTGCACACGCCTATCATTACAATTAAATTGTTAATAACAGCTAAATATCTCATTTTGGAGATTTGTTCTTGATCTATATTTTGTCTTGATTACTGCCATGGCTGAAATTTCGAAGTTCTCGCGCCTGCCTTTTGAAAATGTCGTGCCTCTCTGGGGAGGCGTGCCTCAAAGTTAGAATAACTCTGATGTATAGAATCAATAACACAATGCAACTTGAGATTATCAGCACATAATAGAAAAGAAGAATTTTGATATACTCTATTTAAATCATTTACATAAATCACGAAAAGTAAAGGTCCAAGGTGTGAGCCTTGTGGAAACACCAGAAGTAATATAAATATCCCATAATATGTAGGATTTATACTTCACATTGTGAGTTCTAGTGATCAAATAATTTTCAAACCATATCAAGGGGAAATCATTATTATTAAATATTAATAAATAATATTTATTAAAATAAAAATAGTTAAATTATTATAAAAATATAAAAATTGTATTTAATTATTATAATATTGTGATAATAATTCTTTCCTTATCATACTTAAAGATATCACGTGATAGAAACAAGACAAAGAGGAGTTTTTTCAAAAGGATCTATCTTATTTTACCTAAAATTTTATCTTTATGTGCACAGGTTCAACTACGGCGAACTGTGCAAAGTCTTAGTGATCCAGACAGTGACTTGTACCAATGGTTCGAAGGCTCAAAGTTGTGTTCTGGGCCCATTGAAAGTCTTATCACATTGGAAGAAGATGGTGAGGCAGTGGAAATGAAAGTGAGAGGACCTGTTGGATCAGAGTTGGCATGTTTCTATTTTATGGAGGAATTGTTAGGAATTGTTGACCAGGTACAGTGATATACATTTAATATGGTATATGTACTTGATAGGTCTTATAATTGCAATTGCTTCTGTCATAAATTAACATATTTCATCTTAACCAGTTGCCTTAATATGCAGTTAACTTATGTGTTTGGAGTAGGTAAAATTTCCATGTCCAGTGTAGTAACGATTATATAGCAATAGTTTGTGAACAATATGGTGGATACAAAGTATTGCTCTATTCTTCTTCTTCTTCTTTTCTTTTTGTGTTCTCTTCTTCTTCTTCTGCTCCTTCTTCTTCTTCTTCTTCTTCTCCTCCTTCTCTTTGTCTTATTTTTCTTATTCTTCTGCTTCTTCCTATAATCCTCTTCCTTTTCTCTTTCTCCTCCTTTCTTTCCTTCCTCCATAGCCTTATTGGCTTCAGTTCTAATACTTTCAGGAATTTCTTCAATTTCATTGTGCTTTTTCTGCTTCCTACTTTGGATGACTGCTCAGCGGAAATGTAGCCTACCAAGCAATAATTAAAAAATTATTATTATTATTATTATTATTATTATTATTATTATTATTATTATTATTATTATTATTATTATTATTATTATTAATTTTAAATTTAATTTTAAAAAAATATTTAAAAAACGTGTTTAGAAGCATATTGGTTATTTTGCGGGGAATGGCCATTAGTCATACTTCCACAATCATGTGTTTGACCCAAGCTTTCTTCAGTGTTCCCTGTCAATGCCATTAATTTTGTAGACATCCTACTTAGAAAGGCAACAAGATAAGATAAGATTTTCAGAAACAAATTACATTATATTTTATTATCACTAGTAAATGTCTGAATTAACTTATGGAATACAATGGTTTGATGCCAAAGGCTGTTAAATTAAATTTCTTTTTTGCACCCAGTTCTCTATATATGTCAAGTATATACTTCCATACATGTGCTAAACCTCGTATTCACAGTATATTACATTATTCATAATATAATTTCATTATATTATGAAAATTTAAATGTACAAAGTCGATTGGCATAAATGAATGAATAAAATAAAAATAAAATAAGATAAGATAAAACATTGTACATTACACTTGGGTAATAGGCCATAATAATAGCCTATTTTATCCACTTGTAAAGTAAATAACTATTATTTTGAAATTCAATTATTTTTAGGTATTGTTGGAGATGAGTCCTGGTTTACCTATTGAAAAGCATGTGCTGAGTGCAGAACAACTACGAGAACATAGTGAAGAAGTGCATTGTTGGTCACCAGCAGATCTCATGGAGGCTGTGTTGAGACCTCAGCGTCTTGACAGTACTCTCCTCAACCCTGTGACAGAGCATAAGGAGACACTGTTGGACCTTGTGGGATTTGGTGCACCTGAGGTAGATAAATTTAAGTTTTTAAAAATTTAATTTTATAATTTTTTATACTTAGTTGAGTTAACCTTTCTGAAGCAAATGCTTACTGCTTAAATCTGGTGAAACATGGATGTTTTCATTTAGGCCATCCACTGCATTATCTAGTATACTATACTGTATTTTTTATCATATCTCAAACATTCTCTGTTTGTTGCCCCTCATTGGGAGTGCCCTTAGACACATTTTTCATACATTGTAATTTTATTTGAGCCTTAGGTTGTGCTTGATATTGAGAAGCATCCTCACCCTTTTTGATTAAGATAACAATCTATTCAATTTATTAAGGCCTTCAAAAGATCTGAATATTATTTCTTTGCAAAAATTTCTTGATTTACAATTCACAACGTTTTTAGCATCACTTACAGTTCATTGCCATGCAGCATGCGATGCCATTGTCAAAACAGAATTCTATTGCGTGAAGTGTTTAAGAGTCCTCCAGGAATCTTCTCTTTTTGTTTCTTGAAGTCTGATAAAAATAATAGCCCAAAAAATGAAAGAATGAAACTATTTAATTCTAAATGCCTAAACCTAAAGAGATTAAGGCAACACAAACTATTTACTGATTGTCTTGTTGGACATTTCTACTTCGACTTCTTATCCACATTGTCTAAACATTCTATTTCCAGAATAATGGCATCAATTGGAACCTCTTCCTGACAAAAATTAAATGAAATTAAAACTGAAATTGAACTTCAAGTCTCCCGTTAATGATTCAACCTCTCATCAAACAAAATCCTAAGTTCTCTCTCATTCATGCCCACAAACTGCATTAATATATGCAGTGGTGGATTTTAGGCATGGGCACTGCAAGCACTGGACTCTGGGTGGCAATTGGTTTTCATCCAAAAGTTCTTTTGTCCGAAAAATTGTTTATTGACAGGAATTACAATTGCCCATATTGATTTAACAAGAGCTCTTGCACTCGGATAGCAGGGCAGCAAAGAACAATATCATGGATTTGTGTAACAAAATCTAGTAAATTCAATTTTTTTTAAAAGTATAACTGTTGGCATGTCAAAGCGTATTTTGTTTTGTTATATAAACATGCCTATTAAATTGCCATAATTGCAGTAAATAATACTACATTCCCTATTCAACTCAATTGATCAAAAAGTGCAACATTTATTTAATAATTACAAACAATTGACCTGCAATCATTTCAAAGTCAATATGTAATTATATTAATTTAGGTAACTTAGTTGGGAAGTTTACCCAAAGAAATTAAGCTTGCAAGATCAGTGGAAAGTTCTTCAAAATTTTAGAACTTAAAATTTGAATGCAGGTTTTGAACAAGAAAAAACAAACTTGTTACGAAACATCTATGTCACGAATTTAGAAGGTACACTGGGAATAAAATGTTACAGTTCCAAGCAATTGCTCTGAAAAAAATATTGCAAATTTGTCTCTGTGAAAAACTACCTCAGATCAAAAATGTCTGAAGGTCGATTAAATACGTTAGCATTGTTGGCAATAGAATCCAAAATTTTAAAATCAATAAACTGTAATGACCTCATTGCCCAATTCACTGTCTAATCAGCAAGATGCATGAAATTTTAGTTTATTTTGTCTGGTATTACTTTTATTTTAAAACTAGTAGGGCTTAAACAGCACATATTTCCTTGCCTTTAGAAATAGTTCTGTACAATACTATTTATACCGCAATTTCTCTCAGAATTAACAGATCTCAGTAATCATTTTTTGTAAATCTCATTACAAATCATAGAATGTTTAGTGCGAAAACTAAATATTTTCAAGCAAATATCAACACAAATTTGACATTTATAGACCTTTTTTATACAGGTAAATCATTTCCCAACAATAAGACTTAATTCACAGGAACTAGCTTCCGAGTCCTTGTGGTCAAGCCATTGTTGCATTCCAATCTGATATTCCTTGAAAGTTAGCAATTTTTATTTCATATATTTGAAATAGGTTTTAAATAATTTCTAAAATATTAATTTGTAAATGTATAACAAAAGATCGAATGCAAGAAACAAAGAAATACGAAATATACAAATTGTAACTTAAGAAGCATCCAACTGCCTGGAATTACGTTCACGAGGCACAGTGTATTAGGAGAGGGCGACTAAATTGTTTGCTATATTACCCAAAAAATACTCATATTTACAAAAAAATTATCATAACTTATTTTTGAAGATTGATGAACACATTTTATTAAGAAGAAAATTTATCTTCACAATTGTAGTTATTAGCAAATTAGACACCATAATATAATAGACACCAGCAAATTTTTAATTTCTTTTTTAATTTTTGAGAACTCTGGCATTTCAATGAACATGAGACCCACACCATTCTCTTTAGCTTCCTTTACGCCATCTATTTTACGCCCAAATGTAATAAAAAAAATTTTTGTCATTGTTAAGAAAAATATGTTTTTTCAAGAAAATAAAAATTGCCTATGTTTGGCACAAAATTTGGAAAAAATACTCATGGTTTTGAAAAATTTGCTTTGACATTTTTTTTGTATTCTGTGCTCGAGCAGCACCCTCACAAAGGGGCCGCGCACGATCTCTCCTTCCCCTTTCCTTGTATCCTCTTCCCCTACACATACACACCACACAAACACATACTTACATGCACTCCATTGCCACACATGCCAGGATACGAGTCTGGAGTTTGGAGCTTGTCCCGGCCGGACGGGAAATCACACGCAAGCCGACGTGTAGGTCGACACCAGATCTCACTATCCGGCTGTAGAGGAACAGCACTTCCCCCGGGATCAAACATTCACTTCTTTAACGGGACTAATGACCGCTGCCGTGCCCGAACCCCAAACTAACATTTTTCCTGTCCATGGCTCGAATGTGAAAGAAGAGTTGAAGTCGCTGCTGTGCTGCAAGTGCTTTCACCTCGCGGCTTCTCGCTCCCTCGCGTTCGTGCGTTGCCGGCCTGCGGCAAACAAAAGCCTGCGGCAAACGCCGAGTCGCACGAGTTCCTCCGTGCGGGGCGAGTGGTGCCAGCGCTCGGCATGCGCTCGTCGCCGTTCACGCCCCGCGCGCACCGCCACCTCCATCTCCATGCGCTCCGTTGCCACGGAAAAAAGACGATTAAAAGTAATGTTGAAATATCCCTTGCCCTGTATTTCAAAAGTAACGTTTTCATGCGTTTTGTACTTACCTCTTTCACTCCTTACCTTCATACATGAAATAATCAGCACAGTATTTTGCATCTGATCAGGTACCAAAACAAAAAGTGCTTATCTTGACTTCACAATACATTATTGATTCTGTAGTTGCGTGATTGATGAAAATAGGTGAAATTCTGATTTGTTAATTTTTATAAATGTAAGGAATTCTAAAGTTCAACTTAAATATTACAGTTGTATCTGTTGCAATAAAAGCAATACATCTTGTGCATTATTTATAGAATTTTGTGACCGATAATTCTTTTTTAGTCATGTAATAACTGGCAAGTTTCTAATACAATACCTACACTTTTTTCTGTTGGCAGGTGCGCGACCTGGTCCTTACAGGAGATGAACTTCCAGTATCTGCCCTTTCTACAGTTTGTCGCCAGCAGTTGTGTCGCTTGCTGGATCCGCCGGATCCCCTTGGCAAGGACTGGTGCTTGCTTGCTGTGAAACTGGGCCTTGATGATAAGATTGCCACACTTGATTTAGAAAGCAACTTATCCATGAGCCGGACTGCACGTCTTTTGGATGAATGGGCCAAAGATAGGACAACAGGCATTGGTAAAAATGTTATTTCACCACGTTTCCAGAATGCAGTTGTGAAGCCAGAGTGTGAATCAAATCTTTGACAGAACTTAAACCACTTGCACAGTTAAATTATTCTCATCTTTCAGATAATTTTGCTTTAGGGTAGTTTTCATAATGCACAATTATTGTGAAATGCAAAAGGAAAGTGTTAATGAAACCTCAGAATAATATTTTCTTTATTTTCATTTCATGGAAATTCTGAGTACTCTATCAATTCTTCTGAGTTAATATAAAGAATTGAAGTGATCAAAAATGAAGGTAATATTTTGTATCCCTATTTGATATAAAGTTCAGTGCACTTTTAAACTGTTCTTAAGATGAGAAGGTTGATACAAGGTGTCCAGATGGTTTGGCTGTTTTCTCAAATTTCTGTGAAAAAATATTGTGAATTATTAGAATTTAACTCTTTAAAATATCAACAAAAAAATGCTGCAAATGGCTATACGTAGGTAGTAGCACCCTTTTTTTTAATCTTATCAGTATTGTTGCAAATATTAAGTTCTGTGCTGTATTGGTTACTAAAGTTATTTTATTATGTGAATTACAAGCTTCTTCATGACAGTTCTTTTACATAATAAATATAACTGTTACAGGGTTACTTATTAAAGGTCTTCAAGATTTGGGCCGAGAAGATGCTTGCCAGATACTTCTTCGTAGTGCTCCTCTTTACCGCATAGTGCCATCTACTGTTCCACAGAACTCACCTGTGGATGGATCTCATAATTCGTGTTCAAATTTGTCCCGATGAAGGAATAAAATACAAGAATCAGTTGCAGATTTACAATATTACATTTATTCATCATACTTTTTGATGGTTAAAGAAGAGCTTGAGGGTATTTGAATTACCCATCTTTTCTCTTTCTCAAGTCCTAGGTGAAGGTAATTGATACTGTGGTGCGTTGCAAACAGGTTAGGAAAGACTGAGAAAAGAAAAGAAATGTTGCATTTTCTCTCATACTGATGTATGCAATAGAAAATAATGCAATAGTGATTTATATCTTTTGACCTTCTCAGTAGCAACAGATAGTATTTATTATTCTCAGGATGTGCATGACTTTTTAAAGTGTGATTCTTGTGACTTAGAAGCAGTAGACTGCTCCATTGTTGATACTTAAGCATTTTAAATGCAGTGGCCTATACAGTGTTAAAATTAGAAGTAATTAAAAATATAAAATAACGTACCTATATTAGATTATAAACTAGAGATTTTGTTTAGATGTGTCAATTTCTCTTGAATGAAATTCTGTACAACGAAATGACACCAGGGTTTTATGAAAACTCAATTCTGTTAATGATGCTGAGATTATTTGTCTATATTTATACTTTTTAAAGCTGTAGTCAGTTTGGTAGGGAAAGATTACAGTGCAAAACTTCTTGGAGCCCAAATACTTGATTCTCTGCCAATTATTTTCCACATATCCTCCTCAGATTCTGTCTTCCAAACTAATAACAACTTTACAGATTTTTTTGAAGCAGTTTCCTTAGGAATTGGAAACAACGAATGCCAGTTGGATAGTTGCCTGAATTGGATGAATGAATCCAGGAAATAATTTGGAAAAATAGTTTGAGAAGACAGTTATCCTTTATAAGTGAATAAAAAATGTAAAATCTTAAACTTAATATTGTACATACACTATTTTTAGATATTGAACTGCATTCAAGTATCAAATTACTGTATGAATTGTATTTTCATGAAGCATAAGTAGCTAATACTGGGAAAAACAAAAGTCTTGTAATACTTACTTTACTGTCCTATATCTTTTTCAAAGACTTGCTGAAGTGTCAGCTCTGTTGGAGGTAATCTGTTTAATCATTGCCAAAAGTCCAGCTGGGGCTTTATGTATTGTGGTGTTTCCAATAGACTTATTTTATCTGAAATTTTCAAATATTTGAGGTGACATGCACACAAGGAGCTTCTAGCAGTGTGAACAATCACGTCACTACTCATCAAATGGGAAAAAAGGATATTTGGATGTGTGAATTTCTGTAGCTACTGGGAAGTGCTCAGTTGCATGTTCTACACTCCATAGGAGTAATAACTACATATGTGATGTACTGAGATACTGAATGTCTAAATGTGGGCTGAAAGCTGTACATTTTGTTATACCATTTTTTGACTGAAAAATGAGTTAGCACTTGTATTTTCCTAAGATAGTGCCAAAGGTAATGAAAAATGTTTTAATTGATCTATACTCTTAGAATATATTACTTTCCTATTCAGAACAGCTGAGCTGTTTGTTTATGGAAGTGTTTATATGCAATTAGACTAATGTATGGTTTAGGTAATAGATGTAAAGTAATATTTCAGTGTTTTGTGTCATTAGGAATCATAATATTTATTTCACACAGTGTTGATCACTAAATATTATAAGGCAAAGTTTATCACTACCTTCTAAAACTGGAGACTAATTGTTTCCTTCAAACTAAATATTTCATATTCCTAACCTTGAATCAATATCCTAATCTACAAAGAGCACGCCTTTCCGTCCGGTAAACAAGGGAACTGAAGTTGGGGAAGACGTTCAAGTAGACTGACTTAAAGCTGTGGTCTTTCCACTCCTTAACTTTCCAAAATTCAGAATGTTGTATTGGCTTTTGATAACTATGTAATTTGTACAGGGTTTTTTACCATAAAAGGTATGTCAGTATTTCTTGACACACTAGTCAAGTACAACAAGTATTACAAAATTTACAAATTCCTCTATTTCTGATCATTAAATAATATTAAACATTTTCTTTATCATTCTTCCTCAGCTTTAAGATATGAACAATCTAAATGTGTTTATATCCAGTACCTATTTGCATATACTTACATTATTGTCAATCATGCTCCTGAGTGTGAAACTTGTATGCACCTTGCACTATGGCCATGTATTGCATGCATTGTTTTTGAGAAAATAAGACTTATTTATCCCTTTCTGGTTTTACAACACCAATGCTTGTGCCACACTATTTTCTGGTAACTGTTTTCATGTGATAACTGAGTGATCTTTTATACTCACGAGATGCATTCCAATTTTGAGGTTTTTCTTGCTGAGCACTGTAATGTCTGCAAAATGTTATTTTATTACATGTATAAAAATTATCCTACATATCTGTGTATCAAGAGTTGAAATTTGAGTGATTATTTATGAGAATTTAAAGAAAAATGTCCATTGATTATTGAGAAAGCTTTAATTGTGTTGATACTGTGTGATGTATTGTGTGCTATTTGTATATATTTATTGATTGTTTGTAAACATTTTTGTGTTGGTTAATATTTGTACTTAACATAACGAGGTATTTTTCTGACATCTTACGTTGCCATGAGCTCTCTATGAAACTCATTTATAGTTTGTAAAGTGAATTTCTTGAGCAAACCTTTTTCTCTTTTTGAATAATTCTGTTTAATGTCCCAGAAGTTTGAGAAAATGTACATACAATGTTAATTGATAAACTATTGCTCATTATGTGGCTTTAACCTGCTGTGTAGTGTCACATTCCATCCAAAATAACATGACAAGGTACTTAATTTTTTATTTTATCTTTGAAAGATTTTCTAGTCACTTGGACTTTTGCTGATGAACTGATTCTTGCAGAAAATATTCTTACATGGTAATGGTTAGAATTATTTGACATTTGTTTTTGTACAAACTTTGTAAGTGCATGTTTTCATAAGGTTCTATTTACACTTGTTAAATTTTAGTGTGTATATGTAAGGTCTGTACAACGTTAAAATACTTTTGCAAATGCAAGCAACTTTTCAAGTTTAATTTTTGTGAACTTGTTCACTGTACTTACTTTATTTCCTTGATGAAATAAAATTATGTTTGTAATTATAGCCAGACTATACAGCAAATTTATTCTCATATCCATATGTCATATCTATATCTACCTGAGTGAAATCTGTATGGTATTCATGGGTGGGTTGGCACAAATCCTATGCCTAAAATGCGGAAATCTTGCTCAAGTTGGCAATATTCTTTCATTAGTAACTTCCGTAAAGCTTCTTTCCTTTCCTACATAATTCCATAAAGTCTTGTTAGTAGAAAAAAATGAACATGTCTTTGAAAATTGAATACATGTACATGAACTTACTTGAAGGCAAGGTTTGTATGGTGAGAGTAATTTGTATCTTGGTTTATGTGGCCCTGGGTATCTATAATACCATTGCCTTATATTTAAATCAGGATAATCTGGTCAAAATACGTAATTATAAAGCCAAAGTAAGTTAAATATTAAATATAAATTAATTGAAGAAACAATCATACTTACATAAATCTTCATTACATACAAGTGTTTGAGGTGTTATTTCAAGAGACATTGCACTTCAGAATATATTCAGAGTAAAAAATCACAATAAATTCAATTGTAAAGAAAAATATCTGAAACAGGTTGATGAATAAGAAACATCAATTCTTCCAAGTTAATAAAAATTGTTAATGTAATTGCTTGTAAATAAACTGTTGTCATGGGATACAACTAAATGAAGTATACTATTGTGTACTTCTATACACAATAGTACTCTAAGAAAATAAGATTATTGTAGAAATATTATGACATCATTGACACAAAACTATAGCTGGTTAGACAAAGCACTCCCCAGGGGAGCGCAAAACATACTGATGCCGAAAAATTGAAGAATTTTGCAGTTTATAGAATCAAAACAGCGGGTACATATACAAGCCGCAGTACACGTTTTGTGACGCAAAACGTTACGGTCGTGCATAACTTGGAAACAATGCTTCGTAAGCTCCTTAAAAACTTTCTTTTCGTCTAGATCGATTCCCGTTAACAGGCTTTACTGTGTTTAAAAACTCCCATTTCGTCTAGATCGATTCCGTTTAAGACAGGATTTACTGTGTTTCAAAAGTTCCTTTTGTCCAGATCGATTCCGGCTTAGATTGTACTGTATTTAAAAACTTTCTCTTCGACTAGATCGACTCCAGCTTAGAGAGGTTTTAAAAAAGGTTAAAAAATTTCCTTTTCGTCCAGATCGATAACGGCTTAGATTTTACTGTATTTAAAAACTTGCTTTTCGACCAGATCGAATCCGGCTTAGGTTTTAGTGTGTTTGAAAACTCCCGTTTCGTCTAGATCGATTCCGGTTAAGAAAGGTTTACTGTGTTTGAAAACTCCTATTTCGTCTAGAACGAGTCCGGCTTAGACAGGTTTTACTGTATTTAAAAACTTCCTTTTGTCCAGATCGATTCCGGCTTAGACAGATTATACAGTATTTAAAAACTTTCTTTTCGACTAGATCGATTCCGGCTTAGACAGGATTTACTGTGTTTAAAAACGAAAAGTCTAGATCGATTCCTGTTAAGATAGGGTTTTTGTGTTTAAAAACTTCTTTTTTGTCCAGATCGATTCCGGCTTAGATTACACTGTATTTAAAAACTGCCCTTTCGACCAGATCGATTCCGGCTTAGACAGTTTTTACTGTGTTTAAAAACTTCCTTTTTGTCTACATCGACTCCGGTTAAGACAGTGTTTTTTGTCGTTCTTCGTTCCTCGTCTGACGACTCACGTTTCTCAATTCTCGTTTTTTGTTTCTCGTTTTTCATTTTTCATTTCCCGTTTCACGCTTTCGATTCTCGTTTTGTGCTTTTCTTTTTTCGTTTCTCATTCCTCGTTTTTCATTTCTCTTTTTTGTATTTCGTTTTTCGTTTCTCGATTTTCGTTTCTCGTTTCTCGTCTCTCGTTTCTCGCTCTTCGTTTCTCATTTTTCGTTATTGGTATTTCATTATCGATTTTTCGTTCTTTGTTTTTCGTTTCTCGTTTTTCGTTTCCCGTTTTTATTTGTGGTTTTTCGTTGTCTATTTTTCGTTCTTCGTTGTTCGTTTTTTCGTTCTTCGTTACTCATTTGTTTTTCGTTTCTCGTTTTTTGTCTCTCGTCTGACGTCTCTCGTTTCTCGATTCTCGCTTTTTCGTTTTTCATTTCTCGTCTCTGGTTTCTCGTTTTCACTTTTCGTTTGTCGTCCTTCGTCTTTCGTGTTTCGTAATTTATCTTTTGTTTTTCGTGATTTCGTGATTCGTCGTCCGTTGTCCGTCTTTTGTCTTTCGTCGTTCGTCGTTCGTCTTTCGTCGTTCGTTGTCCGTCTTTCGTCTTTCGTCTTTCTTGGTTCGTCGTTCGTTGTTCGTCGTTCGTCGTCCGCCGTCCGTCGTCCTTCTTCCTTCTTTCGTCTTTCGTCTTTCATCGTTCGTGGTTTTTTGTTTTTCAATTTTTTCGTTTTTTTTTGTTTTATGTGTTTTTGCGTGGTTTTTTGTTTTTCGTTTGGTTTTTGATAATTTGCTTTTTTCGGTTTTCGTATTTTCGTTTTTTCCCATTTCTCGTTTTACCGTTTTTTCGTTTTTCCGTTTCCTCGTTTTTCGCTTTTAGTTGTTATAATTTTCGTTTATTGCTTTTGCTTCTTCGCTTTTCGTTTATGTTTTACGTCGTTCGTGTTTCGTGTTTCGTGTTTGGTGTTTTGTGTCTCAAATTTCGTTTCAGTTTTTGGTTTTCCGTTTTCTGTCTTCCGTCTTCCGCTTTCCGTTTCCGGTTTTCGTTTATCGTTTGTCGTGTCAAGTTTCTCGTTTTTCGTCTTTCGTCTTCTTTCATCTTTCGTCTTTAGCATTTCATCTTTCGTTTTCGTTTCTCACTTGTCGTTTCTCAATTTTCGATTTTCGATTTTCGATTCTTGTCTTTCGTCTCTCGCCTCACGTCCCACATCTCTCGTTTCTCGTTCTTCGTTTCTCGTTTGTGGTTATTCGTTGGCGATATTTAGTTTCTCGATTTCGTTTTGCGTCTTTCGGTTTTCATTTGTTGTTTTTCGTAGACAATTTTTTGTTCTTCGGTTTTGTTTTTTCGTTTTTCGTTTCGCCTTTCTTTTTCGTTCCTCGTTTCTTGTCTCTCGTCTAACGTTTCTCTTCGTCTCTCTTTCATCGTTCGACGTTCGATGTTCGTCATTCGTTTTTCGCCTTTCGTCGTTCGTCTCTCGTGCTTTCGTCGTTCGCAATTCGTCCCACGACGCTGATTGCTCGTCGTTTGTCGTTCGTCGGTCATTCGTCTTTTGTCGTTCATCGCTCGTTTATATTTTACGAATTTTCGAATTTTTATATTTTATGAATTTTTATTTTTTTTTAATTTTTATATTCTTCCATTTTTCCACTTTCTGTGTTTCTGGTCGTTAGCCATTCGGCTTTCATCATTCATCTTTCGTCTTTCGTTCGTCTGGTCGTTCGTCGTTAGTCGTTCGTCGCTTGACGCTCGACGTTCGTCGTACGTGGTTCGTTGTTCACCGTTCGTCTTTCGCCTTTGTAGTTCGCCGTTCGTTTATCGTCGTTCGTTGATCGTCGTTCGTCGATCGTCGTTAGTTTACATTTCTCGAATATTTATATTTTACAAAAATGTATTGTTTTTGTTTTTTGTAATATTTAAATTTCTGTTTATTCCACTTTGTGTATCTGGTCTTTTGTCGTTCTTCTTTTGTCTTTTGTCGATCGTCATTTGCCTTTCATTTTTCGTCGCTTGTCCGTCGTTCCACCTTTGTCCTTCATCGTTTGTCGTTTGTAGCTCGTCGCTTGTCGCATTTAAGGCGCCGTCCATCGTTCGTTGCTTGTTGATCGTCGCTCGTCTTTCGTCTTTCTTCGAGAAATTTTAATTTTATTTTTAAAGTTTTTATTTTTAAAAATTTTCGCTTTTTATATTTTTCGATATTTTATATTTTTCGATTTTTTATACTTTTCGATTTTTTATTTTTTATATTTTTTATATTTTTCGATTTTTTATATTTTTTGATTTTTTATATTTTCGGATTTTATATTTTTTGATTTTCTATATTATTGTTTTTTTCAAATATATAAATTTTTGTTTATTCCCCTTTTTGTGTCTACGGTCACTTGTACTTCTCTCGTGTTTCGTCAATCGTTTTTTGCCTTTCATTCATCGCTTTTATCGTCGCTTGTCGTTCGTCATTCGTACTTTGTCCTTCGTCGTTTGTACCTCGTCGCTCGTTGCGTTTCAGGCGCCGTCCGTCGTTCGTCTCTCGTTGCTCGTCGCTCGTTTTTCGTCTTTCTTCGAGAAATTTTAATTTCGATGTTTATATTTTTTAATTTTTTAAATTTTTCGAATTTTCATATTTTTCGATTTTTTATATTTCTTCATTTTTTATATTTTTCGATTTATTATATTTTTTGTTTTTTATATTTGATTTTTTAAATTTTTTGATTTTTTGTATTATACGATTATTATATTTTTCGATTTTTATATTTTTTATTTTTTATTTTTTATATTTTTTAATTTTTTATATTTTTCAATTTTTTTTGTATTTTTGATTTTTTGAATTTTTTTATTTTTGTTTTTTTCTGATACATAAATTTCTGTTCATTCCACTATTTGTGTCTGTGGTCTCTTGTACTTCTGTCGTGTTTCGTCAATCGTCATTCGCCTTTCTTTTTTCGTCTCTTATCGTCCGTCGTTCGTGCTTTCTCTTTCGTCGTTTGTCGTTTGCAGCTGTCGCTCGTCGCATTTCAGGCGCCATCCGTTGTTCGTCGCTCGTTGCTCTTCGCTCGTCTTTCGTTTTCCTTTGAGAAAATTTAATTCTAATTTTTATGTTTTCTAATTTTTTAAATTTTTCGAATTTTAATATTTTTCGATTTTTTATATTTTTGATTTTTTATATTTTTCGTTTTTTATATTTTTGATTTTTTATATTTTTGATTTTTTATATTTTTTGATTTTTTATATTTTTCGATTTTAATATTTTTCGATTTTTTGTATTTTTCGATTTTTTATATTTTTCGATTTTTTATATTTTTTGATTTTTTATATTTTTCGGTTTTTTATATTTTCCGATTTTCTATATTTTTCGATTTTTTGATTTTTTATATTTTTCGATTTTTTATATTTTTCGATTTTTATATTTTTCGATTTTATATATTTTTCGATTTTTTATATTTTTGAATTTTTATATTTTTCGTTTTTTCAAAATTTTAGAATTTTCTTTTCTTTTGACTCATCATGTCTCATCTTCCTTGGTACTTCGCTCGTCGTTCGTAGCCAGTCGCAGGTCGCTTGTCACTCGTCGTTACGTCGCGTCGTTGTCGAACATCGCACGTCACACGTCGCATGTCGCACGTCAATAATGGCTTGTTGCTCATTCGTATGCGTCTTTCGTTGTTCGTTAATATTTTTCTTTTTTCAAAATTTTAGATTTTAGATTTTTAATTTTTTAAAATTTATATTTTTGATTTTTTATATTTTTCGATTTTTTATATTTTTTGATTTTTATATTTTTCGATTTTTTATATTTTTCGATTTTTATATTTTTCGATTTTTTATATTTATGAATTTTTATATTTTTCGTTTTTTCAAAATTTTAGAAATTTCTTTTCTTTTGTCTCATCATGTCTCATCTTCCTTCGTACTTCGCTCGTCGTTCGTAGCCAGTCGCTGGTCGCTTGTCACTCGTCGTTACGTCGCGTCGTTGTCGCACGTCGCACGTCGCATGTCGCACGTCAATAATGGCTTGTTGCTCGTTCGTATGCGTCTTTCGTTGTTCGTCGTTCGTTAATATTTTTCTTTTTTCAAAATTTCAGATTTTTGATTTTTATTTTTTCTGAAATTTATATTTTTGATTTTTTATTTTTCGATTTTTTATATTTTTCAATTTTTTATATTTTTTGATTTTTAATATTTTTCGTTTTTTTATATTTTTCGATTTTTTATATTTTTAGATTTTTTATTTTTGAATTTTTATATTTTTCGTTTGTTCAAAATTTAAGAATTTTCTTTTCTTTTGTCTCATCATGTCTCATCTTCCTTCGTACTTCGCTCGTCGTTCGTAGCCAGTCGCTGGTCGCTTGTCACTCGTCGTTACGTCGCGTCGTTACGTCGCGTCGTTGTCGCACGTCGCACGTCGCATGTCGCACGTCAATAATGGCTTGTTGCTCGTTCGTATGCGTCTTTCGTTGTTCGTCGTTCGTTAATATTTTTCTTTTTTCAAAATTTCAGATTTTTGATTTTTATTTTTTCTGAAATTTATATTTTTGATTTTTTATTTTTCGATTTTTTATATTTTTCAATTTTTTATATTTTTTGATTTTTAATATTTTTCGTTTTTTTATATTTTTCGTTTTTTTATATTTTTAGATTTTTTATTTTTGAATTTTTATATTTTTCGTTTGTTCAAAATTTAAGAATTTTCTTTTCTTTTGTCTCATCATGTCTCATCTTCCTTCGTACTTCGCTCGTCGTTCGTAGCCAGTCGCTGGTCGCTTGTCACTCGACGTTACGTCGCGTCGTAATGTCGCGTCGTCGCACGTCGCATGTCGCAAGTCAATAGTGGCTTGTTGCTCGTTCGTATGCGTCTTTCGTTGTTCGTCGTTCGTTAATATTTTTCTTTTTTTAAATTTCAGATTTTTTATTTTTATTTTTTTTGAAATTTATATTTTTGATTTTTTATATTTTTCGATTTTTTATATTTTTCGATATTTTATATTTTTCGATTTTTTATATTTTTGAATTTTTATGTTTTGTTTTTTCAAAATTTTAGAAGTTTCTTTTCTTTGTCTCATCATGTCTCATCTTCCTTCGTACTTCGCTCGTCGTTCGTAGCCAGTCGCTGGTCGCTTGTCACTCGTCGTTACGTCGCGTCGTTTTGTCGCGTCGTTGTCGCACGTCGCACGTCGCATGTCGCACGTCAATAATGGCTTGTTGCGCGTTCGTATGCGTCTTTCGTTGTTCGTCGTTATTTAATATTTTTCTTTTTTCAAAATTTTAGATTTTTGGTTTGTATTTTTTTTTGAAAAATATATTTTTGATTTTTTATATTTTTCGATTTTTATATTTTCCGATTTTTTAATTTTTTTATATTTTTCGATTTTTTTATATTTTTCGATTTTTTATACTTTTTTATTTTTTATATTTTTCGATTTTTTATATTTTTCGATTTTATTATATTTTTCGATTTTTATATTTTTTGATTTTTTATATTTTTCGATTTTTTATATTTTTCGATTTTTTATATTTTTCGATTTTAATGTTTTTCGATTTTTTATATTTTTCGTTTTTTATATTTTTCGATTTTTTATATTTTTGAATTTTAATATTTTACGTTTTTTCAAAATTTTAGAATTTTCTTTTCTTTTGTCTCATGTCTCATCTTCCTTCGTACTTCGCTCGTCGTTCGTAGCCAGTCGCTGGTCGCTTTGCACTCGTCGTTACGTCGCGTCGTTGTCGCACGTCACACGTCGCATGTCGCACGTCAATAATGGCTTGTTGCTCGTTCGTATGCGTCTTTCGTTGTTCGTCGTTCGTTAGTAATTTTTGATCAAAATTTTAGATTTTTGATTATTATTTTTTTGAAATTTATATTTTTGATTTTTTATATTTTTCGATTTTTTATATTTTTTGATTTTTTATATTTTTTGATTTTTTATATTTTTCGATTTTTTATATGTTTCGATTTTTATATTTTTCGATTTTATATATTTTTCGCTTTTTTATATTTTTGAATTTTTATATTTTTCGTTTTTTCAGAATTTTAGAATTTTCTTTTCTTTTGACTCATGTCTCATCTTCCTTGGTACTTCGCTCGTCGTTCGTAGCCAGTCGCAGGTCGCTTGTCACTCGTCGTTACGTCGCGTCGTTGTCGAACATCGCACGTCACACGTCGCATGTCGCACGTCAATAATGGCTTGTTCATTCGTATGCGTTTTTCGTTGTTCGTCGTACGTTAATATTTTTCTTTTTTCAAAATTTTAGATTTTAGATTTTTATTTTTTTTGAAATTTATATTTTTGATTTTTTATATTTTTCGATTTTTTATATTTTTCGATTTTTTGATTTTTTATATTTTTCGATTTTTTATATTTTTCGATTTTTATATTTTTCGATTTTATATATTTTTCGATTTTTTATATTTTTGAATTTTTATATTTTTCGTTTTTTCAAAATTTTAGAATTTTCTTTTCTTTTGACTCATCATGTCTCATCTTCCTTGGTACTTCGCTCGTCGTTCGTAGCCAGTCGCAGGTCGCTTGTCACTCGTCGTTACGTCGCGTCGTTGTCGAACATCGCACGTCACACGTCGCATGTCGCACGTCAATAATGGCTTGTTGCTCATTCGTATGCGGCTTTCGTTGTTCGTTAATATTTTTCTTTTTTCAAAATTTTAGATTTTAGATTTTTATTTTTTTGAAATTTATATGTTTGATTTTTTATATTTTTCGATTTTTTATATTTTTTGATTTTTATATTTTTCGATTTTTTATATTTTTCGATTTTTATATTTTTCGATTTTTTATATTTATGAATTTTTATATTTTTCGTTTTTTCAAAATTTTAGAAATTTCTTTTCTTTTGTCTCATCATGTCTCATCTTCCTTCGTACTTCGCTCGTCGTTCGTAGCCAGTCGCTGGTCGCTTGTCACACGTCGTTACGTCGCGTCGTTACGTCGCGTCGTTGTCGCACGTCGCACGTCGCATGTCGCACGTCAATAATGGCTTGTTGCTCGTTCGTATGCGTCTTTCGTTGTTCGTCGTTCGTTAATATTTTTCTTTTTTCAAAATTTCAGATTTTTGATTTTTATTTTTTTTGAAATTTATATTTTTGATTTTTTATTTTTCAATTTTTTATATTTTTCGATTTTTTATATTTTTTGATTTTTAATATTTTTCGTTTTTTTATATTTTTCGATTTTTTATATTTTTAGATTTTTTATTTTTGAATTTTTATATTTTTCGTTTGTAAAATTTAAGAATTTTCTTTTCTTTTGTCTCATGTCTCATCTTCCTTCGTACTTCGCTCGTCGTTCGTAGCCAGTCGCTGGTCGCTTGTCACTCGACGTTACGTCGCGTCGTGATGTCGCGTCGTCGCACGTCGCATGTCGCAAGTCAATAGTGGCTTGTTGCTCGTTCGTATGCGTCTTTCGTTCTTCGTCGTTCGTTAATATTTTTTTTTAAATTTCAGATTTTTGATTTTTATTTTTTTGAAATTTATATTTTTGATTTTTTTATATTTTTCGATTTTTTATATTTTTGAATTTTTATATGTTTTGTTTTTCAAAATTTTAGGAGTTTCTTTTGTTTGTCTCATCATGTGTCATCTTCCTTCGTACTTCGCTCGTCGTTCGTAGCCAGTCGCTGGTCGCTTTGCACTCGTCGTTACGTCGCGTCGTTGTCGCACGTCACACGTCGCATGTCGCACGTCAATAATGGCTTGTTGCTCGTTCGTATGCGTCTTTCGTTGTTCGTCGTTCGTTAGTAATTTTTTTTATCAAAATTTTAGATTTTTGATTATTATTTTTTTTGAAATTTATATTTTTGATTTTTTATATTTTTCGATTTTTTATATTTTTTGATTTTTTATATTTTTTGATTTTTTATATTTTTCGATTATTTATATTTTTCGATTTTTTATATTTTTCGATTTTTTGATTTTTTATAGTTTTCGATTTTTTATATTTTTCGATTTTTATATTTTTCGATTTTATATATTTTTCGATTTTTTATATTTTTGAATTTTTATATTTTTCGTTTTATCAAAATTTTAGAATTTTCTTTTCTTTTGTCTCATGTCTCATCTTCCTTCGTACTTCGCTCGTCGTTCGTAGCCAGTCGCTGGTCGCTTGTCACTCGACGTTACGTCGCGTCGTGATGTCGCGTCGTCGCACGTCGCATGTCGCAAGTCAATAGTGGCTTGTTGCTCGTTCGTATGCGTCTTTCGTTCTTCGTCGTTCGTTAATATTTTTTTTTAAATTTCAGATTTTTGATTTTTATTTTTTTGAAATTTATATTTTTGATTTTTTTATATTTTTCGATTTTTTATATTTTTCGATTTTTTATATTTTTGAATTTTTATATGTTTTGTTTTTCAAAATTTTAGGAGTTTCTTTTGTTTGTCTCATCATGTCTCATCTTCCTTCGTACTTCGCTCGTCGTTCGTAGCCAGTCGCTGGTCGCTTTGCACTCGTCGTTACGTCGCGTCGTTGTCGCACGTCACACGTCGCATGTCGCACGTCAATAATGGCTTGTTGCTCGTTCGTATGCGTCTTTCGTTGTTCGTCGTTCGTTAGTAATTTTTTTTATCAAAATTTTAGATTTTTGATTATTATTTTTTTTGAAATTTATATTTTTGATTTTTTATATTTTTCGATTTTTTATATTTTTTGATTTTTTATATTTTTTGATTTTTTATATTTTTCGATTTTTTATATTTTTCGATTTTTTATATTTTTCGATTTTTTGATTTTTTATATTTTTCGATTTTTTATATTTTTCGATTTTTATATTTTTCGATTTTATATATTTTTCGATTTTTTATATTTTTGAATTTTTATATTTTTCGTTTTTTCAAAATTTTAGAATTTTCTTTTCTTTTGTCTCATGTCTCATCTTCCTTCGTACTTCGCTCGTCGTTCCTAGCCAGTCGCTGGTCGCTTGTCACTCGACGTTACGTCGCGTCGTTGTCGAACGTCCCACGTCGCATGTCGCACGTCAATATTGGCTTGTTGCTCGTTCGTATGCGTCTTTCGTTGTTCGTCGTCAGTTTAAATTTTTCTTTTTCAAAATTTTAGATTTTAGATTTTTATTTTTTTGAAATTTATATTTTTATTATTTATTTTTTTCGATTTTTTATATTTTTCGATTTTTTATATTTTTTGATTTTTTAAATTTTTCGATTTTTTATATTTTTCGATTTTTTATATTTTTCGATTTTTTATAATTTTCGATTTTTTATATTTTTCGATTTCTTATATTTTTCGACTTTTTATATTTTTGAATTTTTATGTTTTTCGTTTTTTCAAAATTTGAGAATTTTCTTTTCTTTGTCTCATCATGTCTCATCTTCGTACTTCGCTCGTCGTTCGTAGCCAGTCGCTGGTCGCTTGTCACTCGTCGTTACGTCGCGTCGTTTTGTCGCGTCGTTGTCGCACGTCGCACGTCGCACGTCAATAATGGGTTGTTGCTCGTTCGTATGCGTCTTTCGTTGTCCGTCGTTCGTTGATATTTTTTCTCTTTTCAAAATTTTAAGTTTTTGGTTTTTATTTTTTTTGAAATTTATATTTTTGATTTTTTATATTTTTCGATTTTTTATATTTTTCGATTTTTTTATATTTTTCTATTTTTTATATTTTTCGGATTATTATATTTTTGAATTTTTATATTTTTCGTTTTTTCAAAATTTTAATATTTTCTTTTCTTTTGTCTCATGATGTCTCATCTTCCTTCGTACTTCGCTCGTCGTTCGTAGCCAGTCGCTGGTCGCTTGTCACTCGTCGTTACATCGCGTCGAAATGTCGCGTTGTCGCACGTCGCATGTCGCACGTCAATAGTGGCTTGTTGCTCGTTCGTATGCGTCTTTCGTTGTTCGTCGTTCGTTAGTATTTTTTTTTCAAAATTTTAGATTTTTGATTATTATTTTTTTGAAATTTATATTTTTGATTTTTTATATTTTTCGATTTTTTATATTTTTTGATTTTTTATATTTTTCGATTTTTTTATATTTTTGAATTTTTATATTTTTCGTTTTTTCAAAATTTTAGAATTTTCTTGTCTTTTGTCTGTCTCATCTTACTTCGTACTTCTCTCGTCGTTCGTAGCCAGTCGCTGGGCGCTTGTCACTCGTTACGTCGCGTCGTTGTCGCACGTCGCACGTCGCATGTCGCACGTCAATAATGGCTTGTTGCTCGTTCGTATGCGTCTTTCGTTGTTCGTCGTTCGTTAATATTTTTCTTTTTTCAAAATTTTAGATTTTTATTTTTTTTGAAATTTATATTTTTTTATTTTTTTTATTTTTCGATTTCTTATATTTTTCGATTTTTTATATTTTTTGATTTTTAATATTTTTCGATTTTTTATATTTTTCGATTTTTATATTTTTCGATTTTTTATATTTTTGAATTTATATATTTTTCGTTTTTTCAAAATTTTAGAATTTTTCTTTTCTTTTGTCTCATCATGTCTCATCTTCCTTCGTACTTGGCTCGTCGTTCGTAGCCAGTCGCTGGTCGCTTGTCACTCGTCGTTACGTCGCGTCGTAATGTGGCGTCGTCGCACGTCGCACGTTGCATGTCGCAAGTCAATAGTGGCTAGTTGCTCGTTCGTATGCGTCTTTCGTTGTTCGCCGTTCGTTAATATTTTTCTTTTTTCAAAATTTCAGATTTTTGATTTTTTATATTTTTCGATTTTTTATATTTTTCGATTTTTTATATTTTTCGATTTTTTATATTTTTCGATTTTTTATATTTTTCGATTTATTATATTTTTGAATTTTTATATTTTTCGTTTTTTCAAAATTTTAGAATTTTCTTTTCTTTGTCGCATCACGTCTCATCTTCCTTCGTACTTCGCTCGTTCGTAGCCAGTCGCTAATCGCTTGTCACTCGTCGTTACGTTGCGTCGTTACGTCGCGTCGTCGCACGTCGCACGTCGCATGTCGCACGTCAAAATGGCTTGTTGCTCGTTCGTATGCGTCTTTCGTTGTTCGTCGTTCGTTAATATTTTTCTTTTTTAAAAATTTTAGATTTTTATTTTTTTTTGAAATTTATATTTTTGATTTTTTATATTTTTCGATTTTTCATATTTTTCGATTTTTTATATTTTTTGATTTTTAATATTTTTCGATTTTTTATATTTTTCGATTTTTATATTTTTCGATTTTTTATATTTTTGAAATTTTATATTTTTCGTTTTTTCAAAATTTTAGAATTTTCTTTTCTTTTGTCTCATCATGTCTCATCTTCCTTCATACTTCGCTCGTCGTTCGTAGCCAGTCGCTGGTCGCTTGTCACTCGTCGTTACGTCGCGTCGAAATGTCGCGTCGTCGCACGTCCCACGTCGCATGTCGCACGTCAATAGTGGCTTGTTGCTCGTTCGTATGCGTCTTTCGTTGTTCGTCGTTCGTTAATATTTTTCTTTTTTCAAAATTTTAGATTTTAGATTTTTATTTTTTTGAAATTTATATTTTTGATTTTTTATATTTTTCGATTTTTTGTATTATTCGATTTTTTATATTTTTGATTTTTTATATTATTGTTTTTTCCTAATATATAAATTTTTGTTCATTCCATTTTCGTGTCTGGTCTCGTACTTCTCTCGTGTTTCATCACTCGACATTCGCCTTTCAAAAATCAAAAAATATAGAAAATCGAAAAATATAAATAATCGAAAAATATAAAAAATCAAAAAAATCCAAAATCAAAAATATAGAAAATCAAAAATAAAAAAAATATAATAATATAAAAAATCGGAAAATATAAAAAATCAAATAATATAAAAAATCGAAAAACAAAATATCCAAAGAAGCGACGGACTGCGCCTGCAATGCGACGAGCGACGAGCTGCAAACGACAAACGACGAAACAGAAAGCACGAACGACAGACTATAAGCGACGAAAGAAGAAAGACGAATGACAATTGACAAAACACGAGAGAATTACAAGAGACCACAGACACGAAAATGGAATGAACAAATATTAATATATATGAAAAAAACAATATTATACATAATCAAAAAATATAAAAAATCAAAAATATAAAAAATCGTAAAAGAAATCGAAAAATATAAAAAATAAAAAAATCGAAAAATATAAAAATCGAAAAATATAAAAAAATCAAAAAAGCGACGAACGATAGAGGGCGCCTGAAATGCGACGAGCGACGAGCTGCAAACGACAAACGACGAAAGAGAAAGCACGAACGACGGACGATAAGGGACGAAGGAAGAAAGGCGAATGACGATTGACGAAACACGAGAGAAGTATAAGAGACCACAGACACGAAAATGGAATGAACAAAAATTTATATATTAGAAAAAACCAATAATATAAAAAATCAAAAATATAAAAAATCGAAAAATATAAAAAATCGAAAAATATAAAAAATCGAAAAATATAAAAAAGCAATTTATATAGAAAATAAAAAATATCAAAAATCGAAAAATATAAAAATCGAAAAATATAAAAAATCAAACATTATAAAAAAAATATAAAAATCCAAAAAATTATAAAATCAAAAAAATTATAAATTAAAATTAAAATTTCTCGAAGAAAAACGAAAGACGAGCCAAGATCAACGAGCGACGAACGACGGACGGCACCTGAAATGCGACGAGCTGCAAACGACAAACGACGAAAGAGAAAGCACGAACGACGGACGATAAGCGACGAAAGAAGAAAGGCGAATGACGATTGACGAAACACGAAAGAAGTACAAGAGACCACAGACACGAAAATGTAATGAACAAAAATTTATATATTAGAAAAATCCAATAATATAAAAAATCAAAAATATAAAAAATTAAAAATATAAAAATCGTAAAATATAAAAAATCAAAAATATAAAAAGATCACAAAATATAAAATTCGAAAAATATAAATATTCGGAAAATATAAAAAATCAAAATAATCGAAAAATATAAAAAATTTAAAAAAGTTATCAAAAGACAAAAAATCAAAAAAGCCACGGACGGCACCTGAAATGCGACGAGCGGCGAGCTGCAAACGACAAACGACGAAAGAGAAAGCACGAACGACGGACGATAAGCGACGAAAGAAGAAAGGCGTATGACGATTGATGAAACACGAGAGAAGTACTAGAGACCACAGACACGAAAATGGAATGAACAAAAATTTATATATTAGAAAAACCAATAATATAAAAAATCAAAAAATATAAAAAATTAAAAAAAATAAAAAATCGAAAAGAATAAAATATCGAAAAAAAATAAAAAAATCGAAAAATATAAAAAATCAAAAAATCGAAAAATATAAAAATCGAAAAATATAAAAATTCAAGAAATATAAAAAATCAAAAATATAAAAAATCAAAAAATATAAAAAATTAAAAAAAGAGCGAAAGGAATAAAAAATCGAAAAAAATATAAAAAAATCGAAAAATATAAATAATCAAAAAATAAAAAATCGAAAAATATAAAAATCGAAAAATATAAAAATTCAAGAAATATAAAAAATCAAAAATTTAAAAAATCAAAAAATATAAAAAATCAAAAAACAAAAAATCAAAAAAACGACGGACGGCGCTTGAAATGCGACGACCTGCAAACGACAAACGACGAAAGAGAAAGCACGAACGACGGACAATAAGCGACAAAAGAAGAAAGGCGAATGACGATTGACGAATCAGGAGAGAAGTACAAGAGACCACAGACACGAAAATGGAATGAACATAAATTTATGTATTAGAAAAAACCAATAATATAAAAAATCAAAAAATATAAAAAATATAAAAAATCGAAAAATATAAAAATCGAAAAATATAAAAAATCAAAACATAAGAAATCGAAAAATATAAAAATTCGAAAAATTTAAAAAATTAAAAAATATATAAATTAAAATTAAAATTTCTCGAAGAAAAACGAAAGAAGAGCGAAGAGCAACGAGCGACAGACGGCGCCTGAAATGCGACGAGCCACGAGCTGCAAACGACAAACGACGTAAGAGAAAGCACGAACGACGGAAAAGGCGACGAAATAAGAAAGGCGAATGACGATTGACGAAACACGAGAGAAGTACAAGAGACCACAGACACGAAAATGGAATGAACAAAAATTTATATATTAGAAAAAACGAATATTATACATAATCAAAAAATATAAAAAATCAAAAATATAAAAATTGTAAAAGAAATCGAAGAATATAAAAAATAAAAAAATCGAAAAATATAAAAATCGAAAAATATAAAAAAATCAAAAAAGCGATGAACGATAGAGGGCGCCTGAAATGCGACGAGCGACGAGCTGCAAACGACAAACGACGAAAGAGAAAGCACGAACGACGGACGATAAGCGACGAAGGAAGAAAGGCGAATGACGATTGACGAAACACGAGAGAAGTATAAGAGACCACAGACACGAAAATGGAATGAACAAAAATTTATATATTAGAAAAAACCAATAATATAAAAAATCAAAAATATAAAAAATCGAAAAATATAAAAAATCGAAAAATATAAAAAATCGAAAAATATAAAAAATCGAAAAATATAAAAAAGCAATTTATATAGAAAATAAAAAATATCAAAAATCGAAAAATATAAAAATCGAAAAATATAAAAAATCAAACATAAAAAATAAAAAATATAAAAATCCAAAAAATTATAAAATTATAAAATTTATAAATTAAAATTAAAATTTCTCGAAGAAAAACGTAAGTCGAGCGAAGATCAACGAGCGACGAACGACGGACGGCACCTGAAATGCGACGAGCTGCAAACGACAAACGACGAAAGAGAAAGCACGAACGACGGACGATAAGCGACGAAAGAAGAAAGGCGAATGACGATTGACGAAACACGAAAGAAGTACAAGAGACCACAGACACGAAAATGTAATGAACAAAAATTTATATATTAGAAAAAGCCAATAATATAAAAAATCAAAAAATATAAAAAAATCAAAAATATAAAAAATCGAAAAATATAAAAAATTGAAAATATCAAAAATTAGAAAATATAAAAAATCAATATATATAAAAAATCAAAAAATTTAAAAATCGAAAAATATAAAAATCGAAAAATATAAAAAATCAGAAAATATAAAAAATCGAAAAATATACAAATTTGAAAAATTTAAAAAATTAAAAAATATATAAATTAAAATTAAAATTTCTCGAAGAAAAACGAAAGACCAGCCTAAAGCAACGAGCGACGAACGACGGACGGCGCCTGAAATGCGACGAGCGGCGAGCTGCAAACGACAAACGACGAAAGAGAAAGCACGAACGACGGAAAAGGCGACGAAAGAAGAAAGGCGAATGACGACTGACGAAACACGAGAGAAGTACAAGAGACCACAGACACAAAAATGGAATGAACAAAAATTTATATATTAGAAAAACAATAATATAAAAAATAAAAAATATAAAAAAACAAAATTATAAAAAAATCGAAAAATATAAAATATCGAAAAATATAAAAAATTGCAAAATATTAAAAAAACAAAAATACAAAAATTTGAAAAATTTAAAAAATAATAAATTAAAAATTAAATTTAAAGTTTCTCGAAGAAAGACGAATATCGAGCGACGAGGAACGAGCGACGAACGATGGACGGCGCCTGAAATGCAACGAGCGACGAGCTACAAACGACGATCAACGAAGGACAAAGGACGCATGGAGAATGACAGGCGACGAAACATGAAAGGCGAATGACGATTGACAAACACGAGAGAAGTACAACAGACCACAGACACAAAAAGTGGAATGATCAAAAATTTATATATTAGAAAAAAACAATAATATAAAAAATTAAAAAATATAAAAATCCGAATATATAAAAATCGAAAATATAAAATATCGAAAATTATAAAAAATCGAATATCATAAAAAATCGAAAAATTTAAAAAATCAAATAATACCAAAAATTGAAAAATATAAAAATTAAAATTAAAATTTCTCGAAGGAAGACGAAAGATGAGCAACGAGCATCGTGCGACGTACGACGGACGGCGCCTTAAATGCGACAAGCGACGAGCTACAAACGACAATCGACGAAGGACAAAGGACGACCGACGGCTGACAAGCGACGAAAGATGAAAGGCGAATGAAGATTGTGAAACACGAGAGAAGTACGAAATGAGATCACAGACACCAAAAGTCGAATGAAGAAAAATTTATATATTGGAAAAAACCAACAATATAAAAAATTAAAAAATATAAAAATCCGAAAAATATAAAAAATCGAAAAATATGAAAATTCGAAAAATTAAAAAATATAAACATTAAAATTAAAATTTCTCAAAGAAAGACGAAAGACGAGCGACGAGCAACGAGCGACGAACGACGGACGGCGCCTGAAATGCAACGAACGACGAACAACGAACGACGAACGACGAACGACAAGCGACGAAAGATGAAAGGCGAATGACGATTGACGAAACACGAGAGAAGTACAAGAGATCACAGACACAAAAAGTAGATTGAACAAAAATTTATGTATTAGAAAAAACCAATAATATAGAAAATCAAAAAATATAAAAATCCGAAAATATATAAAATCGAAAAATATAAAAAATCAAAAAAGATAAAAAGTCGAAAATATAAAAAATCAAAAATATAAAAAATCGAAAAATAAAAAAAATCGAAAAACTTAAAAAATAAAAAAAAATGAAAATTAAAATTTGTCGAAAAGCGACGAAAGACGAGCGACGAGCAACAAGCGGCCAACGACGAACCGCGTCTGAAATGCGACGAGCGACAAATGAAGAACGACGAAGGACAAAGGACGAACGACGAACGACAAGCGTTGAAAGATGAATGACGATTGACGAAACACGAAAGAACGACAAGAGACCAGACACAAAAACTGGAATAAACAAAAATTTAAATATTAGAAAAAACTAATAAAGTAAAAATCAAAAAATATAAAAATCCGAAAAATAAAAAATCGAAAAATATAAAAAATCGAAAAATATAAAATATCAAAAAATATAAAAATCGAATAATATAAAAAAGTCGAAAAATAAAATAAATCGAAAAATATAAAATTTCGTGGAATATAAAATTCCAAAAATATAAAACTTTATAAAATTTAAAAATTTGAATAATATACGAAAGCGACGAACGACGAAAGACAAAAGACGAGCGAGGAACAAAGGACGACGACCGAAGTACGTCGAGCGACGGACAATGCACGACGAAGGACAAAAAACGAACAACGAGAGACGAAAGATGAAAGGCGAAAAGCGAATAACTAAGACCAAAGAAAAACAAGAGACCAGACACACAAAAAGTTGAATAAAAAAATTTAAACCTATAATATAAAAATCAAAAAATATAAAAATCCGAAAATTATAAAAAATTGAAAAATATAAAAAATCGAATCATATAAAAATTCGAGAAATATAAAATTTCTAAAAATATAATATTTGGAATATATAAAAATTCCAAAAATATAAAAAATTATAAAATATATAAATTTGAATAATATATTTGCCCGACGAACGACGAAGCACAAAGGTCGAACGACGAATGATGAGCGACGACGATCGACGAAAGTTGAAAGAAAGTTGAAACACGTGAGAAGTACGACAAGAGACCAGTCACACAAAAAGTGGAATAACAAATATTATAATATTAGAAAAAAAATAATTAAAAAAATAAGTCGAAAAATATAAACATTCAATAAATATAAAAATCCGAAAATATAATATATCGAAAAATATAAAAATAAAAAATAGAAAATTTCGGGAAATAGAAAATTTCGAAAATATAAAATTCGAAAAATATAAAAATTTATAAAATATAAAAATTTGAATAATATAAGCACCCGAGGAACGACCATAGACGAGAGACGAACGAAGAACGACGACCGAAGAGCATAGAGCGACGAACAACAGCGACGAACCACGAACGACGAAGGACAAAGGACGTACTACGAGCGGCGAAAGATGAAAGACGAAAATCGAAGGTCGAAACACGAGAGACGAACAACGAAAAACGAAAGGCAAAAATACGAACGAAGAACGACGTACGAGCTACGACGAAAGACGAAATATAAAAGACGAAAGATGAAAGACGAAATTCGAATGTCGAAAGACCGAAAATGAAAGATAATCAACGGACGACGAACGTTGGACAACGTATGACGAACCACGAACGACGAAAGATGAGAAACGAAAGGCGAATGAAGAACGACAAAAGACGAACGGCGAAATGCGAAAGTCGAACGACCAAAGGCAATAGACGAACGATGATCAACGCAAGACGAACGAGGAAAGACGATGGGCAAAAATACGAACGAGGGACGACGAACAACGTAGGACGTACGACGAACGACGAAAGATGACATACAAAAGATGAATGACGAACGACGAACGTCGAACGAAGAAACACAAACGATGAAATAGGAAAGTCGAAAGGCAAAAAAACGAACGACTTAAGACGGACGATGAATGACGTACTACGTACGACGGAAGAAGAAAGACGAAAGATGAATGACGAAAGACGATTGATAAACGACGAACGACTAACAACGAAAGACAAAAAACGAAAGACAAAGTACGGACGGCGGACGACGAACAACGAATAACGAGAGACGAATGACGAACGACGAAAGATTTAAGACGAAAGACAAACGACGGACGACGAACGACGGGCAACGGACTGCGGACGACGGACGAAAAACGAAAGATGAGAAACTTAAGACAAAAGAGGAATGACGAACGGCGGAATCCGTAAGATGAAAGATAAAAGACGAAAGACGATCGACGTACGACGTACGACGAACGACGAACGTGGGAGAATGTATGACGAACCACGAACGACGAAAGACGAGAAACGAAAGACCAATGACGACCGACAAAAGACGAACGGCGAAATGCGTAAGCCGAAAGACGAACGGCCAAAGGCAATAGACGAATGATGAACGACGCAAGACGAACGAGGAAATACGAAATGTAAAAATACGAACGACGAACGATGGACGACGAACAACGTAGGACGTACAACGAACGACGAAAGACGAAATACCACATACAAAAGATGAATGACGAAAGACGAACGTCGACGAATAACGAACGACGAAAGAGGAAATACGAACGACCAAAGACGAAAGGGAAAAAAAGAACGACGAACTACGAAGAACGGATGACGAACGACGTACGACGAAGGATGAAAGACGATATACGAAAGACGAATGACGAAAGACGAACGACGAACGTCGAACGAAGAAAGACGAACAACAAAAGAGTAAAGACAAACGACCGAAGGCGAAAGACGGACGAAGAACGGCTTACGACGTACGAAAAAGACGAAGGATGAATGACGAAAGACGAATGACGAACGACAAACGCCGAACGCCGAAGGACGAAAAATGAAAGACGAAATTCGAAAGTCGCAAGACGGAAGATGAACGGCGAACGACGAATGGGGTAAGACTTACGACGAAAGACGAACGACGTACACGACGTAGAACGAACGACGGACTGAGGACGACGGATGACGATGCCTGAACAACGAAAGATGAGAAACGAAAGACGAATGACAAACGAAGAAAGACGAAAAACGAAAGTCGAAGATGTACTACGAAAGGCGAACGAAGAACGACGAAAGGCCAAAGACGAATGACTTAAGACGAAAGATGACGATGCCCGAACAACGAAAGATGAGAAACGAAAGACGAATGACAAACGAAAAAAGACGAAAAACAAAAGACGAAAGTCGAAGATGTATTACGAAAGGCGAACGAAGAACGACGAAAGGCCAAAGACGAATGACGAAAGACGAAAGGCGTTCGACGAACGACGAAATACGAAACATGAATGACAAAAGACAAATGACGAACAACGACGGACGAACGTTAAACGTCGAACCACGAACGACATAAGACGAAAAATGAAAGTCAAAAGTTGAAAGACGAAAGACGTACGATGAACGACGAACGACGGAAAACGAAAGACGAACGTCGGACAATGTACGACGTACGTCGAACTACGGTCGGCGGATGACGGACAATGAAAAAAGAACGACGAATGACTATAATCGAAAGACGAATGACGAAAGGGGAAAGATGAAGCACCAAAGACGAAAGGCAAAAAAAACGAACGGCGAGCGATGAAAGATGGACGACGAACGACGCACGGCGAACGATGAACGACTAAAGACGAAAGATGTATGACGAAAGACGCAAGACGAATGACGAACGTCGAACGACGAATGTCGATCGACGAACGAAGAAAGACGAACGACGAAAGAGGAAAGACGAACGACGGACGACGAAAGACGAGAAACCAAAGGCGAAAGGCGACGCAACGCAAGAAAAAAGCAAACAAAAACAACGCAAGACAAAAGTCGACCGACCAAAGGCGAAAGAATAAATTACGAACGACGAAACACGAAAGATGGACGACGAACGACGTATGACGTGCGACGAACGACGAAAGATGAATGACAAAAGACGAAACACGAACGATGAATGACGAACGTCGAACGACGAAAGAGGAAAGACGTACGACCAAAGACGAAAGGCAATAAAAACAAACGGCGAACGACGAAAGATGGACGATGAATGGCGAACGAGGAACAACGAAAGACGAAAGATAAATGACGAAAGATGCAAGACGAACGACAAACGACGAACGGCGAACGACGAACGATGAAAGACGAATGACGGACGACGAAAGATGAACGACGAAAGGGAAAAGAAGAACAACGCAAGACAAAAGTCGATCGACCAAAGGCGAAATAATAAATTACGAACGACGAAAGGCGAAAGTGGAAAGACAAACGACGAAAGAGGAAAGACGAACGACCAAAGACGAAATGCAAAGTGACGAAGGACTTAAGATGGACGACGAACGACGTACGACGAAAGACGAAATGTGAATGACCAAAAACGAAAGACGAACGACGAAGGATGAACGTCGAACGTCGAACGTCGAAGGACGAATGACGAACGACGGAACGACGAACGACAAACGACGAATGACGAAAGACGAACGACGGACGACGTACGCCGTACGACGAGCGACGGACGACTGTTGATGAACCAATTAACAATGAAAGACCAGAAAGGGAAGACGAATGATGAACAACGAAAAATGAACGGAGAAAGTCGAAATACGAACGGCGAAAGAGGAAAGACGAACAACCAAACACGAAAGGCAAAAATACGAACGACTAAAGTCGTACGACGAACGACGAAAGACGATTGACAAAAGACTTGAGACGAAAGACAGACGTCAAACGACGTACGATGAACAAAGGATGGCGGACGAAAGAAGACGAACCATGAACAACGAAAGACGAACGACAAAAAAAAGACGAATGGCGAAAGATGTAAGACGAAGACGAACGGCGAAAGTGGAAAAGCGAATGACGCAAGACGAACGACGAACGATGAAAGACGAAAGGCAAAAAGACGAAGAACGAACGACGAGAGACGGACGACGTACGACGTATGACGAACGACTAAAGACGAAATGTGAATGACCAAGAACGAACGAAGAACGACGAAACGCGAACGTCAAACCACGAACGGAGAAAGACGAAAAACGAACGACGGACGACGAACCACTTACGACGAAAAATGAGCGGCGAAAGTCGAAACGGATGACGAACGACGCAAAACGAACGCAGTACGACGCGGACGAACGTCGAATTTCGAACGCTGAACGCCGAACGAAGAAAGACAAAAAATGAAAGACGAAAGTTAAAAGTCGAAGATGTGTGGCGAAAGAAGTACCACGTACGAAGTACGAGGACCGACGGACGACGTACGACGAACCACAAACAATGAAAGACGAGAAACGAAAGATGAGAGACGAATGACGACCAACGAAAGACGAACGGCGAAAGGCAAAAGACGAACGACAAACGCCGAACGACGCAAGACGAACGAGGAACGACTAAAAAGGCAAAAAGACGAACGACAAACAACGGACGACGAACGACGTAGGACGTACGACGAAAGACGGAAGATGAATGACGAAAGACGAACGACGAACGTCGAACGAACAAAGAAGAACGACGAAAGAAAAGAAGAACGACCAAAGACGAAAGACAAAAAAACGAACGGCGAACGACGAAAAATGGAAGACGCACGACGTAGGACAAACGACGAAAGATGTATGACGAAAGACGCAAGACGAACGACGAAAGACGAATGGCGAAAGGGGAAAGACCAAACGACGGACGACAAACGACGTAGGACTTACCTCCTACGACGAAAGACTGAAGATGAATGACGAACGTCGAACGAAGAAAGGCAATTGACAAAAGAGGAAAGACGAACGACCAGAGACGAAAGGCAAAAAAACTAACGACGACCGACGAAAGATGGACGACCATTGACCTACGACGAACGACAAAAGACGAAAGATGTTTGACGAAACGCAAGACCAACGACAAACGGCGAAAGACGAACGACGAACGACGAATGACGAAAGGTAAATGACGAAAGACGGACGACGAGCGACGAAATACGAAGGGCAAAAGATGAACGAAAAAAAGGACGACGAAAGACGGAAGAAGAATGACGAAAGACGAGATACGAAAGATGAATGTCAAAAGGCGAAAGACGAACGACGAACGACGCATGACGAACGGCGAAAGGCAAAAGGCGAAAGACGAACGATAAATGACGAACGACGAAAGATGAAAGTCGAACGACCTACGACGAACGACGGTAGACAAAAGATGAATGACGAATGACGAAAGACGAACGACGCACGTCGAACGTCGGACGACTAACGACGATCGACGAACTATGAAAGGCGTAAAACGAAAGACGCAAGACGAACAACAAATACGAACGACGAAATTTGGTAGTTACATTCCACTACCAAATTGTGCTAAACTTAAAAAATTGTTGTATAAACGTAAAAAATATTAAAACAAATAAGTTTAAATGTAAAAAAAAGATAATAGATGTTTGAATACCCTATTGACAGTTTATTATTTCCAGCAACTCATGCTAATTGACCTAATCTATATATTGTAAGCAAGCTAATTTCACTTATGAGTAATGCAGTGTATGGTAAACAAATAGAACGTACGAAAGATCTATCCAACTATAAACAATTTCAAAAATATCAAGAATATGTTAGAGGAACCATTATTGATGATCATGTATTATAGTATAGAAGAAAGAAAAAGTGGTATTAAATCAACCGATTTATGGTGAAGAACGTAGAAGAAGTACTTAGAATTATCAAAATAACTAATGTATAAATTTTATTATGATGTTTTAAATCCTAAACATAGAGATCATATGGGATTTATAGCAACTGATACTGATTCATTTATCATCCATGTCGAAACGGATAATATTTATGAGATAAAAGAAAATATTGCACGCTTTGATAATCTAGTTATCTGTTGGAATCTACACTTCTAACAATGATATACCAGGTAAATTTAAATATGATTATTCGGGTATACCTATTCTAGAATTTGTAGAATTAAGATAAACATGTATGCATTTAAAACAGATTAAAATGGAAAAGGTATGTAAAGGTATTAGAAAACAAAATATTGAGAAAATGAAATTCGATATGTATAAACACACGTTATTCAATGATGTAGAGACGTATGAAAATATGAAGAATATATACTATATACAATAAAAACTAGAAAAATCGCTCTATCACCTTATGATGATGAGATATATTTAGACGATCATATTAATATACTACCTTACAGATATAAACTATTGTAAAACATTTTTATTTCTTTCCATATGATTTTTCAAAAAAAATTTAAACTATTCACTATTCTTCCACGAGAACATTGTACATTTGTTTTTAAGAATTCTTTACAGTCATTTTCGTATCCGTCTGTTTTACTAGGCTTTTTATAAAATTCACTGTATTCCTTTTCTATTTTACATACATAACACTTTTTTAATTTATTTAATATTCTTATATGAATATATGTTTGTTGATGACGTGATAACAATTTTTGACTACTGATTCACCACATTTACAGTCTACTTTATAATATTCATCATTTATATAGGACAAAACTATTTACGTTCTATTATTTAAAAAAAAAATAATTGTTTAGTAATTTGTGATATTGTAGAATTGTTTTTACTCCAGTAGACAGTCAAAAGAGATAAATTAAAATTTTACTACAGTATTCAAAAGTTCATTATATACATAAGAAGTATTATCTTTAGAGAAATAAATTCGACCACCAATAAATGCTGCATCCATTGATGGCTTACCTGAAAAATCCCTTGATATCATAGCAAAATTCTTCTTTTTGAGAGTACATTCATTAACTTCAGCGTAATTGATACCATTATAAAATAAATATGTTTTACATGCAATAAAATTCAATATTGTATGTATTTTTGACTGTTGTGTTATACCCATTTCTTGAATAAGTTTTGGATATCCACTTACTAAATTAAGACTAGGATAATCGATATTCGCAATACAAAATAAAATTTCTCCAGATGGTTGTTGATAAATAACTGCAATTCCTCCCTTATCTTTTGGTAAAAACTATAACCACGTGACGTGCTATGGGGAGAAATTAATTTGAAGTTACATTTATGTCCAGCAGCAAAACAAGGGGCCATCTCAGCATTTGCTTGAGGATCAGGGAAACTGGATGAAAACCTGATCGAGATGGGGGGCATTGACCCAGAAGTTGAAGTACAATACTTGTTACAGGTTCTTTCCAATTATACAATTCAAATGACATATGATACATTGAATGTCATTGTTAAAATTAATAGTACTTTCCTTTTGGATGCTCGATATAGTTTTTAATTGTATAGAAACAGTTGTGCAACAGAAAATATTTTACTTGGGACTTAAACTTTGTATCGAATTTAATCGTTTTATCTCATCTGGCAAGGAGTTGTAAAATAATGTAAATGTATTAAATGTGAATTTTTTTGTAGTGAGCTGTTGATACTGTTACCTGATGAATATGATTACTACGTCGAGTGTTGTAGTTATAGAGAACGGCTTTCACTGAACATATATTCCCGCCCTTAAGTAAGTCATTTTTGACAAAAACCACTAATTCATATATTAAGAGACAAGGTAAAATTGGTAAAATATCTAGATTAATAAAGATAGGCTTACAAGAATAACGTGGGTAGAATTAGTTTATTATTCATACAATTCTTTTTTGTAATCTAAAAGTCTGGGAGCTATAAGATGTATTTCCCCAGAATATTATGTTATCTCAGGCGGGAAAGAACATTCGCGAATTATACACAACGAGCAGTGTGGAGGCTGACTGAATTTGAAAGAATTCTGAAAGCATAGCATAAAGAACTTAATTTAGTGTTCAATTCATGTAAATGGACGTTCTATTTAAGGTTTGACTGAATTGAAAGAACTAAAACTTTTGCTACTTTAACATCAGGTAATGGCACGCCGTTCATTTTCAGTGAAGTGTCGAGCTGTTTATTTGAAATGGAAAACTGCATTTACTATTAATTTGTTATTACGAAACCAATTTGAAATATCTGATATAGTACTATTTACGGCTTTTTTATTGCAAAGAATGTTCGTATCGTCCGCAAAGAGAACTGTTCTTCTGTTTGTAATCGTCGAGAGCATACTATTTACGTTTAATAGGAAGAGAATAGGGCCTAAAATCGATCCCTGCAGATCTCCACATGCAATTGGCAAAGAATCAGAAAGATGTGTACATAAAGTTCCATTATTCCACTAAGGTATTTCTACTCTCTGATATCATTGTTTAAGGTACGAACATAAACAATCTAGAGCAACACCACGAATTCTATACGAAGGAAATTTTGAGAGTAAAATGTTATGATCAATGACGTCAAAAGCTATTAAAAGATATAAAAATATTACAATAGGTGCTTCATTTTGATGCACGGATGAGGGGACATCTTTAAGAAAAGAATATATGGCTGTTTCCGTAGATTGTTTGCTTTGAGCTAATACTCGGTGGAAATAATGATTTAAATTAGATTAGAATAATTACAAAACTATTATAAACATTTACAATTAGAATTCGAGGTTGATATCCTAGACCTAAAGAATTTCTAGTTATCTTTAAATTTAGATCTAGTTTATCTGACACTTCACTACACTACATATTGATTTATTTTTAGGTTTTCGTAATATCTTTAAAGGACAAAATTGGTACAATTTGTATTATTTACATTATTTACATAAATTGTTGTAGTAGTTTTGTCTATTTGGAAAAATAAAATATTAGCGTACGAACTGCAGTAAAAGTATTTATCCTAATCAAATGTGATGATAGTAGTAGCCATATTCTTTGCAAAAGCCAACTTGTCCGCAGATGCATCGGTACAAAAGCAAACATTCCAAATTTTTCAAGCAAAAGCGAATATGTCCACCTTTTAATCCGAAATATCTTCATAAATTTAAATAACTGATTTGGTAGCAGTACGCGTAGACTATTGTAATAATACTGGGAAGCAGTATAATATATAACATTGTTTGAAAAGGCGATAACTTGTCAACAATCAGTTTTTTGCCGTGTCTGAAAAATCACATTTGATGGACATGTTATTTGCATGAATACTCCTCGTATGTCGTAATACCATTCAAAATAAACTACGGTTTATTTCAAAATATTTTCGTACACTCCATAAACTACGATATCATTCATATCATATACATCTACATGGTTACTCCCTACATCTGATTTTTCAGCGCACCGGAGAAGCACAACAATATCGGATGATTTCTTCTCTCAGCAACCTCAACTTATCAGTAGGCAGCAAGCGAATGCGCTGGCTTGAGCAGAACGCGCATGCGCCAAGGGTGGACACAGCATGCTTCTGCTTCGCCCACTCAAGAGCCGTTTCGCAGAATAAGGCGCGAAGCGAGGCGGCGGCCGGGCGAGCCTGCCCTGAGAGGCGGAAACAGGCTCTCGACCTTATGGACTACGTCGCATTGGCACTTAAATAAGTTGCAAATAGTTCAAAATGCGTGCCTCCATAGAATACTGTGCGCGCCAATGTATATTAGAATCGCAGATTTACACGCTGCATTAAAGTTACCGCTCCTCGAAGAGCACTTTAAAAACTTAGCTCAAAATTTCTTTTCAAAAATAAATACGTCAAATAATGACATAATATTAAATTTAAATTTGTACGAGCCGGATCCCACGGCTACGTACAAGCGCCCGAGAGATATGCTACAATAGGCGAGACGCCAATACTTGCATGAAAATTGCGGTAAACAACGCCAAAAGCGCGCCGAACGGCTATTGTCATTTCTGACCTATATTTTCTTTCTATTTTCAGATCAGCCATAGATGTCCGAAAGGATAGGGATGGCTCCACAGCAGGGAAGTGTGGCTGCATTGCACTACTGCGGCCACACGGAACTGCGCTGCAAAGCGAGGGAGAGAGGCTCTCGCCCCATGGCAGCGGGCCCGTGCCACCACAATCAAATGTTCATTGTACTTTTTTAAATTAATCATACTGCCACCATATTAAAATTGTAAAAGTCATTTATTTTTTTATTATTGTAAAATGTATTAAACTAGTACCTATTAATCAGGGTAGTCATTACCTACCTCAAGGAGCCGCCACCGATGTCAAGGAAATTCTTCGTCTATGAAGATCTGCAAATACACGGATTTCTTGGGATTGCAACTGTTTGGTTTGTTACAAGACAGGGGACAATAAATAATATAAACAATTATCAGGAAGCACAACCTTTGAGGTCGCGTTTTATTTAAATAAGTGTCCTATAATAACAATAATTTACAAATAATACATACAAAAAATACAAGTACAGTAAATTTCCAAGCCTTTCCATACGATGTACTAAGTACTACGCAAACATCTACTGCTTATTGTGCTGTGACACGGTACAAAACGTGATATCCACGACAGATATGCATACGAGTGAAAAAGGCGCTGTAGTTTGCGCCGCTACTTATGGGACGACTATGCTAGCCGCTCTGAGGGTTTGGTCAATGGGTGCAGGAATATCATTTGGTCCTATATGAGAACATTAGTTGAGATATTAAGGATTCGAGATTACATTACTTGCGACAAGAAAAATAATGCTGTGATACAAACATTAACACTATTTTTGGTATCAGATCTTGCTTTAAAAATTGTCGATGAGACCTAGCGTCTGACAGCATTTTTCCCCCGTGAGAGATAAAACAACGCCTTACAAAAAGTGTCTTTAAGAAATCGACATTTTGCTCGAATATCAAAAAGATCTGAAGAGCGTGACTAAAACGACTACTGCGCGCGCGTGTCCGTGTGTGGTGCACGAAGCTGTTGGACTCCTGGCAGTGCAAGTAATTTGGCCCTTGCGCCACCCTCCGCCGCCGCCGTCGCCTCTTCCGGCTGGTAGGGTTTGACCTTCCCCTTCCGCTTCGCACTGATATTCGGCTTCATAATGTCTACAAGGGAAGCACTAGCTTGTTTTGTAGCATCCGATCGTAAGAATGGATTCGAGATAAAAGATTCACACACCACTGTAATGAATGTTGAGAATTTTAAGTTTCATAAATTTACGTGAGGAATGGCGTGGTCCTAAAAATGTGTGTCGAAAACGCGTTGTTCACTAGTTTACCAATTTGACAAAATGGAATCAATAGTTTGGAAAAACTAACGAACTAGGAATAGTCACAAAGCCAGAATTACATTTGAAAATAATATATTTCAGCGAGGAATATAAAACCTATATTGATTGCAAACAGCAAACAGAAAAAAATGGTAAGAAACGGCATAGCAAATCGAGCACAATAACATGAAAAAGGCACGAAAGCTAAAAGTCAGTATGGGGCCATCCGTGGCAGGAATTTGTTGTGAATAAGTGCTTCACGAGTCAACGTAGTACTTCCAAGAGTTACTCTGGTTCCACTGAAAAGACGCATGTAACGGGACTTAAAAGTTGATTCGATCCATGAATACATTCTTGAGATTACATTTATTTATGTAAGCTGTTGCACAGAGAAATTAATTCTGTTTATGTCTTGGGGGGTAATATTGTTTCAAATAAGGGGACCCGGGGGACCTACTGCGTCCGGCCTCTTCTTTGTCCTGTCTGCTCGCAGGGCCGTGGTGACTCGACTCGACGCGACGCGACGCGACGCGACGCGACTCGACGCAGGTGGGGTGGCTCGCGCAGCTCGTACCGCGGCGCTGTGAGGCAAGGCGCGGCGTAGCCTGGCGCGGTGCGGCGGCGGGGTAGCCAGGTCGATAGGGGACCCCCCTTGGCGGTAGCCCCGTGTCGCCTAGCCCTCCGAACGCTCGTCTAGCCCTACGGGGCGGGGCGGAGCGGGGCGGAGCAAGGCGGGGCGGAATGGGGCGGGGTAGGGCAGGGCTTGGCGGGACGGGGCGGGGTGGGGTGGGGCGGGGTAGGGTGAGGCGGGATGGTATGGTACTGGGCGGGGCGAGGCAGGACGGGGCGTGGCAGGGCAGGGCAGCACGCGGGGGGGGGGGGGGGCGCAGTACGCTGCCAAAGCAGCGAGGTCTCCCACTTTGTTCCCGTCGCAGCGGGCGTGCCTTGCATGCACAGATGAGCAAAGAGGAAGGAAACCGTTTGGGGAGGGGAGATGTTAAATTTTCATTCTAACTGACTTCGTCACGTTCACTGTTTTCACGAAATTTATCTATTGAAATTGCAACATTCAATAAAAATAAATTGAAAATGCCACTTCAATGTCACAGACGTCAACACCAGCATGTATTATTTTATTCTGATGTTTTCAGAACATCTTATAAATGAATGCTCTTAATCAAATTTTAGAATTAAAACGAACCCCAATATCGATTTTTCAATGCTAAATAATTTTCTGGTTTCTTTTGGAGTATCAGTCGTTCATCATTTCCGACCGTAAAGTAAATCGACTAATAGTATTTATATACATTTCTGTTGGTAACCACAATCGAGTTAAAGGTCATCAGGAGTAAGAAACCTGGTAATGCACTGTAAAAAATTTTTGGTTTCCGAAACATATTTTTTCTCATTTTTCCACTACATCCCCACGCACAATCACATGGTTCTAAGCTGCATCACTACCATAATAACCCGAGAGGCGGTCGGTGGTGTGAAGGATTGCATCTGTTCAGAGGAAACTTATCGGCGATGTGCTGCCGGATATACCATAGTCGTCGAAACTATAGCATACAGGCAAAAGTAACTACATGTAAATCGTAAAATTTCCGCTTTTATGAGAAAGGTAGTATCGTAAGATCATTACTGATGAATAGTTATTGAAAGTGAAATCAATATATCGACTGGTGCACTTGTATCGCGTGTATATCGAGTGGTGCACTTGTAAACTTTCCAGTACCGAAACGTTTGGTTCTATGTTATAGGTCAGACTTCAAGTTAAAGTCCGTTATCGTGACTTAATTTTATATGGAAGAGCAATTCTTTATTTCTCCTCAAAAGACAATTCCTGAATGTCATTCGGCACCTGTGTATCCCTGCTCTTATAGTGCAATTTATCGTTCACTTGACGTAAATCTGTTGTTGCTGTTTCATCCAATCGAGAGTTTATATGTCGCTAAAGTGACGTCATTACGGGGACGTTCAAGCTCCCGATTGGATGAACCCGTGAACAACTGACGTCCGTCCAGTGCACGGTTAAATAAATCCTAGTGTAGCCGGCTCGTGACGTGGGCGGTCGGCGCTGGCGGAGGCGCGGCAGGCGGGGTGGGCAGCGGCGGCGCCAAGGGGGGCGACACGTGACGTGCTGAGAAGTTGGAAGAGATTCTTTGTGCGAGACTGAGCGAAGTGAGAGGCACCCTTGCGGACGGCCGCCCGCGGCTCGCGGGTTCGAGCGCCGGCGACGCGACGGCTCCACGGCGCGTTATTGTCTACGTTGCAGGAGTGGGAGCGGGGAACGGGGGCGGGGGCGGGAGCGGGGGCGGAGAGAGGGTGGGTTCCCATTCGTCCGATTTTTATTTGGTTAGACCTGATTTTAGCGGGTTAGTCCCGCTTTTTTCGGGTCAGTCCCGCTTTTTTCGGGTCAGTCCCGCTTTTTTCGGGTCAGTCCCGCTTTTTTCGGGTCAGTCCCGTTTTAAATAAATTCTTACGGTTTTCCTATATTTCGTCACGTTCCTTTCTTACGTAACCTTTTCGGGAAAGTATTATGGAGGTGACAGTTACAGAACATCTTAAATGTACACTAAAAGGATTTTTAATGCACGGATGAAGAACAAAGATGTTTATTAATTATTATATTCTGTGATGGATGTTTCATAAGGTACCTATAACAACAGCCACATTTCACTTTTTCCTGTATTTGTTTATTTTTAACATGTTTTGATTTTTTAAAGAAATAGTTCCTTGTTTTGAGAATAAAAATGTGGGAGTGTCCCATTAAAAAAACAATGGGAACCCTAGGCAGAGAGGGGGCGGACTTGGAGAGGAGAGGAGACGAGACGAGAGTGAGAGCCATGCGCGCCCTCACTTCATCTCGTAGCGCAGCGGCTGGTTCACAGACAGCTAGCTGGACCATCGTACAAAACCATGTTCTAGAATAAGTAGGGTGACGGTGCGTTTGGTGAGCAGAAGCAGAGCTTTCTCGTTTACTGGACAAGGTTTTCTAAATGCGAGAGAAAATCTGTTATTTGTTGGTTCGTAAATGTATATCATGGGTATATAAACAATATGATTTTGCATCTTTGTCCATTCAAATTGTACTTTTCCCAGCAGCCTTACAAAACTGCAGAGTATTTATCAGGATATGGTACAAAGAACAGAGTGTCGCGACATTGCGACTATATAAATTTTCTTTCAAATTTCCAACGTCACTCCCAATCCGTTTCGTGCTCTTTTTACACGCACCGTCACATACATGTACAATATCAGTATTACAAATTCTCGATCGACATAAATGACGCATACAAACCAACAACGGGGAACGAGCAAACGAACTAACAAACAAGTGCCATTGGCCGCCGGCGGGAGCCTTTCCAAGGGCTGATGTGTCTTTTCCTGCTTCAAACACGTAGAAAAACACCAACAGTGCGGCGTTTTGATGTTTGTACAGGGTCCTTGGCGTGTTGAAGCGAGGGCCAGCGGCCAAGCACAACAGAACATCAACACAACGACAACACTCAAAGGGTATCACTCGCGATTCGCAGGGCGCGGGTGAGCTGGGGAGATGGAATCATTTGACGAAACAGGAACGAGAACATTCAACTAGATAGAATCTTAAAAATGTTCCTTCTAATATAATCAGTAGGCAAGTAAAGAACGTTTTATAGTCTAAAAACGACAAATCTAGCAGCGAAATTAATTAATTATTAATTTCAAGTACAATCCTCACTCAATGAAATAAGTTTCAAAAATGAGACAGAACAGAAACGTCTATCTTTTCGGTTAATATGTGTGTAGTTATCAGAAGATCGTCTCGTTTATATGTGTGTAAATGGTAGTTCATTAAATTACTTCCTGACAGAATTAAATCTTAAAATTTTCATCCCCGTTTTCGTTCCTGTTTCGTAACGTCTTCTCAGCTACGAGATCCGCAGCGCCGAAGAGATCACTAGGTCAAAATTATCTCTTATTTCTTATTCAGTTCAATTCAGGACATACCTGAGTGCAATAACTGGGGCGAGTTACGGTAGAATATTGAATGTGTACGCGAGTTGGCTTATTTCGTAGGAAACAAAGTCAGCTGATCAATAATATCGATGTTCAGATCAATCCGAAGAACTTCATGAAGACCGGAACATCACGAACTTTGAAAAGTGCGAAGTGCGACAACATCGACAGTTTTAACAATTCGCTTCTCGGGCACAACACTGGAGGATTCAACCACCCCTCATTTAATTCTTATGTCCAATCACATTGCGTCGTTTGAGTTCAAATGGGGGGGGGGGGGGGGGCAAAATAAAGATGAGTGACATGCGACAGCTTCGCTCTTCAGCGGTTGGTCGGTTCCTGCCGTTCTTGTGCACGGTTCTTCTGCCGACACTGGAGTCTTAAACAGAGCTTCAGGTGCCGCCTCTCGCTCTTGCCTCTTTTCGCCCGCGCTTCCACTTCGTCACCAACGTACTCTGTTCTTGCACAAACATCACACGCTCCGCCCCGATCCATGCATGGCGATGTGCCGGCCCCCGCTCCGTGTCCATGAATTATCGATATTCGAAAAATCTTTGGAACACTGTAGTGCTCTCAATCCTGCCCTCAAGAAACAAAAAAAACCCATCATTTATGGATGTAACTGAATTTTTTTGTTATCTCATATCTTATGATATGATTTATCGATAATACATGAAATCAAATCTTAAATCGCACACACTTGGATGAAAACTTTCGTAAAATCCGAAAAAAAGACCCAGGGAAAATATCTGGTGCTCTTTTGAAATAAATAGTTCGTACTTATGTAAGTGCCAAATTCTTTCTCTTTAGAGAATTTCAAAAAAATTGAAGGTTTCAATTCGTGATAACCCATAAGTATTCCTAAACAGCAACATGTTCACTTGTGTGATTGAACCACTCCAACACATTCGCACACTGGCAGCGCTGTTACATTACGTGATATTAAACGTGATATCGTGTTTGGATCTACAATGCTTATTCGTGTCGAGTTTCATCCTATTGTGCGCAATTGTGTGTGGGGGGGGAGGAGGGGGGGGCGCTCACATGCCGCCCTCGTCCATGGCGCGGTTCATGTCGGCGACGATGCGTCCGAGCAGCTCGCGGTGCTCCGAGTCCTTGCGGAAGACGGCGTCGAGGAAGGCGGCGTTGGCGAAGAAGGCGAACACGGCGTCGACGCGCGCCAGCGACTTGTCCGTGAGGTGGCGCTGCACCAGCAGCCGCAGCGCGGCGCGCGCCTCGCCCAGCGCCGTCAGCAGGTAGTGGCGGTCGTAGCTGAAGTCCACCTCGTAGAAGCTGACGACGGCCATGGCGGCGGCGTGGAAGCGGCCCTTGAAGCGCTCCGCGTGCGACAGCTCCTCGGCCGAGAACTGCCCGTTGCGGTACAGCACGCCCAGCTTGATCACCACCTTGATGATGTTCTTCACCAGCTTCTCCGCCTCCTTCTTGTTGCCCGTCTGCAACAGGGCGACCAACATTATACAACGAGCGCCCTACTAAGTGGTCGATGTTTACAAGGATGGAAGACTTTAGGTTTTGTTATAGTAGTAGTAGTATTTGTAATGTTACTTATGCAAGAAAATAATCGAGACGCTCAGAATAATGACAGATCCCAACCAAAGTTCGTTGTGATTAAAACGACCTTTTCTGTTTTCGTTCACATTGCCTTTGACTCCGGACAGACTTTTAAAGATGGAATTTCAGGATTTTGCCATATCTCAATTTATTTAATATTTCAGCATATGATTGATATACGGCTGGAGTTTACCGTCATACTTGTAACTGAAAACGCGAGGTCGGTTGGGATCTGCCGTTATTATCCTGAGCGCCTCAATCGCTCACGAAGGTTGCTGTAGAGAAAATTTTTTATGAGTAAGCAGGAAAAGTAATTATAACAAATACTTCACGTCTTGCATTTTGAACACCTATCATGATCACAATGAATCTCCTTGATCGGTCTAATTAATATTGACAAGTAATAAATTTATTGTGTAAATCACTTTACTGTTTTCAAATTTCATACTATCTTCTTTAAATTTTCATTGGCAGTAATAAATAACAACTACGAAAATTCTACTGTTTCAATGGGAACTATTACTTTGCCGAGTAAAATAATAAAGAAAAAAGATCATATTTTATTAATTCGTCTCAGGTCTGTCAAGAACATAACAGGATAAAGATTAAAATAATACGCATATGCCGCACTCAACGAGCTGAGTTCGTTCGCACGCAATAATGCGGACGAAAATATGATATTTAGAACACCACATAAATATGGTTACATTTAATTAAATTGATGCGGAAATAGATTTATTAATATAATGAATTCGACATCAAATCCTCCAGGAATATAAAAAAGCACGATCAAGGTGCGAGACATGTCTCTGGCGAACCCTATTGGTGCCCGCGGGGAAGAGGAGCCGCACGGGCGCCCGGGCGAGGCCAGAGCGAGGTCCAGAGCGAGGTCCAGAGCGGAATCCAGAGCGGGGTCCAGAGCGGGGCCGACAGCGAGGCCGAGAGCGGGGCCAAGAGCGGGGCCGAGAGCGGGGCCGAGAGCGGGGCCGAGAGCGGGGCCGAGAGCAGGGCCGAGAGCGGGGCCGAGAGCGGGGCCGAGAGCGGGGCCGAGAGCGGGGCCGAGAGCGGGGCCGAGAGCGGGGCCGAGAGCGGGGCCGAGAACGGGGCCGAGAGCGGGGCTGAGAGCGGGGCTGAGAGCGGGGCCCAGAGCGGGGCCGAGAGCGGGGCCGAGAGCGGGGCCGAGAGCGGGGCCGAGAGCGGGGCCGAGAGCGGGGCCGAGAGCGGGGCTGAGAGCGGGGGCGAGAGCGGGGGCGAGAGCGGGGGCGAGAGCGGGGGCGAGAGCGGGGGCGAGAGCGGGGCCGAGAGCGGGCGCGTGAGCGGGGGCGTGAGCGGGGGCGAGAGCGGGGGCGAGAGCGGGGCCGAGAGCGGGCGCGTGAGCGGGGTCCAGAGCGGGGCCGACAGCGAGGCCGAGAGCGGGGCCAAGAGCGGGGCCGAGAGCGGGGCCGAGAGCGGGGCCGAGAGCGGGGCCGAGAGCGGGGCCGAGAGCGGGGCCGAGAGCGGGGCCGAGAGCGGGGCCGAGAGCGGGGCTGAGAGCGGGGCCGACAGCGGGGGCGAGAGCGGGGCCCAGAGCGGGGCCGAGAGCAGGGCCGAGAGCGGGGCCGAGAGCGGGGCCGAGAGCGGGGCCGAGAGCGGGGCCGAGAGCGGGGCCGAGAGCGGGGGGCGAGAGCGGGGCCGAGAGCGGGGGCGAGAGCGGGGGCGAGAGCGGGGGCGAGAGCGGGGGCGAGAGCGGGGGCGAGAGCGGGAGCGAGAGCGGGGGCGAGAGCGGGGGCGAGAGCGGGGGCGAGAGCGGGGGCGAGAGCGGGGGCGAGAGCGGGGGCGAGAGCGGGGGCGAGTGCGGGGGCGAGAGCGGGGGCGAGAGCGGGGGCGAGAGCGGGGGCGAGAGCGGGGGCGAGAGCGGGGGCGAGAGCGGGGGCGAGAGCGGGGGCGAGAGCGGGGGCGAGAGCGGGGGCGAGAACGGGGGCGAGCGGGGGGAGAGCGGGGGCGAGAGCGGGGGGAGAGCGGGGGCGAGAGCGGGGGCGAGAGCGGGGGCGAGAGCGGGGGCGAGAGCGGGGGCGAGAGCGGGGCGAGAGCGGGGGCGAGAGCGGGGGCGAGAGCGGGACGAGAGCGGGGGCGAGAGCGGGGGCGAGAGCGGGGCCGAGAGCGGGGGCGAGAGCGGGGGCGAGAGCGGGGGCGAGAGCGGGGCCGAGAGCGGGGCCGAGAGCGGGGGCGAGAACGGGGGCGAGAGCGGGGGCGAGAGCGGGGGCGAGAGCGGGGGCGAGAGTGGGGCCGAGAGCGGGGCCGAGAGCGGGGCCGAGAGCGGGGCCGAGAGCGGGGGCGTGAGCGGGGGGCGAGAGCGGGGCCGAGAGCGGGGCCGAGAGCGGGGCCGAGAGCGGGGGCGTGAGCGGGGGCGTGAGCGGGGGCGTGAGCGGGGGCGTGAGCGGGGGCATGTGCGGGGCCAGAGTGGGGCCGAGAGCGGGGCCGAGAGCGGGGCCGAGAGCGGGGCGAGAGCGGGGGCCAGCGTGGACGGGCGGCGCTGGTGGCAGCGGTCGTAATATCGTCTGGCGGCGCGCCAACCGCACACCGCGTCCGCCCTCGCCACGATATTGCCGCGCGTCCGCCACACCCGGCGCGGCGCCTTCGCCCTTCGCCTTCCGCCGCCTCCGCGGCTCCTTCCCGACATCATCGCTGGGCGGTGACTTCTCAAAACGCACAAGAACACGAGGACGTGGCAATCTGGGGCACCTTTTTAGTCCGTCGTTTGATCCGCCTTTCTGAGCAACTCGTACGCTCTTCCGAGTCTTAGGAAGCTAAGGGTAGGCTTTCGCGGTCGGGGTCCGTATCTTCTTGGCTGCCCCTTGGCTGACGCTACGCATTTGCCCTGAGGAAGGACGCAGCATGGCAGCCGAAATGGTGGCGTCTGTTCCTGGCACGCGGCACCTTTTTATGGACTCCTTTCTTATTTACAGTAGAACTCTACTAATCTGTTAATATACAAACTTTGTGGTTTGACTATTATAGTTACTCTTTATTTATTATTACGTTGATAATACGAGTCTTTTCGATAATCATTAATTTTATCTCGTAACTCGAGACTTTCGTTAATTCCCTAGTAATCGCCTCTCTTTAAAATCAATTTCACTTTCATTTAAATAAACTACATCAGAATAGAGTACAATATGTTGTACGCTAACTTCATCAATGTATACCAATAATCCGCTCGTCTTTATTTAAAAAATGAAATGTACTGCAAAGCGTCTACATCATTTAAGAAAAGGATAAACATTCGTAAGAAAACGAGTATTTTAGGGAACAACAGTTTGCTTTGAGAGAAAAAAAAAAACTTGTATACATATATGTAATTTTAAACAAATCCCGCGGAAGTTAATTTAAACGTGCCGCTCACAAGTTCTGAAGTCTTCTGTAGCCTGTTGTGACTAGTCTCAATGGAAGACTCATAAAGTAAAAATGACTCGTTGACTCGACTGTCACTCATGAAAACATCCCAAATTTTGGCAATGTCAACACCCATAAGAATTAAATATGTAGTACGTGGAAAGAAAGATACAGATTTTTCAAAATGTGTAGATTGTAAAATGTAAATTGCAAACGTCGTTGTCGAAGGCAGTGCAAATATTTTGCAGTTTATTAATGTTTTATATGAAAATCAACACATTTTATATTTTCTAATGTAAATACATTTTTGATGATTCCAATAATACGTGAAGGGACCATAATTGTCTGTCTGATATACCTTTCTCGTACAATATTAGTGAATAAAATATTTCTGTTAAAAGCAGATGCAGCTCGCAACGTATAATTTTGCTTACATCGATGCCATTTACGTTTTCTTACAAATGAATGTAGGTAATGAAAGTTAAGACGTGGAAGGAAAATAAATTCACAAGTCTAACTCTCATAATGGATCGTGGATACATCAATTATATTATAATACTTTGTAGGCTTTTAGTGTGCTGTTGGATGTTTTATTTGGACGAGGAGAGACATGTCTGCCCTCCAAAATTGCAAACACATGGTTTTACTGATCGCGAGAACATGTGTACGCCATTAAAGAAAGCGCAACTCTGTTTGCTGCAGCCTGTTAGCGATTAAGGAAATCCGCTTGTGGTTTTTCTACTGGCGTATCGCTCTCCAGCGCTGACTCATGAATTTGTTTCACTTCATCTCCGATGCATAAACATTTTAGTGAAAAGGGTAGAAAGAAATACCTACCAACTAAGGGTGATAGATCGGAGAAACAGAACATGTGATTTTAATGTAAAAAATTTACTGGTTGAAATGAATATGTTCTACTCATGTTGCTGAAATTTAATATATTAAAGTGAAGTTTGAGGCTAGAGTTGGTGGTGAATATGTGACATCATGGTCAATCGAAATGATGTTGACACTGTTTTTTAAAGAAACTGAAGTATATCTGTAGAATAGTACATTCAATTTTCATCTGTCACAGAATGTTTTGTCATTGTCAAATCTCTTAATGAAGCAGTTGGATTGTGAAAAATCGATTTAATATGACATTTTATCTGACAATGGGGAAACTTGTAAAAGTAATTTAAGGAAGTTATTTCACAGAAATATTACGAAGTTATTTGATTCGATAATGGATGACTTGCTATTTGACCGATAGAGGAAAGTTACTGTCGGGTGAATACCCGTCGACAGACTCATGCAATCGGATTCGACGGCCCTAGGACCTCATCAATTTAGTTCTAGGTTCACCATTAAGTAGAGATAATATTCATTAGAAGCTGGATAAAATTAAACACAAAGGTATGCCAAATTTTTCGACACCATACAAGCCAATGCTCCTAATTGTCACATTTAGATCGTATCCTTGTTGTTTCTACTGTACTAAAATTAGTGGAAACTTTATTTCAAGTCTCGTAGTGCACGAAAATCTGACAAATAGTAGCAACATTTGTTCCGTCGTAACAAACAGTACATCAGGCAGTGAGAATGAAGTAGAAAAGTGCGATTGGAATCTTTTATGTTACAAACAACGCCAGAATTTTTTGTGAGTATACAACCACAACGTTCTGTATTTTGAACCAACAACAAAGGAAACATATGTTGCAGTGCCTTGTCACCCGTCGAGTAACGCTTACGTAAGCTTTGGCGAGCTTGTAGACGTTGTCGAGCAGGCTGGCCGTCGTGTCGTCGATGAACACCTTGGCCACGCTCTTGTTGGCCATGCGGCTCAGGATCTTCTTCTGCGCCCGCAGCCCGATGTCACGCGCCCTGAAGCCCTCTGACATCACTGCAACAGACGCGCGCGTTCGCGTGAGCAGGCTGCTTTCACTCCAAGGAAGAAATTAATTATGATGGAAAACAACTACTCTTTTCCGTCCCTTTGCCGAAGATCTTCTCGAAAATCATACAAGACAGGAACTCACCAGGTAAACAAATACAAATATAATGCTCTCGGGAATAACTTACAGGTACACAGGAACTAAAATAAAGTCTACAAACGTAATTTAGAAGTATTTCCAGAAGGAGTAGATTTCTAGAAATATATTTTGTTATAAATACTTAATAAGTAATGTAAATGAGTCTATGTGGGTTAAAATGAATTCACACAATTCCGCCTTATGACATGAAATTACGGTATTTATTAACGTATTTAAATTACGGTAATATTTATTAATTTATTACGGTATTAATCCTTTGGAAATGACTTTCAAGTACCGAGTAACGTTAATTAAATAATTCAAGAACAATAGCTGGCAGCGGTTAATGATTACAATTGATTGCTTGCATTAATATGGTTGTTAGACTAACTAGAACAGCAAGTATACGGAAGTTTCATATATCCTGGATGATTAATTTGTTTGGATCACTAACTAGACAGAGTGGTGATAGAGCGGTTATTCTGACACGTTGTATCTGTGGCTTGCTCCAACCTGTTCCAGGTGGATCAGGGCGCATCACACACAAAATGACCCCGAACCGCACGAAATTCTCCCTTCTCATCGTCGCCTCACCCTGTCCAATGCTGCACCAATTAGGGGTGGCGACCCTGGTCTGCGCACATTCTCTTAAAGAGAGAGAGATTGAATACTCACGGCATAACATGATTACGCTTCAATAAGTGTAAATTGCAAGGCAGAAAACACTAATATAAAAAAATTATGGTGTGAATTACGTAATGATTCCCCCCGAGGACATACATAATATTCCAGGAACGTGCAAACACATTATGCAACAGCACGACAGAACCCAACCAAAAACGGATCGTAACGTTTTGCGCACGCCCGTGCGCGGGGGGTTGGCAGAGCGAACGGGGCTGACAGTGTTGGGATCGTCGGCGGCGCCCGGTGACAGCGCCCCGATCATTATGCAGCGGCGACAGCAGCCGTGGAGGCGGCGGCGGCGGCGGCAACGCTTGTTATAAATAACGATGCGATGCAGGACTTCAAAAGAGCGCAGTGGTTGTTAGGGTGACGAGCCATCGGCGAGGGCGGCGGCGGCGGCGGCGGCGGGGGGGGGGGGGACGTACGAGTCCGACGTGTGACACCGCCAGCGTTTGGGGGCGGCGGAGCGATGGGTGAAAGCCATAGACACAATGTTCACATTGTATTCTGTACCTCGGGGGCTAAGTGGTAAAACTGGGAGCAACAACGCTTTTTACGATTTGCTTTCTCCCTCTCTCCCTCTCCCTCTCTCCCTCTCTAAAAAATGCGTTTCCTATTTGCAATGAAGGATTCGTAGGGCTTTCATTAACATTTTGAATTTTCATTCAATAATAATAATAATAATAATAATAATAATAATAATAATAATAATAATAATACAGCATTTGATGTTAAACAATCATTTTGATACATTTTCCAGAGTTATTACAATCATTACGTTTACAAACATGCATTTTCAGTATCATCTACATTTACAAAACATTCGTGCATATGAAGCACGTATGTGGTAACGTTTAGCGGAAAAAGCTGAACAGAAAAAAAATTCCACAAACACAAAATGCGAGATGATGAGAATTATGTTTAGAAGTGTTATAAACGTACTTTAAATCCTCTTCAAAGTGTATATTATTTTTGTATAATCTTACATAGTACTGCTAATAATAACAATATTTCTAATTTTAGAAGAAATTAGGTAATAAAAACTCATTTTCGCGATTTCCTGTACTATAGACGTAACATATTATAATATTCAACGAAATTCAAAAAGGGGAATGAGATAGCATGATATCCACTTTCGACATGAACGCGATAATCAACAGGTGCGTGGAGGGCATAGTTTAAACAAATAATGTATAATAAAGAATAAAATTATTTCTAGGACTCGTTGAAAAATGAATACGCATGAAACTTACAAATCTTGAATATTTTTCCATTATTTTTCCACAAGTCTTGCATATTTTATGATTTCTGCATTCTGCCAATTTTGACACAAATAAAGAAAAGTCGGTTAATTACTGCACCGTAAAAACTGTACTTCGAATCTTTATTTATTTGTAGCTGAATTCACTTAAGTAACGATAAGAAAGTCATTGCAAATTCAGTCTTAAATTTCAGGAACTGGGTCACGATAAGCGGCCCGGATAAGCGTTTACGAGGGCGGCTGTGTCTGCTTGAATGGACGGCGCGGGGAATCTGAGATAAATGGGGCGCTAGCGCAGCTTGTCACCCCATAAGGAAACTGTGAGAAGAGGAGCTGCCGGTTTTACATGCAACTAGGGAGGTCAAGTGAAGATGAAGTGCTGCGTAACTGGAGAAACTAAAACGTATTCACATAAGCCCCACTGGTGCATGATCTAGAAAAGTAGTAATAGAAAAGGAGTTTAGAGCGTACAATCTAAAGGGTGAAGTTCACTAGGCAACTGTTTTTTATTAATCGGAAGTCTGAAAGGCAGAATGGTAAATGATGAATTAGAGAGGGAGTGAAATAACGAGAGAAGTAAAGGCATTTCCCCTGGAAGTCTTATATTGTGAGAAATAAAGACGAAGGTGATAATTCATGTGCGAGCACGCACGGAAGTAAAAGACAGATCAAACAAAGAAAACCGACGATAATACCAAGGCTGGAAATTAAAATTTTTAGTGAATAGGTATTTCAAAAATATTGGTATTTAAAATGGCATAGTGGACTTAAAATAGTTGGAGGTAAACTCAAAAGGACAAACATAAACGTACTAAGAAAGAGCAAAATATATAAATAACCAGGTGGATGTTGTGCCCAAACACGATTCTCACCCAATAAAGTTAAAAAAGAACAAGTGCGTTGACTTTGACACGAAAAATCTGCTTATCATTAATTCAAAATCGGAGGAACCTTGATACAACTTTGATGAAACTCGTGATATAACAACTTGAAGGAATATGCCACCTTTACAACGTACCAATGATATCCCGGAGTAAAATGAACCGGGGAGAACAACAATTTGGTGGATCAGAATCTAGCTAGAGCAGACAGGGCGAAAATAAAAGACCGCTAGAAAATTTGTCACACTAGCAAATAATACGAGAAGAAAATTATGTAAAAAATTAGGAAGATTTTTAAGTTGATATTAATGGAAAATTGGTTGCAGAACACAAACGTGATAACTCGCACAATATGAAGAAAAACATATTCCAAGACGAACGTCAGAGGGTAAAAGAAATGAACAGAGCGGGGCAGGAAAAGGGAATTACGAACGAGGCGAAGCGGGAGCAGAAGCGGTGGGGGCGAAAGGCCGTGAACGCGGAAGCGGTGCGAGGTGAGGGGGCGGGGCGGTTTACTGCCTACTATCGGACAGTTAATCCACACTTCTCCCGGCGGAGTGCGCCCTATCGCGTTTTACGTCGCAGCCGCCGCCACCACCTCCGCGACTCCCCCAACAACCCCCTTCCCTCTTACGTCCTCGCCTGCAGCCAACGAATTCGGAGCTCCCGCAGCCAGCGGCCCCTGAGTAAGCGTCATAAGGTTTATACGAGCGACAGTCGCCCCCCCCTTCACCTCACCTCGCCCCTGGCGGCACTCTTGCTTTTACGAAGCGCGGTTATCGGTTCTCGTATGACCCCTAGTTTCAAGCCCTCGCATGCCCTTTCCTCGTCCCAAGACGTCGTCTGCGCGGGCGCTCCCCTTTTAGTTCTGTTTATTTTTCGATAGTCTGGGAATCCGTTCAAGGGGAAACGTTCTGTGAGGCTTTAGAGACTGCATAGAGGATTTGGATACCAAATCAAAAGTGCATTTATTGTTGCACATAGGATGAAATCGAGATGTACATTGTAAACACAAGCATCGTGTTTTGTACTGTGGTAATTTTAGAAGTTTCCGTATTCATAGGCACGATCAAGCATGTGAGAATAGTAACGATAACATATTTTATGCCACAGAAAAAATATAACGCGTGGAAATAACTACGGGACACCATAATTTTTTTCCACCAATTCGTTCAAGACGATACATATATCCAAAAGATCAGATGGTAGCTTCTGACAAAGAAGCAAGTGTTTGTGCCTAAGAAGTCATCACTTCTTGCCTTGAAGATGTCGTACATGGCCGACGTAGAGTTTTGTTCCTCCCCAATATGAGGAGTACGGTGCTCCATCACGCGGCCTGACACCTTCCCCCAAAAGAGACAAAGCGAGTTCCGGAAATTTACTAGTAGCGCGACACGGCGGGGCGGTGTATATCGAGCCCGGGGGCCAGCCATTCGATGCCCTGGCAGGTGGAAAAGTTTGCCAAGAAACATTATCTCGCCGGTGCAGAGCCCCTGGGGAGCGGTGACCCCCCGCCCCGCCTTCGCTCCGGCGTCCCGCCTCGGGGACGGTGCTGACGTCACTAACGACGTTAGGGCGCGATTAGTTACCTGCCCTTAATTACCCCCGCTTAACCTGGCTCGGCGCGCGGTCGAGGTGGCGGAAGTGACGGCGCTGCCGGAGGAGCGCCGGAGGGTTCCGGCCCAAAGCCGCGCACGCCGATGCCCCAGGCGCCGGGGCCGGGACCCTGTTGTGTGCACGGCGAAGCGGTAATTCAATTTTTAGTTGGCAGGCGCGGCACCTAGTCTCCGGGAGGATCACATACGTCAGACAACCACCTGTTTAACAGGACGGGACGGGCTCATGCTATTATTTGAACTGTATTTTATTTTATTACATATTGTAATTCCGCCAATTAATTACGATACCATTTCAAACAAAGAAAGATAATAACAAAGCTGTTATTTAATATTTACAAGAACAACCAGCAACACGCTTGAAAAAGACAACTTACGTCACATTACCAGAAATAAATGGAACATGAGAGTAATATTGGACCCAAATTACCTCCAGAAATGTTGAAAACAATTTTTTTCGTTGTAAAGTAATCATAGATAATCTTTCTCCCTACTCAGTAAAGTTAATAAATTATTCTACATTACTTAACAGTTGTAATACATTTAAGCTTACAGTTATATATTTCATGAAATGATTTCGAAGAGAAATAAAATTGTTATTTCTTAGGTGATACTGTAAATGGGAAAACCATTAAATCGGTACAGTTTGTGTTCCATTATACCTTTCAATATGACATGCGAAATTCTACTGTTTCTTTCACTACTTAGTAATGACATTAGTAACTTAGTAATTAGTAAAAATGAAAATGTCATTCCCTATCTTTTTCCCGCAAGCAGAATTAGTTTTCCCCATATCCGAGTGGAAGAGCTATTCAGCGAAGCTCCAACAATCTCAGTATCAAATAATCAACAGAATCAAAAATACATTCCAGCTGGTGACAGCTCGATTCTTTCCAGTTCTCCTTTATGAAGAAACGTGTTTGATTCGACCATTTCCTCTTTTCGCAATGAAATATTCATCACCGCAAATTGAAGATCACTGTCTTCGTTACACTATTTCCTGGAAACGTCACTCAGTTTGGGAGAGATATGCTGTCGAGGAAATTGACAGTAATACATTGTCGGAATTGAAGAGAATATTTCAGTGAGACTAAACGAAAGACATGTAAATTAATACAAACTGAAAGCGTCCAGCGAAGTTTCAACTGATGGGATAATCTAGTGTAACTTGATAATATATGGTATATATTAGAACAGACACATATGTTCCTAATTGATGTTGATATACTTTTGCATACAATCATTTTGAGATGAAGACACCTTTTTTCTTGACTACTCTTCTCTAGAAAGTCCTGAACAGTAAATATTTTGGTAAGAAATAATAGAGTGAAAAATCATGGACAATTTGGTCATGAGAAAGGTGTCTGTAAGCATATGATTTCTTTTCATTCCTTAATTTTTTTATTTACCATGAAATCTACAACCAATCATAAGGTCTGTCAGGTGCAAATTCCAATGCAGATTGATAGACCGTAAATGATCTTATATACAAGAAAAACTGACTGTGACTTATTAACCCTGAACCAAAACTATTGAAGCCTGAAACGTGGAAATTGAAATATATAATTTTTCTATTACGACGTACGTTCGTATGTATCCGATGTCCGTTAGTACCCAACACAACATGAGTTTTCAAACATTTCATGCCCCAATCCGCCCAGGCCTGCCCCCGCCCGCCCCCATATTCCATAACGATACTTAGATTATTCGTATGGTGATGTCACTTTTCATTCGAAAGTAAAGAGTAATTGCTTTCTGTTACACTGTGAGCAAGGGAATGCAAAACTGCAATGCTTGTTTGTCCTTTCTTAAGTCTCGTAAAAATTGTTGAAGTAATGCTAAAAAAAATGCACAAAGTATTATAATTACCTCTGATTACATTTACCGTAATAAACAATAAAAAGTATTATTGGAAAAATTAGTAAGCAAATAAACACATGTGTGTTCAAATAAGTTAACGAAAACCTTGTTATCGATGCTACACTCGGGGGAATGCCTTCTTAGTCCAACAACCTCGTTTGCCTCTATAATCCACTACAGTGGTGCTCTCTAGTAGACTCTTACACGCGGATCTCTCTTGTATGAGGAAGACACAGATTGTAACAGCGAGATGGCTCCTCCGCCGGGGAGAGCCCGAGATTCGAGCCGCCTACGACAGTGCTTCGGGCCGCCGCCGCGAGGAGGGGCGTGTGGGTGCCGGGACGTGCGAGGGTGTAGGGGGGCGTAGGAGAACCGAGGGGCTTGAAAGAGCGAGGAGGTGTGTGTGTGTGTGTGTGGGGGGGGGGGAAGGAGGGTTGAAGGGGTGTGTGGATGGAGTGGTGTAGGGGGCGTCGAGTGTGAGGTAGTAAACTAATAGACGGATTAAAGTCTAGTGTGCTACATTGAATTTCTCGTATAGAACTGTACACGGATCCTTGATTTCAGAGAGAAGCGACGAAATTAATTTTCTTCCAATTTTTTCATTAAATTTCCGAATTTGGGCACAACTTTGTTTCACGCGACTTTTCTACACTAATAGTCGGATTGAGGTCTAATTAGCTCCATTGAATTTCTCGTCTAAAACTGTAATCACATATGTGATTTCATAGTAAAGCGACGAAATTAATTTTTTCTCAATTTTTTCACAAAATTTCTGAATTTGGGCACAACTTTTTTTCACGCATATTTTCTACACTAATAGTCGGATTGAAGTCTGGTTATCTCCATTGAATTTCTCATCTAGAAATGTATTCACATACGTGATTTCAGAGAGAAGCGACGAAATTAATTTTTTCTTAATTTTTTCACGAAATTTCTGAATTTGGGCACACCTTTGTTTCACGCGTATTATCTACACTATTAGTCGCGTTGAAGTCTGGTTAGCTCCATTGAATTTGTCGTCTAGAACTATACTCACATACGTGATTTCAGAGAGAAGCGACGAAATTAATTTTTTCTATATTTTTTCACTAAATTTCTGAAGTTGGGCACAACTTTGTTTCACGCGTATTTTCTAAACTAACAGTCGGATTGAAGTCTGGTTGGCTTCATGAAATTTCTTGTCTACAACTGTATTCACATACGTGATTTCAGAGAGAAGTGACGAAATTATTTTTTTGTCAATTTTTTCACGAAATTTCTAAATTTGGGCACAACTTTGTTTCACGCGTATTTTCTAAACAAATAGTCGGATTGAACTCAGAGTAGGTCAATTGAATGTCTCGTCTAGAACTGTATTCACATACGTGATTTCAGAGAGAAGCGACAAAATTAATTTTTTCTCAAATTTTTCACGAAATTTCTGAATTTGGGCACACCTTTTTTTCAAGCGTATTTTCTAAACTAATAGTCGGATTGAAGTCTGGTTAGCTCCATTGAATTTCTTGTCTACAACTCTACTCACATTCGTGATTTCAGAGACAAGCGACGAAATTATTTTTTCCCCAATTTTTTCACTAAATTTCTGAATTTGGGCACAACTTTTTTTCACGCATATTTTCTACACTAATAGTCGGATTGAAGTCTGGTTATCTCCATTGAATTTCTCATCTAGAAATGTATTCACATACGTGATTTCAGAGAGAAGCGACGAAATTAATTTTTTCTTAATTTTTTCACGAAATTTCTGAATTTGGGCACACCTTTGTTTCACGCGTATTATCTACACTATTAGTCGGGTTGAAGTCTGGTTAGCTCCATTGAATTTGTCGTCTAGAACTATACTCACATACGTGATTTCAGAGAGAAGCGACGAAATTAATTTTTTCCCAATTTTTTCACTAAATTTCTGAATTTGGGCACAACTTTTTTTCACGCATATTTTCTACACTAATAGTCGGATTGAAGTCTGGTTATCTCCATTGAATTTCTCATCTAGAAATGTATTCACATACGTGATTTCAGAGAGAAGCGACGAAATTAATTTTTTCTTAATTTTTTCACGAAATTTCTGAATTTGGGCACACCTTTGTTTCACGCGTATTATCTACACTATTAGTCGCGTTGAAGTCTGGTTAGCTCCATTGAATTTGTCGTCTAGAACTATACTCACATACGTGATTTCAGAGAGAAGCGACGAAATTAATTTTTTCCCAATTTTTTCACTAAATTTCTGAATTTGGGCACAACTTTTTTTCACGCATATTTTCTACACTAATAGTCGGATTGAAGTCTGGTTATCTTCATTGAAGTTCTCATCTAGAACTGTATTCACATACGTGATTTCAGAGAGAAGCGACGAAATTAATTTTTTCTCAATTTTTTCACGAATTTTCTGAATTTGGGCACACCTTTGTTTCACGCGTATTTTCTACACCAATAGTCAGATTGAAGTCTGGTTAGCTCCATATTTTTTCTCGTCTATAACTGCACTCACATACGCGATTTCAGTGAGAAGCGACGAAATAGATTTTTAAATACATTGGCAATGCGTGTGGATATTACGGAATGCAGTGGTGCTGACGCGGAGCAGGTGGAACGGAAGTGAGGGGTCGGGACCGGATGGTGAGTGGGCGGAGAGTGATGGGGAGGACTAGGGGAGTGGGGTGTTATGTTGGAATAATATTTCTGTCTACTTGGGAGTTAGCGTGTGATTGAAGAGAGGGGGTTTCGTTATACAATCAGAGGATGAAATTCTGCTGATGTCACTGCAGAGCATGAAGAAAAATGTAAATCTAACAGCGCGAAGCAACGGTAAATTAAAGAGCAATATTACGTCTTTGGTTAGGCATGCATCGGCGAGGCAGCGATGCACTTCCGTTTCGCACAATTCATCGCTAAGCGAGGCTGCGTGGCGAGGCGTCGTGGCCTGGCGAGGTAGCGTGGCGTGGCGTGGCAAGGCGAGGCGGCGTGGCGTGGCGAAGCGGAGTGGCGTGGTGGCGTGGCGAGGCAGCTTGGCGAGGCGGCGAGGCGTGGCGAGGTGGCTTGGCGTGGCGAGGCGGCGTGGTGAGGCGTCGTGGCCTGGCGAGGTAGCGTGGCGTGGCGTGGCGAGGCGAGGCGGCGTGGCGAAGCGGCGTGGCGTGGCGAGGTGGCATGGCGTGGCGAGGCGGCGTGGCGAGGTGGCTTGGCGTGGCGAGGCAGCGTGGCATGGCGAGGCGGCGCGGCGCGACGTGGCGTGGCGAGGCGGCGTGGCGACGCGGCTTGGTGTGGCGAGGCGGCGCAGCGTGGCGAGGCAGCGTGGCGTGGCGAGGCGGCGTGGCGAGGCGGCGTGGCGAGGCGGCGTGGCGAGGCGGCGTGGCGAGGCGGCGTGGCGAGGCGGCGTGGCGAGGCGGCATGGCGAGGCGGCATGGCGAGGCGTGGCGAGGCGGCGTGGCGACGTGAGGTGGCGTGGCGTGTTTAGGCAGCGTGGCGTGGCGAGGCGGCGTGGCGTGGGGAGATGGCGTGGCGTGGCGGCGTGTCGACGCGGCGTGTCGAGGCGGCGTGGCGTGGCGACGCACGCGTGGCGTGTCGAGGTGGCGTGGCGAGGCAGCCTGGCGTGGCGAGTCTGCGTGGCGGCTTGGCGTGGCGTGGCGAGGCGGCGTGGCGAGGCGGCGTGGCGACGTGAGGTGGCGTGGCGTGGTTAGGCAGCGTGGCGTGGCGAGGACGCGTGGCGTGGCAAGGCGGCGTGTCGAGGCGGCGTGGCGTGGCGACGCGGCGTGGCGACGCGACGTGGCGTGGTGGCGTGGCGTGGCGTGGTGTGGCGAGGTGGCGTGACGAGGCAGCGCTGCGTGGCGGCTTGGCGTGGCGTGGCGAGGTGGCGTGGTGTGGCGGCGTGGCAAAGCGACGTGGCGACGCGGTGGCGTGGCGTGGCGAGGCAGCGTGGCGAGGTGGCGTGGTGTGGCGAGGCAGCGTGGCGAGGCGGCGTGGCGAGGCGCCGTGGCAGCGGTGTGGCGTGGCAAGGCGGCGTGGCGTGGCGAGGCGGCGTGCCGAGGAGGCGTGGCGCGTGCTCAGGATGAGCGGCGGTCAGAGGGCGTCCGGACGCGCATTCGGCTGGGAACGTGATCCGCGGCGGAGGCGTGGCGCACGTCTGGCGAGTCCGGTCACGGGCGCGTATCCGTTGCTGCGATACATCGCGATAAATGTCTCGCTGTCAGGCGGCGCGCGCTGCACCGCCCGCTCCCTGCAGGCCGACGTCATCGCCACTCACCTCCCCGCGTGGGAGCGATCAACCACGCAAGTACTCCCCTGGGGCCTACCACATCGAATTAATACGGTTGGTGTCACTCATCACTTAACACACTATTCAATTATTTACCACGTTAATAATACACATAACTTGGTTTCGACCCATTGACAATGGGCTCTAAAGGTAGACTTCTCCTCGGTGAGAAGAAATCTCATGATTAGAGCTTTGGCCAAAAATTATTGAAGTGTACTTCGGTATCAAGTTTATCCCTTCATACTAAAAGACTGGAATTTATTTGTCATAGTGAAGTGTAGAAATTTTCCTGACATGTTAATCTATTTTGATTCAATGCAAATCGATGCCCCAACTACTTAATATTTGACACGGTGCTTCTGATGTTCAGAGTCAGTTCACTGGATACGTTAATATCAATTTTTCATGCAAGTCTATTTTATACATTATTGAATTTACCTTCTTTCTGAGAGATTTTAAAGATATCGTAAAAAATAAAACATTAAAAACCTCATGTCTCTGTCTCATTCATTATTTATTTACTTTCTCAATTAGGTTAGGACACTTTGCTGTCCATTGCCACTTGCTCCATTTTCACCGACTTGTAAGGATCCATTTTATCGACGATATAAAGAAATGTATTACAGCCTTTAAGTCCCAGCTCGAAGTAATGATGCCGTTTACTTTCCGCCGGCCCTCGCGGGGGCGTGGCACCTGCGTGGCGCGTGCGCTTCGCCGCGGGCGGTCGAGAGTGATCGCCCTCTGTCTCAAAGGGCGTCATTTGCTGCGAGCCTCGCCCCCCCCCCCGCCCCACTCTGCATCACCCCACTCCAGCCCGACTCGCCGCCCCGCACCACCCGCTCCTCTCATCTCCCGCTCCAACCTTCCCCGGCCCGCCTCTGCCCGTGCCCCGCGGCCGTCTCACCCCGGCCTGCCTCCACACCGCCTCTTCACCCGCCTTCATCCTCTCTCCCGTCGCGCCCCCTCACTCCCATTCTCACCCTCTCTTTCTTTCGACTCGTGGCTTACTCTCCCGTCCCACTCTGCACTCCCCATTTTCCTCCAAGCTAACTTCCCGTCCCCTCCAGACCCGTCCCGCCACATCTGACACTCTTCTCCCGCTTAACCTTTTCCCGACCCTCTACGCCCCTCTCCCTCGGCCGTCACCCTCCTCTCGGCCCGCTCCCTCACCGCCACTGCCCCCGACCCGCTCCGTTTTCACTCACCTTTATTCTCTTAATCTATCGCCTCGTCGCTCTCTCTCAATCTATCGCCTCGTCGCTCTCTCTCAATCTATCGCCTCGTCGCTCTCTCTCAATCTATCGCCTCGTCGCTCTCTCTCAATCTATCGCGTCGTCGCTCTCTCTCAATCTATCGCGTCGTCGCTCTCTCTCAATCTATCGCGTCGTCGCTCTCTCTCAATCTATCGCGTCGTCGCTCTCTCTCAATCTATCGCGTCGTCGCTCTCTCTCAATCTATCGCCTCGTCGCCTTCTCTCAATCTATCGCCTCGTCGCTCTCTCTCAATCTATCGCCTCGTCGCCTTCTCTCTCTCTCTCTCAATCTATCACCTCGACGCTCTCTCTCTCAATCTATCGCCTCGTCGCCCCCTCGCTCTCTGTCTCTCTCAATCTATCACATCGACGCTCTCTCTCTCTCTCAATCTATCGCCTCGTCGCTCTCTCTCCCGCCGTCGCCCGTCCCTCTCTCTGCCCCACGACCGACCGCGCCTCCCCGTTCGCGCCCCGCCCCTTCGGCCACCGGGAGCCGGCAGCTTCCTGTTGCGCACGTGAGCGCGCGGGCTCAAAGGCTTACGGCCGGCGTGGTGTCCACCGGCGCGCGCACTCACTTTCATTTGAGCCCCGGGCTCTGTTTTCTTTCGCAGACGCGCGGCGGGCGAGTGGCCCGGGCAGAGGTTGATCGGTCTGTGGAGGACGCTCCTTTGCAGAGACCAACGGCGACCGGGTGGTCATTTCAGGTTCCTGGGCTGTTTACCCCGCCGTAAATGAATTCATGAGATGGTCGTCCAAATCCAAGCCTATACTTGTTGAGACAGAGTTGTTTGATATATGTATAAAAATGTTTGATATCTGATTATATATTGTTAAAAAATGTACTACTTCAAGAATGATTTTCAATAAGATTATGTTCATACACCGCCATTGCATCAAATGAATCTGTAAATGAAATGAATGACTGAATGAAATAAATGAGTGGATGAAATAAATGTGAGGAATATATTGACTTCAAGGAATTCATTTATTTGGAAATGAGAGTAAGAAATCGAAAGGAGCTCCTTTTTTCTTATTTAAGGTTGCTTCTCAACTACAAAGATCATATAGCGACCATGTGGGTACGGTACCGGTAGCCCGAATACACAAAAATCCACGCCCCGGGGCAAGATTTAAACCCACGTCCCTATAGGCACGGGGCAGATATGGCTCTTCAGCCTAAGTGACGTCGGCTAACCAGGCCGGCAAGGAGATCTTTAGCGAGTCTTGCTTGGTATATCCCACTCGAACTTGGTCATTGCGGCTTGAATTCCTTTTGACTCTTTGTCTTCCTTATCTCTGCGTTACGAGTTGACCCAGAGCGTAAACCGAGTTTGGACCGCGCGCAAGTGTGCTCTCTCCAGAGACGAACGCACCGGGCGCCCAGTGGATGCTAAACCCTCGACGTTCCCTCCGCCGACGCCGGCTCCGAGAGCGCAGTCGTCTGCAAGCGCCGCGGAGCGAATGCAATTTTTCTCCTCCTCTCCGTTCTCTCTCACCTAGCGACCGGCGGCGACGAGACCCCTCGCGGGACGCCCTCGCAGCGGGCCCGACAAATCACCAACCGCGTGTCGCCCCGCCTCCACACCCCTCCACACCCCGCAGCACCGTCGCCTCGCGCCTCGGGGGTATGTGAAATATCGGACCGCGTCAAGCTGCTTAACCCTGCCCAAAGCGGGGCTGAGAACTTCCCGCTGAGAGTTACCGGCTCTCTCAATCCTCGCTCGTCCTCCCTCTAGAATCTGTATAATTGTGTAACTTGCAGTTATGCAACTCCCATGCGAATGCTATTTAAGTTACGTTTGCCATAGATTTCGTGAAAACCAAGCAGTTAAAAATTAGGTCGCACCAATTAGGTCGAATAAGATGTTGCTGATTCAGGACATGGTTTGTGTGCAATATTTTTGCACAGCACCCACGAGAACTTTCTCTTCACGTGCCTAAATATTGCGTCAAATAACTTCCTGTTAACTTTATTTGAATATTTAGATCTATAAACTAAAACGATATATTTCTGACTTATAAAATCAATTAATGTTATCACAAAATCTACGAAATTTTAAGTGGCAATGTAAGGAAAATGTACTCTCGAGAAACATCTTCAGTTTTACATTGTCATGGATGCTTAACTTTAGTAGTTCCTGTTTTTCATTTATAGATCATTTTACTGTAAGACTAGAAATATCAGCCATGGTCTAAACGAAAATAGCACATTGACACTAGAAGTGGAAGTCCACCAAATAACGCTTCAAAGTACGGAATTGAAAGGCGCTCATTTTGCAGAACGAAATAACAGATATTATTTTAAAACTAAAATTATCTTATGTGATCCTTAACCAGAAGACAATCCTCATCTCATAAATGACACTTTAACAGCAGTTATTTTCATCGATAAAAAGCTGAAGAGATCGCCTGTACCCAGAAGCTGCTGTTGACCTGCAATACACGTCTGCTTCACGGGTTGCAGTCACGGCCCCTGCGCCAGGTCCCGCAGAGAAAAATGGCCGTCGCCGCCCGGGTGTTGAGATAAGGCGGAACGCGCACCGAAACATCCGTGTTAGATAAGGCGAAGAGCTCCTCTTTTTGTGCTACTGGTTCCTGATACGTGACGCGCCGCACGGGGAATGAAATGGATTGCTGAACGTGTCGTGATAACGGTCATGAGAGGGAAACGCTACCACGCTTTGTGGCTTAAGTTGAGGTGATCAATACGCGAAACACACAGCATTTGTAATCCATACGATTACTAAATACATAAAAAACGGCTTCCCAACATGAACAATAAGAATTCAATTACTAACTTACTCCTCTACAATGTTCTGCATTTCTGTAATAAAATATTTGTCATACGTAATAGTAAATATCGATGTATAACGACAGACTTCAAAGTAAAGGTGAGGCAAGATAAATAAGATGTACTAAAGGATTAATTCATATTTAGTAGTTTTTGTTTGTAAATTATACACAATGTGGTATATGTATATATGCACAACAGGAATTCTAGTCGTGACTGAAAACCCTTGCGTTTATATATTTAAACAATTTATTGCACGGGGTAATCGACATAAATAAGAAATTGAGGAAAAACACAGAATTTTATTTTAGATTATAAAAAAATTGTTTTCGTCTTTTCTACTTAGAACTTTACTAATCCTGTTGCTTGATTTACAAATATCTTCCGATTTAATAAATCGGTAGCAATTTTTTCGTAATCACTGAAAAATGTTACGTATCAGCTGTTATGATTCGCGGTCGGTATTGCGTAGACGAGTCTCAGCTGATCTCGCGGAGTGGCAGCTGCACACGAAAGAGCTGTTCCGTGACAGCGCGGACGGCGGCGGCGGCGGCGGCAGGGAAGCGAACCTGCGCGCGGCGGGCGGCAGCTGCGAGGACGGCGGCGGTGGACGGGGAGGACGGCGGCGGTGGGACGGCGGGCGCCGCGCGGGGCAACAGGTCGCTTCGATCGATGATGATGCCGCCGCCGCCGCCACCGCCCCCTGCGCGGCTCGCTAATTACCGGAGCGCAAGCCAGAGGGCGCGCGGGGCGCTGGATGTCGCTCTCCTGCGCGAAAGGTTTCTGATTCGAGCTACTTCAATCCCACCCCGACGTGAAGCACCCCATCAGGACAACTACAGTACAGGAAGGTGAGTGTAAGGCGTTAGTATCAAGGGTTCTCAGTATCGCTCCCCTGCACGAAAGGTTTTTGGTCCAGGATACGCCAATCCGACCCCGACGTGAAGACCCCATCAGGACAACTAGAGTACAGGAAGGTGAGTGTAAGGCGTTAGTATCAAGGGTTCTCAGTATCGCTCCCCTGCACGAAAGGTTTTTGGTCCAGGATACGCCAATCCGACCCCGACGTGAAGACCCCATCAGGACAACTAGAGTACAGGAAGGTGAGTGTAAGGCGTTAGTATCAAGGGTTCTCAGTATCGCTCCCCTGCACGAAAGGTTTTTGGTCCAGGATACGCCAATCCGACCCTGGAGTGAAACACCCCATCAGGACAACTAGAGTACAGGAAGGTGAGTGTAAGGCGTTAGTATGAAGGGTTCTCAGTATCGCTCCCCTGCACGAAAGGTTTTTGGTCCAGGATACGCCAATCCGACCCTGGAGTGAACCACCCCATCAGGACAACTAGAGTACAGGAACTTGAGTCTAAGGCGTTAGTATGAAGGGTTCTCAGTATCGCTCCCCTGCACGAAAGGTTTTTGGTCCAGGATACGTCAATCCGACCCTGGAGTGAAGCACCCTATCAAGACGACGAGAATACAAGGTGGGTGTAAGGCCATAGTACAAGGGGTGTCGTTCTTCTGGACAAAAGGTTTGTGATCCGGTGTACTTCTATCCGACCTTGGAGTGAAGCACCCTTTCACGAAAATGAGGGTGCAACAAGGTGAGGGAAGATGATAGTCTAGGGGATAGGAGAGCGCCGAGAGAGGTACAGTGTGCGACAAAAACCGTGAATATATGATATACTTAGGAAAATACATTCCATAAATATTAGAAAATGAAGTTTGTGAAAACTGAAAAATACTTGCTAAACAATTGCAAGAAAACCGTTATAACTTTGGTCCTTTTCCCACTTGATACGAATATCGTAACCTGTATGCAGAAATGTTGCACTTAAAAAATATTTTACCTACTGTAATAAAATAACAGAATATTTTACTGTTCTATTACATATCAAAGTTACATAGAAATAGGGACCTTACTCGGTGAACATTTTAAAATGTATGTATAACTATATATATATATATTTTACTTTTTCACATATTACATACGTAGCATGGACAAACGGACCGAGAATCGTTTGCATATCAAGAGCGCTATAGAGCTGTAAGTTTTCTAAAACATTCCCCGACTGAAACTGGCGGTCGAAAAAGTTTCAACTCATATTGTGCGTTCTTGGATCCCCTTTCACGAACGTCAACACGGATTGTGTTATAGGACTCTTGTGATCTTTTCGGCGATATAATCTCAATGACATTGAACCTTATTTTCAGGCGAATTGGTTGTGATAAAATGTCTCCTGTAATTGCCTTATAAAACGGAGAAAACTGAGGGAATGTTATCAAAATCTTATATTTTAACACACTCATTTCTTCACACTCTCATTACTATCAGGGGAAAATTACAATGTTGAAGTAGCTCCTTCCTTTGCGACAAATACTCTTCTGTATTTCCCTACTGTCTTGCACCTGTTCAGGCTCAGGTCTTAAAGCATGATCTTCCGATAGCCAAGTCGGTTAGCTCTGCGACGGCCGAAGGAAACGCGCGAGGACTTTGCGGCGAGCAGCAGGCGCCGCGGCGTTCGCATCGCGGTCAGTTCCACGGCCCCGCAGGGAAGGGCGTTGCGGTTGCGGCGGCCGCGGCCGCGGCGAGATATCGTCAACACGGCGCCACGCCACGCCGCGCCGCGCCACGCCGACAGCCCGAGCTCCATTAACACGCAAATGTGTGCGTCGAGTGTCGCTGTCGCGCTGTACCTCGGCCCGTAGCTGGCTCTCTCAGCCCTTCTCTCCTCTGTAGCGTGTCGCTTCTCCGAATAGGATTTCCCCTCGGTAGCCGGCCAGCGCACGCCCCGTTGCGTGTTCGCACCACGGCCCAAGTTCGTATTCCGGAAGTTACATGCTTGGTTGCACGCTAGAGTAGAACTTTTGAGCCGCTCTGTCGAGATATTAGGTGAATAGTTTTTTCCTTCCGGGTGTGGGCGTTTCCAATACACACTACAAAACATTGATTGGGCAAAACATTGATCGTTATCCTCTTTCCTTTACATTTTTTGTCTTTACTGACTTTTCACAACACTCGCAAACCAATACGCAAACCCTTGCATCATTACTCAATTTATTTTCACCTATCTCGGTGAAAAGATGTAGATAAATATGAGGCCGAGACGAGAATACAAACTCTGTACAATTTTCAGAAGAAACAGATCCCTGAATGATGGAAGTATAAAGTCTCGTCACGAAGTTAGAAATGCACTACTGAAGCATGGAAATTATTCACAATCCTAAGATTCTCTGCGCAATGCCAGTTTTTAATCATACGAATAGGCACTAGTAATGTGTAACAAATTGTCCCCCCCCCCCAAATAAAATGTTTCCAATATTTGTTTCTGAATCTGTATTTATTGGTATTTTAGGTACGTAGATCGCTAAAGGTTACCATTAAAAAAGGAAGGAATGTTAATAATAAGGTAAACAGGTTTACAAATTCAGTTGCATACAATTACTATTCACTGAAAACAGTTAAACACGTTTCTGAATATTCAATTGAAATACAATCCTAATATCCACCCTAACTCAGAAACACAAGACATTCCAAATAATTATAATTACTGAACGTTTAAATAAAATGACACCTGCATTAGACACCTGACGACACCTGTATCAGACGATTGAGGACATTGCGTGTACATTCACTCAACCCAACTTTGCATATAATAATACTCAACCATTGTACTTATAGAGAAATCACTCATCGCTTCGTTAACTATAACACATACTTATTCGAGGTACAGACCGTTGACTGTTTTTGGTACATTGATTGAAACTTGCAAAACTACACGATTAATGATGCTGCTATGATTATTAGTCCCGCATGTGTAGTGCATGTATTTGTCGCGGGAGACGGCAGAGATCTTCCCTAGCTGGATGGTGTGAATCTACGCCGACCTACACGTCAGCTTACAGAATTTTACCAACCAGTATCTCTCACCTGCCGGGCAACGCCCAGTCGGAACAAGCCTCTCGGCAGGGTTCCTGACATTGTGGTAATGCAGTGGATGCGAGTGTAAGTGTGTGTAATCAAGGGGTGGAAGTTAGGACAAGAAGAAACGCGCGGTCCGTGGACCGTTTGTTGTTCCGGCATTCGCCAGCTGTTGATCGGAGAAACTACAGAAAACTACCGACCAGAGTAGCCGGCCGCTAGAATTATCCTCCAGACAGCGGCTGAACTCGACTTAGCCATCAAAAATACTTCCACCCGCGGGACTCAAACCCTCGTATCAGCTAGAATCGCAGGATCCCGGCGACACGCACTGAAGTGACATAAGTTGATGCCCTGAGCCACCTACCTCGGTCACCTAAACGATCAAGATCAACTGCATGCAGTTACCTTTCATCTACAGCATTACGAAATTTGATTGACCAGAAAGCTCAAACTGCTTTCTAAACGAAAGCCATAAGCATTTTAAATATATCGACTATTTTACCTAACTCTCACTGTATATTTTCGTGATATGCGTAAATATGCTAGTCGGTCGACTGGAGCTTTAAGAAATATACGAGACATACTTCAAGATTGAACACGGGAATAAATCTCAAAGAAACTGCCATCACCGGGGATCACGATATGCTTCAAAAGAATTTAGAACGTCTTCTCCGCGGCCGGCTGCAGTTATGGCGTGTTGCCACGGGGCACTTGTTGAGGCTGCGACGAGCCCTCCCCGACCTCTGGCGCTAGCAGGCGCGCTGGACTGCGGCGCCCCCGCAGCTGGGCGAACTTGGTATCTCGCCAGGGCAGCTCTCCTTCGCCCCGCGGGCCTTAATCGCCCGCTTCATGCGCACAAGCCGAGATACGATCTCGATGCCTGCGGCCGCGCGGCATCTGCCTGCCTTCGGAGGCAGAGCCAGGGAGACTGCGGCCAAGAGGGAATCCTGCTCTTGACGTCCCGGCTTTGCCTGTTAAATGAAACCTTTGTGCCAAGTTCAGAATTTGTAAGCTCTGATATCGCACTTACGTCGAGAACAACTTGAAACTATATACAAATTGGTTATAGGTCATTCTAAATTGCTAAAGTTCGTAATGGAAGTCTTCTAGCAAAGAAAGATTATGCAAAATACCACCATTCGCCATCAATAATCTCACTACAAATACTTAAACACGAACGTGCAATTTCAAAGTAGTTCAAAGCAGAAACCCTAAGAAAATATTTGAACAGTAGAATATATTTATGATATACTTTATTAAACTGAGGCCTGAAAGCTAATATAAAATTTCGGTTGCGCATATGCATCACAAACACTTACATACAACTACTAAAATGCAAAAAACGGTGAATTCAATTTACCACATTATCTATACGAGTATATCTATTAATCACAAATGCAATAAAGTTAATTATCATATAGTTAATAGTTAAAAGTTTATTCAAAATCCGATATTCCAAATACTCCCTTTTCTGATATAATCATGAAAATTGAAAATGTTTAACGTTTAGGTGCTTTTCTTGTCGGACAATAACATTTTTTATGCAGAGAGACCACTGCAATGCGCGAGATACACTTCCACACAGGGTAGTTTCGATAATAAATTCTCTTTAATGGCATTTCTAGGATCTACTCGTACATAATGTTTGAGAGATATTTCAGGATGCTAAGGAAATACATATTGTTAGTGATATTTATCTTGTTATGTCCGGAGATAAATACGAACATCAGCTCGCTTGAAGACTAATATTAAGTTTCAATATCATCCACCAACTGCTTCTCCAGTGGAAGAAAAACAAAATCAATGATGATAAAATTGCGTTCGCAAAATCATTTTAATATCTCAACAATTTTAAAAAAATGCCGGAGTTTCGGATTCGTAAATGGAGTATTAAAACTGTTGTCTTCGTCAAACATACACACGATTGACGATATGAATGAGTAATTTGATTTATCACTTTGAGGCACAATGTGTTCTACATGAGAATATTGAGAATTTTAATGATATGGTAAATATCGTCTCTCTCACTCGACCACGAGTCCTTTCACATCGCTGTAAGCGTTCTATTTGCATGAAAATAGCTTTCGCATATTCTGCAGCTAGAAACCTTTCGGGCGGGCATACGCATTTCATTCAGTTGCAATCATTTGATGACTGCAAGTCATTTTCAGGTCGACTGAACGCATCAGCCAACACTAACAGGATTAACCCCGCATCAACACTCGCGTTCGATGGAACCAAAGCGATTTCCGACGTTGGGAAGGACCGAAGTCGTAGGCTTCCGCGGCCAGAGTCATGTGGGTGATCTGGGCTGACCGGGTGACGCCGCGTCGAAGGCTGTGTTGTCGACGTTTCGATCATCTGGTCGTGGTCTTCCTCAGGGTTGGTCTGCGTCATACCAGCTCTGAGGAAGACCACGACAAGATGTTCGAAACGTCGGCAACACAGCCTTCGACGCGGCGTCACCCGGACAGCCCAGATCACCCTCGTTGAGAAGGACCGTGCGCGGGCCTCGCGGTACAGCCAGCGCCGCCCGCTGCGCCTTTCACGCCCTCCGTGGCGGCGGCGGCGGGCGACCACGGCGCGGCCGGACACACCAGGCCTACATTAGTAGCGGCTGAAGCCGCCCGGGGCGCTGGCGGCGGCGCAGTGGGAAATCCATACGCGCGGAGGCGGACCGCGGGGGAGGGGGCGGGGGCTGAGGGTGGCAGGACACGCGCGCGCCCCCAGAGCCCGTCACGTCTCCGCCTCGCCCCACCCCCTCCCCCTCCCCCTTCCCCTGCCTCTTCGTCGGGCATTCTGTGGAGGTTCCTCGCTCTCCCAGCCGAATCGACTACACCCTGCAGGCGGCACTCCATTCATTACCCTGCCGTGAACAGGCTTGCCGTAGTCCATTCATTTTTAGATTTCGTTCCTTCGATCACCTTCCACATTAGAGACTCTTTAGATGGCAAACGTCAGTACTGTTACAAAGATTTAACGTCTCTGATGTAATCCTACTACAACGACGCTTCCAAATTCACACCAGGTAATTCTCAATTCCCTCTCTCATTACAATTTCATATTTTCATCTTCGGATTTGCGTAGCGCATTGACGACCACGACTTCGATCAACATAAAAATATTCATCGCCAAGCCTTCCATCACAAATGCCGATATCATATCGTTTTCCAGTCGACCGCACTATTAATGCTCTTAAACGGCGCCTTTTACTTAATTTATTATCTCCTTTATCGCAACCCTAGCGAGGTGCATTACTGTCAAACCGCATTATCCCGCCCTGCCAACTCTACCTCCACCCCCGCCGCCGTGCTCGTCGTTGCCGCCGCCGCCGCCGCGCCGCGCCGCGCCTCGCGACAGACGCCATTGATCTCGGTGAACGGCCCCCACGGCGCGCGCGCGTCCGTTGTTTCGAACGCTGCGCCTCCCAATGCCACAGGCCGGCGACGCGCCCCCGCTGCGGCCGAGCCATCGCTTGCCCACTGGCGATTCCTCTCCACACTGCCAGGCCGGCGACAGGCGAGGTCTGCCTTGCCTCGATGGAGCGCGGACCGATCGTGGTTCGCGCGAAGGTGTTGGTGAGCCATAGAAAAAAAAAGAATTGTTTCATTTTTGGTTTAACACGAGTTACTTAAGGCAAACATCCAGAAACTTATTTTGAGCACACATAATCAAATATCACACCGAAAATGTGCAACTCTTTGGTGTGATAGACACCTTTTTTAAGATTTTATGGTGAATTTTATTAAGAATTTATAGGAATTTACGATTTTGTTGTGATTAGATAAAACCTTCAATTTTCTTGTAGTCAGTATTTCGATTCCATATTAATAAAATCGACGATATCCGATCATTATTTTTCAAATGATTCCTTTAAAATTCATATTAGTGGGCCGTGGGATTCTAATTTAGCGATCCGTAAACCTCAAAAGGTTGACGACTGCTGAACTCTTTTGTATGGCGAAACGGATGATCGATATTTTTGCACAGCGTGTTTTAAAAATAATTTAACCGTATTTCGGAGCTAATGAATCTCAATTTGAGAAAATATACGAGAAGTTTTCTTCTTTGAAGGAAAGTGAATATTTACCTACTATTTTCTGAATATCAAAAAAATTGTATATCTGAGGGAAATTAAACTTTCTAAATATGAATTTCGGAATTTCACAGCAGTTTCTGGGGAACAATGAAAGAGCATTCCATGCTAAGAGGAAATACCGTATTCTCAAGTTCCATGGCACTACTAGTGGTTATGCTAGGGCATTCGCCTGGTGTTGATCGCAGAAACCACGAAAACTACCGATCATAGAAGCCGGCCGCTAGAATTCTATTTTAGACAACAGCTGAATTCTATCTAGCTGAAAAGCTAGGGTCCAAAATACTGCCAATGTTGTTGAACCCTAGAACTTCGCAGTCAGAGGCACAGTAGCAGCATAAGTTGATGCCCTGGACCACCTTTTCCGGTCAGGTTGCTCGATTTCTGATTTCTAAGAATTCTCCTAATGCAATCCATAGAAATTTATACCGACCTACGCTTCTGGAACTACTCTTCATTTCAGCAAATTTTAGTATAGTGAACAAATACTGAAGATAAATATTAACTTTGACTAATTTATCAATTAAATAATTCTCCATTTTAATAGTGTCAATTTATTCATAAATTTGGGCAAGATGTAATGTGACATCATCATGCATGTAGTAAGATGATAACATATTATTACTCGTCTTTATTTTAAACGATACTTGTTGTCTGTTGCATGGAACTCGTCGTAGACATGCCCCTGTCGAAATATCTTTTTCAGTATCCCCTAATTACATTCAAAATTTTCTCTATGGATGCATTCTATTTAAAATAACGACCACTGCAAATATTTCAGGTAATCTGCCCAAACGTCCCAATACCCCTCTGCCGTGAAACGGAGCGCCGTTTGGGCCGGGCCCTCGCCAACGCCCGCGCCCGCGCCAGGTGGGCGAGAGGGCGCAGCGCACGGTCTCCCCCGCCGACACCCGCGCATTGGCTTCGCCCGAGGGCGCGTCCCCTTCTCGGCCCCGCTGCCCAATTCCAACAACGCCCCCTCCACGCTCCCCCCTCTCACCTGCCTCGCGCGGTGACGCTCCGGCCCAGCCCTCGCCTTCCACCTCCTCCTCACCCTTACCCCAGGTCCGCCCCATCCCTGCCGCCGCCTTCGCTCTCCCCCTCGCCCTCGCCTTCACTCACTCCCTAGTCCTTGCCCTCCCTTTCTACTATGGTCCACCGTCTCTGGTCCCGTCTTCTTTATCACGGGACCCTTGCTTTCACCTCTTCCGCCAGGCCTGTCCTCGATCTCGTTCCCACCGCCCTCGACCTTGCCCTCGCCCTAGACTTAGTCCTCATACTAACCCTACCCTTCACCCATGCTCGTGCCCCACCCCGTCTCGTCCACGCTTCCGTCCTGTCACGCCCCTTGCCCTCACCCCTACCGCCGGCCATGCCCTCGCTCTCTCTCTCGCTTTCAACCCCGTTCCCTTCTTTGTCCCAGGCCCCTTGCTGTCACCCCTGCCGCCGCCCTATCCTCGCCCTCGCCGCCGCCAGCGCCTCCTACCGTCGCGTCCTCCTGCTTACGACGCGCCTCGTGTTCCGAGCAAGAGCTCTGCAGCGGAGGGGGGGGGGGGCGGAGAAGATCCTTTGAGCGCAGGGGCGGAGCGCGGAAGCCAACAGAGTTCGTTCGACGGGGGGGGGGGGGGGACTGGAGGTGATCGACGCGTTCTTCACGTTGTGAGTGGCAGCTTCTCAAGGTCCTCTAGGGTTTTTGTTTGCTAATGAAAGAATATTTCAATGCTAATGCGATATCGAATTTCAGGGACTTCCATGATATCAACAGTAATCTCTTCTCAAAACTGTAATAAAATCAATCACAAAAGTGTACAAAAGAAAAGTCACTTCCTTCTACCTTCAATGAACAAAGTATTTCGTTGATATATAATTTTATAATTGATCATTTGGATTCACATTATTGTGCGTGTGAATAAGCACCACATTTTCAAGGTTTGAAAGTTTTCAACGAAATACAAATGTTGTATTTTCTCCTTATCTTCGTTTGTCGATCGTATCGTTGAACAGGAAGAATGTTAAGATTGTTTAGTAGTGTTAGAGTAAGAAGGGTCGATATTTGGCCTTCACTGTGACAATATTTACATTCGCCGTAACAAGGAGATAAGAATTTCACGACGTGATCCGAATTGTAATGTACGTAAATTTTTTGAAAAGTGAAAGAAATCAATATATTTTACAATAATATTACACTTAATTGATATTGGATATTTGTAAAGTGATTATAAACGAAACGTACTACTTTCAGATACGGTATTAGAGAACCCCAACATCACTTGGCACTGCGTGACTCCGTGACCTTGGTGGCCAGATACCACTCTCCTTTTCGTTCGAGAAAAAAGTCACTCAGCAAGATTACTTGTCTCCCAGCAAGAACTGCAGCAATTTACTAATTGCAGCTGAGTCCTTCACGCGTGTAATTATGGTCACAAGAAAGTTGTCTCTCTGTTCTTTGTGACATATTCGACAACGACTTTAACAGCATGTTACATCCTCTTGGAAACAATTCTGAGCAATATCTCGTTCATAAAATGAAGATAAGTCGGAGAAAGTATAAAGAAGTGTATCGTCACTATTCATTTGATCGTCAAATATGAAACATTTTGAATTTAAAAAATTATCTGAATTTATAACGAATTTTAATATTTTTCTTGCAAATAAGTCAAATAGCTTCATTGCTCATTGAATTTTCAAAAGTACTAAACGGTAGAGTTCAGAACTGGTATTTTATCATGGAGTGCTGTAAGCAATTTGAAAATAATATGAATAAAAATAAGTAAAAAACAGAAAGGGTCCCGGTTAAATCACGAACTGTAGATTAACGCCACATTTTAAATGTGAAAACGAATGAGTTTAAAAATTGGAATAAAAATATTATATTTTATTATATTTATTGAAATAAGTTTGTTAGCTTTACTACCGAATGCTTAAATTTAGTTCATTTTGTTCCCCTCTTTGAGAAGTACTGTGTTGATTGAGCTTTTGCTGGCATGAACTCGTCCCGTTAAAGTGAACTAGTTACTGATCGGATGCGGGTGACAACGTGAATGAATTACGGGAGAAAGCAAATTCTAGTGGACTTTCATTCCAATGCACACGAACGAGGTAAAATGAAGTTCCATCTGAGAACTTGCCGTAATTCTATTAGAGTTAAGATAATTCTGTTCCTCACAAATTTTAGGATTTCATCTGGATCCGAACTGATAAGATTGGGACGGCAAACGTGTCCGTTGTTTATTGAAGAAACGCTCAAAATATTAACCATTCCAACGTTGTATTGTGTACATGTGTTGGCATCCGGTAAAGTACTGCAGTACCAAAGATTATGATTAACACAGCTAATTAGAAGAATAAGCAAAGTAACTTCTTCCTCATTAAGGGGAATTAGATGAAATAAGTATTTAAGATACTTAAGAGATAAACGAGATTTAAGATGGTTGAGGGAAGATGAAATGAGTATTCCAACATTGTAGTGATATTTTATAGCAATTAGACACCAGAACTTGTGAACTTTGAACTCTAAACTCGTTGTAGCTGAATGTGCAACATCACACTCCTAGGTATTGGCACCTTAACGCACGGCTGGTTTAACACGTGCCATGGAACCCGCTAATTGCCATGTCAATCAAAACCCCGTGCTGATTTCGAAAGAAACGTGTCTTCTTATTTGATCTCAAAGGCCTGTCAACAAGGTAAGCATAAATGGATGATGTTGAATGATTAACCGATACTCTTCTGAATTTTCTAAAAATATCGACAAGAATGATGTGTAGGTTATCGATAAAAATGATACGATAATTTATTTTGTTAGATATCATTCAGTGATAGATGTAAAAAGTTTACTGCTATAACAGTTTGATCAACTTCTCTTTTACATATATGTGCATTTTGATTAATACAAACGTAAAATATTTGCTTTGGAGATTTATGAAATTAATTGGTTATATTTTCCACTTCATGAAAATGTAGTTATGCATGAATACTAGGGGGAGGTGTCCCAGACTAAATTCTACAAACCTCTAGGGTATGTAGAGGAATTGAAGATTATAATTTTCGCTAATGAACATGTGCTATAAAATCTCGTGTAAGCTACACATGTGACATTTTCCACTGATCAATTCTTCATGCATTGGTGTTTGGCAGGTACACATTCTGTCGCCGGCAAAGAGATTTCGTGCGCCTGTCAAATGACCAGTGCGATGTGAATTGCGTACCAATCAGAGGCACATACCTTATAACAACGCCGCAGGACATTTCCTATCGCAGGTTCATTAGCAGGGCTCGGATTCTGATGAACTAATCATTCTTTCAAAATTACCTATTAAATATCTAAAAACTCAGAAGAAAGTGACTTATAAAATCACTTCAAAATAAGAGGAATATGGCCCAATTTTAAAAAAATACTAAAAAAGTTGAATATGTTTATTTATTCAATAATGTTTTTTATTTATTACCTCCTGTTCGGCATTGCTGCCTTTCAGGGGTGTTAACATTTTACAAAATAATGCTTTGACATTATTTTATGTTTTAAAATACAATTTATATAAAATTATATTTAATATAAAGTATTTATTTTAGAAAGGACTGCAATCATTAGCTCCGATCTTGCATCCCTTAGTTTAAAAAGGTCTAAAAAGTTACCGAAGATCCGTGTAATTTTGAAAGTTGTAAGAAGTGATTCCACTGCAGTAGTGAATTTAAATAAAAAAACAATAAAAACTTTGCTATAGTGTGTCATTGTGAATTCATGAAACATTCACTATCAAAAATTACGAAGAGGAAATAAAATGCGTAAAAATGACAAAAATGACGCAAAGGTCCAGAAAATGACTTAACAATTGAAAAAGGGCAAAAAATGACAAAAATGCCCCTATAACTATACATTTCGAACACCTGTATGTTGTGATAAACATTCATTTACAAGTTAGCTACCACTAGAGTGCACCAATGAAAATATGAGATGTCATCAGGACCCGAGCCGTGCTCATTAGCAAAACAGTGTGATCAGCTTCGATCCCTCTGCATGCCCTAAAACAGGGATGTCCAACTGGCGGCACGCCGTGCCACTTATTGAGACCCGCGAAAGGTTATTAGAGAAAAGTAAAAATTCCGTACATCCATGTCGGGCAAAAACATTGCACGTCTACCGCATGTGCTCTGTCGGCGTCAACCTCCTTTCTAAAATACCCTATGTGAAAAGAGGTTGTTTATATTTAAGAATTTTTTAAATATTTAATTCAGAAATTCAAAATCATACCAACGTGTTTCGCTGCGTTATGCACAGTAAGGCATGATAGTTCCTCTGCCCCCCCCCAGAGTAGCTGGGTAAACTGTCGTGATCAACAACACGGGAAAGCCCGGTGTGGATCGAACGAGAACTGTAAATATGGCCCGCAACTCTGAATGTTTTAGTTGTAGCCCTTGAGGCCTTGCAGGTTGGACACCCCTGGCCTAGCAGTTCAATATTTTCCCCGAGACCCGCCTTTTCAGAAGTGCCACTGCCCCCGCCTACACGTGCAAACAGCTCGCCGCCCGGTTGCCGCCAGCGCCCGCTGTGGGCGTCGCGGTCGGCCGCCGCCCGATCGCCACAGCCAACCGCGATGCGCCTAATTGCGTTGCGCTGTTCCGTTGTCGACAGCGGTGCTGCCATCTGCCGCACGGCCACCGGTCGCGGACTCGGCTGTTAATTAAATGCATTAATGTCGTCGCGAATGTCGCCCTCGCGCCGCGCCGCGCCCAGCTTCGGCATTTCCTGTTAATTGGGGAGCCGAAACGCGAAATGCCTTCGAAAAAGGAAGTTTGCAATCACTGCTACATACGCGTTCTGAGAGCGAGTTGCTACATACGACAAACTGAAAACCAAGTTGCCTGTAGGAACTGTTGATGCTACATATACCAGCAAGTCGTTACACACCAACTGGGGCGTAAATGGGGACAATCAATTATCTAACGAAATATAAGTCATGAAAAAAAGAGATTTAGAATGCGCATTCTCTGGATTTGAAATAATGTCGTCAGAAAGGTCTTTATTAAATATCAAAACTCTTAAAATATGTTAGTAATATATCAATTTTAGAGAAAATGGTTTAGGTGCTAGCGTTGACCACACACTGACGGACAGACGCATCGCGGCAAGCGGTTAGTGTTAGGATTGAGAAGCGTTAGATCTCTCCGAAAGCCAAGCGAATTCGTGTGAAATCGGATATCTGCGTGCGCATTTCGGAAGCGCATGCTCGACGCCGCAAAACGTGTTCAAAGGGTGAAATGACCGTTTCTGCAGCAAGATTTGCTTCAATGGCCCTAGTCACGAACCATCACGGACCACATACGTAATCATTGTATTTTCGTCGCTCTTGTCGTTCGCAGGTGCTGAAGTAATGGCGTATCAAGAGCTTTGGTCAACTGTGGCACTGAAGGCATCTGTCACCATTAATCCAAACACATAAAATCACTACATCGGACACACGTAGTAAACAAGAGAAGAATACGCTGGTCAGCCCGAGAACAGATAGTTGCTCGACCGAGAGTCACATCGCCTTTGATCTTGGTTGAAAATTCCTTAATAAGTCTTAACAAGTGCAACGAGTCTGTTTTAAAGACCAGCGCTGTGTAGTATCTAGAAACTAGCAATGTCTTTGAGAAATTTTGATTCACCAATCTTGTTACTGTCCGCAATATATAAAAGTTTTATGTAGGACTACGCCAAAAGACCGAATGTGAAGAAATGAAACTGCTTCCCTTGTTTTCAAATGTAAATCTTAAACACTTCTCTAAATGTTTGCAGGCTTCCCAATAGTTACTGAATTGAAATTGAGCCTCCCTGGCCCTGAGGGATTGTAGGGTAGAGGGATGCAATTTTAGATTGAACCGCTATCCATGCTTTTAACTGAACGCTCATCCATCTGGGTAGGTGATCTCTGGTGTTCATAATAGGTATCAAAGGTTAGGCTTTAAGCTCTTTTTATATATTAGCGAGAAACCTGTACACAATGACGGTTCGAATTCAAACTCCCATATTAATATGTCATTATAATCAATAGTTGAACACAATTCAAAATATTTAATACACAAAATATGTTTTTTTCCATTTCGACATTTCCTTTACATCAGTCGTATTTACCTACTCGCTGTCCTCTACAGGACGACAAAGCAATTTTAGGGAGTCCTTGAGGGGCCACCAGATAAAATGTTGTGCTATTTGCGATTGTTGCCAGGGCCCATAAAGGAATCGAATTTAGTTCGTCTGGTATTTATGAAGGTCGTTCAGACACTCCGCGTTCTCGGAATCCTACAACGTGTGTATCCAAGATTAGGCCCCCTACGTTCCCAGAAATCCCACGTAGGCGCACGCAGCCCGCCCGCATGGGCTGCTTTCAATTCTCTGCCACGAAAGCAGGGAGCGCGGTGTCCAAGGTTCACCTCCCCTGTCGGTCACATTTTTATTGTTGAAATCCTTTCCCTATTTATTTATTTTTCAAAATAACCTTGTAATATGATATATTCTTAGTAATAAATCAGTATATTTGATTTATCTCACGAATTGATAGTGATGTCAGTTAAACCTCACAGTGCCTTCACAGTTGCGCTCATGAAGCGTTTCCTTAATCACCAAAGTTGTAAACGAACGCGCGTCGCGATCGAGGACATTTAATTTTTCTGCCTCTGTGTTACAACGCGTGCGATTGGTCGAGCGTGCGCACGGCGCTGACTTCTGCACCAACGTGCATAAGCGATTGCCGCCTCTCCACAATCAAACTTCGGAACCCAATTGCGCGCCGCGATAACAACCGAATACATAGCCGGATGTGGTTTCTACAGCATCGCAGTTTCGAGCGACCTGGTCGGTTATTATTTCTCATTGCTTATGGAGATCTTATATACGAAAAATCTTTTTTAGATGCATTTTCCTAAACCATAAGTAATAGTTTGCACAAAATCGCAAGCTTTCCAGCTTGCTTCTGTTGCTCAAAGTTTACGATACAATCTCGGGGACGCAGAGAAATTTGGTATAGATCAGGGGTCTTCAACCTGGTTCGGCAGAACCCTAGGGTTCCCTGAAACATTAACAGGGTTTCGTAAGCGTTTGCTCAGACAAAATCCAAAATGGAAATTGACTGTACAAGAGGTTTATGAAGTAGGAACGGGGTGGAGGCCTGTATTACTAAAATATTAAATTAATTTAATATTTAAGTAAACAATATAATATTAATATAAATAGGATATAAAAAGGTAGTTGATTGTACAAACATCTAAGACTGATCAAACCATTTAAAAATTATAAGCGAACACAAAAGTAATAGTCTTTTTTTCATTTTCAGTCATAAATGAATTTATATGAACTTTGTTCACACCTGATGAAGCCTGAAACTACATGTCTACTGAAGCCTGAAACTACCCGAAACGTCGTGTTCAGAATATGGGAAAAATAAAACACTTCATGAAAATTTTGTACTGAAGTTGTCTAAAGAGAACAAAATCTGAATGTGAAATAATAAATACTATGTGACAGTCACTCTATTTTCCATATTTTGGACTGTTTACATAATTTTGAGAATTTGGGTAGAAAAAAAAGCTTTGATACATTATTTTATCTGCAACTTAAACGCGAGATACCTTGAAGAAATCCACGGGCTCGAAGGGTTCCAAAAGATGTAAAAGGTTGAAGACCCCTGGTGTAGATGATACCAGTCGTAGCAATTTGCTAACACAACCCAATGGTTTCTAAAAGTATTTTCTTTCCTAAAGCATAAGAACAAGGAAATGGGTACGAACTCCTGGCGACGTGGTGTTAACCTAAATAGAGGGCAAAGCATTAACCTGCCGGGCGAGGGCAGCACCGCCTTCAATAAAGCGCGGCCTTCGTGGTCGCACACCTTGGCTATGCCGCGTGGAAGTCGCTGGCGCGAGGCGGCGTCGTTCCGGCTGCCGCTTCCACTTCCACTTTCGCCCGGCGACGCGCGCAGGAAGCGGAAAGCAAGAGCAAGCGATATCTTGCGCACGGCTCCGCCCGCGCGTGCGATAAGGAACACGCCCTGCGGCACTAGATGGCGGTGGCGGCGGCGCGCGGCCACGGCGGGCGCCAGCCCGTAGAAAGCTCCGGGAAACAGTTGAACTCCGACCCGCCACTCAACAATGGCTTCGCTCGCTTGTTTCGCGCGAGCGCGCGCGCGCTGTTCTGAAGAAAACAAAATGGCCGTCGCCGCCACAATAGGCGCTGGAAATCGACCGAGATAAGTCGACGATACACCGGAGAAGCTGGCGAAGGCGGCTTTTATTGTCACGACACGGGAAATGAGCTGCAACGTCCCTGAGAAACGATGCAGATATATAAGGATTTTTCCGGTTCAAGCTTCTCTGGCAAGTCGGCAATACATCCGGCAGAGAGTCGCCTCATCTCTAAATAAAGACTTAGTGTTGTCACGTATTCTGACGGAGAAGACTGCTGGAAATAAGGTTCTCGTGTGAGATTTTAGTCATGATACATCGAGAATCGCTATGGCTTGCCTTTTACGCAATTTGGAGGGTAGTCGATGCCAATAGAGGAGTGGGCACGATAGTGTACTCCGAAAAGCATCATGAAATGCACGAGAGTTTTTATTAGAACTGTGTCAACGACGTCGCGCGGTGCGTCATATCCTTCCGCGACACTGAAATGATACGTAAGCACGTCGTAAGCAAATGATAAATCTCACGCACTTTTCAGTGGAAGTCTTTTTCAAGTGTATCGCCTTCAAAGAGTTGTTTCTCAAATAATATTTGACGACAAAACTTTTGAGTTTTATACCTTCTATTGAGACTTATATTAGGACAACGGTATTCTACATTGAATTTAAATTAGCTTTAAAATCACTTACGTCGCAGAATATTTGAAATTCACCAGACATGATTTATGTTGATAAAGAAACATAATAGAGCATTTCATGTTACAACACAATATTGCATAATAATTTCAAAGTTGCAGGTAACGCGAGTAATACACTATCCTAATATTTAGCTACATTTTATCTTCTTTATTATTATTATTATTATTATTATTATTATTATTATTATTATTATTATTATTATTATTATTATTATTATTATTATTATTTCGTGAATCGGCCGACTAGGACCACGCAAGCAAGCATCCTGCATTTACCGTGGCTCAGTTTTTATTTATTATCGGGGTGGCAGGTGCTTGCAACAATTCTTTGGGGGGACCAGCATTTAGCTGGATCCGATTTTTATCCTCCATGGTTGTTAGCCCGGGGGTATGGAAGATGAAAGACGATAGGAATGGATTAGGAGGCGATAGGTGATCGTGGACTTTTGGAACCATCCCAGCATTCGCCTTTATGACCGAGGGAAACCACGAAAACCCCGGTCAGGATGGCCGGCCCGGGAATCGAACCCGGACCTCCCGATTACGAAGTCAGTGCGCTACGCACTGAGCCACTTCGCTCGGTTATTATTATTATTATTATTATTATTATTATTATTATTACTACTATCATTATTTATATTATTATTACTATTATTATTGCTATTATTATTATTATTATTATTACTATCATTATTATTAACGTACAGATTCCAAACAAGAACTTTGCATTCGGAAAACGCGAAGGAGTCCTTGACATTCGGCAACTCTACAGACATTTTTAATTTCGAAACATTAATTGAAGGCGTGATTACATTACGAGAGCAATTCAACGAAAAAGCAGTTGTCCGGCTATTTTAATGACTATGCATTTTTCAAAGTACCAACGGAGCGTTGTGAGACGTTCTGTTTTGCTCGCTTTGCAGCTGCGAGGGGGAAGAAAAAATCCCGAGGGTCTGCAGAAGGAGATGACGCTGCGCTGCACATAGTACGAACAACAGCTTCGCGTGACAAACTGGCTTACGTTTGCATAATTTGTGCAGCGACAAATAAAACTACAGGCCCATTATATCTTGGTTAGTTTTGTTAAAGTATTGATTTATCAGTAGCCCATTTTATAGTGTTTGTAAAAAGGTTTTTTTTCTAGAAATTAAAAAGTTTATATTTTTATAAACTCGTTGCCGGAGAATTGATGGTCTAAAACGCATGTGTATAAATATGTTCAGTTCAAATTTTTTGAACATTTTAATTTTTCTTAAACGAAGCTGCAAGTTAATTTCTACAATTTTAATGAAACGAACGGCTGTATGACTAAATTATTTTATCACACTAATTCCATGCAATAAAGAATCCATACCTTTAGATTTGTTGTTATTGGTATTAAATTGATACAATGGGATGACTTCAATGTATTATTATCATTGATGTGACTTCATAATGGTAAAAGTATTACCTATGAGGCAGTTGCAATGCAGATATGTGATTGGATGCGCTTGTTTTATGACGATGTGATTGGATAATGCAGATACTATCGATAATGATGTTAGTGCATACCGATGTTGTGAATATGTCTGGCTAATGCTGATATGCCAAATGTCGCGGTGCTGCTGGTGCAGGAATTGTTGATGATGTAACGCCAATGCCAGGCATGTTTTGTAGCTTTCAGCATTGATATCGGATTCTGCTATTCATTTCTGTCTGTTTGTCATTGCCGTTTATCAGAGAGCGTACACATCCGCTCTAAGAGACTCGCATTTCCATGCGAATGATCTTGCGAGTAAATGCATGACATATGAGCAGTTCTTAGGAAATCTCTCGTCTAAACTGTTCATGGTACTTTCATTCATCATTTATCTATTTATGGTTAAGAGGTTGGGGAAGAGATTCTGGAGCTCAAGGAAATGTGAGCAGATTGTACTTCTTCTACACACGTCACATAGTTTTTAATGTTTTTTTTGACGAAATAAAGCAATTCGAAGCCAGTCTGAATAACCGAGGTCGTTGAGGCTGAAGGGAAGTAGTTGCCTCGGCTCGAAGGGTTGTGGGTTCGAATTCCGCCTCGGACACGGATGTGAAAGTGTTGTCCTTACTTCTCGTGTTCCCCAACAGTTACCTCAATGTAAACAATCAAAGAAGTCGCTATATGAGCTAGTAATTAAAAAGCGACCTTAAAAACATTATGATCAATTCATTAGTAACTTGTATTAAAAAAGTTTTGTTGTTGATATAATAAGGTTGAATTTGACGAAATGTTAGGGACAAACTATCGTTATTGTCGAAAATGACCAGGTCATTTCCAAATACGTAAGTTTTTAGCAGCCATAGTCTCCCTTTAATTTCATCCATTTCTCATTCACTTTTATCAGCGACCGTTCACTTCCGCAGGAGTGGGGCCCGCATTACCAAACGCGACAGAACAGCGCGGGGCGGGGCAGGGCGGGGCAGGGCGGGGCAGGGGCGGGGCGGGGCAGGAGCGGGGCGGGGAGGGAATGGGCGGAGATTGGCGGGGCGGGAGGGCGGAGCGGGGCGGGGCGTGGTGGGGCGGGGCGTGGCGGGGCGGGGAAAGGCGGGGCAGGGTGGGGCGGGGCGGGGCGGGGCGGGGCGGGAGAGCGGAGCGGGGCGTGGTGGGGCGGAGCGGGGCGGGGCCGGGAGGGGCGGGGAAAGGCGGTGCGGGGTGGGACGGGGCGGTGCCGAGTCGCCGCGCGGGGGGCGACCTCGGGTCGCAATCGAGGGCCTCGAATCGCGGGGCGGAAGTCGGCGCATACTTCGCGGCGCATTCCCGGCGACTTCATAAATCACCGCTCGCGCGCCGCGCCGCAAGTCCCGGAATTCGCCCGACGCAGCCGCAGCAGCCGCTGGCTTCGGCAGCCGGTCGCCGCCCCTCCCCCACCCCTCCTCCTGCTGCTGCTCTGTCGGTGGGGGGGGGGGCGCTTATCGCGCGAAGAAGGCGCGGCGCCCGCGACCTGGCCTCACCCACGCCCCTCGCGGCAGGGATGTGAACACTCCTTAAGACGGCTCCACACATTCGGCATTCGCCGAGCAGCGAACTACCGCTCGTCCAATCCCGAACAGCTGATGTGTTCGGCGAATGTTCGCCCCCTTTGATGTGTCCTGAAGACCGACACGCGATGGGTAGGGCGAATACCGAATGTTCGGCGCTCGGCGAATAGCGAGCAACCCGTCCACACTACTTTGGAGCGGTTGCTCGGGATTCGCCGAATGCCGCATGTGTGGAGCCGCCTTTAAACAATGCTGTAACCCTACACACGACAATAATCAGACATCTAACGCTGTATTCTCGCCCCATTTGAACGAACGCTTCACAAACATCTAATAAATACAAGTGATGCAAAACCGATACTTAAAATTAGCCAGTCACGCCCCATGGTTCATTTCCAATGAGCCAATCCATAGAGAATTACACTTCTATCCAATCATTAAATCGCTCATGTGTCCGACAATTTCTACTCAAATACATCCTCAATAAATCAAATAGCCCACTACAACCTAGCCACACTCAACGATTTCCCGACCCGATTCCGAAACTGATATCCGCTACATGCCTTCCTCCATATATTTTTCGATGTAAACTAAGGTACAGAGACAGAACAGGGACTCAAAGTAAGGGTCTGTCCCGTCTAATATGTGGCATCTGGTGACCTTATCCCGCGGTCAACTTTAGAGCACTGCCAAAATTGAAAAACACCGCTTAAAAGTTTGTGGAAGATTTGAGATCTCCTATCACGTGCATCTTCTGACCTCAATGGTTCACCACACGCAGTTCCGACGATTCTGCCACGTTCACCTGCGTTTGAGGTTTTCTCTCGAACTGGAGCGAAAACATCTATATGCGCTACTTGTGAATTCAAACTGAACTCAAATGTTTGCTCTTTCCGAATCGCCGGATGAACGAAACGGGTTGCAGTCGGACAAAGCCTTCTCAGGTAACGGAAAGTGAAAGTGAATCATTTGGGAAGCGAGAGTGAATTTAATTTTATAACTGCGGGATGCAGTCGCGCCATAGACTAAAAAGGTTTATTACTCGAGGGTTGGGCGCTTCCCGGCAAAAGAACAGAGCAGTTGGTGGTGGCGACCGGGGAGATGATTGGAAGGTGAGACAGGTGTTGGAGGTGCGTGGGCGAGGAATATTCTGTACAAATAGGCCTTGTAAGTTTAGCGTGACGAAACTTCCCAGGCAGTTCCGTTTCGAAGGCGTCATAAAGCCGTGTAATCGCAATAACTTATCTTTAGGTAGGCGTCACTTCAAAAAGACAAACAAAAAAAAAACCCGTTAAATATCACATAAACGGGTTGTTCTAAACATCGAAATTCCAACCAAAACAAATGTAGCACTGAATTCTGTAATGCGAATATTTGAAATAAAGCGACCCTGCATTGGAAGGCTTTACGGAAACGGTTACTACGCAGCTGGCATGACTGTTGAGACCTCATGTGAAACCTACCATGATAAATTCCCAGTGGCCCACCCGCATGCAGCTCCACTTTCCAGATACAACTGTGTGTTGTGTTTTCCTTGTTCTGTCATGTTCACAAAATAGCAGTTTGTAGTCGTGTTTGTTATTAAAACAATTCACGGTTTTTCTTTGATTCTTAAAAATACTATAATTTAAAAAAATCAAAACGAAGTTATAAAATACATATTTTTACAGTTATTGCTTTTTACAACATTATTTACTGCACACCTCCTTAAAACCTATAGTAAAATTCTTTGAAATTTAACCTGCAAAACTTAAATTAGGTTATCAAATCAGTATTAAGCATTGTTGCGAAGAGAATTACTATTAGTTCAGGTGACTGCTTAATGGAGACTACGAGAATACGGGGAGAGAGCATCTGCTCTACATCTAATATTTGTAATAAAGTTAGTATCCATTGCTGGTTAACACATTCAATCTAAATAATACAATGCTGAATATACACATTATCAGAAGTGTTTTGCACGTATGTCCTCTAAACAATGGTTTTACAAAATCGTGGAATTCATATTTACACTCTCCTATTTAAGTCACTTGGTCTTAGCATTTGTGAACTTTTTTTAGACAAAGACTAGACAAAGCTGCAGTTTTCACTCTAAGAATATATCAGAGCTTGCATGAAATTATTTATTGGATCACTAATTAAAAACTAACAAAATAAGCAAATCTAGGTCACTGTTTTAACAGTGCGTCCTGTTTTAAGACATTGCGTCCCGATGCATGGATGAATTGAAAATATAGTAATATCCAAAGTCCTCCTCTTTTTGTACCGTTGCGGTATACAATTGCGCACTCGACAGGAAACTGTCATCGAATACAAGGTAATCTAGGCGACTCAAGGAGGGGACATGGGGGCCAGGCTCCCCCCACAAACGACCAGAGTTTTCGTTTGTTACTTGGCAAAACCGATTTAAATATTTATTTATGTTAGGATTATACAATTATGTAAAAAAATTGTAATCATATGTACACTACAAAACATACAGAATATAATAATCAATGTTTATTATTTAACAAAAAATTATGATGGAATCTTCCAAAATAATCGACTTGATCCGCCCCTACTACAAAATGAACCTGAGCGCTGGCCCCCAAGCCAAGTGACGGACAAAAAGGAATATTTACACACGTTTATGGTAAAAACAATTAGTACCAAGAAAAAATTACCGTTACTCCAGGTAACTACTTAACTGAGGTGGTCGTTTTGCAAGTATCACTGTTCAATCTAAATTCCATCTCAACCGCGTAACATCGACGTAGTCCGTTCTACAGTGAAGAAGTGAGAAATACGACAAGCATCGCAATGGCTTGCATCGCATAAGAAGCTTCGCCTTTCGGGCTATCGCTACCCACCGCGTAAGCCCTGACGCGCAGAGCAATAGCGGATTCTCCGCGAAAGACGCGCCGGAGGCCTGGAGCGCAGACGCCGCCCACAGGCGGATCCAGCCCATCATTTTGGAAGGGGCCCTCGTAGAGTTTTGTTAAATAATAAACATATTTGTTATTATATAGTTTAGTATTTACATTCTGTAGATATGCTACACAATATTATTGTTTAAATAATTATATAATTCGAACATAAATATCAATTTTGCCATACAATGGAAGGAAAAGGAAAACTCTTGGCCTTGGGGGGGGGGGGTTCGGCCCCCGTGTATCCGCCAGAGGCGCCGCCGGTGGCGCCGCCGGTCGCGCGGCGACTGGAGAAGCCATCAGAGCGGCCGCTGACGCGCTCATTGTTCGCTTCCGCGCGGCGGCGGCCACCGGAGACCCTACCTCCGCTTCCGCCCCGCGCCTCCGCCCCGCTCCCCGCCGCCATCCCCCTCCCCCGCTCCGCCGGGAACAAGCGACGGCCGCGCCCCCACGCGCGGGAGGAGAGGCGGGAACGGTGCGGGGGCCCGCTGGCTTTGAGAAGCGAAAATTGGGAGGGCGCCGAGAAAGAGCGACGAAATTCGAAGGAGAGGAAACAACAAAAGGAAGGGGAGTGGGAGATTTGGGGAGCACATCTGAAAGGAACGTAAAATTGAGGAATGTCAGAAGGAATGCTGGGGAAGGACATGGGGAACGGTAATTTGTCCGGGATCAACCAGGAGGAAAGCGGACACAGGTATGGTAACCTGCGATACTGGAAATTAACAGTCACCGAATTAGAAATAAAGAAGAGAATAGGTAGATGGGAAGAAAATCAAAATTAAGTCAGAGAAGAATAGTAGTGGATTTGACAGTGAGAAAAGAAGAGATTGAGAGAGAAAGATGGGAGGAGAGGGGGAGCGATAGAGGGGGAGGGAGAGAAATGGAGAGAGTCAAAGAGAAGGAGAGAAATGGAGACAAAGAGAGGAGAGAAATGGAGACAAAGAGAGGAGAGAAATGGAGAGAGTCAAAGAGAAGGAGAGAAATGGAGACAAAGAGAGGAGAGAAATGGAGAGAGAAAAAAAAGAAGAGAAAGAGAGAGAAGGAGAGAAAGAGAGAGAGAAAAGGAGAGAAAGAGAGAGAGAAAAGGAGAGAAAGAGAGAGAGAAAAGGAGAGAAAGAGAGAAAAGGAGAGAAAGAGAGAGAAAAGGAGAGAAAAGGAGAGAGAGAAAAGGAGAGAAAAGGAGAGAGAGAAAAGGAGAGAAAAGGAGAGAGAGAAAAGGAGAGAAAAGGAGAGAGAGAAGGAGAGAAAAGGAGAGAGAGAAGGAGAGAAAAGGAGAGAGAGAAGGAGAGAAAAGGAGAGAGAGAAGGAGAGAAAAGGAGAGAGAGAAGGAGAGAAAAGGAGAGAGAGAAGGAGAGAAAAGGAGAGAGAGAAGGAGAGAAAAGGAGAGAGAGAAGGAGAGAAAAGGAGAGAGAGAAGGAGAGAAAAGGAGAGAGAGAAGGAGAGAAAAGGAGAGAGAGAAGGAGAGAAAAGGAGAGAGAGAAGGAGAGAAAAGGAGAGAGAGAAGGAGAGAAAAGGAGAGAGAGAAGGAGAGAAAAGGAGAGAGAGAAGGAGAGAGAAGGAGAGAAAGAGAGAGAAGGAGAGAAAGAGAGACAAGGAGAGAAAGAGAGAAAAGGAGAGAAAGAGAGAGAAGGAGAGAAAGACAGAGAAGGAGAGAAAGAGAGAGAAGGAGAGAGGAGAGAAAGAGAGAGGAGAGAAAGAGAGAGAAGGAGAGAAAGAGAAAGAGAAAGAGAGAGAAGGAGAGAAAGAGAGAGAAGGAGAGAAAGAGAGAGAAGGAGAGAAAGAGAGAGAAGGAGAGAAAGAGAGAGAAGGAGAGAAAGAGAGAGAGAAAAGGAGAGAAAGAGAGAGAGAAAAGGAGAGAAAGAGAGAGAGAAAAGGAGAGAAAGAGAGAGAGAAAAGGAGAGAAAGAGAGAGAAAAGGAGAGAAAGAGAGAGAAAAGGAGAGAAAGAGAGAGAAAAGGAGAGAAAGAGAGAGAAAAGGAGAGAAAGAGAGAGAGGAAAAGGAGAGAGAGAGAAAAGGAGAGAGAGAAGGAGAGAAAAGGAGAGAGAGAAGGAGAGAAAAGGAGAGAGAGAAGGAGAGAAAAGGAGAGAGAAGGAGAGAAAAGGAGAGAGAGAAGGAGAGAAAAGGAGAGAGAGAAGGAGAGAAAAGGAGAGAGAGAAGGAGAGAAAAGGAGAGAGAGAAGGAGAGAAAAGGAGAGAGAGAAGGAGAGAAAAGGAGAGAGAGAAGGAGAGAGAAGGAGAGAAAGAGAGAGAAGGAGAGAAAGAGAGAGAAGGAGAGAAAGAGAGACAAGGAGAGAAAGAGAGAGAAGGAGAGAAAGAGAGACAAGGAGAGAAAGAGAGAGAAGGAGAGAAAGAGAGAGAAGGAGAGAAAGAGAGAGAAGGAGAGAAAGAGAGAGAAGGAGAGAAAGAGAGAGAAGGAGAGAGGAGAGAAAGAGAGAGAAGGAGAGAAAGAGAAAGAGAGAGAAGGAGAGAAGGAGAGAGAAGGAGAGAGAGGAAAGAGGAGGTGGAGAAGGCAACGAGGGGAGACAGAGAGCAGCAACGACCATGCGCCGCGCGCAGGCGACTGACAGGAGCCACGCGAAAGCGGCTTACGCGACGGGGGTGGGCGTGGCGTGGCGGGGCGGGGCGGGGGCGGGGCGGGGCGGGGCGGGGCGGGGCGGGGCGCCGAGGGAGACGCGGCCTCTGTTCCCGCGCTCTCTTTGATCGTTCGCGCTGCTCCTCCTCCGCATCGCGCGCGAAATCCGCGCCTCCTCGCAATTTAATTAACAGGGCGCTTTAACAAAATCAATTTACGCTTCATCCGCCGCCTCGGGCGAAAGGCGAACACCGCCACCGCCACGCCCTCCCCTCCACCCCCTCCCTCCTCCTCCCCCACCCCGTCGTCCCTGGGGGCGGGTCCCAGCCGGGTGACCGCCCCCTGAAAGCCCCCGAGTTGCTGCTAATTCCGTATACATCGTATTATCCCGGATGCCTTGGGGTAGTATGGGAAAGTGCTGCAGCATTTAAGTAGTTAGGCTGTTATTAGAATTTTTCTGGCGTTTATTAATGGTGGATGTGGTTAAAAAAATTGAAAGTAAGATTGCGAAGAGCCGCAGAAGACTCGAAGCTCCCAATTGAGGCAGACAGATGGTCGCGTTAAAATCTGTGAAATAATTACCAACAGTTTAGAAATGGAAGGATATTCGAATATTCATAAAATATAATCTTAATATAAAATAATCATGAAATAGTCGAATCTGTTGTCAGTATCATTCTTGATCATTCCGGATAATGCTCACATTGAATCAATTTATGTATATTATTTCACAATATGAAACGGAAAGAAAATTCGCTTTTGGCAGTCTTCTTAAGGTTCAGACACCTGACTGCTAGGTTTACTATTATGCCCATTTCATGGGCATTTGCAATGCTAATACAGAATGGTAGTCTTCGTCAACACCCTATGGCAATGCACTAAAAGCGAATTTCTAGCACTCCGTTTTACAGCTCTTATTTCGCAGTTGGATCTGATGAAGGTTGTTTTCGAGAGAAATCGCACTGTATCATTTACAACGCATAATAGAATACTGATAAAATAACAAAGTATGCACTCGCCGTGCATCACAGTGTAAACAGTTATCTCTCAAAAGGGATATGAGGAGAGGGTACGATACTTTTTAGGACAACACAAAATTATTTATACAATTATTATCCTACAAACGTTCCTGGAATTATGGCATAAGACAAGATGTGCATCTCCGGAACCAAAGTGTGCAATATAAAATATTATAACTAGAACATATCCATTAATTAATTAATTCATGACATACAGTATTTGTTAATCATTTCGTCAGATTGCCTATTTGTAAATTGTTTTGTGTCCATAAAAATATTTATGCTATTCAATGAGTTATCTTAATTGAGTGACAATCCATGTACTCGTTAGTTCGTCAATAAAAATAATTTCCATCTACATAAAATAAGTATTTTAGGACGTTTTGTTTCAAAACAATATTGATCACGTTGTGAAGGTAGTATTATGGCACCATGTTATTACCATTACCGATTACAGGCCTCAATAAATGTGAAAATATTAGTTTATTCTCGGGAAAATGTATGATACATTTTGCAAACATTGTCGTCACACAAACCTGGCTGATATTAGAATGGTTGCGTGTTCTAAGTCACAGAAATACCAACTTAATTAAAACTCAATATAAAAGTAGTAGGTAAAATTCGGATACCTTAATGTGGTAACTCTAATACATTTAAAAATGAATGATAAGAGTTATTGTATGTTCATGTGTAATACGAACTTGTGGCAATTGTTACGATAGTCATTTTTTCTGCTCCCATTGTATAATTCGTCATTTGATGCTTGCAAAAAGTTGAATAATGATAAATCACAAAAGTTTACAAACCAAGAATTGACATTTAATTAAACATTGAGAATCTATCTAGTAAAAGTTTCATTTGATTGTGTACATTAAAATTGCATTTAATATTACTTTATGCTTGTCAGTTTTAATTTCTTTCATTATCAGTATTTTTTGAATATTATTAAAAATAAATTGGATCGTAATTTCACTTTGAACCTATCTGACTAGCGCAGTACTCCCTCGCACGCGACTGGTAATCAAAGCCCCCTGCGGGAAAGTAGGGTATGGTTAGGGAGCTGTCCGCTAGGTGACTTTGACTGAATCCTGCAAGCCAGCTGCCACGAAACGATTCAATGCAACGTTTAACTTACAAAAGCTACCATAAATCGAAAACAACAACAACAACAAACAAAAAACAACAACATGAAACGCGATGAAATGAAACTCGAAGTTTACGATACTGGTGTGTGTGTGTGTGTGTGTGTGTGTGTATCCCATCGTTTTGTACAGTAGTGTTTCATGTCTGTGGCTAAGAGCACACTTTGGTTGGTGACCGCTGCGCAGAGTTCGCCGCATCGCCCTCTGCGCAGGCGGAAGCGCTGCCGGAAGTGTTCGCGTGCAGACGTTTGCTGCGCCGCCGCCGCAGCACTGATTTGCGAAAGCGCAGATCGCGTGCTGCACTGCGCACTGCGCAGAACCGCTCTGTAAGATATGTGGGTCGTTGAACGTCACTTCGTGATTGCTCGCGTTTGCTGAATGCGCATCTCCAAATTGAAGGTTGTACTTTCTACGATCTGGTGGATAAATAAAGCGAGTAACAACAAAACTTCTTGAACTTTGATGTTACGGTGGGTTGATAATTATTATTGATGTTTTTTAAAAAGGAACGGACATTTCTATGCTCATATTCTAATCAAAATATAACTAGATAATAGGGTCAGTCTCAGTTCCGAAACTCTTGCAGGGTTGGAGAGTTCTTCGTACTATGAAAGTGAAATTTTGCTGACAGCACTAAACCACTGGTTATAATTTTGGTTAATTTTGATGTCTACATAATTTACACCATCGCTGTCCTTGTGAGTGAACATGAAATACATACTGACATTTTAATTACATTCATTAGTCTTGGTATAGCTGAGTGTATTTTGAAGGATGCCCTACATTCACACTTTCCATTTAATTGAAGAGCGATAGATGTTTCGGAGAGTTTGTACTAATATTAATTTTTTTCTACCAAGGTTCAAAAATGTGAGCTTTCCTACAAAAATCGTAAATTTGTACTTCAGAAAATATCCCGTTTCCAGCATTCCTATGTTGTTTATTTCGAAATAGGAATAACGGTGCGACTAAGTACGACAGCAGGATAGCACATGTATAGGGCTTCTGGCGCCAGGAAAAGTAGTTCATGGATTCCACATGACCTATTTTTGTCTGTTGATATGTTAATGATGCACTCATGAAAGCCCTAAACGTGAAAGACATCGCCTTGCAACTGACAAGACAGCACCACATCATCAATCCTCTTCAATTTTAAACGGCATAATACAATTTACACTACCACACCACTGCACACAACATTGCGTTTCGCACACGGGGTGACTGAATGCAACTTCACCTCGCCGGACAGCGACCCTGAGCATTCGCGGCGCTACGTCGAGCCCGCGCCCGGCCCGGGCAGCACGCGGCAGCCCGCCTCCGCGCCGCCTCCGCGCCGACATGTCCACTTACCGGCGACGTCGCTCATGGCCCCGGGGGACGGTGACGAGGACCGCGGCGCGCACACGACTGGCGACCGCGGCGCGGCGCGGCCAGGCGGTCTGTCGCCACCGCCACCGCCACCGCCAGGGCCGTGGTGACGCGCCGCCGCCGCTATCTTATCGCCGCAGGCTGCCTCGACGGCGCGGCGCGGCGCGGCGCGGCGGGCGCCGCCGGTGACTGTGTCGGTGTCGGTGTTGGTGTTGGTGTCGGTGTCGGGGCCGCCCCCGTCGCGGCGGTTTCACGTTTAGAGCTTTCATGAGTGCATCACTAACATATCAATAGACAAAAATAATTCATGTGGAATCCATAAACTACTTTTCCCGGCGCCAGTAGGAGAGCGAGGTGGCTCGTTATTGCGTTTGACGCTGCCCCAGGGGCGTTATACCTCGATTCTTCTACAGTGGCGGATGGTATTCGGTCATTGTTACACATCCTCCCTTGTAAAATGAATCTTTTTAACAGTGGTAAGCACATTTCTGAGGCCACGAGCTCCGTTGAGAAGGACGTTTGCAAATTAATTAAAAATATTTATTTTTTAAGGCAGGAGGGGTAACAATGTCCTCATGTCATGGGCCACTATAATAAAATCGAAGTAAAAGGCGTGTTTAAAGTTCAGACTCCGTATAGAGAGGTGCATTGAATTTACTAATCGTATCGTAGTGTTCATGTCTCTTAGTTCAGTAACGATCCGTTATTCACAGAGATGCTGGCAAAGTGCTACCTTTGATCGAAGATCTATTCGAGAGACTGAAATGTATTATATTGCCATTATCTGCACCATCGGCTCTTTGCTAACTCATTCCTTTCCTCCTTTTCTATCCTTGGACGTCTTCCTTTGGGTGCTAAGTACTCTTTCCGAGTAATCCGAGGTTAATTCAACCTCTTCATCACAATTCCACTCTAGCGGGGCGACCTCTGGCTCTTTCATAATGATACTACGCCGATGACGATGTCAAAGGCGATTATGCTTATATGAGTACAATTTAAGGTAAGTTTTTGTAGCTATAAAAAAACTTTGAACGAGTTATTTGAAACAATACAATGCACATGTCAGATCGGAATGCTCTCTTTCAAAGTCATACTAAAAATTTGGAAGGGTTTAAAATATATCTATTATTTTTCTGTCCACACTACACCGCTTTCGACCGAAATACTTCTATTGACTTATAAATAAACAGAAATAATTACAATATTTCAGTCTTAGAATGTGTTTATCCACATATGTGCACTGTGAATGATCTTGATACGCCCTCAAAGACTTGAACATATGATTAAGGCGTGTTCTTAAAATGATGAGAATATAAATACTCTTTACTATTTACGATTATATTTTTGTTGGATTCTAGTCATAATTTTATTATTTAGACTCAAAGGAATTAATTCCATCCCTCTGCGGCTTATAAATTTGTAGGTATATTCCGATCCGTTCATGGTGTTATCTTGGACTATTCAACTCGTGAAATTAAAACCAATGGTGTATAACTATACATACAAAATGCCCCACTCAGGGCGGTGTGTCTCAAAAAGTTTCTCTTTTTCTATCCAATTTTCTTTCCGCTTCTACCTACTGGGCGGTCATAAACTCATCTAACTTAGGAGGCGGTATCCATCGATCGTTATATCGATGTCCAACACACAGCGTATGCACTATAACATAATCTCTTTGATTTTAACATAGCCTTCAGTTATTTTCAATATTTGGCGTATTTTGGAACTCTGTTGGACATAATATTTCACTCGTGAAATAGTCCTATTAACCCTCGTGCCTCGGAAATTCCCAGATAAATCCCATCCTCGCTTCGCGAGTCCGGGGTTTATCGACAATATCCACAGCACCCTATGATAATTTTGATTCGTTCAACATTAGGCGCTCTCACTTTGTTGGCTCACGTGGCGCTACCGGCGTGTGAAGGACGCCGCCAGCGGTCATCAACCGCTGGCCTTCCACGCTGAATCGATTCCAATGCCATTTCCCCTCCCTCGAGAGCGAAAATGTCTCGTGTTTTACGCGAGGGCTGTTCAATGAGCAGACAAGGCAACCGCACTGATTACTGGATATGGTAATCGAAAGCAACATCACGTTCGCATGGCTTTACAACATTACATCAACAAGGACACTATAGGAGATCGGGGTGTGTCAGTGTATATAGTTTGGGAGTTGCGTGTAAAGTTTTGTAGTCCGAGGGAGCCTCGATTAAACTGCGTCAAAAAAAATGCACTGACTGTCGACCGAGGGTCCCGCTGTGGCACTCACGAGGTAGTTGTCCGATGCCATTGCGATAAGTTAAGAGGTTGACTGTTCTTTCTGATTTCCTCCGACGAAATCTTGTCGGAAGCCGGAAACGTAACTCCATTAACGGGTCACGGAGTGCGCACGATAATTCTTTCCTCGACCAGTCCCTGCTTCCTTTCCTCCTTACGGTCGGGAAATAGGTTTGCAGTCCATCCCTACATTTCCATGGAACCCAAAGACTCCCACAGCGCTTCGAGGACGTGGATGTCAGAGAAGGCTGGAGCTGAAGCATCATAAGAAAAAAATAAGAAAAAAAATGAAAGAAAATAAGATGATATGTCTATTTCCTTGTATTCTTACCATTCAGACACGTAACGAGTATCATGAGCTATTGAGTGGATTGCAATGTCAGGACTTGTGAAGACTTTCAATGGTACTCCTGTCATTCTGAGCTGCATCTGATAAATATTGCTCCTATTAAACATTTAAACGATGCAATTGCTGCGGACGGTCGGTTCATAGTACTTCATTGCTATACCTTCAAGTAATAATCGCTATTTAACAAATATTAAAATTTCGGAACCGTACGCAAATCTACCTCAAATAGACTTCGTTTACAGATAAAAATGATAATAATAAACAAATAATAATAATAATAATAATAATGATAGTCATAATGGGAAGACTAAGAACACTGCGATAATAGAGCAAATATTGAAAATACTTTTCTAGAGCATATTAACAAGTACAAAATAAAATATTTTCGAAATTAGAGAACAGTTCTTTAATTTAGAACTTCAAAGAAATATTTCGTGTTTCGAATTCACTTAAGACACACCAACTAGAATATTAATGAATTTTTAATTATTTGCTTATTTATTTATTATTTACTTACAGAATGCACAACAAATAACATTTTTTGTCTTTCACATCGTAAATACACCACCATACATAGTAATATAAAAATATTTGAAATTTAAGTTGAGCGGATATCTCGACCTTGGCCAGTAATGAGGAAACTAATTTTCATAGCACGGGCTTCTAATCTCACGTCTGACGAGTTGTGCAAGCTCGTGGAATGCGGGACTGTCTCCGAGAAGAAAGGAAATTCGTAAACCACAGTTATCTGGCTTTCATTTCTCTGTGCCTAAGAATAAAGTTTTCACTCAAGTTACAATTCATACTAACGATGTTTTGGAACATTTATTTGCTGTGATATTCGTTCATGATTCAAATGTATTCCTCAGAAAGCTACAATATTTTTGATTTATTTTGATTTTCAGGCACTTTATACAAAATTATTATAAAATAGAAATAAATTCTTCAAAACACACGATTTAACAAGACAATGGATTCACAAACAACTTTTCCCTTGTATATAATATTACACCCAATAATATTAAGTGTATTATACAGTAAGTAACAGTTTTATACAATTTTTAATGTTGTTTTTACTTTCGCATTCTTTACATTATTCATGGATCCTACGAATCCTAGTGTATAACTGCTAGCAGCAAAAATATTTCAATGTGATTAAAATATGACTTTAATAACACATTTTCATTTGCTAAAGTATCTATTTGTTCCTGTCAGAATTAAAGTGCTACTTGAATTCTAGAAGAATAACGATATGTGGACACTGCTCATGTGGCAATATTATTACATTTCTTCATAATGTTTCCACCAACGCTCTTTTTCTGCATTACTAATTTCCAATGGATTTTCTGCAGAAATTGAAAGAATACTATGCAGTCTCTGGCCATGTGAAAAGTGCGATTTTGTTAGATACCCAGCAACTCGGTAAAAATAGGCAAACAATGAAACAGTTTCCATTTTGACTGAAAAATGCAAATATTATATTGTGTCCCATTTTCATACTGCCCGTGACGACTAAATTCCCATAATCAGGACGTCATTCATAACGTTACATTGCTAACGTTATGCGATATAAAGGCTTCAAGGAAGACGCCGCCCACCAATAATATTTGCTACTTATGTAATGCGTCATGGAAGGACCATTTTTGATGTTCTTGGAACGTAAAGAACTGTTGTACCGTGTGTACTGGCAATATCCCCTGAGTCAGCTAACATTTCCCCTCCAAATCCAGAAAAGGACGAACACTCGCAAGCCGAAATGGTGCGAGGCTTCATACCAAAATATTGTAGCCGCATTTGTTTTATCAAAAAATCGAAATTTGAATTATGATTACATTCTTTACTACTTATTATTTATTATTTTTAAATTCTACATTACATAACCGTTTTTTTTCAATGGGCAAGAATGTTTGAATGGCGAATCGGGAACTAACATTTTCCCTCGGGAACTAACATTTCTCTCTCGTGAATAAAACCCTTGTTTTATAAATAACTACCTATCGATCTTATTATACTACATTTTTCTTTGACACCACACAAATTCATATTTTTGAATATGAATTAAACAAATGATGAAAAGAATTGGCAGTCGTAAAAGTTGAACTATTTTTGTATCATTTTGTGTTCAACGTAGTCAACTTTTGTAAACAACATTGAAAACTCCATACTTTCCATAGTTTATTTGTTTATACACTTCTATTACAGTATTACTTCGTCAATCAAAAGACGAACCACGCATTATCATGATGTTCTCGAATTAATACATTTTATATTATCGTTTATATCTAATAAAATTTGGGTAAATATTGGGTAACACTCAATTAAAAACTAACGAAAACTTGTGTCTTTGAAAAGCACGAAATATACATGTAGGAAACTCGTGGATCTGCGCCAACTATCATTGGAGAAGCTTGTTGACATACTTAAGGGATAGCTTTGGTCGCATATTTGAATAATGTGGCCATATCATGTCTTATATCGTCCTGGACAGGTTTCAAGATAGTATGCGTTCACGGAGGCCTTGGCACCGATGTGATGGGAAGAGGTAGGCCTCTGTCTCACCACACCTTTGTCGTCCACGTCGTCGCCTGGGGCAAAAAGACGCCTCTCGCCCCCCCCCCCCCATCAGAAAGTTGATTAGCGTTACGCGATTTACTACTGGCGAAAACAGAACATTAAATTCGGATTTTCTTTCAAAGTTAAATGCCATTTTCACTTGAATATTTTATTATTGGCTTCGCGTAGTTCATAATTACGAGCGGTAAAATCCATAGCTGATCGTAATGGGAAAAATATGAAAATAGCTCATGCTGTAATTGAACTAAATTTCATTTCTTCCGAGACTTTGTTTACTTAATAATGTATCATTGAAATAATGAAGCTTCTTTAGTTATCTTCTTTAGAAGTGAATGCTTTTTTTCTAAACTTATCAAATGTTTTTCTTATGTTATTGTTTAATTTAAATTCTAATGAAACATTATTTGTGAAATGTGCACCCTTTTTTGCTTACTGTTGAATCGTTATTAATAAGAAATGTAGATTCTCTGGTTTTAATGTTAACTGGATTTTATAGTTTGCTGAAAAAGTAAGAGGATCAACTATCGAATTAAGTGATTTAAACCCAAGAAGGTGAAAGTTTGTTTTGAAAATATATCAATTCTTCTCTACTCAACATATCATGCAATTCTCTTATTCTCGGAAATAAAGCTTTTCGTATGTGTTTAATAACTTTATGTCATCACCCATATTCTCGGAATGATCGAGAACCTTTTTCAGATCGTCTGTGACAGCCCATAATGTCTTCCATTTTTATGGCCACTTCACGCGTGCCGATATTAATGTTCCAGAGAGAGAGAGTGACCTACTTTTCTGTGATGGCTGCCCTACTGTCCTGTGAATTGTGTAGATTGACAGAATGGTAATTTGATTCGCAAATTGAATTTGTGACATTGATTTGTTTAACCTCAAAATATTCCCCACACTTCCTTATTTTTATCACGCGTTACTGTTAACTATTTTATTCATTACCATATTTACATTTGTTTTCTTTTCTAATCTTTGATTTTTATTCATAATCTTCTTTCGTATTTCGATTTTATGAATAAACTCGTTTTTTTTTTTTTTTTTTTTCTTCTTCAGCTTTTTCCCTTTAAGGGGTCGCTGTTTTTCTGGTTTTGGCGAAAGTTTTACGGCCGGATGCCCTTCCTGACGCCAACCCACGTGGGGATGATATGATATATGAGGATGATAGGAGGTGAAAGGACGAACACAATACAACCATGCCCGAGGCGGGACTCGAACCCGCGACCCTTCGGTCCGAGATCGCTACGGCACTACTGCCTTAGCGATCTCGGCCACCCGGACCGGCTATGAATAAACTCGTAATACAGCATTTTAACTGTATTATTTGAAAAACTTTTAATAGGCTTGACATTGGGTGTTTCGATGAATTAAGTAAAAATGAAATTGAATAATTTTATATGTCTATCAAATGAGATTAGTGACAGGAAATTCCAAAAAAAAGTGAAACATACATGGTAATGTTGATAAACCGGGACGATGTCAATGAAAATTAGGACGCAACCAGGATAAAAACATGCACAGGAAAAGAGAGTCAGCAGAATTAAGTAGATTCATTCCGTCAACTCTCAGAATTTATAAATTTGTGTAATAAATTAACTGAATTTCTTCAGCTAAAATACAATATCCAAATTGAAATTTATTAATACGTTCAAATGTTCGGTTGATGATGTGTTTATAAACAATAATTTCAATGTAATTGGAGACCGTTTGGTCGAAATATTCGTCAAAAATGTACGAATTTAATCATTTATTTACTATTGCGAATTGGCCTCCCAAAATCGATCATATTACCAAAGAAAATAAAAATGTAGAACATATTAGTTGAAGATTCTCTAGCGCGAATAATACCAAGTTACTCCCAAAGCGGTTTTGAAGTTAAAACTTGTCTTCCGTGGCCAACACGGAGGTGCGGTTGGGGGGGCCGGAGGCGGTGGGGGTGTGGGCGGGGATCGCCAAGAGGCCACTGGCGACTCCCGCTCTCTCTGGCGACTCCCGTTCCCTCTGAGCTGCTGGAAATTGGAGGACCGGCGCGGAGACAAGAGGCAGCCGCGGGGGGTGGGGCCCGGGGAACCCCACGAGGACACTGTGAGGGTGAGGACAGCGAGCGGTGAATTAAATAGCACCGCAAGGTGAGTGGAAGGAATGAGACAAGTGGCGACACGACAAAGGAAGGAGAAAGAAAAGTAGACGGAAGAGGTACGGCAGGCCGACAAGAACAAAGGCAAGGGATATTTTTAGGTTGAAAGGCACGTATATTTAGGCTCATTAGTCATGAAAGAGGGAGGATGCGCAGCGGAAGGAAGACGCTGCTGGATAATTCCGTAGAATAAAGACACTATTTACGGAGAACGCACTGAATAGCTGATGAACCAGATGGGAGGTAGGGAAGAAGGTCAGTATTTATTAACAAAGAGAAGAAGGGAAAACAGGCAGGGATGAATGAGATTGAAAGAACAACATTCAGCACAGAAGAAATGAAACAAGTAGAATTCACGAGAGGGGGGGAATCAGCAACTCCTATGAGGAAGCTAACAGGGCAACGGAGCGATATCGACGATGGTTGGTCGGCAGGCCGAGGGAAGGACTCGATCGAAGAGGGCAACGCAGCTTCAGTGAAGGCAGCTGAGTAAGGGGTCTCACGTGACGACGCAGTCGCAACGTGAAATCGACAGCAGATCCGAATTGAAAAGTGAGAAGAAGGGCTTGGACAGGAATGGTACGGGCAGGAAGGGTTTCAAAATCGTCGCCAAGGGAACATGATTTGGGATGAGAGACACATATTGAAACGGCTGAATTGGATTGGGATAGAAGTGTGAGTTCTGGAGGAGGAGGAGGAGGAGGAGGAGGAGGAGGAAAGTTGAGAATAGGAATAAGAAGGACGGGGATCTCAGAAACTCAAGGGTAAAAGAAAAGAGGAATAAAAAAAATTGAGGGGGCTGCAAATGACTGGAATGTATTTTAAAAAGACGTGCGTATGGGTAGGAATACGGAAGAGGATACGGAAAAGAGCAGGAGAAGAATGAAGAGGTGGATGATTAAACAGTAGAAGAAGAGTCGTCACATAAATATTATTAGGGTTGGTGGAAGACGTTACGAGAGGAAGCCTTCGGGACCACAGCCGAATCTGAAGGCCGCGCAAGGCGAACGAATGAAGAGTTTCGTCTGAAGGCCCTGCGCAGCGTGGGCGGGGCCGGAGGGGGCGGCGGGGCGGCGGCGGCGGCGACAGTCGCACAACCGCGTGACAGCCACTGGCCGGCGCGGCGCGCGGGGGCGGGCGGGCTATTTGTGGCGGCGAGACCAATTGGGCCGTAATGACCGTCGCTGCTCGACCGGAAATGAGGTCACTCCATTTTTACGGCGCCGTTTTTCACGAGTCGCCGGCGCGCTCTTGACACGCTTCCGCGCGACCCGCCCCCACCCCACCCCTCTCCACCCCCACCCCCGCCTCGTGAATGCGTGATGCTGCGGACGCTACGTCTTCATAAAGGCGCATTCGCTCTCGCTCGCCTGGGAAATAACGAGCTCTTCTCTGCGCCGTCGCTCGGCCTGCGTCTAGTTCGGACGTAATTAGTTCGCGGTGCGCCCCTCCCCCCTCCCCCCGCTCCGCCGCCAAATCGCGGGTTCGCAGAGCTCTCTGCGTCCGCGATGAAGTGCGTCGGCTCCTTTGCGTCGCCCCCCGCGTCAAGCAAATTAAGAAGAGACAAATTGTGGGAGATGTTGCTCGAGGCCGACAAACTGTCACGATTAATAATTGTGAACAACCACTACGTATTATTTCAATTCAGCTATTGAGGGTACGATCTTTATAAACACTTATTTTTTTACATTAAATAGTCGTTGTAATTGTAAACTTATCAGTGATTAATGGGCGATTACGATCATTATTCTGAAGTTCTCCGAAGGAAATGTTTTGATGTTTAAATATTATAGTACGTTTTTTATAACTCTGACCCTCAAGGCCGTACTTCACGGTGGCGTTATGTCATGGTATTTCGCGTCTGTCTCCGTCGTGCCGCTAGATGTCGCATAATCGCGACCGTATCCAGCATTACTACGGTCGCGATCATGCGACAACTAACGGCACGACCGAGAAAGACGTGAAATACAATGGCATAATGCCGCCGTGAAGTAGGGCCTTGAGGGGCAGAGTTATAAAAACCCCACTATAGTATAATAATTTTTCAGCTTTTCAGAGCCCATAAAACCTATACAATGTATTTCTTTCTCTGTTGTATTTTCCTTGATTCGCCACTAATAGTTTCGCAGGAATAATGCTTTGTATACGTTTATCGTAGGATATCATAATATTTTGTATGAAATGTTTGCCCGGAGTCAAATGTTAAGCCTATATTACAAACATTCGCTCTCAACTTGTTTTCTGTTTAATTGTAACTTATTGTCTATGTTTATTTTTTAAAGCTGACATTTATCACATTTAAACAGTTGAGAATCTCTTGCAAAAAGCCAGACACTTTCATAAATATTACACCTTTCATGTGAAACTATCTCTGAAGTGCTGTATATATCTTTTTAAAACACACAGCACTGCCGAGAATTTATGTGAAGTTAGGAAAGCAAACTATTATCAAAGGAGGGTGGTTCCTCATGATAATTTTCACGTGTATCTCATCCGAAGTGGATTCTAGAGTATATCCACAGCTGTGAGAGTCACGTACATTTTATGTGCTGCTAGGAACATGTTGGAGATTTACTCTTCTTTTGCGTGCAAAATAAAAACAACCCTTGCCCATGATGAGCTCGGCTACACGAAGCAACGTAGAAAGCTCGCTCACGAGCTAAAGTGAAAATGTTGCTTGATCAACCTACTAAATTTTTGAAGAAGTTTAGCTTTCGTAAGCGTGAGGTTTACTGATGCGAGAATTAACATACGACCTTAGGGAATACAATTAAAAACAAACCAGCTCTACTATGAACAAATACATTTTCATTTCGTACACATTATTGGATAAAAATCATTTTAATTTATCATTACCATGAACTCACCAAGTCATTTACTATTTTTACGCTGTATTTTAAGATCAACAATAAGAACATTTGATTAGAAATACAATTATTTCCGTGGAGGCAACTAGTAATTCGTATTAGTGCTGGATAAATGAACTAATCTTAAGGTACATAATATTGTTTTATTTATTCCACTCTAATACTATAAATACTTCAAAAGTAAATGGATTGATGATATAATATAATCATGATTGTAAATATATAAATACGCGAAGCATGCAGTTATTTTCGTAATGTTTAAATAATTTTAACTAAAATTAATTTCTTGTTATGATTTAACCCACAAATATCGATTAGAAAACATTTGACCATGTAACGAGGCACGGGAAGAAATGTATTATAACTCAAGGAATTCTCTTTAAGAAGCGACGCTCTCTTATGAGTATCTTCCGTTAGGTAACGCTTTGTAGCTGCCACCAGCACCTTTCCCAGCCGGAACTCTTCCCCATCCACGTGTTGTGAAGTGTAGTGCAATAGAGAAGTAGAGAGAGAAGAGAAGTGCAAGTGTAGTGGTGTAGTGAAGTGAAGTGAAGTGAAGTGTAGTGAAGTGAAGTGCAATGTATTTAAAAAGTGTATTTATTGGTTAAAATTTCCGTGCAGGACAGTCATAAAGTATATAGGTAATGCTATTATTGTTATATTATTGATATTATTGCCGTAAAATGCTTTAAAATTACAGTGTATTACTATTCTTAGTTGTAATATGTAAATTGTAGTGTTCTGCCACCAGGATATATAACTACCTGCAGAAATAATAAATCTGTCTATCTATCCCTCACTGCGAGTGTCTCTGTCGCTCTGAGGGACCTTGCGACAGAAGGCGAGACGCCCACCGCTGATTTCCCGATGCGAGGTTGTTCAATCCTACGTTTCATCGGAAAAGAGATATCGAAAAGAGAAATGAACGTGATTACTATCATTACATTAAAAATAATGATGTAAAAACTATTTATTAAATGCATGATTGAGATGTAATGAATGGCATCCACATTGTTAAACATTCGTGTTAAAGGATGTGAACTTTTCGTTTAGGACAGCATGTGGAGTATTCTTAATATCAAACCATCAGATATATCTAACAGTCATTTGGTTTATTTATATTATTATTAATATTATTATTATGATTATAATTATTAGATAAATGTTTAGGAAGTTGAGCTTTTTTTATAATAACAATTTTAAAAGTGAGCATTTAATAGCATATGGTGTCAGTCACATAATTAAAGTAAGATTATATCCTTATCTCATTAATCGCTCACAGCGAATAATAAACTTCATTTTCCCTTTGATGCTGTGATACACGTTAACAACCAAAGATTTGCTATTTTTATTTTATATTTTTATGTAAATGAAGTGGCCACTCGAACACGGCAGTCTAGTCTTATCGCAAGTATAACGAGTGACGTTATAAAACTAGTTTTACGAATTACACACGAATGACCAATCTGCACAGAGAGTTCGTCCTATTATGACCTAAATATTCATCTCGAGTGTAACACGAACCTGTTTTCTATCATCACTTTGTGGTGCGAATAATGAACGCAGAATTGCGCCAATACTATTGAAGATCATACGTTACATTGCTTTAATTATCCAATGAAATCTGATCCACCAACTGTTTGAAATACACCATGTGGTTCGTGATTATTCATCCATTTGAATTTGCTGAATAATTTGTCGTTGGTTCTCTCTCGTTTGCAATAAAGTAAACGTCATTACGGTGATAAATTTTGTTTCATACACTTTATAATGATTCGCAGTGCAGAATGGAAAATCGAAAATATTTTTAGTATTGATTCATAGTCAATTCTCGTTGTTTTGCCTACTAATACCGGCTACACATTTTCCCCTAGGCAGAAGATCGCGCCATGTAATCAGCAGTACTCCACCGATGAAAATATTTTTCATTGCATGTGATGAAGCCACCAGCAAATGATATGAATGTCACTGTTGGGAAGATATATATTTCCCTTTCTTTTAAACCACACTATTCCTTCAAAACCACAAAACCTGTGCGTATACAAAGCACTAAAATAGGATACAAACCATTGTGTGAGCTTACCAGCGGCTCCGGTACCTTAACGAAATCTCCATTAAGCCAAGATTTTCTTCAAAATTGACATTCCCCAATTGATTCGATTGATGACACGGCCCCTTGAATTTGAAAGCGATATTTTAATTTTGTGGGGTACTTTACATGAAGCTCTTTGGACATTTTCAAAATAAAGAAAATGACTCCATCAATTTTAATTCTTGTTGTTGGATAGTGTGAAGGACGTTTAAGAGAATGGTGCAGGTATCATTCTCTTAAATGTTTAAAAACCCGATTTTTGAAAATTGTAGAAATTAAAATTTTTTTCGGCATCTTTCAAAAACTTAATTTATGAAGAGATTTTTCCTTAATAAAATATGTTCCTTAAAGATATATTTTCAAATAAAGTCATGTACAATTTTTCAAAAATGTCATTCCTCTTCGGGTAATTTTGCGTGAAAAACATGCCACAAAGTTCGTGCTGTTTTCGCACCACTAGTTTAATTATCTGGAATATAAATAAACTACCTTGGAATTTACTATCTAATTTACTCCACAAACATTCGATTTTAGTATCTTAAATTTATTTAAAAGTAATTTTTTCACTTGGTTTTTCATTTATTAGTTTTCAAAGGGGACGCTCTATCCCGGAAGTCCAGCAAAGAGCAAACATGTAGCGCTGTAATGAAGTATCCGTCCTCAGACGAAATGGCGCATCTGGGCACTCGGAAAGCGTTTTCCAACTCGTAGTGATATTCACCCCGACGTGATTAAGAGCCAACAGTTTCAAAACAACCAGCGATAGACTGGGGAGATCCTTTACTAGGAGCCAGAACGCCGTTCCGAGAAACATCAAATCCCTCTAGTGCACTGCTTTTTTACCAAATCGTCGCGAGAGAGTAAACAAACACGATCTCCAGTTTCCTCTTTGTCTCGAAAGCAGGATGAGATATTGGTGTTAACAAACATCGAGGTTCAAAATTAAAACATTGTCTAAAAACCATCGGTGTTTTTCAATATCGATGTTTTTGGGTTGGATTACATTAAATTCGTGTGCATTAAAATTTAATTTGACAGTGTTCGTGTTTATCAATTTGCCGAATGGGGGTGCGAGAAGCAGGGGCAGACCCTACGCTCAGAGCGTTTTCGTTGACCTAATCTAAATATGCGAAATGAACATGAAGAAAAACGAAATACAGGGGAATGGAAGTATCTCAGGCGAGAGAGTTTGGTCGATGAAAGTAGTGTAAAGTGTTTCTTTTGTTCTAATACATCAATAACAGTTATTATTTAGTATTTTATATTTTACTTCAGTTATTATCTATCAGTTACTATCAGTTATTATTTCATATTTTAACTTTTACAGTATGGTGATCATCAGAATTTTTCGTTCAGAAACAAAACATCGGAAATGAAATAAAAACAACGATCACAAACCATAGATGTTAAAGAACATAGGTGTTAATACATCGATGTTTAAAATTTCGGAATATTTCTACAAAAATATCGATGTTTTGAAAACATCAACATCCCTACCAGGCACTCGACTGCGCGTGGGTCTCTGGGCGAAACACTCGGCCAACACCACGATGCCGACGGTTCCAGCCATCAGTTAGACGAGAGAAGTTGCGGTGGGATGAGGTATGTGGTGGGGTAGCGCCAGGAAACAATTTACCCGTAGGGAAAGGGGCATGTGCCTACGACGGCAACATTTTTCGGGCGGCAAAAATTATGGACCAAATTCGTCGATCGATAAGCTAAAATTTATACTATGAATAAATTATTCATTTTTTAAATTTTAGAAATTGTACATATTTCAATACATGTAATATTGATTATCTGTTTGGAGACGACGTATTTCGTTTATATTTTCTAATATTAACTGTAGACATCTACTTAACGTCACGAATAATGGTAGAACAACGGTGGAATAATAAATGTGCCTACCTAAGACAAAAACAAAATCCGGATTAATTTATGTTATTTCCACACATCAAAATATTTCATTTAAAAATTAATGAATTTCACGTAGAAGACATTGAACACGCATAAATTATTAATAAAATCATATTTAACATTAGTCAAAACTATATGTGTTCAATTTTTAAACATAAATTATGTTTATTATATATGACTTTCTTTCCTGGGTTACTTAAAAAATATGAGGCAATTGTTCGTGTTCCTACAGGCGACCAAGTTGTTAATCCGCCTCTCGGTAGAATGAAATGAGAAGACGCGAGTCGGAATAGTGCATAGATGTGCCACCCGTTGAGCGGGAAATTGTGTTGATGGGAAGATCGAGGAGGAAATGGTATAAACAGAAGGGGAGAGGGATGGGACACATTCGTGATAGTTGCTGATGTGAGAGTGATGTAAGATAGTGGTGAGTGGGACGGAGTGACGGCCAACGGCGATTATTTAAAGCGACGCAGAGGGAGATGAGGTAAAATGGAGTTTATACAAGGAGAGACGATAAAAATGCGACAAGATATGTGTCACGCGACAGATGCCTTGTGCAGAGATTCGTATGGTTGAAGAGAAGAAAAGCCCTGTCAGGCGAATCGTTTACTGAGAGGACATTATAACGCACGTGATGCGACGCGTATATGTTCAACAAGATGAAAAGTAAAGATACGAAAAATAACACGAAGAGAGACGCCGTACCTCCAATTTCACTATATTTAGACGAACAGAGGATGTCCGGACGGGAGTGGCAGAGGTCAAGTGAATGGTGGGGTGGGGTGGGGTGGGGCGAAAATTCCCAAACTCTAAGCGGAAATCCGCTTGATCCAGAACGGGTGAGAATGTTGCTAGAGCAATTTGACCTGCGAGAAAGGTTGTGTGGCGAGGGGCGCGGCGCGAGGACCGAGGGACGAGAACGGAGGAGAGAGGACCGAGGGGCGAGGAGTGAGGGATGTTGAGCGAGGGGCGAAGGGGGAGGGGCAAGTGACTAGGGGCGAGTTAAGAAGGACTAGTGGCGAGGGGCGAGGGATGAGGGGCGAAAGGAAAGGGGCGAAGGGGCGTGGGGCGAACGGCGAAAGATGACGGGCGAGAGCGAAGGACGAGGGGTGAAGGGCGAGGGCGTGGGGCGAGGGGCGAGGGGCGAGGGGCGAGGGGCGAGGGGCGAGGGGCGACGGACGAGGGGTGAGGGGCGAGGGAAGAGTGTCAGGGGGCCAGGAGCTAGGGGCAAAGCGCTCTAGGGGCGAAGGGCTATGAGCGAGGGACGAGAGGCAGGGCGGAAGGACGAGGGGCGAAGGGCGATGGGCGAAGGGGGAAGGGCGACGGACGAGGGGTGAGGGGCGAGGGCGTGGGGCGAGGGGCGAGGGGCGACGGACGAGGGGTGAGGGGCGAGGGAAGAGTGTCAGGGGGCCAGGAGCTAGGGGCAAAGCGCTCTAGGGGCGAAGGGCTAGGAGCGAGGGACGAGAGGCAGGGCGGAAGGACGAGGGGCGAAGGGCGATGGGCGAAGGGGGAAGGGCGACGGACGAGGGGTGAGGGGCGAGGGCGTGGGGCGAGGGGCGAGGGGCGACGGACGAGGGGTGAGGGGCGAGGGAAGAGTGTCAGGGGGCCAGGAGCTAGGGGCAAAGCGCTCTAGGGGCGAAGGGCTAGGAGCGAGGGACGAGAGGCAGGGCGGAAGGACGAGGGGCGAAGGGCGATGGGCGAAGGGGGAAGGGCGACGGACGAGGGGTGAGGGGGAGGGCGTGGGGCGAGGGGCGAGGGGCGAGGGGCGAGGGGCGACGGACGAGGGGTGAGGGGCGAGGGAAGAGTGTCAGGGGGCCAGGAGCTAGGGGCAAAGCGCTCTAGGGGCGAAGGGCTAGGAGCGAGGGACGAGAGGCAGGGCGGAAGGACGAGGGGCGAAGGGCGATGGGCGAAGGGGGAAGGGCGACGGACGAGGGGTGAGGGGCGAGGGCGTGGGGCGAGGGGCGAGGGGCGACGGACGAGGGGTGAGGGGCGAGGGAAGAGAGTCAGGGGGCCAGGAGCTAGGGGCAAAGCGCTCTAGGGGCGAAGGGCTAGGAGCGAGGGACGAGAGGCAGGGCGGAAGGACGAGGGGCGAAGGGCGATGGGCGAAGGGGGAAGGGCGACGGACGAGGGGTGAGGGGCGAGGGCGTGGGGCGAGGGGCGAGGGGCGACGGACGAGGGGTGAGGGGCGAGGGAAGAGTGTCAGGGGGCCAGGAGCTAGGGGCAAAGCGCTCTAGGGGCGAAGGGCTAGGAGCGAGGGACGAGAGGCAGGGCGGAAGGACGAGGGGCGAAGGGCGATGGGCGAAGGGGGAAGGGCGACGGACGAGGGGTGAGGGGCGAGGGCGTGGGGCGAGGGGCGACGGACGAGGGGTGAGGGGCGAGGGAAGAGTGTCAGGGGGCCAGGAGCTAGGGGCAAAGCGCTCTAGGGGCGAAGGGCTAGGAGCGAGGGACGAGAGGCAGGGCGGAAGGACGAGGGGCGAAGGGCGATGGGCGAAGGGGGAAGGGCGACGGACGAGGGGTGAGGGGCGAGGGCGTGGGGCGAGGGGTGAGGGGCGAGGGGCGACGGACGAGGGGTGAGGGGCGAGGGAAGTGTGTCAGGGGGCCAGGAGCTAGGGGCAAAGCGCTCTAGGGGCGAAGGGCTAGGAGCGAGGGACGAGAGGCAGGGCGGAAGGACGAGGGGCGAAGGGCGATGGGCGAAGGGGGAAGGGCGACGGACGAGGGGTGAGGGGCGAGGGCGTGGGGCGAGGGGCGAGGGGCGACGGACGAGGGGTGAGGGGCGAGGGAAGAGGGTCAGGGGGCCAGGAGCTAGGGGCGAAGCGCTAGGAGCGAGGGACGAGAGGCATGGGGCGAAAGACGAGGGGCGAAGGGCGATGGGCGAAGGGCGAAGGGGGCAGGGTGACGGACGAGGGGTGAGGGGCGAGGGCGTGGGGCGAGGGGCGAGGGGCGAAGGGCTAGGAGCGAGGGACGAGAGGCATGGGGCGAAGGGCGAGGGCCGTCACGTGGCGTTTATCGCCCGGAGCGGCCGGAACTTCCCGTTCGGCTCCACCGGCGCCGCCCTCGTTTCCGCCACCAGGCGCGATCCGGCTGCGACGGTGGCGCTGGCTGCTGCGGCGGACGCAGCAGGTTACGGCGCCAAGTTTTGCGCCCCCGAATTGCAGCGAACAGCGGTTCGCCGGGGACAACAAATCGCGTCTTCCGCAGTAACTGTTTTCCCCACGCCCATTTCTGCACGCGTGCGGTTCAGAAGCTTTCCTGACGAGTACACGAGGCTGCAGAGGACACGCTGTTAGACCGGATGGCCGAGGGCTTCGATTCATGAGAAATGTGTTAGAATTGGCAATGAATTAGGAACGGGATTGAACGGACGGATAGACCACTCAGATTAGCAAGGTCGTTTCCAATTAGTGTCATATCATGGAAGTGTGGCTTCATTGGCCTAAATCTGATCAGGAAAAATGACATTTCATTTATTTATCATTACATTGACCGGGAGAGATGGCACAGGGCATCAACTGATGTCATAAAGTGCCTCTGACCTGGTAGTTCTGGAGTTCGAGTCCCGACGGTGGTAGGATTTTCGACACCAGCTTCATAGCAAGGTCGAATTCATCGCTGTCTGGAGCGGAATACTAACAGCCGACTGCTCTCATCGGTAATTTTCCGTGGTTTCTCCGATCAACACTGGCGAATAACGGAGAAGTACCCGAACAAACGGGCCAAAGACCGCGCGCGATCTTTCCTTCCTCGACCTTGTCATATCGTCGCCCCTACACACACTCACTCACATGCACTACACTAGCACACGGGCCGAGAGACCGGTCGGGAGCTTTGAGCTCGTCCCAGCTGGTGCGGTGCCTCGCTAGTGGGAGATACCTGGTGGAGGAAAACCCCGTTAGCCAACGGTAGGTTGGCGGCGGATCTCGCCATGCAGTGGAGTCATATCATCGCCACCTCCCGAGCAAAAACACACACTGCACTTACGGGACTAATACTTTAGCAGTTGTCGCGCTCGGAATCACTAGTAATCAATCTTCACTAAATTGAATAATATTACAGAAAGATAACATTTTGGTTTAGATACATGAAAATTCGTTTGTATTTTTTAACAAGAAGGGAAAGAAATCTATGATCACATATCCATAATATGAAGATGCAGTAATTTAATATTAAAGTCAAAGTAAACCATAATCTTTAAACGACTTTTCTGATTCTTGAGTTACGATGAATGTTAACTATGATATAGACAGCATTTGTTGTGTATCTTGAACACAGGCCTTTCTTGGGTAATTAATAAATGATGAATAATTACTCAGAAAGTTACAAGGCGTAATTGTAGGTTTACCTGTTGTGTTCCACTAAATCAGAAAGTGAAACTATTCAAGCTGTAATTTCTTGTGATTGACGTCACTGTCATATGCGCTATTTACGTGCATGTCCGCCTTTTATTGAATCAAATTCTTCAACGCAGAATTGCCGTAAAGTGCTGGTTGAACAGAGCAGACACAAAAATGTCTGCATCAAGTAATGACGAAAGACGCTCCCACGCACAGCAATTTAACTCACGTAACTAAGAAACTATCTTAAAAATTAAAGAAAGGAATTTGCCAACCGGGCAGAACGTTTTCATAATCTGCACGTGAGCGAATTCACGTCAAAATTCCATGGTGCTTCGGGACTGAGGTCGGTAGAATAATTCTGGCTCATCGCGTTCCTGACCAACGAGTTAAGCGAAATCTACGACGCCCTTAAGCGGAGTGCTGGAGTGCGAGTCGGGAAACGGGCCATTGCGCACGCACTTCGCTCTTTGCTTCCGAAAGTAGAATGGAGCGCCCCCGCTTAGTCCACGCAGCCCTCTAATGGCTCCTGTATTTCTGCAAAATTGCTCCCGACATTAGGGAAATCCGGGAAGCTAGCAAGCGAAATATTCTGACACCGAGACCTAACACCACAACTGCTTCTAACCGGGTAAAAAATGTCAAAGTAGTATATTTGTGACCATATTTTTAGAACACGCATAGATTTCAAAATATTAATTTTACAGTGGGCAAAATTATAATTAAAATAAGCGTACTTACTTAGAGTCACCGTACTTACGTTCTTCTATTAAGCACATCTGCTTACGTTACGTCTGTGAATCTTACGTAACGAATAATGCAGCTACAGACTTGACAAATGGGTTCGATTATTCTCTACTTTACGTTCCGCTTTCCGTTATTAACGTTATATTTTGCGAAATGAAAGAAAACATTTCGAGGGTTTGGAAAAACGTTATCCAAAATCCCCCCCCACAAATACTGTAAGACCAATGATAAACCTTGCATTTTCTTGTAATTATTAAAAAACAAATTATTCATTTAGGTGAAGTGCGCCTAATAAAATATCCAGTATCATTTAGTCCATTAAATAATAGATTTAACTCAGTGGTTCAAAAATGCTGTGTATATCGGTTTCTCAGCCAGGAATTGATGCAGAGGATCTGTGAGGTTAAGATCAGGGTGGTAATTGCTTTGTACGCCTAGGTGGGCAAAATATTGTAGAGGGTCCGTTTGTAGCTAATCCTAATTCAGTTTTCCCCTCAGTTCAACCCCCCAAAAACCAGGACTAACCAGTAATGCAATAATGATAATTTCACTGTAATGCAGTATGAGAGAATACAGAAACAATGTTAACAAATTTATAATAAACTCTAAAGTAAATGTACAGAACTGTTGCAGTCATTTTTAAAGCATATTTAAAGCCAAGGTATTTAACGGCGGAATATTAGAAAATAGTGTTTAATTTTTTAAACTACAGCCCAACTCGAAAACAACTGAAAAAATCCACAATAATTGCGTTTTGAAAGAAACTTTAAATATGTTTTCGATCCTGTTCCTGGGTTTCAAGACACCGTAAACATTTGCTGTTATTTTTTTTGCAAAATATTTTTATGTTTGAATTTGGCCCTGAGAAAGTATTTAAAAATGTTTTTCTGATTTTTGAAGCAGATAAATAAAAGTTAAGTTGACAAAAAAATAAAATAAAATAAAAAACGCATTTCTGGCTGCAGATGCGTAGAGTGATGGGGGGTAAGGATCGTTTCCAAAATCTTATTTTTATCTTAGAGGTATAGTGTAACTACTCATATGTCATTTGGTTCAGGAGAACGTTTTACCATTTTATCCATAGGGTAACCTCTGGGATAGTTTAGAAGGAATTAGTTTTCTTCAATCACTTCTAGCGAGTTCCAGATACTATATTTAAATGATAAAATGCGATAGATTTTTAACCCTTTATCCTTCTGCAGATTCGTAATCGTGCAATTAGGAGCTCTCTTTGAAGTAATCGAGGCACGCTTATGGAGATTATTCTTACTTGACTATATAATGCCTTCATAATAATTTTAAAATTGTGATTTAATCACAATTGTGTGTTTTGTAGACGGGTAAGAAATGCAAGTGGCTCTGGTTGAGGATATAATTACAATATTCTCATGCGCTACGTTTGACAAAGAGGTTTTGAAGTGAAGGCAGAGATGTGTTAGAATGAACAGTATTGTAATATTACGTAACGATTATGATTGCGAGAGAGTACGTGCTGTTATAGCACCTCCTTCTTCTTCCCAGGAGTCGCCCTAGAACCCTTGCGGAAAACGGTTCACGTGCTCAGGTCGGCATCGAACCGTGCTCTCCCGTTCATCTCACTACACTCGCAATTTCGCCCCCATCTCACTACCCTCGCAGCAATTTCCCGACCGTTCCTTGTTTTCAGGCGCGGAGCGGCCAGCACTCGCCACTGGCTGCAAGGGGAGGGTGGGGGGGGGGGCGATTGCGCAACCAGAAGCGCGAATAGCGATGCGTCACGGTGTCCAGGCGCGCGCCGGGGAGCCGCTCGGCCGCTCGGGGCCGTTCAAAAAACAAAAAGAAAAAACTCGGCGCGCGCCCTCGCGCTGCTCTTTTTGTTCGGGGCGGGCTCGGGGCTCCCTGTCGGCCCGCGGCGCGTGACGGGCGCCCAACTCGGCGGAGCGCGGCCCGACCCGGTCCGGCCCAGCCCACTCCAAGCAACCTACCCCGCCCCCTCGCCCCGCCCCGCCCAGCGCCTCCCAGCCCCGCTCCGACCATCCTCGCCCAGCCCAGCCCAGCTCAGCCCCGCCCCGCTCCGTCCATCCCCGCCCTACCTAGCCCTACCCCCGCTCCGCCCAAACCCGCCCAACTCAGCCCCGCTCAGTCCCTCCCCGCAGATCTCAGCCCCGCTCCTCGCCCCGTGAGCCAGAAATGCCTCAAAGCAGGCAAAAAGACCAAAAATAAAATTGCACCCCCGTACCTCAGATTTAGCCTATCGTGCGACTAATTCGTCGTAGACCAGCCCTTGCGTAAATGTACACAGAAATTCAATGCGCCTTTCTAAGCCTTCGGAACTGACCAGGAAAGTACGTTCAATTTCCTTCTGCCTTCTGTCTTGACGAATATGATAGGGAAAACCCATATTGGTGCAACCAGTACCCAGCGACTTTACAAGACATCCATGTGCTCAGTTTCTAGAGAAAGGTATTCTTGTTTTCGAGTAAAGACCTTCCACTTTTTGGCAAAAACAAATTAAAGTTTTTATTATAAATATAAATTTGGATCGTGCAATAGAGTAAAGTAATCCTTTCCCTGGAAACGCGAGAACTTGGATAGGGAAATTTTGGCCGGGTTTCGGCGCTCCCTGGCCCAGTGTGCGACGCGGCGCTGGGACGGGGCGGGGCGGGGCGAGGCGAGGCGGGGCGGGGCGGGGCGGGGCGTCGCTGCGCCTGGCCGCGAGCTCACGCGAGACGCCGCGGCCGTCGCAGTTGAGTCAGGCAGACCTTGTGAATCACCGGAGTAGTCCAAGCAGCTGGCGCCGGCGGCGGTTCAGATTTGTTGGAGCGTGTTTCTGCGAGCAGAAGCGGCGTTAGATGGCAGTGACGGTAAAGGATGCCTTCAACGTGTTGTCCGATCAAAGATCACAGTACAGAAAAAAACTATGATTGCATTAAAGCTCTTACGTATTATAAATAATATTAAATATCATAGATTTCATTAATTCAAAATTGTTTTTAATATATTATTATTGTATATTTATTGTCATTTTTATTACTATTATATTATTATTATTATTATTATTATTACATATTTAATGTATGTACTCGAAAAGTCTTCATATATTTGAATATCTCGTATCTGATGAAATGTGAGGAAAAGAAAAGGTCTGAATTATAGAATAATTCCATATTTCAGTGTTCAAATCACCGAGAGAAATGCTGGATAGTCGTAAGTACGACTTTAAAGGAAATAAAATTGCTGTGTACTCAAAGAAAACTCAGATTTTTCATCAATGATTGGCTCTTGCTGAGAAGAAAATACTGTGAAAGACTGAGTATTGAACGGTTGCACAACATTTGAATTAAAAATATTGATTTTGAAGCCCCCAATGTTCGAAATATTAGTTTTTAGTAGTTCAATTGACACTAACGTTGATAAAGTATATGAAGAAAAATGAAAATTATTTTATTTTAGGTAGTAAGTATTCAATAAACTCTGATTTGGGTGAGAAGAGGAAATGAGACATAGGAGGAAGGAAGTATTAGAGGTCGAGGTATTAGAGAAAACGTTACACCGAGATTCGATTTACGCTGGGTCCGCGGTACCATTTTTCTACCCGAAGGTGAGGCCTCTCCGTGAGTTACTGTTAGAGCAACGCACGGTCCCAAGTGCAGCGCCGCCTGTGGCCGCACGTGTTCACTGGGCGTTCTGGTTTGGCGACGAGCGCAGATGCGCAGCGAACAAAGGGTGGAATGAACAGCAATGAATCCTCTACAGCAGGCCTGCCAACTGACCCCAGAAGAGCACGAGCGCTCACTGGCTTGCGGGTTACACTGCGATTTTCGCAACTCTACCCCTGGCAGGTATCAGCTGTTGACGGTTTCATCAAATCGAGCGCTGGAACGTCCCCATAGTGATGTCACAATGGTGATGTTCAATCTCCCGATTGGATGAAACCGTCAACAGCTGATACCCGCCAGGGGCAGAGTTGCATAAATCGCAGTATAGTTCCGAACTGAGATGGGAGTTATTGCGGAGAGGGACGCTTGTGGCGGGGAAGGAAAAGTCGATTCGAGTGCAGTCGAGCAACCTTCAGATTTACAATAGCAGCTTTCGATGGCTTAGCCATTATCATCAGTTTTCTGCTCTACGGAAGCCACAGAACGAATACCTGTAGTCGTTTTGTGGCTTCCGTACAGCAGAAAACTGATGATGGCTACGCCAACGAAAGCTGCTATTGTAATAAACAATATTGTTGGAAATGACGACTCATATAGTTATTTCGTTGACAGATACGTACTTTTTTATACATACTCGTACATACTTTGATGGTTTCGTATTTGTTTGAAAGTTGAATAATGTTCTCATGTGATACAGAAACAAGCAAGAATGGGAAAATATTTCGTGTGTTATTAAACTGAAGAAATAAAGCACAATCTAAAAGAAATCCTCGAATTTTTTCACGACCTTCCCTACCAACCGAGATAGAACTAGATCACGAAATATTTACAAAAATATAAGAACAAAATACCCTACAGTTATGAATATTATGTAATAGGTTCTGATCTGGAGAGATTTAAATGGTCACAACTCTAAAAACTATATACAGAATAATACACTATTATTGTTGGCTGTTGTTGTTGGTTGAATATTTGCACGCAAAGAATAAGTAATACAATTAATTTCTATCCACAAAATATATGAAATTTTATATCACAGATTATTATGGTTATAAAACTGAATATAAACAGACGCTATAAAAGGCATTGGCCAGTTATTTATTACTACAGAGGCACACATCAGATCCATGCAGACTTACATATATAGATCACCACAACCGAATGCCTTTGACTTGAAATTGTTTCTGCCTACAGTCAAAATCACGCGGAATTCTGCCGTATTATCAACCCAACCACCGACTGCGGTTACCAGTTTCCCGGTCGCCGCTTCCGGTCGTGTTCGAGTGGAAGTTCCCCAGGGCTCGTTTTCGTAGATCTCAACAGCCTCTCGAATTCATTTATAGTACTTCATAAGGCATTCAAATTAATCTATTTGATGCGACTGACTGATGGAGAAAAATAAATAGCTCCAAAGACACTTGTCAGTTCATTAACTATATATACACAGTACTTACTCTATTCGTATAAATCGAAATTTCCACTGACGTAATAATGATATAACTTTCCCTTTTACAAAGAAGAGCTGGAGGGGAATTCTATCTTGAAATTAATGGACTTTTTCAAGTCTGTACATCACGTATTACAAATGATGTTGAAATAATTAATATTTCATGCACTTTATTAGAGGCTACTGAAAGGAGAAGCTGATATATATTAAAAATTCCAAGCCAATGTTGCATAAGTTTATTTTAGATACGTTAGTTCCAAATTAATGAGATAATATGTTTCTTACTAAGATAGCCCCTCGATTATAGTGTGCGTTTTCCTTGCAATGTCGTTACAATGAAAATATACGTTGCTGTGTGAGGTTGAGAAAATTCACTTCTCTGGTTGAGAAGACCGGGGATGTCTACGTGTTACCGCCTCAACCCGAGGCCGCGAAGCAGGGACGTCGCCGGTAGGCCTGAGCCCGTGCAGGGACTGTCGCGCAAAGAACATACATACATTTATACATACTACTAAGATAGCCGGTGGGAATGGTAGTTGAAAAAATGAAGTTCCTGATATGCACAAACTATTAAATATGTGAAGTTTATTGCAATAATTTTGTTATATGCACACTATAACATTGAGATTATTGACATAATCACTATGTCATTAAAATTGTTAGTATAATATCAATGAAAAGTGAAAATTAACCATATGACTTAGGGCTTTACGGGCTGAATATATTAACTGGATAAATAAACACGCACACAAATATCAATAGGGCTGGATGTTTGTATTGCCCTTTATTCATTGCATAAATACTCCACGATTCATCACATTGTAAATTAGTGATTCAAACAGCGTAGTCTCACAGAGATTAAGCAGGATTAGCACATTATGTGACTGATTTCGAAATAATGTTCTCTGATCCCTTGTTTTGAAAAATGCTTCCAGGTAAATATTCAGAGTTAAATAATGTGGCAGAGGGTGCAAAAGAAATATTTTTCAGTAGAGATTCGAAGCGAGATTTTTCTGGACCTGTAATGCCCATAACCGGGAATTACGTATTCAAATAGTATGTTTTTGAATGTAATCAGAATTAAAACTCGATGCAAACTCCTAAAATAATGCCAATGAAGAAATATTTTCTAGATTATTACGATAGTTGGCAAAAGAGATACGTCTTTATAAAAATGATAGTGAACATATAATTTACTTAACCAAGCAATAACCTGCTTCTGCTGACCGTGGCTCTGTTACAAGTCCGCAGAACACTTTCTAACAAGTAGGTTTCATTTTCTTTATATTTCTTGAATACAATTCCATTCTTCGAATATAAAATTTTGCAATCCTGTTCAGCAGTTATTGCTACTATACGGCACCAGTTGAATTACACGGTATTTGATCAACCCACAACTCATTCAACACTTAAGCAGCGAGATCAACACGCTCACTAATTCAAACATGTAATACTATTTCTCGTTACAGTTTCTTGTTCGGTTAGTTTTCCACTTCACTGAGGTCGGTTCTCAAACAACCCATCATATTCTTTTCTTCCTACACACTCATTCTCTCTTAAAGGATAGCTAACTTCTCGTTCGTATATTTTCTCAAATATTCTTGCAAAAATTTCCACAGTCAAATTTTTAGCCTCTCTTCTCGCGATTCATGTTTTTTCAGGCTGTAGTCCCACGGATGAGTGTTGTCATGGTTTGGAGCTGACCATGAAATAATTAAATTTCTCTTACATAAACATGGTCCCTTTTTCTATTCTTTCTACTTGTTCGTGCGTTTGTCCTTGCTTTGTTTCATTTATCAGTTTGTCTAGAAATTCAAAGCATGCTCTGTAAAGAGAATTGCGGCAGTATTCGCTACGTTTCTGTTTTGTGCGGTTTTTGCTAGATTGTTCAGGGAATTTACTATTTGAATTTTAAAGTATTTACATATTTAATAAGCATTTTGTTTGCTCGACTATAAATAAAACGTTCAACTATTGTACACAGTAAAACCTGCTTAAATTTGCTTTTGTTCTGACCAATTACGAAACTTTTGTTCTTTATTTTCAATAGAATATTCAGGCTTGTTCAACTGAAATGGATACCGTTCCACGGAGCGACGTATGAAGAAAGAGAATTTTCAACGGATCTAAACTATGTATTGCCACTGCCTCTGTTTTGCACAGATACCAAATCCATTTATTTTACTATTTATGCATCTTGGGAAAATGTTAGATATGGAAGGCAAGGATGTAACATGAAAACTTGGCTTATACTCGTTATTTTAAAAATTGAACCAGACTGATATTGTGCACTCAGTTTCATAGATTGTAATAATTATTACGAAGTGAATTTTAAAAATACTGACAAAACATACTAGGTCTTCACCACAAAGATAGTACGGTACCCCGTACTTGTATTTCTAGGGTGCTCGTACTTATATAATGAAATCTTGGAGAGATAAACGAACGGAATATTGAGATTTGTTCATGTCAAAAATTGATATTAGTTGGATACCTTCGAGTTATATACAAAATTGAAAAACAAAGTGTCCATGAATCTAAAATTGACTATTTTTCAAATTGATTATAGCCTCACGCATGATAAAGAATGGTTGTGACGCACTTTCCAGAAATGACATTCAGGAGATATAATGGTAACACTGATGAACCGGTGGTATTTGTTTCCCGGTACTTCAAATAAACTCAAGGACAGTGCACAGCGACCTGTATACAAACACTTCCGTTGCTTTTTATGTCTCATCTGAAGTTTCTCACGGATAACCTTGTCCTGAGAATTCGTTCGGGATGAACGAATCAACCGAGTCTTAGTAAAGGCGGACGCAGGAAACACCTCTTCATGTTCCAAACAACGCGAAGGTCTCTGAAAAGTAAACGTGTCGTGATATTTATGACAGTCGTTGAGTTTCTTTCAGGACGATCTTGTGTGATGAAAATAGACTATTACTGAACATTTTCTGTTATTACGAGTTGCGGAGTCGTCTTGCTACTGAAATGTGTTTTACTCGAAGAATTATTTGTTTGTAATCATAAATAAATATTTACAAATCTATGCAGTGCACCTTGATGATAAAAATGTTGATTTTGAATTAGTTTTGAATTATTTTTAAATAATTTATTGAACACAATGGGATACAAATTCTTAAAATGTTCTGTCTAATTTTAATAACCTCTTATGTAACTTTATGGATTCTTTCAAGATCATTCTATTGTCATATGTTTTTCGCCTTTTAACAATCTTCAAACCTAAAAATTCCAGAATCCTTTTTCTATTTTTAAGTGTTCCTTTATGACGCTCAGTTGAAGTTCCCTCGAAAATGCACAATGTTAAATGAAAACGAGTTATAAGAGGAATATTGTACAAATTATATTACCTAACAGGGAACTTGTTCTCCTCTGCTCTTGAATATTCATAGCACTTACGGGAGTTGGCTGTTTAGAGAGGAATAGGGGATCAGGGAGTGGATTGTGATTGTAATCTCCAATAACCTCTATGAATATCTGAGTGTTGCCCATAAATTATAAAATAGACGTTTAACGAGATACGTACGTTTACGAGTATAATAAATTGATATGGAGACGTGTGTTTCCGTATTATTAGTTGAGAGAACCTGAATTAATTACCATTAGTTAGGAAAAATTGGAGATGTTTTTTGTTTACAATTCACGAGAAATGAGAAATACGGGAACTCCTTGAATGATTTGTATAAGGATATCGAAGTACTATTCTTAACCTTCTTGCCAAAAAGTTAAAGGACAAAAAAATCGTTCAAGAGAAGCCAGCGATTGTACAACAAATCGAAATAATGCGATAACACTCCACGCTTATTATATTCTCGTAATGCGATTAACATTTCACGAAGTTTCGAGTTCTGTATCAGGAATAGTTTTCTAGTTTTCGGTTATTTAAAAATATCCAGCAAGCCAATACACACCGCGTCATTCGATGACATATCGGAAAAATTTGCTTTCTTCAATACCTTTTTTATGTTGTTCCCGGTTTTTGTACTTAACGGTTCACAATCGAAATATCTTATATTTAAAAATCACGGCTGACGTTTAACAATATGTTTAAATATCGCATAACCAGTTCCTTAAACCAGGTTTTCTTTAAAGGAAACATTTAAGTGTCGTAAAAATTGTTTAAACAGGGATGTTCCAAAAAAGAATTTGGCTTTTTTAAAAATTAAGCGCACATACTTTGTTATCATCATGTGCACTCATTTGATTACTGGAGTAGTTATTTATAGTTCAGACGACGGAGGGAAACGGAGTTAAGAAGAGGGGAAGGAGGACAAGACAACTCCGGAAGAGTATGGAGCGGCTCTGCCAGAGAGCCAGCCGGCGCGACCTGCAGGCGCACTAATAAAGCAACTCGCCCGGCGAGGGGCCCTCGGGGCAGGGGCACCGGGTTCATTACTGCCTCGAGCGCCTAATTTGCATCGGGGCAGCTGCAGTAGGGCCTGCGGCGCGGCGCGGCGCTGCCCGATTCGAAAAATCCGACCTCATTACTCGTCCGCGACTCGCTGAAGGCAGCCGGCGCCAGTGACGACGGAAGAGGCCTGGCTAACAGCCAATTAACGGCTGCGGTTCAGAATTCAACCGCTTCGACCTCTAGCGCTGCCGTCGATGCGAGAGGTAGGTCTTGTTTCGTCCGACTCGAGGCCAAGAAGATGTACAGCGCACATGACACGCCCATCGATATTGCCACGGAACTACGATGCAGTGTGCGTATCTGGTCGCTAGAGAGGAGAAGAACCTCCTCTCTCCGGATGTCTACTACTGCTGTAAACAGGCATTGTGGTGGAATCATTCTATGCATCTAGATTGCATACGAGTCCATTTCATCTCAAATCCCACAAGCAAGACACCCTGAAAATACGTTTTTTTACAAAATATACTCTTTTATACCGTATAGACGCTCCTAAATTTTATTGCATAAATTATTATTATCATCATTATTATCATCATTATTATCATTATTATTATCATTATTATTATTATCATTTTATTATTGTCATTATTATTACTAGTTTGGAATTTAAATATATTTGAGTTTTCTGAAAGTACGCGCACAAAGTAACATTTATTCGCTCGTTTCTCTCATATTACAAACAATCCAATTAGATGACATTACAGATTGAAGTAGCATTTTATGGCATATAATAAATAATTTTTACAATGAAGAAAACGTCTGTTTTTACAAGACACCAAGAAGACAATTGCTCCCAAAACAAATTTTATCATATTTATTAAACATACATAATTTTTATTAAACATTTATCAGTTTTATTAAAAATAAAAATGGAAATAGCCGTAGCTTAGTAACAAAAGTAAAATAATTGAGGTTGCAGCGTCTTTTAACGGCCTGCTCATTTCCTGTCAACATGTTATTACCAACGTCCAAGTGTGGGCTAATTCGCTACATAGACGCTTAATGTTCACATTATGGGCGAATAAAGTTTAATGCAGGAACAGCTTCCAAGCATACTTCACACTTCAGTTGGATAAAGTACACATTAGTCAACATGAGGCTAGGGCAAGCGACGCATGTTTTGGGAATAACAAATATCGTGTGATAAACTGGAATCAGACTGCTTGCTAGTGGGATGTTTCTAAGGATAGCGAGAGTCAGTTCTTTTAGTATTCCAATGTTTCAGTTGTTAATTTCTATTTATACGAAGACCGCCTCACCCAATCTAACCTAATCTCACTGTGTACCGCATAGGAGACCTGTGCCTAACCGAACATTAGCCAAATGTCCCGCTCATCATTCATATCCAAAGCGACCGCCTGTGCAAATTAACCGGCTACACTTTGCCGAGCTGCTTGTATTGCGGAGCTCCCCATCTCGATCAGGTTTTTGTCTCGTTTCCCTGATCCATTGAGCAAATGCTGAGATGGCCCCTTGTTTTGCTTCTGGACGTAAATGTAGCTTTACTATGCGCACGTTTTGTTGAACTCTCCTTCTGCTTGTAATGGTAGGAGTAGAGGTAAAGGCGAGCTGCTATTTTGTTAGGAATGCAGAAAAATCATACCTGCAATTCGTTTACCAATGCAAATAAGTTTTCTATAACTCCGAAACTAAAATGTCTATTTTTTTTAAATATTGTTAATTTCGCGATTTTTTAAAATTTATTTTTATTTAAATTGATTTGTTTACTTATTAACCTTTTATTCATATTTCAACTATTTATAGTTAAAATGACGGGAAGGGATTCTGGAGCTCAAGAAAACGTGCACAGATAATCTTCTCTCCCATACGTCACATACAGTTTTTACTTTCTTTTTCGACTAAATAAATCAAAATGAAGATGTATTGTTCTATAAACACTTATTCAGCGTTTGTGTCATAATTTTTTTTGGTGGGATATTATAAGATATTCATTTTGGACATGTAATATGAAAATTAGCAAAAGATTCTCTTGGCCGTTTCATAAGTACTTCGAGAAAAGTAAAAATGCGAAAACTTTGGATGCTAATGTGGAACATCTGAAGTATAGTGAGTACATTCTGTTTTATAAAAATATATCTGATTTCCTTTAATATTTATGGTAAATAACCACGTCTCTGGAGGGTTCATTTTTCACAGAAATTGCATGTATCTCTTTGTGATTGGTTTTTGTTATTTTTGCATTGGAAAATGTTACTCTTCGATTCCTAGATATGCCTGCAATACTTATAAGTACAATTCGGATTAAATAACAGACAACCCCGAACTTTAGCCTTTCGTTTCATAATGCTAAGAATTCGACGCATCTGCTCTTTATTAACGGTCATCACGTGCCCTCCAGGGAATGTTTTTCAGGAATCCATCGTCACAATTCCTGGCAGAGTAGCACTTCAGCCACACGGGAGACTTAATAACATTCATGGAAACAGCGTCAATATCCCGGCATGGGTCCCGGGAGGACCCAGTAGTCGCTGTTAGATGCAACATGATCGCGTTATTGGCTCCGCCCCCTGCTCGTCCGATGGGGGACGAGATTCGGTGCCAGGCGGCCGCAAAAGCGCCTCGCACGTCGTGTGCCAGGCGGCCGCAAGCGAACGGTTCCAAAATCCAACCGATTGCAGCTACCTGTTTCTGTGGGTTTTCTCTGTTCTTGGAAGTTGGATGTTATCAGTTTCATGGAGATTTTTACAAATGAGAGATTTTGTTGAAAATTACATGAATGTAGACAATAGGACATCCATTTTACTGTGCTCTAATTATAATTATAATAAGTATGATTTTGGAACTCCTGCGAAAGAATGTCGACGCTCAATCGAAATTAATTAGCGCTGAGTTTATATTAAAGTGTGTCTGCATCTTTGGCAACGACATTGTTTTATATCCAATAAATAAATAGTTAGTTGTCGATAAGATAGAGCTTTCTATTGTATGCACTTCAAACTAACTATCTATAGATTGAATATAATTACTTGTGAACCATATCGGAACGGTTATATTTTCGTTTCAGTGTTACTTCTTTATCGGAGAGGAGTGTAGTTAAAACGCCGGCTCTTTAACTGATTGTTGCCGTACATTAGACTATCACGATAATTTGGCTTCAGAGATGTGTTAAGTCTTATATGAATAATTATAATGTAAATAAATCTATCATATTGTCTCCGGTGGAGATAGAAATGTAGAGTAGCATATATAAGTGTGTTAATTCTAAAAGAGTGTAGGGCGAGAAAGTGTTACCTCCAAAGGTTAATTTTTCCTTCACTGAAGCCATTTGTGCTCGCGAACGCGACCGATCGGAGCGGTTGCGAATTAACGATTGCATGCGTTACCACCTTGCACTAATCTCTTTTGGAGATAATACATGTTGATCTATTGCTCGGTAAATGCCACGGCTAGATGTTCGTTCTGTTTTGGGAGTAAGTGAAGAGAGCTGCAGAAGCGTAAGGACCCAACAGCCCGGCGGCTCCTCGCGGCGCGGCGCGGAGCGCGCCCTGTGCTCCTGGGGAGGCCGCCGGTCGGCCGCCACCCGCCCCGCCGCAGCGCCTCTGGCAGCGTGCGCGCCTCTCCCGCAGGCGGGTGGGTGGGTGGGGCGGGGCAGGGCAGGGCGCGGGACAAGATAGAGTGAAGTGGGGTGAGGTGGGGTGGGGCGGGGTATACGGGGTGGAACGGGGCGGGTGTGCGGGGCGAGGTAGGGCGGGACGAGATGGGGTAGGGAGTCGAATCTGGAGAGGTGAGACAGGAGGGTCGAAGTGGGAGGGGTCGGGTCGGGACGGGATGCGTCGTGGCGTTGCGGAGCGGGGCGGAAAGGAGGAGGGTCGGTTCGGGTCGGGTCGGGTCGGGTCGGGTCGGGGCGGGGCGGGGCGGGGCGGGGCGGGGCGGATCGGTTAGGGCCTGGACGGGACGAGACGGAGCGGGGGAGCGGGGTGGGGTGGTGCGGGCGGGTGGGGCGGGGCGGGGAGGGTCGTTTAGGATCGGAGAGGGACGGGTCGTGGCGAAGCGGGATGGGGAGGGGTGAGGAGAGGAAGGCGGACTGTCCCAGGCGCAGGGTGACCGCGGGGTCCCCTATTCGCAACCCCGGAGTGCTGCCCTGCCGCTGCCGAGGCCTCTGAATTATTGACTGAAGCTCAGTCGGGCCATTCAGGCGCGCCCGCTGGCCCGCAGCCAGAACCTGGGGAGGGGGAGGGGGAGGAAAGGAGGAACAGGGAAGCCGAGGGACCCACCCACCACCCTTGTGGGATGATCAGAGGTTGTGGGGGAGAGACGCTTTGTGAAGAAATTGTGGGAAATATAGAAAGTGGAATGGACAGCAGGTAAAAAAGCGAAATGGAAGAGAAAAAGTAACATGCTCTCAGGTTCAGACATTCCAAGACAATAAAACTGTGTTTGGCAGGGGAAGATTGAGGATGCAAATACAAATGAATGTGAGGTATAGAAGTGGGAACATTAGAAAACAAAAATGTATAAACATCCGAAAGGATATTTGGACAGGTGAAGAAATTGCGGAAAGTCTTTCAAAGTCGACGATATTTTGCCTCGTCTGGCAAAACTGCCGTGTTATACAAAATATACATGGAAGGCACATTATTAGCCAAGTCATAATGTAAAGAAAGCGCAATAACACCGATTGAAAAATCACAGTGGGGCAGTACAACGGAAGTCGAGTGTAAAGCCATAAGGAGGAACGAAGAGCCCTGAACTCCGAGTTGAAAGTGCCGCGAGCCCGGAGCTGCCGGCCTCCACGACGGACGCGCGTGCGGGGACATAAGGTCCCTTTACACCCCTTCACAATGCGAACGTAAACATAAGCATGGCGTTAACATAAAAGTTAGGACTTCGTCCACAAGCGGACTCATTCACAATGCGTTCGCATAAGCATAACACGTAAGACTAAGTTAACTAAAAAGCTTGCAAGCTTCAAGCTTCTGTGCTTATGCTTACGGAAGACATAGAAATGAACCAATCACAGAACGGTAACTCAAAATCGAGGATCGAAATTGGAGCGAAGTCGACAGAAGAACTAACGCCATATGAGACATAGAGTCGATATCTTGAAATCGATTCTCACATCCAACGAGAAAGTCTCACAGCCAATTATTTTGCTTACTGTTTATGTTCGGCATTGTGACTACTTGAGTCTATCGCTTATGTTAATGTTTATGCGCTATGCTTGTGTTTACGTGAGCATTGTGAATGGGCCTTTTGTGTGGGGGCGGCCACCGGCGGCGCGAGCGACAAACAGGCGCGCACTCTGCAGCCGTCCAGGGGATCTGGCGCGTTGCCACGCGGCCGCCGCCGCCGCGACAGAGCGGAACTGACCTACGCCAAAAGCGGTCTTCGCCGGAGAGCCTCTTCTCTTTTTTTTCTTTTGCAGATCGCCGTCTTGGACGTCGTAAAAGTTGCCTTAAACTAGATGCTAAAATTACACCCAACACTTCATGCAAAAAAACCCACAAGAAACACAGACGTGTGTGCTGGCATGCTTAAACTGAAAGAGGGCATCTCGCCTGTTGCTACATGTCACTTTCTCTTCACGTTAATAAAACACGTGCTAGCTGTAACGTAAATACAATAAATCGTGTATTGATTTTAACAAAGAACTTTCTGCTTTATTTAAAAAAAACTTTTCGAATAAGACATTCAGTTAAGAATAAAAATTGTATTAAAATTTTCATGGAGAGAATTAAGTTTTTAATTTGCTTGTCAGATGACTGCCTGTAAGACGACTGACTTTTACTTTTACTTCGAAATATTATAATTGTTTTTATACTAATTTTATGTAATTCGGTATTACGTTAATAAGTCAACGAGAAGGACTATCCAGTTACAACAAATAACTTAATATTTCTAAGCTCAGACCATTCTATATTGCACACGAACGCCATCTTTAGCTGGACACCTCCCCCCCCCCAAATGGACGTTCCTCGTCCCAGCCTTACCGATGTAGCGCCCACTGCGTGTGTTTCTGGCAGTGAAGAGAACGTGCATGCGCGCCAGGCGGTCGCCGCCGTGCAGCACTTACCGTCCACCATGGGTGCGTCGTCCGCTACAATGATCTCCAACCTCTGACCTCTGACCTCTCTGTCGCGACCGCAGCCTGTCAGCAGGAGCGCGGGCCTGGGGCACAGGATCAGGTAAGCGCGTGCGGGAGACACGCGGAGCGAACAAAACAAAAACACTCAACGCAAATAGAGGAAATTAAAAAAGGAAAGTCGGCGAGGGAGTTTGTGAAAGGACTGTGCAAGTGTGGGGTACATGCTAATGATGTCGATGCTTGAAACGCTAATTCTAGTTTGGGTCGAAACTGATTTAATATAATGTTGTCTAGGCTATCCGGGACGAGCCGCCTCACTGACATGGTGGCTAACGTTTCGGCCAGCGTATTGTGGCCTTCTTCAGAGCGTACTGCAGTACCCGTCCCGCATAGCCAAAACAACACAAACTCCGGTCGCAGAAGCCTACGCAACCATGATTTAATATAAGTTTTGTAATCTCTTCTGCACCGAGACCTACCCGTTATACAATGTAATTTACTTAGGTATACTTTCAGGTTGACCTATTTTGTGCATGATAACGACAATTGATCACTCAGTAAAAAATATTGAGATTTTTTTATTTATGTAGCTTCTGGGAGTACATCACGACGAAAAGGAAGAAACTATTAAGATATGATAATTTTATTTCAGAATATCCCACTTTCTTATAACTGCCTATCAAATTATTACGTATTCATAAATCAAAATGTCCCGAAAAAAAACCCAACTCCAAACCGTAATTTTTTCTTAAAGAATAATTGCGAAGATTTGTTTTAGGAGGAACAACCATGATCACTAACATTCCACTCATGTTGAGGTCAAGGTAAGTAATTGCCTCTAGATTGTAAAACCAATATTTACTGTTCGATTCCTCTCAAAATAGCTACATATGCACCAGACATTTTTCATTTTTTGTACATAACTACTCTTTATACTGTGAATATACAACAAGAACTTTTATTCCACCAACATTTTTAATCGCGAATTACAGGGAATCACGTAAGTACATTCTGATAGCGTGTGCCAAGCTCTTCTTCGCTGATGTTGTGGCACAATTATATCAAGTCTGAGAATAACGGCACAAAAAGGGCAAAGGAATTCTCGAGCAGCGGGTAAAAGGCACCACATGATCTGCCTGTCCCGTGAAGAAACAGGTCGAATGTACATATATTTGCAATCCTGTCAAGCTATCACTTTGTATTAATTACGAATGGACATGTGATTTTTTAATATTATCGTCTTACTATATTTATTTAAGGCAAGGATTATAAAGTTATGATATGATCAATTTTCTACACCTTTTTAAAGGAACGAGATATTATTTTTTTAAATAATTAAGTATGCCTAAAATCGTGTGAAAATGTTGCCCTATTACTACTGTTGAAAATCTAGATGAAGTTTCAGACGTCATTTGAGAATGACACATTGAATCATTAGCAAATGCATTTGGTTACTGATTTTGGAATTCGATGGCATTACTTGTCAATGAGAGTCGCGCTTTCTAGCCATCGCCACTCCCCAATTTGCCCGGGATAACTTGTTTGTCGCTGATGTTTTCGTAAATTTGCGAGCGAGTACATCGAAGTTGAAAAACAATTTACCGTTCCAGAAGTTTAAGAAATGGTTTATTCTTTATCTTAGTTTACAATATTAGTTGGGAGGAGGTGCTATTAACTTGTAAGCTCCCTTAACTATACATACAAGATAAGTACTATATACATATTTCTGCCAACGATCACTTCGCTTTCACTTGATGGAGACTTAATAGGTATCAAAACAGCAAAGACGCATGTTAAGCAATGTTAATGGCAAACTTTTGGTAGGTTAAAAGTAGAGTTTTTATTGAGTTTCTAGAGAAGTAAATCATTTCTCACTTTGCCCCGTAGCATTAGCTCTTTCTGTTTTGAAATGTCACTTCCTTCAGTGCCTCGACTACGTAGCTCATATAAAATGTAAACTAATATTTTTTACTTATTAATAGTTCGTTCAAAGAGGTGCCGGAACGATTTGTAAGCCACAAGACTTAATCTTGCGTGAAATTTTCGACGTCACTTCCTAAGAGCATATATTTTACGAAAGTCTGGATTCTGACAGTAATATGGAACGAGATATTCCGAGTAATTTAATTCGTTCAAGAGCTACCACCGGCGACCAAGCTCAGAGGCGTTTAATCCGTTGCCGGTGAAGTAGTTTCGGAGGCGGAACAAGTGGAAGGACAAGGAAACGGAAGAGCGCGAAAAACAATAAAACAAAATACCAGTTGCGAGAGGAAGTTGCAACTCTAAGAGGAGGGCCGTACTCACGTTTGAAGGCGAAGAAAGCAGAAGCTGAAAGTTAAACGCAGAGAGACCAAGAGGAGAAAGTCAATAGTACTTACGTTAGTAGTTCAAGAACAAGAGCTCTTACAGTATCTCAGGACTAAATAATCAGGGAGCGTGAAAAGGGGGGTATCAAGGAGCTCTACAAGCTGAGATAATAGGAAAACAAGAAGTGAAGAAAAAAGCAGAGAAGAGTAAAAAAGAGAAGCTATACGAATACTCACATAGTTGAAGCACAGCTTCCAAAATAATCTGTATTAAAGTTGAGTCTCTAAACGAATTAACTGGATATTCAGAGAAAGAGAAATAAAGGAAAACAACGTGCGTTCAAACGTGATTCACAAAAGAACAAATGAGCTGGTGCTACAATAACAGTGCAAGATTTACAAAGAGTAATATTTTCGAACACATCGTCTTGCTTATTAAGCCATAGTAATTTGTCGCATGAAAACCCTATTATAGGGACACATGCCACTCCCTGTCTTTTGGAGTATTGGTCACAGGAAAATGTAGCATAAAATCGGAATAAAATGTAATTTTTATAATTACATTTTGTGACATAAACAAAGGTTTTTTTTTGATAACCGGTTGTGTCAATGCAGCACTTAAGAGGTTAAGCAGAGGTTCTCAAAGAGTTTTCGCAAAATTACGCATGTATCCAGAAAACCAATATAGGAAAAATGTGAACATTTAAAAGAGTCATTGTGTATTTGACATTTATGTACCGATATTTTATTGACTTTGAGACTAAAAAACAGACAATTCCAAGAAAACTGATCAATTGAAATGGTTTTAGCAAGAAATGTTATATGTTATTTGAGCTTATTTATTTCAGCAACATATTCCAATAAGGGCAGGTACTGTTTTCCCGCGTTTGAATTCCAATTCGGACAGGTTTACTTCGTAGCAGTGTTCCCAATGAAGGGAGCGAAAGTAGCGAGTCAAAGTTTGAGCAATCCTGTCTTAAAGGCTTACGATTTGCACGAAAAGCACTCTTCCCCAAACAGGTGCTCTTAAGCAAAAAAAAAGAAAACGGCAAAACATTTGCGACTTACGAGGGCAATCGCGCGCTAGCCACTGGTAGAGCAGCCAGCTCTCCAGCTCGAGCAGCGTGCTGCGGCTGTACGCCACAAGGCCCGAGTTGGCCGCCAGGGCGCCGTTCGCGTCACCGCCGCCGCCGCCTCCGCCGTCAGCCTGCTCCGCCGCTCCGCCGCCGCCGCCGCCCCCGCCGTCCGCCCCCGCCGCCGCCGAGCCTCTGGGCGCCGTGCTGCCGCCGCCGCTCGCCGCCGCCGCCGCCACCGCCGCCGCCGCCGCCGCCACACGCTCGCCGCTGCTGCTGCGTCTCCGCTGTCGCCGACGCGGCCGTCTGCGGAACAAGACGCGAACTGTTTACGTTCGGGAAGGCGGCTTCACAGCCGCAGCGCAGAACAGAGAGCGTAGTTTATCCTGTAAAGGAGCAACAAGTTGAGGTCGTTAACTGGTTTGCACTATGATTGTTGGACTGCGTAACAGGAGCCTTCAAGCCTAAATGGTGCTCTAACATGCACGAGAAACCAAATATAATGCTCGTTCTCTTGAATATCACTTCGTAACTCAAGTCATGAGAAAACATAGAAAAAACAGGAATATATTTTCAGACAATCAAAATAACAATTTACAATACTTTCTCCGAGCGAGAGGAAACGAAAATTCAAACCATATAGACAATTCTTTAGATCGTTTTTTAACAACTTGGTCACATAGCGACCACTGAGATTGTGTTAACTGTTGGGAGAACTGTAGGAAGACCACAAGAAAAAACACACATGCTCAAGGTGGAATTAGAACTCGTGACCCTTCGAATCGAGGCAGTTACGGCCCTTCAGCCTTAGCGAGCTCGGATATTCAGATAAATCTTTGTTTTGGCAGTATAAGATTGTGCGTTGCAAATTATAGTGAGAGAAAGGTAGTAGTTTCATAGTCATATAGGCGTCACGAAAGAACAATTAAGTCTTAAGTGCTCCCACAAGTGCTTTTCTCCACGCTAGGTTTTTGTTTTTCTTAAAAAACAGCAGATTACTGACTTTGTTGGCTCTAAAGAGCAACACGTCCGTCGCTTTTACTTCAGCTCCGGCTGTTCGTGCGGACTGTTTACGTAATTTCAGCTGAATTTTTAAGTTGATTAAATCAAGGGCTTAATTTTCTGCAATTGAATGAATCTAAATAATAAAAATGTTATACCCAAAATCAAGAAAACTAAACACAGATTCCGAAAGTTTTAATTTTCCTGTCATTGTTATAAATTGCTTTGTGTTATTAAAATTTTTTCTGAATCTAGTACTACATTTGGAGACATTTTTGATATCGAAACTAAAAAAACACAGTTTAAAATTTATGGATTTTCATGTATTGAAAAATGTTTACATCGTGACAAAAAGAGAGGGAAAACATTGCCTTGAAAACGTATGCAAAAGAAGTGATAAAGCCCCTTTTCCTACGTTTTCAGAAAAATAGTAATAATTTTGTAAATATTACTGCATTATAACCAAACCTTTTGCATGATAATTATACGTTTATACAAATCAAAAAAGTGGTTGAAGAAAACAGATCTGCACGTGAATTATATTTATTTAAAACCTATAAAATACTTGGAGGGACGAGTTAAGATGGAACCAGAATATCCAATCAACTTCATGTACAAATCATATTGATCATGAGAGTTAAAAAAACATGTATTGTCTTTCTTGGTATCGGTTTTATGTATGGGCGGAATGCCATCCTCGTAATTGCCTCCTTCGAATTTCGACGTAGTTGTAAATTGCACATGCACAGTTCATGTCCCGCTCAGATGTTTCTTGGCCTCCAGTCTTTCACATTCCGAATCCAATTTCACTGTGTCTCGCCTCTACACGAGAACTGCAGGCTCTCACAAGTAATAGAATTCTCCCTAGTGATGATTTTCCTCTGCTGATATTTATGTGAAGGGCAACGAAGGCAAAAACGAACAGAGGGAAAAGAAACACCAAACAGCGTATCTTCTCAATAGTTATTTACTCAAAAGTAACTAGTACACAAAGAGAATAATACAAATAAAATGCATCCAGTCGAGACAACGCTTGGTGCCAAGACAGGAATTTTGAAGTAAATATCCCAAAGACACTTTCGTACTACTTTCGTACATTATTTGTAGTATTAATTCATGAACACTTATAAGGATCTTTCTTATTAGGCGACCTCATTTTAGTTCATTGGCATTGCTCTAGTGTTTTGCATATTTTGCTGCATTTAGTGTTTGTTTACTTTACAGTATCCGCCCCGTAAATGTACTTATCATACAATATATAGCAAACGGAAATAGCGGTTTCCATGCTCTAGAACTAAAAAACTATTTTCTGTAGGTACTCGTTCATCAGATTTCTTTTTCCGTTATTCGCGCTTTATATTATAGATTAGTTTGCAAGTAAGAACCCAGCGTGAAAGGAGAAAGAAGAGAATCGTTAGTAAAGGCCATGAGAGAAATTTGGAAATGAAATGAAAATTTTAAAAAATGTTTCTTGAAACGCATTCTCAGTTTGGCGGGAAATTTATTATAATTTTGTAGAATATGCCAAAGGAATTAGCATATTTTTCTTAAAGTGTCTTGTGTCCGTTTTTATCATTCCTCCTTTTTTATTTTCCGAAGAATGGCATAAAGTGCTATAAATTCGAAATCCAAGGCGAACTGGAAACTGTTAGAATGAAATAACAAATACGTGTTCTAAATATGTAGTATTCAAATAATTAATTCTTCTTTCTTCTGCCCTATTCCTAAAGGTAAAAGTAAAATTCGTAAATGAATGATAGTAGTAGTGTTGTGGTAATGAGATTGAAGAATTTCGATACGCATTCGTCACTAGAGGAAACTCACCTTTTGAGTACCTGGAACGTTTATACATGCTCCCCCCCCCATACCCACGAAGTCCGCAAACAACCCAAGATTTGATTCTTGTTTATTTGTTTTTTTCTTTTCTGGGAGAACAATGTACTCGGTCATGCTCCATGTTCTTTAGCTATATCATTTTGTTCATTAGCTCTCATCCTGTGAGAAGAATTTTAACGTTTTCCTCTAGAACCTAAAATGACTTTGTACGAAACTCGCTTCGACATCGTTTCTATTGTAGTACTAAAGAGGCTAAGATGGTCTAAGGCCACAACTGATACAATGAGACATTTTCTCCATTCATCAAAAGTATCTAGACTTCTTCTAACAATTGCACCTCTGGATTTTTCGCCCTCATGCAATTGGCGAGTTTCTCTTGTTTTCAATACCTTGCTGAATATAATCCAAATATGAGTTCAATTTTGCTCAACAAGATTTTTTTAACGTGGGTTTAATTGCAAAATTTTACTTAAAACAGAATTTTGCTTCGCATTATCCTCTACCGAATTGACGAAAGACCCCGAGAAGCATTTTTGTTTCGGTGGGAGCGGACAACGTATCTCGTCACGCAAACGCGACGCAGAGCTTTCGCAGACGTCTGCCGGCAGCGCTGGTGTGGCCGGACGCGCTCCGGGGGCCGTAATTACCCGTCGCGAGGCTTTTTAACATAATTACGCCGCCTCTGCCGCCGCGCTGTTCTGCCGCGACTTCCTCCGGCGGAGACGAGCGCGTCACGCGCCGCCATTGTTCTTTTTCGAGGAACCGAGGAGCAGCGCCGCTGCCGGAACCGAAAGCCCGCGTGGCCTCTTCTCAAAATTGTTCAGGTTCCAAGACGTACATTCAGAGTTAGTTTTTGTTGTTATTGGAAATCTTATATACATAAGTCAATGTTTGTTTGTTGTTTCATACGTAATGCGCAGCCTACCGTTCATTCCACTGCGATAAAACTTTGTTAAAGTATTGCTTGCACTTCCAGGGGAATATAGGCATAGTACGATTGGAATGCCTGCGCACATAGAATCGCATTGATGATTTTATGCTGACTGAAGCGCTCTGAATAGGGCTCTCTACGTAACGGCGCTTGACGCAATCCGTTGCACACTGAGAATGAGTATTATGACGTCTTCATTGGAGATGGAGAGAGAGGTGGAAAGACGAATCTACAGTATAATGCGGGAGAGAGACGGAACCACACTTGCGAGAAAGTCTTTCGACTATTAAAATTTTTGCAGAGCGTAACATAAAACGTAATTGACGATCACGTGACCAGTAGCATGTGAAGTGTAATACATTACAATAGTGAATTATTGCCGGGTCCACTAGTGTTAAATATTATATTTATGGAAACTTGTCAGAAGAAAAGTTTACCGGAATGTTTCGCTGATCTAGCAAAGCCAGTGGTGAAGCTGAGAGCTTGTGTGTTCCTCTTCCCAAAATTATTCAGATTTTAAGATATGTTCAGAGTTGTTTTCTGTCGTTAAAAATATTATGAGTATATTACGGGAGCTTGTGCTGAGACAAGGTCAACGGAATGTTTCTCTGATGTCTTATCTACAGAGCTAATGGCGTAACTAACACTCTGAGTGTTATTCTCTTCACAATATTGTTCAGATTACATGATGGTAGAAGTTTCAACATTTCCTGTAATTAACCCCCTAAAATTTGTCCTTTCACGCGAGGCTCTCGGTTCTTCGAAAATCTACTTTTAGATACCAGAGAGAGAGGTATCGGCATACAATAGGATGTTTGTGTTATATATGTGACAATAACAGTGCAAGAAAAATTCTGCGTTTTATGAAAGAATAAAGAAAAAATGTACTTAATGAAAAGTACCAATTCATGAGCATTTGAGAGCTATTGGATTTCTCCCTACCTTTCAACTCAAACTTATGAAATTGTTATGAAAAACAAACCTACACTTTTGCATGCTATTGAATGCCCTGAAAAAGTCAATACTGAATTCAATACTGAAGTCAATACTGTAATTCACGATCAGAGATGTAAACGCGTTGACCTTTTAGAGAATTACATGATAATACAGAATTTATTTAATACGTTTTCATATGCTTGTAACTATTATTACCATTATCTTTACCAACACCGAAGCTGCTGACTTCCTATACGATATCGCCCATACCGCGGAATCCTATGGACTCAAAGTCAACACTGAGAAAACCAAAGCAAAGGCAACTGATGAGTCACAGGTCAATGACTGTCAGGAGTCCAGATAGAACAGGTGTCATTTTAAGTACCTTGGGTCACTGATTCAAGAAAATAAAGCTGCGTCCCTGCAGATATCCACAGCAGCATTGGTCAGGCCGAAGCGGTGATCGCCTCGCTCGAATGGTGCCTATGGAAGAAGGAGAATATCTCGCTCAAAACCAAAATCCGCCTCTTTCGGACACTCATTTTATTAATACTCCTCTACGGATTTAAGACATGGGTTCTCGTCAAGTCTGACCTCAACAAGCTCGAGGTTTTCCAAATGCGTTACTTAGGTCACATATTGGGAATTTGCATCCGCGACCGAGTTCGAAATGAAGTTATTCCTGTAAGGTGCGACCACCACGCCCCAATCGAAGAGCGCATTCCAAAACTCCGATAGCAATGATTCGGTCAAGTCCGTCGAAAGAACACCGCCCGACTACTGCATCAACTCCTCTCGCGACAACGACCAACCTAGTGGAAGATCCAGCATACGGCCCCAAATAAAACCAGGCGCAAGAACAGCGAGGAAGAGCTGATTATCCGCCGTCCCAACACCAGCGATGACCTAGTCGCCAACCGCCAGAATTGGAAGCAAGTCCTGCTCAACGTCCCGAGTCCAGCGGCAGAGTATTGGTTACGGGGCCAGCGCCCTCCACCAGCCGACAGCTAGGAACTGAAGAAGAAGAAGAAGAAGAAGAAGAAGAAGAAGAAGAAGAAGAAGAAGAAGCAGAAGAAGAAACTTATTTCTTCAATTTATTGTTCATAAACATGAGATGGGAGATTGGATGTCTGTTATTGTCGTACATTTTGCAATTTCATCTTAAAAAACGTGATTATGAATGTTCGCAAAAATGTACAGAGATTTTACAACAACCATTATTATTATCTAACAAGATATGATTTTAATAACATTGAAATAAAAAAAAGGGGTAGAACCTATGAAAGTTATTGCATGAAACATAACATGAAACAACGGACACGGCGGCTTGCAGTTTGCTGTGACAGCGTCTTTTATTTACCTCTTCTGCTTGGGAGAAATCTTAAAAAAAATAATCTCCACAAAATGAGCTGCAGTAAAACTTTTATGGGAATTATATTCATGAAAACGTTAACTTAATAAGCAAAGCACATGGGTAAGGGAAATTAAGCTCAAAGAAAGTAAATAGAAATATCCTGGCGTCATAAGATGCGAATTATTTCCACATAACTTCTTAGTAAGGTCTCAACGAAGAATTTCAGCCACAATAAAACGATGCCCCGCCTCATGAAATTTTGTAATCACATTCAAAGAGAAAGAGGGGGACAGAAGATGGTTGAGCAAGAGACATTCAGGCTTCTATTGGAACATTCCATAACAATGAGCTTTCTTACTCATACGTATGTTTTATAGAGTGAACATAACTCGACGTTTATTAAAGCGAAATTTTGTTTTGTGTGTTCTGAAAAAAAATGAAGATATGATAAAAAAACTGAAAAATCGAGCGTAGGTGAACTATAAAAAATGATAAATTAACATGAACTAGAAAAAAATATTATTTTCAGGACGTTTTACACTCACGCACTCTTTGATAAAGTGTGTTTAAAGGCTTGTTAGAAATAAAGATGGCTTACCTCATTAAATTTGTGATTTTTCAAAATACGAAATAATACATCGAACACTAACAGAAACAATTTACTACATTTTATTTGCAAAATACTAATCTCTGCCGTCTAATAATAAACAATATTAATCAAAGCATTCCCTACTATCAAGTAGTTTTGATTAAAATTATTTTATGATATGTAGAAAAATACTTGTCAGGAAATAATTTTCAAACGATAACGAAAGTTGATGTTGATACGATTAAAAATAAATTGAACAAAGAAAAATAATTTTCGTCTACCGATTTTCTTGTAATAAAAACTACTATTTATTATTTGCTTGATTTGAAGGTAAGATTAGACTTCAAGATAAATTCCTCTGAAAAGTAGATTTCTAAAATTCTGCGAAGGTTCCGTGAACATAAATGAAATTCTTCAAACATCTCGTCTTTATAGCAGGCATCTTACTCGCCTTAAAATATCTGTAAATCATCAGGAGTGATGAACATTTATACTTGAATTTGAAATAAGATGATAGTGCCCTCTTCTACTATGCAACGTTAACTGGGCCAGTTTACGGCAAGTCCTCATGAATTCACAGTAATTTGAAAATACTGTACTTTGAAATATGTAAACATTTTTATATATTTGTGTTGCAGAATAAAGCAGATTAAGTTTCAACCTCAGGATAACGATCAATTTCAACACCTCCCAACACATTCAAATGTTCACATGAATACAGTACAGCTTATAATACAGTAAAGCTGGCTGAAAGTGGTATCTCAAGGGAGCATAACTTTTCTCCGTATTAGACAAGATTCCTCTTTATGAAATATAAAACTGGAGAATTTGTTATTGTGGTGTGACTCAGGTTTATGTTCACATTAGACAGTTTTCCGCAATATACACGTTCTGCTTTGAGAAAGTTTTACTGTAATATATCTTATAAAATCTCTAATGTAAGTAATGTCCAATAAAGTCTTATTGCGGACGCCGACAAAAATAAAATGGAAAAGAAGGAGTTGACCTAGTAGATCATTATGAACAAAAGTATTTTTAATCTTAAATACAAAAACCAGGAACAAACAATTGGAGAAGCTGCAAAACTGAAAAAATGCTCAGCCCCATCATTTCTCTATTCCGAGGATTTGAAGTTTACATGTGTATTAACGCAAAAAAATCCGTTTCCTTTGGAAACACGCCTGTGCACACGATTAATCGCTAGTAATTTTTTAGGCCGAATCGCTTGTTATAACGATCCATCTCCGGAAACCCCCAATACAGAAGCCCCTTTCGTTCCCCACCATTCTCCACATGAAGAATGAGGCCGGTTTTATCTCACCCAGAAATAAAAGGATCCTTCATCTGGGGCCGGAGGAAAAAATATCGGCATCTGCAGCGTTCCTGCGGGACCTACTGTTGCACCCGATGGGCCAGGGGGCGTGTCGGTCGCAGCTCGAGGTTCCGCAGCGCGGTAAAGATGCCACCTTTTTTCTTGTAGACTTTCCTTTCTTTTGAGGCGGATCACAGCGGCTCTTTGCACTTTCTTAGCATCTCTGCTCGTCTATCGCGATAGTTTTTGGGGATTACAAATATTTGTACTACACGATCCACAGTGATGCAAAACCCAAGATGAAGTCCAAGATTATCGGTTGCACCTCAACCGTCTTATTTCTCCAAACGCGAGTCATTCGGCATTTATGATTGTTTCTTGATTCCCAATTGAATCCAAGTTTTTCGGGAGTCTTCAATTTTGTTTTGAAAAGTATTGCCTCAAAAAACTACGAGCAATATTGCAGTCACGATAAAGAAGATAATCTAATTTTGATAAATTCGGCTTTTTAAGACAATTGTGTGCCTGTCATTTACGAAAGACACAATGATAAAAAATTACAGAATTTAAATTTGTGTACGAAAGGGGAAAGTATGGATACGTGTACATTGTTTTTAAATTTTGATGAAAACTAGTATTCAATTAGTGTATTTTAATGTAACATTTTGACGCGATAAATGGTATCTACCGTGGCAAAAAGGTGCAAAAAAGACTCCGATAAAATAATAAAGTTTTTTAGTTTTTTTACGTGTTGTACTTGCAAAATATCCGTGGTTCACTCTCTCTCTCTCTTTTTAGTTTCCACATGTAAAATGTACCTTTAACTTAAAATTATTTTATATGAATATTTACAATGAAGTAACATTTTTATAGAATTGAAAGTTACAGTAAATGAGAATTTGCCCTTCAATTTCAGGGATAAAGTGAAATGGTAGCAATAAACAACTATTTAGTTAGCATTGAGTAAACATTTACATTCCTTTCATGTCGCACATCTCGGATATTTTAGAAACATTTTCTTCAAAATATTTGTTCACTTTCTTTTGGATGATTGTTTTGTAACTCTTCATTTTATATAGGACATTGGCAGTGCATTTGCAACAGTGCAGCTTCAACTTGGGTCCCACTTCCGAAGAAGTTTACTTTCAAGAATTCGGACACGAAAGAATTAAAGTTCCAAGTTCGGAAAGTTGCGTTCGCACATGGTGTTGCCTCCTTCACATAAAGACACTTCTGTTTTCCAATAACAAATCAATGGCATGTGTGGAAAGTTTTTCGACACAAAAGTGATATTTTAACTAGTTCACTCCCGACAGTTAAGTCAAGAACTGTTATAAGTGTATTATTGTGCCGGAATAGTGCCGTCTTAGAATTAGCTTAATAAAAATCATATATTTAAACTTAAACATTTCAACATAAAAAATAGAGATAATTTAGATAGAAGGAAATACAATGAACTATTAAAATTTCTCTTAATCAGGTATCTCCCTCCAGCGGAGCACCATGCCAGCCGGGATAAGCTCCCGGCTTGTCTGTTACCGGTCTCCTGTTGACCTGTCTCCCGGCTTGTGTGGTAGTGTAGTTCATGTTAGTGTAAGTGTGTTTAAGGGGTGAGGATATGACAAGGAAGAGGATGCTCCATGGTCCATTTGTTAGGATACTGCTCCGGCATTCGCGTGGTGTTGTTCGGAGAAACCCTCGGCAAACTATCGATCAGAGAAGCCGACCGCTAGAATTCTCCTCCAGACAGCCACTGAATTCGACCTAGTTGACAAACTAGTGTCGAAAATCTTGCCACTGTTAGGACTCGTACCTAGGACCTCCCGGTCGGAGGCACTGCAGTGGCACCACTTGATACTCTGAGCCACCTCTTTTAGTTGTGCAGTCAGAATTACCGATGTAGAGAAAGGGGTGTTGAAAGAAACTTGCGAGATGAATAATTAGTTTGCGCTTTATTGAGCTGATACTTGGAAACTGCTTCGGAAGATGGAGCACCCTACGACGACAATGGCGTCAGACTGAAGGAAGATGAGGGAGAGGGAGAAAGCAAGGGGCAGAGCGTGGCGGAGGCATTACACGTGACAATGCCATCAACGCGTCTGATGAGCTTCCCCACCTCCACTTTTTCCATTCTTATCAGCGTTGCCCCTCTTCTCTTTTTGGACTGTTCGTGGAGCTGTCTAACATCCATGGTAAGACCGGAATATTTTCCAAGCGGATAAATAGGAAGAACACACTTTTCACAAAAATACCCACGTGCTTCTCGCGTCATTTAGCAACGTGCGATACTTATTCTCCTTCTTTCACACGCATGGCATTTAGGAGTTAACAGTTACAGAAAACACACGTTTTACAATTAAATATAGGTAAAGTAATTTGCCAAGTTTGCCATTGCAATGAAATAAAATGTTTTAATATTCTAAGACAAAACTAATTCAGATTCCTTAGAATACATTTCATTCAGAATAAGTATTCCTAGTTTGAATATAATAAAACCTACTTGAAAGAAGTATGTTTTAATTACATTCCCGAATTTTAAAAAACAACAACAATTTTTCTCTTTACATATTGAATGGAATTAATATGGTATATGAATTTTATTACATGCCTGATGATATCGGAATTGAAAAATTGTATTTTTCTGGCTACCAAACATACATTTAAAATTCTCGTACTTATTTTTTGAGTGATCTTAGAATATAAATAACATGAAGGCAAACATAAAAAGAATATAATTAACCTTCAACTAAGAAGAAAAATATTATCCCAAAATTTAAAACGAAAATGTCTATGAAAAGTCTACTTCCTCAGAATCTATTTAGAATGCACCCACACAACAAACAATATCATTCTCATAATTCCACCCATTTCCGAAGAAGTAATACGAGCAAGCGACGTTAATCTCCGACGTCATAATTCCACAAGCGAGGCAATATAAGCTCGACAAGAATCGGCAACCACCGTAGCGCGATTAAGAAGTCCTGCGGCCGAGCCCGTAACAAGCGCTCGTCAATCATACTCCCCAGTTGCGTTAGGCGGAGCAGGCAGCTGCCGGGCGGGAGCGGCCGAGAAATCTCGCAATGCCTTCGCTGCGAATCCTCCGCCGCCCAACTCTTCTGGGATGCTCGTAAACCCACGAGAATTGGTTATCGAGCTATTGCATTTTTCAAAGCATTTTATCCGAGTCTTATGTTTTCAGCTACATGAAACCGATAGTTATTGCATTTCATGGAATACCGAATATTATTCTGAGGTCCGACATTTTATTAGTTACGACGATTAAATCGTGAAAGCATCTGAGTTGTGACAGACAACGAAAGGTACGTTCGTTCGTTGGAATCTAGAATTGTATTATCATCACAAAATTTACATGTCAATATAAATCGGGAAAGATACGCGTAGAGATGTACCGCAAAGTACGAATGTAGTTCATTACAAACAAAACTTCAAGAATTATTACTTCCATTACTTATTTCTTATTTAAGTAGTAATCAATATAAAATAAAGACAAACAATGTTCTTTTAAATAACTTCAAAAATTAAACTTTTTCTATAATTCACACCCAGAATATAATGATTTATTACTATTTCTGATTAAAGTAGTATGCAAAAAATTAAATGAATTTGGTCTTCCTGAAATAAATGAATAAATAAAACTGCTAATCTCAGAACTGGTGCCCTAGAGCGTAAATTGTTTAGGTAGTTATCATTTAGCAGCACTTTCACATTCAGTTTTGAGAATAAACTATTTTACAGTTCGGAATTGGAATTCTCGATTAATGAATATTCGTTATTCCAGTCATTGACTGCATGTTTCATTGAAATGTCTTATTTCTGAACACGATTCCTTTAAAGATTGTGTTATCATTTCCAATAAGTGATGACGATTGAACTGCAACTACAATGGAAATATCGTGGTCAGACCTTCATCCCTCGAAGAAATAATTTCCCGGTTTAGGGGCTGAGAGTGGCCGAGAACCTCCGCAGACTTCCAGAAACGATAATTGGCCGCTGGAACGCAGCCCGCATTTCAGTGGGGCCGAGCAACGTTGACCAAGTCGATAAGCGGATCAGGCCAACGAGCCCCGCCGCCGCGCGCTCCAATCTGGCGGAAGCCCCGCGGACGCTCTCCATTTTTAACGCGCCCGCAGCGCCCGCATGCGCCCGCGCCCGCGCCCGTCGCTACTGAGCACACTGCGCGCCCCTCCCGTCCCCCCTGCTCTGACACACCCGCCTCTCCCCTCTGCCCCGCCCCGCACCAACCCACCAGATCCTGCCCCGCGCCGCCTCGCCCCTCCCCACCCACGACGCCCCACCCACCCCGTTCCATTCCGCTCCGCTCCCCGCCCCAGCGCGCCCCGCCTCACCCTGCCCAGCGCCGCCCTGCACTGCCCCCTGTCCAGACTCACCTATTCCCCCCCACGCCCACCGATCCTCCCCACCAGTCCCCGCCCCGCGCCGCCCTGCACTACCCCGCCCTTCCCGCTCCGCCTCGCCGTATCAACCCCGCCTCACGCCGCCCAGCCCTGCCCCGACCCATTCGCTCGACCTCCCCCCGTTCTTTACCTCACTGCCTCAACAGTGTCACAGACGATGCCAACTTCCCCCCGCTGCAGTCCGCGCCTGTCGTCCTGTCACTGTCACTGTCACTGTCACGACCATGGTGGATATAAAAAAAGTTGGCAAGTTCCCCAAGATCTAGTCCAGTCTTGTTCAGTTCAGTCAATGTCAACATAAATGTCAGCGATTGCTTACTGTAAACGCCCATACCAAACCGCGCCAGCACGAGCTACTTGTCCGCCTTGAAAGTGCAGCGCTCCTGCCAGCACAGGCAACTTCCCCTGACTCCGCGCCAATTTCCCCTCCAAGTCCAGAAAGGGGTGTATCTTGCAAGCTAAAGCGACGTGAGGCGTGGAATTGTGGCTTCATACGAAAATATGTTTGCTGAATTTGTTTATCACACAACAGACTTTGATTTCATGTTTTATCTCTTCGCCGCCGTTCTCCTCTTCGCCCCCGTTCTCCTCTTCGCCGCCGTTCTCCTCTTCGCCGCCTGTTCTCCTCTTCGCCGCCTGTTCTCCTCTTCGCCGCCTGTTCTCCTCTTCGCCGCCTGTTCTCCTCTTCGCCGCCTGTTCTCCTCTTCGCCGCTTGTTCTCCTCTTCGCCGCCGTTCTCCTCTTCGCCGCCGTTCTCCTCTTCGCCGCCGTTCTCCTCTTCGCCGCCGTTCTCCTCTTCGCCGCCGTTCTCCTCTTCGCCGCCGTTCTCCTCTTCGCCGCCGTTCTCCTCTTCGCCGCCGTTCTCCTCTTCGCCGCCGTTCTCCTCTTCGCCGCCGTTCTCCTCTTCGCCGCCGTTCTCCTCTTCGCCGCCGTTCTCCTCTTCGCCGCCGTTCTCCTCTTCGCCGCCGTTCTCCTCTTCGCCGCCGTTCTCCTCTTCGCCGCCGTTCTCCTCTTCGCCGCCGTTCTCCTCTTCGCCGCCGTTCTCCTCTTCGCCGCCGTTCTCCTCTTCGCCGCCGTTCTCCTCTTCGCCGCCGTTCTCCTCTTCGCCGCCGTTCTCCTCTTCGCCGCCGTTCTCCTCTTCGCCGCCGTTCTCCTCTTCGCCGCCGTTCTCCTCTTCGCCGCCGTTCTCCTCTTCGCCGCCGTTCTCCTCTTCGCCGCCGTTCTCCTCTTCGCCGCCGTTCTCCTCTTCGCCGCCGTTCTCCTCTTCGCCGCCGTTCTCCTCTTCGCCGCCGTTCTCCTCTTCGCCGCCGTTCTCCTCTTCGCCGCCGTTCTCCTCTTCGCCGCCGTTCTCCTCTTCGCCGCCGTTCTCCTCTTCGCCGCCGTTCTCCTCTTCGCCGCCGTTCTCCTCTTCGCCGCCGTTCTCCTCTTCGCCGCCGTTCTCCTCTTCGCCGCCGTTCTCCTCTTCGCCGCCGTTCTCCTCTTCGCCGCCGTTCTCCTCTTCGCCGCCGTTCTCCTCTTCGCCGCCGTTCTCCTCTTCGCCGCCGTTCTCCTCTTCGCCGCCGTTCTCCTCTTCGCCGCCGTTCTCCTCTTCGCCGCCGTTCTCCTCTTCGCCGCCGTTCTCCTCTTCGCCGCCGTTCTCCTCTTCGCCGCCGTTCTCCTCTTCGCCGCCGTTCTCCTCTTCGCCGCCGTTCTCCTCTTCGCCGCCGTTCTCCTCTTCGCCGCCGTTCTCCTCTTCGCCGCCGTTCTCCTCTTCGCCGCCGTTCTCCTCTTCGCCGCCGTTCTCCTCTTCGCCGCCGTTCTCCTCTTCGCCGCCGTTCTCCTCTTCGCCGCCGTTCTCCTCTTCGCCGCCGTTCTCCTCTTCGCCGCCGTTCTCCTCTTCGCCGCCGTTCTCCTCTTCGCCGCCGTTCTCCTCTTCGCCGCCGTTCTCCTCTTCGCCGCCGTTCTCCTCTTCGCCGCCGTTCTCCTCTTCGCCGCCGTTCTCCTCTTCGCCGCCGTTCTCCTCTTCGCCGCCGTTCTCCTCTTCGCCGCCGTTCTCCTCTTCGCCGCCGTTCTCCTCTTCGCCGCCGTTCTCCTCTTCGCCGCCGTTCTCCGCTTCGCCGCCGTTCTCCGCTTCGCCGCCGTTCTCCGCTTCGCCGCCGTTCTCCGCTTCGCCGCCGTTCTCCGCTTCGCCGCCGTTCTCCGCTTCGCCGCCGTTCTCCGCTTCGCCGCCGTTCTCCGCTTCGCCGCCGTTCTCCGCTTCGCCGCCATTCTCCGCTTCGCCGCCATTCTCCGCTTCGCCGCCATTCTCCGCTTCGCCGCCATTCTCCGCTTCGCCGCCATTCTCCGCTTCGCCGCCATTCTCCGCTTCGCCGCCATTCTCCGCTTCGCCGCCATTCTCCGCTTCGCCGCCATTCTCCGCTTCGCCGCCATTCTCCGCTTCGCCGCCATTCTCCGCTTCGCCGCCATTCTCCGCTTCGCCGCCATTCTCCGCTTCGCCGCCATTCTCCGCTTCGCCGCCATTCTCCGCTTCGCCGCCATTCTCCGCTTCGCCGCCATTCTCCGCTTCGCCGCCATTCTCCGCTTCGCCGCCATTCTCCGCTTCTTCGCCATTCTCCGCTTCGCCGCCATTCTCCGCTTCGCCGCCATTCTCCGCTTCGCCGCCATTCTCCGCTTCGCCGCCATTCTCCGCTTCGCCGCCATTCTCCGCTTCGCCGCCATTCTCCGCTTCGCCGCCATTCTCCGCTTCGCCGCCATTCTCCGCTTCGCCGCCATTCTCCGCTTCGCCGCCATTCTCCGCTTCGCCGCCATTCTCCGCTTCGCCGCCATTCTCCGCTTCGCCGCCATTCTCCGCTTCGCCGCCATTCTCCGCTTCGCCGCCATTCTCCGCTTCGCCGCCATTCTCCGCTTCGCCGTCATTCTCCGCTTCGCCGTCATTCTCCGCTTCGCCGCCATTCTCCGCTTCGCCGTCATTCTCCGCTTCGCCGCCATTCTCCGCTTCGCCGCCATTCTCCTCTTCGTCCCCATTCTCCTCTCGTCGTCTTTCTCCTTCTCCTTCTAAACTTGCTTTACTGCCTCGTCCTGCTCTGCCTCGCTAACCGTGCCGCTCGAACCGCTCTCCCCGGGAAGCCGCAGCGATAAATCTGCCCGCGCCGCGGTCGGGGTAGGGATTGATCGAAAGCGACGGGCTGCCCGGGGCGGCCGCTAACGCTGCATGCGTTTCACGTCTTCCGGCGGCGGATGAGCAGGTGCGGCTGAAGATGGAAGTGTATGGGGAGCTGCTATTAAGCTGAAAGCGCAACTGAAGTCCCTTTTGCTCGCGTTATACGGCACAACATGACCCATGAAAAATTGCACCAGATGCAAAATGTATTTTACGTGGAGGGAAGATGATCACTTGTTTTATTAAAATTGTATGTAGGACTTGATGTGGCAGAAATACGAATTTCACAGGCATAAAATAAAACGGCTTTAGACTGACTATACATCCAGGGCCGTATTTCGTATTACAGCATTGTCCGATTTCAATCGGGGCTTTTAGAATATTGAGATATAATTTGCAGAAATACCAGAAAGTTCTCGAAATGAAAATGAACGTAACTACCCCCAAAAAGCTTCTCAAATTCCAATGATTTTTATACTACATATCTCCCACCAGCAGGCCTCGCCCCAGCCAGCACAACTTCCGACTAGACTCCCGACATTTGTGGTAGTGTAGTGCAGGTAAGTGTGTGTGTGTATGTGTAAGGGGTGAGGATAGGGAAAGAAAGAGGAAGGAAAGATCGCTCGCGGTCCGTGGCCCGTTTCTTAGGGTACTGGTCCGGCATTCGCCTGGTGTTGATAGGAGAAAATCCGGAAACTACCGACCAGAACTACCGACCGCTAGAGTTCTCCGGATAGCGGCTAAATTACAACTACTTGTGCAGCAAGGGTCGAAAATCCTGGCACCGACGAGGACTCGAACCCCAGCACCTCGTAGTCAGAGGCACATCAATTGATGCGCTGAGGCTCGTCAGCCGGTGAGCGGGGCGCGGCTTCTCAGCGTCGGCGAAATTTCTGCCTCGCGGCTATAAAAGCCCTGCAGGGTAAATGTCAGCGCGCACAGTATCCAGTCATCCGGAACACCTGCGCGCCCCACGGAGACGGCGCGGCGGCGGAGGGCGCTGCAAGGTTTCGTCTCGCGGATCCGTGCGAGAGCGAGCCACCACACCGAACCGATCCTTCTGAGTGAACCAGAGAAGCAGAGAACACGACTACATTAAGCAAGTTAGAAATAACACACGTTATTATTATTATTATTATTATTATTATTATTATTATTATTATTATTATTATTATTATTATTATTATTATTACTGTATGAATCTATTCTTTGAAAAATAATGTATGTAATGTATGTATGTACCTTGGCACAACAGCTCTTTACGAACTAAGGCCTCCCAGCAGGCATATTTATAGGTTTGCGATTTTAAGAAAAAATAATTACTTGATACTTTCTCTGATGCTTTGCGATAATTAATACAATGAAATATTTAAAAACTAGCATGTTCCAGAAGAAAGATTTTTACCGTTTCGGTAGCTTATGTAAACCATCACCGTAGTCCTTGGTTAGCATATCTTTTCACTGTTATTTTTATGTCTACAGAGTTCGGCGCCAGTTCAATCGAGACACGCATCCACGGCAAAAACACACGGCATTTAAAATTGATATCTTAATATGTTTCCTCGCAACTTATTGTAACTCGTGTCAAAACAACGATGACGACAGTTCAAAGACGTTGCCGGGAAAATTCAGTGTTCAAACACACCTATACATTTATATTCACTCGCTTAGTTTTTTTAAGAAGAAAGAATGCTGCCGCCTAAGCCCGCATGAGAAGTTGTCGTGCCTCACGGTTTCAATATTTTAGTGGATTCTTATTCAATAAGACACCGAGACAAAGTGCCAGTGTCACACCTTAATAAATAAAGACGCTGATTTCTGCCGGGCGTCAGCGTCTCATTGTGGATTCCAACCAATAACATCTGCATGCTGGGCACGCGGCGGCGCGCTCTCCGCGCCTAGAAGTGACGCTGCTTCGATTTTTTGCTCCTTGGGGCGCTTGAATATTGAATTCGGTTGCACAGGGCGCAACAGCGTCTCCTTCACTTCCGCCCTTAAGAGCCATCAATATTCAGCGAAGACGAGGAGTCGAGACGCGACGCGACGCGGGAGGCGCCCGGAGGCGGGGTCCAGGGTTGGCACTCGGGACGGGGGGCTTCCGCTGCTCAGGGCAAATGTTGCATGCGTTGTTATATAGATGAATTATTTGTTGTCCTTTCGTTTTCTCTTCGTCTTCTTGTTCTTGCCCTTCTTTCTTCTCCTAACCCTCCTTTCTTCTTCTACTAAGCTTCCTTTCATCTCCTAAATCTCCTTTCTTCTTCTTCTTCTTCTTCTTCTTCTTCTTCTCTTGCCCTTCTTTCTTATTCTAAGCCTCCTTTCTTCCTCTTCTCCTAAACCTCCTTCCTCCTTCTACTTGTACTTCCTCTTCTCCTCGTTCTTCTTTCTTCTTCTTCTCCTCGTCCTTCTTTCTTCTTCTCCTCGTCCTTCTTTCTCTTCTCCTCGTCCTTCTTTCTCTTCTCCTCGTCCTTCTTTCTCTTCTCCTCGTCCTTCTTTCTCTTCTCCTCGTCCTTCTTTCTCTTCTCCTCGTCCTTCTTTCTCTTCTCCTCGTCCTTCTTTCTTCTTCTCCTCGTCCTTCTTTCTCTTCTCCTCGTCCTTCTTTCTCTTCTCCTCGTCCTTCTTTCTCTTCTCCTCGTCCTTCTTTCTCTTCTCCTCGTCCTTCTTTCTTCTTCTCCTCGTCCTTCTTTCTTCTTCTCCACGTTCTTCTTTCTTATTCTCCTTGTTCTACTTGTCGATGCAGTTTTCCTTTTCCTTCCTTCTCTACTTTCTCCTTCTTCTTGTCCTTGTTTTTTCCTTCTGCGTTTTTTCTGCTTTTCATTTATTATCTCCTTTCCCTCCTTCGGCTCTTGAGAAATTTCGTGACTGAGATTTCTAAAATCCATCTCCGTTCTTTTGATCTACAGTTCTCTTGAACCGATCGTACAACCTTTGACCAGTGGGGAACACAATGGATCTCATGATCTCATGAATGGAGATCATGAGATCATTGTGCACAGCAAAGCCCGCACTCTGGCAAACGTGTTCGCTCCACCACCCGGCGGTCGAGTGCGTGGTGTGGCCAACGAGGGGCCGAAGGAGTCTGCACTCCCTCCTAAATGGACGGACCTCCCTCTGCCTCGCCGGGCCCAACTCGGGCTTAGAAATGGTAACAACTAGGGCGATTACGCAATTGGGAGGTAGTGGGCAATTGGGCAGACTTGAGCAGACGCACGGCAAAGTCAACAGGCGAGCTACGCTGGACCGGGTTGCTAGGCAGCAGACGGACAGTCGAACTATCGGGGAAATTGTTTCGGAGTACATGCGCTATATTGTATGTCTGTTGGAGGATGGTTTACCTGACTAAATTATGGACTACTTAATACGAATCCGTCCTAGAGGTAGATGCAAGCCGCTAATCAGCACGATAAATGAACATATCGCGCCTAGATAGCCCTCTCTCAAAGCACCGTATGAAACGCTACCTTATGTCACCAGTGTCGTAGTGTTACCAACAGGAAGGCAGGCACTGCTTAATGTCACATTGCGAGAGTAGCGCGCATTTTCCACTTGCGTACGGTCTTATGTTGCGCGATAGCATACATTTTTTCCGGTTCTGTGCTTCGAAGAACGTGCACACTTTAATTCATTAAAACTTCAACACGACGTTGTCTGAGGATACGTAAGTACGCCAAGACTTTTCTTTTCATTTTTCATATTGCATCAAACCTTTTACTGAAGATTTCCTTCATTAAGAAGAAATTGAGAAAAATGTCAATAATATTCATTATAACAATTATATCTAAGGACTTTTTGTTCTCTCTTTCACCAGTTTCGGAGAAATTTATATAATCAGAACAGGAATTTTCGATTAATCGACGATTAATTGAGAAGTAAAGGAAAAAGAAAAAAACCTTCAAGGTTCTTCGCGGATGCTGAAAATATGGCTTAATACTAATGATCCATTGAAAAAAACAGACAAAAACAAAGATATTCGAAAAAAATTCTATGCTTATTTTGTAACGAGTCTTATTACGAACCTTGAGATTTCCTTAAGTGCGAAAGAAAATTAGGATAAAAAGAGTTTTGGAAAAGAACATTTGGCTCTGCTGGTGTACCTCGTTCATTTAATTTTAAGATTTCTTTCAACATTACATTGCTTTTAAAGTTAACTTTCAAAGGTAAAATTTAAAAAAAAACTAAAATTAATTGTAAACTCCTTTTTTAAAGGTAAAATGTGCAGAATACTCTTTTAAAAAAATAAACATTGAAATTTTCTTTTTTTCTTTTAGTTCAATCGCACACGACAACCAGAATAACATATTAAATAACAGCTACATTTGAATGTTTTCAATTACCTCCAACTTGTCAATTTATGTGAATATAATGTATTTAATTGAGTTGCCAGTTGTATTGAATTAACCATTTGTCGTTATATCAAACGTACGTAATAATGCTAAGTTTAATATTAATAACTTCCAGAGGCTAATTTCATAATTCTCTTGATCTCGCATCACACATTTGTATTAGGTTGTATTTCACAGAATCGAGAACTAGCTACTGAATGGAAACCACACCCACAAGCATTCACGCCCTCCCAATAAGCCGCAGTGAGTGCAAGAAATGAATCCGCGAAGCGGCGTCGGGGACACCGCCTCAAGGAAAAGGACAAACCTACGACGTCCCACTCCGCTCGCAAACTCAATCACAGCGCGGACGCTTTCTCTGTCACGCGCCCTCCGCCAACACCATCGCACCAGCAGGCGAGTTACACATGTGCTTGTCATGCTCCTTTCTTTTACACCAACACGCACATGTAATGCCATTGGGCTAAACAGAAGGAACAAAATTATAGCCTTATGGTAGGTTGATGTGATTCATACGCGACTGATCCGCCGAGAAGGAAAGCTCAGTTGTGCCCTTTTAAGCCGGCCTTCCCCGCCTCCGCGCGCTCGCCGCTTCCTCATCCCGCGCGCAAGACTCGCCCGACAACTTCTGCGTTACGCACAATCCGGGCAGGTCGCGTGTCGGGGCGGAGGCGGAGGAGGCTGTCCGGTCGCCGTCCTGTCAACAGCCTTGAGCGCCCACTCTGCCTCACCGCCGCCGCCGCCACCGCCACCGCCATCGCCATCGCCTTCGCCGGCGCCCCGCCACGCCCCTCCCCCTCCGCCCCCACCATGATCGCCGCCGTCACCGCCGCCACCGCCTTCGCCTCCACCGTCGCCACCGCCACCATCACCACCCCTATTGTCGCCGCTGCCTCCGCCACTGCCAGAGCCAGTACCAGTGCCACTGCCACCACCACCGCCATCACCACGATCGCAGCCGCCTCCGCCACCGTCTCTGCCTTCGTCTCGACCATCGCTACCGCCACCGCCACCGCCACTATCACATCCTTCGCCATCGCCATCGCCATCGCCGCCGCTTCGCCCCGCCCCGCTCCCTTCGCCCCCACTACAATCGCCTTCGTCACCACCCCCACCGTCGCCGCTGCCACCGCCGCCATCGCCGCCGCCACCGCCCTCACCGGAACCATCGCCGCCGCCGCCATCACCACCGCCTCCATCGCCTCCACAATCGCCACCGCCACCATCACCACCCCTATTGTCGCCGCTGCCTCCGCCACTGCCAGAGCCAGTACCAATGCCACTGACACCACCACCGCCACCACCACGATCGCAGCCGCCGCCGCCGCCGCCGCCACCGTCTCCGCCTTCGTCTCGACCATCGCTACCGCTACCGCCACCGCCACTATCACATCCTTCGCCATCGCCATCGCCGCCGCTTCGCCCCGCCCCGCTCCCTTCGCCCCCACTACAATCGCCTTCGTCTCCACCATCACTACCGCCATTGTCACCACCCCCACCGTCGCCGCTGCCACCGCCGCCATCGCCGCCGCCACCGCCCTCACCGGAACCATCGCCGCCGCCGCCATCACCACCGCCTCCATCGCCTCCACAATCGCCACCGCCACCATCACCACCCCTATTGTCGCCGCTGCCTCCGCCACTGCCAGAGCCAGTACCAATGCCACTGACACCACCACCGCCACCACCACGATCGCAGCCGCCGCCGCCGCCGCCGCCACCGTCTCCGCCTTCGTCTCGACCATCGCTACCGCTACCGCCACCGCCACTATCACATCCTTCGCCATCGCCATCGCCGCCGCTTCGCCCCGCCCCGCTCCCTTCGCCCCCACTACAATCGCCTTCGTCTCCACCATCACTACCGCCATTGTCACCACCCCCACCGTCGCCGCTGCCACCGCCGCCATCGCCGCCGCCACCGCCCTCACCGGAACCATCGCCGCCGCCGCCATCACCACCGCCTCCATCGCCTCCACAATCGCCACCGCCACCATCACCACCCCTATTGTCGCCGCTGCCTCCGCCACTGCCAGAGCCAGTACCAATGCCACTGACACCACCACCGCCACCACCACGATCGCAGCCGCCGCCGCCGCCGCCGCCACCGTCTCCGCCTTCGTCTCGACCATCGCTACCGCTACCGCCACCGCCACTATCACATCCTTCGCCATCGCCATCGCCGCCGCTTCGCCCCGCCCCGCTCCCTTCGCCCCCACTACAATCGCCTTCGTCTCCACCATCACTACCGCCATTGTCACCACCCCCACCGTCGCCGCTGCCACCGCCGCCATCGCCGCCGCCACCGCCCTCACCGGAACCATCGCCGCCGCCGCCATCACCACCGCCTCCATCGCCTCCACAATCGCCACCGCCACCATCACCACCCCTATTGTCGCCGCTGCCTCCGCCACTGCCAGAGCCAGTACCAATGCCACTGACACCACCACCGCCACCACCACGATCGCAGCCGCCGCCGCCGCCGCCGCCACCGTCTCCGCCTTCGTCTCGACCATCGCTACCGCTACCGCCACCGCCACTATCACATCCTTCGCCGCCGCTTCGCCCCGCCCCGCTCCCTTCGCCCCCACTACAATCGCCTTCGTCTCCACCATCACTACCGCCATTGTCACCACCCCCACCGTCGCCGCTGCCACCACCGCCATCGCCGCCGCCACCGCCATCACCGGAACCATCGCCGCCGCCGCCATCACCTCCGCCATCGCGCCGCCGCCGTCACCTCTAGCGCCCTCGCCCCCGAAAGTTCGAGATTCGCGAACGCGCCGTTCTTGCCGAAGGCGCGGCGCGGCGCGGCGGGGCGCGCGCGGTCAACGCCTCCGAAGGCGTGCTCGCCACGCGACCGACGCTCCGCTCGTGGGCGGAGGGCGCGCAGGCTCTTCACGGCCACGAGCTCACAGCTCGCGAGGAGAGGCAATGTTAGTGCATGAAAAGGCCACGCCCGTGCTTATGGCTACCGATGTGTGCTTTAAACAAAATGTTATTTTAGTTTATAAATATTTAAAATATTGCAATATTTTTAGATCGCAATGTTTAAAGCTTCCTTTTTATATTAATTTTCCATAAAAGTATTCATTATTTTACAAGGTAAAGGTAACCATAATTTGGTCATACTTAAGGCCCATTAAATTATTAATCCGCTTGTGCTAGCAGATACGCGAGGAAAGAGTGGGACTAACGGAACGACAACATCCGATGGAAGTGATGAACGAATGATGACGAGGGAAAAGAAAAGGGACCATAGAAATACAAGATATTAATTCACGTGACAAGAGTGTAAGACGTAATGAGTGAGGGAAACGAGAAGAATATGGAGAAGACGGGAAATTTAACGAAAGTTCATAATCTTCCATTACGACAGGGGTAGACTACAAGGAAAATAATATGATTGGAGGTCAATAAGGCATATACAACAGTAATAAAGCAAAAAAAAATATTCAGAAGGGGCGACATAAATGGGGGAATGGAGAGGACCAAAAAAGAGCAAGGATTAGATCGGCAATCAAATGTGGTCAGAAGGAAGGCAAGCGAAGGAAGGAAGGAAGAAAGGAAAGAATGAATGAATGAAGAAAATAATGAAAGAAGGAAGGAAGGATAGATAGATTTATTATTTATGCAGGTAGATTTATACAACTTGGTGGCAAAACACTACAATTAACATATTACAGTATAATGACAATAATATGATAAAAATAAAGACAATAATAACAATAACAGCATTAACTCTACATTTTATGACTGTCCTGCACACTGCCCTCCACAGGATGGAAGGAAGAAAGGAAGGAAGGAAGGAGCGACGGAAATGAAGAATGAGGAAATGAGGAGTATCTGGCGAAGGAAGCGTCTTCTCGTGAGGGGAGGCGGCGCGGCGGTGCGCGAGGACGTCCGGCGGAGAGAAATGACGTCGTTGGCAGCGCCGCTCTCGTCTGCCGTCGTATATGGTGAACGCGCAGGCCGTTTCCTCGTTGGGATGGGACGAGCTCCAAATCAGGCACTTTGCGACTCTTTCTCTCGGAATCGATTGAAGTCGCTTCGCTTGCACACGTATGGGAACCCAGACAATGAAGCGAAAGAAGGTTGTTGACGAACTACATCGTATTTAATAACCCATTTTCTTTGTAAATATTGATACGATTGGAGACACGTTCTTAGCGTTCGGAAAAAAGCAGAAGTAAACGTCATATAAAAAATTAATGTTTACTAATCATTAAATCTACATGCAGAGGCGCACCCACGATTTTCTGGGCATGTGCATGTGTGTGTGTGTGTGTGTGTGTGTAGTGTGTGTGTGTGTGTGCGCGTGTGTGTATGTGTGTGTGTGTAGGGGGACCAACAGGTATAATATTCCGACAACATGTTTTCTTATAAAGATTTTTTTTACTTATGCTCAATTCATAATTTATTTTTAATGACTTATAGTTAATTCTTATAACGTCACCAATTGACTTACTGAATGGCTTTTATTAGTACAGAAAATCGGTAAGAGCTGTATTTTTGAATACGTATTATTGGCATTTGGGGCAAGACGTGTACGTCGCTGCGCATATGAAAATCTGATCTTTCTTCGGGATTTAAGTTCAAATATGTTTGTAAAAGCATGTTACAATTGTTTTAATTCTTGACTATTATTAGGCATAATGTAACTAATATCCCCTGTAAAACAGTTATTCTTTCGAGGCCAATTCCAACTCAGGAAAAGGAAGAGAGACAATAACAAAATAAGAAGATAATTATTTAAACGTGTATGAATAGAGCAAAAGAAACTTCTAGCAGTGAAGATTAAATCTTCAATAACATATTGATCACACCTAAATTTATTGGGAAATCTAATTCAATGAACAATTGTAAAAGACCAATTTTTGAAAGTTTTATAAAATGCGTATTTTTATTATGTTATTTTATTCCTTACTTACGAATATCTGTATTTAAGAGCGACGTTGGATTATATATTCGGAAAATAATCACAAGGCGATGTGCCGATGCCATTACAGAAGGGACGTCGGTTTTTAAATGACACTTCAGATGCTTCTTAAGGACGTTTCTAAAATAAACTTCACAAGAATTTCCATTGAGATCTAAATACACTTTTGGAGCGTCAATATACTTCATTTCTTGGTGTTTCTCTCCAACTTCCATCCATAATACTTTGCTAACTGGAAAAGTTCCCCAAGCAATTCTGGTTATTTTGTCGCGAAATATTTCGCGAGGAACGCATCGGAAAAGCGGAATCCGATGTGAGGCGCGTTCCACCGCCGGCCCGTTATCTGTTTTTTCTTGTTTCTTCATCGCAAAGCAAAAGCTGTCTCAACATTTTCTGAAAAAAATATAAAACCATTCTGTAGCGAAGCATTGTCTTTATACATTGCGGAGTATATTCCAGTTTTTTAGATACACTGATAATTTCTTTCATATTTCTCAACATTACTTCACAACGAAAATAATCTTACATGTATATCGATCTTATAATTTGTATGCACGGAGAAAATATTTTAAACATAAATAAATTGATTTTTTTTCAATTTACAAATTTAAAAAAAGTTAGCTTCAACTTTAATAATGTGACAAATATATTTCGGAAACTCTCGAGAAGAAAAACTACAAAAGACCTTGAAAGTATATAATATATAACAATAGTGTATGGTACTTTAAGCCTCACCAAACATTTCACGAATTGTTTTTTTTTGTTGTTGTTGTTGTAAGTTTCTTGAGGTGTACATTTCATTTCATTGTCTTCTTGTAAGCAACCTATTGGTGTACAAGTTCCTCTAATACTCTTATGAGTACTAAATGTTTTTCTGTCGCAAATGGATCCAAAACAAACAGAAATAGAGGAAGACAAAAATGAATCGGGTTTCATTGCTGCTGACTGAAAAATTTACAAACAAAATGTGTTCAATTTTATTTCGAGTTTAATATACCGTTTTTAAAATGATACGAGTATTCATAAAAGTAACCGTTAAAACACGTGTATATTAAATAAATTTGAACTGCGTAAATACAATACAAAGAGCAATAACCACACAAAGAACCCCATGTCACTCTGCCAGGAGCTTGCACGTTTGCCAGATAACAAATATCCAATCGATCACGCCGGCCAGCAGCGACACGAAGTGCTCCAAACCGGTCTTCACATCGATGTGTTTGGCGACGGCAGCAGCACATGGGCAGGCCTGTTCTGGCCGCCCGCCGCCCGCCCCCCCCCCTCGTTCCGTATGCAGCGGCCGCTTTTTATGGAAATGTAAATTCGCGACTTACGTCAGAGCACCACGATGAGAAGGGAGCGCTGCGTGTCAGGACCTAAAGGACACATTCCAAAAGCAAGGGCAAGTCTTTATGAAATTTCTTCTGTCTGCATTTTTCTTGGTTTGCTTAAAAAACACCCAATGTGTGACAGATGCGCCCTTCATCTTTGTACTTCGTTGCGTTCTCACAGAAATTGTAAGTTAAAGATAGCAAACCAGAAGTAAAAAGAAAAAAATACACATTCTGCTTAACATCTTTAACCGTCTCCAGAATTTTTGAATAGAACTTAAATTTAATGATTGTAGTATCCAGATTGTAGACTTTGTTTTTCACTCCATCTGAAGAGATCCTTTCGAAACAATACAATATTTGTTGCCCTCTTTTAATATTTACCTGAGTAATCCTCCTTTATAGTGGATTAAGCGTTATTATATTTTATTGAACATAAAACATGATGGGTCAGACTTCTTGGGGCGAGACCAAAAGTGTCCACCGTAATATTATGGAAGAATCATTTGGAAATATTCTTTCGATTTGACCATAGGCCCTTCGGCCCTGGAAAGAAAGTCAAATAAACGCCTACCTCTGAAAAAAGTTAAATCTCTTTCGGTGAATTTGAATCTTTGAATCTTTCTTTGAATTTTTTTTCTAAATAAAAGTTCAAAAAAATCTCAGTGAACACAATTGTAAAATTGTGATGATTAAGAACTTCAAATGGAATAAAAAAAAGAAGGGATTATATTTCGGTAAAATTCAGCATTTATAATGGAGATGCTGTCACGCAACACGTCATCGAACAATTAAAAGCGTTCACGCAAAGTTCAAGGGAAAAAGGAGACGATCGATTTCTGCGTCGAGTCTCGAGACGCCGCGGCGGCGGCGCGTGGATTCGAGTGAGGCAGCCCACGGCGGTATCGACCTCCAGACGCACGCGACGTCGCGTGGTGCCTGCCTGCCGCCGCCGCCGCCGCCGCCGCCGCCGCGCGCTCTCCCCCACGCGGCTCGCTGCAGTGGCCAAGTCCCCAAGTCTGCTTCACTGCAGCCACCTCCATTACCTCCACTGCAGACCTCGCCCTTCTCCCATCTGCCCCTCCTTTCACACAACTCCAGCTTGAAATCCACTCGCATCTCACACGTTCTCGCCGCGACCTGGCTCTTGTTCTCAACTTTGAACATGTTTCTCCTAGTGTGGTCCCATCGTGCGCATTACCCTCGCCGGCAACTTTGATTCGTCTGTAACTTCCACTCACGTTATCCTAATTGTGAAGTCCTGGGTACATTCTTACTTCCCGGCTTTGCCAGTAGATAGTCTTTTTACGTCATTGTTTTTTGTTCGTACGATAGTTGCCACATTTTGCCTGTTGGGAGTATCCCCAACTCCATCTTCCACTTCTTTTGTTTTCATTATCTCATTCATCGCTCTCGTCTATTGTTTTATTTTCTTCGTGATTTTTTAGTATTGCTAGATGCTTTTTCGTGTTTTTCTCAGTTACTGTACAATTGTTGTTAATATGTACTTTTCTTGTACTTAATATCTTTCATGATGCGTAAACCGCCGCATAAACTTTTGACTCTCCTACAACCTAGAGGGCAGTCAGAAAACTAATCTCCATCGTTTTATGTGAAATTTCTAGTGGACTAAACCGAATCGTGACTGATTATAACGTTTTACTCTACTTTTCCGCACGTTTCCTTCCACAATCTATTCAATCTGCACTAAAATTATTTGTTGTTGAATAGGTAGGATACATGAAGGATTAAACAGGTTGCACGACACACCACTTTTCGCCAAGAACAAAAAAAAGTGTTGGCAACTGACACAACACCTCTCTCATACTCTCTGCTAGCTCTCCTTCCTATGCTTCTGCCACTTCCAAGTTTTCACCTCCATTGATTCAGATCGCAGCTCAGCCTCTGCTGTTGCCCCCCTCCTTAACAGTTGCCATACACACTACCTGCTCCACCTTCCCCTCTCCCCACTTACCTTCAAATTACTACTGTCGTTTCCCCTCGCAGTATCCACAACCTTTTCACTGCCGACTGCTCCTCGCTCTCCTGTCACCTTGTGTACAACTATGCTACTTCCACCTCCATCGCTAGCCAACACGTCTCGGCTATTGGCTTTCCCATGTGATAGTGAGTACCTACAGTACTCACTATCACTAGCATTGTTGACTTCACTTCCTCTGATTCTGGCAACTCTACCGTTCACACGTCCGTTGCCCAGGCATTTATTGGTTCAGTTTCTATACCACCTCAACCAGTACCACAGACGTTACCGACTTCAATTTCTTTGTCCCTGTTACCTCCATTTCCACCTCCATTGTCTCTGCTGGAAGCTCCCCCGGTCGTTTTTCTTTCTGCAGCAAGAACTATTCTTCTCTCTGCCAAGTCCCCTTCCTCTACTTCTGCCACCTGCCTCGTTTCCTTCTTGGTCGCCTCCACCCCCACTGCCTCCGCTTCCAGACCGCCTGAGCAACTATCATAGTTCCGCCGTCACCTTTCCTCTACCAATCCTACTTCTATACCTTCACTGCCAGAGCTTCAGTGCACCTCGGCCACCGCCGTCTCCCTGCCTGCAGCAGGCACTGCCTCGCCCGTGTTGCGGCGCCGGCAAACATTAGAATATAAACGACCCCCAGGCCCGCGCGCTAATAACTCGTAATGTAGTAGTGCTCCAAACTGCGCAACTGCGTGGCGCGACGGAGTAACCCCCTCTCCCCGGACCGCCGCTACGGCGCGTTGTCGGCGTCACGTTAATAGAATGGCCAACTAGCTGCAGAATTTTTATTCTTGACTCGGGTAGCTAATATGTAAATCTCTCGGAGAACACAACTGGGTAATCTGCGAGTAAACTATTCCAAGGAACTAGAAATTAGTATGTGCAGTAAGATCCTCTATATTTCGCGGAATAGAGATATTTTAGAAATGGTAACATTTAATGGGATAATTTATTTAATCCGAGGGGTTGCAGTGTCATATAGAAATAAACACGATTCATAAATAGATCATTACGCATACAATGTTTTTTTTCCTTACGATTAGAAAGTTCGTGTTGTCAAAACTCGCTATGGAATACGAGTCTTCTATTACACTTAACTGAAATTCTACCAATTTTAAATGAGTAATCTTTCATAAAAGCAATAATTAATTATTCGTTGAAAGGTTTTAAAACCATTTATTGAAAGTTGTTGAGATGGCCTTTGAAAGGAAAGATGAATAATTAATCATGAAAATGGTAAACAGTTGTGTAAAAGTGATTCTTTGGAAATTAAGTGTCGTTTAAGTGTTATAGGAATAGTTTAATAGAAAATAATGAAAGTATAATGGAGAACTATGATCATAATAATAAATCATAAAAGTTCATAACAAGGAGATGTCTGAACGATGAGCAAAACGTCACGTAATATTCAGAACAGAATTAACGAGAGAAAAGACTAATTTACTTTACTAGCGCTTCCCGTAATTTAACAACCATTTATGCCCACAATGAGATAAGAGTTTAACGTGTGTGTTTAAATATTCAATTATAGAACTTAATACAATATACGCATGGAGGCCCTGATAATGTAGTGTCAGATGAAACAAAAAAATAACATAGATGACTCAGAAAGACCTGAGATAACTAAAACGCATCAAGTTATACAATAGTGTGTTCTCTACAACAAATCCTTTCTTCTAGCTTTCTATTATGACCACACAATTTGTTTATAAATGAAGTATGGAATAAAGACATTTTAAACATAAAATAAATGGAAATATTTCTTAAGCGTTTGAATACACGATTACATTTTTAATGCGTTACATTTTCATAATTTCTTTTCACGAATTACAATTTTCTACTGGTGATAAATTACGTAAAGACAATTTTTCATTTCATTTCACATACCATTATCTGATTATTTGATGAGAAAACACCCTGGAATAATAAATGCACTGGCCAGGAAACTGAGTCCATAACGTCTTTATAATCCCTTTTAATGCCTCCCACAACTACGAAAATTATTGCACACGGCACATTAAGTTTGCGGATAAAAGTCGCGTTAAGGAGACAGAATGCAAATCTACGAAGCAATTTAACAAATGAAACTTGTCAGAATTGCGCAGTTAGTCGTGAAGACTGTTTTTATAACATTTGCGAAGCATAAACAAACGTTAACTCAAACACACCGTTATTTTCAAGAAGAAATGTGAAGTGAATTAACTCAACTTTAAAATATTGTTTCATATACTGAATTATTTTACGCTTCCAAAGAAATAATAATAACAAGCATATTAAGCATAAGTCTCTTCCAGGTAGAATAAATATAACTTCCGAAGAATACAAATCAGTATATATTTGCTGCAAATATGGGTTTCTAACAAACAGGGGAGTAATCTTTCAACTGCTTGTAGAGAAAGAAACCGACTATGGAGTACAGAGCATCGTTTTTCGATATAGTGTACAATGAAGTTCAGAATGAAGAACACGGAATATTCATTAATAAGGAACGGAATTTATAATAAAAACCTCAAAATGTGTACATCTCTGTATTTTTTTAAATATGTAGGAAAACTTAAAAACCGTATAATAATGATTCATGATAGTGTTTAAAATACATTAATTCAGAATATCATGCAAAAGGACAAAAAAAGGACGTAGGTATCTTGTGTCTATATAAATATGTATTTACATAAAAATACGGTTTCCCCGTATTAGTAATATTTTCTACTGATAACTTTCCGATATTTTTTTCCAAAGTTCGTTCGATAATGTATTGTATCTCACTCAATACACGTAAGCGTTTAAACTTCAGTTCAGAAAGTACTTGCAGAAAGTGATCCCATTTTCGGTCGAAACTCATTTAACTAATTCAACACGTACCAATTTGTCTCAATGACTCGATAAACTAAAAATACACCTAGAAATCCGAAGGTATTTGATTTTAGAAAATTGGAAGTCATATTTATAATATTTCATATATTAACAAAAATTTAAAGTGACGTGTGAACTTTGGGTATTTTTTCCCCCTCACATTTCAGTTGAACTTTGAAATTCTCTGTTTTGAACGAACTTCCCATCAATTTTTATTTTTATCCAATGCGTGTTGTTAAAAACAAAGTCTAAAGTTTCCACAGTGTTCTCTTCTTCGTGATAACACCACCAGACCCGGGAATGCAAACGCAGTAGAAGCACGCACGCACACACACACACACACACACACACACACACACACACACACACATCACCAGATGCGTGCAAATAACATTATTCCAGGGCACATCTGCATCACGTCGAGAAGCAGACGGGTTTGTTGTAAATTTCCCAGGTGCACGTGCTCCACCGCCCTGTCCTCCTCCCGCTCCAGTCCTCCTCTTTCTCTCTGGGGGCGGTGAGAACGAGGCAGCGCGGCGCGGCGCGGCGCGGCACGTGTGACACCGCGCTCTAACGCGCGGCGCGCCCGCGACGACGGCGACATCAAACCCTCGTTTCTGCGCCTCTGACCCCGCGCCGCCCCGAGCCGCCTCACCCCACGCTGCCCCTTCCCTCCCCGCCCTGCCCCGCCCCATCCTGCCCCGCGTCGCTCCAGCCCTGCCCCGCGCCATTCCTGCCCTGCCCCGCCCCGCCACTCCAGCCACGCCCCGCCCCGGCGTCGCGCCGCGCCGCGCCGCTCCAGCCCCCCTGTCCCCGCCGGCGGCCCCGCCTCCGCCCCCACGGTCGTTCCGCGGGGCCCCCAGGCGCCTCTAAATCACATCATCGCCCCATCCCCACTCGCCCCCGCCCCCGCCCCCGGCGCAGACGCGCAGAGCCAGTCGCCGACCCCTCCCGCGCCCAAACGCTGTTTCTTTCCACGACGCCAGTAAATGGAATATGTAATAACCCGCTGCTAAGATAGCCTTCTTCAGGGGTTCCCAAGCCTTCGCAAAAGAGGGACAAATGAACACTTCTTTAAGTTAGGAGACTTTGTAAGGTAAATTAATAAGATATTCTGACGTAAATTGGAAACAATGAGTATCCACCGCAGCCGCTAACAACACTCGTTTTCGGTTTGAAATTTATTAATGAGACTGTCGGATTAATTAGCATGATACACTATACAAAAAGTTTTTGAGAAGCATTTCTGTTATTTAATGTCGTGTCTCTATAACATAAATAAAGTTCAAGTCACTATAAAATAAGTCTTTGAACATATTTCTGAAGATGTGGCACATCACCTCAAAGAAGTTCTAAAAAATGCTCCATAATAGTAATAGTGATTAATTTGATATCAATGACCCGGAGATTAAACAAATGTTACATATATTTACTTCGATTACGTTCTCAATGCAATATTTCGAGTAACACATTTACCTGAAAAAAAAAGTGGATGGATAATTCACATTACAAAATATGTCCTGGATTCTGGCTTCTCTAGGCTTCTCGAACTCCTTTCTCCTTCTCAAATTTCTTGCTCCGGTTGCTAAAAATGAGTAACATATTCTGTACTTACAGATTTTTGCCCCGCTAAAGGATAAATTCGAAAATTAATGTACAGTTTGAAATACCATTAATGGCCATGTAACTGTATTCATTAGCTTAAAATCGCATACTTTTTGAAGAGCCCAAAAGCTCTTGTGGAGAACAAGTCAATTGTGCGAGATGTAGTTGGGGGCCACCCCTGTGTCTCGCTATGAATAACATAAAACTGTCGAGTTTTTCTCTGAATAACAAAGCTAATCTTGTTTCCCAGGAATAAATTTGTGAGACTATGTGCAGAATAAATCATGAGTTTGTATTCACACGTATACTGGAAGTGGAGCACGTATCCTGGGAATCGTTCGTTATTTTCTTTTTAATTCTTAATTCATCATCCATAATCAGATTTCACTTGCCTGGATTACATTGAATTATTTTCTAAAAAAAAACTATTGGGCTGGTCTTTTGATGATAAAACGTAAAAATAATGCATAGACAGTTCATTAATCTTTGATGCATTCAAACGCAAATATTAGAAACAAAATTGAACTTACTTCGTATTAAACATACATAACACATACTCTTATAATCACAGCAGTACTCCTCAGCATAACTACTCTATTTTATACTAAATACTCTCTTATAACTACAATAGATTTAGTTAAGTTTATATAATAAAATGGTAATGCATTTGATGTAATATGGTTTAGAATGTTTAACGTCCATCCCGTGGAGAAATATTTCAAAAATAATATTGACACTTGATTGCATACTAAACTGACAACTAAAAACAAAAATGAATAAAGTATGAGAAAATAGAGTATAAATATCATAGATTACGCAGACCACACATTGTTAATAGCAGAAAATGATAACTTTTAATGATTGGTGTGTGAATTCAGTAAAATTTGTAACAATTTTAATTTGAACACATATTTACCCATAAGACGATTGACTATGCTATGGCGATTGCTAAGAATACGATTAGGTGAATTAGTAGTGGATAATCAAATAATAGAACAAGTTTTTGAGATTAAGTATTTGGGAATAACGTGAACAAGCTGAGGTCAAACGGAGAAAGAAATCAAAGAGCAAATAATAAAGGGTAACAGGATCACTGGCTGACTCAACAATACAATACGGTATAATGAACATCTGAAACAGGACTCAAAGGTTAGAATATATTAATCATTCATTATACCAATATTAACATATGCAGGAGAAACAAGAAGCGAAACAAAACGTACCCAACAACAACTTAAGGTCGCCCAAATGAGAGTTCTGATAAAAATTACAAATCATACTCTACTAGATAAGAAACATCAGGGAAGTGTGCAAAGTTAAGCCCATGACCAAATGGGTAGCAGGTTGAAAAATGAATGGAACGATCATATTGAGAGAATGGAGGAGAAAAGAGTCGTGAGGATCGCTAGAGATGAAAAGCTGAGGGGAGGAAAAGAAGTTGGCAGACCAAGGAAAAGATGGAAAGGCTTGCTATAATTGTTGGAAAGAAACAAGTCTTAGACTTGTTAAGAAGATGATGGAGAAGATGAAAAAGGAGATGAAGTGTCACTTGGAACACGTATCACTTGGAAATTATATTTTATCGTGTATCTCATTGCATTTTGATATTTACATCCAAACCCGAATTCATAATTTGACAGAGGCACGTTTTCCGTAGCGCGACATGCAGGTCCTGGTTCACTGCGTCTCTAGTTCGCATTCGCGCGCGTTAGCCTTCCGGGGCCCGCGGTCTCGCAATTCTATATTTAGACAGCGGCTGCAATCTGCTCAGATTCCACCGACTGAGCCCCCTTTGACCCGCGAGACGCCGGGCGCCTGGTTTGGGGACGCAGCAGGCTGGGCTGCGCTGGGCGGAGCACTTTGGGGCGCGCGCAGGTGGTGGAGGAAGGCCCGGACGGAGGTGCAGGGCGGACGAGCAGCAGAGGCGGAGGTGCCTTTCAAAGGGGCGGGAAGTAGGAGGTTGGGCAGACAAAGGGAGGCTGGGAGCAAAGGGCAACGTAAACGAAGTGAAAGAGTTAATGTCAGGGAAGAGGCGAAGAGGAAAGAAATGGGCAAGGCTGAGGTAATGAGGTCTCTAGGAGTCCCGACCGTGAAGAGTAGAATCGTTACTCATGTAGAATACTAATGTAGTATGTGCGGAAGTGATGGGTCCATTGGTGAGCGGGAAAGTGGTAGTCAGCAGATCATTGGGTGGAAGAGTGGTGGACAGGAGAGTGATGAGGAAGTGGAGTGAAGAGTTATGTGGAAGAGTGGTAGACAGGAACGTGGTAGACAGGAACGTGGTAGACAGGAACGTGGTAGACAGGAACGTGGTAGACAAGAAGGTGGTGGACAAGAACGTGGTGGACAAGAACGTGGTAGACAGGAACATGGTAGACAGGAACGTGGTAGATAGGAACGTGGTAGATAGGAACGTGGTAGACAGGAACGTGGTAGACAGGAACGTGGTGGACAGGAACGTGGTGGACAAGAACGTGGTGGACAAGAACGTGGTAGACAGGAACATGGTAGACAGGAACATGGTAGACAGGAACGTGGTAGACAGGAACGTGGTAGACAGGAACGTGGTAGATAGGAACGTGGTAGACAGGAACGTGGTGGACAAGAACGTGGTGGACAAGAACGTGGTAGACAGGAAATTGGTGGACAGGAAAGTGGTGGACAGGAAAGTGGTGGACAGGAAATTGGTGGACAGGAGAGCGGTGGACAGGAGACTGGTGGCTGGAAGAGTGATGGCGGGAAGAGTGATGGCGGGAAGAGTGATGGCGGGAAGAGTGGTGGCTGGAAGAGTGATGGCGGGAAGAGTGGTGGCTGGAAGAGTGATGGCGGGAAGAGTGGTGGCTGGAAGAGCGGTGGGCGGGAGAGAGGTCTGCAGGTCGGGAACAGGGAGGCCGAAAGACCCCGATGAGGAGTCGGAGGGCGCCAGGTGCGGCGCGGGTGGTGCGGGGCAGTGGGCGGACGCGCGTCTCTTGCGCGCCTGGGTGGGGGGCGCGCAGCCGCCGCCGGGAAGGATCAAAGCTCTATGCCCGCGCCCGCGCCCCTGCTGAGACGCACGCGCCGGGGCTCCTGCAAACACGCGGCCGCTTGCGTCCTACCGCCGCCGCCACCCTCAGCCTCCTCCCTGTCTCTCCGACCGCAGCGGCGCACCCCGCCCCGACCTCTCCGCACCCCTCCCCCCCTTTACCCTCACGAGACATCTTCAGCGCCACCGCCACCTTCATACTTCTCACTCTACTTCTGTTTCCACCTGCTTCTCATCCCTCTGCGGCGTCTTCCATCACCACTATTAGTCTTTTAACCTCTCAATCGCGCCTTCACTATCCTCCGACGTCCCGAGTTGTTTCAGCCGACTTTCTTCATTACTCTGAGTTCTTAAACCGCTTCTTTTTGCATGAGCAGCATTCCTATTTATTCTTCACAGGCAGTGGGGGTGTGGAGAAGTCTCATGCGACGCCGGTAGACATTTTGTTTCTATAGAGGCAAACTTGTCGTGAGAAGCGAGACTGATGACGGGTACGGGTGCTATGCACACGCGAGAATACAAGTAGGAGGAGAGTAAATAGTTGAGTGTTGCGAAGTGCAACACCCTGGGCAACAAACACGGCGGTGCCAAGACGTGCGGCGTGGAACACACAGGGATGTTGGAATTCAAGATCGCAAGAAAGTTAATGGAAGCGTGGATGGGCAGTGTTTCGAAAAATAAGGAAGAAGATGAAAACAATAATGTGATAAATGTCAATGATGATAAAGTGTGCGGCAAAAGTTAACATTAACAGGAGTAAAAGGAAATGTTATAAAATGCTGAAGAGTTCAAAGGCATCCCGTAGGCATCATGCAAAGACAATTTTACATTATCAATTTGTATATGTGCTAAGTTTTGTTTTGAACATTTCTACGTATTGTTTTTATCTAGTACACCTACCCCAAGGAAATTAACGGAAAGCCCCCTGCTGCCCAATCCGCTTTCTGCGGAGCGCCGGGACCCCGTTCCTATATTTCCGCTCACCTTCGGCCTTTCCGCTCACTCCCTCGACCGCCGCCCGCGTCGCGCAGGGCCCCTGGCACGTAACGGCTTCGCCCACGAAAGCCCGAATTATTTAGAGGCGCCCTTTCGGGTTCCATTCGATTGCCGGTGGGGCGGAAGTGGCGAGGGGCCGGTTGCGGAGGTGTTGGCGGCGACAGCTGCGGTGAACTACTGGAACGGAGCTGGTGGCAGCGACGGCAGCAGGAATGGAGGAGATGGCGGTGTTGATGACGGTGGCAGCGGTGACAGTGGGTGACGATGGGAGTGGTGGCGTCGTTGTCGGCGTTGGGGACAGTGGTGTCGGCGGTGGTGAGGGTGGTGGCCGTGGCGGCGGGATGGTGGGAACCGTGGCGACGGTGTTGAGGAGAGTGGTGGTGGAGGTGTTGAGGATGGTAGCGGTGTCGGGGATGACGGAGGTGACGGTGGAAGCGCTGGAGTCGTCGAGGACAGTGCTGGTGCCGGTGGTGAGGGGGGCAGCGGTGACAAGGGTGACAGTGAGAGCGAAGGCGACGCTGACGGCTTTGAGGACAGTGGTGGTGGAGGTGTTAAGGGCGGCAGCGGTGACAGTGGGGGTGGTAGCGACGTTGAGGACAGGGTGGCAGTGAGGGGGTGCGGGTGGTTAGCGGCCGTGACGGGGGTGGCGCAGGACGCAGCGAGGCGGGGCTGCGGTGCAACGACGCCCCACGTAACGACCGCCAGCGGCGCAGAGCGCGTTCCGCTCGGGCCATGTGCGGAAATGCGATTGGGATCAGATTCAAAGAAAGGGTCGTTGTCTTTATGAAGCCGATACGTTTCACCAGTGCCGATTTTAGTGATAAGGCTGAATGGCTATGAGTGTTATGATAATGAGGAGTGGAAGTACAGTTCGCCAAATGCGTCTGTATTTGACTGCAAAGAGTTGGTTTAGTGGCATTAAAAATGTGGAAAAAGGAAACTAGAAGGGGAACAGTTGTACTTCGAGCATAGAAAATAATGGAAAAGACGCACTTAAATTCCATTTCGCCTTATGAAGTTGTCCTTTTCTGTTTTGTGGAGTTGTAGACTTTTGCAGTTTGTTTTCGAGTGTTTTTAAATCCAATATTCTGCACAATTGAATCAAAAAATAGGCAAGGCATATCTTACTTAGGTAAACAAATGTCATATTCTTCTTAAAAGTATTAGCAGACTAGTTTAAGAATAATTTCTTTGTGAACATTACATTTTGTGGATATTTAAAAAAGTTTTCTAATGTGAGCCTTGAGGGAAGATATCCCAGATAAACCTTCCAATTCGGAAGAACCAGAGGACACGTTTTATTCCTCGGCGGATGTGAGATTATCATCCTTTTGCTTTTTGTTTAACATCAAAATTCTTCTAAATGTCTCTTTTTGTCTTATTTGAGATTAATTTATAAAATTGTCTATTGATTTTTTTCTGTTTTTTCCAGCCCTCTCGAACTGACAGGCTTCAGAGTAGGCTCTTGCTTTTTATTAAGCCCCCAAGGTGTAAGGAGTGCCAACTACCTTAATTGTTTTTACAAGGCAAGTCAAATAAATTACATTACCTTACATCAATAGCTTGTAATGCCCCCCTCAAAATAATTTACAGGTTAGAAGACTTACGTATGATAGTATTAATATCAGGGAACTGAGAATAAGCACCTGAAAAAACTTTGCTTTTCACTGTTCGCATTAATGGCCGACCGTCAGGCAACTGAATATGAAGACACTACAATTTGACTGGGCTCTGGTCTAGCAAAGAACTACAATTTAAGTACGTTTCCAACGTAAAATAGCACTCTACAGAACAGCAAATCAAGGTTTAGATCGCATTAGGAACTCAGCCCGGGTTTCGGTACTTTCCTCTACGCCAAAGTAGCATTTTATGTAAAGCGTACCGCAAAGTAATGAAAATACTGAGTACAACAAATAGACAAAACACGGGTACATGTAGTACCAACATGTCTGCCACCTCGCATATAGTGAATGATCCTGAAACAGTAAAACGGTACTAATAAGTTTCCACGAATTCGTTAAAAACGAAAGCATCTTTGCCATTTTCATTTCAATTGTCGATCTCGACATTCATCACCGCCTCCTCCACCAATATTTCATTCTTATTTTCTGTACTGTTTCTTTATTTTATGTACTATTTCTGTGTTAGTTATTTAAATAACCATTTTAATATTTCAACTGTACAAACATGAAAGTATGATTTCGAAAAGTAACTGGAATGAATAATTACGAATACTCTGATCACTGAGTTCGTTAATGAGATGGATAAACGTCGTGACAAGAATTGTATATAAGGAGAGAGCGAGCTGGAGAGGAGTGGCCAGTGAAACAGAATTAATGGACGACGAAACCACTGCAGGAAACGTCACTCAACGGCCGAGCCCCGAAGAAGTGACGCCAGTCGAGTCGAGAGCGACTAGCGTGACGCAGCAGTTCAAGGGAATATTCGGAACACTGGAAGGAGCTGGGTTGTGTAAGCGGTCATCACTTTACATAACGATGATAAAGCCTTCCGAGGGGTTCTCTATGCATGTGGTGGCTCTTTTTACAATTTCACTAATAACTTTTGTAGTCATCGTGTTTTGTACGGCAACAAATCTTTGAAGTTACGTAATGCGTGTCGAAGATTATCACTTCGTGCACAGAAGAAATAATATATTGAACATACTTGATGAATAATGAAATGTAGAGAGAATTAAAGAAACGTCTGGAGTAAGTGCTAATCGAATATCACTATAAACTATTTTTATTCTATTATTTACGACCAGAGTCAATAAGGTCGATCGATAGAAGTGAGTAATTCGATTTCGAGGCATTCTGTACATAAAAGTAAACACAATTGAATGTTTTCTAATCGACCAGTTGTTTTGCTGATTTCAGATGTCTCTACAAAAAAATGGTAGGATATGAATCAGATCTGATCTGAAATTTGAAAGTCACAACCACTTTCTCAACAAAAGGTTGTAAAGTAATTTTGCCTAGTAGTGATTCATTTGGAAACAGTAGGTGTCATCGTGTCAAATGTTCCGAAACAAGTTTTACACCAAAAAATATCCTCCTTAGATGGAAATAGATGAATTAGTATTTTGAACATGCGTTTGTGTCTATTATTATATAAGATTAGGAAAGAACTCATGACCTTCCCTTACATTAAGGATAGTCGTAAGGATCTAACACAAAAAAATGTAACTTCAATACAACGTCTCCCCGTAGCACGTCACGCGAGTTTTTAACAGTTTTTGACGTAAATAAATAAAATAAATAAAAATAAACCAATTACTGTTATGCAAATATCAGTGAAGAACGTATTTACTTGTATCTATTTATTACAGTTAATTCACGAGTGTCTAGATCAACAACTAAGTTTGGGAAAATGAGCCTCCCACTCCCACTCCATCCCGTCGGGTCCCACTCCGTCACGGCGGCACCCTTTCCTCCGCGACGCCTTCAGATTCGGTTTGTCCTGCTCTTTCCTAGTCCCCACCTCCCAAACCCCAGACCTTTCCGTTCCACTCAGTCCGTCTCCCCACACCCTCGTCCCACTCCAACCTGATGTCATTTGTTTCGTCCCTATTACAACCTGATGCGACATCGATAACAAACCATCGATGTGCAAAATTAAAACATCGACGTTCAACATACATCTTCTAAAAACCACCGATGTTTTTAGATTGGAGTAATAACCTCTAACATTAAATTCGTATACATCAAAATTTAATTTGACAGTGTTCGTGTTGATCAATTCGCCGAATAATACGTACGAGAAGAAGGGTAAGACCCTACTCTGACAGCCTTTTTTGTTGACCAAATCTCAATATGCGAAATCTATATGAAGAAAGAGAAATTACAAGGTAATGTAGGTCACCTCGAGCGAGAGAGGTTGGTCGATCAAGGAAGTGCAACTAGCGTTCCTTTGGTTCCAGCACATGAATAATAGTGATACTATCAAATATTATTTCGTCATTGTGATTATGGGGATTTTTCATTTAGAAACAAAATATGATGAAAGAAAAAAACATCGATCACAAAACATCGATGTTAAAATACATCGATGGATAAAATACATTGATGTTATGATGTGATAAAATACACTGATAAAATACATTGATGTTAAAAAAATCGATGTTAAAATACATGGATGTTAAAATACATGGATGTTAAAATACATGGATGTTAAAATACATGGATGTTAAAATACATGGATGTTAAAATACATGGATGTTAAAATACATGGATGTTAAAATACATGGATGTTAAAATACATGGATGTTAAAATACATGGATGTTAAAATACATGGATGTTAAAATACATCGATGTTTAAAAAAACGATGTTTCTACAAAAACATCAATGTTTTGAAAACCGACATCGATGTCGCATCCCTTGTCCCTCCTCGGCGTCGACGCGTTGCCTCCCAGTGCGCTCTGTTCCCCTTTATGCCGTTCCGCTGCCGCCCTCCCTGCGCCTCGTTGAGCTCCGTCCATTTCTGGCCGCCCCGAACTCTCGACTCTCTTCGCCAGCGCCCCCTCGTAACTCGCGACCCCCCCTCCCAGCGCCAAGCACACAGGGCTGCAACACGAGGCCAGCTCACTCTCCGTGCGTATTGTCCATCAAGTTGCAGAAAGCGACTTAATATCAGGATCTTGTTGTTAAGTTCAGTTTAGGGACGCTTTTGAAGGGAATCGGGAGAATGTACGCCTTCCTTCGGAGGGGAAGTAAAGCCGGCTGACCCATGTTAGTAGATTTACTTGCATGTAAAAGATCAAGCCTAAATGACGCCTCTGAGCTAAATTCAAATCGCCTGTTTCTCGCCCAAGAAATACCTCCTTTCTCTGCTAGTTGATGAAAGGAGTGTAGCGAAATTTGCGTGGTCAGACGGAAGAGCGGGCCTGATGGCCCGAGTCTCGCCACGTAAAATAAGGCAAATTCAATTCAATTCAATTCAATTCAATGTCATTGAACCTAAAACTAGATTTCCCCGTAAGCACATAACAATGCCAAATTTTATTAAGAGTTGTACTGGAAACGAATACCAAATGCATTTGTGTTAATTTTTTATTGCTAAGAAATCGTACATAAGATTCAAATATCTGGCATGTAGTATTTAGATTGGAGAACTTTATTTTAATAGAAAATTTCACATCTTCAAATTGGAGGAAATATCGATGTTAAAATACATGGATGTTAAAATACATCGATGTTAAACTACATGGATGTTAAAATACATCGATGTTAAAATACATGGATGTTAAAATACATCGATGTTAAAATACATCGATGTTAAAATACATTGATGTTAAAATACATGGATGTTAAAATACATGGATGTTAAAATACATCGATGTTAAAATACATGGATGTTAAAATACATGGATGTTAAAATACATCGATGTTAAAATACATGGATGTTAAAATACATGGATGTTAAAATACATCGATGTTAAACTACATGGATGTTAAAATACATCGATGTTAAAATACATGGATGTTAAAATACATGGATGTTAAAATACATCGATGTTAAACTACATGGATGTTAAAATACATGGATGTTAAAATACATCGATGTTAAAATACATGGATGTTAAAATACATGGATGTTAAAATACATCGATGTTAAACTACATGGATGTTAAAATACATCGATGTTAAAATACATGGATGTTAAAATACATCGATGTTAAAATACATCGATGTTAATACATCGATGTTAATACATCGATGTTTCTACAAAAACACCTATGTTTTGAAAACCGACATCAATGTCGCATCCCTTGTCCCTCAACGACTTCCACGCGACTTACTTACACAATAGAGCATAGCATATCAACAGACTTAGCTCTCTTTTTCGTTTCCCCTTGTACTTAACGTTCAGAAGATGGGACGTTAGAAGAGGGCGTGTTTGCGTCCGCTCGAGACCCTCTTTCATCAACTAAGTTTTCCCTATCGTACCCACAAATATCCTCCGTATTTCGAGGAGTGACATTGATGAATTGAACCATTTTACTGGCTCGTATAAGAATTTTTTCCTCGAAGTAAAAAACATTTACGAAATGAGACCACCTTCTTTCCTTCCATGATGTAATAAGACAGGACTCCTACAACTACTTTAAAACCGAAATCGTTTTAAAGGAATGAATGCGGGTCAGCACTAATGATGTAAATGTCTCAAAGTTGTTGTCTGCAGTTAGACATAATGAACAATCATGCAGTCACAAAGTCTGGCAGCTTTTCATGGTTGTTCATCGAACATCCAATTGCGAACTATAGGCCGCGCGCAGGCACTACAATGGAGACGGAGGCCGTTTGTTCTCCTTTTGATTGAAGAATATCCCATTGGGCGAGCGACGTTCGTCTAATGCGCAGTGATGTTCCTCGTTTTAATAAAAGCTATTATGAGCGCCGAGTCGCTTCGTCCCCTTGCCTCAACGAACAAAGCTACATCATATATACGAATCGATTTTCGATCTCGCCAGAATTAACCTGGCGCTTGGGGCTAAACTTTCAGAACGCGCCCGAGAGATCGTTGGCGCTGCCTTACAAGGAAATATGCGAAGGCGAACACTCCAAGCTCCGGTTATCGGAGTTTCAAAGAGATGTGCATTTTAAAATTTTGTTTTGTAATGTCATAATACGCTGCGGAAAGCATTGAAGAACCTATTGGATATCAAGATTTGTGTATCAATTTACGTATGCAATGAAGCTCAGATCAAATTAATAGAACGGGTTTTAAGTGTGGAGAAAATCTCTTCTATTTCAGTCAGAAAAATACTACTTAGTTGCAATCAACAACAATAACACTAATTTGTTTCTCTTTGAATTACACGACAATATACCACACGAAATCTATTACATAACTTGTATATGATTACCAACAAAACCAAAAGAAATAAAGTACGAAATTTGTTTCTTTCATATTTTGAACATAAAGTCAAAATATGAATATCTGTTTCACTCATCTCTTCAAGATTCGAATCAGAAATTTTGTTTAAAACACATTCGAATAATTTTAATTAATTTTCGTATTCATCATTACACTTCACATTTCAAGAATATAATGTGCCTTTATTCTTTGAATTCAAGTATTTATTGTGTGAACGAGTCGTGCGAAGATTTTAGGAGTTTTTAAAGTTTAATATGAGTACTTACACATGTAAGTACGGTTTAAGTAGTATGTAAAGCTCTATCTGATTACGTTTCTGTAATTTCCGTAAGCTATTGATTTTTACTGCGAGTAAAGACGAAAATTAAAGTATGAAAGAAGTCACAGTCATGAAGTTGATATATTTAACGGAAATAAAGATCACTGTTTAATATAACTGCAATATTTACTGGAACGATACATGTGTGTTGATGACAAATGGCATTATGACAAGATACCAGCGTGTCCTTCCCTTCCATTACAGAGAGTTCTTGTTCTCTCAAGACCAAGTTAGAAGTTATATTGCATGAATGTAGTGTGCGCCACCTGTCTTCACGGCACTCTAAAACTATTCCATCAGCTGGAAACTAGACATTTGGGCAATAGTACAACAGTCAAGTGTACCCCACTATAGAAAACCGACCACTGTTCTCTGGCTTCGGGAGAAACAACAACTAGTGGAACGAATACGTAGAAGGAACTGAACGTACTTTGTTCACGCAATATAAACGCCTTGAAGTTTTGTCATATTTTCTGACAGACGTCTCATCTCGCCGAGTGATGAGACCATACTCAAAAGAATAGGGCAGAAATTTGTAGTGTTTATTTCATAAAATTGGAACCGAATTAGAGACACGGCTAATACTAAGTGTCTTTCACATAAAAGGATCCTAACAGGTTACGCGAGGTTGAATGCCACACGGACGCACTGCAAATGGCACTTGCTGCACTTGGTAGTGAGCACATTTGGTAACTGAAGCATCTGCTACATGATACATTTGATGATTCATTCAATACACGATGCATTCAATACACGATGCATTCAATACATGATGCATTCAATACTTGATAACCTTGATACAGGATGCTTATAGAAAAGATGATTTTGGTATATGTTGCTTTCGGTATACGATGCTTTTGATACCGTGCATTTTGTACATGGTGCATTTTGTACTTAAGAGAAACGTGTAGTTTTGAAAAGTGCAAATAATGACACTAGACTCACGGAATAGAAAGTCACACGTCAGAATTAAGTTTCAATTTTTATGAATGAGGTACCACTACATCTTTTAAGGTATAAACATGTTATTCAATAATACAAATTAAAAAGCGTAGAATTTAACATGTTTTATATTATTATGTAACATAGCGAAAGATTTTTTGTAATTGCTAATTTTCTTGTATCATTATATTTTAATAATGATACTAACCAGTATCATTCGAAACCAGTATCATTCGAGTACAACTCGAAAAAAGAAACTTTCATTTTCATTTGTCGAATTATCGGGCAAGGTATCCTCGTCGTCCTTTCATTTTCAAATCTGCTCTCGTTTTTGATTCGGGTTTCTCTCTTTAATTTTCGCACCGCTTCCTTTCTTTTGTTAATTCTAACTGGGTTGATATCATTTTTGCTATTATTCCTCCTTTTCTTTCATTATCTCTCTCGCTCTGATTGTGTCTTTATTCCTGTTACCCTTCAGACTCTCCGGCTAGCTCTTTCCTTTGAGCACACTTCTACTTCCACATCGCTCTGTTTCCTCTCCCGATCTTTCTCGCTCTTGCTACTATTCTTTTTCCTGCCCTTGCTTCTATTCTTGTTCTTGTCCGTATTTCCATTCCCAGCGCATTTCCCGCTCACGCTTCGCGAGTAGAGATGCGACATCAATGCGACATCGATGTTTATGTAGAAACATCGATATTTTGCCATCAATGTTTTTCCTTTTCCGATGTTTTGTTTCTGAATGAAAAATTCCCATGATTGCAATACTGTATATGTTAAAATATGAAATAATAACTGATAGTAACAATATTATTCATGTGTTGAAACCAAAGGAACACTGATGACCTTCATGCCCTTCAATTTCGTCTTTTTCACACTCGTTTCGCATATTGAGATATGGTCAACAAATACGCTGTGGGCGTAAGGCCTGCCCCTTCTTCTCGTACCCTTAAATTTGAATACAAACGAATTTAATAGGAAGTTAATGCACCCTCGAACGTTAAAGCACTATCGATCTTCTGCGCATGCGCAGCTCAAATTTCGCATCACTTTGGCGCATCGGCGCATGCGCAGAAGATCGATAGTGCTCCCGCTATGATGCGCACAAACTCCCTCATGTTAGAGGTTACTAACGCAGTCTAATAACTTTGATGTTGCAAAACATCGACGGTTCTTAGTCCATGTATTTTTAACATCGATTTTTGTTAACATCAATGTTTTGTTATCGCCGTCGCATCACTACTCGCGAGCAGCGTTCGGCGTCGCTCCAACCGGGAGCCCTCAGGGCCCGGGGGGGGGGGGGGGGGCGCTCGTAGATTAGGCCGAGGAGCTGGCGCGGCCTTGGCCGCCTTCCGAGCGGGCCGGAAGCGGCAGCAGGAGCGGCGGCGGTGGTCGAAGCGAGTGATCGATTGCTGCGGGCAGGTGGCCACCGCCACACCTCTCGCACGGCGCGGCGCGCGGACCGGACTGGGCGGGCGGGCGGGCGGGAGGAGGAGGCGAGAGCGAGTTGAGAAGGGAACGGAAGGGAAGGGAAGAGAAGGAGAGGCGCAGACCGATCAACAGGTTGCCTCACCCTAAGGTCAAAGGTCGAACGTTGTGCCGGCAGCGCAGAGACACTGGAGTGGACGGGAAGGGGCGGCGCCTCTTCGCTGGGACACGGAGGGAGGCAGGAAGAGAGGGAGAGTGAGGACGAGCGAAATGAAGGGGGAAACCTAATGGAAGTGTGTTCATATTAAATGGACTGGCTAGGATCATCTGAGAGGGAGGGATATGCTATTTCGAAAAGTACGAAGATCCGATTACATCAGAAGTGATGGTAGAAAGAGGCACAATGTCAAAATATAAGTGCGAAGTTAAGCAGTTCGGTTGGAAAAGTAAATGAAGAGATATGGGAAAATCCATTTCCACGAGAAGGTCACAGAATGCAATACAAAACGCAAGAAGAAATATTTGATATTACGGAAGGAAAGGATTAATGAAAATAACACATGAGAAATGTTAAGGAAAAACATTATTTACAAAAAAACGTTTTAGTACGTAACGTAGTTATAGTTGTATTCGTGTGCACCATAACACGAAAGATAGAGAACATGAGGCAATTAGATGATGGCAAAACGATTATATCTGAAGACCGATGAAAGACGATACTAGCAAAAATGTGGAGCAGCGAAGAGGTATCGTCCCGGATGCTGGTGGTGGAGGGGGAGGAGGGTCCGGTTGGGAGCATGGCAGTGAAAAACGGCACAGTTGCGAAACCCTCGTGTGTCGGAAAAGGCACGGCCGCCCCATCACTTATTGCTCGCTGCTTCTGCGGGCATAGGCTTCTGCGTAATTGCGAACGTGCCGCGCGGCGCCGGCGGCGGATGCAGGGCCGGGCGGCCGCTCCTCGCCGCTCTTCGTCGCGGCACACGTGCCACTCGCGGACGGGAATTAGATGTCTGCGCGCAGATATGTGATTCGAGCACGAGATGGCAGTTGAATGGAAAGTCAACAAAAAGCAATTTCGTTTTTGTGTGGTTTAAATTTTGAGAACATTTATAATTCATGATATTTTTGCCATCCTTTCTTTTGTTTGCATACTATTCGTGTTAAGGGTCAGACATTCGATTAAAAACGTACGGTAACTTATTTTTTGGTATTTAAAATATATGTTTGCACATTGTTTATTGCATTTAACACTTAAACAATGCGATGTTTGTAAACTAAGTTTTCTAAACATGTATTTTAAGGTGACGTAAACAAATTAGAAAAGTTAGTGTGACGTTTTGGAATTAAGCGTAGATTTTTAAACGCAGTAAATATTTTAGGTTTACGAAGTTCATAAAGAAAAATTGAGCAGTATTAAAACCAAACGTATTCAATATATTATTACCATTAGCACACTAGCTCGTATATAAGCAGACAATGCAAACCTTAATATCACCTCACATTTTTCGGAAGCACAAAGTTTTCAGAGATTTCCATGTTTAAATTCAAATTATGCACGGGCATTCTCAAAGATTCAGATACCCTTTCATATAAATTGAATACAGAAACTATAATACGTAATGCCATTGTTCAGTCATTTATTGTTCTAGAATACTCAATATAGTCTATAACTGTGTATGGTTTGTGTACTTTGAAAACAACAACGCTAATATAAACACGGCAAAACTGAATGCACATTATCAACATCAAAAAAATATTTGCACGACCTTCGTGAATAGTAATTGCTTCTCAGTAGCACTTCCGGTCCCCGGTAGGCCGAGCGCGCACGTGCGCGGATGCGGGCGCCTGCGAGCGGCAGACAGCTGCGCGCAAACGTGCGGCGGGTTGCGTCTGGCGGCGGGGTCAGGCGCGCACGTGACGGCGGGGGGGCCCGAGCGCTGCCAGGCGGTGCGTATAGAGCGATCGGCCCTTTCCCGTCCCGTTGCGCATTGAGCCGGCTCATTCAAACGCGCGCCGGCGCTCAAGATTCGCCAGCGCCAATGAATGAACCTGCCGCGCGCCCTCGAGAGTACTTGCTTTGCTTTGCTGCGTGGCGCGGCGCGTCACTCTCTGCCTTGGAGGGATTCGGCTATTTCTGTAGACAAGCCACCAACGATGAGTAGAATATTCTGAGCGGTCGTCCTTGAACTTGAGTTGTAGGATATACTTGGACATGTAAGAAATTTTAAAGCAACAACAAATACTCCGTTGTAACTGAGATTGATAAGTACATGTGCTTAAGGTGTCATAAAATAATACTTTAAGTATTATTGTTTGCTGAGTGAGATTAAGGTTAAATTTTGTTCACTCAAACTATTAGGCATACACTAACAGGAAGTAAAGTAAAAACGCATATCAATTGTCAAAACTACAGTTGACATTCATGCAATTATTTACGAAAATTTCAACAAACTTTGCCGGGAAAATCACATGAATTTCACGAAAATTGTTTTGTTTTGTTAGAAAGAAAAATTATACAAGCACTCGTAATATCTCCATTTCCTCCACACTTTCATTTCCATTTTTTTAGTTAACTGAATAAAATTGCTGAAGTAACAAACAAATCTTTCGAAAGCTCCCAATTATTATTCAACATCTAATATAATACGCACGTTGACGCAGTCGCATCGGCAGTTTGCCTCTCAAACTGGACTCGAGAGGCAAACACTGAACACTCTATAAGAAATTACCGTACTGACATTCGCGCAACCGACTCACAAGTGATCTCCCCTTCAATCCACCTGCTCCTCCGCTCCACGAAACATCTCACTAAAAGAGAAACCGGTAAATCGGCTTTCGGTTTGCCTGAGGCGACGTGAGGAGGGCTCGCTTTGACCGAGCTCCTGGCGACCGACGCGACGGCTCCGGGCGGCCCGAGCAGCGAGGGGGTGTGCGGTGTCCAATGGCGAGGGGCGGGGAGAGGCGGGACGGAATTTAACGGGGCGGGGCGGGGCGAGGGGGCGGGGCGGGGCGTGTCGAGGCAGGGCGGGGCGGAGCGGAGCGGGGCGGGGCGGGAAGTACGGGGTGGGGTGTACGGGGCGTGGTGTACGGGACGGGGTGAAGGCGATGGCAAAGGCGATGCTGTGCGGAATGATGCTGCACAGGATGGTGCGCAACTGCGGGGAATGGTGTGCGAAACGGGGCGGTATGGGACGGGCGGGGGGTGCGGAGTAGTACGGGGCGGGGTGTACGGGGCGTTGTGTACGGGGCGTGGTGTACGGGACGGGGTGTACGGGACGGGGTGTACGGGACGGGGTGTACGGGGCGGGGTGTACGGGACGGGGTGTACGGGACGGGGTGTACGGGACGGGGTGTACGGGGCGGGGTGTACGGGACGGGGTGTACGGGACGGGGTGTACGGGGCGGGGTGTACGGGACGGGGTGTACGGGGCGGGGTGTACGGGACGGGGTGTACGGGACGGGGTGTACGGGGCGGGGTGTACGGGGCGGGGTGTACGGGGCGGGGTGTACGGGGCGGGGTGTACGGGACGGGGTGTACGGGACGAGGTGTACGGGACGGGGTGTACGGGACGGGGTGTACGGGACGGGGTGTACGGGGCGGGGTGTACGGGACGGGGTGTACGGGACGGGGTGTACGGGACGGAGTGTACGGGACGGGGAATGGTGGAGCGGGGAAGAGCGAAGAGGGGCAAGGAGGGGAGGTATGTGCGTGTCGGTGCGATGTGGTACGGTATGGTAAGCGGAGGGATGAGGCGGGGCGGGGTGGTGCTGTGCGTGGCGGGGCGGGGCGGCATGAAGCGGCTCTTTCAGGGCAGCGCATACGGAGTTCCGGCGCGGGAAATAATTCCCGGGCGCGGGGCTGAAAAATGGGCGACGGCGCTGCGCGGGCAGAGGCACGCCAAGAATTTCAGCGCGAGGTTAAACGGATGACGGGGAAAAATGCTCTGCGGTGGGGGGCGGGCGACGGGCAGCTGGACGGGCGGCGGGCGGCAGGGGCGTCGAGGCAGCGGGGGCGTGGGGGCCGCACGGAGCGGTGAGACAGAGCGAACGGAGGAGTAAATGGAGAAAGCGAAAAACTAAATATTAGTTTGAATAAAAACACACTTAAATTTTCAGATAGAGTTAAGACATGTAAAGAATAAAATAATGAGTTGATTATGCCATAAAAATGCTTTAAAACTGAAAATACACATGAGTACTTTTTCATATTCAATTGATCTAGAAATGTCAGTATTAGAGAAAAAGTCTATTAACAAGAATATGTTGCCCCTTTTGTAATAAGTATTAGTCCCTTGTACAAAAGTATATAAATAATATGCTTTGTCTGCGTGGATAAAGTAAGATAAGTAGCAGAATGATGAAGACACATGACCATTAGGGTAAAATAAGGAAAGAGTAAAAATATGTCATCGGGGAGGAAAAGCAAATTTAGAGCTACTTAGTTAATGAACATAAATGATGTAAAATTTTCAGAATAAAATGTCGACAGAATTAAGATAAATAAAGGGAAATAATAAAAGAGAAAAATTCTGACACAAAGGATTTACATAGAATGAGAGCGCGCAATAATGCATTTAAAACGCAAACTACATAGACATAGGGACGAAAACATTGATTGATTAGTGATTCAACGGCTAAGGACATTAGTCCCGTAAGAAGAGTGCGTGTTTTTATCGCGGGAGGTGGCGGTGATCTTCCCCCGCTGCGCTAAACCTATACGTCAGCTAACACTGTTTTTCTCAACCAGGTATCTTCCATCAGCGGGACACCACTCTAGCCGGAACTCTCATCTCCCGATATGTGCTAGTGCTGTGCACATAAGTGTAAGTATGAGTAAGCGGTAAGGATAGGACAAGGAAGAGAAAGAAAAGATTGCGCGCAGTCATTGGCCCGTTTGTTAGAGTACTGCTTCGGCATTCGCCTGGAGTTGATCGGAGAAAGTACGGAAAAACTTCCTTTCAGAGAGCCGCAGTCGACCGCTAGAATTCACGCCCAGTCAGCGGCTGAATTTGCCCTAGCTGCCTAGGGAGTGTCGAAAATACTCGAACACTAACATCTCCCGGTCAGAGACACTGCAGTGACATCATCTCAGCCACCTTTGCCGGTGGGCTATAACAAGTTTCTTACCCCTTTACATGCCCACTAATGCAATGCAAAAATATAGAAACCTGCTTCACGGGCAGAAATCACTGCTAACCTGATCCGCCCGTTATCAGCGCACAGGCCGCCTCACCGCTGTGGCTGCGGGCGATCGCAGCTCCCCGGCGCGGCTGTTTGCGCATGCGCAGACGGGGGCGGGGGGGGGCAGTGGTAATCCACGCCCGTGCTCCGAAGCACCTCTCTCATGCATAATGGAGGCGCCCCCCCCCCCGCACAGCCCCCGCTGCCGCCGCGGCCTCACTGCGCCGAAAATGCGACTCTAAGCGGGCAAGGCTTTAAATCACTACCTCTCACTACCTGAAAACTTGCTACTTGCTTTATCGACAGTGCGCTTGCAAGAAAACAGTGATTTGTGCAATGAAAAATAATACTTCTTCGATTTAATATTTTTTAAATGACACAGAATGTGAAAAATAACTTATACATTTAACTTGCTTCTAAGTCGGAAATAAAATTTGCAGTCGTTATCATATACAATGGTTAGGTCGGAGTACTTAATCATACAAGTAATAATGTACAGAGGTTAGGTATCGTGCGTGAAAATGTGGCTCAGGTCATAAAATTTGAAGTACTTGCAACCACTGTATTTGCACTGTAATCGATGTTCATGTTTTATTCAATTTCGATAAATGTATAATTTTCAATATATGAGTAACAGCAAGCAAGAGATTTACAGAGATATTACTGTTTGTACATCTTTCAATATGTTCGCTTAAAAAAATTGTCTCATAATTAATTATTTTTAATTTTGAATTCAAGTTTTCAGTTTTAAAAAATTGTGGCTATACATTACTATTACCTGCTAATTTTCTACATTATTGAACGGATTGCTATTAGTAATTATGAAACCAATAACAAACAATTGTTAATACGAGCCTAGTAAACAAGTAAATTTTCTTAAAAATGGGTTTTCAAGTCAAAAACTAATTAACCGATAACCAAGTAATAATGTAACGTAAGTAACAACGCCACGTGAAAATAATAATACTCGTATTATACTATCTTATACGCCAAGAATAAGAGTGCTACAGCATCATTCAGAGAAATGATAAAACATACACCACATGTAGATAAAAATATAGGAACGGGATAAGAGTCACGGATGCGATAATAAATAATTTTCGCAATCTTGTGGTTGATGATAAATTAACATTCACGATTGTTATACTTCTGTATAAATGCAATGTATACTATGGTCGCTTTAAAGATGAACTACTTTTTGTTTAATACTAATGAATAGCTTTGACAAATTTAATTTCAGTATTACTGTATTATATGCTTGCTTTCCATAACGCGACCCCGGGTTCGATTCCCGGTCAGGCGAGATTATAGTGTGCGTTTCCCTTGCAATGTCCTAATATATGTTGTTGTATTATGATGAGAAAATTCACTTCACAGATTGAAAAGACCAGAATACGACGTGGGGATGTCTTCGCGCCAACCACTCCTACCCCCTTACCTACCCATGGCCGCGAGGTAGGGACGTCGCTGGTAGGCCATGGTGCATTCATGGGCCGACGCGCCACATACAAACAAACAAAACCGAAGTATTTTTTCGTCGGAACATCGTTTCGCCAACTAAAATGGTATGGACATATGAGAAGGTTGAAATCGGATAGAGTTCCTCAAAACGTTTGGCAGTGGAATGAATCGAAGAAGATACAGGGGAAGACCGAGACAAACATGGAACATGGCAATAACTGAAGCCATGGAAAAAAGAGAAATGGAAGAAAACGATGTATGGGATAAAGAGGCATGGAAATTGGGATGCGGAAAACGGCCAAGGCTGTAAAAAACCGCTAAATAGATAGACTTCGTTTCGCTCTTCGGCCATTCACTGGGCCCTGTGAGGCGTTTGTGCGGAGAGGCCTCGGTGGATTCAGGGAGGCTGCGCGCGACGGACGTCCGGGGCGGCGCGGGCCGCGGGGCGGGCCTGCGGTCGGGAGAGAGCCGCGCGACTAGGAATAGGCGTGGCGCGAAGCACGCGGCGCGCCGTGTCCGGGCTCGCGCTACACGCCCGATCACTTGATTGCGCCTTTCGTTACAGTGTTCGACGTCTGCGCTGTGGGCATCCTCGGCCTCACTTCTGGTTTAATGTCCTCGTCGAGGTCGCCGGCAACCAAGCCGTACGAATAACATTGCTTTCGGGCCTTCATTGAACCTTGCGAAAGCGGTCCATGCGTTTATTTTTGGTACAGCACAATTTGATGAGAAAGGTTTGCATTCATATGTTATTATGATCTCAGAAATAATTAAACAAGGACGAGTTATTGAAAGAGTTTTAAAAACTAATATAATTTATGTAATACAAAAATTAAAAAACAGAAGTACAGCCGGCCCGGAAAGTCGGGCTGAACAGCGGTAGCTGCCTCGGGCATGAAGGGTCGACGTTCGAAACCTTCCCGAGGCATGAGATGTACATGTCTGTAGGTTTGCAACTGTCCATTCATCCTTCATCATCATTTCATACCTCATCACTAAGAACATTGGGGTGTAAAATAGGATTCATCAGAGAAATGCTGACCCCCCACTCCCCAAAAAAAAGTCATGTACATTTACCCACGTGAAAATATGATTGGGCTTCGGTGGGTACCATTGCACGTTGGCGTGGTCCTAAAATGAACGATTCGCATCCAATAATAATAATAATAATAATAATAATAATAATAATAATAATAATAATAATAATAATAATAATAATAATAATAATAATAATACTAATGAGACATAAAAGCTAGAAGAATAGATTTAGAAAAAAATATAACCAGTCTATACTACTATATTTCAGAATCACTACCAGTTTTCCCATCTTTCCGCCTCTTTTTCGTTGCCTTTTCGCGCGGCGGCGCGGTAGCGGTACTTTGCCGCCGCGCGTGCGCGGTGGCTGCGGCGCTGTCGCTGGCGGTGGCGGTTGCCCCGGAAGCAGCGCAGCGGAAACACCGCGCTTCCGGCAGGTGGAAGCGCAGCGCAGGGGGGCGGGGCGGGCGCCGCCGCCCGGCTGACTGCCCGCCGGGGCCGCCTTGCGGCACGCCAGAGCGCGCGCGGCGTCTCCGCGCCCCCGACCGCGACAGGTGGCTCAGGGCATAAACTGACGTCACTGCAGTCCCTCTGACCGGGAGGTCCTAGTCTTCCACTCCCCACGGTGGCAGGATTTGCGATACTGGCTACATTCTCGCTGTCTGGAAGAGAATTCTAGCGGCCGGCAGCTCTGATCGGTAGTTTTCCGTGGTTTCTTCGATCAACACCAGGAGAAACACTACCACACATGCGGGAAGCTTAGAGTGAGCCCGGATGAGGTGGTGCCCCGACGCACAGTGGTTGTTTCCAGAATCCAGCGGTATTTAAATCAAAAATACATATGCTCGAAACGAATGAAAACCTACGTGAGCGGGTTCCTAATAGTCCTGCCAGGAGTGTACCAGTCCCCATAAGTGCAACATTCATTTCTCAGAAGAATGGGAGATATGTTCAGTGAGGGCTTCCGAGCCGCGCGCGCAGCCGTGCCTAAGTCCTATTTTGACGCGCTTGGTGTTATTGCCCACTGCCACTGAATTGTTAACGATAACTTCATTATTTGATATGGACGAGAATCTAGAAGGTATGTTCTTTAAAATGCACTAACGTTTAATTGAAAATTTTAAATTTTTGGATGTATTTTATATGAGAAAGTATCACCATATATTTGATACAGGTTTCTTAGTGATCGAAAATTTAAACTGAGTTATCTTGAGTTGCCAGCAATTGCCAAGCATGGTCTTTGCACGATTGTATTATCTAAACCTTCTGAAACAAAATGGTGAAATCCATTTTTGCCCAAATTTGCCCCTTTTCGAAAAAAAATCGATTTTTTTCAGATGCTTGTACAGTTACTCGACGGGAGGTATTCGAGCTCTTGCGTGAGGTTGAACTCTCTTATGCCACAGATTTACGGAATAGAAAACTGCTAATACAGTATGATTCTCGTAATGTTCTTGGAAGTATTCCAGTGGCAGTAAAGTGAGAAGACACGGAGATTCACCTGCCCAATTGCTGACAAATGGAAGGCATGTACAGAATGGTAGACAGATTCGCGGCAAGGACCCCAGCATGATTTGGCGACGAAATGTTGTGTGTCTAGGAAGAAGCGCAGAAAACGACGAAAGGTAGACACGTAAAAGAATTATCATCATGTTTGAAGGGAACAAAACGGTGAAAAGTACAGCGAGATTTTACAATCCCATTAAATTCGTATTCGTGAAGGTGACAACACATAGCACAAATGCAGATGTAGCTCGTTTAGAAGAAAATATTAAGAAGCTTCAAGCAACAAAATTGAATATTAGGGTGCAGAGATCTCCGTATATCACAAATTTTTGAAATATATGAGGGAAAAAAGTATAATTAACTGATGTTAAAGCAGCCTCTAATAAGTTCTTCTTTGTGATACATCTCCATATAAATGAATAATCTTAAATAAAGTATTTAAAAAAACCTTGCCCCAATGAAGCTTTTTATGTTGGTCTTTCACGGTAAAATTCGTTTCTTCGAGACCCTTCTTCACGTGTCTTACAGACTATGTTTTATAAAATGGCGGGTTCATGGATTTGAAGAAAAGATACTGTAAGGTCTCAGGAAAACGCAAATAATTCGCAAATATCGAAAGAAAATGGTACTACTTATGTGCATCCCAAAACAAGGAAGTGGTACATCGAACGATGGGAACATTGTTTGGCAGTTGTTTCAAAATCTAGAGCACTATACTAACATCACTGTGATAGTTGGAAGTCTCGTTCGCCGCTTCTCTGTTGTTTTACAAGGAGTGAGAAAGGGGTGTGATGTGACTACGGAAGCTTTCAGAAAAAAACGCATTTGAAACAATAAATGTATATGTCAGTTTATACGGATGGGTATTTCAAGCATGCACAAAATATTAATTTATGACGCTGATGTCATCAATGAAATGATTATCCCAATAGGAAAACTGTTCGAAGACACGCAGGAAGTTCGACACAAAGACTTCAAGTCACGTCGAGAAAGTTGTACTCAAAAATCATCTAGAGTACGTGGCAATGAAGATATGCTTCATTTCCTATTGATTTCTTCTGAATCTGTAATAAGAAGCATTTGGTGACTATCAACTGAGTAGTCAGCAACGGACGGAAAGTTTGAAGTTGTGTATGTTCCTGGAGGTGATGTGTCACGTGAAGGTAGAATAGCAGATTCAGAGAGTCTTAGTCTACTATCGTAACTTTAGTTTGTTATTACTTTTTATAATTTTTTATTTGCACTGTTAGGTATGAATTAGAATTAGAATACTTCATTTTGAGTGTCTCATGAACCTTTAGTATGAGTAAGCAATTGCATGGAGTATCTCTTAAGTAGTTTCAACATTGATCCTGGTCAAGTAATGGCAATCCTTATCAAGACTCGAGGGCAATGAACTTATTTATTTCGTTCCCACATAACAAAATAATGGAAAATGGCACAAGGAATAATTCTGACCATTTTCAACAGCGTCGGCTTTACCGTTCTCTTGATATTTTAATACCGCGAGATGAAGGAAATCAACCACTGTGCGACGGGAGGGGGGACGTGGTCGGGGAATACTCCGCTAGGCGAAGGTAAGTCTATGCCGCATTTCTCCATCCAGCGGGGAAGACCTTTGCCACCTTCCGAGCAAATACTTTCACTACACATACGGGACTAATGACTTTAACAGTTGACAAACAATCAATCAATCCGCGCCCCCGCCCCCCCCCCCATGCTGCCGCGTGCGCCGCCCGTGAGTAATGGCGTCATACGCAGACGCGCTGCTCTGGGCGACCCACCCTAGCCACTGTCACTGGTGCTGCTCCCGTCTCCCGGAAGCATGTCGACGGCAGTGATACCTTCCTGTGTTATTGTACAACGTTGTATGTAAACTCACTCTCCCAACTTCATTATTCGCATTCTCTCTCATTTTTCTTTCTCTTTTCTGTATCTTAATTCGCCTTAACACGCTTTATTTCATGTTCTGCCACGCGTCTGCCTGTGTGTTTACCTGCCTGTCTCCCTCCCTGTCTGCCTGTCCGCAATCCTTTTTTCTTTGTCTGTCGGCCTGCCTGTCTGTCTGCCTGTGTGTGTCCCTCCCCACTTTGCATCCGGCATCTGCTCCATTCCGGTGACCTTCCCGGTAGTCACCTGTAATTGTCACGCGTGTCCATTAACATCAGTCACGCTCGTCCTCCGCCCCGTCATAACACGCCTGCTTTTCCCGCTTCCGGGCAACCCTACCGCCCTCCCGGCTCATTTCTAGCATGCCTGAATGACGTTTGGGAGCAACTACTCAACAGGGATGTTTTCGCAAGGGTGTGCTAGGAGACACACCCGAAAGATGTTACAGGAACATCACAAATTTACATATATTGCAATGATGCAGGAATTAAATTCGGGTTATCTGGGCTGTCCAGGTGACGCCGCGTCGAAGGATGTGTTGCCGACGTTTCGACCATCCTGTCGTGGTCTTCCTCAGGGCTGGTATGCGATACCGGCAACACAGCCTTCGACGCGGCGTCACCCGGACAGCCCAGATCACCCACATGACTCTGGCCGCGGAAGCCTACAACTTCATGAATTAAATCGCTTAGCACAGTTGCTTGACGAAACAGAAAATATTTCAAAAAAACATAACTACATTTCATCCCTATAGAAGAGGAAAAAAGCGTTTGAACTAACACATTTCATAACAAACAAGTTATAATATAAATCAAAACGATACTTGTAAGAAAAATGGAATTCCAAATATCATACGTCTATCACTAAACATATGGATTATTGAAATGTTGCATCAAAATAGAAATTAGAATTTAATATTTTTTCTCATGTCCATTAATTCCTAGGTCCTGCACAAGTAATTACAGGTTTCTACAATACATAATACAATAATAGTATATTAATAACAATAACGACAATAAAATAATACTGCATGTTTCAGAAGTATTAAAAACGCTTAATGACTAATTGAAATATCGATAAATGAGAAACTGAATAAATCTAAAATTCTAATTCTAAATAAATCTATAATTACGTACGACTCTTACGATATTTACTTAAATGTATAATAAATAGACATTATTATGAGTTGTAATTACCATATGTTTTGTATTTATTTATAAGTGTAGACATGTTTCAATTTGCATGTGGGAACCAGAACTATGTCAATGAAGACAATAATAATAATAATAATAATAATAATAATAATAATGATAATATTGATAATAATAATGACAATATTGATAATAATATTGATAATAATAATGATAATATTGATAATAATAATGATAATAATAATAACAATAATTGGAGAAAATACGGATGGATTCCCTAATGAAAATGTCAGCGTGCGCGGGGTTCGCGCGGGCGAGGCGCGTGGTGGTGCCGGGGGGGGGGGGGGCGAGGCGACGCGTGCTGGGCCGGGTGCCGCGTCGAGCCTCGCGGACGCGCCGAGTAATTTACGGCCGCGCCGGAGGAACCTCTCGCGGATAACGCGCGGATCAGCAGGGCAATAAGTCACGCGAGCGAAACGCGCCCCGGCCCGCCCCGGCCCGCTCCGCCCCGCCCCGCCCCGCCCCGCCCCGCCCCGCCCCGCCCCGCCCCGCCCCGCGGCCCAGCGGGTGGGCTGGATTCAGTTGGCGGGCAAATAACAGGCTGCAGGCACACGTGCTGTCGGTCCCCGAACGATGCAACGAATTACGCCACCATTACGTTGTTTCAAGCCTCTTATCATCAGCAGTAGCAGCGGTCCATCAATATCATTCAAATATCAATAAATTTATAACTTTTTATATCGCATTCTCAGCACATTTATAAACTCTGAAGTTTGATCTCTGATTGCGCTCTCACAACACACTATGTTTTATGTGTCGAGAAAATGTAAAAAAATTAAAAGTTAGGATTATATGTAACTTACAAAAAAATAAAATAAAAGAAATATACTTAATCGCCCAAATAATTCAAATATAATCAAAGCGAGGTATCACTAGAAATTGTTCTGTGTCTTGTAATGTGTTAATGGGGAGTTGATTCGTATACCTGCTGTATTTTATAAATGATATACACAAGAATTTTTAAAACTCATGTGATTTTAAATATTAATTGTTTTCCTCTATTAGAAATAATCGCACAGCACTTACTTCTTCTCAAAACTGCAAAACTCGTTTTCAATTTGAGAGTAAACGTATAAGCCGAGGTTTTATCTCCGATAGAAACGCTAGTCTTTACAGAATGATGCAAACGTCAGGAAAATGCGAGGTAATGGCATAGAAATATCCAGGACAATATGATACAAAGATTGTATAAATGGTACAACAGTAACATCAAAAACAGTAATATGATGGTGAGGACTTTAACTTAATATTCAAATATGGTGGAATAATAGTCTTAAATGCTCACTCAGCAAAAGAGCAATCACTTAATAATTAACTCAATAATATGATATGCATCTTGTACATCTCTCAGAAACGCCTACTGACCTCCTAGAAATAATCGATGTAATATGATGAGCACAATACGTTATAATTCAGTTTCGCAACACTTATGGAACTAATTAAAATATTTTTCTGCTGAGATTGCACAGGATACAACTTCAAACAAATGCATATACTCACCAATCTCTGACACCCAATATTCTCTAAACCTAGGTTCCACTCACCTGCAAAAGAGAAAGCATTTTATTACTTTATTAGAACAGAAAATTCCCGAGACACTTTATTTGTTTTAACAATATGACAGTTTCCTGAACTTCAATTATATAGTTATGAGTTTATGTATTGTATTCTACGCGCAAGTTTTCTTGATACACGAGCTCCCTAGTCCTTATCCAGCGCTGAATAGCACGGCACGTTGAGATACTTAGGTTTGACTCGGAACGGCACGTACAAATTTACAATGCTGGCAACAACCACCTCGTACTTTCAAAACAATCGTAGCATTTCTCGTGGCACGCTTTGGCAAGTAAAGTTTATGCCCACAGTTGGTACGTCCTTTTCAGCTGTGTCGTAGCCAAATCCCTCCTCTCCCCGCACCCCCCGCTATGGAATATCAAGAAAACTTGATATTCCACAGCGGGTATGGTACATGCTACTGTATTATTTCATTTAATTCTACATGTCTAAATCTTACATTAAAGGCGGTTAAAAATAAATAATGTGGAAACGAAGAGAATCTTAATGAGCCAGTTAGGGGAGGTAAGAAAGTGATTCCAAGAAAACCTATCGCAAATCTGTATTAACTACCAAAACTTCCATAACAGTGATTCGAAATAGAATAATAGAACAAATAATCGAGCTCCGTCTTGCTACCGAATTCCATGAGCCTAATTTTTAATTTTTAGCGATGTTTTAAATGTAACCCTTCATGAAAGTCATGTCCAGCTGAAAAGCCCATAAAAGTGTTGCAGTGTTGTACCTCGCCTCTGGGAGCAGAAGGAAAAAGCATTGTGTGCATGCATCAACGAACATCGGACTCGCCATCTGACGAGGAATCGTCCTTCCTGTTCCGAGGAAAGAGGTCAGTGGTAATGGTGAAAGTGAACATCGAGCCAGTCGGCGTGTTCAACCGAGTGCATTCTCTTTCCAACGAGACGTTCCGACGTTCTGACGAACGAAGACTTAACGGTATTTACGAACTCATTTTACAGTTAAATTTTTAGAAGGGCACTCTTTCACAGACTTTTCGTAAAAGCGTAGTGTAATGGTTCTAATTTTTCCTGTAGTGATATAAATCCACAAATAAGGGAAAACAGAAATATCCATTTATATATTTCAAGGCCGATGACTTTATGGTATACAACATAAATTTGAACAAGGTAACTTACCGTTTGATTAAATAAAAAAAAACATTTTCAAGATTCAAATCAAAATAAAACATTTATTTACAATATTAAACAATACTTAGGAAAAGAAACAATAACAACGGGAAGAACTTTACACAAACAATTAGAGGAAAAATCTTTATGGTCTGCTCGTTTATCAATATGCGTCTTCCTGCTCACGAGCAAAAGTCTTCAAACATCATATTTTTCCCAAATCTTCCAGCTCCACCAAGACATGCCTTCCTTGTCGACGATTATATTACTCAGTCTTAACTGAATAAAGTCTTACAGTTCATAATATGTCGTCGTCCACCTGACAATATATCTCACTGCGTTCGGTAAGACGTTCGTTCCAAATCTGGTTATTGATTTTTTTGGGAGGGGGTATCTTGTTTGCCACTATGGTGTCCGTCATATCATTTTTATACCGGTGAGCAGTGCTCAGAAACATCGAAAGTGTGATTTTATTGATTCGTTACAGTAGTCACAGAATATCTTGGCAGAATTGCTAATGATTAAGTCATTTACAAGTAGAACTTCGGAAAATGATAGTAAAACATGGTAGATATTGTAATATTATACGTTAATATGATTTACCAAACAGAAGAAAGCCCAGTGATGTTGTTTCAAGTTTTTATTTGCATGCTTCTACATTGCATATCTTTGTACGAATACGTTCTAACGGGATTGCACCAATTCAATGCCAACCATACATATAATAACGTTTCTGGCAAGGATCCATTTCATTGAGCTTTTTACATTGGGGAGTAAAACCTGTATGACTCACGCGAATGAGAATTACTCAATGCGCTGTTGCCTGTTCTTTCTTTAAACGGAAGCCGTTACTTTTCAGAGTCGTCGCTCTAATTGCTATATAATAAGGCTATTAAGACGTGGAAATATAGATAAGTCTACGGTTAGTAGCCTTGTAAGAGATAAAACATTTCACACACACTGCACACGGATTATTACTGTTAGGTAGACGCTACAAAAGTGTAGCAGCGTGATGAACATTTCTTACTTACCTTGTAATTACTGATTTACCTTGCAGATGCTTATATCAGCAGTTGATTAGGACGGATAAATTAAGAAAAGCACTTCCATTTCATTAGGCGCTGCTTTATGTTCCTGTGAAAAGCTCCGTTCAGAATAGCTTTATGTCAAATTTTCGACAATTAACATACTAGCCATATCGACTGCTAATTTTTGTGAGAGTACAAATATTATGGTAATGGTGTATCAAAAGACGCTAAACTACAGAGATATTGCTTCTTGTGGGATTGAAACCTTTCACTTCTTACTTTACAGAATGAAATCGGTAGCATTGAACTATGTAAGGCCTTCATATAAATACATACGACAATTGGAAGATTGAGATCAGACAACTAATTACGAATCCAAGTTCTTATTTTAGGTCTTAGCAGCGTTTTTATTGCTAAGTAGATTTCCAAAAAATATATTACATTTAAAGACAACAAACAATTGTCAAGTCCAAATGGAAAATACAATTACATTTTTAAGTAAAAAAAATAAACTTCGATTTAATATTGCCATGTCAATCTGTATCGGCCAAATTTCTATTTTCTGTGTTAAAATACTCCTAATAAAACCGAGAAAACAAGACAAAGAATGACAATATATCTAAACAAGTCGGTTGACAAAATCATTGGTAGAATTTATTGGAAGAACGGTCAAACAAACATGACCCCTGTGGAATACCTGAGGTGAAGTGCAGTGTCAAGTTACGGAATGAAGGTCGTTTCTATGCCGTTCGGTGACTGTTGCAACAAGGACGGTGAAATTGACAATACTGTGGCAAGTTGCTGGCGAACTGAAGTACTAGTATGGCATCCGCATCGCACGAAGGCCTGACGCAAGAGACACGCGCCCGCGGCGGCCTCCGCCGCATACAAACGACGAACGAGAGGGGTTCCGGGAGCCCACGCGGCGGCGGCGGCGGCGGCGGCGGCGGCGGCGACTGTGACGATGACGACTGACAACAATGGAGGCAACTGTGACAGCTACAGAGTCACGGGTATGAAGAGTGAGTTTTATGCTTCTGACCGAAAGCACAACGCTGAAATTGAGTTCATCAGTAATTCTCTATAGTCCTCGTTCGATGAACAAAGGTCATTCCAACGCCTGAACCAGCCAGTCCCGTAAAATATCGAAGAGAAGTTTGCAAATAAAGAAATATAAAGAAGTTATTTCTCAATGTATAAATATTATAATTACACTTAATAACTTACATATTCATAAAGGAAGTACATACCCCAAATAAGAATAGAATGTATACAAAATTTAACTCATTAATATGGACGGGAAATTCGATTGATGTAGTTATAGGAAGTTCGACCGTGCGGTTCGAGAGTGCCGGTTTTTCTGAATCATTTTGTTATCATTTGAAATGAGCACTGTCTTTCTGTCACGAATTAAAATTAATGTTCAAGTTACAGAAAGAGTTCGCAATGACGTCCTGTGCAATGTTTGTATTCAGGAGCACATCAGGTCAGAATAAATTTGATTAGCTGTTGGGTACTATGCCAGTGTACTTCTGTTTCAGGAAGACTGTCTTAGAATCTCTTGAATCAGAAGCACCTAGCAAAACTTGATCTATATCCGTTTCATGGCCACATGAGTCAAAATTCATTATGTAGGAATGGTGATTGATCGCTTGACAATATGAAATTTTTAATGGGAAGAATTAATTTATATAAAAAAACCCAATATGTCTTCCTGAGATTCTTTACATCGGGTCCAGAGACAGAGCGGCAACATATTACTACGATTGAAAGAGAAAGAAGAGGATGCATATAAAACAACGGCTAGAATATTTGTTCAGTTTTTTGACTAGTGGTTTTTACATTTGAATCGGGATGTAGGAATGGAGTTAAACGGCAGCCTGCTCTATAATATTTACATCTTAATACGCTGTTCATATTTCCAAGCTACAAGCGACATTACGTTAACGATATTCAATTAGGAATAAAATATATATAATTCCGGTAATTGAAATAATTATTATAAAAGCTTTAAACATTCAAATCGTTGCTGGTTTTCAGAATAGGATGCAGCTGCAGACTACAATAATTATTCGAAGAAATCTACAGAGCTTCAGTAAGTTGAAAGGCAAATATGAAATTAACGCAAAGTGAAACAACCGTATTCGTTGTAATCGTTATAGTAATACGTAACTATTGTCAAATGATTATAAAAATTACGAAAGAGCAGTTACAAATATATACATCTCTCTTGATGAAATAATTAAGAATAATTAGGATAAATAGCAAGTGACACAATTGAAACGAATACTGTAAGAAACCCTTGCCCTTTTACCCAACCGGAATTTCACTGTTTGCTTCGAGGTCAATACGACGCAGCCGCCTTGCATTAATAATAAACACTTGTAAAATACGTAAAAATATTACCTTTTCAAATAAAAAAAAATCATTAGAAAAATGAAGGTGTTGTTTCTGCGAACTGCCAATTCACGTTTCTCCGCAGTTATATTTTATTTGCGTTTCATTGGCGTCCGGGTCCCGAGCCCGTTATGCATTCAGCTTTCTTTCACTGTGAAGTGTAGCAGTCGCCAGTTCTCGGCGTTTTGCAGCTGCCGGCGCTGGAGCGTTGGCGCGCGCGTGGTCGTGAGTCACGCCTGACGCCGCCCGTCGCGCCCGCGACCTTGCCTCGCGGGATCCCCGTGAGGCGGCGGCAGCGGCGGTGCCGGCGGCGCTGGTGGCGGTGGCGGTGGTGGCAGCGGCGGTTATGGTGGTGGCGGCGGCGGCAGTGGCGGCGGCGGCATCGGTGGTGGTGCTGGTGCTGGTGCTGGTGCTGGCGGTGGCGTCGGTGGTGGCGACGGCGGTGGCGGCGGCGGCAGTGGGGGGGCGGAGGTGGATGCGGAGGCGGAGGTGGTGGCCGTGGCGGTGTAGGCGGAGGCGGTGGGGGCGGCAGGGGGGCGGAGGTGGATGCGGAGGCGGTGGCCGTGGCGGTGGAGGCGGAGGTGGGGGCTGCGGTGGGGGCGGTGGAGGCGGTGGCGGCGGCGGTGGGGGCGGCGGCGGTGGGGGCGGCGGTGGAGGCGGAAGTGGATGCGGAGCCGGAGGCGGTGGCCGTGGCAGTGGCGGTGGGGGCGGCGGCGGTGGGGCCGGCGGTGGCGGCGGAAGCGGCGGTGGAGGCGGTGGCGCCCGCGGGCGCGAAGCAAACACGCCGCTGACGTAGCGGCCGCGCCGCCTGCGCGCCGTCAGCTATTGTACTGACGCTTCCGCTGTTGCTAGTCTCCGCCTGCCAGATTCAACTATACCAGGGGTGGCCAACTCTGAAGGCCTTAAGGGCCACAACTAAGGTCTTTAGAATGTTTGCGGGTCATATTTGCATGACTCGGGCGAACCACACGTAGGCCCTTATTGTTAATCTCGGCAGTGTGCTCGGATGTTCTGAAATAGAGGGGGGAATATAACCATGTATGATATCAGCGCATAAAGCAGTAAAACACACAGATGATTTAGGATTTCTGAATTTACTAGAAAAAAAAATAATAAAAAATCTAAACTTCAACTATTTTTACATTAAGGGGAAATTGGCTCTGACAGGGCAGTTGTGCTAGGAACAATATTCTCGCCCGGTATGGATGAAAGGGGCTTTCACATTTGTCTAATAATATTTCTCGGGCCGTACTAAACGGCACCACCGGCCGCCAGTTCGACGTCCCTGAGCTCTACCATCAGACCCCGAAGGTCGTGTCGGTTAACAAAGTTTCTTCCTGAGCTGTATAAATAAGTGTCATTAAGCTTCGGTTACCAAACTCTTAAAATAGGTTTTCGTGTTCAATGTTCAGTGAGCTGACAGGAGCTGAATGTTGTCCTCGCCACTGGAAAAAGAAAACCTTGGTACTGTCAGGAAATGAAACGTACGTTGTTGCCAAGACGAAATTCGAGTAGAGAACACTTCCTATCCAATGGAAATATTATTACATGCAATTCTTTTCCCGACATACACACATTGATTTTCAATAAATTCAGATACGATTGAGAAAACTTCAGATACGTGTTATCTTGGCGGATTACTGTGTACATATGGTGGCTTTTCTATCCTCATCGTTTTATTTTACTTCCCTTCCAGTGATGTGTCTAGTTATTGTTTCGGTTGATTTTCAGGTATGACTAATAGTGCAGGGGCGTGAGTCATTATTCCAGCAACTGCAAACGTAGCGTCATTTGTTACTGTGATTCAGTTATCATGCCCGTTCGGGAAGCAAGAATAAGAAGTGTATTCAACTGAGAAATATCACTTTTCTTGATGCAGCCTATTGATTGTTTCACAACATAACGACAGTAGACTGACCCCGACTGCGCTTAAATTCGAAGATTCCCTATTTTACACCTATTATAGTGATGCTCCTTGCGTATTTTATTTGTAATGGTATCACTACCGGTTCACTTCTTACTCAACACAGATCATGTCGCAATCTACCAACACATTTCAAGTTAGTATTTCTGTGTTGACCCATTGCAGGAAAGAGTTCATAATTTTTTTATTATAAGATTGAGTAATGTTACTTCTTAATTTATTTCCAATTTACTTAAATGTTTAGGTACATTACTAGATTTTTACTGTTATTGCATGCAATAAAAGCGTACTATGTAAACTTTGAGATGTCTAGAAAACATTATTAATATCTGTGAGCGCTATTCCATTTCTATTCAAGTTTTGGATGAGAAGAACTAAACTGCTAAATTACTTCCTCATGCAATATTATCTATTGTTAATGGCACTGTAAAGATTAATACAACAAACCCACTTTTTAATTTTAAGTCTGACCTTCCATGTGAAGAGCACCAGTTGTCGGTTTCTGGCGCCGGCCGGTCACGTCCCTGACAACTTTATCTTCCAAGTCACCAGCAGCCCCGGGTTTTCTTCCGTGTTCGTAAGAAGTTGCAGCGTCCAGTGGAGAAGCACTTTCTAAAGACAACTCAGGTCTTTTTTAATCCACAGACCTCCAGTTCTGTTTTCATCTCGCGCCTTAGAGATGAAATAAATTGGCAAAACAAAGCGGCCTCCGCCCTCTCGCTTCGCCGTCTGAGAGGGCAGAGAAGCGGCTTCTCGCGTCTTGTGTGCTCGGCTGTCTTCCAAACACCCCGTTCTCCGCCCCTGCGCTCCCAGACCGGACTGTAGGATCAACACGACGAAAGATGCAACTCGCCCAGGGACCTGCAATTGACTACCTTCGAAAGCCAAACGAAAGAGAATCAATTGGTGAATTCTCATATGAAAATAAGGACGGGTTTTCACTGCTTCAAAACTACTAATCGTACTGTTCCAATGCTATACGTCAGGATTACTACGACCCTGGGATTTGAGGTTCCCTTGAAAATGGCACAGCGTTTTACACATATGGACTTTGTGGTAAATGAAACAGGGTAAATATTCACAATATTAATGTGTGTTCCTATATAACATTCATTTATTAATTACAAGATTAACTGGATTAAAAAGAGACTTGAATCCAGTCTGATTTTTGTCACGAAAAAATGAATGAACACGACTTACTCTCCTCGGGTTCTTGTAATGTGCACTTTACCACTTAGTCACTCCCTTACCTCCGTTTTCTTGGTTCTCTCAATCTCTCTCCGTCCCTCTCTCTCTCCTCCCCCTCTCTTCCCCCGTCTCTCTCTCTCTCTCTCTCTCTCTCGTTGACTCACATCTCGCAAATAGTAGTACTGATTCATCAAGCTTCATCATTCGTCCTTGTTCATGATCTTCTGCTTGTGAGCAACTCCTCTATTGACCCACACCGCATCGTTTCCCAACCAACTCTCTCACTCACCCCCCTTTTTATGCCCTTCCCTGTCCACCACTCCTCGTCTCAATTCACACTTAGAATTTCTTTGCGTTTCTGGTCGTCGAATATTTCTTTCTCACAGTTGCCAATGCATCAGCCATTCTTTTACGAATTATATTTCTCATTTCTCTTCATAACACTTTATTCCTTTGGCAATATCCACACAATAGAGATTTTTCTTCTTGGTACATCGTGAATACAGTTACATCTGCGTCTCGTTCATATCAATTTTAACAATCAATTTCAACAGAATATCATCATGAAGTACCGAATCATGCAGTTCCTTGACAATTTTTACAATTGTCCGAATTGCTAATATTCCGAATTGCTAATATTCACGAGTTGAATTGCAATATAGAAATCTTCTTTCATTACAAGCCCTAAGAGTTCACGTAATTAGTGGAACTCACGTGTTACAAGTCGAAACATGATTTGTCTTTCTGCTATCTTCTTCCCATCTCCTCCTCCATCCTAGCTCCATGTTGCGATTGCGTCTTCTGTTCTCGCGCTTCAAGCGAACGCACTCTCTATACTCGGGATTTTATTTCTTGGCGCGTGAGGGCCTGTCTTCACGATGGAATATCTAATGGTGTTTCGCGTCTTTCTCGGTCGTGCCGCTAGATGTCGCATTATCGCCGGCACCACTTCATACGGTCGCGATCATGCAACATAAAGCAGCGCGACTGTGAAAGACGCGAAATACCATGAGATATTCCATCGTGAAGACAGGCCCTCACGCGCCAAGAAATAAAACCCCCAGTATAGCAGGGAAGAGGTCGACCCCCCCCCCTCCCGAGGAATTGGCGCCTGATGGACGTAATTGTGTTTTTACAGCAGCGGCGACGCCCCCCGCCGGCTGCACCGAGGCGCCTGACGTCTCCGTTTCTCGCCGCCCGGCGCGCTGCACGCCGCCTGCTGCGCCACTGTGCTCCTAGAGCTTAGTGTGCTTAGATACTCTGTTTAGACATTCATTCGAGGTTGAGTTCAGGATCATGATTGACTCTGACAGCAAACAAAACATAATTGGTTGTTCTTTATGCGATCTAACATTGAAAGCTATGGACACTTTTTATTTTTTTAAATGTAAAATAATTAACTGATTTTTCGCTGTTACTCATTTTATTACATATTTATCAGTCTGAAGGTGCACTCGAAACGTGTAAGCACTTTTGTTTAAAGTTTAAATGTGTATACTTTTGAAGATTAAATCTATAGCATTTTTATATATCATTTCAGTAAAATACCGAGTAGAAAATAATATATTATAATATATATGAACCCAATGAATTATATTGAGTTAACATATACAGTCAATAATGTATAATAAATACATTTAAAATATTATCTTACTAAATTATTATACCTTAAAATCATACGATACTGGAAATCACAAGAAATGGAATTTGATCTTAAGAATGGTATACCAAAAATTAAAAATCTTTTTGGGTAGAATTTGAAAATATATTTCGGGTTTCAAGGTAGACGTGATGATTCTTTTTACGTTTTTGTTAATTTTTTAAAGTGAAATGGGGCTAGAAATTCGAAAGTAGTATTGCAAAAGTGTTTCTTCACACTTTGTTGCCTTGAAACCACAAATTATATGAAAAACTATCTTTCTGTGCAGATTACAACCTAATGAGAGTACGAACAAGAAACCAAAATTTTGTAGAAATAAACATATAAAGAAATTACACCATTATTTTATAATGTCAATATATTTCAGTGCATTTATTAAAGCGTTGTATTCCAAGAATATGTTCTACTCGGCTTAATAATAGTTCTTTCAACCCATTTTCTCAAGTCAAATTATCATAAATGTTAAACACAGATGACAATAGTGTAGTAAAATAACTATCGCTCACTTAAATATTCGTTTATATCTATAACACATTACACAAATATTTCCACTATTGTTCCACAATATTTCCACCCTTCGAAACGAGCAAAACGATTTGTCTCCCGAACAAACACCGTACTTTCCTCGCAGGAAAAAAAAACAAGAAAAGGAAGACCGAGGTCTGATGGAATACCTCATGGACCCCCCTCCGTCGCCGTCAATCAGTTCGCCTCTTGGCCACGCGCCGCGGGGCGCGCGTCCGCGCGTGAAAGCGCTTTCAATGGCGCGGGGCAGGTGTTTACACTCCCTTCGTGCAGCACGGGAGCGGGCGCTCCGAGGCGGGGCGGGGAAGGGCAAGGCATGGGGCGGAGCGCGGAGGGGTGGGGAAGGTGTGGCGGGTCCAGACCAGGCGGTTGGGGGCGGCGTCAAGGGCGTAGCGTAGCGGGCAGGGGTGGGGAGGGTCGGAGCGGGGCGAGGCAGGACGGGACAGGACGAGGTGGGACGGGACGGGACGGGGCGGGGCGAACGGGACGGGATGGGGAGGGACAAGGCTGGACGGGACATCTCGGGACGGAACGGGGCGGGACGGGGCGGGACGGGGTGGGGCGGGGTGGGGCGGGGCAGGGCGGGGCAGGGCGGGACGGGACGGAACGGGGAGGGACGGGGCGGGACGGGGCGGGACGGGGAGAGACGGGGAGGGACGGGACGAGACGGGGCAGGACGGGATGGGGCGGGGTGGGACCAGACCAGGCGGCTGGGGGCAGCGTCAAGGGCGGGGGGGGGGGGCGGCGCGGCGCTGTGCCGTGATGTCGCTGGAGGACAGGTTATTAATATCGGCGCCCCTCCCTCGCCTCCTTCCCCGCCGTGCGCCGCGCCAGATTTGCCAAGAGGAGGCAGGGGAGGTGGATGGCATTCCGCAGAGGAGGAGAGCATTCACCAACAGCTGCTAAACCAAGGTCTGCAGGTCCTCGGGGATCAACACGATTATCTTTGGGGCACGTGGTTGTTTTCCCCATCGTTATTAAAGCTTCTCCATTTTGATTTTGAAGAAAGACATAAATAAATTCCATACTTTTATAATGTATTGTACAGTGCATTTTTTATAAAAGTTTAAAATTTAAGCTAATTCATTGTTAGAAAATCATCCCCAAAAAAACTTGAGTAAAAGGTTCAAGTGTGCAGTCCATCGTTGCCGCCTTCGAACGTTAAAAAAAACTGGGAAGGTAAGCGAGATTTTAGAACATAAATTAATCTTTCAGAGACCCAATTTGAGATGAAAGATTGTTAATACATTATTGCGTGATAAGGACAAAACACATTATTGCAAATATAGAAAACAATTCACGAATTATACTGTGGCATTCACAAATGGCGTGACAAGGCTTTGTTACTACAATAACACTAAATATAACTACGTTATCTTAGAAAAGGCAAATTATGGTTTGTTATTACGAAGATAGAGAATATGCAATACTTCTGCTGCAATCCATGAATGGAAACTAAACTCATTAGAGCAAGGCAGCGGATTCGAAGCTCGTGCTGCGACGTACACGAACGGGCGTAAACGGTGCTGGGAGTTAGACAATTTTGGACCCGGAGTAACCCTGAAACGTAGCACTCATCTCCCTCCCGAAAAAATAAAAAATGTGAAGTTGTATCAAGAAACTACACGAGTTATTTTATATCAATAAAGAACAAAAATTACGTTTAAGCTAGAAAATTTATTTGAAATATATTTTAAATAATAGATTTAAGTGACGATATTTCGTGATCAAACAATTGATTTCTCAAGGTGATATAAAAACACTAAAAAAATTGTGTTTAGTTAGTGTTTAATAAAATAAAAATACAATAAAACATAAATAAATAAAATATAAAATAAATAAATATATACTCGTAAAATACAAAATACGAATTTCAGTAGAACCTATTTTAATGTTAGCGTCATATGATGCGTTTCTTACCTTACACGTAATGACTATAATGAAGTATTTAAGTTTTAAAAAAATGGAAAATGTTATGAAGCATCAGACTATTCTTTGGCGATTTACAACATAACGTTTTTCTCGAGTTCTAATTTCTTTTTCAATTTTTTGAATTAATTTTCCCATCAGTCGCATCACCGGGCCCCTGGACTTGCGGGGGCCCGGGCAATCGCCCTGTCTGCCCACGCCTAGCGCCGGCGCTGGGCACCTACCGAAACCTGCTGCAGCCGCGGGCGATACGCGCCGTCGCGGGCCGCGTCCTCCTCGTCGAGGGGGAGGGGGAGGGGGAGGGAGAGGGGAGGGCCAGTGATTGGCCGGAGATGGCGCTTCCTGCAGCACGGCGACCGTTGGCGCCCCCCGGATATTGCCCCCGCGCCGCTTCGAGCCCCGACGACCCTCCCCCGCCGCCGTAGTCACTTCTGGCGCGAACACTCGACTCGCGGCGCGTCACTGGTAGTAGACAAGGGCAGCCACCCGCGAAATTTCGTTGGCTCTGGAGGGGGTACAACCGTACCGCGGCGCTCATGGGCGCTTCTGACAACACACAATGTCAAGGTCATTCACATTTTGAAAACAACAACGTCTTGAAACAACAACGTCTTGAAACAACAACGTCTTGAAACAACAACGTCTTGAAACAACAACGTCTTGAAACAACAACGTCTTGAAACAACAACGTCTTGAAACAACAACGTCTTGAAACAACAACGTCTTGAAACAACAACGTCTTGAAACAACAACGTCTTGAAACAACAACGTCTTGAAACAACAACGTCTTGAAACAACAACGTCTTGAAACAACAACGTCTTGAAACAACAACGTCTTGAAACAACAACGTCTTGAAACAACAACGTCTTGAAACAACAACGTCTTGAAACAACAACGTCTTGAAACAACAACGTCTTGAAACAACAACGTCTTGAAACAACAACGTCTTGAAACAACAACTTCTTGAAACAACAACTTCTTGAAACAACAACTTCTTGAAACAACAACTTCTTGAAACAACAACTTCTTGAAACAACAACTTCTTGAAACAACGGTTTAAGCGCTGGCATTCACCACAGAAGGACAGGCAGCCATTTTACCGCCAATCGATTATTCAGGATCAAGAACCCACAAAACATCCTTATTTATCAACTGGATTTATCCACTTTTTCTTTTCGAGGGCTGGGCAATAAGGATTTTCTGCCAAAAATTCGCCGTTTTCCGGCGCCCGATTACAAAACATTATCTCTTTACGAACTATCTTCGTAAGTGAGAAAAAGTAAAACGTATAGTGCCAGAGTTTAGTGATCCAGAGTAGCAGAATGCTGATAGGTCTTAATTGGAGAGTATATTATTCCTTTGCCAGGTGCTGCACCAACGATTAGCTCTTGGTTTCGTTGATATCTAGTTCTATTATTTCAATCACCTTTTCTGGAACTTCTGTTGTTGTTGTTGTTGTTGTTGTTTTGATTTCGTGTTGGTGATTTTGGTCTAGCTCTTTTCTCCTGTTATACTTTGCCCACTTGCATACCTTTTTTGGTCACTTATTATTGGGCATTAGCTGTACACGCCTATACCACCGTAAACCCTTCGATTCAATTATGTCGACGCCGATACTCATTTTTCACATTCTTCAGGTTTACTTCAGCTTTCTCAGAAACCTATTCTGAGTTTTATAAGCATATTGTTCATGATCATGTTCTATTCTAACAAAATCGCGTGGTCTTCTGCAAAATTATGAATAACAGTTGATTGTCTCCCACAAGCACTTCCATGGCACAGCACTTCCTTCTCCAATTCTTCAGCACAGTTTTCAAATATAATTTAAATAACGTAGGACCTAAACAGCATCCCCGTTTCAGGTCCTTACTAATTTGGAATTATCTAGACACTTTATTTTCCATCTTAACTCATGCACTCACACTACAACAGAGATTTTGCACTGTATGTGCTTCGTACTTTTTGCTTGTCATTTATAAAGCTATGAAAGCGATGCATTCTGCTAATGCAGTTTTAACAGCAAAGTTATAGTTTTATTTCGCACAGCTCGAGTGGACGGTCGACATAGAATGCAAATCCAGTGCGAACATAAGAAAGCTCTCAGAGGGGGGAAACGTTTCACGAATTCCATAAAATTCATACGCACGTACTGGGCACGCTTTTTGGTCTGTCGGACAATTTCGATCAGTGATTCACTAAATTGATGTACTGCGCGTGAAAATAAAATGGATCCAATGCCATAAATACTAGCGGACACAGCTGAACAATACGAGAGATGTCACAAATGGTATAACACGTTTAGTCCGTTCTCTGGAAATGTCATTTAACAACAGGTGTTAGAGGGTGGGTCATGTACTAATGTAAATGAAATACTTTGCAAAAGTCGTTGTAGTGAAACAATTGCATTAGTTCACAAACATCTAGTTTATAGGCCTACTGTACGAATCTATTGTAACTTTGCACCATAGTACTCGTAAAATGAATTGTGAAAATTAACTGTCAGGATATTTTTGGTATAAAGTAACACACGTGACATTGAAATACAGTGAGTAATATTCGAACTTGAAATATAAAAAAATATGTTTTGGGTGTACAGTTTATGCTTATTGATTATAAGGTTCTAGCAATTATGTCAATACGTAGTAGTCCTGCACGAGTCGAAATTGGGCGAGCGTCACGGTAGTTAACCCAAAATCTGGTAGTTGGCGGCAGAGTGTAACAGGTTTATATTCGTTATGAAATCGCGAGTGAAGGCGGGAGACACGGAGGGTCTGTCGCTTGGTTTTTGTGAACACACTACGCGATTCCCGCGAACTTTACATGTCGATAAAACGAGTACGATAAATTATGTGGAAAAAACTGAAAAAGACGTTTATCCTAATCTGAAAAAATAGCGAGTATGAACTTCATTCCTGGTACAAATGCAGCAAATGAAATAAACCAGTGCAGTTGGTAATCTTCAGAAAAGGGGATTCGCGAAGATTTAATGACTATCTCTGGTCCATAGTTTTGAAAAGAAATCTATATAATTTATTAATTAAAAATTAATTTACCCTTACGTCGGTAACATCTTAATTTTGAAGCGCTGGCACGCATGGCATATCACCTGCCCCTTTCTTAACAGGCAATAAGAAGGCATTTGAATAACTTCTCTCACCTGTTAATACACTCAATATGAGTTCACGTAGGCAGGAACATATACGCTGGAGTCAGAAACACACGAGTAAAAGGGACTTGCAGTACTGCAGCAGTCGATAGTGCAATCACTTAGTCTTTGAACTAACAAACTACACAATGATAGAAGGGTATGATGAAAATGAAGACTTTCGTGTTAGAGTATCAGGCCAATGAGGATTTTTTAGTATGCCCAGGTGCATCACGACATGCGATGCTGAATCGGTTCTGAACGTAAAATCAATTTGCTGTTTCATCACGAAAATATTACCTGTTCAGGATCTCCTATTAACGTGCACAATTGAACAACACTAACAAAGACTGTGTAGTTATTGAATTTGTTCAGGAATGGAGTTGTGTATGTGCTTATTGTTATTAAATAAAAACAAAATTAATCCATAAGTTAAAGAGAGTATAATTCTGTCATTTATAATAAATAAAAAGCTTGTGTTCATACATTCTCAAGCACTATTTAAAATATTTATTCTTTCAATACCAAAACCAAATATGAAAAATAACAGCAATCCTTGCAATTATTAAATGTAATTTAATTTATATCAGAAAATATTTATATAACGACCTCCAACCCTTGATCTTTTTATTTATATTTGCAGTGTACTGTGTTAATTTTTTGTCTCAATTGCCTAGTTATCTCAAAAATGAAATGATTACACTCAAAACAAAATATTCGTTCTTTTGAGACAAAAGTCCAATGTTCATATTTTGGCTTTGTCTGATAGCAAATACATCACTGCGATACACCAGTGCGAACATAAGAAAGCTCTCAGAGGGGGGAAACGTTTCACGAATTCCATAAAATTCATACGCACGTACTGGGCACGCTTTTTGGTCTGTCGGACAATTTCGATCAGTGATTCACTAAATTGATGTACTGCGCGTGAAAATAAAATGGATCCAATGCCATAAATACTAGCGGACACAGCTGAACAATACGAGAGATGTCACAAATGGTATAACACGTTTAGTCCGTTCTCTGGAAATGTCATTTAACAACAGGTGTTAGAGGGTGGGTCATGTACTAATGTAAATGAAATACTTTGCAAAAGTCGTTGTAGTGAAACAATTGCATTAGTTCACAAACATCTAGTTTATAGGCCTACTGTACGAATCTATTGTAACTTTGCACCATAGTACTCGTAAAATGAATTGTGAAAATTAACTGTCAGGATATTTTTGGTATAAAGTAACACACGTGACATTGAAATACAGTGAGTAATATTCGAACTTGAAATATAAAAAAATATGTTTTGGGTGTACAGTTTATGCTTATTGATTATAAGGTTCTAGCAATTATGTCAATACGTAGTAGTCCTGCACGAGTCGAAATTGGGCGAGCGTCACGGTAGTTAACCCAAAATCTGGTAGTTGGCGGCAGAGTGTAACAGGTTTATATTCGTTATGAAATCGCGAGTGAAGGCGGGAGACACGGAGGGTCTGTCGCTTGGTTTTTGTGAACACACTACGCGATTCCCGCGAACTTTACATGTCGATAAAACGAGTACGATAAATTATGTGGAAAAAACTGAAAAAGACGTTTATCCTAATCTGAAAAAATAGCGAGTATGAACTTCATTCCTGGTACAAATGCAGCAAATGAAATAAACCAGTGCAGTTGGTAATCTTCAGAAAAGGGGATTCGCGAAGATTTAATGACTATCTCTGGTCCATAGTTTTGAAAAGAAATCTATATAATTTATTAATTAAAAATTAATTTACCCTTACGTCGGTAACATCTTAATTTTGAAGCGCTGGCACGCATGGCATATCACCTGCCCCTTTCTTAACAGGCAATAAGAAGGCATTTGAATAACTTCTCTCACCTGTTAATACACTCAATATGAGTTCACGTAGGCAGGAACATATACGCTGGAGTCAGAAACACACGAGTAAAAGGGACTTGCAGTACTGCAGCAGTCGATAGTGCAATCACTTAGTCTTTGAACTAACAAACTACACAATGATAGAAGGGTATGATGAAAATGAAGACTTTCGTGTTAGAGTATCAGGCCAATGAGGATTTTTTAGTATGCCCAGGTGCATCACGACATGCGATGCTGAATCGGTTCTGAACGTAAAATCAATTTGCTGTTTCATCACGAAAATATTACCTGTTCAGGATCTCCTATTAACGTGCACAATTGAACAACACTAACAAAGACTGTGTAGTTATTGAATTTGTTCAGGAATGGAGTTGTGTATGTGCTTATTGTTATTAAATAAAAACAAAATTAATCCATAAGTTAAAGAGAGTATAATTCTGTCATTTATAATAAATAAAAAGCTTGTGTTCATACATTCTCAAGCACTATTTAAAATATTTATTCTTTCAATACCAAAACCAAATATGAAAAATAACAGCAATCCTTGCAATTATTAAATGTAATTTAATTTATATCAGAAAATATTTATATAACGACCTCCAACCCTTGATCTTTTTATTTATATTTGCAGTGTACTGTGTTAATTTTTTGTCTCAATTGCCTAGTTATCTCAAAAATGAAATGATTACACTCAAAACAAAATATTCGTTCTTTTGAGACAAAAGTCCAATGTTCATATTTTGGCTTTGTCTGAAAGCAAATACATCACTTTCGCAATATGCGTGACTTACATGTGCCGTAAATTTACTTTCACAAATATCAATTAACAAAAATCTAGAGAGTTTTGTTCCCCAACTCTTAAAAAATGTATCCTCTTTACTTTTAAAAACTGAGATTATTGTCGAACCATTATATTGCATGCCTGTGGTGTTACAATGACTTTACCCAGAGGAATGAGAAGCCACACTTAACTGTAGGGTTCCTTTAACTCTATCATCCGATATGAAGAATCAATATAAATTATTTGCAGTCAAATATGATGATTGAGTAACCCTATTTCAAGAAATGTTATTCCTTATTTCTATGACTTTTCTTATAAGAATGCGATTTTGCACAAAGAATTGTACGACGAAGGCCGATAAAGCAAAAAGCGGACTCAGTTATAGCCTCGATTTACACACTTTAATATTTCCGTTTTTCTTTTATTCTGTATTTACCTTCATTATTCTGTCTATAGCCACCGTATCACGTTAATGTCCACAATCCTTGACGTTTTGCATCTTCCGTGGAGTTTATATTCCAGGAGTTGACAAGGAGGAGTTTCTAGGATGTAGGAAATTCAAAGTCGAATTCATTTAGTAACAAAATTCGACACGCGTGATCGTTGCTCGCTGTGACCATCAAAATGTTATACTGGGAATTCATAGGTGGAAGCGTCCTCCAAAATTTGGGGTCAGCGGTCATAATAGTTTAGATCTTATAACATAGGTAGAAAACTTAAGAAAATAATTTTAGACATTAAAAGAAAATTGCAATTCTATATGTTAATTTTTTTAAATGACAGTTTTTTTAAAAATTTGGTGAAAAAATGTGTACAGTTCGAGACCCTCCTGTTTTTTTAAAATTTGCTTGAACTATGACCTTTGTAAAGAAACTTTTCATAATCTGATTTTCTAGACAGTCGCAATTTTCGTCCGCAATTCGTGTGCTCGAAAACCAGTCACATTAAAACTGGACGCGGTGGCGGGCACGGCAAACTCGCAACGTCCTGGTGTCTAAATATGTTTACTTCGTGGCAGCTGTGAATGACGGGGAGGCAGGATAGCGTTCTGGGTTTAAAACGGAAAGCGCGTAATTTTTTAACGCGGCGCGAGCGTCCGCGCCCCCGTAAATCACCATTCCACGCAATGCGCCGATGCCCTCCAGCCGGCATTGGCAGAACCGGAGTGGCTGCCGCACAAGCGCCCAACTCGTGTGGAGCAGTCCTATGAGGACAAGGGAGCAATATCCCACTGCTGCCAAATGAGAACATTTGAATGCAACGCTGAATATTGACACGATCGTGAAATTACTATTCCAGGTGTATATAATCACTTGCATATGTTACCGGTACGTGATGTTACAGCTCTCTAAATGGGACACTGAAATGTATGTCATTAATTTGGCTAGACAATGAACATTGTTCGATTACCTCACATTCGCATCATTTACTAGTAATACGTCGCAAATAGATTTGATGTAAAATATACTATGTTTTCTGTTCGAAATTAACCATATCAGTGCTTACCCTAAAATTGTTTATTGAGTTTAAAATTCTAATTTTTTATGACATAGAAAAGTTTTTAATCGAACGACGACATTCAGGGTAAGTGATTCATTCTCAATGTGTCATAACTGTTTATGTAAGTGCAAACTCCAACAAAGTTTTCACGAAAAGACATTTTCCCGAAATATCTTAAATGACCTTCCTTGTCATTCGTGTACATAGTCAAATAAATTACGTAAAAGATGTTTGTTGTTAAGCCTAGAAGAAGAGAAAACAATTAAAAATCAAAGCGCAGTAATTACATCGCTCCGCAAATTTACTGATACAACAGCCTAATATAATCTAATTAAACCTGATATTTAAAATAAATTGATTTGTATATCCGACAAATTCTGCGAATTTTAAAATGATATTTATTGAGTTTTACTTTTTTATTGCTACCAACGATTCATTTCCATTATAAATTTCATTTTACACTGTTTTATATTAATAACTTTTCATTTGAATACTAATGTGTTACATTAAAAGTGCATAAAAAAGTACAAATCAATAAATTTAATGCTGTATAGTATCTGTCAGTTAATCACGGATAATGATTTAACGAATTTAATCAAACAATTAAATTTTGGAGAGAGATCTGATTAGAACTCCATGACATTTCGACATGTTACTCCCGTTTCCGCGAACGTTACCAGATTTCCCGTTCAGAGTTAACGCCTCGACGCCTGTGAATTCCCGTGTCCCATTTGTAGCACAACTGTGGCTTCCTATTCGAACCTCTGAATCCGCCCCCTCCACCCCCATTACATCCAATGCGATGGGCTCCTTCATTTAGTGGTTCGTTGCGAGCGCTGATCAATAGTTCCAATTCCTTTCTCAGAAGCTTACTCGTAATAGAGAACGCCCCAGAGAAGCCAAATGCCTCTGCTGTCACATTGCATCAGCGCGCCTCGAGTCAGCTCAGCTCGGTTTTGGCTTTTTTTTTCTTTTTGGAGATCTCGGAATCGACGCCGCCAGAGACAAGGATGGAGGAGGCAAAAAGAGAGAGAATAGGGAGGAAGTGGAAGAAAGTGGAAAACAATCAAGCACATCAATGAAATAAACTCTAAATAATGCATTCTAAAACCAACAAATTTAATTGTTTAACATCGCAAGTACTGTTACATTGAACGTAAATAGAGTAACATTTTTTATTTATGTATTCTGCTTGTTCTGCTTTACTGCCTTTCGAGGAAGTGAGTTACAATGAAAAAATAATAACTTATAGAGTCCGTCACTCAAAACTTAACTGCCTTATTTGGCTAACGATATTGATTTATTTTGTGATTTTGATTATCAAAGGTTTGGAGAGAGCAAATATAGATTCGAAGTTTATTATTTTTTAAGTAAGAACTAAGTATTTTGATTTTAAGAAGGTTTGAATACATCTTGAAGGAGTAAAAGAGATACTGAGATATTCGTTGGTGACGTACTATCAGTGTATTGTTATTTGCATGTGTTCAGTAGTATCATGAAATTAAAGTAATTCTGGAAATTATGGACTGAAACTTTTCATGACTTTGAATAATTAGGCTGATTTTCCGTCTGATACAAATCTCAGTTTGAAACCATCAGAAGTTTTCTACAGGTCTGCCGGTACCACACACAGCCGCGTGGAAAGTAAATTCTTGCCCGTTTCATCCCCACTTCAGTCAAAATTGAAAATGACTCTCAAGGACACACTTTACATGCTTCTCTATTAAAACCTTTAGTCGATTAGAAACGAAGAAAAATAATTTCTCATAACAGCAATCCGCTACATTTGAAGCATTTCTGCGCTTTTGCTAAATTCGCAGATTTGAAGCAAATGTTCGCTAACAAGTAGTATTTTTGAACTCGAATGCCGCAAAGTGGAGCTATTCGTAGGCTATTGCGATGAGTTGAAACTACGAACAGTTTTAACTGGCGCTAAAATGATGGAATGTCAAAATTGTGGGTATTGAAATGGGTATTTGTGAGGTATCTTAAACATCGCCACGTTAGGCGTTTTGTTTCAATGCTGATTAGAGAAAGTGGAATTATTCGTATGTTTCATACATTACTGCCATCCCACGGAAGCATTGAACTCCATTTTATGCACGAATGCGGTCCCCAACTGTTTTTTTGTGCTCCGCGGCCCCAGCTCAGTCGCGAACAGCGCAGAGACGCGCGCCCGCCCGGGGCGAGCAAGAACGAAATGGGCGGGGGCGGGGGCGGGGGTGGGGGCGGGGCACCGTAACCACAGAAGCCGCGCAATGCTGAGGCGGCGACGAGGTCGGTCTCGCCTAAGACGTTCGCCTCGGCCGCGACTGCAACCCCAGGCGCCCTTGAGGCTTCTTCCTTCCGTTCGCGCGCCCCGCGCCCACCCTGGCGGCCGCTGCCCCGCCCCCCTGCCTTCCACACTCTCTCTTCCTTCCTCACTCCCGTCCGCCCCTCCTCACTCACTTCGACCCTCCCTTCCTCACTCCCTCCCACCTTCCCTCACTACCTTCCACCCTCCCTTCCTTCCTTCCTCCCTCCCTCCCACTCTCACTTACCCCAACCCCTCTCCCTCTCGTTATCTCCCTCTCTCTTCCTACCACGACGCTTTACAGCGCAGTTCCGTGTGGCCGCAGTAGTGCAATGCCGCCACACTTCCCTGCTGTGTAGTCATCCCTATCCTTTCGGAAATCTATGGCTGATCTGAAAATAGAGAGAAAACATAGGTCAGGAAAGACAATAGCCGTTCGGCGCGCTTTTGGCGTTGTTTACCGCAATTTTCATGCAAGTATTGGCGTCTCGCCTATTGTAGCATATCTCTCGGGCGCTTGTACGTGCCCGTGGGATCCGGCTCGTACAGAGATAAGTTTAATATAATATCATTATTTGACGCATTTATTTTTGAAAAGAAATTTTTGGCTAAGTTTTTAAAGTGCTCTTCGAGGAGTGGTAGTTTTAATGCAGCGTGTAAATCTGCGATTCTAATATACATTGGCGCGCACAGTATTCTACGCAGGCACGCATTTTGAACTACCCTCTCTCTTCCTCCCGCCCTCCCTCCCTACTTCATTCCTCTCCCTCCCGCTCTCCATCCATCCATCCCTGAATCCATTCTCCCGCCCTCTCTCTCTACTGTCCTCTTCCGCCATCCCTCCACCCTCTGTCGACCGCTCCCCCTCCCTTACGCTGGAGTGGCTCTCCCGCCTTCCCTTCACCCCTCCACCCCCCCCCTTCTTGAGACCTCTCTCGCCCTCCACCGCACGCCCTCCATCATTCGTCCTCTCGGCGACCCCGGGGGCCGCACTTAATTCTCGCGCGACGCGCGACCCCGCGCCGCGCCGCGCCGCGCCGCGCCGTCTGTCCCAATTAACTGCGCGTTGTGACGTCAGCGGCGCACCCCCATCTCCGACGCGCTGCGTTACACCCTCGCCGCCCCTCGGCCACGCGCCCTCTGCGGTCGCAGGGGCAAGTCAGGGTTTTTTCTTGTTTTTCAGGAATTGACAAGCTGCGGATTGTGTAAACAATTAACGTATGTTCTCGGACTCGTTATAACTTAGTCCAGGAAGTGAATTTCCCAAGTACTTTCATTCACACATTCATTCTTTCACTTTTGCATTCATTCTTTCACTTTCGCATTCATTCTTTCACTTTCGCATTCATTCTTTCACTTACGCATTCATTCTTTCATTATTATTTATTTATCCATTTACACTTGCATTATATCATTGATTCACTCATACATTCTTTTTTTTCATATCTTCTCACATTCACTAATTCATTAATTCGTACATTAATACATACACGCGCGGGCACAATCACGCAAACACACACGTACACACACGCGCGTGCACTCGCGCGCTCATGCGCACTCACACAGTCGCAAGTGCATACGTGAAGACCACTCTAGATGGAAGTCGAACGCTCAACTCTTTGAACTTGGGCTCTGTGGCGATTTCCCTTTATACTACTCGGCTAACTGGATTTACTTTTCTTACCGTTAAATTTAATGTTTTAAAAAGGTTACTTTTGGAAAAAAACTACAAAACGCAGAACTGTTTGGGTAATAGAGAGAATATAGAAACAAATTCACCTGGTGTTACGTCAATATGTTCAATGATTCCGGTCTGGAATTTTGCACAAACACGAACTTGTTACGTCTCAAGGAACAAGCTTTCACAGAAGCATTATAATTAAGCACACAACTATTCCAACAACGTACTATAAATTCTCAATTGAAATAGGAAGGCGTCTCTTTAATTACGAGACTAATAATTTATGACCAGGCCTGAGTAATGCTATTTGGTCAACTACCTAACATTCTATGTTCTCATTTCTCATAAATGCAATTCGCTTTTTTGATAAAAATTAGTGGCGCAATCTGATTTTCTCGGGGGGGGGGGGGGGGGGCGGAGGGTATTTGACTTGCAGACTTGATGTTTCCTCTCTCTCTCTTATAAAGAATTTTCGATTTGTGCTACATTTAAACGTGTTTTTCTTAATTGACTACTGTGCTGTTTCTATAAGTGTTTAAGCAATATATTAATTACTACATAACTACACTACACTAAATTCATATTTTAAAGTTATAGTCCATATCAAGTAGTTCTGAAAAAATATTATTGATAATACAAACAACTATAATACTTTAATTTTTACTTTCTCGTATACATACTTATATACGAAGTAATATATGTAGTATAGAGAAAGTTATGTAATGCTGGGCGAAAAAACGGAGGATTTTTCTTTGTAAATTAGCAAAGAATAGTGAAATGCAGAGAACTGTAGTTATGAATTTGTGTAATTGGCATCTAAGGGGAGGATGCTTTTAGTTTCAATGAAATAATTATGCCCGAGAATATTATTCACTTATTTATGAGGAAAATATTTGCTTTAAATTCTTACCGCTCACCTCTCAGGACAAAATGGCTGCTCTTCGGCGACAACCTTTCGAGTAATTGTGGAGCTGTACCTACCTGTAAATAAAAAAAATACAAATGTAAATAAAGACATTTAACAAATATATTCAAGAAACATTTTATCATACTTTCAATAAAAAACTTATTAGAAACATTTCCCTAAAAATACAAAACAAATTTAAAGCTTATTATGTCCAATATGCCTCATATGGGGAGATTTTGAAGGACGAAGTTTCATGTTTATAGACTCTTGAAATTTCGTATCCGTATATCTCATTCATCTGCAAAATACCACATGAATGCCACGTTCACAACCACTGCCTGAATAGCTCGCAGATCCGGTCGCCTGCACGCATTCAGCGGCTCTATGATGCCAACTGCGCTCCGTCGACGCAAGCACTTCCATCTACTCTGCACAGACACTCCCTTCCATTCGTTCTCAGCGCTTGTCAACGCTCCTAATGCTACCATCGCCTTTATTACACGTATTCTGTGTCTACCCCGCCTTTGTCACCTCCTTTACAGCATTTGCCACAGGTTCAATCCACTTACACCGTCTGCCACGATAGCTGCGTCACTCCATTCATTTTCCTGACACTGCTAGCTCATTCGCTACCCTTTCTCCCTACTTCTCTTCTTCACATCAATGGATGGAAATGTCGTGTCTCATTACCGCAATGTTTTCCGACCCCGCTATCATTTTAACACGCACTACTACATCGTAAATTCTTCTTCTAGAACCATATTCCTCCCGGTATGACGGCAACGAAGCGTAAGGATACACGTTATTCGTTTTACAAAGACATAATTTAACGCTAACAGATGATTGCGATAATATCTTTGGAAACGTGAGAGTTTGTGTGTGTTTTTCATTGTCGCTACATTTTCTTCTCAATGTCTCATTCAATATCCCTCTGGCCCCCTAACTTCTTTATATAGAAAAAACGGTATTTTCTTAACTTATTACAGTAATCCATAGCAAGTTATTATTTTAATTCTTCAAATTTTCTAACGTACATAACTTATGCTAAGAGCTGTTGCCATCGAAGGCGTCTGAGAGACGTACGTTGGCGTGGCGTATTCTACATGGTTGAACTGTCCACCGCCACCCCAAACCATTTGGTACGTTAGTAATTTTAACGCCCTCCTACCATACTACCGTACTACAGCTCGGAGAACTTACAACCTGTCTGTGTTCTGCGAAGTCTATTGATTGGTTGATTATTTCTGTTTCCGAGCGCATCAACGACTATGGTCATTATTCCCGTGAGTGTAGTGCATGTTTTAACAGGAGGTCATCTTTACCCGCAGGAAGACGACAAACACGACAGCATGTGGAGTTTTTCCTCATCCTAACTCTCCCCAACGGAACATCGTCCCATCGTCCCATCTAGGCTCACAACTGATCTCCCAACATGTGTAGTAGCGTAGTGCTTGTGTGTGTGTGTAAGTAAGAGGTGAAGATAGGGCATAGAAGAGAAAGGAAAGCGGGTGGCACGTGGCCCGTTTGTTTGGGTACTGCTCCGGCATTGGCCAGGTGTTGGAAATGGTGGAACCGTGGATAACTTTGCAAACCGTGGAAAATCACCGATCAGAGCAGCAGTCGCCTGGAATTTTTCTCCAGTCAGCGGCTGAAGCGACGTACCGCCAAAAATCCTGTCACCGTCGGAACTCGAAGGAGGGACCTCGGTGGTGGCCACCTAGCACCTGGCGGACCGATGACCGCCACTGCAGTGATGTCCGCTGATGGCCCGAGCCACCTCATCCGATCTAAATTCACCCCCGCCTAATTCATTACCATCAGCCACACCGCCCTGCCCAATGGCCCGACCACTTTCCTACCCCGTGCCACCGCCTGGAGCCCCCAGCCCGCGCCCATCGATTGCCCCGCCTCGAGGCGCAGACGCACAACACAAAGCGCTTTTAATTACGTCGTTGGGCGCAGCGCGCGCGCGTTATTTCCCTGCGGATTCCGACCCCCCTCCCCTCCCCCCGCTGATTATTACGATCGAATATCACGCGGATAAAGCCGCCTTGGTCTCGTCTGGCGGCCATGTTGTCCGGAGAGCGCAGCGCCCCTGGCGGCGACTATAGCTCGCGCCCGACCGCGCATCACGGCGCGCCGCGGCGCGATTTGAAAGGAACAAAAGCGCCGGGGGGCGGGGCCAAATGGATGCCGTTGCTTAACGAGGGGAAAGTCGCCCTCTCTCCCTGTTTGCCTCCCGATCCCCTTGTACCCATTGGGAGGGAAAGACCCGCGTAAAAGGCTTTGGGTAAAAACGTTACACTGGGGTTACTCTACGGAAAATGCATCATCGGCGCTTTTGACGTCCTAATGACATTTACATGGGTTTGTGTGAAGCCGACGCAGAGACGTGGGGAGATGAAATGGGAATTGAGAGGCGACTGGGGTTGAGAGAATGGGGTTGGGAGATGGCGTTGAAAAAAAAGCTGACTCTTTGCTTTGTTGAGGCAGGAGAGATGAGTGGATGCGGTGGAGGAGGCGGGGTGAGTAGGAGGAAGGGAGATTTCAGGGGGATCATCCGGGAAGGGGAAAAGGTAAAGAGACGATTCGGGACAAGAGAGGAAAAGGATGTTCAGAAAGACACATGTAAGGAGAGGAAGTGAAGAGATAGTGACGTGAGAAAATGAGGAAGCAGGGCCGCTGCGAACCACGGTCCGATTAAAACGTTGGGCGAATTGATCAGCTGGAACGCGGTTATCCAATCACCGTTACAACTTGAATTTCTGATATTCAAGCACACGATTGTTTCAACGCGTCCCAGCATATCAAAATTCTATTCGCCCCACATTTTAATCGTAATGAAGCAGAAACACGAGCACACAGAAAAGAAGCAAACAAAGCGCAGGCGAGAGACGAGAAACGGATACGTCGTGAGGAGCCAGAGACTTGCGGAGGCGAGGCTACGGGGGCGAGGCTGGCGGGATGAGGGAGGGCGAGGGGTGGCGGGGTGAGGCGGGGTGAGGCGGGGCGAGGCGGGGCGAGGCGGGACGAGGCGGGTGGGGTGGGGCGGGGCGGGGCGAAGCGAGGAGAGGGGGGCGAGTCGAGGCGGAACGAGGCGCGGCAAGGCGGGGCGAGGCCGGGTGGGGCGAGGCGGACGGGGCGGGGCGGGGAAGAGGGAGGCGGGGCGGGGTGAGGCGGGGCGGGGCGAGGCGGTGGGAGGGGGGCGGGGCGAAGCGGGAGAGGCGGGGCGGGGCGAGGCGGAGCGGGGCGAGGAGGGACGGAGCGAGGCGGGATGGAGCGAGGCGGGACGGAGCGAGGCGGGGCAGGACCGGGCAGGGCCGGGCGGGGCCAGGCGGGGCGGGGCGGGACGGGGCGGGGCGGGGCGGGGCAGGGCCAGGCGGGGCGAGGAAGGACGAGGCGAGGCGAGAAGAGTCGGGTCGGGGCGAGGCGAGACGGGAGCTCATTTGTCGAATAGGTTGCTCGCGAGAGGTGTACGCGGGGGGTGGCGGGGAGGCCCTCGCCTGCGACCGCTGTCGGCGGCCGCATCGGCAGATTGGCCCCGCGCCAGGGGCTAATGCTTGGCTCCAGGTGCGCACGTTGCTTCTTCTGTATGCGTTTGCGATCTCTGGGCTCAACGCATTGGCGAATACAGAAAAGATAACAGTAGAATGTTTTGACCGTTACTTTCAAGCTTATCCTTTCATGTGTACACTAATGTATTTTGAAAATTTGTTGCTACCTCTGGTCGTATATGTCATTACTGCCTATTCTCGTTCAAATATAATTTCGGAAGGCAAAAGGATAAAAATAAGAATAAGAGCTTCAGTTTAAATTTCAAAATACGTCAGTCGGTCATTTTGATTTTCCGGTGTCTCTAAATCTTTTATTTCCAGTCTTCTGTCGTTGTGATGATATCCAATAATAAAGCAACGCAAGGACTGGAAACACGTTGTCCGAAGTACGGACGCTTATAATATAGAGAGCATGCACAATACTATTAAAACGTTCTTATGTTAATGATAACATAATTAGAAAATGTAAATTTCAGAACGTAAAATTATATTTTGATCGAATATAATTATTGTATAAAATTAATGATGAAATTACCCAAGAATTTTAAGAATTACTTTAAAGTATTTTTTGATAATAAAAAGTAATATCCTCGCTAAGAGGAAATTAACTGAGTATTACTCTAGATTATAGGTAGTATTCAACAATAACGAACATTCGAAACCATATTTACTTGATCGATATTAAAACAAACGTCATTAAACATTCAAACATCAAATTGAAGTTGTGATTAAATTTAATATTTTACACCAGTTTAATGTATTGTTAATTGCTAAAAACAGTTTTTAACAATAACATGGAGATAGGCAGGCTTTAATAGAAGGAAACCCAATACACTCGCTTCCACATCAAAAACTCTAGGTTTACCCTTCCCTCCACAACGGCCGCTTATAGTAATAATAATATAGTAATAGTAATAATAATAATAATAATAATAATAATAATAATAATAATAATAATATTTATTTGGCTACAATTGGCTGATTGCCAGGTGGTAGCCATAACCCTACAGTTTTACAATATATGAACACTTATAATTCATATATTGTACTTAGATACCCTTCAGGGCTACGGGGCCACTTAGACACTCTTCAGGGCTACTCTTTGGCCTTGGTCGTTTCTCCTCGTGTTTCGCCTGCCTCTCGTCCCGCGCCCCCAATCCCAGCCGGGCGCCGCGACGCAGAAATAGCGCTCGCAAATGCGACTCCGCCACGCAACGGTGACGTCACAGAGTGGAGCGGAGGGCGCGAGGACCCCGCCGCGGCGGCGCGGCCGTCAACTTTTCTGCTTGTTCGCGCGGCGGGTTGCCGCCGCGACCCGCCCGCAGGGGCATTGAAAAAAAGTAGTGATGCGACCAAGGCCCGGCAACTCTCCGTCAAAACCGAGGACAAAGCTCGAGATTGCTACTATAGGAAGCGGTAGTGTCGCCGGGTGCAGCTGCAGGTTAGGCTCGCCAACTTTCCCACATACAAATTGGCTAATTTGTGAGAAATACGAAAAGTGTCTTATTATTCATAATCTATACTTATACGAAAACTCTGAAGAAAGCGCGAACATAGACGTTATGTTTTGTAACATTATGGGCCTCCTTAAGACCCGCGAACTCACGCAGCAGCCACGCACGTTTAAAGTATCGTTGGCAGCAGTTCGTGTATTAGTTACTGTAAAGAAGGTGATGCAGCAAAGCGCGCCACCGTAATGGTCTCCACCACGTCATATGGGAGTTACAGGGCCCTGGGTATAGGGCCATCGGCAAGAAAATATCGATGTCGCCATTCATCACCGTTCAAAATCAAAACATCGTCGTTCCAAATTCATCGACCAAAAACTATGTTTTAAATGAGAATTAGTAACCTGTAACATTAAATTCGTGCGCGATAAAATTTAATTTGACAAAGGCTGTGCAATTAATTTGTTATTCAAATTTAATTTAAAATAAAATTATACGTCTCTCCATGTGCGAAATGCAGGAAAGACGAAAAGAATACTAAGCCATCAAGATCATTTCAAGCAAGTGATGGTAGTCTGCTCCATGAAGATGGGGCAAGCTGCGTTCGTTTCGATTGAATACATATATTGAATATATTGGTACCATCCGTTATTGTTTCTTATTTTAACTTTTACAAAATTGTGAGTGTGGGCACCTTTCATCCACGAACAAAACATTGAAAACTTACAAATATCCCGAAACATCGAACCCAAAACATCGATGTTCCATAAACATCGGTTTCAATAAGGCGATGGTTAAACATCATTGTTTCTTATAAAAATCAACGTATTTAAAAACATCAACATTGATGTGGCATCCTTAGTAGAAAGGGGGAGAGGCGCCTCACAGTAGACGTAAATTCACTTTAAGAGAGCTCATGAATGAGTAAGATTGATTGATTGGTGATTCAGTGCGCATCAACGCCTAAGGCCATTAGTTCCGTAAGCGTAGTGCATGCTATTTGCTCGGAAGGTGGCGGTGACCTTCCCCCGTTGGATGGTTTCCCTCGAGGGGTTCCCCTGATCAACAAAACACAAGAATCGTGTCAATATGAAGTAGAAACACTACGTAAATCGTAGTATCTGTGAGCGCCGCTTCCTTTTTAATCACTACTACCACAATTAACTACGCCATCCTCGCAACCATTGTCTTTCCATCTCCAGATTCGCCGTCGCTACTTTCATCATCGCCCGTTCTGCCGCCATCGTTACTTCTTCGACATTACCATCGCTCTGTGTGCGTTACCACTTTCCGTCTTGACTTCTTTCGTAGCGACTTTTCCCCTCTTGCGACTTTCTTAAAGGGCGACAGACTCCAAGAACCTGAGCAGCGCCACCGCTCTGGCGGTCCCAGGCGTTGGCCGGGCGCTGCCGCCGCGGCCCCGCGCCAAGTGGAACTAATCCTTGTAATGTGTTCGCGAAAGAGGAAAGCTTCGTAATTGCTGCGGTAACTTTTATTTGTATTAATGGCGTTATGCGGCAGCCCGGAGTGGGCTCCTCGCAGGCCTAGGCGCGTCGCGTCCCGCGCTCAGAGGTCGCTTCTCTGCGGGCTTTGCAGCCGAATGCTAGTGGGTTATATGGGCGACGTGGCCTTTTGGAAGTTTGGAGTTTGGAAAACTCCTCAATTAAATAAGCTATTAAATGAAGATGTTTACAAATTAATAAGTATTGATGCACAACTGAACTAGTTAATTATTGTAATACAATGCATTTGAAATGAAGATTGAAAACAGGAACTGCATTTCCGTACACATACGAATTCAAAAGCAAAATGAATGAAATGAAGAGTATAAAAATTACATATTTAAATAATGTACTTCCCGATATAAAACATTAAAAACTTGATATATTTTTCTTGTACTTTTCCTGATTATTGATGCAAATAAACGTTTTCTTTCCCGAAATGTATCGCCAATATAATGAAATAATATGAGCTTTCCGAATCGAAATACAATTCGTGCATTGATATTTAAAAACTGGTGACTTCTTTATTAGCTATTTTTCTGGGAAGAAATGACTGGAATGCAAATTCTGTGGATAAAAAAGGAACCGAGAACAAGAAAAACGTTCCAGAAAAGGGAAGAGTGAACTGGACTCACAGTTCTGCATCGATTTTCTGGTTCCTTTACGCACGAGTAGCAAAGAAAAGAACGTGAGAGGAATTCAGTCCGTCTGAAACAGGAGCGAGGGGAGTACAAGTCCTTACTGTTAAGATGTTTGAAAATATGGTTCTTCACAGGTTGAATATGGTGTAGAGAACTATAATATAACAATAATCGAGTTACAGATACTTTGACTTCTGAGAATTGATCGCGAATTCATACATCTTGAGTACGTAATTGAAAATAAGAGAAATCGATACTCTATAGGTATCCTCATGCATTAGATTTTAACGCAATTAGGTCATTTTAGGCGAAAATTAGATGACATCAGCACAATTCCAAACCAGCGACAATGATGAGACGAACGACGTTGCGCATTTATTACGCCGTGCCTGTCATTAACAGCAACGTTTTCAATTTCTCTTCGAACAAAATAGGTGACGTTCGTTCCTATGTCTACAGGAAGGGAATAAATAAATATTTTTACTACTTTTTCGAAAGAAAGTGTTGCAAGAAATATCTCGAAAGAAATATTTCTTTTGTCAGGTGGTCTGGTCTTGTAGCGCTCTGATTTACAATATAATTTACTGAAATAATTAAGTATTTTAGAATAAAAATCAAAATTTCGATTATACAGATTTAAGTAAATGAATATAATTATATGGATAATTACACATATTTTACATCTACAGTAAACATTATAGTTCTCGGATGAAAAAAAAAACTTTTAATGGTGGAGTGGGAAAGGAACTAATTCTAAATTTATTTTGGATCAAAAAGAAAAAGAGAAAGAAAAAATAAAAAGAAAGAAAGAAAGAAGAAAAAAAGAAGAAAAAGAAAAAAAGGAGGAAAAAAGAATAAAAAAAAGAAGAGAGAAAAAAGAAGAAAGAAAAAAAGAAGAAAGAAAAAGAAAGAAAGAAAAAAAGAAGAAAGAAAGAAGAAAGAAAGAAAAAAGAAGAAAGAAAGAATGAAAGAGTTTGTCGTGAATAAATCGGCAACGCATATCCGAGTCTCTGTTTGTTTTCGGAAGCCGCTACTGTATTTACGCACGTCGTCGTGAGTCTGGGCAAGTGCGGCCTGCGCGCCGGGGTGGGTAAGGCGGGGCTTGGCGGGGGGAGGGGCGGCGCGGAGCGGCGGCCGCGAGGCCTGGCGCAGATTTTCCGCACCGCCGCGCGCCGCAGACGGCCGGAGCGTGCGCCAACACAGCGTCGTCTGTTGCGCGTGCGGCGGTCTCCTCCGCCTCCTCCGGCGCCCGCGCGCCCGCCGCGCCTTCCCAGAAGCGGCGAGCACCGCCACGCCGAGACGCACATCGCGCGTCTCCGTGCCGCCCCTCCGAGCCCCGCCGCCTCGCCCAGCTCCTCCCCGCCCCGCCCAGCTCCGCCCAGTCAAGCCCAGCCCAGCTCCTCCCCGCCCCGCCCCGCCCTCCCCCCCCGCCCCGCCCTCCCCCCCGCCCCGCCCCGCCCTCCCCCCGCCCCGCCCAGCCCCGACCAGCCCCGCCCAGCCCCGCCCAGCCCCGCCCAGCCCCGCCCAGCCCCGCCCAGCCCCGCCCACCCCGCCCAGCCCCCGCCCAGCCCCGCCCAGCCCCGCCCAGCCCCGCCCAGCCCCGCCCAGCCCCGCCCAGCCCCGCCCAGCCCCGCCCAGCCCCGCCCAGCCCCGCCCAGCCCCGCCCAGCCCCGCCCCGCCCCGCCCCGCCCCGCCCCGCCCCGCCCCGCCCCGCCCCGCCCCGCCCCGCCCAGCCCCGCCCAGCCCCGCCCAGCCCCGCCCAGCCCCGCCCAGCCCGCCAGCCCCGCCCCGCCCAGCCCCGCCCAGCCCCGCCCAGCCCCGCCCAGCCCCGCCCAGCCCCGCCCAGCCCCGCCCAGCCCCGCCCAGCCCCGCCCAGCCCCGCCCAGCCCCGCCCAGCCCCGCCCAGCCCAGCCCAGCTCCGTCCCGCCATGCGCCCTTCAGCTCCGCCCCCCGCCCCCCCGCCCCCCCCCGCTCCGTCCCGCCCAGCTCCGCCCCGCACCCCTCTGCCCCCCGCACCACCGCCCCGCCCAGCCCCACCGCCCAGCGCCCCGTCCCGCTTCGCCACGCGCCGCCACGCCGCGCCGCGCCGCTCCCCGCCCCGCCCCCGCCAAGGCGCCGCTGCCGAGCCTTCTTTTATAAATTTATAACTTATAACGAATTTATTAAAAAATAGTGTATGCAACTCGTTTATGCTGTATTGCTTTATTGTATTCGTACAAATTTAAAAACTGACTCCTAACATCGCTTGGATTCAAAACATGTAATCATGCAATAAAGTACAACATTACAAATGAATTGCATAAAATTCTATTAGAGCTTATGCAACATTCGAACTGCGTAAAAAGTCAAAAATATGTTTTACCAGGAATATTACGATGATGCTTCTGAACTAGGATGCCCCTCCCTAGGAAGTAGGGCTACCCCTGCAAGGCTGCACTTTCATATGTAACAAAGAGGAGCAATGAGCACCTTGTTGCCAACCCTTCGGCTCCAACCGCCACCGCAGCCTCCACCGCTTCCGTGGCTGCCGGCGTTTCGTGTGTCGGAGATTGTTATCAAATTAATGAGGAACGGTGACACAGCTACGCTGTTTTAATGTTCATCGTGCACTATGTTAACTTAAATAAAAACTTCCGCTTGAATAAAAACTCCTTTGGCTTGAATAAAATTTCCTAAAATTAAGCATTTACTTTGAAGCATCCTTCAAAGTTAACACGTGAGAGTCACCCCTGTATTGACGAATTCATGTGTTTTAGTATTCTGGAGGATGACGGTACATGAAAGTAGTATTTTTTATACACGAATGATAATTTTTCGTTTGCCTTTGAGATCGATTTAGAGAAGCAAAAGAAGCGAGTAAAATAGCGACATAAATATAAACTACAATCATGTTTCAGTGTTATTGTTAGTGCATAAAAGTGGCGAGGAAATACAATTGGCGAAAAGTGTTTCTTCGAAAGGCGAAAAGATGTGCTTTCCGTCGTTAAATTATAGACACTACACCAATTTTTTTATGTTTCTGAGTGCATATATAGTGCATAAATATTGATCTTCGCAGTGACGAGCTGGTGCTGTTGTGAAAATTGTCTGTCAATAGATTGGTCGAAAATAGGTTAAGAATGTTCCACATGAAAAACGAACACAAGTTTCCTACACATTAGCATAAGGGGAAACATCGTTAACAAATTTTCTGTTCCAAAATATACTTGAAACTATTTATACGTATTTCAAGATTATTTTGTAGTCAGTCGGAAATCGTTTACATATGTCATGAGTATTTACGTATAGCCGTGTATGACAAAACTTGGTACACTAAATCACGTTAAAATAAATAAATTACCGGAATAATTGACACAAAAATGTCATGTGTACTACAAAGACAATCTTGCGCACTTAAAATATATTCGTTTAGAACAAAAAAGTGATTGCTGCGTAGCTAAACAAGACAATTATTTCTGCAATGTTCTGGGTAAAATTTAAATAGTTGAGAAATATAATTAATTATTGTGTGAATTTTCCTCCTATTGTTAATGCGACAACATAAATTTTTAAATGTATTTCTTTGCAATGCCTGGTTGTTTTATGTAATGCCTCGTTGATGTAGAGCACGAATGAAATAGAACGGTATATAGCTCAACTAACATTACAGAGTACGAACAGTCAGAGTTATTATATAGTTAGGTATATCTGTCCATATTGCCTGCCAGAATCATTTTACAGACATGGAAATACCAAGTTCATTCTCTTCCTTTTTCATTTCCGCCCCACGTGACTTAAACAACCTAATTTTATACTCCTTTTCCTGTAAACAGCTTGTCACGGAAGAAAAGCAAAAAAATGAGAGTAGAGCAGCGGCTGCTGGCTTCGGAGTCGGCGAAATCCATCTCACTTAGAAGTCTCCGTTCATTCTGCAACGCACGCTTCATATTCGCAGGCCGACGTCACGCACGCTGCTGGCGTTCGCAGTCGATGTTGTGCCTGTGCACACGCCGCCCACCAGACACCACACCGCGCCGGACCATGCCCAGGCCACGCTAAGCCTCGACATACCACGTAACGAGAAGCCACGCCAAAACGCGCCACGCCACATCACGTCACCCCACGCCACACCACACCACGCCACGCCACGCCACGCCACGCCACGCCACGCCACGCCACACCACGCCACACCACGCCACGCCACACCGCATACCACACCGCATACCACACATGTCTAAGAAGAACGGAGTTTGCTTCGATGTTAAAGCTAGCATTAAAGAAATATGTTTAATCTGTATTCTGTGTCATTAATAGTAATAAATTTGAGTAGTTTCTTCGATTGTCGTAACAAATCCTCTACATGATCGTAAACATTGTCTTATAAATTACAATTATTACAATTGTATATTAATTGAATAATATAATATTATGTATTATAGAATAATGTATTTAGTACTGTATACATATATGTGCTGTCTTAAAAAATTTACGGAAAAAAATCTCAAATAAGATTTTCGTATTAAATTCCCTAGATGCACTAAGAAAACGCCTTACTTTGCATATGAATTCTAAATGACGTTTCCCCCTCCATCAGTTTGTACTGTTAAGTCTGTGTCTGCTCATTTACTTTACAGAAAGTTTGTATTGTAAAATGTAAGAAGAGAATTCTCCGGAGGTATATATTACGTAGAAATGTGAATTGGGAGAACGGGACGTGAAGCCTTAATCCAGGGCAATATTTTGAGTGATGCCTATGAGCCCAAATGAAATGGAATAAAATGTTTATCAAAACGTTAACAATACACACTCGTTTCATATTGCCGGCTCTTGGGCGCTGAAAACTCTGCGAAAGAAGTAATGAGTGGGTTGACAAACGTTAAATCTTCTTCACCGCATATTTTCTGTCAGAGAAACATCCGGTGTGTTATTTCTCTCACGAACAACAGCACGGTTTCAACCAACCTGTTTTTTCATCTTCGTTTTACACATAATTGCGCACCCGAGAGCGAAACCCAGTACGCCGCCTTGCGACTGAATGCCAGCAGCCTAGCGCACTTTTGTCCATCTCCGTCCCCAGAATGGATCAAAAGACCCATTTAGTAATACATAAGGGAAAAATAACTTTTAAAAATATTCGGCAAAATCTCAGTAGACTGTGTCCCAAATTTCGCAACCTCTTTGCTCAACTGATAATGACACCATAGCCGTCGATTACTGGCTATTAATGAATTAATGTTGACGACTGTTATTTCATCTTATCATACTTCTATCAATAACATATTATCGAAATGTCCACAATTCCAGGAATACTCGTACATAAATCCAAAATAAAACCTGCTTTTCTGAAGATGTTACTCGAAATGGGACACTGAGAAAAGAAAGTATACTGTCAATTATTTAATTTTTAATAAGAAAAAAAATATTGTTTCAAGAAAGGATGGAATTGTTCTCATCATGAAAATTAATGTTATAAATAAAGGGACACCTTCCCGTAAATGAACATTATAATAGACACATTAGCTTCATCTTGATGAAGATGACGTCATCATGTCGGATGAATGCGACGGATGAATGCGACGGATGAATGCGACGGATGAATGCGACGGATGAATGTGACATTCATGTGACAGATTCATGTGACCAATGAATGTGACTGCCAGTGTCTTGTGGGGGGAGCTCTGTAATGGGCTTAAGGTAACAACATCAGCGCCACATGGCACCAGAAACCTTCCTATCTGGAAAAGGGCTCAAGCGCCACCACGGACTTACGAGTCACAGAGGACTTAGGGAATGGAGAGTAGTGTGAAAGGACTCTAGGGTATAAAAAGGTAGAGGTAACATGATAACTGAGGGTAGGGATCGTCAGCTGATAACCGAAAAGTTAAGTTGACGTAAAACGATGGTCGAAGATGTCGGCTGTCCCGCTGGCGCATGGGCCCAGTGCGCGGCGCGCATCCGCGCCCACGGCCGCTGGCGCCGTAAAGCTTGGTTTACAACGAACGCGGCGCGACGCGGCGCGGCGCGACGCGAGATGGGGGATCAAGTTAGCGCTGTTAGGAAGACGGAGGCGCCGTAGGTGGCTGGATGCGACGCCGCGAGAACGAGCTCGGTCCACTTCCATTTCGGTCTCGCGCCCCCGAGACGTCGCTCTGTTGTGAATCAGGCTCTGCAACTCTGTTGCTTCAGCTCTAGCACTGCTTGGGATGCCTTTCTTTGTCGCTGGTGCATCTCCGTTTCTGCGTATTTTTTCTAAGTTCTCTGAAATGTATTGCAAAGTTCCTCACCTTCCTCTTTCTTTGTCTCTCCATTCGCCAATATACGTGCCTGATACTTGATCAGTCTGAAGGATATAGATTGTGAATGATCGCGGAGAGTGGATGATAAAGATTATTAATGGCAGACAAAACTGAGTTAACGGAGACACATTTATCATGACTTATTTAGCTAAAGAATATTGAAACAGAGTTAAGAATTCGAGTGCCGATGTCTGTAAATTCATGAATGTTACTCCTTTCCTATAATATAAAATGTCTGTTATTGGTAAATTGATTACATGAAAAGCCATTTCAAAAGGTTATCGAAAACGATAAAACCAAATCGTTCACTTACGACATCCCACATCCCTTCTCATTTCTCTCATTATTATTCTGTTTCCATGATTTATTTTGTATTTATTGATCAAGTGCATGGCGCCGAAGGTCACCCATAAAACAACGCGACTACCATTAGGTAATCGATTCTGAAAAAAGCATTTTACGAGAAACAAGAAGGAAAATAGTTTACTATGAGCACGAGAAATAGCGGAAGAGTGGATGTAAAAGAGTTTTTAAAGCATTTCTTTAATGTAACGTATATGAAATATCGCAAGACGTAACAATATTTCTGCTGTAAACACTCTTAATACTTGTAGCAACTTTTTATCCGTTTATTATAAGTCTGACTACTCTGTCTTTTTGTCATTAACCGGCCCATACCCGTGATTATTACGCGAGCGCGAAAGAGCGGAAGCGGCGGATGAGTAAAATGCGAACTCGAGCCCTGCGGAGCTCCGGCCGGCCCCGGCTCTGATGAGCGAACAGAGCCGCGCGCAGTCCAACTGGGCAGAGGCCCCGAGGGGGCGGCGGCGGGGCGCGGATGGCCGCTGCAGCAGCGCGACCGGTGGGCGGGCGGGGCGCGGGCAGAGCGCAGGCGGGCTGTGGGCGGGGCTCGTGGGTGCGCGGGCGTGGCGGGGGCCGGAGGTGGGCGGGCCAGAGGGACGCGATTGGGGAGGGTCGCAGGCGGGTGGGCGCGGGCGGTGATGGCGCGGGCGGTGATGGCGCGGGCGGTGATGGCGCGGGCGGTGAGGGCGCGGGCGGTGAGGTCGTGGGCGGTGAGGGCGCGGGCGGTGAGGGCGCGGGCGGTGAGGGCGTGGGCGGTGAGGGCGCGGGCGGTGAGGGCGCGGGCGGTGAGGGCGCGGGCGGTGAGGGCGCGGGCGGTGAGGGCGCGGGCGGTGAGGGCGCGGGCGGTGAGGGCGCGGGCGGTGAGGGCGCGGGCGGTGAGGGCGCGGGCGGTGAGGGCGCGGGCGGTGAGGGTGCGGGCGGTGAGGGCGCGGGCGGAGAGGGCGCGGGTGGTTAGGGTGCGGGCGGAGAGGGCGCGGGCGGTGAGGGCGCAGGCGGTGATGGCACGGGCGGTGAGGGCGCGGGCGGTGATGGCGCGGGTGGTTAGGGTGCGGGCGGTGAGGGCGCGGGCGGAGAGGGCGCGGGTGGTTAGGGTGCGGGCGGAGAGGGCGCGGGCGGTGAGGGCGCGGGTGGTGAGGGCGCGGGCGGTGAGGGCGCGTGCGGTGATGGCGCGGGCGGTGAGGGCGCGGGCGGTGATGGCACGGGCGGTGAGGGCGCGGGCGGTGAGGGCGCGGGCGGTGAGGGTGCGGGCGGTGAGGACGCGGGCGGTGATGGCGCGGGCGGAGAGGGCGCGGGCGGAGAGGGCGCGGGCGGAGAGGGCGCGGGCGGTGAGGGCGCGGGCGGAGAGGGCGCGGGCGGTGAGGGCGCGGGCGGTGATGGCGCGGGTGGTGATGGCGCGGATGGTGATGGCGCGGGCGGTGATGGCGCGGATGGTGATGGCGCGGGCGGTGATGGCGCGGGCGGTGATGGCGCGGGCGGTGATGGCGCGGGCGGTGAGGGCGCGGGAGGTGATGGCGCGGGTGGTGATGGCGCGGGCGGTGATGGCGCGGGCGGTGAGAGCGCAGGTGGTGAGGGCGCGGATGGGGAAGGACGCGAGCGGAGAAGGGCGTGGGCAGGAGGGGCACGGGGGCCTGGGTAGGGGCGCGGGCGGGGGCGTGAGCGGGGCCGGTGTGGGGCGGGTGCGGGGCGTGCGCGGGGCGGGAGCTAGGCGGGGGGGGCACGGGCGGGGCGCGGGCGGGGCGCGGGCGGGGCGCGGGCGGGGGCGGGGGCGGGGCGCGAGGGCGGACCGGTAGCCAGCGCGCGAGGGCGGAGCGGCTACGTGCGATCCACGCGGGAGTCAAGTGGTGGTGGCCGCAGAGGTGGTGGCGATAAGGAAACGGCCTGAGGGGCGGCGAAGATGGCAGTGGTGTTGGATGCGGCATGTTCGTATCGGCCTCGGCTGCGTATACGTTGGTGGCACGACGCACGATGTAAGGGGGAGGGACTGTGGCACTGATGCGGTGGCAGGGGGCGTTGGTAGGAGAAGGCACGGTGGCAGTGGGGAAGAGGCAGAGGGGGAGGAGGTAACGCAGGGCAGTGGCAGGGGGGCGGTGGCAGGAGCAGTGGCAGGGGGGCGGAGGTAGGGTGAGCGGTGGCGACTTGGAAGGGTGGCAGGGTGGCGGTGGCGCGTTGGTAGGGTGGCGGGCTGGCAAAGGTGGCGAGGTGCCAGTAACACAGGATAGCGTGCAGGTAGGGTAGCGGTATGGCAGGATGGAAGGGTAGCAGGGTAACAGGGTGGCAGGGTAACAGGGTGGCAGTGTGGCAGAGTGGCGGAGTTGCAGGGTGGCAGGGTGGCAGTGGGGGAGGTCGCGGCGGGGGAGGAGGCCGGGTGGCAGTAGCAGGGTGGTGGCAAAGTTGTGGGGGCGACGGAGCGGGAGGAGGGGGCGTGGCAGCGGCGAGGGCGCCGTCGCGGGCGGCGGGGGATGCGCCGGGCGAGTGCTGTGCATTGTCAGTCGGCCCACGCGCCGGCCGCATGGCGCACGGCGCGGCCGCCGCGCAGCCGCCGCTACAACTAACCCGACTACACTCCCTCCGCCCCGCCCCCGCCGGCAAACGCAATTTCCCCACTCGTGCGGCATATTGCCGCCAGGATGGGTCGCAACTGGATATGGTCTGCGACGACGTCGCAGCGGAGGCGACGGGGGCGGCGGGATACCGGAGACTCGCCGGCGGGCGAGTGGATGAGGCAACGTGGACGGCGTCAGCGGCGGCGGTGGAACAATGAAGGCTGCGGGGGCAACAAAGCGGGTTATATACGAGACGAGTCCCCACTGGCTGAGTGGCAGAGGTGACGGTAGCAATAGTGATTGATTGATGAAGAGATTAACTGCCAGGGAATGGACAGAGGGAGTTGAGGATATGCTGGCCAATTCAAAACCGTCACCTTTTAGGAATTAGAACAATAAATTGATCATTGAGATTTAATCTATGCAAGAAATGTCAAAAACGTATTAAAAGTGCGCGTTTTTCACGTGCTACAAAATAATATATTCCAGGAAATACTGTCGTAGCCAAAAACTGGATTGTGTTTTTCGTCTTTTCTCTTTCCACTTATATTTTACCAACAAATTACATTTTAGATAAATGGGTCATGCAGGTCTTGCGTAAGGTTTTATAAAGAAATTTTTAAGTAACTTGCCAGCACAACTCTTTAATAGACGTAAACAGGTTAAAAGAATCCTTGAGTAATCACTAACCCAGGAATCCCCCGTTTCAATGATACAGATAAATGATCTCATTGACGCACACTCAAATTAAGTCTTTTTGCCCATTTTAATGTGAACAACACAAAAAGAAATTTCTGCCTGGTACATCCCTTGATTTTAGTTGGTGATTCTAGTCTCATTGTAATGTAGCCATGGGCTTGCACCGCCTACAAGATCAGCGGTGGTCGAAATACATTTCTGGGCTGTGTTTGCCACTGAACTTTTATATAATTACGTATCACACTTTGCAAGTAAATAAATAAAATATACTACAAAGAGAATTAAGTTATAACTTTCATGATTACTATTAATAAATGCAAATCTCTGCTCATGCCTGTGAAGGTAGCAGGGTTCTACATCTGTTCTGAAAGCAGAACAAGTGACCAACTGTTGCCACTCGCTACCCACAACATCGCGAGGCAGCTACCGTGCAGTTCGACACGCGTGCCGACACGTGGCCTGCCGCCGCCACCGCCGCCGCCACCGCCGCCGCCGCCGCCGCCACCGCCGCCACCGCCGCCACCGCCGCCACCGCCGCCGCCACCGCCGCCGCCACCGCCGCCGCCACCGCCGCCGCCGCCACCGCCGCCACCGCCGCCACCGCCGCCACCGCCGCCACCGCCGCCACCGCCATCGCCGCCATCGCCGCGGGGAGCTCTTCGCGGTGAATTAGCGTCTGAATGCGGTTGCGGCGTCGCGAGAACGCGTCCCCGCCTTCGTTCATCAATCTTCCATCCTTGACCTTCGCGCGTGTATTTAGGCTCTCTGACGTCACCTCAGTAATATTAATGGTTCGTCGTCGCTGGTTTGTTCGGCGGGCGCTGCTGCAGATGCGATGAAGGCGGCATTGGCGATCTGCTTTCGGTTGTCGCATAAAATTAACTTCTGGCAACCAGTACTCGCTCCTTCATTATCACTGCTCACGCTATACTATGCGGGTCGAATGTGATGTTTTGAATGCAATTAGCTGTAGATAGAGACTACGAATGGTTGCTCTTTCGGTTTCTTCCAACTTCACACATTTCCCTGTTACTTTACTGCGTCAAGCAATGTTTTAATGGAGAGATACTAGCGAGTTTCTTTTATATTTATACAAATCTGCAAAATTTTATTATTGTTCACATGGACATGAACATTTTCAAGGTTCCCTGGGTTTTCTGGTCCAAGACCGACGTCTAACACAACAATTTCACTCAATACCACAATGTTCCAACACTTTGCGGCCTTCTCTCCGAAGAGGCGACTGATTTCTGCTGCACGACAACACAGCAACCCAGGAATCGACGATTGTCAGTTCCAATCTAAAAATCGAGTAACAATTTTGTGAAATACTTCCTATTCACCAGCGGCCTTTTTTGTTTTACCTATTCTAGATAGGCCTCCATAAAGGAAGGTGATATGGAATCGCTTTGAAAATTCAAATTACTTCGAAAATTTGTTTAAAAGTGGTGGTTTTAGGGAATTCAAAATAGTTTTGAATATAATGAAGTTGTTTCCTGAAAGAGGAGGGACCATATACGAAGTTAAAACAATGAAAATAAATTTGTAAGTTAAATCAATTCTTTATTAATAAATTTCAGGAACTTTTCGGTCTTACTGTGTATGAATACTTTAACTTATATAATGTTATAATGGATTTAAATAATCTTTTAAATTATAAAAAAATATAATTTGTTACGTAAGTGCATCAAAATACCAACCAATAACCACGAATGAAAGGTTTGAGAACATTTAAAGTGAAGTAAAACGTATCGTATTTCAAAATAACCCAATAAATTTAAATTCGTATGCTTCAGGGAATCGCATATTTATTCCAATCACAGCTGTCTTGAATATTAGCTCGATGAATCCACATCGGACGTTCATGTGACGCTTAAAATTAGCTTCGTTTATTCTACCCTAGCTTCTGTTTATGATGTTATGTACCTAGAAATTCGATGAACTTGCGACGCAGAACCTTCATTAACCTTCCCAAGACGTCTTAATATCTAATCAGTGTCGCGTGACCAGGCTTAAGTTGATAAGTTCTGCAAAGACCGACAAACAGAATAAAACTTTCCGGTTTTGGATATCTGCAAACACAGACCCCGAACGATAGCGCACATAAAAAGGAAACTTTCTATCATAAATACGCCGGCATTGCAACGCTTCTTTCTCGCACGTGTTCTCGACGCATGAAGTTTTCTTGGGACGCCGTCCTGTGAAGCTTTCTCGCTTACGAGAACGGGAGAGAACACTCAGCGTTTGACAATCTCTTACACTACTTTTCCCTTCATTGCTTTCTGTTTTTCTGTCTCAGTTATTTTTGGAGTTTCCTTTACATTTTTATGGAATTTGCGGGGTACCCTGGAATTGCAGGGTATTCCTCACTGCAGGTTCCTCGGTGTGGCCGCTCTCTCTGATCCGTGCTTAATTCGGGGCTGTGCAAGAGTGTTTAATATGGTTTTAATTTTAAGAATTATATACTTGTACACTGTAGAATAATTTTTTGATGATTTTTGTTGCATGAAACTCATAACTTCCTACGGTTTCTAAAACGATCCTTCGTGTACACAGAAAACTGAAAGCTCCCATCAGGAATCAAGTCAGGACTCCACTAGAATATATCGCATATTGCTCCCATTACTCTGTCTTCAAGACGTTTGAAATTTAGCCTTGAGTTTCCCTCTCATTAATGCCCATTATTTTCTAGCACTGTAGTTAAGCCAACACTTCTTGTGTGCTGCCTACATCTTCCAATAACAGAAGTGCCATATGACCCATTTTTCAGTCTGCCTTTTCGATTTGAGGAAGTCATGGAATTTTCGTGTTGAAGTATAAAAATTTTGGAGTTTTTGTTAAAACCCATCATTGGAAAATGTAAGTCAAAAAGAACTTTATGTGGTTTATTTCAGCATTTTACTTACTAGAAAGCACAGCGCTTGAAAAAAATATCCTCTTTGAAATTCGCAACATTTGTTTATCCCGACAGTAGGCTATGTTTGGCAACGAATTGAGGCGCGGGTTGACATAGGCACTCTGCTATAAAAAATGGACAAGAAAACAGTGAATAATGCAGAAAGCATCGAGCTACGTTATTACAAGCTTTCCTCCAACGGTACTGAGGTGCTTGAATGATTATAAAGATATCTAAAAGTACAGTGGGTTCCGAAATAGTGCTGGGGTGACCCTGGCACCCTGTGGGCCCACTTCTGGGTTAATTCTTCAGCTCTGAATCCCGCTCCGGAGCATGTCTTCAAGTGGACAACAAGCACGGCCTTCCACAAACACCCTTTCCCGCGCCCGGGTATCAGCGCGTCCTTCGCGGCGACGGAGGCTGGACGTCCGCAGGAGGAATGCGCCCTCCTGCGCCCGATGACGTCATCGCGCGACGCGTCGCGTCGCGTCGCGGCGCCGAGATTCCGAAAGAATGAGGTCCCGCGACCCGCGGGGGACGCCGGCGCGACCGTCCGCACGCGACAGAGCGTCCACGCCCCACGCCCCACGCCCCACGCCCCACGCCCCGCACCTCGCGCCTCGCGCCCCGCGCCCCGCGCCCCTCGCCCCTCCCCCTCGCCCCTCGCCCCTCGCCCCGCGCCCCGCGCCCCACACCACACGCCCCTACGCCCCGCGCCCCGCGCCCCACGCCACACGCCACACGCCTCACGCCCCACGCCCCACGCCCCACGCCACACGCCCCACGCCGCGCGCCCCGCGCCCCGCGCCCCGCGCCCCGCGCCTCTCGAACCTCTCGCACCTCTCTCGCCCCGCGCCCCACGCCCCACGCCCCGCGCCCCGCGCCCCGCGCCCCTCGAACCTCTCGCACCTCTCTCGCCCCGCGCCCCACGCCCCACGCCCCGCGCCCCGCGCCCCGCGCCCCGCGCCCCCCCCCCGCGCCCCGCGCCCCGCGCCCCGCGCCCCGCGCCCCACGCCCCGCGCCCCACGCCTCCCGGCGACGCCTGCGCACTCACGCCCGACCCGCACTCGTTTTTTGACAAACAGCTGAAGTACGTGGATGAATGGGACACCTGTGGAATGCGCTGCGTAGATTTGAAAAGTTGTGACGGGTAGCTACTACTAAATTTACGATTTAACCCTCATTCAATATCTGCTATTTACAATGAAGTACTGTACCCGGGGTCTTTTTGGACCTCAAGCTTACTGTGGTAAACACGAATGTGTACGGCAATGTACTGGAGTGTAAATAATTGATTTTATGTAAGGATACATTTTATGTTATTTTCAGTATCATAATAAATATCTTTTTTTATATTAAATATTTCATATATGGAATAAATTCTAGCGTACGTAACCACCATCTTTGATACATAATGCTTCAGAACTAGTTATAAGAGTTTGTGAATTTTATTTCGAGATAAATGACGTACTGAGTTTATCAGACACATTTTTCTTAAGCTCATGACCAGACATTTTAAATGAGAATGGTAAAAATAACAGGTGTTATTTTACGTATACGTTAGGTCCAACCGGTCTCACGTAACAAGAAAAATAATGACCCTTTAATAAAATTTAGAAAAAGAATGAAAATGACTTCCTACCACCTTAACGCGCTGCGTAGATTATTAAGATTTGAAAAGTTGTAACCCTACTACTTAAGTTACGATTTTTATTAGTACAATGATCGTTAGATCAGTAAAATATAAGTCCGTAAATACAATTCTAGTGAATGTGCATAAACTAAATTGCAAACTATTGGATGTGTGTGTGAGAGAGAGAGAAAGAGAGAGGGAGAGAGAGCGATTCTTGATGATTGATTAGTGATTCCGGGCGCGTCAACTGCTAAGGTCATTAATCCCGTAAGTGGAGTGCATGGTTTTATCGCGGCAAGCGGCAGTGATGTACCCGCGCCGACCTAAACGTCAGCTTGCAGGAATTTTCTCCGACCAGGTATTTGCCACCAGTGGGGCACAGCCCCCAGCCAGGACAAGCTCTAAGCTCCAGACTGGCATCCAGGCAAGTGTTGTAGTAAAGTGCATGTAAATGTGTGTAAGCAAGAGATGAGGATAGGACAAGGAAGAATTAAAGGTCGCGGGTGGTTCGTGGCCCGTTTGTTAGGATACTGTTCCGGCATTCGCCTGGTGTTGTTCAGAGAAACCACTGAAAACTATTGATCAGAGCCCCGACCGCTAGATTTTAGATAGCTGCAGAACTCGACTTAGCTATGTGGCTATTGTTGAAAATCCGGCCAGCTTTCAATTCCATCATGGTGGTCATCTCATCCCAAGAAACCTTGCCAATACCCTCCACGGTTGCCTTGTCATATTTAGTAACTCATATCAGGAGATAGTTTGGACCTTCACTGTAAAATAACTGAACTAATGCTATCTGACATGGAATTCGGCGAAGCGAGAAGGCGATTGGTTGGCGGCGGGCGCACTCTCCCCGCCCCTCGGTCGCATGTTCTTGAATTTCTCTGACCACCACCAACTAGTTAAGATCCTAGCGACTGTTTTACAGGGCATGTTTTGCAGAATACAATTTATTATGTTTATTGTGATTTAAACTACAGGTGAAATCGTTTTTTTTTCCAAATGTTCAATTAGCATTTTTTACCCAGTAATACAAACAATTACAAACAAAATGAAAAAGACTTGTAGGTTGTAGGTTGTAGGTTGGACTACACTGCTTTAAAAGTTTGAATATTTTCATGTCGCCAGGGCTTGGGGCCCTCCGCCGCAAGTACGCATACTAGGTAAACAAGGGTATGAGTGCAATGCTCAATATGCGCAACACTTGGATGTTTTTAGCTGTGAAATGGCATAGTTTACATTCCCGACAAGTGGCCAATCATCTCTGAACCCGATTACTTCCCCGATTTTTTGTCCCAACCCAGTAATTAGTGTGTGATTATAGAATACTTGAAGTGCGTTGTGCGTGTCTATGCGGCTACTGCGATTTAGAAGCAACCTACACTCCCTATCTCTAAGTTGTAAAAGCACTGATAGGCTCATATATTACGCTGGCCTGAAAATAAGTAGACACAACGCCCAACATATGTCTTACGATCTTGGCGCCATGGCTATGGTGTTTTGGGGGTCCTATAACCACGTTGTTGCGCCTAAAGTTAAGACGAAGATACGGGGAACGTCCCTTCACAGAAGTTACTGAATGGTGTGAAGGGCGGAAATACAATGCCATACCATGACGCTTTCGGATATCAAATTCGGACGGGCAAGAAAAGATGTAGCCGACCTGCAAGGCCGAGATTACTAAAAGCGCGTACCGACTCAGCGCTTCGGACCGAAGGGTCGCGGGTTCGAGTCCCGCCTTGGGAACGGTCGTTGGTCCCTTGTCTCTCGTGTATGTATTGTCGCGAAGGGCCACGAGTTCTGCTGGCCCCGGATCAGAGGAGTCCGCAAAGTGTGTTGGTGGCTAGTGTAAGGTCGAATATGCGCCCCATTGCTACGTAAAGGGTAACTGGAAAAACGACTAACTGACGACTGGAAAAACAACTACGAAAAAAAAAGGTGTAAACAGCGGTGGTCCTCCGTTGAGGCCTGCCCTTGCCCTGCCCTGCCCTGCCCTTGCCCATGCCCATGCCCTTGCCCATGCCCTTGCCCCTGCGGCAACCCTGCACCTCCCCTTGCCGCTGGCGTGGCGCGGAATGGCGTGGCGTGGCGTGGCGTGGCGTGGCGTGGTGCGGTTCAGGGTGGTGTGGTGTAGTGTGGTGTACGAAGTGCGGTGTAGTGTGGCGCGGTGTGGCGCGGCGTGGCGCGGTGTGGCGCGGTGTGGCGCGGTGTGGCGCGGTGTGGCGCGGTGTGGCGCGGTGTGGTGCGGTGTGGCGCGGTGTGGCGCGGTGTGGCGCGGTGTGGCGCGGTGTGGCGCGGTGTGGCGCGGTGTGGCGCGGTTTGGCGCGGTTTGGCGCGATTTGGCGCGGTGTGGCGCGGTGTGGCGCGGTGTGGCGCGGTGTGGCGCGGTGTGGCGCGGTGTGGCGCGGTGTGGCGCGGCGTGGCGTTCTCGGCGCGGCGTGGTCTGGCGTTGCGCTGTGCGCGCCCGTCCCCTCCGCCCCCGGCGTCGCACGCGCCTGTTGATCGATGTGGGCTCGGTTCACCCAGGGTCAGTCGCGGGGGAGGCGGCCTCCTCCAGTTGTCTGTCCCTGCCCCGCGCGGCCGCTTCCGCCATGACGCCACGCGTGAGCGCTTTGTCTGATGAGGCGCGGGCGCGCGCGACGTGAGGCGCATAGGCGACGCGATCGCCCACCGCCACGATCTCTTTTAGGTTCGTTAACGGGGTGGGCAGGCATATTTCAGGGGGGAGGGGGTGCCTCATATTTTATTTCGGTCGCTACAGTAAATAGTTTCATCACTTCCCCTTCCTTGAAGTTTTCCATTACTTCCTCGCTTGTCACCTTCATTGAATTCATTTCTTTTGGCCATCAACTGCACTTCTCCTTATTTGACTTCGATTCTTAATCTTAATGTTCTTGTACTTAATTTTTTATTGAACTAATTACTTGCCACTCTATTCGAATCTGAACGGTTTTGACGTTTCTCATTGACTTCTTTCTAATTTACTAATGATATTTTAAATATTTTTTTCATTTGTTCCAGGATTTTTTTCAACTCATTAATCCTTTACACAGACATTTTTCTCCACGTTTTAATACTGTGCAAACGCTTGTTGCGCGATTTCTGCCTATGGCTTCGTAAGCCGGTGTCATGTTTTCAAATGATGCGCTCTCGTAAGTTCACACGGTAGGTTATCTGCGAGTGAATATTAATTGCGTTCGCATCTGCATTTGAAATCAAAACACATCGGATACTCCCGCCCACGACATGGTTCCTGGCATCCGATCAACACGCTACGACTCACGTATTAAATTTGCTCAGCCTTCACGCGTAATTCCCTCGAAAAATTGTTGCTACTAAAGATTCAACTCTGGTGCTTCGCCTGGCTAATTACTATCATTAAACTCACGACTCCGGATTATGGAATGAAGTGATGCTTTAACATTATAAATCGATCTCTAGTCCAACGCATATGATGTTTTTCAAACCGTGTACTGGAACATGCAGAACCTCTGGCTATATTAACTAGGACGTAAGAGCATAAAATAAAGTGACCCGTAAAATTCCGCGAAAATAGCTAACACATGGCGAAGCATATTTTTCAGGGGTATTTCGCTTTCATAAAAGTATGCTTACCGAAAGCAATACAACGGACTTTAAAAAGCAGATATGGTAAGAACTTTTGAACAGTATGACACTAAATGTTAAATTATCGTTTTGTAAATAGTATTTTTTCTGCTTAATTGGACTAAACTCAGGGAATTAATAATTTTCATTAAAAGAAATAAACTCTCTAATTGGCTATGCTTCTTTTTAAATTTTCTCCATAAAAAATTAACGTTCGACCCGCGGAATGGAACTCTGAATATTTCATTTTCGTAGATGCAAATGCAAAAATGGAAAAGAAGGTTTGATTAAACTCTGTGTGAGAGGAGAAACTAATCGCAGTAGTCAATTTGAATCCGGCTGTTACAAAATGTTCGGAAATACGTTTTGTTTCAAGCAGGTGGAAGCGAACGAACTGAATGCTCCCTTTACTAAATGGAAAATAATATAAGTCAGCGCGTAATATCAATAATGAACAATGAGCTGAATAACTGAAAGCGTATGTCAAAATCAGAGGTTATGTTGGAGCACATACGCTGTTTTTTGGACATCGACATAGCGATAGATGTATAACGCCTACTAAGAAGATGAGCCAGAGTTAATGATTGGGCAGTAGGTAGAGGTGGTAAGAAAAATCGGATAGAAACAACTATAAAATGTGTGAGATACACCCCATAATATGGTCATTTTGTATGTATATTTAAACACTATTGGTTTTAATTTCAAGAGGAATAGCCATAGATAATATAACGAGTGCTTTGGAAATGGTTGATAAATTTCACACTCGGGAAACGAGAAGGGGATTTATCTGAGACTTTCCAAAGCAAAAGTGGTATTTAATAGGAATATTCCCCGAGTGGAATTAGAACAACAGAGTTCCAAAATGTGCTAAATAATGAAAATAACTTGAAGGAATATTAAAATCACATGCGACACAGCGATCAATATAGTAACCCGCCACCTGAGATAGATGATCCACAGTTTATGATAGGCCAGTACGTATTCGCGGTAAGAAAAAACAGAGAAAAAGCGATACAAATTTTTAAATACACCGCCTTGATTGAGGCATTATGTATGTATAGTTAAATACTATTTTTTTTTTAAATTTCACAAGAGAAATAGTCAACCACAACTGCCACACGAAACTGGGTCCCTAGTAGTGATGCGACATCGACCACAAACCATCGATGTCAAAAATCGATGTTAAAAATTAAAACATCGATGTTAATAATACTTCGTCTGGAAACCATCTATGTTTCAAAGTTGGTTTTGTAATCTCTAACATTAAGTTCGTGCACAAAAAAATTTTAATTTTACAGTTGCCGTGCAGATTAATTTATATTTAAAATTGAACTAAATCCAAAGTTAGAAGCGCTGCTCCCTGTTCAAAATACCAAGAAAGACGAAGGAAATACCAGAGCATCTGGATCATCTCGAGCGGTCCACGAAGGGAGTAGAAGCCGCGCTCGTTTGATTCGAATATGTAGACAGTGACACCATCAACTACTATTTCATATTTCAACTTTTACAAAATTCTGATTGCGGGAATTTTTCTTCCACGAACAAAACATCAAAAATTTAAAAGAAAAGCATGACGTTCAAAACATCGATGTTAAAAAAACATCGGCTTCAATACATCGATGTTTAAATCATCATCGAAATTATTATGGAAACATCGATGATTTAAAAACATCGACATTATTGTCGCATCCCTAGTATTGTCCGATTTTCTTTAGAATGGGATGATTTGACAGCTAGTGCTGGCAACACAACTGACGATTGTGTGGTCGTTGTGTCCTTCAAATTATTAGACTCTCCTTTCTCCATTCGTTCGTTTGCAGTTGGCTAACTTGTAAATAGTTACGACGCTCCCTGGCTGTGATGTCCTCGTCCAACGAAAATATAGTGTGCCACGAGAAATAATTGAAATTAGGAAGTGCAGAGCTTTGTGCTCTTCTGTAAAAATTCTTGCTTTTTATAAAAATTACATTGAATTTAGTTTTTATGTGGTAAGTATTAATTTTATTTGAAAACCGAGCCTTGAATGTCAGACGCGTACTCGTGACGGTGCACATGTTTACTTGTCTGAAGTACACGTGATGTTCACTTGTTTCGCGAACTGTCACTTTATCCCATTCTTAAGAAAATCGTTCTATACCCGGAGGTGGAAAGCTCGTGGTTTCTCCACGGGTCACGTCTCTCGCAATGACAGCGCGCGCGGCGCAAGCCGTCCCGGCACGGAGGGCGGGTCGCCGGCTCGACTCCCGGCGCTGGAATGCGGCCGGGCGCGCTCTATAAACGGCATCTGACGGCGGCGCGCGTGACGCGGCGACGCGTCTCCGGTTCGCTGACCTCGCCGCCGCCGCCCGATCCGCCCCCAGACGTTTAAACGTCCAGTCGGGCAGGCGCCCATTGACGGCAGAGTGCTCTGAGCGACCGCGCAGCGCGCCTCACGCACGCCTCGGAGGCTCCGTATGGCCTAATGGCGCGTCTGGGAGCGCCCGCCTGGAAGCGAACCGTTGCGCGCGGTTCTGCCGCTCGGATTAGCATCTCCCGCGCGGAGCGGAACGGTATCAACCCGCACTGGACCGGCTTTTGCATGCGTTAGCATAACATGCGGAAGGCAGCGTTCATATGTTAAAGACGATCGTTGACATGGGTGGAAGCAAAGGGACGACAACGGGTGTGTCCTACATGGCGGTAATTAGTGAGGAGGTCTGATCTGCATTTCGCTGTCTTCTCACGCCTCCGTTGTCGAGGCTGCGACGATTTACGACAACCCTGGTCCTTTAGCGTCATCCACGCAAAATTTATTAGCGTTATGTGAAGGTTGCACATTTTTGTGCGATGGAAGAATGTGTTTTTATGAAGAACATTGCACTGTTGATCACCGACATAAATACTTCCTGATTACGTCCGCCCCGGAGCCAGAGAGGGTTCGGGATTACAATTAGTAAAGCCATTAATATCGAGACAGAGAGGAAATTGGATTTTTAATTAGAGTCAATAGAGAAATATTGCTGGCGGAATTATTTTGGAAATTTCATACGAGTTCTGAATAGCTTCAATTGGTGTCGTGAATTCAAAGAAATTTCATACGATAGAATGTGTATTCCTTGTCTTCGAATGCAAGAATATAAGTTCGCACGTTAAAAAGATTAGATAAGTACGAAATAAGAAAAGTATCTGAAACTAGAAATAAATCACTATTTTGAATTCTACGATTGACACTTATTAGATTTCTATTGTGCATTTAAATTTACTCAGTCAGTTTGCGTCAACTGATCTACTTTTCATTTTAATCAAAAGTATGTACGAAGACAAGGAATGTATTTATTTAAAAACTATTAATGCTAACATTTCTTCTGAAATTCATTTATTTAAAAGAAATTTTAGAACTGAAAATAAATAAAACCAAAATAAGCATTTTAACAGAAAACCTGCATTATGGAACTTTCAGTAACACTGCACATTCAGGCGTCATTCATTCATACTATTATTGTTCGGAAAATCTCAGAAAGTGCTAAATGGAATTATTGCACTATTTCATAAATTTCGTATCATTTCAAATTGAATTTAAATTGCAAAACAAAATATATTTGGCTAGGAATGAAATATTATTATATTGCACATAATATTATTCTTCTGTCTGGAAGTTTCATTCGTATCATCTTAAATGAAGGGCAAACGCTTTCTCCCGTGCTTCATGCCGCTTCGAGACGAGATAGGGAAAGGTAAATAAATTATTTACGCAACTAAGAGGGGAAGAATTTGAAATTTGACAAAAAAGATATAATATTTTGGATATACAGCGTCTTCATTGGTGCACGCCAGATGAATACTTAAACGATATTGGTGCTAATTTCACGAGTAACTGGAAAAGTCCCCATCGGTAGCTTCATTATATTAATAATTTTTTAAAAGCGGAGGGCGGCTTCATGTTCTAATGAGCCAGTAGCTCGCACTATAATGGTTAATTATGATTCTTAATATTTATCTTCACTTATTGTAAAATTAAAATTTATAACGATATAATGAGTTTCATGACATGAAAAGCTTATTTGCCATTTTCAATAGCAGATCATTTTCTTTCACTCTCTACGAGACAAATATCGCAGTTATTTATAATAATAATAATAATAAATAATAATAATAATAAATTGTTGTCTCTAACACTGCCTTACCCTGCGAATTTCTGGATTTGCTAGTGCGGACTTCACGTGGAGGGCTGTGATCGAACGGGAGCAGCGCCGCGACTGGCAGAACGGCGTGTGCCGGCGCGCCACAGCCCCGCGGGGGGCAGACGGCGAGGGCTGGGGGATCGCTGCGGTCACGTGCGCCGATGCGCAATTGCTGCTGCTGCTGCTGCTGCTTCTGTTTGCGCGGGGCGGTTATTAAAACGACGCGCGTCGACGGGGCACCGGCGCTGCCCTCTGCACTCCTCCCGCGCCGCTCCGCAGCGAGCGCCCGCCCGCCCCCGCCTACGCCCCCGCCCCCGCCTCCGCCCTCGCCCCTGCCCTCGCCCGCGCCCTCGCCCGCGCCCTCGCCCGTGCCCTCGCCCGCGCCCTCGCCCGCGCCCTCGCCCGCGCCCTCGCCCGCGCCCGCGCCCGCGCCCCCCCGCCCTCGCCCTCGCCCTCGCCCCCCGCTCCCGCCCTCGTCCCCGCTTTTGCCCTCGCCCTCGACCTCGCCCTCTCCCCCGCCCTCGCCCTCGCCCTCGCCCTCGCCCCCGCCCCGCCTTTGCCCGTGCCCTCTCCCTCGCCCTCGCCCCCGCCCCCGACCCCGCCCTAGCCCTCACCGGCGCTTTCGCCCCCCTGTTGCCAGAGGCCGAGGACGGCGTTGGGAGGGGGAGGGCGCCTAGGGCAGTATGGTTTTACAGGCGGCTCCGCCGGGGACATCACACAGAGAGACTGAAAACTTTTAGAAACAACTACTTGCATTGATGTTGGCAGTCAGTATATTGCTTACGAAGACTGCACTATATTTATTTTGGAAAATATTCTCCTGCTCTGTTTAAGTATTACAAACTTTACGAACGCTACCTATGACCGCTATATAGAGGTAGATAATACATATATAGACAGATATTTATGCAGAGAGAGATTTAATGTACTTGGAGTTTTATGCCCGATGGTCTATTTCTGAAATACAATTTCCAGTAAATATAAATATAAGACAACATAATTCATATACGTATATATATATATATATATATATATATATATATATATATATTATATGAATTATATTTTCATATTATTTATACAATGTATTATAACAAAGCATACATAAAATATACATTATTATTATTATTATTATTATTATTATTATTATTACAGCTCTTCATCCTATGAAAAAAAAACTCCGGCGTCTCAACAAAAGCCTCCATGGATTCTTGTACAAATTCTGCCTTTCACAACGTAACGAGTGGTATTTTTGGCATATTTTTTTAACCAGTACGATTTGAAAGTAAATTATGTTTCCCTCTCAGTGAATTTCCTCGGATATTCTTCCCAAGGGTGAGAACAACTACTAATCTATTGAATCATGAAAAACAACTTGTCAGTCATTATTTTAGCTTCTTCGTTGAATGTACCTTCCCTCTCTTACACCGCGCAGCGATCGGCTGTTTTTCGCAGAATGCAGAGATCTAGTTATTAGACATGTTCTTCTGTTACCACCACTAGGATCGCAACCGCCAGTGCCCCATTTGTAGCATTCCGCAACTGTTGGAACTCGCTCGTCGTTCCGTGTGCTTAGCAAAACCTCCGGCTGCACCACTGGTGTCGGTCTGTGGTGACGTTAGCGCGGTCACGAAGCGGCCATCGAAGTGCTTTTGTTCCCAGTTCCTTCACACGGCGCCATCCCACAAACGCAAACACTAGCTGCGTCGCTCTCCCAGCTGCGATCTCTAGTCTGTCCTTTTGTTCGCTAGCTGCCATCCCGTCGAAGTTTCATCCAGCTGTGCGTTTAAAACCATCCCTTGCAGGAGAATATTCTGTCCTTGTCTAAACCACTGTCTACCTTTATCAGGTACCATGGGCAGCGCCCCAGAGTGTCATCATATCAGATTTTTCTTCACTCCCTTCTGTAGGCGCTATCTTCTATTCTCTCTCTATCAAACACTATCATCCTTAACTGATTTATCTCATTGTCGGCAGTAATGTTTTCATTATGTTGTTGAGTACGGTTTGATGTTTACTGGAATATTTCATATCTCTACCCTCCGATGCCGCCATCATATTTAAAATCTTCAATAAGGCATTTCACTACATTCAGAATCGCTTACACGTGACGTTTCGATGGCGCACTGTAGCCCCTTCAACCCCTACGATCTGGATCCTTTCACATCAGACAAGAATACTTCAGGCCTCGTGTTCTCTTCTTGTGAGCTATACTCCCGTCATGAACATAGTTTATTCGTCTTTTGTAGATTTGACGTCTCTACTTACAATAAGGCAATTTTTCTGTCAAGCGATGTCTTTGATCAACTGTCTTTAAATGATTTACGTTGTTATTCATGACTGAAATATTGCCACCAAGTTTTGCAACAGACAGAATATCACGCTTGACATTAAAATTAAAATGATTAGATACTTAAAATAAGTGAAACACAACGAGTAATTGACAACAAAATATCATAGTACTAGCAATTTGCCATTCTCATGTTTTATAATAATTCACCGACTTTTGAAGCAAAGACTCAAAGGTTTGTCAATTGTTAAACATGTGTTATGTTACTGTATTAGAGTACTGCCACTCAGAATGTTTCAATTGTTTATTTATATCCAGTTTCAAGACTTTTCGTACATGAGGCAGATGTTACGTACACATAAGATAAAACGTACGAGCATATCCCATAGAAAAGTATCACCAACTTGGAACTACAGCAGTAAAACACCCGAAAATGGCATTTAATCACTTAGGCAGAGGCTGCCACAGCCAGAACATATACAATTCAATAGGTAATGAACTCGAAGCAATTAGTAACACCAAGCACAGCAATAATTTCATACCGCTGACTTGCTCGGAAGAATGTTTATGGAGCTGATGAATCAAACCAGGCCGTGACAAACAGTGGGCTTCATCACAATTATCATTCAACAATCATCTACAAGATATCACTCAAGCCAACTCGAACTATTATCGTGTACTTCATTGCAACATCATCCCAATCGAAGATTCTGATGATGGTTGCGATGATGTTGCAATGAACCGGTATCGAAGATTTCGGGTGAATGGTAATATCGTTATCGTTTTTAGAATTAGACCATCGTAATTTCCCCATTTAAAGCAAACCAAACAATAAATTTTATTCAACAGTTAATACTTTTCAAATCCTAATTCAGTTCTTTACGTGCTTAACATCAGGAATAAAAAAATTCTCAAAAAAAAAAAAAAAAAAAAAAAAAAAAAAAAAAAAAAAAAAAAAAAAAGAAAAGTAAAGAAAATCTCAAATAGCCGTAGAATGTCTAATTCTAAAAGTTATTTTATGTTGATTTATGATTTAACACCTTTGTAAGACAAAATAGTCAACCAAACAGAAAATAAATAAAAATTAAATAAAAAGATCAGGAGATAGAAACGTCGAGGAAGGTGATATCTAAGAGACGGATTTGAATGACCTAAAATATCTCCAAAAACGATCAATAAAATGCCTTTAAAATGTTTTTAAAATGCTCTACAAGCAGAGAACAACATAAAAATTGATCAAAACCAGGTCAGATGAACAACTCAAGCTGTCGAATATGCTACTGATGTAATCGAGGCTCTTTCATTTAAAGTGAACTCAGCTTGCAGACTTATGGTTTGGACTGTTCTTTACCAGGAAACCTGTCTTTTGTTATTATGAAATTGGTCGAAAAGGCAATGACACTGATCGGCGTGACAGGAACCGTAGATTACATACCCACAGTGGCTAACATTGTGGCATAACTACAATTTCTGAGCGAAGCAATCGAATAAGGACAGAAAATCTGTGGAATACATTTAAAGTGATTTTTCGCGTAAATGTAATTTGAACAAGTAGCATTAAAATAATATTAAAATCGGTGAAATCCGCGAAAAAAATACTTGAACACGACAAAGTAAGGTAAAAAATGACTTAGTCGAAATCGAAGAAACGTGAAAAAAATTGTATGTAAAAATGGGTCATTTCCTTGTATCATAACACAAAATGAACGTCCATACTAAAAGACATTGTTCTAACGCGAAAAGAAAAAAAAAAGAAATTTCATTAAAATCCTCCGCCCGGTGAAGTGACCCGCGTCGCAGATCCAGGGAGACAGCAATCTTCCCGCTGCGATGGCCCGCTGCGGCGTCCGCGTTTTATCGTGGCCGACGCGCCATTCGCTCGTTTACCGCCGCACTCACCGTGTTAACGACGATGCTAACGGCTTCCGTTCGCGTCTGCCGCCGCCGCCGCCGCCGCGCGCGCGCTACGCTCGCAAGTTGCCTCCAGCTCGATTTGGTTGGGTATTTTTCTCGCTTTTCTCGTGTTCCTCCTTCAGGGGTTTCCCAACAGTCACGCAGTAAAATACCCTCCCCTCTTGTTTAGAGGTTCTACTCTTCAACGAACCCTGCCTTCAGGAAATTAAGTTTTCATGGCTTCCTCTTCTATTTTTGAGTCATTCTTAGATTTTGACTATTATTAATTCCACGTATTTCTACTATTACGTGTTCATTACTTATGTGTTAGGCTGCACTACCAATCACTGAAAATAAAATTATAAAATTTTTGCTTACAAGGATAACACTTGTCCACTGCCACGCAAAGAAACATCAATTTTTTCAATACGCTTTTACTGAGATATTAGAACAAAATTCCGAAACATTTCTTTGATATAAATTATATATCAATTATCCAAACGGTCCGTCTGTGAATTGCAGTAAAGAATAATAATTTGTTAGTCCTTACTATGAGGCTAATATAAAGAAACAATACTTTTAAACTAGATAAGACGAATACTCCAGATCTTATCGGCGTAGAGGAAACCTCAGTGATGTAATGATCTACATTGCCACATGAAAACATTGTTTATGAACGGAAGTGGTACGATTCTGGATGTATAAGATTCTAAAATAAGTCAGAAATAAAGAAAGAGTAAACATCCGTTGCTGTATTTATTTTCCAGATAAGTAGGTCTTCGCATGAGACAAGTAGGGTATGGTATGCGATACTGCATTTATGAACATTGAGCATGGAGCACTGGGGACATTTATCGACATTTCATGAAATAAAATATATTTTTTTGTATTTTTAAGTATATGTAATTAAATGTAATATTTTTACAACCCTGCTAGAGCGAAGCTCTACCGTATATTCTATCTATCATTTATTTTCTAGTCTAGGCACAAGGACGTTTTAGGCCAGTCCAACAAACCGTTTATGAAACGCATAGTCAGGTATCGAAAATATGCACCTGTCCCAAACGCCTGCCCGTTCAACTCCGATCGAACACTCCACCCCGTCCTTCGCCGTTTTCGGCGAGATTGCTATTTCCCTCAGTGCGAACGCCACTGCGTCTGTTTTCGTTGCTCAGCCTCTCATATTAGCGGCTGCGGTAACGACCATCGCCCACCGCCATCACGACTGCCATCTCTGCGGAAAAGCGAGGGGGCCAATGCCTTCGTCCACCGGCCCCAAAGCTGGCTTCCTCTTCCCGCCGCCTTCACTCACCTCCGCCCACAACTCCCTGACACCCCGTCCTTACCAGTCTCCGCTATCGCCCTCTCCCCTTCCATTTCTGCACTCTCACCCCTCCATTGTCGCCCTCTGTCCTTCCATTATCGCCCTCCTCCCCTCTTTTACCGCTATCGTCCCATCATTAACACTCCCCCCTCCATTAAGGCTCTCCCCCCTCCATTAACGCTCTCTCCCCCTCCATTAACGCTCTCCCCCTCCATTAACGCTCTCTTCCCCGCCATTAACGCTCTCTAACCTTCCATTAACGCTCTCTCTCCCCCTACATTATCGCTCTCTCATCATCTGTTGCCGCTCTGAGCTCCCTCTTTCGTCCATATCCCACCTAATCCCACCTCCGCCGTCCCCTTCACGTTCCCCGCCTCCACATCACCCACCTCTGCTACCGCCACCCCCCTCGGGATGGCCGCATCCGCGGCCACCCGCTCCGTCGCGTCGCCCGCGTCGCCCGCGCCGCGCCGCGCCGAGAAGTGCTGTCCACACACCCCAGCGCCGCCGCCGCCGCCGCTCGCTCGGACGAGCGTTGGAGCGCACGCGAGGGGGAGAGACAAGTTGTTTTATTTGTTCCGGAGCGGTTAACGGCGGACTCTCTATCGCGGCGACAGAGGGTAAAACGAGAACACACTGTCAACGCTTCTGTCTGGGCGGCGTAATGCATGCTGATGGGATGGAGTTAATGCATGTGTTTTGTCACTCATGAACGGAAGCGGGATTTTTACGATGAACATTGCTCTACTGGAAGAGACACAAGACAGATCTCAGAAGTCTGAAAGAAGGAAAATATGAAGAACACACAACAAGAACAAGATGAATTTTTTTTGACGAAAAATTTCATACCCTTTCTCGCTCTTAAACGAGCATTTATGAGATACTATTTCGGAATAGCTCTTGACTTAATTATACGAGACTAAGTATAATATGTATAAGCCAATTTCAAGTTTCGTATAAAATAGCTATGAACTCATAACAACTTAAGCTTTCATCTTTAATTACATTTTTAGCGTGAATTACACATTTGAAAAGAGCGGAATCAATTGCGACCCGGCATTCGCGTGTGCTGAATTCAGCTTCAAAGTGCAAAAGGGGCTCGTTTCAACATTCGAAATGTTTGTCCGAGTAATCCGAGAACCGCAGGTCGCGTTGCCTTCTGTTTGGAGCTTCACTGCGCGAAGTGCGTTTTGTGAGAGTGCAAATCGACTTCCGTACGCTTTCGGAGGATTAGTTGGATATGGGTTAATTAGACGCAGAGTAAATTGCACCGCTTGTACAGAAAGCAGATTTACTGACCCATTTCAAAGCATATTGTTCTACACAAAGAATTGCTTTCCGTAATTTGAAGCAATGAATACATATTATTCCACTCATACTATAACATTAAATGGATTTCTTTAATGTTTCCGGACTGTGGTTAGCATTTCAAGATGTGTACATATGTGGCCAATTCAACAAATATGAAAATCTGTTAATTTTAATTAAAATACATCAAAACGTTTTATGAATCATTTGCTGAAAGCTACATTTAATTATCAATTCTTACTTTCCAGTGCATGACATAATTGCCAACCAGCAGGCCAGATCATGCCATAGTCGCCCATAGAGGCACGAGTAACGAAGAAGCAAACTGATCCGTGAAATGTCAAAGACAACGCCTTCTTTGGCGCACGTCATTTCAACAATCGATATCTGCCTTACTCACTTATTCTAGGCAAGCCTCCCTGTCGCTGTCACATTTATGAGTGCAACCTTATCGGCCGCACTGACAATCTTAAGCCATCCGTATGGCGATACATGCTGAAGTAATACCCCGTCAGAGTAGAACAGGCCGAGATTTTCCAAGTTTCATCTATATCTTGAAATGTTCGCGTTACAATGTTTTCTTCATTAGCACCAATTTAGTAACAACTGAATTTCTGGAGATTTTCATTTATTTAATAACAAATAAAGATTGACAAACAGGTTCTGTAACTCTTTCTTCCACAATTTTACTGAAGTAGTACAAGCCAATCTCAAAAAGAAATTATAGTTTATTATAATTAATCCTTCGTAAAGTTATAGGGCAATTTGTGTGTGTGTGTGTCTCCGTCCGTCATTGACAGTTAAAACCCGTTGCACCATTTGATTTAGTCTACGTGGTCAGTAGGAGAATTTTAGGGGTCAGCCATCCTGATCGATACATTCCCATGATTTCTGTGATCAATATTAGGCAAATTAGCAAATATTAGGTAACCTAACAAGCGGACACGGACCACGCGCGACATTCCCTTTCGCATCCTCGTCCCCTCCCGTACCCTTCCACATTTAAACTTCTATGCACTACACTACCACACCTAATGGGACACCCGTCGGGGGATGAGAGCTTGTCCCGGCTGGGATGTACACCGATGAGGGAGAAACTTGCAAGGGGTAACCCTCATCAAGCCAACGCAGCTACCGTCACTCAGTCCATCATCCCCTATCTCCACTCACCATGCAACCCACCACTTACACCGTACCAATTGCAATTTCCCTTACCAATCACCATTCACCTCGCCACTCAGCCTCTCCCTCGCCACTCACAGTTCGATCTCACTACTCGCCCACCCCCTCACTACTCGCCTTCAGCCTCACCCTCACCACTTGCCTTCCCCCTCACCCTCACCACTGCCCTCCCCCTCACCACTGCCCTCCCCCTCACCACTGCCCTCCTCCTCACCACTCGCTCTCCCCCTCACCACTCGCTCTCCTCCTCCCCCTCACCACTCGCCCTCCCCCTCGCCACTCACAGTTCGGTCTCACTACTCGCACACCCCCTCACCACTCGCCTTCACCCTCCCCACTCGCCCTCCCCTTTCTCCTCACCACTGCCCTCCCCCTCACCACTCGCTCTCCCCCTCACCACTCGCTCTCCCCCCTCCCCCTCACCACTCGCCCTCCCCCTCCCCCGCACCCCTCGCCCTCCCCCTCCCCCCTCACTACTCCCCCTCCCCCTCGCCACTCACAGTTCGGTCTCACTACTCGCCCACCCCCTCACCACTCGCCTTCACCCTCACCCTCACCACTCGCCCTCCCCCTCACCACTCGCTCCCCCCTCCCCCTCACCACTCGCCCTCCCCCTCCCCCGCACCACTCGCCCTCCCCCTCCCCCTCACCACTCGCCCTCCCCCTCCCCGCACCACTCGCCCTCCCCCTCACTACTCGCCCTTCCCCTCGCCACTCACAGTTCGGTCTCACTACTCGCCCACCCCCTCACCACTCGCCTTCACCCTCACCCTCACCACTCGCCCTCCCCCTCCCCCTCACCACTCGCCCACCCCCTCACCACTCGCCCACCCCCTCACCACTCGCCTTCACCCTCCCCCTCACCACTCGCCCTCCCCCTCACCCTCACCACTGCCCTCCCCCTCACCACTCGCCCTCCCCCTCACCACTCGCTCCCCCCTCCCCCTCACCACTCGCCCTCCCCCTCCCCCGCACCACTCGCCCTCCCCCTCCCCCTCACCACTCGCCCTCCCCCTCCCCCTCACCACTCGCCCTCCCCCTCACCTCACCAATAAACAACTACCATTGTGTCACACCATCCACAACACTACTCACTACCCTATCATCACATCACCACTACCGCTTTCGCCACCGCCCCCGCCGCCGCCACAACCCCCACTGCCTCCACCGCTGCCGTCACGGGCAAGCGTGATAAGAATGAACGAAACCAGACGCGCGCGCTCCCTTTCCGCAGCTACCGCGCCCCCGGGTGTAATCAAAGGCCTCCGCCCCCCTCCCCTCCGACAGCCACGCCGCGCGCGCCCCAGCCAGTAAAAATCTGCAAATTGCTTTCTTTTCCCTCCGCGCCGCCGCGCTCACAGCGGAGGACAATCTCGTCCTCCCTCCGCCCTCACAGCCGCCGCGGCGACTACCAACGACTCACACCGCCTCCCTTCCTCCTTTCGGCACCCTCGCAGCCGCCGCCCTCCACTAAGCCTTATGTACCGCAAACCAGCAAAAGAGAAAGGGGGAGAGCGCCGGGACAAGAGAAGGAGACTGGCGAGGAAGGAGGGTGAAGGAGGAAGTCCACAGCGCGAATCGAAACGGATACCCCTGCACCGGACGAGACGTACACAGCGAAAGGAGATTACGACTTCTGGGAAGACAACTAATTTATTTTCTTTCGAGCGCTTGACTCACGGTCTGATGCGAATTCCGGCAGTCGTAAGAGGGAATATCCGTTTGTGTGCTTCGTTTTATGTTGAAACTGTTTTACCGCCTCACCACAGCACGCAGCGCTTCGTCTACCTCACATTAACTGCAGTGCACCCGAAATGTTCGTAATGAAATTTGGGCGTCTCAGTGCCAAAACTGCTCATCGTAGATCTCATGACTTCTTATAGTTTTCCTGTAAATCGCAAAAGAACGTTCAATTACTTCTAAAAAAACAATTTTACATTTTTTGGATCATCTTTCTACATAATAATTTAATGTATTGCCAAACAATAATTAATTTATTAGAAGTTCCAATGAAATGAATCAGTTGCCTTGCCGTTACCCTACATTTTATGTTAAGAAGTGTGGCTATATACCTTTCTTTTATACATCATGTTCATTCATAAAATCAAAAAAAAGCGTTTTTTCGTTTTATAGGTCGATTAACTTTTGGGTTGAGCTCATGATACATGAGAGAAATGAGAATAAAATATGAAGTTGATACATATATAGAGATAATAGAAGTAAGGAGAAACAAAATTACGGAGGTACCAATGTGATTAGAAAACGAAAAAATGATGAGTGAACCGAGTTGATGCCGATGACATTGAAGCCATACTCTCTCACAAGGTGTCCACGAACATCAGCTTATAATTTGCTTATTCAAATGATGAAATGAGGCTTTAAGCGCAACAAAAAACAAAACAGATGTGCATCACGCAACAACGCATCATAAACTGTTAGCGGCGCGAAACTAACAGTAAACTGAAAGCGAACAGTTGGCAAATCCAGTCATTGAACCAATGATCGATTAAAAGTAAATGTGCTGTTGAAAACTGCTATAATTCCTGACAGACAAGTAGAAATGTTGCCTTGCGTACAAGAAAAAAGCTTAGTTGTAGAAGCTCATTTTACATAGAAGTCGCACGGCTTTTCACTCGCATTTTGATACATGCGAATATAATGACGTTAAACACTGAACGTTCCGGTTTTAGAAAACACATTTTCCCAAATAATTTGGAAACGTTTTTCACCAACTGAGGGAATATGAAAGTGCGCTTCGAGCAGAGAAAATGCAATTTCCAAGACTGGACAGTTTTTTATTTCAAAATAACGAATCATGTAATATGAGAATTCTGCCAGTTTTAAAAGCATCAATGAATTTCACAGGGCCTGGTGTTGCGCACAGCTCGGCCCTTCAGTAAACCACAATTTCCGAGACCATCTTGTCTTCTCGATGATTGTGATCATATTTTTATTCAATCCCCGGACATATGCCAAATAAATATCGTTGAAGGGTCCATGAACCAAAATATACCAGAAATAGTACGTAATAAAACGTTTGCAATTATTCATTGCTCCTTTTTCCTGTTTTCTTTGAGGCCAGCAGCGCAGCGCGAGTAGCACTCAGAGGAAGACTAAACCCGTGCAGACTCAGAATAAAGAAAAGTGAAGCAAGTCGAGTACATTGACTGAGCCAGCGCTACCAGTGGTGGTTTGAGCAAGGCCCAAGGCGCTGGGCGACGGAACGCCCGTCTGGGCAGCCGTCTGGCGGGCGGGCGACGCTGGCGGCTGGCGCTCCGCCGCTCCGGGGGCGTGGAGCGGGGCGGGGCGCGGGGCAGGTAATTTGCGATGTAAATGTAACGAGCGTCTTGCTATCCTGCGCGTCGGGGAATCCGGGGACGGGCAGCAGTAACGGCGGCGGGTCCTAAGTTGCTGACCCCGAGAAACCCGTTCTGTCCGCCTACGCTACCGCCTCGCCCCGCCCCGCCCTTCCAAGCCTCCGTCATCGACGACGCCTAGGTGACCGTCGTTTCGTAGTCGCACGTCAGCTATTTTGAAGAAGTCTCTCTAAACAACTGTCCGCACTCCTTCGCCTAACATGTTACGAAATTATCAAAGAAATCGTATCCATATATATAATTTTGACCACGTGTACGTAGACCCAAAGATGGTAGAGCAAGTATTAGAATCCAGCAAAACATACCTTCATAGGTGTTACACAACATGCTTTTAATTCTCCCACAAAGCCTGCTCGAATATTTGTCCGAGCTTTTTTTTCACATTTGATCCCCCCCTCCCATTTTATAATGTTCTGTTTCAGCAGAAGTACTGTCATCAGGATAAAGTTATCGCTTTACCAAAATATCATAATTTTCAAATACTGCGAGGAAAAATGTGATGTTGTAGCATATACTTTCTTTTTTAATTTGACAATTTGGGAAATATGTATACTACAATTGACTGTCCAAGCTATCTGGCTACCTTGCGAATGGTTTAACAGTTTATTTATTAATTGTGCAATGAAAGTTCTCATTTTTCTTGAATTTTCTTATTCACATCTGACGTATTTTCTAGTAAAATATGTCAGGTGTAAATAAAAAATGTCAATGTACAAGGGGGTCAGGAAATGTAGTCCCCCTCTTCTTTTCAACTGCGCGCGACTTTGGCAATTAAATAACCCAATACATATACAGTACAATCGTTTTGTACATACCAAGAATATCAGCAGTTGCAATTCCATTAGGCAATATGACTAGCAAATGTTTCATGGAAATCTGCCTCTACCTTGTATCTTTACTGCAGCATCGCTGACGTCAGCTGATTAGCATAGATTACATCGGAATGAAGACAGTGATGCACTGAGTGTAAGAGTACAGTCGTGATGTGCGTCATGAGAATAGCCGGAATATCGCAATAAAATATTTGCATTTTTCATAGAAAACCAAAACTTTTTATTTTTTTATATTTTGGATTTCTTCCCATTTTCTGGGTATCTAACGCAACAATGGACATCTCAAACATGGGCGGAGGCTGCAAATTTTTTTAACATCTGCGCGTATTTGAATTGAGAAATATAGAAAGGTGACAATGTATTTGTTCAGCGTTCCGTATATCTAGACTGTTAAAGCAAGCTTGCTAATCGTCATTAATGTAAACCATAGAAACAAATTACGAATTATGTCAAGCACTCTTGTATATTACTGACAATTAATTGTATATAGAAAAAAATATGTACGAGAAATTATGCTTATGAGTATGAAATTATACTCATGTGCGTAGTAACCAGTAAATAGAAACAAAATGTACTTCACAACTGGGCTTGTGAGCTTATGTGACAAAATACAGAAATATAAACAGCACAGTATATGGCTTACCTAATATTTTGAAATTGAAGCTTACATAATATTTTGAAATTGAAGCTTACAAGATGTATTATTCATTAGCAAACCAAACGAAAATGTTCGACTCTTTTTTTGTAGCAACGTGCATTTAACTTCAAAGAGTCATGAAACATCTCTATTTGCGCGAACCGCCCGTCCGAGCGCAAGTTGGCTACTGCCCTCCGCGCCCCGCTCCGCCTCACTCCACCCCCCACCCCGCCCCGTAGCGGCGCCGCGGTCCTTCTGTGAATGTTAACCGTTTCATTAATCTAACTGCTGGTGCGTGGCCGTCGTCCGCCGGGCTCTATATTTAAAGAGCAAACATGACGTTCCGAGCGCGGCGAGCGCGCTCCCAAAATCCGCCAGGTGGACGGGCCGTCCGGGCGGCGCCGTCCGCCGGTTTGGTCGGCGGCGCGTGAGCGCAGCGCTTACGCAGAAAGGGCGACGGGCTGCGCGTCGCCTGCGCAGGACGACGTTGACAAAGGGCAGCCTCTGAACGCCTCTGACACGTCGCAATAAAAGAGGACGCGCCAGGCCGGCTTTTCCGGTTGACTGGAGAGTTTTGTTCTTTGTCCTCTTCACTTTTCGTTGTCTTTATGCGGTGTTCCTCTTCCTTACCCACTCCCTATACTCTTTGGTCACCTCACTATCTTATTTTACCCTCTTCCTTCTCCATTTTTTTGTTCTATTTCCCCTCCGACTTCGTCATCTATTTCCCTATCATTTCCTCCTCTTCTCCTTTTCAATTTTTTCCTCTTGTTTCTGGCTCCTCGCTCCACCTTTTTCAGATTCATCTTCCGCTTTTCTCTTAATTCACCCCTTCTTCGTTAGAATGCATATGCAATAGCGAATTCCTGTTTATAAATGCAATAATAATAGGCACATTCTAATTTTAGAGACTCCTTGAGTTCTAAAAAGTAACATGGAAAAGGGAATTAAATTTCACAAAATAAGTCACGTACTAATGATAATGCGTTAGACTAACGTTGAAAACATTTCCATTGTCCTGCTGTCTTTATTGTAATAAAATATAGTAATTTCATTCCTAGTGTTGCGATGTTGCTACTATATTGCTTTGTAACACATAGCCAGTTGTCCAACGGAATAAAAAACAGTGACATTCTCACAGATTATTTTTCTAAACCAATACAATAACTCAGAATATTGCCATTTCAATTTCGAATGCGTTAGGAGATGCTGACGTTAATTTCAAAGAGAACGAAAACGACATTTTCACAAACTTAACGTTGTGTTTGTATATTCAAGGGAACATTACTGATTCATAAAGAAATCTGTGCATTCGCCACGCAAAATGCACGATGTGGATGGAAATGATTCGTTCGTGGAAGTTGGCTCGCCCATGAGTGGACGCCCTTGCGCCCGACGAGTGCCTGCCTTGATCAGATTTTGAAACTGACAGGTGTGCGACAAACAAGTGAAATTAGTCTGACAGAGGTACCTCAAATTACCCTTTTCACAACACGCGCGAGTGCAAATGCCACACAATTATTTTGCGCTGCTTGGATAACTTGCACGCGCGTACACCGTTCAGCGAATTGTTTTTTCTCGTTCTTTTTTCTCCACTCAATAGCGTGGCGCCGGCCACTCGCTCAGTCGTTTTGTCTGTTCCTTTTCTGCAGACAGTTATTGTTTTGGGGAATTCCATTGGCGGTAATTAGACTGTTTTTATTTACTATTCTTTGTAGGAAAAAATATAAAAATTGATGAATAACAAAAACAAAGCATTAGTTTTTTTAAATGTACAAATAAAAATATTTAAAATTGTGTTTGCTCAGAGAAGTGACATGAAGATGGAAAACGTGTTAGTATTGAGTAAATGTTATGTGAAAAAGAAAAGACAGAATATTAATTTTCAATTAGGTCTCTGAGATATTTTGTATGAAATATGCAGGTATCACTCATTCAAAATAATTACAGGACTTAACCTTACTCTCGTATCTTTTTTTATGTACATGTCCCATTTTAAGTGAGACTTACACTTCTTGTGTGTTTTTGTCCCTTTTCACTCTGACTTCTCGTCATTCTCACATAAACACAAAGTGTGTAAATTAGCGAGTAATATTTGCAAATGCCTGTCAGAATATTGTACTGCTGTTTAGGTTTTCATGTTTAAATGCCAAAGGTCCGCATGTCACACGAAAAATGTCTTAAATAGTTGGCGCTCATCAGAAATACGAAATTCACTTTTACATTGGATGCGTTTCCAGATGGCACGCACTCTGGAGAAGCCAGTGGGCCTATTTTGAGAACACAGCAAAATCGTGTCTTGAGTCTTTCTTCCCCGAGGTAAAATCGTAAAATTTTGCTCCTTTGACTAACTTCGCTTCAGAGTTTACGTTTGTTAATCGGACGTCGTGTCGAATACCGATTACAGTGTTATCCGACTTGTTCGCTTACTAGCGGCGATCTGGAAGCGCGGCGACAAACTGATTAAATTTCCGAATCCTATTGGCACTGTGTCCGTGAGCAGAATTAAATTTCGAGGGGCGGATCGAGTTATCGACTCGGGAATGGATCCCTCGCTGCTTGTTCTGGCGGTCTGGTCACCCCCTTGGGAACTAGTGCTCCTGCGGCCGGAGCACTTCACACAATCGTGTTAGACTAGTTATGCAAAATTTAGGAATATGCTACATTGCAGGGCTTTCCCTCGCCAGCTTGCGAAAGCGAAATCAATTTTGCTAACGTGCAATGCAAGAGTGAGTTAGAGGCAAAAAGCCTTCCTAATATGAAATTTGAGTTAGAAAGGAAGTAGGTCAAGAAAAACCAACTATTAAACATATTTTATTTTCTTTATATTTTTTACTATATTATAGTCGACGCTGCACAAAGCGTCGAGTGAAATATCTTTATATTTAAAATACTCAAAGTTTGAGTTTAAAACGAAGTTTGAGTTTTCTACTCAACAAAAATGTGTCATGTTTGCTTTAAATGAAAAACGGTGTGCCTCAGTTGTGTTATGGTTTGCTTTTATTAACTGATTTTATGGTAAAAACAATACATTTTAATAATATCATAAAACTAATGTAATGAACGCTACTGTAATTTTTTCACTTCGGTGTTAGGATACGGGAGTTATATTTTACTGAAAGAAGTTAACGCCAGGGACGGCTGTGCAGGGAATGTAGGTGAAGTGACACTTCAACAATTATTAATATAAGCATTACACTTTAAATCTATTTTCTTTATCACGTTCTACAAGTGTATTGGGATCTTGGTGGCTCGTTGGTTCGCTCGTTTCCACGGCTCAACCCCGGGTTCCATTCCCGGCCAGGGCAAAAATTATAACTGTGCGTTTCCCTTACGAATGTCCCAGTATCTATTGCTTCGTAACAACGAGAAATCCCATCCTAAGGTTATGAAGAGCAGTATATACGGTGGAGCAATGTCTTCGTTCTAACCACACGAACCCCTTATCCCATGGCCGAGAGGCTGGCTCACTGCTGGTCGAAGGCCCGTATCGGGCTGTCGTGTCAAAGGACAAGTGTATTGTATTTAATAGAAACGCAAGTGTATTTGTGAATGGAAGGCGAGCGGAACTCTACTTGGCACTCAAAACTCACGAAGGTGCCGGATGAGTGCGCCACCAACCATGCTGACCGTTGAAGTGAAGTAGGTCTCTTTTTAAAGAGTCTCAACCTCCAGGGTGCGGCATGCCTCAGTGGTTGCTATGTCCACCGTGGCTACCCGCGATAACGGAATGGACTTTACGCTGCTGCCGTCGGGGAGGTGAGGTAGACAGCAAAGAAATAAGTATGGAATTCCAGTATGGAATTCGTTCGTATCGCGCTTCTTTATTAGTGGTATTTCATGTTTGAATCGTAAGTGTGATATGGTGAAGAATATTTCATTGGAAACGCCAATTTCACGTTGGAAAAACTAAGATAAGGATGTTCCAGGTAATAGGCGCCCTACTGAATCTCTCGAAATATCTGGTACAGTAGTTAAACAATCGGGAAAAAATATCACGTTTGTTAAAACGGTTATGGATTTAGGAATTCCCGTGGTTGTGGTACTCTCCATCTCTTCAGAAATAATTTTGTTGGTCATTTTTGATTTTTAGCAACAAAAGGAAAGTTTGGAAAAGAAAAGGATTTGCCACTCTGTTCAACAAAATTCGATTGTTACATAAATATGTCAGAGAACATAGAATACATATAAAATTGAATACATTTCAGACTACATCAATTATTTTTATAAAGAAAATTTGCAACATCAGATTATTATTAATGTTCAGGCAGGTGATACGACTTCTGTTGTTAGTAAGGAAACAGATGAATGAAGCGAAATAAGCGATTTCAGTCATTAAAATATGCTTGGGTAAATTTATATTTTCCTACTAGCTCTTCATCTAACTTCAGACTCGAGCCGTCACAGGTTGATGCATGGTTGCAAGCAATTATGTAAAAGTATACGATTCGATTATAGTAAGTGTAGTGAATAGAGCGAGCTTTTTAAGTTCGAAGATTGGGCGTTTTTAAATGCACAGATTAGTGAGTGTATATGTATTTGTCCAAGTTGTCCTAGCCTGACGTTTGTCAGTGAAAACTCAATATCGGATTTCGCATCAATGAAAGTTTGCGTCACAAAGATCATATGTCGTAATAGTGCAAGTATATCACGATATTGCTCTGACTTTCCAAGCTTGAACCAAGAACGTCTTACATGCTGAGGGAGCGTGGAGGACGTCAACACTGCAGAAGACGACGCGACAAGAGCTTCGACGCCAATTGGATTATCTCACGAGAATTCTCCGGATCACATTTTCCTCTCGTGCCTGCGCCAGCAACCCGCCCCCCTCTCGCGCTACCGCTGCCGCCGCCGGCTCCCTTCCACGTCGCCGCATCAGCCGCACCGTCATCGCCACCGCTTCGCCTAGCTCCACTCTCCCGTCACACCCCTCGCTCCCACCACCCCCACCCCACCCCCACTGACCTCACTGCCTCCTACTCCCATCCCGTACTAATATCACCACCGGCAATCCCTACTAATGCCCCTACCTCCTACTGCTTCCACCTCCCTACTATTCCAATCACCTCCAATACTCCCATAACCCCAGTACGTCTTCACCCTCAATAGTCCGTCGCCCTCAATACTTCCATCACACCCAATACTATCACCCCGCCACTGCCACGACCCCTACAACTCCCACCACCCCTTCTACTCCCACCACCCCTTCTACTCCCACCACCCCTTCTACTCCCACCACCTTCTACTCCCACCCCCTTCTACTCCCACCGCCCCCTCTACTCCCTCCACCCCTTCTACTCCCACCACCCCTTCTACTCCCACCGGCCCTACTATTCCCACCATCCCTACTACTCCCTAAATATTTTAAAAAGAAAATCTATGTGACATTGATAATGGATGTTATGGGATATTATAATTTGAACTTAGTCATTGCTATATTGGAGATTTGGCAATGGCGGCGGATGTTATACCCACGCCGCCCCGCCCCGCCTCGTCCCGCCCCACCCCGCCAGACCCCACCCCGCCCCGCCCCGCCCCGTCCCGCCCCGTCCAGCTCCGCCCCGCCCCGTTCCTCTACCCTCCCGTTCCTCCATCCTTCCGCCCCGTCCCGTCCCGTCCCGTCCCGTCCCGCTCCGCCCCGCCCTCCCCCTCCCGCCCCGCTCCTTCCTCCTCCCATCGCGATGTAGAGGCGCGGGTCGCCGTGAAAGACCCCGGAGCAGCTTATCGGATAGCCGCTTTGGGCGTTGCGTTTGATTCCGTGGTCCTTTGAGTCGCTGTTGAGCGAACGTGATATCTTCGGCTCTTTCGCTTCGCCTACGCTTCTTTCCAAATCCTCCATCAGTTTGCTACAACGGCCGCCGCCCAAGAAATGACTGTCCCCACTGAACAAAAACGGAGATTGGAAAACATCCGAGAAAATTATATGAGTACCCAACTGACATAAAACGAAACCGAATCTGAATAAAAACGGAACATATATACACGGCCTAAGGTATATTCAGAAGAAATAATATTTTCCTTTCTTCTGCAGAATAGCGCAAATATTTCATGAGGGAGGAAATGCAAGTGTTGGCGGTAAAACGTAGGTAAAAATCACTACGGTAACAAACTTCACGGCGCTACTTTAGAGCTTATTATTTTGTGGCAACATGCGTTCACTGGATTCATGCTTTTCGTAATCGAAGTTTAAAATATTACAGTGAAAAATAAATGTATTCGTATTCCAACAGAAGGACGCGATGTAAAAGTAATTTACGTTTATTTACTTCACTCTGGAGGGAAAACAGCAGGAGCGCACGTCTACAGTACGAATTCCGTTTTGCGTATCTGACATTACGTGACATTTATTTGACAGCATTTAGAATAAAAGTTAAAACCATTGGGACTCGTCCGGAACATGTGTAGAACGAAATTGGAAAAACCTAAATAAATAAACACAACCAGTCACATTTTCTCGAATGTTTTAAGTCCTTGGTGGTATTTTTCATATCACACAAAGCGTATTGATTTCCTTCTTTTAAATGTAAAACGCCTTCGCAATATTTCCTCTGAATTATAGGAAAACTCCTATTCCTGCCAAACTGTCGCTGCTGTCGGTCATCTGAAGTCCTCGTGGCAGTAGAAAACAGAAAGAAAAGAAAGAAAAAAAAATATTTTCATCTCGTTACGGGCAGTGTCGGCGCCATTCCAACCCGAAGCGGAGCGGAGAGTATCGGAAACAGAGCGAGTAAACACAGTCCTGAAGCGCCAGGCGAGAGAATTGACAGCCGACTCTCTTTCACCGCGACTTTCAAGAACCGAGGAAAAGCGCCAAGTGAGCCATATTTTGCGAGTAATTTACCACGCCGCGTCCCTGGCCTAAATGGTACAGTAAACCACGCTCATATCAGAGTTCATTGAGAAACATAGTGATAAAGGAAGAGGAGTTTTGACAGTCAGGGAAAGAGGAGAGACAGTGAAATCCTTCAATTGGCATTTGTTCCACGATCGAATCATTTAAAAACGAAATCACAATATGTAAGGAGAGAGGATTGAGAAACTTTAAAAACACGTTTCTTCCTCCATCAGTTATTGACATAAGAATGGAAGCTGTTTAAACGTTGTTGTAGTTAGCATCACGGCTGAAAGTGAATGTTATTGCAATAAGAGGCAAACAAACAGATCACAAATAAGGCGCCAAACTTGACAAATGATATATTTCTGGATTGATGACTTCTATTTTTACAGTTACATGCACAACATACTAAAGACATTGTGAATATTATTATTCTAACCACGAATATGATTTAAATATAGATAAACGAAAAGACAACAACATAGAAATAAGATCTGATACAAACAACACGCCACCATGAGGCACTTCTTATTTATAAACTGCAAAAACAAAAACATTGCTGTGTCGAGCGTCGACCAAGAGCGCTGAACCCATAGTCAGCCACAGTGTATTCTAGCTCTAGTAGCACATTTAAATAGACGCAAAATTGAGGCAAAAAGTTCGAGATAAAACCGAAATCATGTTTTTTCTAAAACACTACGTTGTTAAAATATAATTTCTGTACTAGTTACTATTAAAATAGAACGACCGAAAAAAGTCGACTTCCACAGCTAAGTTCAAAATTAAAGTACGGAAATGTTTACAAAGGGTGTTGTGGCTTTTTTTCAGTGCACGAACAAATATGTTACAAGAATTTCAGAAGATTTCTTCTCTATCGCTACTTCTTTGACCTCTAGTACCTCTCATGACCTCCCGTCGCCCCCCTCCCGTCGCCCACCTCCCGTCGCCCACCTCCCGTCGCCCACCTCCCGTCGCCCACCTCCCGTCGCCCACCTCCCGTCGCCCACCCCCCGTCGCCCAGACTCGCATCGCCGACGGCCTTCTGCCGCGAGCGCCCGCTGCCAAGTGCCCGAGCTCCTCTTGCTCCTGGGCGAGTGCGTCGCGGCGACCGCCGGGCGCGGGGCTTAAGCGCAATTAGAGCGCTTAGTTAGTCGCATTAAAAGCGCATTAGGCGGCAATAGGCGCTCCGCGGCGCGCGCGACGGAGACGCCGCTTTTTAGAAAGTTCGCGAGCGGGAGCGCGGTCGGGGGGGAGGGTGGTAGGCGGTGGGCGGTGCGCAGTGCGCGGAGGGTGGTGGGCGATTGGCGGTCGATGGTGGGCGGTCGGTTGTTGTCGGTGGGTCGGTGGTCCGCAGTAGGCAGTGGGCGGTGAGCAGAGGGTGGTCGGTGGTCGGCAGTGGGCAGTGAACGGTGGGCGGTCGGAAGGCGGTAAGTGGTGGGCGGTCGACCGAGGGCGGTCGACCGAGGGCGGTCGACCGAGGGCGGTCGACAGAGGGCGGTCGACAGAGGGCGGTCGACAGAGGGCGGTCGACAGAGGGCGGTCGACAGAGGGCGGTCGACAGAGGGCGGTCGACAGAGGGCGGTCGACAGAGGGCGGTCGACCGAGGGCGGTCGACCGAGGGCGGTCGACCGAGGGCGGTCGACAGAGGGCGGTCGACAGAGGGCGGTCGACAGAGGGCGGTCGACAGAGGGCGGTCGACAGAGGGCGGTCGACAGAGGGCGGTCGACAGAGGGCGGTCGACAGAGGGCGGTCGACAGAGGGCGGTCGACAGAGGGCGGTCGACAGAGGGCGGTCGACAGAGGGCGGTCGACAGAGGGCGGTCGACAGAGGGCGGTCGACAGAGGGCGGTCGACAGAGGGCGGTCGACCGAGGGCGGTCGACAGAGGGCGGTCGACCGAGGGCGGTCGACCGAGGGCGGTCGACCGAGGGCGGTCGACAGAGGGCGGTCGACAGAGGGCGGTCGACAGAGGGCGGTCGACAGAGGGCGGTCGACAGAGGGCGGTCGACAGAGGGCGGTCGACAGAGGGCGGTCGACAGAGGGCGGTCGACAGAGGGCGGTCGACAGAGGGCGGTCGACAGAGGGCGGACGGCGGTGGACAGTCGGCGGTGGGCGGTCGGCGGTGGACAGAGGGCGGTGGGCGGTGGGCGGTGGGCGGTGGGCGCGAAGGGTAACTCGGCCCCAAGGGTGCGGAGGAGAGGAACTGAAGCTACTCGTATACTCAAGTATAAAAACTTCATAAAGAATAACGTTCTCATTATATCTGGGCTGTTGTCTTGAGGATTGTAGACATTTTAAGGTGTAAGGTTTCGAACAGGTTTTTCGAAGGCAATATTAATTTTCATTTCATAATCGTGCTATTATCATTCACTTCATCAGCACTAATTTTTTCAATGACCACTGTTCTCAGCCGAACACAAAGGGAATTTCGAAAGAAAAGTATAAATAATACGCAGAATATGCATTGACCAGACTACTTTCTTTGACTATTGCAATCAAATATGGCCTGAACTGTCTGGTAAAAGTATGCTTATTGTTTGGTGAATTAATATGCCGTGTACATTATGTGATGTGAGATTGCTGGCTTAATGTCCGTTCAAATCATATTTATGAAAATTCATCTTTTGTAAAACACACAATTGATGTTACATTGAAATACATATTTTGTCTAGAAGTCAATAGTTTATGCAAATCGTAAAAATGTACATGATTTCTGTATTAGTATTTATCTATATCATTGATAATGTGGTTACTCATGGTTGTAATTAGCCAGGGCACGGAGATCAGATCTCAGAGTATTTTTTTGTTGTTGTTTAAAGCATGAGTTTCTGACAATACGAAAAATTTTGTTGCTACAGACTCAAATAATTTTACTTCTTCGGGAAATCTCAGTGAAAATTACTATCTAAACTACATTCATAACCACTTCATTAACCTTTGATTTAACATTAACGGAACGATTAATTATCTGGAACACTACACACATGGCCTTTGAATTCATTTATCTGATGTACTAGGTAATGGAAATTGTTACTTGTGTAAATTGTTGCTTTCGACAGACCCAGCATATGAATAATACTACTAACGGGATTCTGAACGATCGTTCCCGCTTTATCATTTCATATACGTTTGTAATAGAAGATAACTTGGCGTTGCAACACGCAAAATTGAAAGCATTGCGTGCTCGCTTCGTTCAGATCTGTATCCTCTCTGATGGAGCTACTTGTATAGATATGGAGCGTGGAATTAATGATTCGTATGCACAGGGCAGTGTAGATGTGTCCCGTAATTGGATGGTAAAATCATAACATGGATGGCATTTAAAATCAAAGGCTTTATTTTTCATTTTCTAGGGCATCGGGTGGCATTGAAAATAACAGGGATTAATTATATTCATTGGCACAAATGGTCACGATTATTCTTATGTTTAATTTAAGGTGAGAATGAGTGCTAAAAGAAATCCAGACAAGTTTAAGCACTCAGCACTGATTTCCTTGAAGACCTTTTACGTAAGAACGAATATCATGCAAGTTAATGTTAAGTTTCACTACCATTGCCAGCACCGTTCGATACGGTCGCGATCATGTGACGTCTAGCGGCCTGATCGAGAAAGACGCGAAATGCCGTGAGATATTCCATCGTGAAGACAGACACACATCCGCCAAATTATAAAAAGCCAAGTGTAAGAGCGCCTCTAAGTTAAATAAAACTGCTTAATTATAATGAGAACTGTGTATTGTGAGTGTGTACAGTGTGAACGTGAACTGTGTATCTAGTGTAATGAATTCTGTTGGGCAGAATTTCTCACATTATACTGGAATTTATGCAACTCTGCCCCTGGCAGGTATCAGCTGTTGACGGTTTCATCCAACCGGGAGCTTAAACGTCACAATAGTGACTTCACTATGGTGACGTTCAAGCACCCAATTGGATGAAACTGTCAACAGCTGATACCTGCCATGGGCACAGTTGCGAAAACCGCAGTGCCGATACCTGCTTACTTCGCATTATGCAGTTGGACATGCATTTTGCCTTGTAGTGTGTATGCTTCCACCAAACATTCAACGGCGTTCCCATTGCGTCCTTCAGTTGTCATCTGACGTCGTCTGTCCAACGACAATCTCACATTCTTCCGCCTGAAGCGCTTACCGTCTCCTCAGAACAATACACAGTGGCAGTCGGCTGTTTCAGAGCGGGCCATTGAGCTCCGTCACCGGCCTGAAGAGAGCACTGGCGGCGCGATAGCTCGTATCTCCCCACCGAAGCCCCGAGCGCTCCCCGCTGTGGGGGCTTCCGCTGACGTCACTCCACGGTGCCGTGAATACATACTGCCAGCGCGAGGCGAGACCCGGTTCGATTCCGAGTCGGTGCGCCGTACAGTGGCCTCTGACTTATCGACTTCCAACTCTCCCGCACCCCCTCTCCACTCCCTTGTGGCTGGGGGGGGGGAGGAACGAGGAAGTAACGACCCGAGGCGTGGCTGCTCTTTGGGGGTGGCGTGCGGGGGCGGGATTAAACGGTGCGTTTATCCACGAGTTGCGTGATGGACAGCGCATGTGCATTAGAAAGTTCCGTGGACGGCACGAACGGGGAATACCCACCCAACAGTGAGTGCGATGGACAAGCGCGTTTCCTGGCCCATATTTCAACTCGAATTACGCATTTTATGTAATCGGGATTGGTCTTTTCCCTCTACCAAATGATATTATCACAAGTTACGTCTATATTTTAATATACAAGGATCCATTTCAAAACAAAATTTATAAAATGAAAATAAACCTCCAAACTTAAGTTATTTAAAAAATAGTGTACTTTGTTTTTAATTGGAAATATAATAAGGTATGATTTTAAATTTAAATTTTCTATCGTACTTTCTTTGTAACGCTTCTTACGTAAATATTTCATCTTAGAGGATTGCATATATTACGTTTTTTCTAATTTTCATTATTCTTCTTTCGTTTTTCTATGGATTCGACTTATCAATTGGTTTCTGATAGGTACTAAAACGTCATATGAAAATTATATTTTTGTTCTTGAGGATATTCGTTTTATTGTGTGTAAAAGGGATCATATTTTGGACCTGTAGAATAAAGTTACTGATAGCCGTCTTTAGATCTCATTTCAACAGAGTGAAAATGAATATGACATAAGTCAATGTCAAAAAAAGTACGTAGTAAAAGACACAAAAGTAATAAATCGTATTTGAATCATTGCTGATTAATGTAACTGAGAAAATGTGGGTTCTCTTTTCAAGACATTTTATGGGACTGTCTTGCATACATATCCATTGTCCACTCATCGTAGACTCATTTGATAATATTTGATAGTAAGAGCTTCATGTTCAAGAGCTTTTTGTGAATAAAATCACCTAAGGGGCACCTATTTCAAGCGTTGAATGCGCTCGGCCCTTCGGGTGCAGGGGGAGGGGGGCAATGCGCAGGAGGGGTCGCCCGCGCGACGCCGCAGCGCCGGCCGAGCCACGCGCTCGCGCTATATTCGTATTCATACGCCAGCCCGCGACGCTCCCGGCCAGCTCCGAGCCGAGCCGAGCCGAGCGGGAGGAATTTCGCTATGCATATGAATAGGGCGCGGCGCATCGACGTTTTATTTCCGCCGGCGGACCTCGAGGGGGAAGAATGGAAGCTTATATTTACCCGCCACCCCCACCCACGCGGCGCTGGAAGCCGCGGCTCCGTCGCACGGGTCGCGGCTGCCGCTGCATCTGCCCACGATCGGCGAGGCTGCTCTGATGGCACATTTCTCGATACACGCTCGCCTACGTCAGTCCACTCCCGGCTCCTCCGCGTTTGCCAACATCCAATCGACTGCTCACCGTCCCGTCGTCCGCTCACCGTCCCGTCGTCCGCTCACCGTCCCGTCGTCCGCTCACCGTCCCGTCGTCTGCCATACGCTCTTCCCGGTTCTGTCATATTCACAGCAGCTTCAATCGCCTCCCAGTCTGTCATCTCCCACGCCGAGATTTCTATCTCAGTATTGACATCACCTCAATGGAATTTACTTATTTCCCTCACCTCATTTTAATTAGTTATAGCATCCAACATATGTATTATTACAACGCATCAGAGTCCTTATTTGTTCCATTGAAGGGATTGAAACCATTGCAGCGAATACAATATTTTCGAGTATTCAGAAGATAAATTCGGTGGATTGTTTCAGAAATTGCAAAAAGAGTCTCTAGACAAACCTATTGCGGTGCAAAATATTTCAATATAAAATTACTAAAAAACAGTCTTCAATTTTATCAAGTATTATTAGAGAAATATTATTCAAAAGAATGTAGTTAAATTAATATTTACATCAACAAAACAGATAAAAACACCATTCTCTTATAAACGTCCTCCCTTTTCTAAAACACAGAGCATCAATTCTAATAAACAAAGGAAAAGTGAGAAACAGCGAAAGTAGTAAAACTTTGTACTGAAGCCCGTATTCGTCTAAAAATGAACTTAAATTCTTATGCAGTCTTCAATTAAAGTCTTTGCAGTCATGAATTTCTCAGATACTCATTCGAACAGAAGTGAGCAAATTAAAAATAATTTTAAAATCCCAAAGAAATTAGTTCTCTGCAAAATAGAAAAAAATAGAACCTCCACCCCCGCCACAACCTCCTCTCCCGCCACAACCTCCTCCCCCACAACCATTTCCCCCACCACAATCCCCTTCCCGCCAAAAGCTCGCTACTTCCGCCATCGCGTCGAACGCCTCACCCACAAGTGCCCGACGCTCCGCCTGCACCGCCGCCTGCACCGCCGCCGCGCCCGCAGAGAGGAACCTTAGAGCGCGGGGCTCCGCAGGGGTTCGGGAGACGCCTTTAAAGTCGGATTTTTCTTTCTCATTTGCCCGGAAACTTTCTTGTGAAATGTGGCGGCAGCAACTGCGCGCACAGTCCTCTTGTGGCGGGCGGCGGGCGGGGCGCCGGAGCGGGACGGAGCCGGCAGGAGGATATGGGCGGAACTGAAAAGTGGCACACACGGAGAGACCGCACGTTGCTCTCTTTTCCGCGGTCCGTAATTGGAAAGAGAATTGTTTCCGCCATGATAAAGTGCGAATTACAATTTCGTTTCAGACACTTCGTTTCCATGCTCTTGATATTCATTATTACCCCTGGCGGTTGGTATTAACCTACTTTTTCGAATGGAAATGAGTTTTGATTGTACTTCTTCCGTATGTCTGACTAACTTCTCGTCCCGGAATCAGTACAGTAATTTTCACCCAATGCCTATTCAGAGTGCAAGAAAAATATCTAGATGCGTGATAAAATAGAAAAATAACTCGAAAAGATATTTAGACACGAAAGAAATTTTGTAAACGCAATAAACATTCAAAATAAACAAGGAATCTCGTGATATTGCTTTCACGTACAAAAATAGCTGTTTTGCTATTTTAAAAAAAGTTTTTTTCTCTTACAAGCACAAGTTAAATATAAGCTTAATAAAGCGTAGTTGATGAGAAAGTAAGACTTTCCTTTTGGCCCGTTTTGTTCAAACCGCGAAACATCTTACATCTTGAACAGGCGAGTAGTTTTGAGAGCAATCCACTTGTAGAAAGTTACAATACTGCAATACGTCGATTGCCCTGGAACAAACACTTTCTCCACTACCTGCAACATTCCTTGCGGTTTCGCGTTGATTTTTTTTGTTTCCGCCGCGCGGTACTTTTCACGTATTTTCTCGCGAGTAAGATTTTGAGTACTGTGTCTGCTTATCAAGAAGAGAGCTTAGTGTGAATCTCAATTTAGCAAATGACGTGATCACTAACAGGATCGCTGCTTCCTTTGAGCACCTGCACTCTCGAATGTTCTGCATTCGTTATTACAGAATGTACATTTCGATTAACATCATTTCCTAATGAATTTCTAGAAATAAAACATTCTTTCATTCTTATGTGGTTATTAACGTCGTTTAATCATAATAAATATTTCTGATGATCAACATTGCCAATACATCTTCGCTTAACATTTCTTTCTAGTAACTCGCAAGTCATTACAATTTAATCATTTTATCTTCATTTCGTTATATATCTGTTAACTCATCGGCTTATCTTCTCTATTATGAAAAAATATATTTAAGCTACCTTTTCCATGTACTAATTAGTTTTTGAGGCATAATACTCAGTTTACATTAATACTGTACGTTTATCTTATTCAGCTTTCATCTCTTTTTTAACTTTCAAAAGTCGCTTTATCCGTCGCTTATCTAAAAATTACATTTCTTCATTTTTTGAAACATATATTATAGAATCAATGTTTGTAAAAATTTACCACAAAATATTAAAAACATACAATTAAATGAGTAAAGCTTAAAACAAGATCCGTTTACCGCTATAATCACTAACGTATATTCTAATATAAGAACACTCATTCAACATGTGATAATATTATATTCGCAAATCATGTCAAACACTTATTCTTCACTATCAATAATCACAACGCAAACATACGAATGTGAAATATTATTTCAAAATTATGTACATTAAGGCCGACTTGGAAGGCCGAGGAGGGTAAGAGCGTGTAGCGACTCAGCGCGTTCGCCAGTTCGAGTTCCACCTTGGGCATGGTTGTTTGCCTCTCGTGTACGTATGTGTTATAGCGGAGCACCTAGCCTTCTCCCAGCCCCAGATCAGAGGAGCCCGCATGTTTGTGTCTAGTGTATGGTTGAATATGTGTGGCATCGGAACATAAAGGGTAGCCGGCCATTGGCTGGATAAAAGTCTTAGAAAAAAATGTAAATCAAGCAAATCACCCGGGACATGTTTTCATAAATTGAATAATAAATTTATTTTTGTTAGTACCTAATATCTTCCATTCTTTCACTTGACGAGAGAGTAAAATGCGAGTCTCCTGCTGATGTAGAATTACACCTACCGAATATACTGGAATTATGTTAGTTTTTATTTATTTATTTATTTTTTGTTTATTTATTTATTTATTTATTTTTATTGTTTATTTATTTTTTATTTATTTATTATTTATTTTTTATTTATTATTTATTTATTTATTTATAAATTTTGAGGAATGTTGAATCTATCTACATATTATAGCAAATGGAGAACCTTATTTAATTCATCAATACATACTTCTCATTCAACTGATTTGCGGCTGTGCTCCTCATCCACAACGAAGGAATTAAACACCTCATTTTTTCATCCCTCCCCCAATCAGCATGCACAAGTTAAGGTGAGCGGGCACGACTGTTCATTTGCGTTCGGAACCTTCAATTATTTGCGCCACCTGGCTTTCGAGCTGCCTCCAAGTAGAACTGCGGCACCCGGCAAACGGCTACCTTCCCCTTGTTCGTCCCCTCTCCCGGCCACAGCGCTCACACTAGTCCGAAACGGACCAATACGCGAGCACAAAAGACTTGTTAACTTAACTCGCGCGTTTCTTTGGATTAATTGACGGTTTCGAGCACGTCAACTGCTAGGGTCATTAATCCCGTTAGAGTAGTGAATTTGTTCTTCCAAGCGGTGGTAGTGTTCCAACCCCACTGTACGGGGAGATACGGTGCGGGCCTACACGTTGGCTTGCGGATCCCCCAGCGGGGCACTGCCTGCGTTGGGGCAAATTCCAATCTCTTTCATGTGTGACAGTGTAGAGCATACAAGTGCGAAAGCAAAAGAAAACGCGAATACAAAGAAGAGGAGGAGAAGAATGCGCGCGCTCTCCTCTCCGAAGAATTATCGCCGAATGAGTTTAGTTCAGAGCCACAGTCGCTGTAGAGTCCGCAGTGACTGACCAGGAAGTTCGAGGGTTCGCGTTGCAAATGTGGCGCATACTAGCTCCATAGCCAGGTCAAATTCAGCCGCTGACGAATTCAGAGAAGAGAGCCGGCTGCTCTTAACAATCGTTTACTGTAATATCTCTGATCAATACCACGCGGATGCTGAGCTGTACCTTAACAAACATACCACGGGCCGCGTGTTGTTTTTCCTTCGTCTTCCTTGTCCTATCCTCTCCACTTACAGGCACTACACTACCACGCGCGTCGGGAGGTCGGTCGGGAGTGTAGAGCTTGTCGCGGTTGGGGCGGTGCTCCGCCAGGAGAAGATTCCTGTAGGGAGAATCTCCGACAAGCCCACGTATAATCCATCCATTCACTCCCACAAACCAATAGAGAGGAATACCGCCTCCTTCTGGAACACATCATTCATCGCACTGAAGAGACTAAATTACCGTAGCACCTGGCGTGCCCCAAAAGCATCAGTCAGTCAATCAATTTAGGCCGTCTGCGTCATTTCAACTGCATTGAATTGATGCGTTACGTGGCTAGACTCAGACCATGAGGCCTGGTCTTCCGTTTGATCACGCAAATTTCTCGACGTTCCTTTCACCAACTAGCAGAGAAAGGGGATATTTCTTGGGCGACAAAACAGGCGATTTGAGTTTAGCTCAGAGGCTTCATTTAGGCTTGAGGATCTTTTACATACAGTAAATCTACTAACTTGGGACAGACGACTCTACTTCTCTTCCGAAGGAAGGCGTAAGAAGGATTTTTTCTCCCTTAAAAATCCACGGCTTCGATTAAGTTTGAACCCCTGAACTTGAGTATAACAGTCCGATACGCTAACCGTTTCTCCATCGCTGCCGTCGCTCGGTCCACTGTGCGGTGTGGCAGCCCCGCGTGCGCGAGTGAATCCACGAGCACGCGCGAGCAGACAAACGCGGCGCGGCGCGGCGCAACGGTGCGAGGGGTCGCGTAACGAGAGAGCGACCTGGAGGGCGCTTTGTTCGCTCCCCCTCGCCCGCTCCTCCTCGCGGCCCCGCGCAACCCCTCGCAACCCTCTTGGGGCTCGGCGCCCGCGGGCTCGGCGCTGCGGCTCCGAGGCGAGAGGCCGTCGGGCTGGAGCTCGAGCAGTGGCCGCGGCTGGAATGCCACGCCGCCTGTCCTATAAGGCGGCCGCACACATTGGCAGAGAAATGTTCGTAAAAACCAACATGCGGAGGGGAAAATTTGTTCGACTCATGGTCGTTTGGCCAATGTTCGTTTGGCCAATGTTCGATTGGCCAATGTTCGATTGGCCAATGTTCGATTGCCAATGTTCGATTGGCCAATGTTCGATTGGCCAATGTTCGATTGGCCAATGTTCGATTGGCCGCTGTTCGATTGGCCGCTGTTCGATTGGCCGCTGTTCGATTGGCCGCTGTTCGATTGGCCGCTGTTCGATTGGCCGCTGTTCGATTGGCCGCTGTTCGATTGGCCGCTGTTCGATTGGCCGCTGTTCGATTGGCCGCTGTTCGATTGGCCGCTGTTCGATTGGCCGCTGTTCGATTGGTCGCTGTTCGATTGGCCAATGTTCGTCTGTCCAATGTTCGCTTGTCCAATGTTCGTTTGTCCAATGTTCGTTTGTCCAATGTTCGTTTGTCCAATGTTCGTTTGTCCAATGTTCGTTTGTCCAATGTTCGTTTGTCCAATGTTCGTTTGTCCAATGTTCGTTTGTATGTGCAACCTTTTTGTACAGCATTGCATAAGAGAAAATAATTTTGTAGTTAAATCAAAACTTGGGACATTCATTTACCTTGATGTGAGGCGTCACGTTTGTTGGCAACGTGTTTGCTGACTTCTGTTTAAATGCACTTGTTAATCTAAGGGCGGCATCTGCCAGAAATATTGGATGATTATTTATCACACAAAGTCAAGATAATTACGAAAATTAATACAAACTTTTTTCTCGCCCTTAGTAACGGTTAGGTCATATTATTATATTGCAATTTCTGACCATATTAACACATCTGTCGCCATTTTTTGTAAAACTCATTACAAATCGCAGAAGAATAGACGTGAAAACGATTTTAAAGGTGATATATGAAAACAAATTCGACAATTAAATCCATATTTTAGCCTTAGAAAGAGAAGTTATTACGGCCCAGCGGAGGTGGTGGTGGCAATAGCTCAGCCAGCGCGACGTTATAGCGTTGTTGCCGGCGTGGCGCTGTTAAAGCAACAATGGTCAATTGGTTTGGCATATAAGCATGGCGAATTGTTCTCATCAATTCTTGTCATAAACTCCCTTTTTCTTCTGTATTCAGAATTCAACTTATTTATGGGTTATGGTAGCGATCTCAGAATTTAAGAAAACTTGCACCAAATACACATCAGCCAAAAGTACGTCACACACATTTTGTAACTATTAATTGAAAAAGATCAACCATCGGTTTCAAATTCCGCGACGTCATCAGATTGAGAAATCTTTTTTGTGAAAATCCTGCTTACGCCTTACGCTAGTGTTGTTCACAGGCACTCTCCTTCACCCAGAAATTTAACTACACTATTTACGTTTTCTCCACAACAATCCGTGTTTCGAGTTTCAACGGAAACAAGGGAACAAAATCTTTCGTGTACAAATATTCCCGTTGTTGCTCTGACACTACCGAACACTGCCGTAAAACACGAAACTACCCATGTTACCACGTAACACATTCACAAACAACGTTAACGACCTATAAATAAGCCGGTTTACACGCCGAGTTCCAAGAAGAAATAGGAAAATTAAACGACGCGTCCAAATATACTTAAATTTTATTTGCTATCACCTTCCCAGGCGGCGTTCCAACAAGACTTTTTCTGTTCCAATTTTCCACGATGCGATAATACATAACGAGTTGCCTGCCTTCCCTCGGGTATCTGTGTACATCGACGCTGTTTCCCAAACACCTGAAAACAAACGGCGGCCGCAAACCAACAAGCGGTCTGGAAACGAGCAGCGACGTCGTTGGCGGCCAGGCCGCCGCCGCCGATAAACAGCGCGCGCTTTGAACGAGAGGTTATCGAGCGCAGACGGATCCGCGCGGCGCGTTCCACGCAGGGGCGAGGCGAATTTACGACGCAGCTTTCTTGCTCGCGCACCGGCCCCGCTGGACGGGCGGGTGGCTCACGTGATTTGCCTGCGGGAGGGTGAGTTCATATGGAAAAATCGTGCTACCAGGGGGGTAGTTTGGGGGGACAAGGGGGCAGAAGGCAGGGGGAAGGCGGTCCGTCACCCTAGGGGACCCTGAGGGTGGCACCAATTAGATAATTTTATAGTTGGAATTCAATAATTTTAATCATTTTTTTAATTATACAGAGTGCCCGGGGAGGAAACGTCGAAACATTGAAAATAAGCTCTTAAGACAATTTTAAGGATATTTTGTCTAATAAACTACGTGGATATTCCGAATGGTTGAGCCGCAATAAGCACTCAAAAGCTGGTTTGATAAAATAATTTCTAGACAAACATTTGCATTATAAAAGCATAGACATACCTCAGAAACATGTAAATTGTTTATTATTTACAAAAGAAATAATATATTTGTTCAGAAAGAAAAATTAAGTAAGAAATAAAAAAAGACAGTCAAATTGTGTAAATTGGGTGTTCTTATTAATTTCTGGATTAATTTTTCTTTATGTGAACAAATAAGTAATTTATTTATTATTTACAAAAGAAATGAATATATTTCTGGAGTGTTTCTATGCTTTTATAATGCACATTTTTTCAAGCCAACTTTTGAGTGCTTACTGCGGCTCAGTCATTAGAAAAATCCACGTACTTTATTAGACAAAATATCCTCAAAATTGTCATAAGAGCTTATTTTGGACGTTTCCTACCCGGAATTCATGTATATTAATTCAATAGTTATACATTTAAATAATAAATACTTAGAAATCAAAGAACATAAATAACGTAAACTAAAAATCATGCAGTTGTTAATTAGTTATACTTGGTTTTAGATTGTGTATTTAAAAATTATACTTCAATTATTCTGAATTTCATTGTTTTCATGTGAAACTATACTGATGTTTTTGTTAAATAATAATAATAAACTATTCAGTCTTGTATATTTTTATATTTAACTTGAGGGGGTAGGGCTGACATCATTATTTTCGCCCGGGGTGACACCAACTGATTCTGCGCCGCGATATAACAGAGTGTTATAATAAGAACTAAGTTGGTTTAAAACATATCCGGCGAAATAATTCTGTATTCATTGATTAGCTGGCAAAGTGTTGGACTTGCATTAGTAATTCAATTTGTGGCTTTTTTTATTAAATTGATTAGCTATGTCCCACAGGTACGTCGCAATATTTTTGACGTGCGTAATAATAAATTTTGATAATACAATTATTTGTTGTTCTGCAATTAGTTACTAACACTGGATGGATTTTTTGGTGGATCACAGCTTTGGTATCAGATCTTCGCTCAGGATTGAACACCTACAGTTGGTTTAAAACATTATAAAAATCCTCTGAATTTCAGTTACCCACAGTAGTAATGATTGATCTATTGGTTGGTTGGTTGTCTTCCCTTGGGTTCAGGATATTTTTAATGAGATTTTTTTAACATTTGCGTTAAAATAATTCTGTAACAAATTAGCCGAAGTAAAGAAATTTCAACTACCCATCACTTCAACAGGCACTAAATATGTTTAAATAATGGGATATACTTTTACTCATGTTCACACTTTTGTATTTAATATAATTCACTCATTCGTAATTACGTTAACATTTACCAAATTTTTCAAAGATTACGCGAAATAAATTGGCGTTCTTTTCGTTTACTGGAATTCTAATGTTACTGCGCTTGATGGAACACTTTGTTGTCCTTGTTATTGTTGTTGTTGCTGTTACTGACACTGTCGGTATAGTTCCATACAATGACAGTTCTTTGCGTACCTCACTTACAGTGTAACTTGAGGTTTCACACGTTTTGAAATTGCCCGTACAAACTTGTATATATATGAAATATCACTCGTGTTCTTCCGTTACCGACTATCATGTACAAGAAATTTCAGTTTCATATCCATGAAAATGTAATGGAGTAATCTAATATAACTAGACTATATCTTGCAGGATGGTTTACATCATTTTTACTTTTATGTTATTCTTCGTCATTTCAACTTCTATAAAAAACTTTTGCACACTAGAATTGCCTTCCATAAAAATTGTTTAAATCCTTCCAGTAATTGACTCGGATATTATTACTATTACTATAATTACCTTTTATTTTCTCATTTCATTGGTACATTTAAATGGATTATTGTACAGATTTACAAAATCGAAGCACAATACATCTATTTTTAAAAGAATTCACAGTACATCATTTCCCATCAATTTCCGGACTATCCTTGTTGTTGAGATAATTACTGCTTTCTGCATAAGTTTGTACCGGTCTTCATTCAAACCTAGCTGTTTAAGATTTCGAATCAGACACTTATGGATGACTCCTGTGCTTGAAACAATTATCGGGGCGATGTTGACTCTTTCCATATTCCACAGTTTCTTAACGGGTTCCACAAGATATGCATATTTACTCATTTTATCAGTATATTCTACTATTATTATTAATATTATTATTATTATTATTATTATTATTACATTATTCGTATTATTAGTTTTTTTAATTCTGATTTTTACGTAAGCATAAAGCATTAGAGTGCACATTATCCATTTAGATCAATCAATCCTTCCATCGGCTTTTTTAATGTAACCATTGCAGAGCTCAATTGAAGCAAAACAAAAAAGAATCGCCCGCCTGCGTCACTTAACCGCGGCGAACGGCGACGAAAGGCCCCCGCGGCCGCGTTCCCGTGCCGGCGCACCTTCCCACCGACGCGACGCGACGCGAGGGTGACGGACATCGATTTGTCGTCACCGGGTGAGCGACAGCCTGACGGCGCGGCGCGGCGCCGTCTACAAGAGGCGGAGGAGGGAGCAGGGACGCGCGATGGCGTGCGTAGAAGTGAAAGTCGCGTACCCTATCAGGGCTAAGGGGATTTAATTACCAAGCAAACTAAGCCAGAGAAGAAAATGTAATAATAATAGTAATACTTCACTTTTGCTATTATATTACTATTGAGTGGTAATGTTTCCCGTTTCGAATTACCAACTACCGTTGTGTCCGCATAACTACTTCGCATGAAGAAAATGTTATAACAGTCAAGCAAACATTTGAACAGGGGAGAAGTTAACTATTATTTATAATAATAATAATAATAATAATAATAATAATAATAATAATAAGAAGAAGAAGAAGAAGAAGAAGAAGAAGAAGAAGAAGAAGAAGAAGTATGGGAGATACAATATTTTATATCAGAATACAATATTTTATGTGTATACAACTGTACGTGTGAGTAGTATATGTGAGCACGCATGTAGTGTACGTGAGTGTAAGTGGAGAAAATAGGCCAAGAAAGAGGAAGGAAAGATCGCGCCGGTCAGGGATCCGTATGTCAGCGACTCCATTCACCTGATATTGATAGAAGAAACCACGGAAAACCCCCGATCAGAGCAGCCGGCCACTACAATTCTTCTCCCGACAGTGGCTGAACGTGATCTAGCTGTGAAATTGTGGCCAAAGACAAAATTCGCAGTGGAATGCTATTTTCTCTAATTCCCGTGGAAATAAAATTCTTTTTTGTTGGAGATAAAACAGTCGAGAACCCCGATACAAAATACGATTGGCTTCTATTAACTATTATTTAATGTCTCGGTGATTCATATTTATTTTAATATGAGTGTACAAATCGTTTACAACTAATTTAGAAACATGAAATGCTTATTCTTAAACGCCAGCAACATATAATTTGGCATTGAAGATTATTTTAAGATTTTAAATCATGAATCTCTAAAATTTTAGTACTTGCGGAGAAGTGCTAAACAAAAGTAACACATCAGTGATAGAGAAGTATTGCGGGATAGTAGCACGATGGTAACAGAAATGCCAAACGTCGAGATTCATCAGACAAAAAGTCTGTAGATGAAGTGGCACCAGTCGGCAGAGGTGACGGCAACGGTAGCGACAGCGGCGGCAGGGGCAGCAGAAAGGGAAGAGGTTGCTCTGTCGGGGCTGATGGCTGCAACTGCGCAACGGGACGGCGGTGGAAAGTCCGCAATCAATACACCGCAGCACAAATGCGTGAGGCAGCGCACGCATGCGAGTGCGTTATGACTGCTCAGGCGTTCTAGCGGCACGATCCCCTCACGTGACGTTGTGGCTCTGCTAGCAGAACAACGACTCCTCCGTTTTTCATATACAATTAAGTTTGCTACACACAACATAAAGTAAGAGGATTGTGATAATTAAGGGTCACTTGAAGATTAATTATTTCAGTGGAGTCCATGTCACAACACGAAGATGATGGTAATAAATATTCAATAATATTCTGTAAGGGGACAATACAATTTATTATTAATATCATAAACAATAAACAAACATTCTAAATTTGAATTCATCAGGAGACAAACTTATGTTTACAACTTTCGCAAAGACGTATGATACCATACTACTATTTGACACTCATATTTTGTGTTTCAGACTGTAAGCAACAACAAATTATATTTTATGAAGATTTTCTATATAGGTAAAATGTGAGAGATAAGTTAGAAAGTGATAAAAATATAAATTTTTGAATATTTTCATCAATGATATTCACTCGAGTGTGTAATTCTTTAGCATATTTTTCGTTCACGAAGATTTGTATACACAAAACGTGAATGACTTCTCGATATCGACTTGCCCAGAATGAAATGTTAAACAGGATTCGTATACACTATGTATACTATCATAAAAACTATTCACGAATAATATTGACAATAACAAGTTATATATTTTAAAAATTGCAGGTCAATAAACTGAATATATTTTGAAAATGGTATTCATCATTGAGACTACGAGGAAGAGAGCGATCTAGCAAACTAGGACCTTAGGAAAGTACTTTCGAACTCTACACGGGCATAAATGATGTCTCTTGCATTTCCCGTTAAGTTGGTGAGGAAAATTCTAGTCTGTTTCGTGAATCATGCTAGTGATTCCGGATTCTTGATTCCGAAAATATATTCAACATACGGAGATTTTGGGTATCAATTATCTCATTTCATCAGAAAATGGAATAAAAGGTCGTACAAAATTTGCACGTACTGTTTTGCGTTACTTTAAATCCTCCGTTCTCTCAGCTTCTGAGACTGAAAATAATTTGTTCAAGGCGTTCTCGCCGACCAAAACTTCTCGGTTTCACTCTAAGTGCAACGGTGAGGCGGCGGGGGCTGCGTGGATTCAGGAGCCCGTGTCGATACGTCCGCCATCGTGTTTACGGGCGTCGCCTAGCAACGTGCAGCCGGGCGGGCGACGTCGGCGGGTATCGCAACTGCGAGGGGAAGATGACCCGGCGAAGTACGTTGTCAGAATACACCCCCTCTTTTCGAATCGTCCATCCCCTTGGGTATTAAGCTTTGACGATCTTTGAAGATGAAATTCAAAACTGCAACTGAAACCGTTTATATGCAGCCTTAGCTTCATTATCTTTAAGTAAGACATTTTATTTTATTTCACACCAATATACTATATTCACAAGCATACAGGTAAGTTTATACGACACATTATCTTGTGCAATGTGTCGCCGGGCTTAATTTCAGATGAAAGCCTGCATTAAGGCGGATCCACACATTCGGCATTCACCGAGCAGCTCGTGTAATCCTGAACAGCTGATGTGTTCGGCGAATGTTCGCCCCCTTTGATGTGTCCTGAAGACCGACACGCGATGGGTAGGGAGGGCGAATACCGAATGTTCGGCGCTCGACGAATAGCGAGCAACCCCTCCACACTACTTGGGATTCGGCGAGCGGTTGCTCGGGATTCGCCTAATGCCGCATGTGTGGAACCGCCTTTAGACGAGAACACATAAACTGTAATGGGAAATCTGCATTCACACAGACGAATCCGAAGTGCAAGTAGGCAGACTCTTCGCGCGAAGCTCGAGAACGTTACTTTGCCTCTCCAACTGGAAACAACCGTCAAGGGTACGGACTTGTTTAATCACACTTTCATGTTCAAGTAAAAGTTCTAACGAAACCCTTGTGAAGGCGGTCATCTTCTCAGAAGTCGAGTCACTCACTCCACTCACGCTTGATGAATCAGCAAACAGAACTTCTTCAGCTATGTCCCTCGCTTTAAGCGAGTAAGTCTTTGACTTGTAGAATAAAAATAGCAAATGAAGCTCAATGAATGAGACTCACAGTCGTCGAAGCCTCTTAAACATTGTGCTTGATTGTATTGTTAAATAAGAAAAATCTAAGTGCTTATTTTCAGATATTTTATCCGCGTGATCCCTACAGTTCTTAAATCTTACATATACTTTTTTTTTATTGAAGACCTACCTCACTTGATTTGTCTCTCTTAGTTCTTGTTTCAGTTCAATAATTACTGCAATTTTTACACCGAACACTGATATCATTTAAATTATAATGTTTTATCCACCCCTACTTTCAATTTGACTTAAAAAATTTCAAAAAGGTGAGCCAGAAACGTTTACGTCACAAAGATGCAATTTAAGAATAAACAGCCTTTGAAGAAGCGCCAGGAAATATCTGCAGCCACACATGGGTCAGAGAAAATGGCAAAGTCGTACATTGGCCAGAGAAAAAAGCAAACGCAACTATAACATGCTTGACATCTTGAATATAATTGAACCGAGAAAAGGTTCTCTCTTATTTCAATGAGTCATCATTATTCATCAACTGTACGTCAGTTAACAAAGAATGTAAAACTTTACTTACCAACTCTGTTTGGTCTTTCATAACCTGACACTTTAAATTTTCAAATGTATTCGAAAGAGTATACATAATATTAAAATAAATCTTTGAATATATTATTAAAAAAACATAAATATGTAAAATCATAATTTACTCACTGAAAAAATACAGCATTTGTAAAGAACCTTTGAAAAATCTGTCGTCAGAAATTATATTTAAAACAAAACTTCTTTATATCCGCCCAAAACACGGAACATCAGGCAGTTCCTACTAAAATGGTTCATTGGTTCTTAAAATTTTATTTTCCTTTATGTAAAAGCACAGTCACTACAATCAAGAATAATATTTGAAATAATATTGCAGGTTTCATTTTCCATTGAACATTTTTATGAGGGCAATAACATTACAAGTCATTTAAAAAATATTTATTGTAGTTATCTTGGATTAAAAGTTTCCTGGATAGAGGAGATACACGCGTTACGATGGTTTAGCCCTTTATAAGTAGACTAACTAACTCAAAAGTTGCTTGTGAAGCAATGCGAAACGGAACGAAAGGCACAGTCGCAAAATTGACTATTTCGGTATTGAAAATCCTTGTTAATATTTTTCAAAACGGAATGGATTATCTACACATAAATTACCTTCCTAATGCAGCACCACTTACATGGGTTATTTTAAGACACTTTAGTTTCTGACAAGCATAGTTCATTATTATTTCAATTTATTCATATTATTCTCATAGTGACAATATTTGTATCTGTTTTATCTTTTAACAAATTTGAAACTATGCAAAGTAAGTCACCATATACAACATATTACCTACAAAACAGCCCACACATATTAACGTTAATCAAGTAGTGTATAAGGTCAAAGGTACCTAGACATCTTTCGACAAAATACGAACTGCTTTTTCGGCAGTTCCCAACCTGCCAGACGCCAACCGAGCAGGTTTTCGTCCACGACCGAAGAGAGGGCTAGCGGTCACTAGGACCAGCATCGAAGCCATGAAGAATCGCGAGCGACGGGAGGTAATCCCGCAGAAGCCCCGCTGGTTAAAAGGAGCTTCTAAGCCGCAGGGCGGGTTCGCGGCCAGGTGCCCGGCGCCAGTGACCGCCTGCTCGCCACCGGCCGCGAGGCTTAATGGGGACCTATTAGACGTAACCAGGCGCTAGGGAGGGTCAGAATACAAGAGACCACGAGCTTGAATTAAGGGACCTATTAGACGCAACCAGGCGCTAGGGAGGGTCAGAATACAAGAGACCACGAGCTTGAATTAAGGGACCTATTAGACGCAACCAGGCGCTAGGGAGGGTCAGAATACAAGAGACCACGAGCTTGAATTAAGGGACCTATTAGACGTAACCAGGCGCTAGGGAGGGTCACAATACAAGAGACCACGAGCTCGAATTAAGGGACCCTTTAGACGCAACCAGGCGCTAGGAAGGGTCATACAAGAGACCACGAGCTTGAATTAAGGGACCTATTAGACGCAACCAGGCGCTAGGAAGGGTCACAATACAAGAGACCACGAGCTCGAATTAAGGGACCTATTAGACGCAACCAGGCGCTAGGGAGGGTCAGAATACAAGAGACCACGAGCTTGAATTAAGGGACCTATTAGACGCAACCAGGCGCTAGGAAGGGTCACAATACAAGAGACCACGAGCTCGAATTAAGAGACCCATTAGACGCAACCAGGCGCTAGGACGAGGGTCACAATACAAGAGACCACGACCTTGAATGAAGGTACCTATTAGACGCAACCAGACGCTAGGAAAGGATAAAAATACCGTGGACCACGAGTCTAAATTAGGAACCTGTTAGACGCAACCAAGCGCTAGAAAGGGTCACAAGTCAGGGTCACAAGAGACCACGAGTCTGAATTAAGGGACCTATTAGACGCCACCAGGTGCTAGGATACGATCAGAATGCCGGGGGCCACGAGTCTAAATTAGGAACCTATTAGACGCCACCAGGCGCTTGGAAGGTGGTCACAATACCAGGGAACACGAGTCTGAATTAAGGGATCTGTTAGACACAACCAGACGTTAGTAAAGGGATACTACTAGGGAAGATAATGAAAATGAAACCTATTAGTAGCAACCTGGAGTAAGAATAGCACCAGGAATCACATGCCCGATTAAGATGCCGATTGAATGCAACCATTCCGAACCGGCGGTGAATACTCCGGCTCATTTCAAATTAAGAATTCAACAAAAAGAACATCGAGGCCCGTGCTAGTAGCTTTTGCTGGCAATGCCGCAATGCAAAGTGGTTTCCAGGGAATCTACGGTGACAATGGTGGCTGTGGTAGAATGGATTATTTCCAACGGCTGGAGATGTATGTAGTAGATGACATTGGCATTCGGGTTGTGGAGTCACAGGTTGGATTGAACGTGACAAACTTAAAGACTCCCGCATGATTTTTGACGTTCTCCCTCCTGCGCGGCAGCATGAGAAATTACACGAAGGAGGGCGAGAGGGTAAAAACTATTTTTTGACTGTCGATAAGTAAAAGTTGAAATGGCTTGGACGATTCGATTTGTCCTCAGTTCAAAAATGTCCCTTGTGTTAAGACGTCGGTAATGGAGCTAGCGAAAGGGACATTAACAGACATGTTTCCTCTCGAAGGATACGCCCTTATTTATTTATTCGGAAAACATTCATGTATTCGCTTTATTCTTTGATTGTTCAAAAAACTCAAATCGGTGATTGATCGACTGTAAAAATGCACAGACAAAACATGTAAAAACACGAAACATGACGCGAACAATCTCAAAAAGCATAGACAAGTACCCAAATTTTCTCAAAACACCAAGACCACTTCAAAACACCGTTACAACCTCTCTTTAAATAGCCATAACTCCGAGACCGCCCATTCAGGATGACTCATTCGAAACAAGAGCTCCTCCATAATCGTGCAGGGCGGTTTCCAAACGCGGCGAGCGGGGCACTTCGTTTCCGTCATCACGAGCGACGGCGGCGCGGCGGCGCGGAGGGGATCGGAAAGATCGGGGAAGCGGGCGGCGTTTCGAGCTTGTTTCGGTCGCTCGGCCGCCATTTTGGGCCCGCTGCGGGCGGATTGCGTCCGCCATAAATCAAGAGGCGAGCTGCCTCAAACGCATCAGATAGAGGCGGCGCTCATCCTGGTCCGGAAGAGGTCCGGAGAGGCCGCGCTCGCCGCGACGGATGCCGTCTCCGCCCGCCCGCCGCGGCGTCGCTGACCATAAAGGCCCTCTTTCATCTGGTTTTTATGCGCGGAACGCCGCCGCCTCCGCCGCCGCCACCGTCGCCACCGCGGCTGCTGGAGCGCCGCTGTAAGAACGGACCGCCCTTTTATTACCGGATAACACGGACGCGGGGTGCTTCGGGGGGCAAGGGGGTTGCGCTCGTAAAATATGCCGAAATCATAGTGCACTAATCTAGTGGGAATAAAGTTTCCTTTGTCTGAGTGTTTCCCAGCTCGGCGGGAAGATGAAGGAGTGTGGAGTTACAATGAGACAGAAGGTTAAGTAAATAGTTTTTTTTAGGATGATGAAAGACGAGTGGGTTCAATATTTAAAATTATTTTCCAGAATAAATTTAGATCGTATTTTAGACACGCATAAATTTATTGAATAATTACGTAAGCGTATCGCATTGCGTATGTTTTGTACATATTTTATCTACAACGAAGACGACAATTTTCAATTAAGATGGGAGGGTGTTTGTTTTAATAATAACTTAATAACAATAGCATAACGATTGCAAAAATGCTGTAAAATGTAAAGTGCGGTCCATATTTAAGCAGAAAATCATCATTTTAAACAGGCTTTGAATATATTTCGGTAGGTTATTCATACAGTATTACATTTAAACATTTTGAAAAAGATGAACGCACCCGCTTCTGCATCAATACTAAAGCAGTCGTACTATTTATGAGGGCTACTTTACACACTAATGGCATCTTGACACACACTACCATTCATGTACAAGAGATAAGATTCCTTTTGTAAGAACGATAGCTGCAAAGAGCGTCGCCATGTTTTATTCATCGGCCTGCACGTGGAAAAGAAAAAAAAAAAAGATGGCCGTCAAAGCAAAGACAAAAGCCGTGTTTGAGCAGACGCGCAATTCCAGTCTCCTGCGTGTCCGCGCGCCTTCTGGGCGAAGCGGGGCGGAGTGCCGCAGGGACGACATATCTCTTATCTGCCAACTACGGGAAGTGTGAGGTTTCGCCCTTCCTTTCAAGAGATAGCTACCAAGGAAAATAGGTGGAGCCAAGTTGCCTTTTTAAACTCTTTACATGAATACATGTTACTCTTTACAGAAATACATGAGCCTGAAGCTTGTCCTTCACGGTGTTTATTTTTGAGTATGTGAATAGCAGCATTTAAATTATTACTGTCTCGTATTTATTTTAATTCTGTATGATTACAGTAAATTTTGAAAATTCCATGGAATAAATTGCAAAAGAATATTTCCGTGTGACAAGAAGAGTCGTATCGTATGAACAGGTTTAACATACGAAGATAAACGTAAATTTCCTAATAGGTAGGTGGTTCAGCAAGAAATAAGTTATGTACGGTTAACACTGGACACTATTCAGTAAATACTTTGCAAAACATATTTTTTCATTAAAGTTCTATGTTCAATAATTTCAGGTCCAGCGTTCATGTAAATTATTAAATTGCTAAAATACACAGTATTGATTGGGGAATCAGTATTCCTAACATTAAAAAAAGATGGGGTATTTCAGAAAACTTTCTAAATATAAACAACATTTAGTAAACAGAATAAAACAACTTATAATTATTCAACAATAACAATATGCAGCACTAATTTCTCTAAAAAATGGTTCTTTCAAAATAATTGGCTCGTTTACTTTGATTTTATTAAGAGTATAACGACAAATAAATATTTTCGAAAAAATAAGTAATCTACGGTAAAGCGAAGCTTAAGAGATGTGAGAGGAATAATTTAATTTTAGGTTTTAATTATTAAGAAACTATGTGCAGAAATTGTTCAAGCAATTATAAGCTAAAATCTTTGTTTTCAAATGTAATTCGTTTTTGAAACTTCAACCGTTTAAAAATGCTTACATAATTTAAAATTATTAAAACTTTAATTATTGTAAAAAATGTATTCAGATTCAATTAAAGGTATTTCCATATTTTTTTATCTTTCAATTCATAAATTTGTATTTATTCAAATGAAGCTTCTGTAAACCTTGACCCGGTGTTATAAATAGTCGAATCTTTCCTAATCTCTGTTAGCACGAGAAAGCGACAATCTTAAAAGCAGTTCCCTCTTAATCACCTCACGTGTGGCCTATCACGCGCGCTCCGCCGCCACGGCGCGCGGGCGAGCGGGCGGGCGGGGGGGGGGCGCGGCCAGCCCTGACGGGTCGCGGTCGCGTCGGGCCGCCCGCCGCCGTCGCCGCCGTGACGGGTGTAGGCGTTGTTTACAAACAAGCGCCGGCAAGCGGGGCCGCCGCGGCCACGGCGATTACCTCTGGAGGCGGGGGGGGGGGGGGGCTCGCTCCCCGCCCACCCTCTCCCCCTCCCCCGCGCACCCGACGCTGGACAGACGCGCGCGGGGGCGTGGCCACAGCTGGCTCTGTATAGCTGAACCGCGTAGAAGAAACAGAATTCTTCTCCAGCACCGTCAACGCGTAAGCGATTGTGACAGTTCGATGCGTTGTTGCCACACATTACTACGCTCCTGGCTCCACCTACTTCGCAAATAATTGGAATCTCAAAACAAACACTGACAGGCGACGACTCGTCTTGATATCATGTTCATAACTTTCACCAAAGCCGAACCTTATCGCCTCCGCGAATTCGTGTGAGTCAGATGAGCGGCAACGCTTAACCCTAGCTGTGAGAAAGTAAAAATATCCTTGCAAGCTGATTGCTTCTGAGCAGGTCACATGACGGAAATAATAAAATAATATTGTGGAACACCAGCTCAACATCTTTACTAGTGATGTTTAAGCCGAACAATCAATGATATATTAACATTCGTCGCGAATATAAAGTTATACATACACACACACCACAGCTACTGAACCTCGGTCATTCGTGTGCGCCATCTAGTTCGGAGTGTTGCCGACAGACAATATTACTCCGTGCTCCCCTCCCTTTGGCAGGTGTCCAACTACAGAGCTATGAACGACAGAGGAAGTGAGGGACAAAGTGTATTTCCTGATGTGTGACTAGCTTCCCGCGACAGATGGAGTAGAAACTTTATAAATTGATTTCACACCAAAATATTAACTGTGTTTGGGAGCGTGTGGCTTGACACACTGTACAAATATTATTCGGGTAAAATTTGTTCCTCTTGATTACAAATACTTAACTCTAAAAGAATCATTTTACGAAATTAACTTGTGAATTTTTTTTAAATGACAAAATCATGATTTAATACTTGTATAACTATTTTTTTAAAATATTTCATTATGTAATTCTTAAGGAATACTTATTTTACTGTTAAAATGTAATAATTTCTCTAAATCTACCCCAAGTATCTAGTACACTTCAAGACCATGTAAATTATTTCCTCAGTTCTCAGAAAATTGTGTGTAGCAATTTGCCTTAAAAAGACGAATAAGATAGCACTGGACGTCTGTTACTTGTCTCTGACAAAGGCTTTTGCCTCGTTCTTTGATTCCTTTTCTCACACACATTTCATTCTTCGCCGGGAATGCACTAGCACTAGTTCTGAAGAGAAGCTATATCATTATTAGACAGAGAAGTCACTGCTTGATGTACCCTTCAGAAAACAATCTGCTGCTTGTTTTGGTTAATGGAAATATCACCAGCAACGCACAGAATAAAATTGTTTTTATTGCAAAACATTTTGTTATATTTTAAATACTCCTACATTAATTGCCAGTACAATTACCTAAACACTTCTTTTGAACAATTTTTGTGCACTCACACTTAAACATTTTATAAATACTTAAAGAGCATCTGATTGACAATTCACATTTTACAGCAGTTGTTTCATCAAAATATCTTTTCACTTTCAATTTTGAATGCGTGTATAAAATGTATTCTAATGAACAATAATGCTTCATCGTGTCCGTAAGTGATTAAATTAACGCTGCATACCTCAGCGTTCACCATGCATGTACATTTATCCAAAATCTTGCCTTGTATCGTTTCGTCGTAAAGACAGAAAACAAGTGATAAGTTAGTACAACTCGCTCGCGCTTCATAACGCCTCCCCACCACGGCTCCACGGCAAGGGAGCCCGTTCCTTTTAAAAGTTAAATGCCCGGAGGGGGGGCGATCACCCGGGCCCCGGCTTGCCGTAATGGGCGGCGCGTCACGCGGCCGGCGGAGGCGGAGGCTACTGGACCGGGCGCGCTCGGGACCCCGATTTACGGGCGGCAAAAAGAAGAAAGCGCGCCGACGTAACGGATATCGTTAGCGGGCCGCAAAACGATCACGACGCGCGCGCGACGATGGACATTCCTCAGCCGGCCCGCGTCGCGTCGCGTCGCGTCGCGGAGGAGAGAGACGACGCGACGCGCCAGAAGCCATTGAGCGCGGCCCGCGCCCAGGATCTGGGGCGGAAGTACGTTACGTGGTTCGCAGCATCCTCAAAGCACACGGAAACTACGTCGAAGCATCTGAGATGACCTTTCGAGAGAGAATGAAGTCACGGGAACGGAAAGGTAGATCAGAGACAATGGCTCCCGGCAAGAATAAGACATTATTATTATTATTATTATTATTATTATTATTATTATTATTATTATTATTATTACTGCTGCCACAACCCTTCTGGGCAAAGGCCAGTTAAAAGAAGGATTACTTTGTCTATTTTTACATCACAGGAGCTATTTCTGATGTTTGTGGTTTTAACATACTTAACAGTTTATAACCTAATACAATAATAATACTAATTGTATCAAAAACTAAAATTCAAAATGAACTCGAATAAAAAAGAGACATTTTGATTTTAGTAAAGTTTACTACATAGTTTATTTTTTTGTCAACTAAGTTTTGTTTAGTAACATTAGTTTAAAGTTGGTATTTAAACTATATCACTTCGATTCACTCTGTTTAGTTCAGTACTAATGACAAAATATTATGTCGATCTGAAAACACTACATTAATAGAAAGAACCTCCGAAATACGAGACGTCAAAAGACATCTCGTATGTTAAAACCTCGTCAGACGTTCCCTTAAGTAGATCTCTCTGGCAGGCCTCACAGATATCATGTCATACAAAAACGACCCGGTAGACGGGCAGATAAAGGTTGTGGAATTGGCCGTGTTGAGATGAAAAAGAATGGTATATAATTGCTACTTGATGGTTGCGCATTAGTTGGATTCCCAAAAATTAACAATAATCTTTCGAATATCTTATCTTGATTAAAATTACATCACAAATTTACATTATAAAATTACATTCACCGTACGCTTTGATTAATGAAAAGATAGGCAAGCGAATTGTCTAACTTCTACAGGTTCATTAATAACCATAAAGAAGCAATAGTAAAGAATTGTCGTTCGAAATCGTTTCCCTTAAGATGAATGCTTGTCTCTTACAGAACACGGAATTTTAGTCAACGAAATTTCATCTTTCATTGTCATTTGTAGGTAAACTACAAAACTCGCCACTTACAATTATATTTATCAAAAGAAGTGGCGGAACAATCCCCGGGACAGTGCGACTCCTTGAGACGATTAACGAGGAAACAAATACAGCACACATCAACTCTTCATAGAAATACTTCGATCGAATACATTTCTATTATTAGCTAATTTCTATTTCTATTTAAAAAGCTAATTTAATTGGTCAGAATGTGATCAATAATAACATCCAAACAGTGGTAATGTTGGGAAGATCAATAAAGAGAGGTGGGTTGATTACCTTCAGTTGCCTCAGGGGACAGTTACAGCTCTGGGAAGATGTGACTTCTTTTTAAATTTAGAAACAGATTTTACATTTTAGTGTAATAGAACATAAATGATTCACATTTTCCCCTACGTCCCAGAGCAGTGCTATTATTAACACTGTTAACGTTACCCACAGAATTCATCGAAATTTCGCCATTTCCTGTGACAGCTCTCCACATGTTCAGCAAGTCCCGTTATCGCAGAGCACCGCTTTTGGATTCTCTCTCTCCCTTATGGCTGGCAGACACCTGCTTCAGTCGCCTGCGGCCTATAATTCTGGGCGTTCGTGATCCACGGAGCGTAATGGACTTCTCAAGCACAGCTGACCGCATTGGGCTGGTCGGAGGCAGTGACAGGACACTAGATATCTGAACGAAGATTACGGAAGTAGGCTACATGCAAAATATAAGTACTTATTTTTTGACCCAAAAGTATAAAATTTAGATAAACGTTTGCACAGAAAGAAAAATAGAAAAACACTCGTTTTGAAATTTGAGATACATTCAAGATATCCACATAAACTGTGTCACATAAAACGTTACTACACTTGTTATAATTTTCTCTGATAAATAATTTGATATTCAAAATTTTGACATATAATTTGATACTCAAAAACTTGACCTTTAACATTTTGTTATAACACTATTCAAAAGTATAAAAGATAATATATTCTTGCTTCCCATTGAGAAATAAATGGCTTTTTCTTCTTCTTCTTTCAAAAATAAGAACTCGAAACAATACCCACAAGGTTTGTGAACAATTAATACTTTTGAACAAACAAATTAAGAGAAAAATACAGGATTTTCAATGTCTATTAAATAGAAGCAGAAACTCGAGAAGTCACAAGAGGTATTAATTGGGTGGAATCACGTGCTGCGCTCTACTGGAGATCGGGTTGTCCACTTGCCAAGCCGCCGCCCGAAGGAATGCGCTGACGAATCAGCGGAGGCTGCCTCGCGCCTGCTCCGGGCGACGCGGCGAAGCTTCTGGAGACGGATCTCCCGACTGCATCCCGCGGTCAGGTGTCCTTCACACGCGCTCCCCAGTTAATTCCCTTTCACTTTTACCTACTTGAGAAGTTATAGCCCGATTGCATCCCGCGGTCAGGTGTTCTTCACACCCGCTTCCCAGTTAATTCCCTTTTACTTGGCGCTACCTGACAAGGCATAGCCCGATTGCATCCCGGTGGGTTTTTTGAGACTGGGGAGGGGGAAATAATTTAATTAAGTTTCCATTCATGAGTAACGGAAATAGATGTTCTAGCGATGGTGAACAAGGTAGAATCTTCAGAATTTTGTATGCAACCTAACTAAAATATACTTCTTTTAATACTCATATTTTAATGAAAGCCCATGGCCCCCTTTTCTCTTCTTCTTGGAGCAGTTCACGGTACACCTTAACTCAGATTTCATAAATTAAGAATTTTCAATACATTCCAAAATACCCTTTCGTTACTCTATTTGGCAAATACAATTCAGGGGTAATACAAAAGGAACAATGTCAAAAAACAAAAACATTTGTTCTTCTCTTTGATGTCTTTCAAAAATGAAAGGAAAAAGACTATCTTGGAAGCAAAGATTCCTGGGCGAGCTCTTCCTTATAGCCTACTTACGAAGGAAACAGAATCGGGTAATGACTTTTGGGACGGTAGGTAAAAAGGCTTAGATGGAATCGGGATTCATCCTCTAGAGATACCCACATGATTTTCTAAGCTACTGTTCTCGGAATGCTCGCCGTTTCACACTTCCACGATTTCTTCCACGTTCAGCAGAAAGTGAAGTTTCCTTTAGAAGATTGAAACTCCAGAAGATTGTAATCGGTCCTTATTCCTGTCAGCTATAATGAAACGCACAGAAGTTCTTTACGTCCTTGTGTTTTCTCACCATTTAAATAATGATCGTGTGAAGCCGAAGGTGAGATGACTACCTTCATTTACAGATAAATTATTAATATAAAAAGTGAAAATTAGGAAACATAAATTTTTTTAATACATCGAATATTGTAATGTAAACTTAGGTATAAACCGTGAATCTGCAGACTGTGGAGATTTATCGTAAGTCTGGAGATCTTCAAAATGCCCATACGTGCACAATCGATAATTGATCGTAAACAAGAACATTTGTTGCGACAGAAATGTTATAAGTTATCGAAAAAACGTTTTCTTCATTTGAAGTTCTAATTCTTCAGCTTTCAATTCAGGGAAATTATTTTTTTTGTCTTATTTTAAACAATGTCGATAACTTTTTAAACCAACTCAAAATGTGAGGGAGACGACACAATTCAATTACAATGTGATAAGTGGCCGTCGGAATATCAATTTTTGAGAATCTCATTCATAGTATCTTATAATGAAAATGACAACTACCTGACGAAAGAGAGATTATTTCCATTTTTAAAGTCACCCGTGAATTTAGGAAAAGAAAACATTAGTGGATTTATACGCTTAAGCCGACGAAATTAGGATAAAGTATCGCAGAACGCTGTGTCACACCCATTTGATATTAGGGCACATAAAAATAAATTCTAATTTCTTAACGATAAACTTTGCCAGACAAACCGAAAATACGAATATTGACGAGTAAGGAGACGGAATACTTAGTTTTCATACACAAACAAGATCGCAGTGGTTTGTATTTAAGAATGATTGTAATGATATTGCCTGCGTAGGTAGTAACGGTTTATGAAGCAGTTTTCTTCACTTGTGAGCACTGCACCTATACTTCAATTTTTCTATATTGGCCGATGAAATTAGGTCATTATTAAACCTGCTGCCTTATAAAATGAATATTATTAATCAATTCGCGAACGTCCTTCTGGACGGGAAGAGCTCAGAAATGAGCTTACCTCAGTTAAAAAGATTCATTCTGCAGGAGGTTTAACAGTGACCTAATCGGCCCCTATAGAAACAAATCGAACAGCCGCATTCCTGAGGGAGCCTGTGGCGTCCATGCGGCGTGGGGCCATGTGCTCGCCGCGTGCGGGGGCGGTCCACTCTGCGGACGCGGGCGGGATGGCGCGAGGGCAGCGGGGGCGGCGGGCAGGTGTGCCCGTGGGCACGCGCCCCGCGCCCTCGAGGCCAGCTGGCGGCTTCCGGGCCCCGCGGCGCGCGCCGCCGCCCCCACCGCCGCCGCGTGCAGCTGTCGGGCGCTCGCTCACAAACGGTCGCGAGGTATTGTCACGAAGCGGTTGGCGTGGCCACTCGCCCGCCGCGCACCGTGGACGCGACATCCCAGCTGCGCTTCACCGATCACTGCGTCGCTTCTCGTGGCACGCGCCTACGCACACACGCATTTCACTTTCCCCCACTCGCGAACGCGCCGAGCCAATATTGCCAATAACAACAACAAAAAACTCGCTCTTCAAAAAAAAAAAAAAAAAAATGTACAAGGTGAGAAGATGATTTTCTTTTCCCGAGCGCTACGTCGAGTGTTCTGCGTTTCCTCACGCGCCGCGGCGTGAGCTACTCACCAGTCGGAGGATGAGCGCGATGTTTTCCCTCACGAGGACCTTGTTGACAACCACGCACGCACCGCCTGCAGCAACCACCACGCACCGCACGCCGTCGCGGCTCTCCACTCTCGCCTGCCGAACGTCAACTGCCTGGCTAGCTGGGTGCCCCCGCGGTCGCCGCCGGGGTTCAAGGCTCCGCGCACTAGCGCCCCTGGCGGCCGTTGGGAGCACTCGGCGTTCTGCAGCGGGCTTGCAGCGCGACTTGCGGTGGTATGAGACAACACTTGACCAACGGGTGGACATCTGAAAGGAGGAGATAAAAATAGATAGTAAACAGAATAAAACTATTTTCGAATAAAATACTACCTGAAAGTTACAAATAATTTCGATCACACTTATATACTAACAAATTCTTTCGATTCAGCTATGACAATTGCAAACTTTATGTTAAAGAAAGGCAGTGACCAACCAATCCAACGATTGTTCGAAGTCATTTATTTTTAATTGCGTTATTTTTATTTGTAGCCGGTTTTACTCTTTACTTTCTAGCATACTAAATACCTTGGAGGAAAAAAGTATTGTCATGCTACAGCCGAAAGTTGCGATTTTTTTTCACAAAAACTCGTATTGTGGAAGCCTGATGTCGAAAACGTGGATAAATCTTGCTTAAATTTATCGCAAATAACTTATATTAAGACGTTGTGTAGTCATATTCGACAATTTGTTGGTAGCTGATACATAAAAACTGGTTTTCGACAAAACGTCTGCACCCTGTCTCCGTCATACAGACCGTTAGTACATCCGTCCGTCCGTCCGTGTGTGGTCAGCAATAGTGCGTAAACCCTGTCGACGGTTTTCTCCAAAATTTATACTACCCGATAGATTTGAACTATCTCGAGGCTTTGGGAGTTTCAAACGAATATATTGATTTTTGCGGCTACCTCAAACATATTTTCAAACATCAAACATATTTTCATAGTTACAATTTTTCATATTATGAAACCTCAAACATATTTTCAATTTTTCTCAAAAATGGCAGCAATTTTCTTATTAAACTTCGTCCTCGGATAGCGTAAAGGACGCTTAATAGTGGTGCAAGACTCATGTTCGTCGAAATCACAAAAATTGCAAAAGTACATTTTTTTAGCGTCGTCCTACAACTACAATATTGAGAAATATATTACTTGAATGAAATATGATTCTCAAAGACATATCTTGTAATACGTTTTTCGTGAAATTTTGAATGAATTAATGGCAATTTAAACATTTTTTAAAATATTTTTTTCTCTCAGAAACCGTTCCAATTTTTTTTTTCTTGAATCTTCTCCTTTCATGTATTAAGGGATGGTAAAAATATAGTGTTAACACCATTTTTGGTGAAATCTCTGTATTTTCTAAAATTGCAACATTTCAAAAAATTAACATTTCAAAACTACGAAACTCAAAACACAGATTTGTGTGTTAAACAAACTCTGTTCAAAAAAACAGCTCTTTTAAAACGGTCAAGTACAATTTTTTAAACACACGAGTAGTTTTCAGGTAATTTCTGGTTGAAATCAATACAAATTATAAAAAGACCATTTTCTCGAAAACTGAGCTTAGTTTTTCCATGTATTAAAGAAGGGACGCTTAAAAGAATGGCGTAGGTCCCATTTTCGTTGATCTCTTTAAATTTTCGAAAATGCGTGTAGGAAATATTGAATTGAAACAATCACATTTTAAAGCAGCGACCGAGTTCGTAAATCACAGCTTTTCCTTAGCCGAAAGGTAAGGTTAACGGCAAGTTAGCCCGGAGGATTTGAGTTAAAGTCTCGGTGCGGGAAAAATATTTGCAGGTTGAAAACACTTTCGAAAGTTTATGTAGTAGTATAATATAGCGGGGAAGCTAGAAATAATGCGAGAAGGTATGTGCCGATGTAGAGCACCACTAGCTACTGATTCGTAAACCTTCCTTGATTTAAAGATGTCTTCGAAGTATATATACGAGGCAAGCTTGCGTCAGATAATTCTTACTTGTCTACATCCTGGTAATACTTTTACAGTTGTGATTTAATCAAACTTATTTATTTTGTAGACGCTTAAGAAATGGCATCTGTATCTGGCTGCTGATCAAATTGAACATCCATACATCGTGCGCTATATTTGATAAAAAGGTTCTCGGGTGGTGGCTGAGAAGTGTTAGTAAGAACAAAAATTGCAGTATTATATTACTTACGCAACCCTTGCAGATGCAATTAGGACGTGCTATTGTAACATCACTAGTTTTGCTGAGGGTTTTCGGTATGCACGTATTGGCCAAAAATGAATGAGGAAATACGGGTTTTATTATATAAAATTTAGAAGATTAAAGTCAAATGTCAGAGATTTTTGAGTGTCACAGCGATTGATGTAGTCTAGAGGAGTTGAGTGCTTATACGTATATACTTGGCACCACAGCCCGTGAACGGGCTCAAGCCTACCGGCGGTCCCTGCCTCGCGGTCATCGGTTAAGAGGGAACGGGTGGTTAGCATGTAGACATACCCACGCCGTATTCCGGTCTTCTCAAGCTGAGAAGTGAATTTTCTCATAGTCACACAGCAACATATGCTGGGACATTGCAAGGAAAACGCACACTATAATCTTGCCTGACCGGGAAATGAACAATGGAGCCGCGTAATGGAAAGCGAGCAAGCTAGCCACGAGGATTGTTGTGCGCTTAGGAACTACGAATTACAAACAGAAACATTAGCCACTGATAAAAAATGCATACTTGCTTTGTGTAAATGGTTTGTAACGAGCAATATTTTAATGTATTTTTCGTTGCATAATACAATTACTCAGAACGCTACGCAATAGAGCGTTAATATATTAAAATATAGGTTTGTATACAGTGGTCTCAGAATGAAAGTTACAAACTTATTTGGCACATAGAGGGGAGGGGCGAAGATCCCCTTTCGCAATGTGCATGTGGTGGGGGAATTTCATATAATGAAGTTACACACTTGACATTTACCCCTGGTTGGTAGGCTACTCATCCTGCATTGGTGGTTGGAGGGAACACGAAATCTTTGACCTGTTAAAAAAACAGTGGATTATGTATTGTCTAACGAGAGAGGCGGTGGTGCCAACTTATGTCACTGCGAGGTCCTAGGTTCGAGTCCCGACGATGACAGGATTTTCGATACCGAGGTCGAGTTCAGTCGCTGTCTGGAAAAGAATTCTGGAGGCCGACTGCGCTGATCGATAGTTTTCCGTGGATTCTCCGACCAGGCGAATGCCGGAGCAGTACCGTCACAAACGGGCCACGGACCGAGCGCTATAATTTCTTCCTCTTCCTTATCCTATCCTCACTCTTACTTATATCCTCTTACAACTTACATGCACTACACAACCACACATGCCGGGAGACCAGTCGGGAGCTTAGAGCTTCTCCTAGCTGGGGCGGTGCCCCGCTGGGGGGAGATATCTGGTTGGAGAAAATCTTGCTAAAAGACAGGTAGAGCGGCGTCAGATCTCGGCATCTAACGGGAGATCACAGCCACCGCCCAAAGAAAAAGTATGCACTACACTTTCGGGACTAATTGCCTTAGAATCTCATGCGCCCGGAATCACTCAATCAACGTGCTAATCAATCAATTAATCAATCAACGTGCTGTCTACTCATATGGGGCAAATATCACTTGTATAACTTCATTATTTGAAATTTCCCAACACATGTTCATTGGGAAAAGTGATATTCGGATACGTGGCATAAGAGTTTGCTACATATTTTCTGAAACTCTGTAGAAGCACGGTCATAAGAAGAGGTACGGTGTGTCTTTGGAAGGTATAATAACGGAATGAAAGTGTGTTCGCGCGTTGTGTAAACGTACTGACCATACGCAGTATTTACACATGCCTACAAAGACTGAAATGACGATGCAAACCCCTACGTAGGTAAACCTTAGTCTATAAAAAATGCCGATTATCATTTTCTTTAAATGAAGACAATATACAATACCGAATATCCTCCAAGAAATGAAATTCCACTCACGTTTATCTGGTGATTCCTCTGCTCTAGATTTTTCTTCGGTTTAATTCACCTGCCCGGATGGCAGCCCAGTGTAGTGCGAACGAAAGCCTACTAAATTCTTCAATTTCGACAAGCGAAGAAAATAATTACATTATTCCTTAACCCGGTAACCGAGTTCGCTCAGAGACGAGTGCAGTGGCAAGCTCGGTTCGATAGGTCGTGAGATCGAGTCCTTAGAAGGCTTTCCGTGTGATGGCATGGTCAGAGCTTTTCCAAACCACTATGTATAACTTAATGGAAGGACAAGTACTTTTCGTTACTTTCCCCGCCCTGGCTAGGATTCAGCAGAGCAGTTTTGGTCTGCCTGCGAACAGGGGGAGTAATGCTCTGGTTAGGGTCTGCGGACCACGACGCGACGTGCCCGCCAACTGTTCTCACCTTTCCACATTTTCAGAAAACTATATAGTTTCTCTATAACCGGTTCACACAATTTATTTTCTCTAAAAATATGCAAGTAAGACAGGTTTCATGCTTGGATGATATTCTTAAAGTTGTATTTCCATTCTTCCATAAGAGACAGGAAAATTGAGAAAATGTGAAAAACAAACATAAGTAAATTTTGTAAAAACGCCATTTTCCCCCAAACATTCTCAAGGGAAATTTGATGCAAATTTAGACGCATAATAGCTTATTTTATAGTATTGGTACCCGAAAATAACAATATCCACGTTGTACACAGTATGGGGAACAAGTGGCAGCCATATTGAATATGACAGATTAAAAACATAAATATTGCAACAAGAGTTTCAGGACTCATGGCTGTTCGAGTATGGAACAGACGGTAAATAATTGACATTGGATATTCATGATGTAAAGTCATGATCTGAGACGTGGCCGATTTTAAAACATAATTTTTTTAATTAGGTAGCGTCGTGCGATGGAATGAGAAAAGAATGGTCAACCAATGGCGACATATTTTCATTGAAGGTGTAGACGTTAGAACAGAATAAGCGACGCCAGCAGATGGATTAAAGCCAATGACAAAATTATATGTAAAAAGATATAAGACAAGTGAAAACGGAGGTGACATTTTTCATCAAGACCTTCATTTTTGCAGAAGTTATTCGGATTCTGAAGCGAGCACTTGGAGAAGCTATTTAGATTCGGTAGGGGACGCTCGTGTGGACATTTTTAAGAACGGGAGAGAGAATTATTAGGAGATCAGATAATTCATATTGCAAGAACGTTTAGTCAACACGATTATGAAGACAAGTCGAAATAGAGATGTCCATCCGAGATATTTGGGAAGTGATATAGTGTACATAGTTTGTGTTATATTGTTATTAGGTTTAGGATCATCAACTTTGTTTATTTAATAAGTTTGTTACTGTTTCTGAAAATCGATATTCGGATTCAATGGTAACAACTTACAATTTTAACATCAAGCCACAAGAACAAAAGATTCTCGGTGCAATTCACGACTCTTCGCGGAAAAGTGAGAACGTCGGCACCTTCGCCATGGACGCAGCGTCACCCGGACAGCCTAGTAAGTACATTCTTCGCGGAAAACTTCACTTGAACGTCGTCGTAGCTTCAACATCTTCAAGAGCCCGAAGCGTCGCGAAACGTCGCACCAAATAAACTTAATACGTCTTTGCAAAGAGGAGATCAAATGCACATTGAAAAGGCCTTGGGAGATCAAAGAAATTAATCTTTCAATTTAATGGTATGCCAACAGAAGTATTTGCACTAAGTAAAATTTGTAAAGAAAATAACAAACTTTAATTATATTAATGTTGAATCCATAAACGATGTAAATATGTTTTTGAAAAAAGAAAGCTGATTCATTTAATAATTAGACTCCACAGACCAACTACTTTATTTTTAACAGAATAAGTTTTCTCATTCCGTGCGGGACGGGACGTTGACCCATGTAAGTACTACTAAATCATATAAATTATAGAGCCGGGCATTCAAAAGATTATAATAAAAATTAAATTGTTTAAAAGTTTCAAACACTTTCAAACAAAAGTAAGAAACGTTTGTAGAAGGGCTAGCTCAGCCTATATTAAATGTCTCTATCAAAACAGGTGAATATTAAAATGTTTCAAAATGTATTGCACAACGTGGGGGCGGATTATATCAGTAAATTTATTGAAACGTTTCAATATACACAACAGTAAACTAAATCATTCTCTTAAATGGTACGTGCTGCAAATATTATTTTCTACGGCATTTTCTGTGGCGTTAGCTAATTTTGAGAAAACTGGTCTTTACTAAGTGCGATTTTTATAGATTTTAGTTCTAAAGTAACTTTGTTTGCATTGTAGCTATGGAAATGAATGATGTGGAAGATACATAGATTTAATGCTATATCTCACATTAAAGGCCCATATGCATAAAAATGTCAGTTTACTTTTAACAAAGGATTATCTTCCATAATCCTAACACGTTTAGAAATAGTCCAATCAAGTAATTCATGCCCCTCGGGTAGCTCACTAGCCAGCGTGCTCGCTTCTCGCTCAATCTAAATCTTTTCAAAAGCCCCATATCTTGGACCAAAAGTTGCACCCACCAACGAGTTAAATACCTTCGCGAAATTTATCTGAAAAATGTAATGACGGCAAGGTAGGTTCTACAGTTTACATTAAACAACTTTTCTAGATTTCTTCGGGAACACTACTCTCTTAGTCTAGTCATATTTTTTCCCTAGGAGGGTACGCAGGTGAATTTTTTATAAGGGGATCAGCATTTCTGCAGAGTCCATTTTTACACCCCAGCGGTGTTAGCTCTGGACGTATGGAAGATGAAATGATGATGATGATAGTGAGGGGTGAAAGGACCGCACCTACATACAAACGTACACAAACGCACGTGTTCGAGGCGGAAGTCGAACCCGCGATCTTCTGATATGAGACCGGTACGGTATTACTGCCTTAGCAATCTCGGTTATCTGATCGGACTATTATTATTATTATTATTATTATTATTATTATTATTATTATTATTATTATTATTATTATTATTATTATTATTATTTTCTTTCGTTAATCGGCCGACTAGGACCACGCAAGCAAGCATCCTGCATATACCGTGGCTCAGTTTTTATTTATTATCGCGGTGGCAGGTGCTTGCAACAATTCTTAGGGGGGACCAGCATTTAGCTGGATCCGATTTTTATCCATGGTTGTTAGCCCGGGGGTATGGAAGATGAGAGATGATAGGAATGGATTAGGAGGCGATAGGTGATCGTGGACTTTTGGAACCATCCCAGCATTCGCCTTTATGACCGAGGGAAACCACGAAAACCCCGGTCAGGATGGCCGGCCCGGGAATCGAACCCGGACCTCCCGATTACGAAGTCAGTGCGCTGCCTTTCGCGGCAGCACTACCTTTCGCGGGTATTTTATTCTACGAGTTCAGAGCGGACTACAAGACAAACCTTGCTCTTCTATAATATTCCCTGTGAATTTTCTCTTTCATTGTGTCGTTCGAGGTGTTCTCACATTCTTCAATGACAAGATATTTGAAGGGATGGCTCAATATCTTGATCACAATGTGCATATCGACTTCAATGCTCTCTGAAACCATTTTGCCACTCTTTAAATTGATTTTTGCACACTTGTCAAGATCAAGATCATTCATAAAGATGTCAGTACTAAAATCATTGACGTCAGACAGCATTTGGGAGAGAATCGCTTCATTCTTAGCAAACACTTTAAGACCATCAACGTCAAACACATATGATACTGGTCTTTCATCCCCATGGATCTTGTAACAAAAGTCAGTGTGAGAAAGCAGCCTAGATAGTGGAATCTAACGCACAACAGCAGAGGGGATAGCGAATATCTTTGGAATCCTTTTAATCTGAAGACTTCGTCTTTCTACTACTTTCTTTCCGCTGGGTATTGTGACGTCATGGATACTCACAGCGAACACAGACACAGAGCTTTCATATAACAAATATATTTATTTTACAAAGAAAACACAACAAATATTTACAATTAATTTCCTTCTTACACCCTAGCTCTGATAGACCTACTATCCCCTGATCGCGGGAGCGATCCAAACCCGATTGGTGATCGGTTTCGATTGTGACATTCGCCACTCCTACTTCTGAAGCGCGCACAAAGCCTAGCTTCCGTGACGGGATGTCACACTGGGACACAAAGTCCGTACTGGCGCACCAACTGATGGTTTGCCTCGATCGCAGGAGCGCTCTTATCCGATTGAGAATCGGCGTGAATCGTGACACTCAATCACTCCTCACCTCGGAGCAGGCACACAGCATCGCTCCCACGTGACCGCAGTCACCCGAGGACACAAAGTCCTCCACAGGCTCGTCAACACGTGACTTGCCTCGCGCGCCCTGCCCACCGCACCGTCGTGGCGCCAAGTTTTGTGCAACTGCACGAGGTTCCCCCACTGTCTCTAGAACCCACCCACTGGCTCTGAACACTCCGTTATATAGTCGAGGCCCACGTGACCTACTACGTCACGCCACTGCTGTTCTAATGCTAGCAATTAAGGGTTTCTAAAGAACGGAAGACCCCAAAGCCTCCCGTTTCCGCGTTCTTGCTTTACGGAAAAACCCTTCTCTCCTTCCTGTGGCGAGGAGTTTCCTCTTACTAATCCCTTACCAAGCGTCCCCATATTGATGCCACGAGGCACGCTGGCTAATACGTTACAGTATCAGTAACCTGGTGCTCCAAGACTTCATACAAGCCTGCAAAAACGTTGAAATCGACAGTTCTCAAGAGTCTTCAACCTCCAATCATATGGTACACTGTCAAAGGCCTTCTGGTAGTCAATCTGAGCCATCCTTAACTTACGTTTTCGTTTTCTTACATCATTCAAGATGACTTTACTTAGCAACAAGCTATTCTTACAGCTCTAGGAACCTTTACGACACCCTTTCGTTCAACTAGCAAAAGATGGTTCTTCTCTAGATGCCCGCATATTTTGTTAGCTATGGCTGCAGTTATAACGTCGTACATTACTGGCAGACAAGTGATCTGTGGCTCATCGCTCAAGAACAGTCTCCCGCTTTGGGTAAAAAATACGTGATGCCGCGTGTGAGCCATGCTGAGTGTTCCTTTGGGTTTTCTAATATTTTATTAACAACCTTTGCTATATGAGAATATACTCACTTCTTAATTTAATAATTCTGGATATTATAAGTCCCTGGGGATGTCCGTTTCCCATGTTCCTAATAGCTTGCAAGAAGTCCTTTTCCGAGAATTCGTGAACATGTTCCACTGTTTCCACAAGTTCATGGGCAGCATGATCTTCAGATTGTAGCCATGATGCATCTTTGTTGTAGGATGTGCTTTCTTCCCAGATTCCTGCTCATAATGTTTCAACGCCATCTTTTGAAGACGGACAGCATTGCCATTCGGTTTTTGAGTCAGATTGCGATAGAATCTCTTCGCTTCTGTTTCCAACAACCGATTCTGTACGCGGAAATCTACTCTATGTTTATAACATCTAATGCATTGAGCCCATGCTTAGAATTTCTCTTTTAGCTTCTCAGCTATCATTGGCCTTGTGTCATTTTGAATTCGATGTTTTGTCCAACGAGTATTTTTCGTAGAACTTTAGAGGAGTGCGTTGATTTAGAAGACTCCTCGACTAAAATTGATATTTCACTCCGAGTGTCGGCTGCTCGCTTCATAATTCTTTTCGCCCATGGGGGTTCGGAGCTGCTTACTCTGCTTGGTTTACACTAGCTTCAAGGAGTGAGCTTCAGGTTTTAAGCATTTTTGGAAAATTCTTTTTGATAAACAGAACTTACACTATTAGGATTTTGGAAAATCTTCACATGGTGTCAGTTAAAGACTTCATCGCTACTCATAAATGATTACATCAGGAAGAAAACCCTAACTTCTGTCTATGGAATGCAAAAGAAATTAGAAAAACATTGAACATCTGTAATAATCGAAAATACAAACTTTTTACTAGAAATGTATTTACCATAACATATTATGTTATACGTACTTACGTTATATTCTGAACTACTTATATCAAAGTTATATTCTGAACAAATATGTTGAATGTACACTTTAGTTAAAAAGTACAAGTAATAGGTATCATCAGTTCAAATGACCCATTCATGATTCCAACATTAATGTACATATGATTATCACCATCCAAAAAATAACTACTACACATAAATTCAAGGAACATCATCTTTACGCTATTTACAATCCAACAAAATGTATACGCTTTTGAAATAATTAAGACCAATTGTTTAAATGATTAATCTACAGGTTCCTATTTAAATTTCCTCCAATTAAACATTTAAACTTCAGACAAAAATAAACACAATAAATTTAGTAAAAGGAAGATCATAGTCGTTTGACAAAGTTCTCACCCAGGTATTATTAGGGTGCAAAAATGTGTAGTTTTAAATATTCTAACCACACATTTTTTTACTTTTATTCATCACACAGTTTTGTATAGTAAAAGAGTAGGGTAGTGATTCTTGAGCTCAAGAAAACATTCTCCCTCACATGGCATATAAAGCTTTTTGGAATTTTTTGATGAAATAAATTACATAAAATCAAATCAAATCCACATACAACTGTTACTGATTCTGAGATTTCAATTAAGGGTCATTTTCACATCTATCTTCCTCTGGCCTTCATGAGTGAGTGACAAGAGATGAAGATAATGATGATGTTAAAAATAATTTGCCACTCTGGTGATACACTGATTTATTATTATTTGTCAACATACAAATACACAACAAAATAATTTGTGCTTATATCAACTTGAACCTCGTGTTTCAAGAATGGACTTCTGTCATATTTCACAAAATATACATTAGTTCACTTTACAATTATATATTTCATAGTAACTGTACTTTTTACTAGTAATGTTATTGCTGCTTCAGCTTTACACACTTCAATTCAATAGGAAGAATATGCAGGTCCTCTTTGAAGACCAGTGAGCTTGGAATTACTCCAGATAGAGTACATTTCAAAAAAAGACACAGATTGCCCTGATTAGTGATGCTTGAGGATGGAAACCTGTTCAAACTACATCATCCACTGCTGCTTGATTTGCTAGAGAAGTCCAACCTTGATTCTGACACTCTGGAAATTACTCTCTGTGACTGGCATACAGTACAATAACAGTTTGATATATTGGTGTTTAATAACCTTCTTAACCAAAAGATTCCTTTACATAAAACATTATAAAATATGAGGCCCATAAACATGTTTTCAGAAATTTATAATACAATCAGTAACAACTAAACATATTTGAGGAAGTGAAAATGTCACATTCACTTATGAAACAAAATATATCCCGATAATTTAAATCTGCAAATACTGATACATGACAAGGAACATTTATAACCATAACGTATAACATATTACATTCACTGCATAATAAAAACATTGAAAATAGAAATATTAAAATAAACAACATCTTTTCTCGAATTAATCATGAGAAGGGAAGTGGTCCAAAGGTAAAGATGGAATTCTAAAAGCTCAGAGAATCTTACATGCCAACATTGTGCCAACTGAGCTCAAATGAAATACTACAATGCCATAAAACACACTAAGGTCAAGCTGAGTTTGTCTTTCATCAAATAATTCGTGTGATTCAAAATTTCAAAAAACTTTACAAGAATACACAGTAGTAATTTAGAATTTATTTTCACTTCACTGCTTGGGATTCAAGAGAAACCCATAGGACTAAAACTTCGATTATTTTTACCTATATAAATTTTACTTTAAGACAAAATAACTGGCATAAAGGTATCAAGCTAGCACCATTATTTTAACAGTCTTACTTAATTTTTTCACAGAAAACTGTTTAATACTATTCGTACAGGTGCTTAATTAGGCAATATTCTTATCTGAATGACCTTTGAATTATTTGCCTGCTGCTTAATGAAATACTATTAAGTAGTCACTAAACAGAATGAGTCACGATAGAGAAAGCAGTGAAATTACAGATGATATGAAATGTTGTATTATTTCGAAAAGTCTTTTTGACTATGTAGCTGCATCATTTGTGATGGCAACAGTTTTTCAATAAAATGCAGTATAATTAGAACACCTCTTAGGAAGTGGGATATGTAACAATGATCCACCAATCACACATTTCTACTCTTTAGTTTACCTCTAATTGACGTATACTTTACAATAACATGCACTCAGTTGCACTCTTCTTCCAAGGAGGCCCTTTGGTGATAGGCATAGCTGAGAGGAGAAAGGTATTTTACCATTGCAAAATACATTAAGACATAAATTAATCTTAATAGTCATTTTTCTACGTTGATGTCTTCCCGATTTACTTGAACTCTCCTAACCTGGCACGTCTTGTCACCTCCACCTCCAATACAACTACTTGTAGTACCTATACTTTGTTTACATTTCTTGTAGTAATTGACTCTCTGAATTCTGGCAAGTTTCTTTACAAGAAAGTTGGAAACAATAGAAATGCAATATCAGGAATGCAATTAAAATCTTGACACTTTACTAACACAAAAAGATTATTTTCATCATTTGTCTATTTATCAACTTTCCTTTTGAGTTTCAATGTATTCAAAGATTCTTGATCTTGAAGAATGATATCTCAAGTTTTATTACATCCAATATAAGTTACAATGAAGGTCACAAATAAGCATTCTTTAACAATGCTTGAGAAAAAAATCAAAGAAAAAAGGGAAATTAGGGCCCGGAAGTTCATGGAAAATCTAATTTTTAATCATGAGTTCTATAATATGCTAATAATGAAATGGTAATAAGTTACAATGAAAAAACAGAAAACCACTGGTTTTATAGTATATAGTATTAAATATTTAGTTAATTTCGCAATCATATTTCCTTTACATTTAAGGTATTGTTCACATTATTAAATTTTTGCCTTTGGGTGGCATATTTCTTCCACAATTTTTATTATTACACTTATCTCTGTTTCATTAAATATAAAAATGTACTTTGAATATTCTTGATACATTTCAAAACTTCACTTTGGAATGTGCCATGACAGTCTGCCTTTTTTAATTTATCTTCATACATCCACATCTGATTGCAAAGGTCAATGCAGTGAATAAACAAGTTGAAGGCTTGCATTGGAAAGAAGATCTGCAGCCAAAGGGAGGGAGGAAAAATCTTCATGAAATTTCAGTCATATTAGTTAATATTTTTCAACTATGTTCTCTTGTCAGTGCCAAAGCAAAGCAAAGCAAAGCAAAGCAATAGTCTCTGTCAGACACTTGTATGCTTGACTGGCTGCAGTCAGAACTGTGAAAAAGTTGTAGTACAGTTTTCTCCCTACAGTACTTTAAAAATGGTAAATTATCTTACAAGTAGCAAAGGATCATTATGTGCAAATTAGTTGATTATTAACAAGTGCAATAGAACAAGTGAATAATTACTAACTAGCACATAAATGAACTTTTAGCCACATGTCATACACAACGTTCTATCGTATCCAATTGCTTTTCCAACATTTTTACATACTTTCTAACTGTACGCCTATATGATTTATGGTCTTATACTGACTTTGGCAGTATCCTTTATTAGATCAGATATCATACAGAGCCATTTTATTTATTGTAAGAAACTTTGTATCTCATGTAATTATGAATCATTAATATACTTCAAACATGTAAGTAAACACCATATAAATGCAATTGGATAAGACAAAAACATTTGGTGTTGTGCCTTCATTTTGGAGGTTTGGAGTTTCAAAATGACATGTTCTCAACAGATGATCATGTGCTCTTTTGTATATATGTGAGATTGTAATAGGAAATTAAAAAGGTTCTTGACCACTCAACATATGGAAACAACAAAGTATTCAAGTAGTATGTGGAAATAAAGCATAAGAACTTCAAATTATGCTCTTGTTAACTGTAAGTTACATGTCAAACAACAAACTGTGACGAGGCTTAAGACCTATGCGAGGCACTGGTTGCAACCAAAATTCTCTGTGGATATTCTGCAATACTAAATTCTAAAACTTGAAAAAAAAAATATATTATGACTATGGCATTCCAGGTAAACTGAAGCTTAGAAAAACTTATGTCAATATCTTTTATATTCAATCCATCACTAACATTCAAAATACTGAAAAGAATGAAAATATTTGGATTTCTATTGTCAAATTAATTATTTAATATAGTCAATTCATTGTAATCATGATAATGGGTGTACTAGACTCCAATAAAGCAGGACAAGTAGATTTAGTTAATAAAGAAGGCATTGAACATTGCATAATTTTGATTTTTGTCTCAGATGTTGTCCCCTATATAGTTGGGACAAAAGGGTTCTCTCTGACAATGGTGTGTTTCACATGACTCTCACATGCACTTCATAGTGTTCAAAAAGTTGCCTCAAAATACCCAGAAATTGACTGATTCATTTCAAATAAGAAAGACGTTTTTCTCAAGTTACCACTAAGATATCATATTTTCAGAGAAGTTGCGTCTCACATACCTCTTCAAACAAAACCAGTTCTAACAAAATGGATGCTATTTTTAGACAGACAAGTCTTAACTGTTATTGAAATGGAAGACCAACTGAAACCTGGGAGCAGTGTCTCTATTCAAGTAATGAAAGTACAAATAAAAACTTGTGAAATGAAAGAAAATTTGGGTTATCTTCCTTCCAATTTCGGATCATTAACACCAAACATCACTCTGATAGAGGCAAAATGTATTAAGAGAAAGAACCAGAAAGTAGGGTGGGAGGAGGATTTGCATTTGGAACAAATATTTTTTGAAATAATAAAAAAAAATTAATAGTTAGCTTAAAAGAAAATGAACATTCATAATGGGAATACTCCTTTAAATGTGATGTGATCAGTATTTGATAATTGTTTTGAATAAGAGATAACTAAAAAAAAATGTTGGCTTTGTGGGAGGAGAGAGGACATGTTCCTCATACCATCATGCCATGCGCACTGGATCTGGCACTGCAATGTGTGCAATTACATAACTTCCTAGAAAAAACAGAAGTAGAGAATACTATGAAAGTAGCTAAGGATCCATGTAGAAAGCAAATGAAAATAACTGGAACTAACACTTATAAGAAAGTCTTGGTTAATCAACTTTAAAAAAAAAAAAAATAAAGCAGAAATAAAGAAGACAATAGTTATTGACTGAACAGCATTGAGCATGATTTGACCAGAAGATACAAACCATTTTAAATATTACCCTACTACATCTTGCATCATGTAACAATTTTTCTCCTGCTACAAGACCCAGCTAGACTGTTTTACCTTAATTAAGATATGGATGATATTTGCAGTCTGTTAAGAATTATATTTCATTGGCTTTATTTGTTTCTAAATTCTTATTTTAAAACTGTATTATTATTATTATTCTATTTATTATTATTATTATTATTATTATTATTATTATTATTATTATTATTATTCTTTCTGATCTTGCCAAAAATATTTTCATTTCAACAAAACTGATTGTATTAAATTTAAAAAAAATTGTTGTACATTTTTACAAATTTGAAGTTATATATTGAAGATTGTTTTATTCACATTGAAGATTTCATTAGATTGGGAACATATTTAAAAACTTTTAGTGCATATCTGTAGGTATATTTCTTCTTTTGATAGAGCATTAACTTCCGGGCCCTTCTGATAATAAATGGAAATAATACATTAAGTTTCCCTTTTGTTAGCTACTTTTCCTACATTACAATTATTGTTCAAAAAATAGTTCCTTAAAATACACTATTATACATTAAGAGGGTTGTAACATATTATAATCATGTAACAAAGGTAACTAAAGTGTACAAAAAAATTTACATTTCACATCAACACAATGAATTTTATCTTTTACGTATATAACATTGATTTTTTTGATTCACTTAACACGAAAACATTCCATCTATATCTTTCACAATACCATATCTTTTGTAATATAAGTCTCTGTTATGATACATAATTTTGAACAACACTATAATTTTAAAAAGTTACCAACACCATAAAACTCATGCTATAGCAACATTTCTGCTTTAGACTGCAAAAGCATATTATAAATTATAAATTCCTAAATCTGAAAAATTGATGGTGTGACCAGATGATTAATAAATTACATCACAAATTGAGTTTTTTACTTGCATTCCCAGTGTTGTTGAATGTCTTCAAGGTGCTTGTATGCACGCATAGTGATGTTGAGAGCAGGATGAATAGCCAGTAAATCTTTCTCACTCATTAGGCTCAACCCTCCTAATCCTTGAAAAACAAAAATCAACCACCTAAATTAAGATATTGTTTTAAAACATTTAAAAACCAAAAATATATGGGAAAGGAGAAAATTTTCTTTTTAAATTCTTATGCACCTATTGTCCAAATAATGTTTATGTTAAGGTTACTCTTAATGAAGATATCACACAACACACAAAAATAAACATTAAAAACAAACAAACTTGTTACGTTATGATTTAACATTACTGGTCATCCACAATTCATTCTGATTGTCCTTAACTCAAACTAAATAAAATATAGAATTCATTTGTAAATGTTATGCAGGCAGATAGTGCAGTGACAAGTCCAGCTATTGTATAACCCCAAAATATAATAGAAGGGTCCAAAAGATTTGTCCCAACAAATAGCACTTTTTAAATCACTGTTTGGAAAGTGAAAGAAGATTCACACTGGAACTCAACATCCAGTGTTTCTAGAGACTCATGCTGAGAGTTGAATCTCCCAAAGATATAATAAAACATTCAAAAAGGTCTCATTCTGTACATTAGGGCATAAAAATATTCTCATGTCCTCTGAAATATGAGAACCTGAATTTTAAAGCCTTCAGATACATCGTTTCTGAGTTATTCTTGATGGTAAAGTGTATTGCAGGTTCTGTGTGCCCATTATAATTATAATAATTAATTACAAAATATGTGTGATCTGCAAAACAATTTCATCAACCGTAGTCTGTACAAATACCTTGCAATGTTTCTTAAGTGGCTTAGAGCTTGATATTTCTTTCCTAAAATGAATGCAAAAGCTAGTATGATTATTACACCTAGTCATTAATAGAATAAACAGAAGGATTCAATTCAGAAGAACAGGTGATGAAAAAGCAGTCATTGTAACCTAACAGTCTGAAAACCCCTTCATTCAGACATTACGACTTCCATGTCCTTTATCCTTTTCTTGAGAAGAAATTTCTTGTGCTGTGCCGAAGCTTCTTTCACTTGGTCTGAACTTTCAAATGAAAATAATAAGCAGTGCCAACCTCACTCTACATTATTTACAACGCATATTCCATTTATTTGAGGAGATAGAAACTAATTCTATTACACTTCCACTTTCAATTTTATTTCACACGGTGATATGATGATATGTATATACAATGCAAAATTAAAAGAACAGAAACTGTGAATGAAAGCATAAAAATCTTAGAAAACTAATGAGCATTAATGCAAAAAAGGAAGAGCCCAGAAGTGAAAAGAATGCAAGATTTCTGCTGCACTACCTTTCACCTATTAACCCTAACTTTTTTTAATATCAGTTGCTTTATTTGTATTCTTTTTGACAATTATGATCTGTAACTTCTTTCAAAAATGTTTGTGCAAATATTTGTCCACAATAAAATAATGGTTCATTGCTTTGTCAATTCATTAAAGCAAATTACAATGAAAAATATATTTGAATTTTGATTCTGATAAACTTTATTAAATTTAATAATTACATAAACAAAATACATCAGCATCATGCACTTTTGAGGTTTAGGCCACTTGGCCTATACCATCTTTCCAGTATTTTCTCAATCGCTATTGAGGCGTTCCTGATACATCCACCTCTTCTTCGGTCTCCGTAACTCTCTTCTTCACTTTTGCTTGCATCTCATTGCTTTTTTTGAGAACTGTCAGGTTCCATTCTTTTTTTGTTTTTATGCCATTTTATTTGGTGCTTCTCTATTTTCTGGACAATGTTCTTTATTTTAAGTAGTTTTCTTATGTGTTCATTTCTTATAATAACTTTCCTTGAGATCTTTAATACTCCTCTTAAGTATCTCATTTGAGCTGCTTCAATCCTTTATCTCACCTCTTTACCTTAATACCCAAGTTTCACTACCATTCAATATGGTTGGTTTGGATACAATGTTATGCAGTCTGATTTTTGTTTAATGTTTTGAAAATATCTTTTGATGCATCCATTTTTGTTGTATTTTGCCGATTTTGTATCTATATTTTCTTCTTGTAAATCATGTAAATCGACTGTATTACATTTGTGTATTTTGTTTTCTTTCTTCTTTACAAGAAAACAAAATACACAAACGAAATAGTCTCAAAAAAATTGTTATTGTACTTTAAAATTTCATGTTACATATAATTTGCAGAAATGTTTCAGAATGAAAGGCACTGATTACCACCAAATATTGATCAATAAACAATTGACAATTTCTAGCTTTTGCATGTAACCAAAACAAATTCAATTTTTAACTTACATGTGAAAAATCCACTTTGATTTTTATAAAAACTCATAATATATTTCACTTAACTTTTTAGTGTTTCGAACTTCACAAATAATTTAAAACAAAAAAATAAAATCATACCTAAGCAAGTGTGAAGAGGATCAGCTCGAGTGTCCCACCATTTAGAAAATCCACCAGAAATTGCATCTTGAGTTGAAAGAATATAATTTCTATTTGATTCATAATCAACAAAGTGATATACTCCCAGTAGCTGCAGAAAATACGAATATATTTACTTTTCAATAAATTTAAATTCTATTGCACATAAAACTCAAAGAAGAGAATACCTTGAGAGTAGCTCCAACCCAAAAAGAATAACACGTATCTACTTGTTTATCGGGGCGACCCTGGAAGCCATCTATCTGTCTTGCTATTGCCCATCGACGAAGACCTTTCAACTACAATGTAAATCAAAACAAGAGTTACAAATATATTTTATCCTCATTAACGTTCTGCAAAAAATATAAATCTTGATGAAATCATACAATCAACCAAAATTTGATAATGAATACAGGTATTTGCTAATAAGAAGTGGCAAAATGCAATGTGGAGTTGCATATTCTTTTCCCAATTGGGCATGTGCCAGTTTCACTGATACCTTTTTTATAATTACTTCTAAAAAGAAGTTTCTCCCATTTTTCAAATACCTCACTGTTTCTCTCTCATTCCTCACTATTTCTTCACAAAAATCCCTTTTAAAATTTCACTAATTAGTAAACATTTTTTCTTATGATTGATTATACTATAGCTGCCAAGATTTCAATTTCAATTTTGGTTTGATTAAGTTAAGAATGAAATTAACACTTGAGTAAGAATTACAAATACATATCATAACACTTAAATATTACTTAACATAAGAATAAGTGCTACGTTAAGTTATTTTTAGAATGAACCTTGGCATTCTGTATGATTACACATTCTATCAAAATAATTTTAATCAAAAGTTACCTTATACTTAATTGTCATTCAGAATGTTACTTTCTAATTTGCAAGATTTTTTAAAATTTTTCCTGTTTTGTTTGCAAATGTTTCCCTTTTTGTCTTAATTTACATATATTTTATAAAAATAAAATTATTTTTTGTTAATAATGTCACCCATAATGTATCTTAACTGAAATAAACACAATATTTGTCATTTGTAATAACCACTTGATTTAGTGTTTATGTTATCAAATATTTTCAGTAATATAAAAGATAAGAAGGGGGAGATATGTATATTTTTAAGTGGTCACATGTTGAAACACACAAACAACCATAGATCAAAGAATATTCTACCTGTCACCATACCTGTTTCTCTGTCAATGCACTTTCTAAACAACCCATTAATGATAGAGCAGCAACTGCACAAAAAGTTGAACCTCCATGTGACTCGTTTTCAGGTCCTTGTCCTATACCACAATCGTAAGACTGAAAGAAGAGTTCAAAACCTTTGCTAAAGAAGTAGTTTCAAGATCATACAAAATAAGCAGAAAAATGATATATTCATTGGTTAAAGAACTTACAATACTGTTCTTAATAAACTGTACAGTCTTTTCAATATCCATTCCGGACCAGTCATTTAATATGTAACATATACATGCAGCACAATATACAAATCGCATATCATTCTCACTTCCAGACAGTGTTGAGCAGAAACTATACACAAAAAATGAACAATAAATAAATAGCATAATAATAATAATTATATAATCTGTACATTAACTTAATGCTATATATTTTGATACTGTAAAGGTAATAAGTTCACTGATGTTTACCTTCCATCCTCTTGTTGAAGAGCTCTTACACCTTCAATCACTGCAGCTCTATGTACACGGGATAAATCATCTCCTAACATTAACAAAATTGCTAGTCCTGTGTAAGTCATGGCAATATGACTGCAAGCATATTGTTTGGAGCATCTGGGTTCGTTCTCTGGAAATATTAATGTACTAGAACCTTGAAACCCACAATGTTTCCATTGGCCCTTGCTTTCTGAAAAACAAAAACAAAAAAGGATATTTAAGAGAAGTAAGTCATCAGCATGTATTTCACATACACAAACATGTAATCACATACCTCCATCATCTGGTAACACCTGAAGTCTGTACACCCACTCAACCATTTCTTTTTTCTTCTTATTTTCCAAGGAAACCAATGAGTCTAAAATGTCCATTCCGTTAATTGTAAAAAAAGCTATTGTCAACCTTGTGGGGTCATGTGAAGAAAGTTGTGCAGGCAGTATTGTCAAATAATGCATGAGGTATCTTACATGGCGTTTTTTTAATAACGTAGTGTTTGGATCGTCGCCGTTTGACATCCTCTAATAATTATGTGACAGTATCACTAAAAAAATCGACCTTAACCTTAAATTATTTTTCTAAAACTGCACAAACCAGTAGTACCATAACGCACGTATAACATACAACGATATTATTGGAAACGTTCACAGCATAACTCACTTTTCACAATAAATAAATAATGAATACTCAATTTCCACCAGTCTCATATACACATGATAATACAAAACTACACCCTTCCTTCGAAAGTAAACATTACAGCGAAAGAGACATGACAGATGCATGGACCACCGTTGACCAATCACTGACATTTACCATATAAGTAGAGAGCAGTATGACCAATAATGGTAAGAGACGCGGGCATTTAAATCAGTAATCCGCTCACGCAGGAAATATCTCGTAAACCCAATTCCTTGTGTTTTGATTTATGTGACAATTATAAGAAAGTGAAAACCAGAGCATAATATTATAATTTATATAGTGGTCTTGGTCTATTTTTTCTGCTACTGTCACATCTACCCGAGTCTCTGTGGGAATGTGCGGCATATCTAAATTTCACCTTCTCTTAGTGTTATTACTCTACAATTTTTGGTGGTTAAAAAAGTGCATGAAATAATTTAATATCTACAACTGAATTAATTTATGCAGAAAATATACAAGCCACAGGAATCAACATCATTGAGGCATATCTTACAATTTCGAGCAGCAAGGATGCACGCCAAAAATTGGGTGTATGGGATGCAGCAGAAGAAAAGGTAGAAAATACCTACCTATTCACTCTCCTGAAAATATAAAAAACAAAACATTGTTTAATGGCGTCGAATATCATTCCAGGTTTCACCCGAGCTAGTAGCTCACGTATGTATGTAAGTACTTGGCGCGACAGCGTGAACGGGCTCAGGCCTTCCGGCGTCGTCCCTGCCTCCCGGCTATGGGGTAAGGGGGAACGTGTGGTTAGCACGTAGTGGTAGCACATACCCAAGCCGAATTCCGGTCTTCTCAACCTGACAAGGAATTTTGGCATAGTCACCCAACAACATATACTGGGACATCGCAAGGAAAACGCACACTATAATCTTGCCTCACCGGGAATCGAAATCTCTCTCTCTCTCTCTCTCTCTTCCTCCCTCTCTCTCTCCCCCCCTCTCCCTCTCTCTCTGAAGTGGAATGCAGTGTATTTAAAAAGTCGTGTTTTTATTAGTTAAAATATCCTTGCAGGACAAAAATGTAGATTTAATGGTAGTATTGTTATTGCCTTTGTTATATAATTATTATTGTCTTAAACTAATATAAAATTACATTGTATTAATATTCCTAATTGTAATATGTAAATTGTAGGGTTCTGACCCCAGGTTGTATAAAACTACCTACAGAAATAATAAATATTTATCTAACTGGCGCTCTCTCCGGTATCTAGTGCCTTGCCAGGTATTGCACCACGCTCTTGGATGTTTTACTGCATTTACTCTTTGACCCTTCGATTCAATGCGGGCAACATAGGACCTTTTGGTTGGACAATCATACAGGTAGCGCTCTAGCGCTGCGCGGCGATGGAGGGAGTCTCAGGGGAATAATATTCGTTGTTCGTCTGATTCCCTGCAACGTGTTTTTATGAATTTCCCAAATACAGAGTGTATGAATTTCAAATTGCACATTACATAATTTGAAGCAATGAATTTCAATGGACACAGTTCAGTCAATTATTGACGGCATTTAATGCATTATTTACGATGTCTAGAGAATTTGTTTTCATTTTATATTAGATTTATTGATTCAAAGTGTACACTTGGTGAATTCTTTATGTAAAGTTGGTCGTTCTGGAAGAAAGTCCTCTGTCTATAACGGTGGATACATATTTCCCCCTGCACCAGCCTGCAGTTACAGACAGAAAGCGCTGGTGAGAATAGGAGCGTGCGTGTGTGTGTAAGAATCTATGTTACAAAATATACCAGGGTAGTCAAATATTCGAAATTAAATAATTTAAGTGATCAACAGAAAAGAATGGAAGGACATAATTGAAAAGGGCAAAGCAAGTAGCAAATAACGTTGTTGAGCATCACTAAGAAGAATGTTTCAATATACACTTTTATTTAACTTAGTTTTAATTGATTTGAATTCTATACATTTTTACCCATTTACACCGGGCGAGCTCGTGCGCCGAACGTTTGTTTTGTCGGCCATCTTGTTTGCTCGCAGCGGTAGCCCTCACAAGTGAGATTACTTGTGTATCTGTAGAGGTTTATATAGTTGAGATCACTGCTGATATGTCCATGCGTTTTGAATAATCGACTGAATTTACTTTTCAGAGTAAATAGAATAGAAGATGGGCGACGAATCCTTCAGACTATTCAATATTCTTATGGCTCCTCTTGCCTGTTTATTGCGGTCATCAATATCCTTTTCACTATTTCCAGACTTACACAAGATTGAACCCAAGTACGAGTGTAGCCTTTTATATTTCAGGATTAGAGAACAAAAACAAATATTAATCATCGAAAACCACTTTATTGGTTTTCAAAATATTCCCCATGAAGATCTGTACACTTTTGCATGCGTTTGAACCAATTGTCGAAGCACTTTTGCGACTCTGATTGAGGTATCTCCAAAACATGCATTCTGAATGCAGCAACCACTTCTTCAGGTGTCGAAAAACGTTGAGTTTTTCCGAAAAAACAGGCGTCCATCTGTTTGGAAGTGCTTCGTGCGCGAACAACTTTTGTTGGATTTTGCTCATCTTGAAACACCCATACAGTCGACTGATTTTTACTTTCGGGCTCATACGCGTAAATCCACAATTCATCGCCTGTCACGATGTCATAGACGTGTTTCGAAGCACCGCGATCGTATTTTTTTAAAACTTTTCTTTCGACCAATCGACACGAACCTTTTTTTGAGCGATTCACAAACACAATTTGTGGGATCCAACGCGAACAAATTTTTTTGACAGTCAAATGTTCATGGAATATTGAATGTATGCTGGTCCCACTAATGCTTAAGGTTGTCTCAATCTCACGATAGGTCACATGACGATCATGCAATAACAGTTCACGCACAGCATCAATGGTTTTCGGTACAACAACTGATTTTGGACGACCTTCGCGAAATTCGTCTTGGAGTGAACTACGACCACGATTGAATTCACCATACCATCGATAAACACTTGTCCTTGATAGAGCTTCATCGCCAAAAATTGAATTAAGTTCTTCCATGTACTGTTACTGAGTTCATTCACATCGAAAGTTGTAAAAAATAATCGCACGAAAATGTTCACGATTTAATTCTATTTTTGGGCCAAGATGATTTTTTTAAGTTACTGTAAACAACACAAATAGCGCTCGTATGTCAAAACGTTCTGAGTACGTACAACCTACCAACTTTACGATAGAGCTGTCAGTTGCCAGGTTGCAACACCAGGGTTGACAATTCCCGAAACATAAAAGGCAACCTTCGCACGCATTACCACACTGGCAGATCCATGGGTGGGGGTGGGGGTGGGGGGGTCATGGGGGCCATGCCCTCCCCCAAAAGGCCTAGAGTTTTCGTTTACTTTGAATGAAGATTTTAGAACTTTCCACACTTCTTTCTCCAGTATGGGTTCAATCTCCTTCATTTCCTCATTTATGTTTCTATTAATTGTCTTCAGTTCTTTCTACTAAAACCTATTGTCCATCAGCATCCCCGAAAAATTCTTCCATTCCGATAAAGTAATCATATGCAAATTTACTTTATTCACATTCAGTGCCCTTATTCTTCTTACCGGTCTCCGTGCTGGCCTTGATTTACTGTATACTACTGTATGCCCTATCCCATAACATATTCTTTCCCAAGCCTCCTCTTTACATTGCCGCACAATAATTTTTGCTTTCTTTTTTAGTAAGCATTAACGAGTTAGATCTTAATGCTTTGAATTCAGAATTGAAGTGAGTATTGACTTGAAGAATTATTAAAATCGTTTCGAAATTGAATTATTTTTAGATAAAAAATAACGTCCCTAAAAAATATTTTTCTTATTTTTATATCATGCTGAATACGAAAATATAATTATTCTCATGATTTCCAAGCCTTTGTTATTTTGTTAGCTGTTGTGACAAAGAATGTCCGTGTTCCTTCATAAAATCAACAAGATTTGGTAGAAAATTGCGTTTTATGAAGTGGAGTTTAACTTATCTCAAGGTAGAGCATTCTTGAAAAAAATATTTTTAAAGAACTACACAATTAAAAGGCTGATATAATCTATTGACTATTTTTACACTAAATTGAAAATGAGTTTCTTTCCATTTGTAACTGCCAAATCAGTTAACCATGAACTATTAAAACACAAGGTTTAGGTTCACCATAACCGAATCATCTTATGCTGAAATGGGACCAGGGACATAAGTTGACTATAACTGAGGGTTCACCATATCCGAGTTCACTAACACTGGATTTAGATTTAGATTTATTCAGTCAAAAAACCCGTAAAAACTGCATGTGACGTAGGGGGAAAAGATTATCTGTGCACGTTTTCTTGAGTTCCAGAATCTCGTTTCGTCATTTTAACTATAAATAGTTGAAAGATGAGTAAAAGTTAAACATAAATAAATAACAATACATTTTAAAAATCACAAGATTAGCAATGTTTGAAAAATAGAAAAGTACTGGAGTTGACTGTATTTTTCATGTGCCAATTGTTGAAGTATCCTGATCTCTATTAGTGTTTCTAATATCCAGAAAGGTTGAATGGCTCTCAATACAATATATTGTCTCAAGCTTATATTAAAGCTGCAACATAAAATGAGTGTCTCAAGTAAATCTTAAGGGGATACGGAATGCCTCTTTGCAATGTTTGAGTCTAATTCTCAGAATCGAGAAAGGAGAGAGAGAAAGAGAGGACTGAGAGGGAGAGAAAGAGGAGAGAGAGAGAGAAGAGAAAGAAGAGGAGAGAGAGAGGAGACACACATACACACACAAGGTGTTCAAATATTTTAGGAAAAAGAAAAATTAAATCTAATTTTGCTGTAGTCACAGCAAGAGTCCTACTAGGATCAGAATTAGGGTCGCTACTATTTCTAAAATGACCAAAAAAAAAAACAACTCATACATAGATGTCAAAATGTTGATTGCAATCTCACAATGTTAATCACGATGCTGTACCTACAAAATTACAATTGTGGACTCCCTTTTGAATCTTTGAATGATATCAGTGAAAACAGAATTAGGTATTTCGTTTTCACACTTGTGCAGTTGCCAGGAGGGAAGAGAGAACAAGGAATTGAGAAGCGTATATCATGTACAGACAGCTGTCCTCAAAAGGGATCAGACACCAGAGGTCATACACAAATGTAGGGAGCTTTCTCGTGGGCATACAAGTCTGTCAGCATGAAGGAAAGCTACCTAAAATCTTCACAAGTATCATCTTCCTTTCCCTTTTATATTTTCAACATAACCTGATATTGGAGCCTCCACATTGACAGAAAGACAATACAATACAATACTGTGTCTTCCCATTGTCCAGCTTGATAAAAATTGGTGCCCGGGGGAGATTAATAAATGAAAAGGCAAAAAAGACACAAATGAGGCAAAATGAAAATCTACTGAATTAACTCCAGCAGTACACTTAAGTGATTACGAATGTTAAAAGTCATAAAATCGTAACAACAATAAAAAGACATTTTGCCAAACTTCTGGGCTCGAGTTTATTATTACTTGAAGCATTTGTGTTCACAAATACCTTAAATTATAAAATACACTTGTAATATAAATGCTAATGACCTCAAAGATATTACAAGAATAAAAGTATGTAATTTTTTTTTAAATCAAAAGTTATCAAAATATTTTGTCATGTGTTTCAGTTCATTATGCTCTCTATTAACATAAAATTAAAAAAAAATGTATTTTCTTATTGCACCAATTTCACTCAAAACTACTTCGATTTTGAAAATAAATGTACGTGATACTAATTAATGGCATTTTTGTAGTTGTAGGAGACAGGATCCAACAAATGTTGAACTACCACAATTTTCAAAAATTAAGGGGTTTAATACAAATTGGATTGATGTCATTTTTATACACTCTTTCCCATACTTAAGCAAAAATTTATAGAAAATATTTGGAGCCATTTTTGAGAAAATTCTGAAAATGACCTAGGAGCTTCATGTTAAGTATCCCCAAAAATTAAGGGATCCATTTAAATTTTGCTGGATCTTGACAGTTCCCAGAACAATCAGGCAATATCTATTTTGGAAAGTATCCAGTGAAAGTGTTTGTCCTGTGTGAGGGGGAAAAAAAGTAGCATCATAACCCTTCAAATCATCCATTTCCATCAAAATCTGGACTTTTGTAGCAGTACAATACTTTCTCTACACCAAGTGTAAGAGAAAGGAAAAGTGAATGTGTACTTAAGTAATTTCCAGTTGGTAAACTTGCAACATCAGAACTTTTACCCTTTAGGAAAATTGACAATTATGTGGGGAAGTCAAATGTATAGCAGGATTTCCAAGCCTCTTTATAATATGAGCAATTTTTTAAAGTACTTCAATAATAATTATTATTTTAGCAGTACACATACAATTTGTAAGCATTCAATGAATTAAATATTGCAACATTTATCTTAAGTATAAAGATTTCATTATGTAAACCATGCTGAATTGAGATAGAAATGCTTCTTTGAGATCATTAGTTGATCATACACATTTTTACACATCTGAGCAGCTCTGATATTACAGTATAAAGTATCCTGATGGAAATTACTTATGTTTTTTTTGTGGTCAATGAGAACATGAATAGTGATTTGCTTCTTTTTATTAACACAAACATACAATTAGACATACTTTAGAGATAGCTTCTCAGAACAACTTTTATCACAGACAGGAGCAGCATGTAGCAAGATTTTTGTGGAATGTGAACACCATAAAATATTAGGCCTACAATTGAATGAATTGTACACTAATTTGATTATCAATTGCCACTTTCTTCAAAAATATCTTTTGCCAATAAATCTGTACTCTCTCTCATTGTCACAACTTTTGCTTCACGCTATTAACTTGCTTCCCATTCTGTATTTGTCCAATGAGTTACAGTGAGGCACAAGTAGCTCTAATTTTTCCCACCAAGAAGCACATTTGAATCAATGATTTTATTTATATTTGCATAGAGCTAAAGCAGTGTACCGACACCAATTCTTTGGTGGGTAAAGGAAGATTACTCAAAATGTGGGTTTATTCTTTAAGCTGACACATACAATTTTCAACTACTTCCAAATGGACAACTCAATGTCACTTAAGTTGTCTACAGGTGAGCAGAGAATAATTTAAATAAATATAAAACTTCAATCTGGTGTAATGCAAATATGGATTATTTCTACTAATAACTTTGCAGTTGTCCATCTACTTTACTTCCCAATTATTCATTTGTAGTGAGCCAGTTAATTTATGTGTCTTTATATGTCTAATTCTCTTCTAATTATGACTTTAACCCATTAAAGCCTAACATAATTTTGTGTGCATAGTGCTCACTGTTTATCGTCATGTCCTTGGTGCAGTGTCATTGTAGGAGCTCTCTAGTTGCATTTGCAACATTTAGTGGTAAAATATTGCTACGTTACTAAATTATAGTACTAGAGTTCTCCAAGATGCCAACTGCAGCCAATATGAGCATTTTTTCCTACAAGTAGCAACTAATTACTACTTTTAGAAGAAGATTCAAATCGGTGGAAGTCCTGAACACACCCTAGTTAGGAGTATATAATGCTTCAGCAGCCTTGGCTAGCTTGACATCCTGCATGCAGGAATTCCAAAACTTGCTTATGTGTTTCCAAAATTTTCAAAGTGTGTTTAAAAATATAAATTAAATCAAACACCTACCAGGAAAATAAGAATGTACCTACTGACCTATAAACAGATCACTAGATGTTAATGGGTTAACCAACCTTTCTCCCGAATAACATTTAAATGCACTTTAAGGTTTGTCAATGTCTGTCAATAAAGTGTAATGCACTTTAAGTTTTAAGCCAACTGCAGCCAATATGAGCATTTTTTCCTACAAGTAGCAACTAATTACTACTTTTAGAAGAAGATTCAAATCGGTGGAAGTCCTGAACACACCCTAGTTAGGAGTATATAATGCTTCAGCAGCCTTGGCTAGCTTGACATCCTGCATGCAGGAATTCCAAAACTTGCTTATGTGTTTCCAAAATTTTCAAAGTGTGTTTAAAAATATAAATTAAATCGAACGCCTACCAGGAAAATAAGAATGTACCTACTGACCTATAAACAGATCACTAGATGTTAATGGGTTAACCAACCTTTCTCCCGAATAACATTTAAATGCACTTTTAAGGTTTGATTTCCATAATGCAATAAGATAAGGAGATAAAAATATCCTGGTCAACAAACTTAGAACATCGAGTATGCTGGAAATGTATGAATGTCACATTTGCATTCAGTTTGAGAATAATGCTTCTCTGTGAATTGAAGTACCTATTTTGTAGGTTTTTTAAACCCTTTCAATTTTCAACGTTTAATTTTTGTGAAACAAGCGTTCATCAAATGCACATTAATGCATGAAAACCATAAATCTATTACTTTCAACAATTAAAGAAGAAAAAAAAAAATATATTTCCCAAAGATATTTGGGGGTTAAATTCTTGAGTTATAAAAAAAAGGGGTAGAATTGATATAGAAATTCAAACAGGAGTGAACTGGAACGTGAATAACGAGATGAAAAAATATTTTGTTAAATAAAATTCAGAAATGGCAAAACAAGAGAAAGTGGTAAAAATAAGGATAATAATAATATATTGAGAAAATAAAAACAACAAGTGATTTCAATATACAGGAAACAACTTGTAATTGAACTAAAACAACACTGCATTTCACCGAATTAAGAAAAGTTCCCACACAAATCAAATTTTACTTTTACAATTTTACAAATATATCTCTATCTTCATTATTGTGAACACACAACTCAAATATTATTTGCATGTTGATTTTGCAATTTTTCTTTTGTCATAGTTTGGTTCAGCTATGTTCAACATTTTGTGAATTTTCTTGGTAAAAGGAATCACATTTCTTTAACAATCAAGAATCACAGATTCATTTGTGCTGGTTTAATTAAGGTAATACCTTGATCTAACTAGCCTATACTACTATTATTAGTACCTTTGTTGGCTTCTGAGACTTAAAATTTGTGTGTAGATAGCTGGATAAATTACGTGCAAATTTTAAAATATATTTTTATATTCCATAATGGTTAGTAATATAATTGTAAATGCATTTGATACTGAAGGCTTTGAACGAGTATGTATATCCTATTCTATATGAAAAAACAGCAAAGCAGATTGCAGATGCCATTTATATTTAGCATTATAGGAAGACGTGCCATTATACAATAGTAAAACCAGTAACAACCTGTAGTAGTAGTAATCTAGATATTGAGATCAAGCAAGTCAACAAACAAAAACAAACTTAACATTATTTACAAATGTTCATAAATATTTACAATTAATTACAATAACAAATTTGAATCATCTATCTCTGTCAGCTAATATTGCCATTGCTTGCTTCTGCTTGCCGAAGTAGCCTTTCCAGTCTTTTTCCGATTTGTTTTGGATAAGTATCATTTTTGATCCTGAATTCTTTGCTTTGATGGGTAACAGCCCCATGGTCAAGCTGGAATGTACACAGAGCTTTCATAGGCTGTAAAAGAACATTAATAATGTCTACTCTCTGTTCAAGAGATGCTAATGCTTGAGCTGCGGCTTCCAGGGTCGACAGACAACCATCAGTAGGCTGAGTGCGAATGACATATTCACTAATGCCTGCACTCACCAACTTCACCTAAAGTAGAAATGTATTTCTATAATTACATTAAAAAATGCAAATTTAATAAATTGTAGTAAAATTATTTTTATCCATTGTTCAGAGAGAAGATTAAGTCTCCATACAGCTGATCAACACCAGTGGTGATATCAGCTCAGTATACAGTGATCTCATCATTACAACTTCAATTAATGCATTATTAAAAATGTTACTACTGGCATATGGGTTATTATCCTTAAATTTCAACATTTTAATATACAGAAGTGTTAATTTCATTGTAAAAAAATTATTTTTTTTAAAAAAAAAAACAACAACAAACAAATGCCAAGAGATATTTTCTATTCATTTACAGAAATAGTAGTCACCTGTTTTAAATGATGAAGCATTGGACTTGCATGATAGATAGCCTTTGCTTGAGGCCAAGTTCCATCAATTATGACTAAATTATATGGATCATCATTACTTCCAAGAAGAGGAAGATTCTGAAATTCAACAGCTTCCTTCGATGGGTACAAGAGAATTGAATTTTCAGATTTCAAGATGCCTTCCAGTCCATCATGTCTGAAGCAAAGTCATATATGATGAACATATAATTTCACAGAAATTTTAACTAGCAAAATAAAGATTATCTTAAATTTAGTATACGGTACACCCTCAGAAAAGTGTGGCGGCGGGGCTTAAGCCCTAATTACTGTACGTGCTCTCAGAAAAATGAATAAAACTTACAGATAGGTGATTTTCATGATTTGCCCTTCATATGCTTTGTCCCCGCCACATTGTAACGCCAATTTACTTTCAAAGGCAAGTTTTCTCACTTCGCTCCCCGGATCCAAATCACTGCAAGGCTCGGGCCTTCAGCCCTTGCTGTCGCTATAAACATCCTTGAGTCTATCCAACGCATAATTACCAATTCACTTTTATAAGACATCACTTTTCAAGAAAGTCTCCAGAATTCTAACTGCCTAGTTAACGCCGGAATGAAGTGCCGGTTTAAACGACTTCCTTAGGTTGTACCGTATACTACATTTCAGCCAAGATAATCAATAAGAAAATGTCAAATAAAAGCAATACAAAACAAGAGAGAAAAATAACAACAAAAAACCAATTGTTCAGAGAGAAGATTAAGACTTCATATAGCTGATCAACACCAATGGTGATATCAACTCGGTTCACAAGTTCTCATCATTACAATTGAAACTTTAAGAATTCAAGTCATGGTTAAACACTGAAAACATAATGGAAACGTAATGGGCATTAATTGCAAAATGGTTTAATTTTTCTTCACATAAATATGTTCACAATAAGAATTTGGGCCTTCATGCTACATAGCATAAATATAAAATAACACTGACGTACATTTTAACTCAGCTGTAATACACAAACAAAGAAAGAGTACTACATGACAAAAGGATTTATACCTATTAGATGGGAATCGTTTTCCTCTGTACACAAGGCAAGTTCCAGGCGCAAGACTCAAACATAACATTGGGGCAGTCCGTAAACATCTTCGCTCCTCTGCAGGATGTTGCAGCAAAACAATTCTACTCCTTATTTGTAAAGGAGTAGATGGAAGGAAAGGACACCAGCATACTACAGATGGGCGTCTGCAACCATAAGAAGTATTATACGAGCAAATGGCAGAAATTATAGATAACTCGTGCACTGCTACTGTATGATGTTATAATGTAACTTACTTGCAGCGACTACACTTGTCCCTCATTTTCGGAGGATCTGCTGGTATTCCCGATAAGTCTTCCCACACTTCAATCTCCTCGGTCATTGTGATGGATAATTGAAACGAAATAACCGAAGTTACGGAGATACTACTTTTTTAATGAACTAAATTTGAGGTTACCAACAAATTTTTGAGAATATACATTTCAGTTTCGCTCACAATCACCCACAATGCAACGTCCCTGCAAAATGGCCGAACGGAAGTCGATAGAACCAGAGAAGAAAACTTCCTCCTACAAACAATATTGCTGCCATCTACTGGTAATTACTAGAGGTACAAATAGTAGTTGATACCAGCTACCAGATGTCATCTGCATTTAATCTCTTTGGTCTTGTGAAGTCTTGCATCGCACATCTGTGTGTACTGCATTATACTACATAGAGAAAAACATGAAAGAAAAATTAAACTGATGAAATAATGTTCAAATTCAACAGAGTTCGAAAAGTTGTAAATCAAGTTGATTCATGAAGCAAAATGCAATTTATAGCATCCTTGGGAAATTAATGGACCTTAAAATTAAATTAACCGCTAGTCAACTTGATTACACGTGACGTAAAAAAGAAACATCCCATCTCCATGAATTCCGCCCCTAATCCAGTCAATTACCGTTTGGAGATTAACAGCTCGATCGTCCGGCGCGCGTGTCGCCTCTCCCAGCGAAGTTGATCACCGCAACGAGCTCGGGATGAAGGCGGATCGAGCTTGTAAGGGGAGGGCGGAATCCACCCGCTTTCTTGCTGAGCTTCTTGCGCTGAAAACGTCGCCACTCTGCGCTCGCCCTCCTCCGTTCTTGAAGCCTGGGAGAAGGACATGTCCTGGAAAATCGAGAGTTAATTCGCTGCACGCAGTAATGACACAGTTTTGTACGCCCTCACCGCGTCACTTATCCACTGAAATCAGTGCTCCGATGAGGTCTTTCCGTATCTACTCTTCTCCAAGAAACGTATTTGTGGTGCATCAGCATTTCCTTTTGTCTGGTAGAAAGAGAATTTGCTAGTGAAGTACCTAAGCAAGTAACATTTGTCACATTTACGAGAAAAGAACAAATGAAGTCTAAAGAACGCTGTTGTCGGGCATTTGTTTCTTCTTGTCGAATCCCTCGACGTATCTCCGTAAAAACAACAGTCGTTTTTTCCGATTTCTCCATTAAGAAATGAAATAAGATATCTTTATGTCAACCTTCACGTTCATCTTGTTTCCAGAACCACCTGTTAGATATTTTAAGAGCTAATTCTAATTGAATAGGCCAGTGCAAAAACAGTACAAGTTTAAAATCGATTTTGCACGCAATCCTAACAAGCCAAAGCCAAAGCCAAAGCCAAAAAAAAAAAAAAAAAAAAAAAAAAAAAAAAAAAAAGGACTGTGAAATACGTGAACGGTAGTAATATATTGTATGAATGATTGTCTCTCTCCTCAGCTGATGTCATTAAAACCAGAAGGCAGTTCTGGTTATCGAGGTTTTACAACTCTGGAGGTGAAATTTCGTAAAGTTACTTCTTATTCAGTACCTAAAGATTTACAATTCCAATTAATTGGCCCCTGGTGTAATAGTTAATTGAGGGTTTATAGCATTTTCGCTTTCAGCATTCTTCAAATACGTTGTAAATATTTGTTTTCTTCTTGGAAATGTGTAAAATCAAGCCACAGAAGTGGTTTCTGATCACATTTGTACAAAATGTTGTTTCCTACTTATTATTCAAATTATTGTTCCAAATATAGAGAAACTCACAATGAAAATTTGCCATTTTCAAAAATTTATGTAGTTTACTAATTCTATTTACGACAAATTTTAATAACAAATTTCTCTTTACTCGATTTAATAAGCATATTTAGGAGCTGTTTGTTTGTTCTTGTCATAACCTACGATATGCGTCGATTAACCGAGTCTGGAAGAAAAATGCTTCTTTCGTCTCTTGTTCAGTTACAAAGCTGCCAGGGACGTTTTTGTCCTCGAATTCCCTCACCGGGAGAGGTTGCTCAGTGAATCATCTGATGTCACCGCAATGCCTCTCACCGGGAGGTCCTAGGTTTGAGTCCCGACGGCAAGATTTTCGTCACTAGCGTTTCAGATAGGTCAAATTCAGTCGCAGTCGGGAGGAGAATTCTAGAGGTCGGCTGCTCTGATCGGTAGTTTTCTCCGAACAACACCAGGCGAATGTCGGAGCAGTACAAACGGGCCATGGACCGCGCGCGATCTTTCATTCCTCTTCCTTGTCATATCCTCACCCATACTTACACACACTACATGCATTGCACTACCACACATGCCGGGAGATCGGACGGGAGCTTAGAGCTTGTCCCGGATGGGGCGGTGCCTCGCTGGTGGAAGATGCCTGGTTGGGGGAAACTCAGGCTAGCCGACGGTAGGTGGGCGGCGGATCTCGCCATCCAAAGGGAGAAGTTCAAGAAAAAACATGCATTACACTTACGGGACTAATGACCTCAGTAGTTGACGCGCCCGGTACACTAACTAACAATCAACCAATCGAATTCTCTCGCTTGCCCGGAAGAGCTGTGACTTAGTGTGGCCTCGGTCCTAAGGGCAGAAACACCACTGCCCCATCGGGCAAAACCGTGCCTGCCCTTGCCTAAATCTTCTAGGTATTCTTCCAAGTATAGACCTAATAGCAGTCCACTTTCAATTTCTAAAGTATTAGAAATAGCGCAACATGAAATGATACACTGTTAGTACACGTCTCAAAAGTGAACAGCAGTGTATTTCGATCAGGTATAAGCACAGGACTGTGACTGAAGGCACTAGAACCACAATGAATAACGATAGATTATTAATACGTGTTCTTTTAGATATCAGTAAAGCATTATACTCGGTAGGTCACGATATTATACGAGAAAATTGAAAACATTCGAGTCCTCTAAATCCATGATAACTTGCTTCTGAAATTATCTTTTAGATCGACAAGTCGTTGTTTTAGATGAATTGGCCGTTCGAACCACCAAGGGCATAGTGCAGCGAACAGTTCTAGCGAGGAGAACCCTTAACATTTTCTAATTTACGTAAATGACGTAGGGAGGTTTCTTAAATACTGTAAACATAAAATGTAAGGAAATGACCTTCGACTCTTTAACAGCGGATATCCGTCTGAACTAAACTTTTTAGCTCAGAAAATAAAAGAAGATTTAAATGCTCTTCCTAAATGTATCGCAGAACTGATACTTTCATTAAATACAATAAAATGTTGAAGTCGTATGCAACGTAACAAGTTAGATAAAACCCCCCTTCCGACAATAAGTACCAATAGATCCCCTGTTTGATGGAGTAGCGAGGTAAAGAACCTAGGAATCATATCGACAATATAGTGAAATAACACTTCCCCTACTAATATTACTAAATCTTGATACTATTTACAAACAATGTTATGGATAGTATGAAGGAATTACTTTCTCTGCTATTATCAATATTATTATTTCTTTCGTTGCCTTCCTATACTCATACATTTTCTCAATATTTTTATACTTAGTATATTATTATTATTATACTAATTTCTGTTTTAAATTGAATCATGGGTTTAGACATACATTTCTCCCCTTACGTGCAGCATGTGGACGATGTAATTATATATAGAATTACGATTACTGGAAGTTTTGTGGATTTCAAGTACCAATAGATCCCCTGTTTGATGGAGTAGCGAGGTAAAGAACCTAGGAATCATATCGACAATATAGTGAAATAACACTTCCCCTACTAATATTAATATTAATAAATCTTGATACTATTTACAAACAGTGGAAGTTTTATGGAAGTTTTGTGGACTAATTAACGAATTGATGGCCACAACCATAAAGTATCAGCCGTTTACTTTTCTTTGCAAAAATAAGAATTTAACATCTATTCTGATATTCTTACAAAAATTCTATTGAACTCATGAATTTATTAACTTTTTCTCTGTACAAACATTTAAGTACCGTACAGTTTTGGATAAAGTTTGTAATAGTTCGGGTTATAGTGGTGAAGGATTTTTGGCAATCGATCTTCCGACATTCTCATTAAATGATCATGCCAACTCTTTCTTAGTATATCTATTTTTCAGCTAGGCAACAACAACAACAATAATAATAATAATAATAATAATAATAATAATAATAATAATAATAATAATAATAATAATAATAATAATTACTATCCTACCTCTTTTACACCATTCTCTTAAGTAGTATATTTTTGTCGACTTCTCGGAATATCCAGTTTCTCTCCTCTTGCAACGACTTTCCTCGCCATCTCAGCCTCCCGCACTTTTCCCCACGTCCGCGTCGTGCGCTCCACCGTTTCGCCCATCGACGACAGAGCTCGTCCACGGATGGACCTCAAAGGGGACCGGCCGCCTTTGAATGAGTCTGGTTTGTAATTATAGCCGAACGCCCATTACCCGGCCGAATAACTGGGCCACGGATAACGAAAAGTCTCCCATAAATTAGCGGCGCGGTAATGAATTTATCATGCACGCTCTTCAATCCGGGCACCGGCTCTGACTGCGCGGCCTTTCATGGTGACCGAGCGGTGGCGGCGGGGGCGGCGGGGGCAGCGGGAGCGGCGGGGCGGCGGGGTGGCGGGGGCGGCGGGGGCAGCGGGAGCGGCGGGGCGGCGGGGTGGCGGGGCGGCGGGGCGGCGGGGGCGGCGGGGCGGCGGGGGCGGCGGGGGCGGATGGGGAGGCGGGGGCGGCGGGGGCGGGGGCGGCGGGTGCTCGGTGCAGGCGCGAGGGTGGGTTGTGAACCCGGGCGACGCAGGCGGAGCGGGCAGTGATTTAAATTCTTTTTCGTCCACCAGTCTCTACCCGGGAATCCTTACAGTGGTTGCAAGGAAGATAGTATGTGAATTTGCGGACAAAACGTTTTTTCTTGTTTTTTCATGCAATGTGTTGCTTCAAGCTTATTTGTTCCGTTTCGTCGTCCTCTGCGTATTTGGGAATCCTTAGTGGTTGCAAAGAAGATTGCATGTGGTTTTGCAGACACAAGGTGTTTTTTGTCTTGCCATGAGATGTATTGTTTCTAGATTGTTTGTTCGATTTTGTTGGTCAAGCTCAGGGTGTCTGAGAGGGAAATGTGAACATGGAGAAGTTTCAGCCATTGATAAATTAAAATTAAAAACTCTTATGTTAAAGTGACAGGCAGTAAATGAAACAAACAAATATAAAACAAAAAATAATTGTATTTCTCGTGTTTTATTCATGCTTAAGCAAATAGACGTATTCTTACGTAAAATATACGACTTATATCGCTCGACGTGTTCAAATTAAAATCACAAAACATAGCAAGACAATTTTAATATCAATTAGTTTAATGATGAGGTTTTGAATTTCATGTTCTCGTAGACTGAACTTTCCGATAAAATTATTCACTTTCGATACATTGGAGATAAGTAAAGTGGTGTTATAGACACACAATCATCATTTTGTTTCCCACAGTATATAAAGAATATTATTTGTTGCCTTAACAAGAGCATTTTATTGAATAATAATTGCCCCGTTAGCAGAATTAAAAATTATTTCCAAATCCTCGTTTTCAAACGTTCGTTAAATTAAAAGAGTATTATAATTAATCCGGAATCTTTGTTGATGGTACTCCTTATTTTAAAATGAAGGACTTGTGGGGGCACAACCAGACGTGGTTCCTTTACACGATTTGCAAAGCCATTTTTTGTGTCAAATAGAAAACTCTAGAGATCGTTGATGAGATGTGATCATTGACTCAAGAGAGAGAAAAAAAAGGCTTTTCAGGTAACCAATCTTAGTGTTTAAATATTTCTACAGTATACCTGACAATTGTTTCTAAAAAGTGGTTGGTCTTGAGTTTCAGATAAAGCTCAACGTAGCTTTGAATTTTGAAATCAACGAGTTAGCGGTGGAACTTCAGGAAGCATACTGAAAGTTGCCAATTGTGTTTCCAAAGTAGAATTTGGGTGAGAGAATTCTAAACGCTTGTTGTAGAATTAATTGGATTTGAGGGAAATATTCTCGCGCGGTAGATGAACGTCCTATTTTTCTATTTATTGTTCACTAATATTTAAAAAGTACTATTGGTTTAGTGGCCACCACATTAACAAAATTCATAGCATTTTTTGTTAGGATTAGTATTAGCTTTTTCCTAATGTATAACATCTTTCGTTTTTCAATTATCATTCTATATAAGTATTAAACGTGATGTATCAAATTCAATGGAATAAACATTATTTTTCCTCTCGTGTTACAGAAATATTACGTTTCATCAAGGGCTAATATATCTAAGTTTTTCGCTCAGTATATCAGTAAAATTTCATCCTCCATGCATTCGTGAGAACAAAAGGTAAAATGTATAATTGATGGCAACAACCACAAAACTATTTTGTTCCATTGATTAATGAAAGTTGGTCGACAACAGTTTAAAGGCTTTAGCTTCCCAACGTTTCGGAAATTTTATTTTTCCATTTTCAGCGTGAACAGTATCGTGCTGGTTGGTATAGCGATGATTATCAGGCAATTTGTTTATTGGCTAGGAAAGATGAAAGGACTATTTATGTTACGTTTAATAATTTAACTACTAGCTTAAGTTTCTAATTTTATTAATTCATTCAATCAATGATTCACTCTATTTATTTATTTATTTATTTATTTATTTATTTATTTATTTATTTATTTATTTATTTATTTATTTATTTATTTATTTATTTATTTATTTATTTATTTATTTATTTATTTATTTATTTATTTATTTATTTATTTATTTATTTATTTATTTATTTATTTATTTATTTATTTATTTATTTATTTATTTATTTATTTATTTATTTATTTATTTATTTATTTATTTATTTATTTATTTATTTATTTATTTATTTATTTATTTATTTCTTTATTTATTTATTTATTTATTTATTTATTTATTTATTTATTTATTTCCATGAATGTAATGAAATATTTTGCTTTGATTCATTGTTTATTTCTTTGTTTCTTTGTCGTAAAGTAAAACAAACTGTATGCGATATATGAGTTGGGGAGATGGTTGTTGAATTGAGCTTCGGAATCTCTATTCTCTCTCATTCACATTGAATTATGAATAAATGTGGAAACGAGCGTTGTTGGCAACATTGGTAACGAGAAATGTAATCCTCCGTGAAATAGAAAGTTTTTTCAAAGACAAAAGAGCTACAGATTTGATTTAATGGTGCTGTTGACGATTCGAGAGCTCATTAAAAGGAAAGTAGATAGTGAATTTACATTGACGGAGATAAAGCAAGGAATCATCTGGGCAGTTTGCAATGGATTAAGGTAACGACCAAAAACCTGATAGAGATCGGGGTGATTGACGAAGAAGCTCGTTGCAATACTTGTTATAGGCCCGTTTGGTCTCTTAGAACTCTTCAAAATATTCGAAAGAAAACTAACACATGAACTATTAATATAATTTTTGGGTTTTTGAAACCCAATTTAGTATCTAATTAATGTAGAAAGTGATAGTCAGCAGAGAACATTTTAGTTGGCATTTGAATTAGTGTGTCGTTTAATATTATCTGGTAATACAAAAAAAAAAATGCATGTATTATGGGTACATTTTTGGTAGTGAGCTGTTGATACTGACACTTTATGAATATAATGTCTTCATCGTGATAATAATTATAGATCTGTACTCGTATTACATGAAATTATGTTCCTACTTTGAAGTAAGTCAATAAAAAATCAACTTTGTAAATTAAGTCACGGCAATGATCAGATTTTAAGCTAAAAGATGAGGCATGCAGAAATGATATGAATAGCATTTGTAAATGTTTACCTTGAAGTAAAAACAATGTAAATTAAGAGCAAAAACAATGATAAGATTTTAAACTAAAAATATGAGGCTTGCAGATATTATATGAATTGCATTTATAAATGTTAACATTATTGTACCTAACACAAGTACATTTTTCGTAGTCGCAAAGATGAAATTTCCGAGGCAAGCAAAAATTTTCGCTTTTGTAGACAAACAGCCATTAACCGGGGGAGCGTCCAACGCCGAGCTCGCCTGCCAGGGCGCCCCCTCGACCAGCACTCGCGTCCACTGCGGCCTCCGGCGTCGCGACGCTCCCTGCGCAGGCCTCGGACGGCGCCGTCCCCAGGGCGACGCCAGCGGACGACGTCGTCCGGTGCAAACTTCATTCGCTTTCGTTTTAGGACGGAGGAGGAGACGACAGGCCGAGGATTCGCCCCCCCCTCTTTTTTGCGCTCTCGCGTCGCGGATCTTGCGCTGCGCGAAGTTCGTTTAAAGAATGAGCTTTGGAGCGGCGCGACGGGCGAGTTGGTCAGTTGCGGGGAGAGCCTGCGAGGCCGTTTCCGCCGGGTGGTTGTCGTTAACTTTTTCCGAAAGAAGTTCAGTTCACGTGACGTGCATGCATGTATTTGTTTGTGGCTGGGAGTGAATAGAGGGTGAAAGAGGATATTCGATTTGAAGTTGCTCTTTTGAGATCTCGTTTTCGCTTCGAAAAAATCTTAAGGCGGTTGCTCCATCAACTTGATTTCCAATTGAATATCTCGAAAAAATATCTAGCCTCACAAGTAACGAAGTTTTAGATATACGATAATATTCTTATTATTTTGACGCTCTTTGTCTAAAAAAGTGAACAAATATTTTTAATTAAGATATTAAAGAACTTCAAATTTACTTTTTAAACTTTTTGTTCGGATGGAGAACAAATGGAGTTCCTATGACTGTAGTGCTGTTTGCATTAAAGCCTTTGAGTATTGTCAAAAATGACAAAAATATACGTGATCTTCTTGTCGGGAGTAAAGATTGTCATTCCAAGAACATATGAACATAGTTCATTTTTCACTAAAGCCACTAAAAAGTAAAAATAAAAAAAATCAATTTAAAAATGTAAAACTTCCTTTGAAATAGAAAATAGCACTTTCAGTAACAAATATTTTTCAACATACATTTTCTATTACGATTCATTAGTAATGGCGCTAAACATCCAAAAACAAACACTACAATAGTTCTGTAGAAAACATTTTGAAATGCCACTCGAATACTTTTGTATTTTTATTACACGTCCTTTGCAAATATCTTTTTTCTAAGTTTTGTAAGTTTGAAAAGTATTTATATAATGGATCTCTTTTTAGAAATGAACGTATTTAGTTATTTTTCATCTGAAATGTTTATAATAGCCATCAACATAAATTTTGAATTCATGTAATTGTTTTCAATAGGATTGTTGATTTTGCTTTTGACAAGTTTTTATTTAAATGTTATCAGTCTCGTTGAAGCATAGTTACGTCTCTACATCTGTGTTTTTATTCTTACTGGACTCCTATGACGAAAATGTGGACTTTTCCCCCTATGTTTGTTGAGGGAAGTTTTTAGAAAAAACTGTTTTTCTGACTGCAAAAACTCCCTCCGATTGTAGTAATGGTTTACTTTGTTCTAGAAAATATTCTGGTGTGTACATAACTGAGAGCTTGCAGAAATAAAATTTGTAGTTAAACATTTCACAATATGCGGGTGTAACCTGTCAGTCACGTAATCTTCAAATTTTATGTTTAAATGTTGTGTAGTAGATATTCCATCACGGTTGTGAGAGTGAATTAAGATTGTAATGTCTCAATCGTAAGAGAGTCCCAGATTCGGCATCTACATCCTGTTGACCGCTTCTTCTGATGATAAATGATAGTCTTTCTCAACAACGAAAATAACAATTTAATTGTAAGACAACAATTTACGTCGGACATTACATTATTTACTGTCTTATAGGTTCACAGCTTACATCAAGTTCAATCAACTTTGCCAAACGAAAGGAAGTTATCACTGCTAATATCTTAAGCAAATCATGCATACTATTGCATAAAACTTAAATCCACGTAACCGAGATGTAGCAATAACCATTTGCAATTATTTTTATTGTGCATACTTTCAGAGCCGATAATTTTATGATCCAGGTCTTTAATTGCTTTAGAATAGTGTCTCCGGGAAATTGAGTCGGATTTTACATTATTTTTCGAGAGATGGATCAGTGTTGGTTAATACTAATTTTCAACACAGTAAAGAAAAGATAACTGTTATATCAAGGTTCACTAAGTTGTAGGATTTTAATAGAATTTTTTTCTGAAAACTTAACTTGTTGATGTGGAATGTATTATGCGATTCGCGTTAATGTTTTCTTTCATAATATGTTAAATATTTCCCTTGTATAGGTAACTTTTTATCTATTTGAAATTAAATAATTATACCAAAAAATATACTATGTGGATCGTAGATATTTATATAGAAAAGTGAGTTAACGAACTCACCTCGTACAGGGACTCTTGTTTCAGTCAAATTGAACTAGTAAGGGGGCGACTTCAGCATGCACATTCTTGGATAAGAAACAGTCACCTAAAATTTTAATACCGCAATTTCTGTCCATATTAACACATCTCGGCCATCACTTGTAAAACTCGTACCAATCGTAGGACAGTAGGCGCGAACATTTAATAAATTTGATGGTGAATATTAACACAAATTGGACAATCCAAAACTCCGGTCCATACACCCAGAAACACCGCTCAAGAATGAGAAGTTATTCTGAGAATTTTAAATTGCCATGACACGGCGTGTGCAGCTTTGTATTGCAACATGATAACTTCTGAAATATTGTAGCAAAAGAAATGCAGGGAATTGGAATATGCAAATGCGAATATTTATGATGGATTGTTGTCTAACTCCTAGATGATCCATCACAACATAAAAAAATCATGGCGAATCAAAAAAATATACAAGTATACACCCTTTTTACTCGAACCTCTGCAATTGGAGAACTTAGTTTCAAAGCGTCGTACTGTATTCCATTTCCATTGTTTTATAGTTTTAGGCATCAGTATAGTTTGGAGATACTTCACCATCATTATCCTAAATACTGTGTTCGAAAATTGTGTTTCCTATGCCATATTAAGAAACCGTTGGATCTTGGCTTCAACTATAAGACTGAATTAGAGTATTTTTCCTTCTTGAAAAATTGTATTTCTTAGAGATACATCACTTAGGGAAGTAGCTCTTGAATTTTAAACTAGTGTTGTTGAGTCTGATGAGGGAACTAAGAGCAGCTCGGTGGAGAAGATATGAAAATGAATGATTCAGTTATGCCTTTTCGCCTTAAAAGAAAAAAGTATATGCAAGGGTGAGATTCCCCACGTATCATCCAATGCGTCGCAGTTTGCGCATGCGCCATTGGTTGGGCAGTCACTCAGCTATGGAAGCAGTGAACGTAAAGGCGAATCGGATTCTGATTCTAGACAAGCTAGGATTCTGCCATATTTCGCAACTCCCTCTTTCCTCTTTCCCCTTTCTCTCTCTCTCTCTCTCTCTCTCTCTCTCTCTCTCTCTCTCTCTCATTTGTATAACCCCTACAAAATGGATGCTCGTTGGAGATTTTGACTTGAATGAGGGATGGACCAAACCAGGGTGGGGAATCAGCGTTATGTCTCCACTCCAGCAAGTATCCATTAAAAACCAACTTCTGTACACATAATGAATCCATCTATTCGTACTTCTAAAGGAAAAGCGACAGTACGGCTAATACATTTTGAAGAATCCAATATTGTATTATAAAGAAATTTTATGGCAATTATGATGAATTGCTTGATAATTTGTATTAATTGCCAACGCTGTCATGGCAAGTATCTCGGGATAAGTACTTACTAATTCAATAATTGATAATATTTGAAACAAGGCAAAGTTTTTCTGTGGAAATAATTCATTAATTTCCAATCGAATTTCAGAAATTTATTCATCAGTGTTGTCATTAAATCTTTATGTATAAACGGTATTAATAATGTATCTTAAAAGGTATGAGAGCATTAAAACGTATGGCATATTTTTGTCATACCAATGTATTAAACGTGTTAAACAGCTTATTACAAAATGTGCATTAACTTGGTTGTAGTTAATTTATGATTTTCAGATTATGGGAAAATCGTGATATTTTTGTAAAATAACATGTAAATACATACTCAATGTAATGTTGGTACATTCATTCCCAGGTTTACATTAAACTTTCAATACTACTTCATACATGTAATATAAACAGAATAGTCCTCGTAAATAGTAAAGCAAGTATAGCGATTTATGCAACCCGCTGGTTGAGCGTTAACGATCCCACGCTCTCCCAACGTTTTTGAATATTCATGGTTTAGTATTTTTCATCTTCAAAACAGTACTTGCATATGTATTCACAATAGTAAATATGTTCTTCTCGTTCTAGTACAAATGACGAATCATCCATGCAAATGTAACCAGTATCAGTTACTTGTTTTTTCAATTCATTTGAGTTTCGTAAAATTCTGTTGATTTTATGGAAATTGAAAGACTTGTCTCTCTACTATGTGATCCTTAAAAAAAGAAATGCGATAAAGTGAACACAAAAACTTATTATCTTAGGGAGACATTGGAGTCTCGTGCCATTCTGTATTTTACTGGAGGTATTTCAGTCCAAATTATCATTGAGGGGAATGGTTAGTTCGGTGCTAGACAATTTGTCAAACGGATCTTCTAAGTAACATATTATCGCGAACGTTCTAATGAAACGTAAATGGCCAAATATAATTTTTGACATTATTAAACAATTTTGATTTAATTAATACCAATGTTTTTGCTCGCTTGTGCGAGGTAGATTGCCATTACTTTATTTGTGACTCATACAAAATAAAAATATCTGTACTGCCGTGCATACAATCCGTATACACGACCCTTCTGTGCAGTATGATTATCCCTGCAGCAGTTTGCATCTTCTTGTTAGCTATATATCATATATTCACCATGAGATTCTTTTATTTACTTAAGTATATAATGATGTGCTTCATCCCAGAAGTAGGCTGTGCAAAGTGTTACATCCGCATAGTGTCCTTTGCGACAAGCTGATACATCTACCGTTATTAGTGATTGAGGACATCTGCCTATACTTTAATGGTACTGCGTTTCGAACGGGAATTGCAGAACCAGGAAACCAAATGATGGGAAACAGGATGTGCTGACCACCTGTCATCTCCTCTTTAAATCAGCTCATTCGCACTGATAGAGGACGCCTTTGCACGCGCACACACATACATGGACATACACAAAAATATGTACACGCATTCATACATACGCCCACATTTACATAGTCACACACTCACACTTACATACTTTCACTCTGGCGCGCGTGCACATGCAAGTCCACTGAAAACTACTTTTCCACATTATTCCTACAATATCTGCATCAGTCATCAATACATTCTGTTCATCCTTCCTCCTTTTTATTACGAATTTTATTTTCATTTTCCTCAGGTTCGTTTTTCGCTAGCTAAATTCCGCCAACTGTGAAATTTATTCGCCCGTCGCTCTCCTCCTCCGTTATCGTGTATATCCTTTTGTAAGTATATACGCTATTATTCGCTTGATGTAATTAAAGAATTTTTCTTTTTCGCGCTAGCGCAAGGAAAGCGGCGCTTTGTGTCTCGATGCTTTTTGTCAAAGCGCCGGCGTCTGGCTTTAATTTGATTTCCTCATTACGCGGCCTGGCGACGCGGACGGTCGTCTTGCAGCTGGTCGCCGCGTCGCGCTCCGCTCCTCCTCTGTCTTCGCCCCTGCGCTGCCCAGCACTCCACCCTCAGCGCCCTTCGCCAGCGAGCCTATTGCTTTCGTCTCTGGCACGTTAGTTTGGAGAATACTTTTGTGTGGTCGTCCTCTTGCTTTTCCCGCGTGTCAAGACGGATAGGACGCGGAAGGGAGAGGGAGAGGGAGAGGGAGAGGGAGAGGGAGAGAGAGAGGGAGAGAGAGAGAAGTCGTTTATTTGACAAACTTAGAAAATATTCTCTTAGTAATTTCGAGAAATTATTCATTTGTGGCAGTTGGTTAAAATTAAAGATTTTCCTCAGTTTTCTCCTTATCAAGAAACGGTGGAGGGGACAAAAGATTAAAAAAAATAATAGTTTTTCTTGAGCCCAAATGTGTGGGTATGCGGATTTGATTGTATACATTTGGTGGTAAATAAGTTTTTATTCCTTTTTAGCTTTTATGCGATTCTTCGTAGCATTTTTCCTCCAGGTGTCCCACAAGGCTAGCCATCACTTTTTATCAATGTTTGTCAGACTACTCTACTGTTAAAAAAGTTCAAATAATAAAAATAAATCATTGATGATCATTTCGAAAGATTTACATTAAAAGCGAAATACGGCAAACTCACTGATACTTCAGGGTTACTTTTACGTATTGAAATTGCCTACTGTTATATTTCTCAAATAATTGTTTGATAAACGTGACAATCAAATTAAATCTTGGAAAGTACCGTATATCAATACGAGAAAGAAACTGATGAAGACATTTTTCATTAATTAATAAACGTCAGAAGAGAGGATCATCTCAGCGTTTTCAGGATCGCTTCGCCGAAATCCTCGTTTGAGGCTGCGATTTGTTAGTTTGGAATATAAAACTCGACGTTACAGGGTATACCAATGCGTCCCTCTCCTTTATTATCTTGATTCCATCAAAGGGCCACTTCTCTTCTCATCTTGCCACTCGTACATCTTGGAATTTTACGAAAGAAAGTCGGGCATTTTCAGAAGCATTCCGACGTGAAATATTGGAAAACCTTTTACCTGAATGAAGTGCCTTATTTACTTTCCTTTTACAGGTTATCATTAAGTGGTTCAGATAATTGGAATTTTAACGCAACATTCTCTTAAATCGAAAAAAAAGAAGAGAGAAAACAGAGTAGAGGAGAAAATTCAGGACTTCTATGGGATGAAGTAAGGCGAAGTTGCTTTGTGAGCCCTGGTGCGTTTAGCCGGAGATTTTTTGCAAAGTTTAAGCCGCTGCCAGCGCTCCTTACAGATCTTTAATAAAACACGTCGCCAGCGGCGCAGCGGGTGGAGGAAGAGTCAGCCACGGCTTTCTCTGCAAGCGTGGAGTCGGCAGGGATTCAGCAACACTGCATTGGTTCATGGGAGGCAAAAGTAAGGCCAAGTTCACGGCACAATAGGCAGCAGATTTCTTATCTTCAATGAAATACCATCCGGAGGAGAGCAGAGTTGTATACTGCAGAAGGTATGCGCTTGCTTCTGTCGCTCAAGAGAAGTTCTTGAATTAGGATTATATTTTTGGAAATCATGTGAATTGGATTTTTTCAACGAATATTTAATTTACTCGAAGAATCCAATTATTTTTTCAGTTTGGCATTGATTTTTAAAATTAATATTTTTTGTTCTCGAATTAAAAGATGAATATATTATTAGTTTCTCTTACTCCACCACATCAGGTTTTTGACATGACTTCAAAGAATATTAAAAATTGAAGATATTTGTTACCGAGAAGTCAGACAATGTTACCTATATGTTTTTGGGTTCGCTGAAATCGAATCTAAAGTCCACTTAACTTCATCACATCAGATTTTTTACAAACATCTAAAAAACCTGGGTTTGCTTGAAGAGAAGGCTAGTGATCTGGCGCCAACGATATAAACAGTCTGCCATACAACAACAGTGATGAGTGTTGTCCCGTCAGGGGCCAATGCCACCTCTACCAATTATAATGGATCTGATTTAAAAAATCTGATGTAATGAAGTTAAATGGACTTTAGATTCGATTCCAGCGACCCCAAGAACATACAGGTAACATGTGATATCTTTAATTTTTTTAATATCTCAGTTATATCTTCAATTTTTTTATATTTTTGAGGTTATGTCAAAAACCTGATGTGATGGAGGACACCGGATTCGGATTTAGCGACCACCAAAACATATACAAAACACGGTCTGATACCCAGACACGAACACAATTTTGTTGTGGGTCTGTGTTATGTTTGCGTCATCTACAAACAAAATTAATTTGCTATTTCTTAAACAGAAAGGCATGTCATTTATGTACACAAGGAAGATAATATTTATGTAAGAAATGAACACCAAGGAATAAACAGTGGCGTAATGATTTTGTGCCAAAAAATGGAGAAAGTCTTATGTATTTTGAAAGTCTTAGGCGGGGAAGAGAAAATTGAATGAATATTCAGTAGATTTTGCATATTTAAATTTGGAAGATAATAGAAAGTGTATTTTAATGGAAGTAACGTAAATAAATTTAATTTGAAGGTGGAATACCTTTGTCTTAGCAAAACATCTACTTCGAAGCAGTTGTTTATTACATCGACTAACGTGGATTGTCGTTGTTGTTGAATACGAAACTAACAATTAAAAAATAAATATATTTCGATTTAATATTACAAATATTTTAATTTATTAAGTAGAACTTGCAATAGAACAACAGAAGGTAACAATAGAATTATAGGAGGCTCATATTAGCATTTTTAATGAATGATAATGGATTATTAAATCAGGTAGCGACCATGTCATACAATGGTTTGCAATAGAATCATGTTTCTTATACATTTTGCGATAAGTTTAAATACGGAATGCGCATTGGAAATTATTAAGACACTGGAGGAAAAGGACACGATTTGCACATCTAACATTGATTGGCAGAAAATTTGGGGAAGGCTAGATAAACCAGATAATTTAATTATAATTTATTACAAATATAAAATTAGAACAAGAATACAAAGAACGGACGTAGGAAAATTCTCCTTTGTAAACAGAACACAAGTAGATTGGAACAATTTGCCTGCGGTAGTTTTTGAGTCCTTTCCTTGCTCTGCGCGAAGTTTTAGATAAAAAAAATAAAAAAAAGGAAATTAGTACACTGGATGAAAATGTCTAGTGAAAGTGAAGTGAATCGAAGTGAAGGTAGTCTTCAGTTACAAAGTATTGAGCAGTTAATATTTAGGTAAAGTGATATGCGGTGCAGTGAACTAAGGTAATTTCATTTCTTTCGGTTTCGCTAAACTGAAATGTCTTTTTTAGCTTATTCTCACATACGTTGGTATTTATTCATTTTTGGTAACGAGTGTTTACGTTTTAGAAATGTAATAACTAAAAGTATTGTGGTGTTAGGTAAAAAAGGTTATCCATGTTTGTCTGAATATGATTTTGAGTGAATAGGTGCAGGCTTGTGTGTATGCGAGGGTTCCTAGGTCTGTGTTTGTATATACGCGTGTATGTTTGTATGTATGTATACTTGTGTAATGTGAAACTTCATTTATGTAAATGTTAGTATATGTGAATTTTCATTTGTACTGTATGTATGTAAATGTCATCAGCATGTGTTAGGTAATGATAAAGATAATTTGTTTTTATATTCATTTCTATATATAATGTTTTTATTTGTAATTGTAATTGTACTTGAAGTTTCTGCATTCTGTCACCGGGAAATATCTGCCCAATTATAGAATAAAGTAGATATATCTATAAGTTAATAATGGTTTTATTTTTATAGAGTTTGTCTGAACATTTGGTCGTTTACTAAATAACTAATCAAAACAGATACACAGATTACAGACATTTTGTACTTAGTACATTACATTTCGCCATGAGCATCGCATTCGTTTTAATGTTCAATGTAAGTGTGCGATGTTAGCAAGCAATGTCCTTCAAATCGTCACAGGCATTGGTCTTCAGTCTGCCACGACCGCGATGAGGCCGCAGCTGCCAGTCACAATTGACGTTCCCATTATGGGCGAAAATATTTGTGCAGGTTACGCGCGTAGCCCTCCGATCTGTTTTTCAGATCCCTAGGGCTGTCAGATTTTCAATGCTGCGCCTCTACCACCGTGTATTTTTGATGCATTAATGCAGTTTTGTGCTAATGGGCCTAATTCATCGAAATGAAACAATCTGCGAATTAAAACGGCACCCCGGATTTGGAACGGCTAAAAACGGAACGCTGATGGACCCGACTGTCGACTGTCACTCCGTGCCGGCAACAATGCGGGTGACGTATCGATTTTTTGGGCGGCGTGACGTGGCGGTCGGGTGAACGGAGAGGGCGGAGGGCGGGCTGGGGGCGGGTGGTAGCTAGCCCTGACTTTAATGCACGTGTCGACATTTGATTATCGTCGGCGCTGCCATTCCAGAAATTCGCTTGATTTTTCCACTTCGAACGCGGCGAACGAAACAACCTGATGTCTTGGAGTGGAGGGTTATGACGCTTAAAAGTTAGCAGTCGACATGTTGGCCCTAGAGAGGGACTCTATTAAAAGTTATTCGGTGATCAAGACTTCAAATGTTAGAAAAAAACCCCTCTCAACCATCATTTATATTATTTCTAAAATGTGTAATGTGAACATCCCCTATTCGGATGAACTACTTTATCAATATTAGCAAATGAGGTGTTGTTTGAAAGCTGGAAGTCCCAATGTCTGCATGTGTAGTTAATATTTTGTGTATGTTATATAAACATGAATAATATGAAGAAAAATGCGATTTCATGAGGTTCTCTTCTTACGAAGAACTTCGTGAGGTGAGAAAGTAAAAATATTTTTGAAATGTCGACCTCACGTACCACCTTACGATAAGGTGGGCAGTATCGGGATCTGGCAAGGCAGCACAGGGCCTGGTCTGTTGCAAGGAGCAGGATGGGTTTGGGCACTTCAGTGTTAAGGCAGGGCAGGGCGGGACAGGCCAGAACAGACTAGGGAGATGATACACTGTAGACAGAAGCTTACTTTTCCTGTCTGAAGAGATGAATAAGGTAAATAAATATACGGACAAGTAAAAGGATTCGGCCTCCAATAGGAACAGGCCTCCCTATAGGTGGCTTCAGACGAAAATATGTTTGCTCTGTGATTTGTATCAAGCAACCGAAATTTGAATTTCGTTTTACTTTACTACTTAATACTTTATTTCATGTTTATTTTCTTTTTAAATTCTCACTCGTAGAATTATTTTCCCATGGGCCAGGAGTATATTTGGCAGGCAGATTTTGTGCCTGTTTGCATTTTGTGTTATATTTCATTGAATAATTCTTTTATTTACTATTCGTAACAATTACATGGAATACATTAACCAGTGGTTGATCTTATCTAGTAAATCCAATTTTGAGTTTTATTGCGTCTTATCCCTTCTCGAAACGAATCGTCTCCGATGTCGCGAGGCGGTGAATGATAGTGATGAATGAGTGGCGGAAAGGAGGGCATTATTTTTAGTGAGAGCGTAGGCTTCCGCGGCCGGAGTCAGTATTTACTAGGCTGTCCGGGTGACGCCGCGTCCATGGCGAAGGTGCCGACGTTTCGGCAATACGCCCTGAGGAAGGTCGCAGAATGGCGACCGAAACGTCGGCACCTTCGCCATGGACGCGGAGTCACCCGGACAGCCAAGTAAATACCGCCATTCTGCGACCTTCCTCAGGGCGTAATGCCCTGAGGAAGGTCGCAGAATGGCGACCGAAACGTCGGCACCTTCGCCATGAACGCGGAGTCACCCGGACAGCCTAGTAAATGCATTATTTTTAGTTTTTTTCTTTGCTCGCGACTTGGACCACGCGTGCATGCACCCTGCATTTACCGGGCGCAGTAACATTATCTCGGTAGCAGGCGCGTGTAATTTATCATGGGATCAGCAATTAGCTAGATCCGGTTTTTATCATGGAAGATGAAATGATGATGAGGTGAGGGGTGAAAGGACGACATACACATATACACACAAACACACCCACGCCTGAGGCGGGACTCAAATCCGCGAACTTCTGCTTCGAGACCGTTTCGGCACTACTGACTTAGCGATCTCGGTCATCTGATCGGCTATTTTTACGTAATTACTAGTATTTATTGTAACTTGCTCGGCATTGCTGTCTTTCAAGGTTGTTCATACATGTAGTTATTCACTTTAGGGATAATCATCTTCTTGGTTAAACCAATCTACTTTCATTTGGTGATGTTAATTACAAGAGATGCTCAGATTTAAATTTGATTCGAGGTGTTGTATAGTTGTAATAGTTGTAGCATAGGTTGGAAAGAATTTTTCGGGTATCGCGAAATTATTCTGCAAGGGTGTTTGTATGTCTGACATAATTGGTATGTTTTGGTGGTAAGTGCATCGGTAAATGTTTCTCAGAAGTTTTTAGATGTTTTTAATACGTAGTCGTAGATGAGTTGGATTTTTAGTTCTCTGTGTAATTATCGTTGAACCATGGGAATTTGGTATTTTTTCTAATACAATACATTTATTTTGGATTATCTGTAACTTGTTAATATGGCAATGACCTGCTTTTACCCACACGCGGCATATTTTACCTTATAGTTCGAATGGCAATTGGAAATTATGCCTTGCATAGACTCATGAATATTTTATATGTAGACCATAGGTCGGACCATCGACAACCACGTAGACATGGTCATGCCTAAAAAAGCATCAAAATATTAAGTTAAAAATGTTCGGCAAAAAGTTTACTTTGACTTATACGAGTAATGCTTTGGAGATTACGCTTTTGTCGGACTCAAAGATTTTCAATGTTGGTCGCATAAGTCGTAGGTCGGAGAATAGCCGTGTCGTTGGACACGCGTAGCGAGTGTCCTTGCGCCTTTAAAGTTTGAGGTTATAAATACTCTTCGACTCGCACTGGGGTGGCGAGATGATGTTCAGTACGTTCTCGGGGACGTCAGCCGATTTTCTCTCATTCGTTACAATAAGAAATAAGATTTATTATACATGGGAGAGAAGCTCTATTAACAGAGAATAATGTTCATTAACTGAACGTAGGAAATTATGCAATTATTGCACTCTTATGTAAACGCGATTACGAAATCATGATCCTTTCGATTGAAAATTAACAGGTTCAGCCTTAATTAACAGGTTAAAAAAACTAAAGTATTTCATTTTACTGGATGTTTTCTTCACTTCAGGAATTGGTAATTAATATAGATAAATTTGAGGCAATAACTGTCAATTGAGAGTCATGGGCCGGGTATCGAGTAACGTACCGACACTCAGGAGCAACTTGTACTAACCATATTTTTAAATCTCGCCTCAGTTGGTCTTTACGCAGTGACTGCGAACTAAGCTAGTTACTTTGCCCGCAACCTTGACACGCCTGCTATAAATGTAGTAAACACTTCAATGCTAGACTAGACAGGCAACTGCATTAAAGAGATGCGACGCTCTCTTCCAAGCCGGGTCAGATTCTGGTTAGCAGTGAGTCGCTGCTGGGGAGAACAGGATTCGTAAGATTTGGAACAATCACACAACAGAGTAAGTGGAGGGAGTGAGAGGTTGCAATATTCAAATTTTCCAGTTAAATAGTCTATTTCGGAATAGAATATGCATTATGATCGGTTCGAGCACGTTTTTGCAATCTTCAAATGTGGCATGTATTGTGGGACTCAAATTAGTCATATGTATCATTCTGTATTGTTTCACCGAAATGTGGAAGTGTCAGACATTATGACAAACCTTCTAAAAATGTAAATTCTTGTTTCAGTATTCACATACAATAGAACAGTCTAGCACAAGAAACTGATGGCTGTATAAACTGTATAAAAATAGACTGCTGATTACACACTGGCCTCTAAAAACGAATGAAATATTTGTCCATGTTTACAAGCGTAACTCGTAAATTACGGGTAGTATATCATAATGTGATGCATATTTCTAGAGGCAAGCCTTCTTTTCATGAAAAAATGAGAGACACATATTGGCAAACCAATGAATTATGTTTTTACACGTGTAAATCAACGTATATTTTACGTTCTTCCTGGGTCATTCCGTTATTTAACATATCTGCAAATCTACACTAAAATCCATTGTTTGGGTCTTGTAAAATAAAGTAGAGCCCAAAGGAAAAAAGGTGGTGATGATTCTTGAATCAAACAACATTATGTAACAGATGATATCAACTACACTTTACCAACTGACTTAAAACAATTGCTTTGTTTTCTAACATTTTCCATTTTTAAATGACAATGAGCTTATTACTCTTTGTTGTTAATTTAATGCGAGTCATAAAGAAGACATTTGATTCCAAACTGAGTAAGTGTTGTGTTTGAGAATAGAACGTAAGAATGAATCTAATTTTTAGTTATTTTGTTGGATTTTGTAATTATATTAAGCAGTGAAGGGAATTTCATGTAAACACATATTTTATAGGCACAAGTTAACTTCGTTCAGTAATTTGTTTTAGAGTTCCCACGCCATTCTAACTGAATTAAAACCATTTTTATGTTACATATTTTTTACATTTTTTAGTATAACTAAACAGTTTTGCATAGTTTGTCTATTAATGCGTATTTCCACATATTTAGTAACATTTGAGTATTTGTATGTGTCGAAAGGAATATTTTAGATACGAATTTGCAAATTAATGTTTCGGGAATCATTTTTCTGCGAAACAAAGCAATTTAATCCTGTACATCTATGACAATACCATCGTCGAGAATTATCAAACCGAACCCCTACTTCTAGGAAATTTCGTACTCGGAATCAAATATTAACAGATATTTGTAAAGCAGGAGTAATTTTAGCCGCTTTCTTTTGAAGTTTTTCAGAGCCTGTCGATCAAAATGTGTTTGACATACTTGCAGGCTAATGTCTTATCGCGATTCCTGCACCTCATCCAGAAATATGTTTTTTGGGTTTTGTTTTTGAATGCTGCCATTGTATGTTTCGTAAAAAAGCAATTGAATCGTTTATTTCAGAAATCCGTCAAACGCCAAAATCTAAAATACGTATTAACGACGGATTATTGTTGCAATAGGATAGATTAGGCATTATTTAGTGCCTATTTATATTAAAAATATTCATTTATCAACTGCTTTAAGAAATAAAAATATTTTGAAAATTGAAAAATTGGGACACTTATCCTTAGTTTTCTCGATATGCGGAATTTGGCGTTTGACGGGTTTCAGAAATGAACGATTTAATTGGCCTCGGCGCTGTTAGACCCTGGGGTTTCCTATTCCCGTCACCCATCCAGGAACCCGCGAATCTCGAATTCGCTTAACCTTCGTGACTTGACGTAGTCAAGGAATTCGGCTAGCGTCGCCGGTTTCGCGGTCACGGCCTTTCAGTATTCGCCTGGATGACCGAGGGAAACCCCGATCAGGATGGCCGCCACGAGGATGGAACCTGGGCTCTCGAATACAAAGTCAGCGGTTACGCCCTAAGCCACTTCACTCGGTCGTCGAGAAATATACACCCCTCTGTCTGGGAGCGCAAAATTCGGGAGCTATTTATGAAATCCCACCGTGTCGTGCTTAATGGGAATTTCTTCTGGAATGTTCTACTTGTTATCGATCAATTGGTTCGACATGGTTGTACCTTGTTGGAGTTGGTATTTACTGTTTCCAGGAGCGTTAATCATTGCTTTTAAACACATTTTTGAATTTGTAATTCAGAATCTGGAGAAAACGTGTCAAGTTCTTCGTGTTATGATCGCCTTCATAGTCTTTTGTTTCACTGGTTGAGAAATATTGATTTAATATGAATGGATGAAAAGCAGAACGGTATAAATGACATTTTATTAATTTTGATAAATCTGATTATTTAAGTCAATATTTGTCGCGATATGGCTTTCCGGCCCTCGCGACACGCTGCCGTCGGCAAGTGACCAGTTGTCATTTGCCGACGCCAGCGTTCCGAGACTATAAATTGGCGAGGACTTCGCACCTCGCCCCTCTTATTTCTCGTCAACTTGCCGGAGCCAGCCGTCGCCACGCCACCCGCGCCCAGGTAGCAGGGTAAGTAAACTCTAATGCCACTGGCGATACCCCAACCGGAAACAGCCGTGCAACTCCCGACCAGCCCACAGAGGATGCTCGCACTCAGTCGTCAGGCCAACCGAAACGATCTGCTATTCGTCTGCCAAGTATTTCTTCTCCTTCTTCTATCCCTTTAGGGCCAGTTACGCGCTCGGCTGCACTTAAAGCCGCAAACGTCGCTAGCAGGCGGAAGAAAAGTGCAGACAACTAATCAATTTCTAAAGTTTCAGACAATGACTGAAAGTGTGCGATATGTGCGGTGTCGATTTGCAGCTGTGCAACGCCCCGGAGACTGCCGCTCCCGGACTGCCGTTTCCGGGGACTCTCGTCGCTGCTTTGCACATCTGCTGTCTCCACAGTCATCAAAATGATTTTTTTTCTTCTTTTTCAACCCATTAATCATTATAGAAGCCATGTCCATGATTCCTATGCCCCCACTTTTCCGTCATATTTCTTTTCCCTTCCCATTTCGTGCTTTTACCTTGGGTAAGGTACTTAAGGAAATGTCTTCTCGCAGAACAACACCTCGGCCACTACAGGAGGCGAATCTGCCTACTCAGCGCGCGATTACGCCGCCGCCGCAGCCCAGCCCCGGCACTGACGCAACCCGCCTGAACTCACGGCACAGGGACACAACCAGCAGTAGCTGCCAACGCCACGCGCCGAGGGCGACGAGGAGCACAGTCAGCACTTCCTTGTATCACGAGCCGTCTTTCAATTCACCGTGGGCACGCTTGAAGCGTACGAGCGGCTCAGAAATGCTCCACGCACTGTTCTTGTTTGTTTGTTGTTTTTTTGTTTTGTTTTTTCTTTGTTATTTAACTTCCAGTATCGTTTGGTGTTCTCCTAATTGAGGAGCGCCCGTTCTTTAAGTCCCTTTGCGGTTTTATTTCTCTCCCTCATTTCCGCATTCTCTAACTCCTCCTACCCTTGGTGCAGGTTTGTCCGCATCCAAGCACACTCGCTGCGGTCGGACAGGGGTTGACAAAGGCAGACCTATGACGGTGAGGAGATGTTGATTGAATCGTATCTCCCACTAGCAGGCTGCAGTCAATGGCCCGCGCGAATAGATCCTCTCTGAATTAGGAGCTCTAAGCTTGGATCCGTCCGACCGCGTTGGCGTTCGCAGACCTATGACGGTGAGGAAACGTTGGTAGAACCATCTTTCCCCACTAGCAGGCTGCAGCCAACAAGGCCCCACCAATCATCTCTCTCTACAAAGAGTAGAGGGCCAGGTGCTTGGACTAGTGGATTGCACTTGGCAATGGCAGACCAATGACGGTGAGGAAACGTTGGTAGAATCATCTTTCCCACTAGCAGGCTGCAGCCTATGTGCCCTCACCAATGGGCTCCATCAAAGGCCTTTCAGTATATTATTTTTCTCTCCTCTCTGTTTTTTTTTCTTTCCTTGCAAACAAGAGCAGATTTGGTGCATTATTGGTTCCCGCTTTTGTAATGTATATTATGTATATATCAAATTCAAATTGTGTATATATCAAATTCCGCGGTTGCGCGGCCCCTTTTTCCGGGGAGAGGGTGGTGTCGCGATATGGCTTTCCGGCCCTCGCGACACGCTGCCGTCGGCAAGTGACCAGTTGTCATTTGCCGACGCCAGCGTTCCGAGACTATAAATTGGCGAGGACTTCGCACCTCGCCCCTCTTATTTCTCGTCAACTTGCCGGAGCCAGCCGTCGCCACGCCACACGCGCCCAGGTAGCAGGGTAAGTGAAATAAACTACTTTAGAAAATATACTCTCTTTTCTTCCTGCACGAGTTTGTGGGGTCCTCCCTCTCCCCCTCAACTCGCGACAATTACTGTAAAGTCGTAGTGCTTTGTTTCATCATTAATACCACGGAATTTCAATTGTTCATTAAAATCACGAAACTATATTTACACTAAAATATAGTCTAAAATAAACACGTTTTCTTGAAATATATAAAATGTCTTTTATACCGTTCTGGTTTTCTTCATTCACATATTCCCAAATAATTTTATCTAAGATATTTATGTGCTGCAAAAATTATAGTTTTAGTTGTTATGCAATTATGTGTAATAATTACCAATTAAATAAAACACATACGTGAATTGAGACCAGGGATTGTAATTAAGAAAACATATTGCGTCTGAACATACGAAGGAAAGCTGAGACAACAAGTTGAAATGTTACATTTCGACAAAGTTTTAATGTGCAACTATTCAAAAAGAAATGAAGTCTGAGATCTTCTTGTACATTTTTTCTTTCTAAAACTGTTTATTTGTCAATGGAGACACATCCAATAGCTTCCTTTGAATCTTCCTTCCTGCCAATTTTCGTATCTTTATCCGCAATATTTCTTCCAGATGTTGGTGCATCCCCTAATCGATGGACCAGATTACAACTCTCCAAGAGATTCGTCCGTTTTTCTCGCTAACCCCGACGAAGCCCTCGGACGCAAAACGAGCATTACTCTCAGGCAATACAAGACAACAGCCGGTCCCCGCCCTGACGCCCCTCCGCCAGCGGGCGCCCGCCCCGAACGAAGATCTCGACCGCGGGCGCGCGGGGGCGTGGGCGGGGCGGGGCGGGGGGGAGTGGCAGTATCGCGGCCGCCTCGAGGCTCGAACACAAAACCTCCGTTGATGGATGGCCGGCGCCCTGGAGGGCCGACGTACACGCGCTCCGCCGCCTTTGTTACACGCGTTTTTGTGCCCAGGACCGGGGGGGAGGGAGGGAGACGGGAAGGGGGCAGGGGAGGCGGAGGGAAGGAGGGGCAAATTTCTGCTGAAGGGGTGGAGAAAGGAGGGGAAGAGAACGGCGGGGGTGGGGCGGCGCCCGCGCCCGCAGAGGAAAAAAAAAAAAAAAGAAAACTTGCCGCCGAGCGCTCGCGCGCCGAGTTTAGAAGAAAGAGCTCTTCATAAATCAATAGCCAGGTTATCTCGAGCGGCGCGTCGTCCCGCGTTGGTCCCCGAACGCCCCGCTCACGCGGCAGCGCCCGCTCGCGAGCAAACAGGAGAGGGAGAGGGAGAGAGAGAGCGCAAAAAAGAGAAGCCTCTCTCTTTCCTTCCTCGACAGTTTAACACAAATAATTTTTTAAAAGAAGCCAAGTCGCGCACGGAGAAGGGGCTTTCATTATGTCCCGCCTTTCATCTCGAAGGAGGAGTGTTCGGGAAGGGGGAGGGGGAGGGGGAGGGGGAGGGAGAGGGGGAGGGGGAGGGAGAGAGGAGTTTGGAGGCGGAGTAAAAGCGCAAGGGGGCGGGGTGTTGACTGGTCGCGGCAAGTGTTTCCTCCACGAGCTGGCATTAATTGTGCGGAAGGGTTGTCGCATCAGTCCTTCCCCACTCCGCCCTGCACCCCTACCCCCGCTAAAGGCATCGTCCCGCACCCGCCCGTCCCTCAATTAACCCCCACCCCCACTCCCACGCAAGTTAGCGCAGCGCCCCATGCGGGGCCAGCACGAAACTTTCCCTCGCCCGCGCTGTTGTTGTTGATTCGAACTTGCATAAAGGGGCTTAAGAATTATAACAAGAGACAGGCGGGCGGTTACGGAGTGTTAAACGAATCGGGACGGGCGGGCGGGGCCAGGGGTGGGGGTGAGCGTGCGGGATGCGACGTGGGGGGGGGGGGAACGGTGGCGGGGAAGGGGGAGAAGAACAAAAAGGAATTAATTGCAGCAATGGCGTGTTTTCATGTCTTTTTTTCCTATAATAAGGCGAAAGCCGCTGTTGTCCCGTGACAAAGGCTTGTTCAGTGAATCGTAGGAGCGTTTTGTTTAAAATTTATAATTACTTGGGCACGCGAATGTCGCTTCAGGGGAGGATGTAATTGCTTACAGAACGTGATGAGGGAAGAATGACTTTAGCAGACGTAGCGTTGAATGAAAACGGAGGAAAACAAAAAGTCATATTTAGTGTTTGAAAAAGTGCTATTCTGGTAATCTTGAAATCGAAAGGGATTCATTTACATAATTGAGTCGGTATTAATTAATCACACAAAAACATCACAGATAGGGAAATGCCTACAGGAAATTATGCCAAAAAATGTCAACTAGAATTTCAAGAGAAGTAAAAGGTAAAGAGCGAAAGAGAATGACAGGACAACGGAGGAGAGTGGTGAGAGCGAAGACAGACACACACAGAGAGAGAGAGAAAGATAGAAAGATAGAAATAGAGAGAACGAACGAGAGAAAGAGAGAGTGAAAGAGAGAGAGAAAGAGAGAGAGAAAGAGAGAGAAAGAAAGAGAGAGAAAGAACGAGAGAGAGAGAGAGAGAGAAGAGAGAGAAAGAGAGGGAGCAAGAGAGAGAGAAAGGGAGAGAGAAAGAGAGAGAGCGAGAGAGAGAAAGAGAGAAAAGGAGAGCAAGAGAGAGAAAGAGAGAAAGAGAGAAAAGGAGAGAGAGAGAGAAAGAGAGAGAAAGAGAGAGAAAGGGAGAGAAAGAGAGAGAAAGAGAGAGACAGAGAGAGAAAGAGAGAAAAAGAGAGAGACAGAGAGAGACAGAGAGAGACAGAGAGAGACAGAGAGAGACAGAGAGAGAAAGAGAGAGAAAGAGAGAGACAGAGAGAGAAAGAGAGAGAAAGAGAGAGACACAGAGAGAAAGAGAGAGACAGAGAGAAAGAGGGAGAGAGAGAAAGAGAGAGAAAGAGAGGGAAGGAGCAAGGGAGGGAGGGGTGAAAGAGTCTGAGAAAAGGCGTTGTGAAGGAAAGTGTAACGAACAAAAGTGAGGTACTTTCGAATTGACGTATTACGATATACAAAACGCAAGTACGAATAATACCGAACTGCAAAGATGGCGAATATGTTTGTACTGCAAATATGTTTTTGTCGAAAAAAGATCCTTTAAAGTGAAAAGTTGGAATTGGTAGTCATCTCTATTTACTTGTAATTGTATATTACGAGTAGAATGCTTTGGGACAAGAAACTCAGTTATCGAGTGAGCAATAAAGTTACATTCATTTTTGAGGATTGGAAACTTGAACGCATGTACTCTAGAAATTACGACTTCTCAACCAATATCGGTCGTTATTTTCTTTCCTTTAATTATTCATACACACTAACGAGCTTCGTTGGAGAAGGAAATAGAAAGGTAATGCTATTTCCTTTTCCTGTATGCAATTTCTCTTCGTATAATTCAAATCCGCTTAACACATCAGGGAACATTTCCTCAAAAGTATCGTGTAATCTCCATATTTTCAGTAGCCGTAATTCTAATTTCTCGAGCTCCATTTCTTAACTGATAGGCAAGAACCGAGTAAAGTGGAAATTTGTTGATTTACTTAATTTACTTGTCTGGTTTAGTTGTGTGGTGCAGTTAAATTGAGTAATTTCAAATCTCTTTTGTAGTAAACAATAAACTAATAGCTTTCTTACTGAATCATTGAAATTCATAAAAGTAGGAAATACTTAATAATTTATGAAATAATTCAAGTAGCTGGTGACTGCGTACCCATGATTAGAACGAGTGGTTGGTTGAGAACCCAGGAGCTCAAGAGAGTGTCGGGGACGGTGACGGTGGCGGCGGCGGCGGCGGCGGCGGCGGCGGCGGCAGCTTCGGCGGAGGCGCCGGGCACGCCAGTTTATAGAACTGCCGCCATATTTCTGCGCCACGGGCGGTGCCGCTTCTGAAACAGTTGTACTTGCTCGCGGTTTATAGCGGAAAAAGAGAAAAATAATCGGGCGAGTTATGTGCGGCCCGTAAATACCAGCCGCCCTTGCGACCACGCCACGCCACGGCTCGGAGTCCGAGACGGAGGTGGTGGCGAGAGCGAGGGCGGAAGACCAGAGGTGGCAGAGGTTTAAGACTGTGGTCAGGGCGGAGAGGAAGCCGGTAGAAACAGCACCAGTGGGTTGGTTAGCGCGGGCTGTGGGGGCAGCAAGTGGGCGGGGCTCAACGTTTATGTGCACACGCACAACAGTCATGAGGCTGTTGAGGACCGAAAGCTCTTCGGAAGATAGAGACGTTTTTTTGTGAAATTGTAAGTGATGGTAAGGGATTAAAAATAGGCATCATTTTTAAAATGAATTAACTCATAATAATAACAACGAGAATGCTCAAGTAGTTCGTAATACCAAGATGTTAATGTTCTTCCATATAATGTGACATTCACGTGAATTACTTCAATATGTGTTGATAATTGAGATAATGATCTTTAGACAGAAATAATCGTATGCACGCAATTTAGGTTTTTTTGATAGCAAAGCGATTAAAATATAAAGATACTTATCAGAACATCCAAATTTATATAAATAGTACTTCCATAGTTTCCAGAACTTCTTTGCTAAGACGTCTTTCCATTTTCGTGCAAATCGCGGACGCTACCTGATGGCCTGTGGTATGCGCGAGGCCGTAGGATGTGGCCAGGGTAAAGAAGCGTGAGCCACGACCTACGGAACCTGGCGGCGCCAGGGGCGGCGGAGACACTTCGCTCGGCGCCGGAGCGGCCCGGCCGTGAGTGAAAGGCCGTCGGTCGTGGCCTTCCGCTTGGCCATCCCGCGAACACCCTCGCGGCTCCCTCGGACGCTTTTCGTTTTTCGGATTTTACAATCCTCCTCCTGTTTGATATGAAGTGGTTGTGGGGTGATTGTAAATTTTGGTATGATGCTCGACCAATCAGAAAGTATATTTTATGTTCTTGATTGTTGAAAAATTTTAATGTTAGATTCTGGCTGAAAAAAAGTGTTTGAGAAAACATTGTATTATGTTTTGCTCATATACTCTTACATGGAGAAAAAAATGATCGGGTGTTACACTCAAGAGTAGTTTGAAGATTCAATATCTGAATTTTGGTTGTTAAGAGTTCGTCTAGAGAGCTGGTGGAACTTAGATGAAGAACAACCGTGATATGAAACGGAAAACTGTAACACCTAATGCAGCTGTAAGGACAAAAGGAATAGTAAATGTTGGAAAATCAAGTTTTAAGAACAAAATTATGTAAATTAAGAATATGTTGGGATATTGACTGTTGACCCCATAACCTAAGACAAGAATGGATGAAGGGTGGAAGGAAAGAAGTAGGGACGAGCGAAGACTGGTCGAGCCGAGACTGGTCGAGCCGAGACTGGTCGAGCCAAGACTGGTCGAGCCGAGACTGGTCGAGCCGAGACTGGTCGAGCCGAGACTGGTCGAGCCGAGACTGGTCGAGCCGAGACTGGTCGAGCCGAGACTGGTCGAGCCGAGACTGGTCGAGCCGAGACTGGTCGAGCCGAGACTGGTCGAGCCGAGACTGGTCGAGCCGAGACTGGTCGAGCCGAGACTGGTCGAGCCGAGACTGGTCGAGCCGAGACTGGTCGAGCCGAGACTGGTCGAGCCGAGACTGGTCGAGCCGAGACTGGTCGAGCCGAGACTGGTCGAGCCGAGACTGGTCGAGCCGAGACTGGTCGAGCCGAGACTGGTCGAGCCGAGACTGGTCGAGCCGAGACTGGTCGAGCCGAGACTGGTCGAGCCGAGACTGGTCGAGCCGAGACTGGTCGAGCCGAGACTGGTCGAGCCACGACTGGTCGAGCGACGAATGGGCAAGCAAAGTCAGGTCGAGCGAAGACAAAGCAGACCGATTCGGACTGAGAACAGAAGCAGAGCCGGCACGAACCAAACCGCCGAGAGCGGGGCAAAGCAGCGGCGAAGCCAAACCAACAAAACCCCGTCGGCGAGCGCGGGGGCGGGGCGGCCGGGGGCGATGACGGCTGTTATAGCAGGCGCCGTCGAACACGCGCCGCGCTATTGATTTCCTGGAAGTCGAAACGGAAACTGCGCCGCCACTTCGCGCCGCGATATTTAGCCGCCCGCGGGGATCCGTCAACTTTTTCATCGCGCGGGCGGGCGGAGGGCGGAGGACGAACGGACGGGGACGTCTCCTCCGCCCTTCCCCTCGGCCGCGCGGGGGCGCGAGGGCGTTAGAGGGCCGCGGCCTGGGAATAGGCGGCGGCGGGGGCGAAAGCCGGCCTAAGGCGGCCGCCCAGGTCGAGGGGGAGACAGACGGAATTGCGGATGTCGCGCGGGGGCGGCACCGCGGAGGGCAGGTGGAGCGTGAAATTCGTCAACGAAGTCGCGGAAGAAGTGGGAGGCGAGGAGCAATATTGGGGAGGAAGATGATCAGGCCACGAATGAAGTTAAGGTCACAGATGTGAGGAGATGAGAACACTAGTGCTGTAAACATGAATCATGTGTATGGAGAAAATGTGGTAGGGGAATGTGTGAAATGAAGAACCCCGAAACTTGAATAGGGTGGGTACAATTTTCAAATTTATGGTTAGCTCTAAGAGTAATATTGAATGAAATAGTTTGAGAAATATTTAATAATAATATAAATTTTTTTAATTGTACATTCGTGAATTTGTATGTTGTTGAAAGTAATTGTTTTTCAGAGTGAAACGCGAAGGATTCGGAATATTTATTTCTTCTATCATAATTGAAATTTTACAACTTATTTGACTGTATCATTTGATTCACAATATTTTTTCTAGGTTAATATTTTTCATCCACTTTACGTATTTAGTTTGAGTGCCTCCCGACCTGAAAGTCATTTTCATATATTATAAAACTACTGTTTTTAAATATTTTGGGTTTTCAACTTGTGGTTGAAGAAAAGTGATTTTTTCAAGAATAATCACGTTTTTTTAATTATTGTCGCGTAATGTGTTTTTATGAAGAATATCTCAATTGGAGAACGTAAGGCCTGCTCCTGCCACGATATTTTCTTCCGTTATTCCGTTGGAATGAAACTTTATTGAAATGAATGGAACGATGCAAGCCCATCACCCGTGAAGTCCTGAAACAACAAGATAGATCACAAATGCAGGGTAAGAGAAGCGACCAGGGAGGGAGACAAGGCTTTCGCAGAGCATAAAAAAGGGGATAAGGGCGCGAACAGGGCGCCGGCAGGCAGGCGAGCAGGCGAGCAGACAGGCGGCCTGGGGCGACGACGACGACGCGGCGGGCGGCGCAGGTGGTGTGTGATGTGGCGAAGCACTTTGCGTGTCGGAGCGACGGGGGCGCGGGGGCGGGGGCGGGGGCGGGGGCGGGGCGACGAGACATGGGGCGTGGAAGCAGACATCGGAGGCGGCAGCGCGGGCGGAAAGGGGCTATTTCACTGTCGAGGGCGCCTCCGGCGGCGGGGGGGGGGGGGAGCGCCGTCGCGACGCCCTCTGCACTCTGCGCGCGATATGGCATCGATTATCAGGAGCAGCCCTCCCCCGCTCACGACCTGTTACCTCGGCTGCTCCTGCCACGATATTTTCTTCCGTTATGCCGTTGGAATAAGACCTCGTATCAGGCGGCCGGCAGCTGTTTTGCCTTCCACCTTTGATATTCAGAATTGCGATCGCGATTCATGAAAGAGCAATGCCTGAGATTTATTGCGATCACGGTATTTTCATTGCAGAGTCCAGTTTACCTAAATTTTATCACTATTCCCGGGTATTCATATTAATTATTATATGTTTCTGTAGCCCTTTTTTATTCTCTTTAACACACATTTGTGGTTGCAGAACTAGGTTCCTGATGTTTGACAAATTGTTGTGATATATAAGTGTTACTTGATTTGTATTTCGTGCATAATTTTAGATAAACAAAAACCAATAAACAGCGCTTCTATCCTTACACAATCACAGTCAATATCTACGAACCACACCCTACATTACCATAATTATTATTCCCATATACTTGTATGTGTTCTACGTAATACATTACTTATTAGTTTCACCACTGTTCTTTTCGTTAGAATTCCTGAACTTACCACTTTTTCTACGATGAGTGCCATCGATGAGTGCTCGCGCCTCTCGATTCTCGAACATTCTCTTCCTCCAACGACGTTCCTACCGCCATTCGAACGCTCAAAGCTACCTGCGCCGTCATCCCTCCCTGTCTTAGCTGCCATCTGCCCCGCCGCTTCTATTTCCATTCCCTCCGCTGCCATCCGCCTCGGCATCTTCCTTGCAGACAGCTGCGCGGGCTAAGCTCCACCTGCTCCTTTCCCTTCCTTTCTGCTGCGCGCGCCCTTTAGGAAGCCCGCCCCATTCGGTTTATTTTTGTTTTCTTATCGCTTCCGCTGCCCCATCGTCTGCGCTGGAGCGACCGCCCCGCCGTGCCCCGCTCGTGTGTGTGTTTGGGCTTCTACTTTCCGTTTTCTTTACCGTCGGGCACATTTTTTTTTCCGAACCATCAACCGTGTTTATCGACGTCGTTCGCCGTTTCTGCATTCATTTGTCTTTAGTTCACTAGCGCGCCGAGCGGCGATGCTCGGAACCAATTATAACAATGGAGCGAGTGGACGCGCGCTCTGAATGACGATAATGCATCCGGCGCTGACAAACGCGTGGCGCTGCGCGTCTCGCCGGCGGATGCGATACTTTACGGTCGACGGGGGCAGTATCTCGCCTCCGAAGCGCGGTCCAACGTTTCGGGAGCTTGAGCGCCGCCATAATTGAAATTAGCAGCATGAAAATCTTTCCAACGTCTGACTCATCTGCACCGAAATTTTTTTTTCTCTCCACTCATCCCGACGTCAAAATTTAATTTAACCGTGTTTGCGCGAGGAAAAAGTTGGGTATTCTTGTCTCATATTTCCTGAGAGGGCTTTAGTGTGCCAATATCTTAACTCAGGGGTGGCCATTTTGTTTTTTATGGCTGAAATCCATGAGGCATAGTATATGCTTAACGGAACTGAGGAACATAGAACGGATAAATGATGAATTAGTCAAGTTCGGATTGCGTTACAGATTGAATGGAATGAAACAAGAAAATGAAATTACGTTTAATATTTGAAACTAAAGTTATGTGTATGATTCTTCTTCCGAAATAAAAGTAGTTGTTTCCTGAAACTTTGTTTTCTCCTAGTCACACTTACAGAAATGTTAAACTGCTTTGAAAATACTGATGTAAATTATTTATTCATGAGCGTATTCGAACTTTTGTGGAATTAATGAACTATGATTATTCTTTAAAAAATCACCGAGGAAAACCTAACATTTTCTTTACGAAAATTGTCAGTTTAAATTTACGATCGGACTGAAATCAGTAAGTATTGTATTGCAAATTAGTTAGCCATTTGAATCGTACATCAACATTTGGAAACTAGAAAAAAATCAAAAAGATACAATTACAAAATGTTAATAACGATAATTAATTCAAATTACGTCAAAAACCGCAAAACATTGCTTATTACGTCATGGATAAACCGTAAATACTTGTAAACAAGTTAACTGATCCTTAGTAATGAAATATTTCACAGATTTATTAATAGACATTTATTATAAAAGACGATAAAATATCTTCATGTTCGTGTGGAATGTTTTATAATATTCTAATTTTTCGTCAAATACAAATTAAAAACAACCAAAAAACTGTTAGGTTTCGTGAAGACAATTAGTTTGCTGCACCGCCACCTGGAGTGCGATCGTTACTGCTCGGAAAACCCGGAAGAGAAAATAAAAAAATGTATCCTCCATAGGTGATAAAAGGAAACTGTAGCAAAATATTATTGGCAATTAAAAACTATTCATTAACTTTATGAATGAAAGAAAGGTTTACAGCTCATCTGCAAAATGAACGGAGCAAACAGATACTAAGTAAATGAACACAAAATAATCAGAAATGTAAGAGAACACAAAGAACCTGCACATAATTTCACGTCATCAGATTATTTATTCTTCCAAATCACGCTATTTTAATTCTGATGTGTCAAATACATTCACTTAATTATTTGTCAGCTGGACATCGCAGATGATGATGGTTTTTATGGTTTCCGTGCAACTTGTTTCCTTCTTTTACAAGCATTCATTGCATATGGTTGCGTTCACTGTGATTTCCCATTAGCAACCGCAGTGTTGGAAATAGTGAATAAGTTTCGACAGCTACATTGACGAGCTTTATTACAATGAAAACCGACAACTAGACTCGCTGTTACGTATTTTCCACGATTCTCATTTGTGAATTGGCGATTGAAGTGGACGTGAGTGGATTGCACTTATGGGCAAGGAAAAGATAAATCAGTAAATATTAAAGAAAAAGTTTTGAAACATAATTATTTTGAATTACTGAAACATAGTGTTTAGATACTATGTAATGTTTATCTCACCCTTGATGAGTTGATAATTTAGTACTCAGGAATTGAAAGGTGAAAACCTTCGTTGTGAAGCGTCACAGGGAAAGAGGGGAGAGAGAGGGGAGAGAGAGGGGAGAGAGAGAGGGGAGAGAGAGGGGAGAGAGAGGAGAGAGAGGGGGGAGAGAGAGGGGAGAGAGGAGGGGAGAGAGGGGAGAGAGAGGGGAGAGAGAGGGGAGAGAGAGGGCAGAGAGAGGGCAGAGAGAGGGCAGAGAGAGGGGAGAGAGAGGGGAGAGAGAGGGGGGAGAGAGGGGAGAGAGAGGGGAGAGAGAGGGGAGAGAGGGGAGAGAGAGGGGAGATAGAGGGGAGAAAGAGAGGGGAGATAGAGGGGAGAAAGAGAGAGAGAAAGAGAGAAATAGAGAGGTGGTGAAGGGTAGGATGGGAGGGCGAGAGGGACGGTTAATTGGTAATTCCGAGCGTGTCAACTGCTAAGGTAATTGGTCCCGTAAGTGTAAGTTTTTCCTCGGATGTTGGCTGCGATCTCCTCCTAAATGGTGAGATCCGGCGCCGATTTTCCTGAACGAGGTATCTCCCACCAACAGGGCACCATCCCAGCCGAGACAGGATCTAAACTGCCGACACGGTCTCCCGGTAGTGTGGTAGTGTAGTGCATGTAAGCAAGTAAGGTCAGAATATGGCAAGAAAGGGGAAGGAAAGATCGCGTGCGGTCCGTGGCCCTTTTGTTAAGGTACTGCTCAGGTTTTCGCTTGGTATTGATCGGAGAAAACACGGGGATATCCTGACATAGTCGGGTCTCGAACCTAGGACTTCCCGGTCAGAGGCACTGCACGCGAATGAGTCGGGAGATTGCGGCGGTTACGGTAGATCCAGTTAATAACGTAGGATTTTAATAAATAAAAACCCTGGCAAGGGCAGAGAATCCGCTAATATCTAAATACAAACGCATTTTGTTGTTTCAGCAGCGCAAATATTTTCTACGTTGTTATGCATATCAAATTTGAATTACTCAATGGCATGAACCACAACGATTACATATGATAGTTATTTGCGGCATCTAATTTTAGATTTGGATTTGTATAAGAACAACAATTAATCTTCTTGAACGGGCAAGATCAATGTGGCTTTAACAGAAAGCCTTGCTTTTGGGAACACGCTGTCGCATCCAGCGGACGAAAAATGGTACGTTTTGTACGACACAAATATAAGGAAGCGACCATACGAAACAACAGAAAAATGACGTCCTTCTTTGTCCGTCGTTGCCACAGCAAAGCTGTTCTTCCGTTGCTCTCCCTGGTCCACGGTGGCAGCTCGGTGGGGACCCCTGGCGCCTTCGCCGACCTCCCAGCGCCTCCGACGGCGCTGAAAAATGGAGGGGCGCGCTCCGCCATCTGTCTGCGCGCACCCCCCGCGATGAGTTAGCGCACCCCGCAATATGCGCCCCACTCCGCCGCCGCCGCCGCCGCCGCCACCGCCGCCGCCACCGCCGCCGCCGCCACCACCGCCACCATCGCCACCGCCACCGTCGCCGCCACCACCGCCGCCAACGCCACCGTCACCACCGCCGCCACCGCCTCCGCTTCCGCCTCCGCCCCGCCCCCGCGACCGCCGCCGGTGCCGCCGCCAACACCAACGCCACCGCCACCGTCACCGTCACCGTCACTGTCACCGCCACCGTTGCCGTCACCGCCAGCACCTCCTTCACCACCACCGCCACCACCGCCACCACCACCACCGCCATCATCGCCACGATTGCCATCGTCTCCGCCGCCGCCACCGTCACTCGCCACCCGCCACACGCCACCGCCACCACCCCCGACCCCGCCATCGCCACCGCCACCGTCACTGCCACCGTCACCGCCACCGTCACCGCCACCGTCACCGCCACCTTCACCGCCACCTTCACCGCCACCTTCACCGCCACCTTCACCGCCACCTTCACCGCCACCTTCACCGCCACCTTCACCGCCACCTTCACCGCCACCTTCACTGCAACCGTCACCGTCACCGTCACCACCACCGCCACCGCATCCGCATCCGCGACAGCCATCGTCACCGCCGTCCCCCTTCCATGTCTAAAATTGTTAGTGGCACTTTACCCACACTTTTCTGTTTCATCAAAATATCCTTTTGTCCCCAACGAAGAACCTGTCATAACCATCCTCTTCCTACCGCTACCACTACTGCCACCTTAGCAATAGCCAGTTTTTTTTATTGGTAGCGACCAGATCCCTCACATTTCTGATGGTAATAGTCTTCGCGTTCTGCGATTTTGTTATGAATGAGAAAAAAACAGCAGCTTGTAGAGCAAATACTAAAGTAATATTACAGTCACAATTTCAAGCAGAGACTTCCCTAGTCGTGCTACATCCATCAAATCATTTGCTATATCAGTTCCCAAGAAAGTGATCCTATTATTTCTATTGCTGCCTGCCACGACACTATATATTTTTTTACACAATCTCTTAGATTCAGTTGTTTTTAATGTTTCTCTCTTGTATCTGCTTCTATTGCTAACATTTGGTCACGATCGTATTTACTACCACGAATAGACTCTTCTCATGTTACACCTACAAACCACCCGGTCCTCGTCCCAAAACTAACCGCGGTGTTTTCCGTCTATACAATCAGTGCCTTATTATTGTTGTTAGCTGTTTTCGCTAAAGATGCAATCACCAACATCATCCGCTCCTTTGCCTCAACTCACAACGAAATTTTTCCATCCATACGCAGACTCCTACCACGGCTGTGCCTCTCGAAGCGCAGCCGCTAGAAGCTCACTCTTCCACAGCCACCACTTCCGTCGGCGGCGCTGCTGGGCCCTGAAATATTTGTTATTCCGCCGACACAGTTTTTCTATTACGCGAATTAATGGCAGCCGCCTGGCGCGTTCTAGCGGTGGGGCCGTTTATTCTGTTTAGCACGCACTCACGCTCTTTGATTTGGCACGCGCGCGTTCACTGGAAACGTTTCGGCGTTTTGATAGTCGCAAATCTGCGCTCGTTCTTTTTTTTTTTAAATTTCCCCTCCTCTGCGGACTCAATTCGCGCCGCGCTTGTTACGGATTTATACACGGCCCCCTGGTTTTTCGCTGTCGCTCGGTTCGAACCTAGCCTACGCGCTGGTGGATTTCCATTCTCACCGGGCCAGAGGCGACGATCCGATGGATGCCGTCTCCCTCGGCGGGAAAGAAAAGTTATGGCCGATGGGAAACAGGCGTTTGCATTAGGATCACGTGGGGATAAAACTCGGGCAAGACAGGTGGATAGAACATTCGTACAGCGAAGGAAACTGTGCTCAACATATGTACACGTTTCTCTGTAAAAATGTGGAATTCTGGTCAATAATTTTAGATATTCGTTTTTATATTCCTCTCACGATACATATATTTTCATTATCAACGTAATTCTGAAGTTTGGAGAGTTTTTAGAAGAAAATTTGCATCTAATGATTAAACTGTTGAATATTCAAATGTATGTGAAATCTATTGATTGACTGACTGATTTATCTATAACAAAATAAAAAAATCGAATGTATTCTTCGTGTAGCTAACGTGAAAAATTATTTGTTACAACGCAACATTCAAAATTCTCATGTTACTTTTTCATAACTAAATACTCTTAATATTGACGTGTGTGTTATATTTGCCAAATTCTGAGGAGAAAAACCTATCTTCTTAGCGAATTAGTGTGTAAATATGAGTATTTCGTGTTTGTGACTTAGAACGATATGAGAGGTAAGTGGAGAGAAGTAGAATATTTCTCTGAAAACCTTTCCAATTGATCAATTCGACTGATTTTTCGTATTTAAATACACAACAGGGGTATTTAAAAAAAGAAATACTTTGAATACTTTAATAAAAATCAAAATCGTGTATTTTATTTTCGCATTCATTCCAAAGTTCGTGAGTTGGGTTTCCCGACTACTACACGTTTCGGGAGTTTCACCATTTCTGACATAGAAATAATAGAATTCATAAAATATGTTTTGTAAAACTTCAAAAAAATAATATTTTTATAATACGAATACGAGTTTTGAAATAAGTTGCAGATCCATAAACAGAATACAACCGAAAAGAAGCGAGAGCAAAAACATACAATATTCAACTGAGAAAATTGTGTTATGAAAATTGTGTTGTGAAAATAATGGTGTTTTACAATCAGGATTGCGGAAATATCAACGTATTAAATTAAAATTTTGGAAACTCAATTTGCTCCGTCCTTAAATTTCTTACGCTCTATCCTACTTCAGGGGGAACATTGAGTTAACTTGTACATCGTTCTTTTTACATGCGTATCGGAATTGTGAGTATGCACTGAATCTCGCGAACAAACCAGACTATCCTGCGAAGTTCCTAAACTTCGCAAATCTCTCCAAACGTCTTCACCTTATCTCTTTCAACAGACAGTTTCCCTGGTGCTGTTATTAAAAATATTCATAGGGATACTCCCCTTATCCTTCTTCGTTTGGGGAAGTTATTTTAGCTTGCGGCATGAGCGAGGGTTGATTCATGTGTGATGGAAATTTATTTTCTCGCGACGAGGGGATAACTTGGAGCTGCGGTAAACGCTGGTTGTGCATGCTGCATCGAAGTGTCCAGGTGGGGGTTGGCGGTGGGAGGTCAACTACCGATCAGGGATGCAGGAGACATCATGTATCCTAGGGCAAAGATGTTTGGGTGATGTATGTCACTTTGATAGTTCAAGACACGCACCTTCATATTTCCCGTAGCTCCGTGTGATAGTCCTACACATGTATGCCTCTGAAAACCTGCACATTCCTGAACAAATGTTAGTTCATCTACCTGAACCTGAAACGTTACTCCATCTTTCCGACATAACATGGATGGGTTGCTACAGCATCATTGATGTTTATAAGTACCATCTGATTATCACATTCAAAAGTATACTTTCAATTGTATGACATACAATTTTGCGTTGTCCTCTTTTCATGAGAGAAAAATCCCTAATATAACTTATCGCGACCTGAAAATAACAAGGTTCTATCAGATATTTTGGGGTCAATTAATATGAAATGAACTGTCTCTCGTGAGATCTACAATATAGGAGTAGTATTCGGACTTTATTAAAAGAGAAGAAATTAAAAAAGGGTAGAATACTATTCCAATTAAATGTGTTAACAGACGTTAACATATTCTTTAAAAGATCTACAGCGTATTAAAACAGTTTTCAAAACAAGGTTAAAAACACCTTCTATGAATAAAATGACATTAATTTGCACTTTCACTTGTCTTTATTTTATTTTTTATTGAGTCTGCAAAATCTCTTTAAGGGCAAAGACCTCCTTCTTCAGAAGGGTGAAAAGTTGACTTTCATATTTAGCAAATGAAATTGCTTTTACACAAAATTAAATTACAATTATAATTGTATTAATAGGCACTTACGAACTTTCAAAATTGTTTCCTATAAAACATCCTTGCAGATGGATAGAAGCTTGCCATGCTTTAAAACGTATCAGCCAAAGAAAAACTCGGAGTCTGCGTGGTGTTTGTATGTTATTGGACAAAGGCTGGTGCAACAACGAAGAGTACAACAACAACAACAACAACAACAACAACGAAAAGTACAACAACAACAACAACGAAGAGTATACTAGGGGGTGAGTGGTTGAGAGAAAAGGTATTTACGCGCGTCCGCTCCTATGTATGTTTACACCCTTGGCAAACAGTTGTGGTACATCTCCATCAACTATCAGTGACCTATTCTATCTATCAGGGTCCGTATTCTGGAAAATAATTGGTAAATTTTTAATTTATGAACTACCTGACGGATATTATAACATCTTCGGTATTTTTTGTTTTGTTTGGGTATATCCTATATGCGTTGCTACTTGTTCTATATCATGTAGTTTACGGACGGGCAGTTAACGTATAGACCCAAGAACGAGAAACTCAGTGGTATGACATGTTGAATGATTTTTTTACGAGTTAAATCTAATTCAGAATGAAAAGCGCTTCTACATGAATTAGATTTACAAACACAAGATTTGTCGTTTGATAATCGCAGTTAGTAGTTCTATTTGAACAGTAGTGAACACAGCCAGAACAAGAAGGGGCGTTTTATATTTAAGCTTCATGGGAAAAATTGTTCTTGTAAATGAATAAAATATACCACAAGGGGAATGAAGTTGTAATTTCAATCCTGCAATTAATAAATATAATTATTAGACAAGGAGTGCCTCTTCCACAAATGTATCACAATTCCCCGAATTGTTAGGTTAAAAAATGAGAAAATAATGGATTGAACATATTTAAGGAAATTAAAATGTTTAATTACGTAAGACCATAGAACCCTTTCAAACTTAACACGCTTCAGACTACTCCGCCCCCTTGAGCAGGCCTGTGCATTTGAACCTTATGCATAAACAGGGTTGGGCAGTATTTAAATAATTGTAATTTAAATACATTTTATACGTGAAAAACTGTATTTTGGAGGTTTTTTGGACATATATTTTGATGATGTAAATACATGAAACAGATGTATTTAAAAATACGTAAAGCACTTTAATAAAAATAAAAATCTTGGATTTTATTTTTGCATTAATTCCAAAGTTCGTGGAACAATTAATCAAGATGTGCCTGTTTCTTTGTTTACTTTCCTTCATTTTTTGGCTTAATTACATTAAGAGTACATGTTAATTATAGTAAGTTATTGTTCAGAAGTTTTTATGACTGCCAATTAATAATTTATACAATTGACAAATACAATATATTGTTACAATAAAAAATATAATACAATTGTATTTGCAGTATTTTGAGTACTTCAAGTATTGTAAATACTTACGTATTGAGCAAATTAAATCCTATTATATTTAGAGTATGTATTTAAATACTTATTTACAAAGCTTGAAGTATTTGGTGAAGTATTTTAATACTAAATTTCAAGTACTTTGCCCAACCCTGTGCACCGGTGTCTCGGAGACCCTAACACATCCCCTCCTCTGCGAGAGCGTGTCAACGCCACGCATTTGCATCGCCCTCAACAGCAGAGGTGTCTGTCCTCGTCGCCCATCGCCCATCGCCCTCGGGCGGCCGTGACGCTGCTAATGCGCAGACAGCCGCCGGGCGAGCGGACGAAGGGTCGGCGCCGCAGGAGGCGCGAAACCTGTTATTGCGGTCCGTGTGCACCCCGTCGCTCAAACTGCGAGCTTTGCTGCGAAGTGGGCAACGCTCGTTCAGGAGGAATAAACGCCTTTTGTTTTGCGAGAAAGCTTTGAGGATAAAAGCAAAATGAACTCCAATTGTGAGCTCTGTACTCTATGAAACAGGTGAAAGTTAAACTATTTTTCTCAAAACATTTTGTTTCATATTCACCAAGTCTTTATACAATTCTTGAAAGTTAGATTATTTTATTTATTATTTTCATTTTTTGGGTGCCTGTAAAATCAGTTACTTTCGAAAAGAAGAAATTTACAATTTTTTAAAAGAGGAAGTAAAATATTTCATTGTATTGATGATAATGTATTATTAAATGGAGAGTATCCTCAATTTGTTTGCTGAATACCAAGATATTAGTTGTTTCTTCTATTTTCATAATTGTAATAAAATATTATCTCAGTGGGTTCATACAAAGTATTTTAATGTAGCTTAGTTTAATGGTACACCGGAGAAATGTAGTATTCAAATTAACGTATTGGATTTTTTAATTTCAACCTCCAGTAAGGTAAACATTAAAGGGAAAAATACATTTCCTATATGTTACACTATTATCAAAAAACTTAAAATATTTGAAACAGTAATACATTTACCTGTGAGGAAAATTTCTACCGTTTTAAAATGTAATTGAGAGCGATAATAAAAGTGGGTGTTACGGAATTGGTAGATGTAACGTCCTACTCAAGCGGTTCTCTTACATCTATACCTTCGGTTCATACGTATTTTTTGAATTCAGTAAGCACACACACTTAACAGCTAGTAAGTAAATACTGCGATTTTTTTCAGCAAGGATGTGACCGCACTTGTGAAGTTTTGCTGACAGGATCAGCGAGCGTGGTCGTGTTCCAAGCATAAGAAATTGTATATTCCTGCCTGAGTGTGCAAATAAGAACATAATAATGATTTGACACTAATTGAATTAACGAAAACTAAAAAAAACTACTGCAGTCCCATTACACCTGAAACTGATTAGAAGGAATATCAGAATCGCGGGCCTTAGGGAAACGAAAATTAGAAATCACTAATAAAAGTTTATTATTAATTTATTTTTATAATATATATGAAGACTGTCAAAAGTATTCAACATCGCATGTCAATAAGACGTTAAATTAGATGCAGCTCTTTAGATCCAAGAATAAACCTACGTACTCAGCTACTCTTAATAAGAGCGTGATTGTAAAATACCCATGATGCTGCTTATAATACTTCCATCACGGGAAAACTGAACTTGTTTATTCAGTTTCCTCTCCGGCTTTCACACTCAGACGTGGTTTAATGTTAAATTGTGATTTTAATTAATTTTTTCAAACTGCATTTGAAAAAAGGGTGTTCATTGGAGAAATTCAAAAATATTGAAAGAAATGCAACTGAAAAAGGTTTCTGTTTGGTGGGTTCCAGGAGATGATGACTCCATTGCATAGGCTCCTAAACATAAGCTCACACGCACTACCCCAGGCTTCTACTATGCGAGTATACATCCCCTTCTTCTAAGGTGTCGTAAGGCAATAGAAACAGACGGGGACTTCGTGCAAACGTGACATTTTGTTCCTCAAGTCATGGAAAATACATTGAATGTTTAAAAAAGTGTTGTTGTGCATTACGTTTGGAGTGATCATCGTATGTGTCTAGATCTTTACTTGTAGATAAAATTAATGTCTGAAAATTGATTATAGAAATACTTGGTTTGTACGTTTCACCTTAAATAGAATAAGATCCTTAAAAAATATCTGGGAAATTCACGAGACCCGCAACGCAGTTTCCGAGAATCAAGAGCAACCCCTGAGGCCAGCGTCGTGGGAAACAGCAGCTCGCACAATGGGCAGTCCCCGGCGATGTCAGCGGCCGAGCGCTGGCGGCGGCGGGGGCGGGGGCGGGGCGCTGAGGGTGGACCGTCTTTGTGCCGGCGGCGGCGGCGTCCGCCCACCTGCGGGCCGGGATCTAATCTCATAAATTGTGAGCGGCGGTGGCAGAGGCGGTGGCGCCCCCTGCCGCAGCGGTGCGTCTCCTCTTTGGAGATTTACTTGACCCGGACGCTTCATGAGTTGCTCCCCTGCCGCCGCCGCGCGCGCCACCGCAGTCGCTGCCGACCGTGGTCCTCGACGTCGTCGTCGTAGGCGGCGGCGGCAGCGGTGGGAGAGGGAGAGGGAGAGGGAGAGGGAGAGGTAGAGGTAGAGGTAGAGGTAGAGGTAGAGGTAGAGGTAGAGGTAGAGGTAGAGGTAGAGGTAGAGGTAGAGGTAGAGGTAGAGGTAGAGGTAGAGGTAGAGGTAGAGGTAGAGGTAGAGGTAGAGGTAGAGGTAGGGGTAGAGGTAGAGGTAGAGGTAGAGGTAGAGGTAGAGGTAGAGGTAGAGGTAGAGGTAGAGGTAGAGGTAGAGGTAGAGGTAGAGGTAGAGGTAGAGGTAGAGGTAGAGGTAGAGGTAGAGGTAGAGGTAGAGGTAGAGGTAGAGGTAGAGGTAGAGGTAGAGGTAGAGGTAGAGGTAGAGGTAGAGGTAGAGGTAGAGGTGGTGGTGGGAGGGGGGCGGTGGTGATGGCGTGGGGAGTGTGTGGCGGCGGCGGCCCCGCTGTCGGTGGAGGTGGCGGCGACAATGGTGGCGGTGGTGGTGACAGCGGCGGCAGCGGCGGCGGCGGCGGCGGCGGCGGCGGCGGCGGCGGCGGTGGTGGTGGTGGTGGCAGCGGCGGCGGTGACGGCGGCGGTGGTGACGGCGGCGGTGTCGGCGGCGGTGTCGGCGGTGGTGACGGCGGCGGTGACGGCGGTGGTGACGGCGGCGGTGACGGCGGTGGTGACGACGCTGGTGACGTCGGTGGTGACGGCGGTGGTGTCGGTGGTGGTGACGGCGGTGTTGACGGCGGTGGCGGTGGTGGCAGAGGCGGCGGCAGCGGAGGAGGAGACGGCGAGGAGGACGACGACGTGCTGCCATCCGCCGCAGCGCGCACTGCCCGTCGCCGCCGGTGCTCTCCAGGTCGTCGGTCGTCGCTGCCCCCTCTGCGAAGTGTGTAAGCCGTCAGAGGGTGGCCCTCGGGTCCGAACTTACTGTTCTCGCTCCCGTAATCGACATTGCCTCGGTCTCCGAGAGATTTCTCTCCGCCCGCAGTCTCTGTCAGTCCAGTCTTCTCGATTCTCTCAGGCGATGTCCTGTTGTTTCTTCTCCGGCGCCTTTATCAGTATTATCCATCATAGTCAAAATATATGCTTATCAATAATTTGTTTTGTGTATGGCCGGTAGCTGTTCGCCCATATTTTTCCACCCAGTCTTACTTTTCTATTTTCCATATTTCCAGCTTTTCTGGGAACCCGTGACAAGTTATTTCATCACATCACCTATCACCGAATCCCTTTACAACTCTATTCACACTGTACAATCGCTTATTCTCGCAGACGTTCTAATATCTAGTGAAAATGTTGCCATCATTTCATCGTAGAGTTCGTGGTACCTTTCTTGCACGAAATTGCCATAACCCGCTCCTTCTGCTGTTGCTACCGTCAACACCGTCGCCGCCTGCCGCTTCCCCCGCTCGCATTAGTCTTCCCGTGGCCGCCACCACCTCCGCCGCCGCCGGGTCTCTCCCAGCTGCTCGGCGTCGCAGTAAGTTGGAGGCGCCTGTGCCCGCCGCGTCTGTTGTCTGGATTAACAGGCACCGTCGCAGCAAGCGCCCACCATCATTCAGACTTCCACTCCCTCCTCACACCACCCCTGCAGTACCTTCCCTTACACTCAGTGGCGGCCGGCACGGAATTCTATTAGTGGTGCTTATTATGCCGCGACATCGATAGCAAAGCATTGATTTTATTAATTATAGCGATCTTTAAAATTAAAACATCGATATTAATAAAACATAAATCAAAAACCAACGAAGTGTTTAAACATCGTTGCGATTTTTTAAAACTGATTTAGTGATCTCTAAAATAACATTCGTCGGCAACAAAATTTAATTTTACAGAGACCATGTTTATTAGATATTACTGAAGATTAAACTGAAAACACACAAAATTAAATAAGAACAAGAAAAAAAACTCAGCTTCAAAACCTGAGCGGCCACAGTAATTGCAAGAGGCCGCAGCTTCCGGAGTTCGCAGAAGAAGGGTACAGGAAGAAGAGGGGAGTCCTTAAGTCCACGGTGTAAACCGCCTCTCCATGTGCGAAATCCAAGACGTACAAAATACCAGGGCACCGCGCTCATTCTGAGCGAGAAATAGTCAGCTCGATGAAGGAAGTGCCATTAGCGCACTCTATAGAAAAGAACGAGAACTACTGTGTCAGTTCGATTTTGGCACCGTCTCAACCATAAGAGACGCATACTAACACAGCGTTAAACGGGTAGAGATGGTGCCAGTCAGAAGGTGGCACAGAGTTTTAGTAGGTGGCCGATAGATAGCACTGCGCTCTGTGCGTTTGAAGAGATTATCAAGAGAGCATTGGATGACTAAGCACTCGTCCAAATGAATTACTATAAAGAGAAATATTTTGAAGAAACGGTATTTTGTACATACATTTGAGACGAAAAAAAATATTTTCCTTCCTTTTTGTTGGTGGTGCCATGGCACACTGGCTGGCACTGCCTATAGAAGGAACGTACGACTAAATCATGTTAGGAAAAGCTACATTATTGCTGGTTCAGTTAAGAAGTTTCCCGTTCCCGAAATTTTTAGCCATGAGTGATACACGTTCGTAATCTATTTTTTTATTAAAGTACATTTTAGAAGCAACGTACGGATAACATTATTACACTTGCATTTCTGTCGAATATGTAAAAGGGAATGGTTTTGTATATTCAAAATAAGCTCTGGTTTGACCATTTCGGGAACATTTTTGTTATTTGAGTCCCCAAATATTGTTTTAAAATAGGATACCAAATATGTGCGGGAGTAAGATTGAGAATATACGCATAAGTAGCGTTCTTTTTAATGTTTTATGTATGTTTATTGCTTTTTGCAATTCTGAACGTGAATGCGTAATGTGAACTAATTATCGGTTTCCAAACACTACAAAAAAATCGATGAGCTGCGCTTGAATAAACCATGGCTCTTGCGTGAGACTTTCTCGCCAAGAGCCGACAGCGTCGATCGGACCTGCCCTCTTCGTGAATCATTGACCAGGTTGGCGGTCAGGGAATTAAAGCCAAAGTCGAACGACTTCCGGCCGGAGGAGCCCGGGCACGTGGGCGAAGGGAGACCTTGTTGAACGAGAAAGTTGGAAACGCCACCGAAAGACATTGCTCGACGTGGTATATCAAAAAATCATTGAATTTCGAATGAGTTAACGCGCGTTTATAGCCTTGGAATGTGGGGGAATATGTAGCATGAGGTAGTTTTTAAGTCGGGTTTGGAAACAATGTTAAGACGATCTTGTCTGTATAAACGAAGAATGAAATGAATGGGTGAAAACCAGAACGCTATACGTGGCAGTTTATAAATTCTCAGAAATATGTTTATGTAAGTCAATATCACTGTAAACTCGTGGTGCTTTGTTCCATAATTAAAACTACGGCATTTCAATTACTCAGTAAAACCACGAAAATCCATGTAATATAGCTTGAAATAAACACTTTTTCATAGATTTTGTAAAATGTTACTTATACCGTTCTGTTTTTCAACCATTCAATTGGTGTTGGCGAAGTTAATTTACTAGTTTATCTCTTAATCTAATAAAGACTCATTATCACTCTCGTCTTTTGTTATGTTTGAATGACTCGAATAACATTCCCTTAAGTTGCTATACGACATACAGATGTTGGACCAATTTGTAATATGAATTCAAATGAAAATAGGTACAAAAGAGAATGCATCTAATGGATTATTCATTATAAAAATAAATCTTAAATTATCCGAGCCTTAAACATTTTCTGAAATATAGTTTATGAACTTAGAAAGAAGGGAAAAAAATGGAAATCGTAACTTCATAAAAAACAACTACAAAATGGAAGAAAAATGGCGATTTGCGTACAATTCGTGACGGGTAAGAGAACGTAGAACAGGAAATTTAGCATGTCACATACAAACATTTCAGGGCCTTCGTAATGAAACATTTCTCACGCCACCATTTCTTACGTATTCTACGCTGGATCCAATATTCGTCATATGATTACTCACAGGCTAATTATCTCTATTATCTCGACATACTTTACCGAACTTGTTGAAGGAACTGGATTTTTTATTCAAAAACAGTTTTGTTTTTGCTTTCAAAAATTTCCAGCTTCCTTCTTTAATTTTTCCCCGACGTTTATTTTTCTAAAGAGGTCGATTAATCTTTCTTTCCTGTAATTATTGCATTTGTGTTTCTTTTTTCTGTAAAAAATGAATGGAGACAAACTCGTGATTTCAGATTATTAGGTCTTTTACATGTAGCTCCTTGTTTTTCGTGTCCAGGAGGTAGCACGATTGACTGGATACTAACATCTATCTGACAAGAGAGAGGCGAGGCTTCATTTTTACGTGAATTTTGCTGAGCAGTTTTATTGCTTCTTGGAAACTCATGGTGTCAAGGAAAGTCATAAAAATAAGTTCGCAACAACTCTTATACTTCTTGGAAAGTGATTATGTTTCAGGGTTCTTGGGTTTCTCCTGTCCTATGATAGTTTGCGATTTTATTAGAAATCCAATCAATATAAATAGAAGTTTACGGAAGCGGACCTAAAAATTGTTCCATAGAGCTTTAATGTTTCGCCGATGTCATTTTCAAACAATAATGTTCAGAGCTATTTTGGGACAACATAAATTCACTGTGACAAAAAATGATTCTGATGCTGTCTATTTATGTATATTGACTGCCATCCATTACATGTGCGTAAAACATGCGTATTTGCCAATATATGTTCAGGTCAAAATATAGAGTACTTAGTAGCACTTTCTAATTATTATGAAAAGAGTTTTTGGTAGGACTGTGAAGTTCCCGAACTTAAAAGCATGACGACGTATCACCTGAAAATCTCTCATGCACGGACCTTCCAAATACTCGTAGAGGTGTCGACTTGCTGTCCTACTCCCAACATCAAATGGCCTGATTATATCCAAGAGCCCTCGTAGTTCTCTGCCCATCCCACACATACACCGGTTTATCGACTTGCCTACTCCGCATACGCAGTTGACCATCTATCCGCCGCTCTGTTCTGCCGCCTGATCCGCTCCTTATATTCGTTCCGTTCCTCTCTCCCACGTAACTCTGCTTATCCATTCTATTGTTCCTCCTGCTTCACATTGCCTCCCGCCCCTCTTTGCCCGCTCACAAATCTCCACTTATCCATTCTGCTTCTCCATGCAGGCGTTCTGTTCTGCCACCCTTGCGTCAGGTTTGGTACTCCCGCCCTACACATCTCCTCCTATCCATTTCGTTCCTTCTTCCTGTCCGCCCTTTCCCCGCCCACCTGCTCCGCTGCGCCACCAACTTTTCACCTGTCCCCACATCTAGAGCACGCCATTGGTTCTCCCGCCGGCCATTCTGCTCACACATCTGGTTCCACTTTCATCACTCGCTCTGCCCGCCGCATACGTCTGAGCCAACGCACTCTCTTCGGCCTGCCTGTCCGCTCCATCCCTTCCACTTGCTGCTCCACACATCTCCGTCTGCCTCTCTCCCCCTCTGCTTCGCTCCGCCCTTCCGATCCTTCCTTCTGCGTACTCCTGCCTTCTCCTTCCATCCGCTCAACTCCGCTCCTTCCTTCCACCCGCTCCCTTCTTCCATCCGCTTCCCTCCTTCCTTCAACACGCTCCCTTCTCCTTCCATCCGCTTCCCTCCTTCCTTCAACACGCTCCCTTCTCCTTCCATCCACTCCGCTCCTTCCTTCCACCCGCTCCCTTCTTCCATCCGCTTCCCTCCTTCCTTCCACCCGCTCCCTTCTCCTTCCATTCACTCCGCTCCTTCCTTCCACCCGCTCCATTCTTCTTCTATCCGTTGCGCTCCTTCCTTCCACCCGCTCCCTCCTCCTTCCTGTGCGCCGATGCACATTCGCTGGCAGCTCCCTCGCAGGGCCCTGAAAAGGGTTAGTTAACGCCTTGTCGCCGGGCGGCGCGAGGGCTCAAGGCCCCGAACGCCGCGCCGGCGCGACTAATCAGCCCCGCCATGTCGGCTGACGTCACTGCCATTGTTGGCACTCGCGGGAACGACGATGGCGCTCCCCACGGCCGCCGCCGTAACCACAGCTTTGTTTTCTACTCGCCCCAAGGGTGGTTCGAGTCGGATTTACATTTCAAATTGCAGCTGAATCAAATGTTAATGTTTCCGCGTACCGAGAGGAGAATGAGAATGATACACGGGGAGGCTGAGAGTTGTCGACTGCGTCCGCGGACTGCAGTGGTGAGCTTGAGAGGAGGTTGTCCTGTCGCACTTAGTTTCTAGAAGCTTCTGTAGACAACTATGGTAATTAAATAGCTCATCCACTGGGGTGAAAATGTTTTAAAATGCAACGCACGCATCACTGTTGCGTAGGTATGTTGAGTAATGCATAAAAAATACCTCTCCCTTCCTTTCAATTGTGAAATTTAATTACAAAGTAAACTTATTTTATTTTTTCTCTCATGAAACAATATTGTAGATTAATTTCTCCACAAACCTACATTTCTTAAATTTGAATATAAATTGATCTAAAATATGTGTCCAAAATCACAAAAAAATGGTTTAGTGAACTTAGAATGCTATGTGGTAAATTGTGCGATACAAATTAAAATTATATGATTACATGCTTAAAAATTACGATAGACGATAATTTTGTAAAATTGAAAACTATCTTTAAGTCTGCTGAGGGTTAAAGGAATTGAAGCAAAAAAACAGACGCGTTCTTCGTGAAATGTGGAGAAGAAATGTCATTTATTTCTCTTTGACACGTACCTGATATTGCCCGTAGACGCACGCTCTCTTGATTATATCACATTCTATGGCTCATTTGAATAAAATTGCTTCGTTAATTTCATTTCGAAGTAACGCAAATGCGTTTCAATTTCACGAATTACTTAAAATGCAATTATATCCTCTAACACATTACCCTGAATTAAATTTTTCAATCATATTAAATGAAATTATTTTTAAAATTATTAAATAAGTATTTAATAATTAATATATTATATAATAAAAATTTATTAAATATTTAAAGCATTTTATAATAAATCTATTTTATAAAATAATAGTTATATAATAAGTATTTATTAATTATTTAATGCATTATTTGGGGGTATTGTATTGAACCAAGATATTAGAAACATAATTTTTAGTTTCTTGCCTTCGCAAGAAGTGAATGTATTGTAATCGTGCGCCGAAAATCGGCCATTTTTCATCGGAAAAACTCTTACTGCCGAGCCCTGGTAACGAGAAAGTGGATAAATCTCGTTCTTATATGTATTCTAACATGGCATATAGTTAGAATCCATAATTTCAGAAAGTCGATTGAAGGCAAAACCTCTTTCCGTCTGTGAATATATCTGTGGTCAACGATAGCGCCAAAACCTACGTATTCTCCGAAATTGATTTTCCCCGATCGATCTAAGCGAACTTAAGGCGTGCGTATTTGAATCCGAAATTATGATTTTCGACGGTACTTTCCACGAAGCCGCAGCAACATAATCAAATTTTCCCCAAAATGGTCCCAAATTTTTCATCAATCTTTGTCCTGGGATAGCGAATGGCGCTGGTATAATTTTCGTTCGCATTACGGAATTTTCAAAATTATTCCCGTAAGTTTATTGCATGTTTTGTCATAGGAGGTTGCGGTGTCCTTCCTCAGCTGGATGGTGAGATCCGGCGCAAACCTACACGACACTTTTCGGGATTTTCTCAAGCCTCTTTGTAAATTAGTTCTTGAATTTTGGACCAGAGTTGTTGTGTCTAATGAGGGACCAAAGGAAACCCCGATGTAGCAAATATGAAACTGAATGACTGATTGGCCGATGACGCGAACTTAAAACGAACTAATGGTGCAAAAACAAAATTGCGCGAAAGGTACTCAAATTTTCGAAAAATTGTACATGACCCTATTTCAAAATCTATCTTTATGGAACAGATTTCCTTAAGGAACAAACTCTATCTTAATAATTGTAGTTATAGGAAGACGCAGATTAAATTTTGAATATTTACAATTTTCGAAACATCTGATTTCAACAAAAATGTGACCTGCGACATTCTCTTAAACGTCAAACTTCACAAGATCCAACAACAAAATTTAATAAAAAATGATGGAGGCATTTTATGAAAATTTAGGAAATGGCCATGGGGTTTCATGTAAAGTACCCCCAAAATTGAAATATCGGTTTCAAATTCAAGAGGCTGTGACATCAGTCAGATGAATAGAAATATATCAATTTTCCCCAACCAGGGTTCTCCCACCAGCGGTGTACCGCCTTAGTCGGGACAAGCTCCAAGCTCCCGACCGGTTTCCCGGCATTTGTGGGAGTGTAATACATGTGAGTGTGTGTGTAAGAAAAGGGTGAGGATAGGACAAGGAAAGGGAAGGAAAGATTGCGCGCAGTTCGTGGCCTGTTCGTTACAATTCTTCTCCGTCATTCGCCTGGTATTGATCGGGGAAACCATAGAACACTACCGATCAGAGTTAAGTGTCTAAAATCCTGCCACCGCCGGGACTCAAACCTAGGACCTCCCAGTCACAGGCACTACAGCGATATCAATTGATGCTCGCAACCACTTCTCTCACTTAATGATATTACAATTACATGGATGTTGAAATCATTCCAGTGAATGTATCTTTTGATTTTCGGAGGAGAAATAATACTTATCTGCACGACTTCATCATGGATGGGATGAAAATCATTATTTTGGGCTACATTTACCAACATGTTGCTTTCGGGTTAAGGGCAGTCAAGGCCACCTGCGGGTTCTTGCGCAGTCGATGCCCTTCCGACCTTGAACAGCACGCAACATAAACTTCGGCGAATCTTATCTGCACATTCTCTGCATTTCCATTCCTTCAACGTGAGTCACACCACGTGCGCCACAACGACCTCGTGCACGACGCTGCCCATTCCACCTCAACTCACACAGGCAGCAGTGAACAATTTTACTCTTGCCATCGATAGTGGCAGTGAAGTTTGAAACCTCGTTTTCCTGGACACAAGAGTATACATTTCGTAATACAATTAATTATTGTACTCCACAGATGTATATCTGCGTCGATATATGAGGATTATATCTTTTAACTTTTTCTCTCATGAATGTAAACTTATTTTTGCTCGAAACGCAACGAGAACAATGGCTTCAGGTGCAATTTTAAATCCAAAACGGTTTCGAAATAAAGGTTCCAATAAATGTGAATTTAATTTTGTTTATTCTCATACACGACATTTCCTTGTACGTGAACTGCGTTTCATAACCACTTATTTAAATCCATGAGGTTCATAGGATGTTGATCAGGTTTAAGAAAGGCAATATTTGTTTCGCAACGTGTCGGAATATATTATTCCATCTTTAGAGTTTACTAAAATATAAAAAGTTGCCGTCACATATGAATATGCGATAGGACTGTTCGGAAACATCACAACAGCATACTCAAATTCAGTAAGATTCGAGAGGTCTGTTGCTTCTGGAAGAGCGAGAAAAAAATTGTCTGCTGTGGTTATCTACGAGGCAGAATAACTTTTAAAGGAGTCCGCAAATCTCTGTGTGAACGTTTTGTTGTTTTATTATAAGCTCTGAAGCTCTGACGAATCTACTAAGCTTATTTTATTTCTTCTTTATCAAAATATTCCTAATCTAATTTAGTATTTCTCTTAACATTCAGTAGCGTGAATAACACTAAGTAATATTTCAAAGCTTGATTTTGTGTTCTCGTTTATATACGTATACACGAAGTAATATACGTAAGTTAGAGAAAGTTATGTAATGTTCCGAAAAAATTATTTAAAAATATTAAAGGAAATAAAAGTTTTGGACACCGTGATACTGAAAAAGTATTTGTTTCAAAATGTCACTCCGTTTGTCCATTCATTTTTCCGTCCGTCTGTCCGTCCCTTAGACCTTCCGTAAGTCTCTCCGTTAAACCATCATTCAGTCCATCCGTCCATCTGTCCGTCCGTCTGTTCATCTGTCCGTCCGTCCATCTGTAGGAATGTCTGTCAATCTGCCCGTCCGGGAGTACTTGAAGTCACTGGAGAGTTATCAAAATTTTCTAAAATATCTAATTTTTTCTTTAAATTTCTTTTTATAATATAGCGAAATACACTTATAAAGACTGCATAGATCCAATTTTCACGGTTATCTCTGAATTTTCAAAAATTGCCAAAATTTGAAATTTTCTCGGAGTCTTCCTTCAACTACAATACTGAAGCTGTAGATTGTTTCTTCAAGCAAAATCTGTTCTACAAAAGCAGTTCTTTAATAAATTTCATGTAATTTTTAAAAAATATTGGTAGTTTTGTGCAATTATGAGTGAAATAAGAGGAAAGTTACAAAATATTAAAAGCACGATTTTCTCAAAACCACTTCAAATTGTTAAGGAGAATATGTGAAAAAAAGATTTCAGCAGCCGATGAGTAGCAGTTAGGAAGAGGGTGAAAAAAACCGAAAAGCTAGACCACGATAAGCAAATTAAGAAACTGACACTCCCTCTGTACTGGCATAGCAGCTCCCGACGGCGCCAAAGCCTATGAGCGGGGTTCCGGCCTTGCGGCCATTGTTTAAGGGGAACGTGTGCTAAGCACATGGACATCCCCACGCCATTTTCTGGTCTTCTCAATCTGAGAAGTGTGCTTTCTCATTGTCACACAGCAACAGATACTGGGACATTGCAAGTAAAGTTCACATTATAATCTACCCCGACCGGGAATGGAACCCTGGACCGCGTTACGGAAAGCGAGCTCGCCGACCAGAGAGATTATTTATGGGGAAGGACACGTACGCTGTAGCACCATTGGTTCCGGTTGTATTGATGATGATTCTGAAAAAGCCCAATTTGTCGGGCGTCAATGTATTGATTACTTACTGGACAGCCGCTAAGTATAGTCCGCTCCGAAAGTAAATCTCTCAGCGGGTCGAGCCCTCGCCGACACGGAAGCCGCGCGGCAGGGCTAATTCACGCGACGCGGGAGGGCGCGCCGTCGGCGACGGGCACGGGGCAGCGAGAAAGGCACTCTGTGCCGTCAGCGGGATCGCAGCCGATCGTAAATTTCTGGCGCCGGCGCCTGCGAGAGCTGGGTGGGGTGTGTGGGTGGGGACGGTTCGCGGCGTATCGCATCGGCGTGGCGAGGGGGGTGGCAGCGGGGGTGGCGGCGGGATGGCGACGGGTGTGGCAGCGGGTGTGGCAGCGGGTGTGGTAGCGGGTGTGGCAGCGGGTGTGGCAGCGGGTGTGGCAGCGGGTGTGGCAACGGGTGTGGCAGCGGGTGTGGCAGCGGGTGTGGCAGCGGGTGTGGCAGCGGGTGTGGCAGCGGGTGTGGCAGCGGGGGGTGGCGGCGTGGGTGGCGGGGATACGGCGGGGGCCGCGGGGGTTGCGGGGGCGGCAAAGCGGCGGGGGTTGCGGGGGCGGCAAGGCGGCGGGGGCGGCGGGGCGGCAGGGATAGCGGGAGTGGCGGGGAGGCGTGGGCAACGTGGGCGGAGTGGGCGGCGGCTGTTGGTGGAGGGTGGTGGAGGGTGGTAGAGGGTGGTGGAGGGTGGTGGAGGGTGGTGGAGGGTGGTGGAGGGTGGGTGGAGGGTTTTGGAGGGTGGGGGCGGCGCTGAAAAACGGCAGGCCGCGGCCGGGCGTCTGTCACGGGGTTTCGGCGGGGGCAGTGGCTGGGAGGGAGAGGTGGTTGGCAGGGAGGGCGCGGTCAGAAGTAGCGGATTGATTGAGGGCGGAAATTGATGGAAGGAGACGGTGGGAGCAGGAGAAATGGAATGCGGAGGAAAATGTATCTGGGGAGCGAAATGAGTTAGGCGGGGAAGTGTTGTTCATGCTAGCAGCCTGCAAGGGTATAAATTCTGGAATTTACCTGAATTAATTTTTGTCAAGCGAAAACATTATTCAAATTAGTCTTACTCCGTAGAATTAACATATGTTTTCAACGCAGGTGAATATTGTACAAAAATCCAGTGAAATTAATTTCAAGTCAAATGTTACTACGCCAAGCGAAATAGGGATTCACCCAGGGATTCACTTTGTACCCGTTCTTTGTAACGGAACCAGTAATTGCCGTCTACAGGCAATGGACGACATTTTCATTAGAACGAACTGGGACAATTTAAAATTTAGCTTTTATAAGTCTGAAATACAAAGTAAGGCTCAGAAGTACTACAAGAATGGTACCTCGAGGCTATCACAATTAAAAATGTTCACAAGCAGAAAGAAATCATATGGGCGATCAAAGTAACTGCGGAAGTTGTGAGAAATAATAGTTATCCAGATAAAGTGTTGAGTCGTAGTGGGAAGATCGTGTTCATGATGCAGTTAACAAAATGAAACGAAGTGAGATACCAAAGTAGTACCAAAGTGCATACATTTCCATGGTTTCGATACGTGCAGGCATTTTGTGGAGGGTGTGAAAGTAGTATTTTGCAAAGGAGAGAGGAAAGCTATGTTAAATCGGTTTATTTTACATACGTTTCTGCTGAATTGGAGAATTTTAGAAAGTTCAAGTTAGATGACACATTTCTTGGCCCAGGAAACTATTGGAATGAATGAAAGTGGTGACTAATGTAAATACGAAACAAAGGCGCTACAGAGAAGGTTAGAGGGAATAATGGTGCTGGGATGTAGAAATATCAGGGGGTGCTACAATGACCAGAAGTTCTCAAGGGCGCGGAATCGGTGAAACGTTATAAGAAAAGCACATTCCAACATATTGGCACAATAGCAACAACGTCAACGTTTATTTCCCCTGGAATTAGCAAAGTATTAAAACAGAGAATGACGTGTAATTCTGAGGTGATGCAAAATAACATCTACGTGAGAAGGATAACGGGAACAGTGCAGAAACATTTCGAGAAATAAACATAAGTGTCTTTATATATGAGAGAGAGAGAGAGAGAGAGAGAGAGAGAGAGAGAGAGAGAGAGAGAGAGAGAGAGAGAGAGAGAGAGAGAGAGAGAGAGAGAACGAGCGAGAGACAGATAGAGATAAGGGATAGAGTGATGATTAAGGAGAGAGATCATGCTGTAAGATGAAGGAGAAGATGGGGAAGAAAGAGAAGAGGGAAGGAGAGGATGAGGGAAAGATAACTGATTAGAAAGGGAGAGAGGAAGAGAAGCGATGGTGTGAATGGGTAAAAGACAGCACGGGGGAGGCAGGGGAAATAGGAGAGAGAAGAAAAAGAAGAGAGAGAAGAGAAAGGAGATAAAGAAGAGAGAGAAGAGGAAGAAGAGAGAGGGACAGAAAAGAAATGTGAGAGCGGAGAAGGAGAAGAGTGAAAGGGAGAACGAATAAGGAGGAAATAAGAAGAGTGGAATGGAGGAGCAGAGTGTTAAAAAACGTAATTCTGAACGGAAAGGAATGAATATTAGACGTTTTAAAAGACAGCAGCAAAAACGACGTGAGCGCAATAAACAAAAGTAAATTAAACACATTAATGTGTTGACCAGAGGGAATGAGTGAGGGGAATTCCACCGAATGTAAGAAAAGCCTCTAAGGCGAAGGGGCCGCAAGACATGTAGAGAGCGTCGCAGAGGCAAAGAACGAGGCGGTATCTCGAGTGGGGTGATGAACGCGCCGATACACTCGCCCTAATTCACAGCGCGCTTATCGAAATTCTCAACTCCCTCGAGAGTGCGGGTGCGGCCACCGCCCCTGAGGGCGAAACAGCGTGGGCGGGGTGGGGCGGGGCGCCTTGTGACCTCTGGCCGTTGACCCATGCGAGGCGCTCGCTACAGCCGCCAACGCCGCTCTCCTGCCGCCAGCCATCGTTCCTTGCTGCGTTCATCGCCGCCCACCACTGTCCCTCGCCGCCCCCGGCTACCCCACCGCCCCGTGCGGATCCACGTCGTCTCCCTTGGCTCTGGAACCCTGTTGAGCACGCCCCCGTTGCCGGGTAGACCCGCCGTCGCCGTCGCCGTCTCGACACCTATCCCCATCTTCAGCCACCGCTCCACCACTGACAATACTAATGCTGCCTGCTACCACCCACACGGCCACCACCCTCCCTGTATCAACTATCCCACATGTCACCATGTGGCTACCCCTTTATAGCTACACTCCAGCAACCACCCCTGCAAACACCACGCAGCCAATACACCCTTGCAGTCATCCCTAGCAGTCAACTTCGTAGCTACTTCCCCCAGCACCCGGCCCATGGTCACCACTCTTTAGACTCACCCTGTTGCCACAAACCCCATAGCCAACACACAAGCCATCCCCGGAGCCACACCTCCGTAGCCACGAGCCCTGTCACTAACTCCCCCTTATACACTACCCCCGTAGCCACCAGTCCCGTAGCCATACCTCTGTAGCCACCATCGCTATAACTAACTTCCCGTATCCACAACCCCCATAGCCACCAGCCCCGTAGCCACTATCTTCGTAACCATCACCCTCTTATACACTACCCCTTAGCCACCAGTACCGAAGCCACACTGTAGCCACCATTCCCATATCTAACATTTCGTATCCACCATCCCCATAACAACATCCCGTATCCACTACCCCCGTAACCACACCCATAACCATCACCCCCTTAGTTAGCACTCCCGTATCTACTACCCCATAGCCACTTCAGCCTCCCGTCATTAACACGCCTATTCTGCCCGTCCTTGCTGTCGCTCTTAGTCCCACCTCCCGCCTCGACCACGGCGGCCCGCTCCTGCAAAACTCACGGTAGACGTCCCTCTCTACTCCTACCTTTCCTCCCATCGCCACCCTCGCCCCACCCCCACACCCACCCCCGCGCTCTTGTCCGTTGCTGCCGCGCCGCGGCCCATCCATCGCAACTCCCCATGGCCCTGCGGGGTTTACATTCGCGCCGATTCGAAAATGAAAATTGCCTCGAGCTATTATTAGAGGATTAACGTCGGGGGTTGTTTGGACATAATATTTGTTTTGGCAGTTTGAGTATAATATTTGCTTCGACCGCTTATTAAAACACCGTTTCCACTCTTCAGAACGGAGTAATTAGTTTATGTGTTTTCACGTTTGTGGCATTTAGAGAAAGAGGTTTCCTTTTGTAAAAACGAAACTTCAATTGATTTTCGAAATAAATTATTTCATCACAAGTAGTGCCTGTGTTAGATGATGAGATTCGGTGAGACCGTGTGTAGAGTTTCAACCTGGAGCTTTGGTACATCGAGGTATGTATCATTATTGAAATACCGTATTTTTTTAAGAAACAACGATTTGGCAATAATAAGCAATTATCAAACATAGAGTGTCCTTCTGTGTCATTTGTATGAGTAATGAGGGTAGTATTATTGATTCATGTAGTGTGCCAAAAGATGAACTTGGCTATCTATGCACATTGTGTTCCATGGCGTGTGAGTGCAAAATTGAAGAGGTTTACTACAAGGTGATGTATCGCCATGTAACACAACTTTTCAGGAAGGGGACGTTTTTGACATAACGCCTTTTGGAAAAGAAAGGATTAAATAATTTTCCAATACCGTTTACCTTGAACTCAGTGTTTAACACAATATTAGACAACGTGATTAAATGTTTTAAGAATACATTGATACGTAAAACTACAACACGAACGAAAAAACGAGATACGTAACTGAAAATAAGATCTTCTATTCTTAATAATCTTCTTGTGGTTATAATATAATTTTCTGTTGTTATTCTATTAAATTAGGTATTAAACCAGAATTGATACTTGAAGTTTCACAATATGTATTCCCAGAAATGTTTAATTCTCTGAAATCAAATATAATGACGTATTTTCTTATGTTTAATTAAACATCGTTACTTTAAATTTGGAGCATTTGCTTCTCATGCAAAAATCATTTGAAATTGAAAGGGATGTTAGAGGAAAGATCACCAATATTTATTATTTCATCATTCACAATTACAACACTAATTGCGTTGGGACAGATTAATGACCATGTAGGCTTTATTGTGTTTTCCTAATTAGTGTACCTAGAGGTTCAATTATTTCTTTTGTTGGCAAATTTAAGATACTATTCTTAAAATATTATCAATATAAAATCCCCAACAACATTAAAAAACTCTCTTTCGCGTTTAAAATTCATGACTTCTTGTGAGAAAAAATACACGGTCAGGTGCAGTTGTTTTCTCATAATGAATTCTTCTTTGAGTAAATAATGTGTTTACATTACGAATTAGTGACATCTGGTAGTACAATGCACGAATTCAGAAATTCCACTTTGTTCTCGTGATGTTAGATTTCTCGAAATGGAATGAGCGAGGTGAGAAAGTGGCAGATCTTTGAGTGACAAATATAATGTTTATTCCATATAAGTTTAGTTATTTGGGGATAAAATGTGACAGGAAAAAGATTTACAGTTGACAAGAACATTTTATTGAATTTGATTCTCGTCGGTACGTTAATACGCTGTTTTGAGGACTACTCACTTTTAATTTACAGTGTAATAATCGGGTAAGTTTAATTACTGGCTTTTTACACTTGTCAAGATTGATATTTGAGAATCATCCAACGATTGCTACCGAGGTTGGAACCGTGTTTCTAGATTGATGATTACCTGGAGTTCCCGAAGCACTTGGTCATTGCTGAGAAAGCACGCTGCCCTAACCACACTGCCGCCCGGCATTCTTTTGAGTTCGAACTGCCGCAGCGCTTACGTCGCATGCCATCGTTCGAGGCAGCTCGGCATCACTTCTACATCACCTGGCACAAGACTTCGCCCCGCCACTGTCCCCTCCCCGCCCCGCGCTGTTCACAACGTCGCCCCCATGACACTTCCTCTCCTGCTCCGGCCTCACACCACCCCGTATTGAGTCAGCGGGGCCTCCTCTCCGCTTCTCTAATTGATTGATAGTTAGCGATTCTGGACACGACAACAGCTTAGGTCATTAGTCTCGTAAGCGTAGTGCATGATTTTTTGCTGGGGAAGGGACGGTGATCTCTGGCGAGATCCGGCGTCGACCTACCTTCAGCTAGCAGGGCTTTCCCCCACCCAGGTATCACCCACCATCGGAGCACCACTCCAGCCGGGTCAAGCTTAAAGCTCCCGACCGGTCTCCCGGTATGTGTGGTGGTGTAGTGCAGGTTAGTGTGTCTCTGTGTGTCAGGGGTGAGGATAGGACAAGGCAGAGAAAGCAAAGATCGCGCTGCCCGTGGCCAGATTGAACCCATGACCCCCCGGTCAGAGGCAGTATCCGTTGTAGCCCTGAGCCACCCTTCCCCGCCTCCAACCCGACCGCTCCAGCGCCCCCTCTCCCCCCCCCACCTCACCTCCGCGTCGGGACGTCGCGTGGCCCCAGCGCTGCGCTCGCCCCGTTGCGCCCCGGGTCGAGCGGAGGTTGCAGCGCGGGCCGCGGCGCGGTGGCTGCCGACGCGACCGCGCCCACGGCAAGTTCGCCGCGTTCGGAATTGGATGCGGCGGCGGCGGCGGCGGCGGGGGTGGGGACAGCGGCGCGGCGGCGCGGTTCAAACGAACGCGCGCTTCAAACGCATTCTCGGGCTGGGCGGGCGGGGCGGGCGGGGCGGGCGGGGGCGGGCGGGGCGGGCGGGGCGGGCGCTGCGGACGGCGCTAGGAATCCGTCGCCCTTTGTGGGTGGTCGCCGGGCGATGAGGCCGCGGGGGAAGGGCGGGGATCGGCGATCGGCGCGGGGGACAGTCTCAGACCCCAGCGCGACCTTGCCCGCGTCTCACCGGCCGCCGTCTCGGCTTTCAGTGGACGGTCGAGTGGACGGGATACCGGGTATTTGGATCGGAAGTTAAGCGTTTAAAAGATAGCATGGTGACTATTGGCATTGCAGTGGCATTAATTTGGCCTATTTATATTACAATGAGGGGTACATTTTTTTATTAGCCAATTTTAGAATTATTTTTGTTTTTAGTATCGTCCAACCACTCTTGAACAAGTAAGAAATTAAAGCCATTCGCAGTAATTTGATAATATATTTCATTCGTTTCAAATGTTGAATGTTTTCCGCTCAATGATGCTATTTATGAATACCAGCGACTGACACGAGCCATTTTATCTTTAAATTTTTTCTTTAACATAATTAATTAACATTTTACTTGATATTATCGTAGAATAATAATCATTTCTGTTCACTTTCGACAAATTTCGATGTTATTCTGGTATTTCCTGAACGCGACAGATCTGTTGGATGAGTACTGCAAACTGTCATACAGAACTTCACCATCTCAACGTTTTACACTAACGCAGATTCAGTCATTGTCTCATCCGTTAAAACAAAGGAATCGGGATAGTAAATATACATGAATGGCAAACGTAGGTATTGGAATTGCGTATCTACTGGACAAATAAATTTAAAAAATTTATATCTTGCCCTTTCCAGACATATAAATATTTTATATATTATATAATTTCTATGGTAAATACATGGTTAACCGTCAAGGTAAATAATTCTTCTAACTTTCATTTTGATTTAATCCATGTTGGAGAATGTTCGTAACCATTTCCCTAAGAGTTTTCTTCTTCTATTTATTATTCAATGATTGAGAGTCAGTTTCATTTGACATTTATTCTGTGCGATGCAAGTCGTTTAGATCCTCAGAACTGAAATTCTGATCCTCAAAACTAAAGTATAACATTGCCGCATTTTCGATTGCTATTGTCATTTTTTAAAAGGTCTCGCTCTTCCGCCATTTCGTTCTGTTAACGCCTCTCAACCTACCTGTCAGCACTGCCGCTGCCCCATTGTCTGCGCTACTTTCATCATTCCACAAGTTGGCTTCCCTGCGCGCAGCCTACTTCGCTCTTCCTGAGCCCCAGCGCGTCTCCGGGGACTCCCGCCCCACCCCACCCCGCCCCGCCCCTCTCCGGCCCCTCCCTGCTCCTCACGGCCCCTCCCCGCCCCCTCTCGGCCCTCCCCCACTCCTCCCCGCCATATCCTGCCTCGCCACAACCCTCCCAGCCTCGCAACTCCCTGTCCCGCCTCACCTTACACGGCCCGCCAATCCCCCGCCTCTCCCCCGCCCCACACTGCCCGCATCACTCTACTCTGCCCACTCCCCCGCGCCTCCCCTCCCCGGCCCGCCCTTGCTCTTCCCGCCCCCCTTGTGCCCCGTCCTTCTCGACCTCACTCCGATCCGCCCCTCCTCGATCCCTTGTGCCCCGCCCCTCCCCGCCGCACCCCCGCCCCATGCTGTCGCGTCGCCCCGCCTCCCCGCCTGCCTGCCTGCCGCCCGACCCGCGCAGACGAGGCGAGTAGAGGCGAGGCGAGGCGAGGCGCCGCCTGGCGCTGAGCAGTGGCCGGCCGATAGCCGGCGGCTTAGCAGTTTGATCTGCCGACGCCAGAGGCGGCGCCTCCCCGGGGACGGGCTCAGCGGGCGGCGGCCCTGAGGGGCGACGCGTGCACGCCCCGGGGCTGCAGGCCGCCCCCGCGCCGCGCCCCTCCCCAGAGCGCTCGGGGAAGGAGTGCGGAAACGAAGGGAAGAGGTGGGGAGGAGGAAGAAGAAGTTGAAGTTGCAGAAGATGAAGCAGAAGTAGAAGAAGAAGAAGAAGAAGAAGAAGAAGAAGAAGAAGAAGAAGAAGAAGAAGAAGAAAGAGGAGATAAGTAAGTAAATATAAAACGATGGAGAGAGTTACCCCAAAAAGAGAGGGGGATGAATGAGGAGAAAAATGACAGCAAGCAAATATGAATATGAGGATGCAAAGAGCAATAGTAACATCTCATGGAAACTATTATTGAAATATTAATTATTCAGAAATTGTAAATAATAAATAGTTGATTTCGTGATGATTAAATTCTAAATTGGGAAGCTTTATAAAATAATAGTTTTTTTAAATACTCAAGTAGTTACAAGTAAACAATTTGTTTTCCAAGTTATATATTTTGTTTTGCATGTTTTGTAGTTGTTACTGCTGTTTTTGTTGGTTTTCTAGTTGTTTTGTTGTTGATTGTTATCACATGGTCATTAGCCAATTGAAGCCACGTAAATAACAATAACAAAAATAATAATTTATAATAATGACTTTTTTAAATAATAACTCATAAAAAGTTTTCAAAGTTTCCAATACACTATTTTTCTCTCTCTAGGAATATAGCGAAGACTATGTTGACCTAAAATTATGAGTTTGCTTATTGTAACGTGAAGAGCGTGAGTCAACGTTTGTGACCATCTTCCTATTACAGTAAATGCTTTATCTGATCGAAAACATCACTTATATTGGCGAAATGAAACGAAAGTCAAATATTCTTATATATGTAAAACACGTAATACACAATACGATACACACACGCGCACACACACACGCACGCACACACACACAACGCACACACACACACATACACACACATACACACACACACACATATATATATATATATATATATATATATTGTGGCGATACCGATTTCATCATAATTTTATAAACGAAATTCACCGGATCAAAAATTAAACAAACAGACTCGGCCACCCAGGTTCCTGCCGAGAGATTACGCAGACGGTCACACGTGCGCGACTCCGCTTATCGCGACAGTCCCTTCCGCCCCCGGCACATTAACGTAGTCGTTAAGAGGGTCGGCGTAGAAAGATTCACTGGGCACACGTGTTCACTGTGCCGGCTGCGAAGTTTCGAGATCGCCCGCTCGTTTCGGGGAAACCCAAATTCATAAATTTCTTTCACGCGAACGCGCCCCCCTTATGCAAGCATGGGGGATGTTCCAGAAGGAATTAGAACAACACTGCATGCTCGCAGCTAGCACAAAGAGTGGAAGTTTCTTTCACTACTCCCATCACGATTGGTCGAAATAGCGTGATGCGCAACAACAACCTTTGGCCAATAGTGACTTGACTTTTATAAGGAGCTAGGGCACATAAGTGAAATTGGGTAGGGGGAAAAGTTAACCTTATACAATTTCGACGGAGAGAACTTCAGAAGGGATTTGATTTCTAGGCAGAGCAGTCGGGGCAGAAGCTTCTTTCGGGGAGCTAGTCGTCGGTCAGAGGCAAGTTCGCCTCCGCCGGACTTATAAATTTTTCATCAATCAGACGGGGCCAGAGTATTAGGCGTCGGGGGAAAGACTAGAGTGTCTCTGGAAAACTTATTATTTTTTGAGCTTGAATATTAGACCGAGGGCAGTTGAGAGAGGAACTTATGTGGGGGTGGGAATTATTCGGGCGAATATGCCTATGTGGGGACTTATGTTATTTTACTGCGAGTTTTGAGCTGTGAGCCGACTGCAGTGGAGAGAGAGATTTCTCTGGGGTGGGTTTTCGTCGTAAAGAGAGGCGAATGTTTCTCCGATCAAGTTCTAAACTGTCCGAAGTTGTGTTCGACGATTATCATAAAAGTCAGAGAGAGACGCATAGTTGATCACCCCGTTCCTGAGATCGTTCGGCCAGTTCAGCTAGTACTACCAGTTTCGACCAGAACTTCCAGATCCGCCAGCTCAACTAGACTTCTAGACACCGCCTACGCAGCCACGCATCGCAGCCTTTTCGTGACGTTACGAGGCGGCTGCCCAGCTGGCGACGAGAGAGGCCATTGCCTTTTCCCGGAGGCATTTTTTTTTGGAGGCCGCCAGACGACCCTCTCGACCGCGCCGCGGCCGTCCCCGGCTGCACAAAGACCCTTTTCCAGGCAGTATCGTTCAGGGCTACCGCCCTATTGTGTAAATGTTTCGTAATGCGGTGTCACGCTCTGACACATTGACCAGTAATAATTTCACCCATTGTAATTGTTAGTTATAATTCTTCTTAGTTTTTTAAGCTTAACTCCTAAAACTAACTTTTCATTTTTTTTCTCTTCTTCATCTAATTTTCCCACTATTCTTTTTTATTCAATTTACGAGTGTAACTTCCCTGGGGCATGTTAATCATATTGCCCAGGAATAAATGTGAATTTTTACCAGTGAACAAGTGTTTATTTTGTGTTTCCACCGTACTGTGTAACAATTCCTTCCATCACCGACTTGAGCTAGCGTCAGGGCCGCTATCCGGTTCCCCAGGTAACCGGTAGTGTTACAATATATATATATATATATATATATATATATATATATATATATATATAATAGATATATCAGTACATGCTACGCCAATAAAAAGAAGTAATATTAAAGAATACTTCCAAAAATTACTGAATTTATGGATTTGAAATTTTAATGAAGATCATACAGTTATCCTACAACTAAAAGTAGCAATGACATGGAAGCCTTAATTCAATTATTCAGCTTGTTTATGAACATGATATGTGCAAAGAAATCAAACTTATAATATCTCTATGAATAACTTCATTAAAGTTCAATTTTTCACTTGAGTCCATTCTTGTATCGTTTCAGCAATCCTATTTTAGCAAAATTTAGGGGAGAGTTGGAAACTCTCATTTTAGTTAATGATAATTTGGAATCACAAATAGCGAAGTTTAATCACATCATTCACTTTGGATAGAAGATGAAAGGAATTTATATATAGAGCAGATTCATGATATTTAAATAACTCTGTTATTGAAGATCAAAGATTAAATGATTTTCATGAAAATTAATAATCAGTTTCATTTATACGTGTGCTAGTATTTCCATTTATTCTTTTTCAATTAATGTTTTAATCACACTAAATATTGAATCTTTATTGATCCATCAACCCCAGCTAGTGCTTCACATGGCCGTGTATTACATGGAACACAACTGAAAAGGTTTCAAGATCAATACAAAATAATCAACCTAAAACAAATAATTTTCTGCTTGTGGGTCAGACAAGGAAAACATTTGATTCTAGAAGAACTTCTTGTATTTAATTCAAATACGTACCTATTATATATTTTACATCACCCAAGTTGTTTGAAAAAAACAACCGAAGCTCAAAATATAAATGAGAGCATGTATGAAATAATTCGTCTAAAATGTAATAGTAGCTATTTTTCTTTCATCAAAATTATAGAATACTTTTTTCTATTTCAGCAATAATATGGGAGCATGCTTACTTTTTATTTCCCCTGATTCCTTTTCTCCTTGACACACTTAGAGGGAGAGGGTTCATGTTCGACCCAGAGCGCGATGTTTCGGGGATATACGTAGGAGGGTGTATTTGTAGAACTAAAATAACGCCCTCAAAATCTTCTGGTGATTCGAGGATTTATGATTTCCTATCAGTTTTATACTACACACTTTTAAATGATTCCCTGCTACAGTTGCATCTTGGTTGACTATTTCGTATTTCCGGGCGTATCAACTGCTGTGGTCATCAAGTGTAGTGCACGTTTTTATCTAGAGAGATGGCGGTGTTGTTCCCCTGTTGCACTCTACGTACCGACCCGTCCGTTTGCGAGTTTTCCTCAACGAGGTATATTCCACCAGCCGCTCCAGCTTGGACAAGCTCCGTGCTCCTGACTGTGCTCTCAACATGTGCGCTTGTTGTCATAACACCCCGTTGGCAAATGGTCGAGTATTTCAATATTCTACGCCGACTTTGTTTAAAAAACGTGTTAATTGGCTTCGATGGTTAATAATGAAATTCACGTTTACCGCAACCTCTGCAAGTGCCCTCTATTATAAACTTAGATCGGTAGGTAGTGACAGAATTTTGAAGGTTTGAGCGACAGTATGGAATAGCTAGAGCGAGCTGTTACTGAAGACCCTTCATACTAAAGACTTTTTTCTGTCTTGAGATGTAAATCCGAAAAAAAAAAGCTTGATTCTTCATCATTCGTCTTATGGCGCTGTTAAGTCGAACTCTACTTTCTGGTGAATGGTTTTAAGTTAAAGAAGTTATATTTTCCAATGACCTGATCACTATCATTCACTAATTCGGCTACTTTAAATTATTGTATGTTGCTGATGCGATACGGTCCTTTATAATGCGCGAATAATTAAGAACGCTGATCATTATGAAGATCTGATGATTTTAGACACGGACACGAATTCAGAATAAGATGAAAAGATGATGCCCAAAGGCAATGGAGCTAATGTATCGTTTTTGATAATCGACTGTGACTCGTGTAAATGCTTGATATTACCATGGAATAAAACCGACCATTTGAGTTTGTGGCTTCGGGGTCAGCTTGGGCGAAGCGCTATTACAACGTAAGCCCCTTAACGCGCGCTTGTTTCGCTTTGACTTGCGGATAAACAAGTGAAAAATAACACTGTGTAGTATTTTCGGTTTTCCGCCAGAGTAAATGATTAACACGAGCCGAAAAAACATTTTCCCGGTTGTATTGGGGAAAGTTTCCAGTGACAAATGTAGAATGGAGCGAATTAACTGAATTCGTTTCTGTGAAATACTCGTAACGTAGTGTACTAGACTACAATCTCTGCAGAGTTATTCCAGTAATACCAAATTACAAATTCTCGATATTTTGAATTTATGTAACTCATTCCTTGATACCTATAATACTCGTTATTCTCCTTCCAGTTTTACGATATCTTTGGTCGAATTCAAGTTAATTCAGACTTGGTTATATTAATTTTTTTCTAACGATTTTAAATGTCTTATTTTAACTGTTATCGTATTGGTTTAATACTTTGTTCAACGAACACTTTTTGTGATATATTACTTGCAATTGAAAATGATATTGAATTATTGAGATGAATTAGCATTTTGATTGTTTTTTTTCTGTTTTTAGAAACACTGAACACGTTTCTTGGCATTTCACATTATGGAAACTTTATTCAAACCCATTCTTTGTTTTTTAAGTCTTTTGTTTATTGACTATAACAATTTATATTTTTTATTTATGTAAGAAAAAATATTTAAAAACCAAGAGAAACTTATGGAGAAAACATGCAATCTGAGCTCGTTTGCTTGTGTTTCTGAACCCCCCAATTTTTATTTTTATTCTTTACCCAGTTGAATTATGAATAAAAAGAAATGAAAAATAAAAATAAAGTGAAATAGTCGCTACTGTGAAATAAAATCTATCTATAGTTAAAAATGAGCTATATATTTTCCGAATTTATATTCTGTCTTCAATGCAGCTATCGCAGATATCTTGTGGTTGAATTGAGATTTATTTTCACATGAAGAATGTCAACAGCTGAAACTGCACACTTCATTTTTAAGTTTCTATTTCAATTTTACTTTTTGTTTTCTATTAATATCATACATTTACAATAAAAGTCATGGCTACTTTAATTTTTTTACGAACCTCTTAATTCATTTAGGTATTTATTAAAATAAACAGAAGGATTTGTTAATTGATTGATTGATTGATTAGTGTTTCCGGGTGCGTCAACTGCTAAGGCCATTAGTCCCGAAAGTGTAGTGCATATTTTTATCGCGGGAGGTGACGGTGATCTTCCACCGCTGGTTGAAGAGATCTGAGGCCGCCCTACACATCAGCTAGCGAGGATGTCACAAACATTATCTCCCAACATCGGGGCACTGCCCCTAACGGGACAAGGTAGAATCTCCAGACCTGTCCCCCGGCATGTGTGATAGTGGAGTGCATCCAAGTCTGAGTGTAAGTGAGAGGTGAAGTGAGGATAAGGAAGGGGAAGGAACGATCGCGCGAGGTCCGTGCCCAGTTTGTTTGGGTTCTGGATTCGCCTGGTGTTGATCAGAGAAACCACGAAACACTACCAATCAGAGCAGCTGGTTGCTAGAATTCTCTTCCTGACAGCAGCTGTCTTCAACCTAGCTATGTAGGGACTCAAATCGTCGGATCTCCCCGTCAGAGGCAGTGTAGTGACATCAATTGGTGTTCGAAGTCACCTGTGCCGAAGGATAGAGATGGAACATTTAGATGCAGTTAAACATGTCAAATGAAAGCCTAAGCCTCAGCGGCCGCAGTCAGAAGCTCTACAGCGATTTTCGCAACTCTGCCCCTGGCAGGGGTAGAGTGACGTCACTATGGTGAAGTTTAAGCTCCCTATTGGATGAAAAAGTCAACAGTTGATATCTGCCAGAGGCAGACTTGCATAAATCGCAGTATTCTTGGTTGTCCGAAAGCCGTCGCGTACTAGGCGTAGTTGCCAACGTGACTGCCAGAGTGAGACCTTTCTCAGTGGGGCTGCGCTGGGCGGGCGTGCAGGTGGGCGGGTGGGCGTGCAGGCGGGCGGGTGGGCGTGCAGGCGGGCGGGTGTGCGTGCAGGCAGGCGGGCGGGCGGGTGGGTGGGTGGGTGGGTGGGTGGGTGGGTGGGCGGGGCGGGCGGGGTGGGAGTGCAGGCGGTCGGTCGGTCGGTCGGGCGGGCAGGATCACACCCCTCGCGTCGGCGGTCCCTCGGGAGCGCCGCTTGCGATTGGACTTTTTTGTTTCCCCCGATTGGCGCGCTGGCGGCCCCCATGGGGATGGGGGAAGGGCGCCGAAGGAGGGGACGGGGTGAGGCGGGACGGGTGTGGGCGGGGGCGGAGCGGGGGCGCGCAGACCCCAGCCGGCGCTCCACTGAATTTGTGACAATTTGAAAGACAGATTGGGGCAATACCAGCAGTTAGGGTGGGCCGATATGTTTACGGGGTGCGACGCGGACGTTTGTAATTTTCATGTAACCGAGTTCCGGGTCACTGATTGCATTTGCGTCAATTTGAAGGACGGCGGAGGAAGGGGCCGCCAATATAGGGTGACCGCCAGCTGCGCCCGGCCGCCCCCGCCCCGCCCCCGGCTCCGCCCCCGACTGCTGCCGTGCGCTGGCCCGGACCTCGCGGTGGTGACAGGGCGAGGGCTAGCGGCGGGGGTCAACTCAAGGATCGTTTTCCTTGATTGGTGCCATTTGTTTGACGTGCTTCACTTCGGATTTTTATGAAGAACTCCCGTTACTTTTCCTCCATTTAGCCACTCCGTAAGGTACACGAGGATTCGTTTCAAGAAAAAATAATATTCTGCGTTTGGGGGAAAACTACTTGTTGCAATACTGAATTACTAACATTTTTTATTTAGTTTTTTATTTCAAATACAGTACACTTTATATAATGAAATTTTCCGTGAATTTACTTCCATATTGTGTTTTTTATTGATTTGTGATAGTAGAATTGAAATATGAAACCTAGATTTTATATTTAAAAATACAATTGTTAATGCAGTAATTTTACATTTTTTATCAGATTACTGAAAGGTATTATACATTTTCTGGATTTTAACTTCCTTCTTTCATCTAGTGAGTAAATTTAAGGCTATAATTTGTTTTTTTTTTATGGAAGAGGCTTCCTAACGAAACATTTTTTGCAATAAAAGTATACGTATTCATATCTGCTGACTGAGAAACAAAATTTAGATACAATATTAATTCCATTTTACTTCTCATATTGTTTGTTTTACCCCTCTTTCAAATAGCAAAGCATTTGCATTAACGTGATTAACTGAATATACTAGAGTCCATATCTGCATTCCATCTCTCTGCGAGACCTTTTGTTAAATTAGACTGTACATCATTCATAGTGCATTTCCATAATTCTTCTATTATTTGGTATAGTGTTTTAAGTGATTTGAACGAAAATGTAGAAATTAAAATTAAATAGTTGGTCAATCAACGTAATTAAATTCTGATAATATTCCTTACTTTTGTAAGCTCTTCCAACTTTCATTGCTCATGAGCAATTTCAGTTGACTTACAAAGAACTTCATTATCTTAAAAATTATCTAAAATAGTTAAAAATAAACATGACTTTTAAATCTTTTGTCTTTATTGATTGGCAAGTTCAGCTTCATCTTGTCCGCTAGGATAGTCCGACTCAGTGAGACTTTATGCGTCCTTTACTCCATCTCGGAAATTGAGCAGCCGCAAGCGCCCGGGGGCTGTGCTATTTGTCCAGCTGCATGACGGCGCCCCCCGCCCGCGAGGAATATGTGGCCCGGCATCGAACCGCCGGCGCCGCCGGCCGCGGGACGGCACCGCGCCAACACGTGTCAGGAATCGGCGCCGGCGTCGGCGTCGGCGTGGGCGGGCGGCCGAGGCCTCAGTAAACAACCCGCGGGGGCGGGGCGGGGCGGGGCGGGGACGGCGGCAGAGGCGGGGAAGGGTCAGTCGAGGCGGGACAAATTGGCCCTGATGGGGCGGCCGTCGACCGGCGCCGTGGCGGGGACGGGGCGGGGGCGGACGCCGAGACGGCCGTTCGAGTGGCGCGTGATTGGCCCTGCCGCCGCGGGCGCCGTCGACGTCGCGCTCCACGTCAGATTGAAAAAGCGAGAGAGCGACGCGGCCCGGGCAGCCGGTCCTTTTGCCACCGCCGCTCCCGCCCCACCCCTCCCCTCCCTCGCCCCCACACCCACCGCAGCCGGCCCCACCACCGCTCCCGCTGCCACCGCCCCAGCCCCAGCCCCGCCCCGCCCCACCCCGCCCGGCCCCACCCACGCCCCGTCCCAGTCCCGCCCCAGCCACGCCCCAGCCACGCACACCCCCGCCCCGTCCCGCCCCTTCACCCGCCACCACTCCAGCCCCGCCGCCGCCCCAGCCTCCGCCCCCGCACAAACCCTGCCCTCGCTACGCCGATTCAGAGTTTAATATGGGTCTCATGATTTTAAAATTATGAATATTCGCAAGAATAGGCACCAAGAAGAGCGAATAAACTAATTCTTCCTACATGAGAGACAATGCGTTTAGGCGGCTAAATGTAGGTTTCCAGCAGTTTTAATGTAACATTTCCTGTCAATAGTAAATATCAAATATCCGCGTAGGTTTGTCTATGCACCATTCAGTGGTGGGGAAGGAGGTTTCTTGTCACTGAATGTGAAATGAAGAGAAAAGGTAAACTGATGGGCGTGTTTAACTCAGATTATTAAAGTGTACATATTTTTAAATGCTTTCGATCAGTTGTTGAATGGTCGATTAAAAGAAAAAATCTAAAAGCATGATATAATAGAGCGCCAAAGAAGGACCAACTTAGGTGGCTAAGGGTGTCTGCACTGCGTACGGTCGGCAGGTCCTATTATCCGTTAAAGCAAACAAAAAACCTGATGTAAACATATACTCGTGTGTTTTGCTGGTTCTCATTGGTTTGCAGTATGCGCTCTTCTGTTGTCAGAATCCTTACGCTTAAGTAAATAGTTCTCTGAAAAACAACCAACTTATCTGTCATCGTTCGTTAAATTAAACTTGCGTCAAAACTATTGCAGTCAAAACTATTGCATTAAAGTGCATTCCTTTTTCTTGAGAAACGAACCTCCAACGGCTGCGAAATTGTTGCAGCTTACGAACAGTCATTCGAACTTTATGCGAACCAATTTATACGAATTACTGACATCCGGTTTTGCGTTTCAAACAAGAGGGAGAAGAAATCTTATGCAGGACAGGTATGACTTTTTCCCTCCTGATGCAGATTAATCGTAAGTGAAGTAGTTGCATGAGCATGACATTTGCATGACAGCTGATATTCAATTTGAATTGGCGGAGTATGCTGTTCGCGTAATCGAAAGTAGTGCACTAGGAGTTGTCCAATCAGAAGCTTAGTGTAGCACAAAGATTTCTTCTTTACATCAGGTTTTCCTTTGGGTGAACAGATAATAGGGCTATATTCCCAGTGGCAGAATTTTCGACACTAGCTTGATAGGTAGGTCGAATTCAGCCGCCGTCTAAAGAATAATTCTAGCGGCCGGTTGCTCTGATCAGTTTTCCCGATCAATATCGGGCGAACGGCGAACGGCGGCGGCGATGGTGTAACGGTTAGCGTACCGGACTGTTGTACCCAAGTTGGCGGGTTCAAACCCGATCGAAGCCGTGGATTTTTCAGGGCGAATAAATCCTTCGTACGCCTTCCTTCGGAGGGGAAGTAAAGCCGGCTGTCCCATGTTAGTAGATTTACTTGCACGTAAAAGATCCTCAAGCCTAAATGACGCCTCTGAGCTAAATTCAAAATCGCCTGTTTCTCGCCCAAGAAATACCTCCTTCCTCTGCTAGTTGGTGAAAGGAGCGTAGCGAAATTTGCGTGGTCAGACGGAAGAGCGGGCCTGATGGCCCGAGTCTCGCCACGTAAAATAAGGCATTAATTCAAATTCAAATTCAAATGTCTGATCAGTTCCTTAAGTAACGGGCCACGGACTGCGCTCGATCTTTCCTTCTTCCTCCTTGTCCTATTATCTTCCCTAAGTTACATACATCTACAGTTACATGCACTACACTACCGCATATATCGGAAGCTTAAAGCTTTTTATGATGGGACACTGCTACGCAGGTGGGCGAAAAACTGCGAGCTGACGTGTTGGTCAGCGCTAGATCTCAACATCCCGCGGGGAATATCACTGCCACCTCCCACTAACAAATCTTAAAATATGTACAGGAAGATGAAAAAAATTGTACATTGACAATTTAATAAAAAAGAACAAATGGTGAAGAGAAAACGAAAATTCGAGGCAAACAAGATGGATACACTTGCCCATTTGCTATTTTACCCATAATTTTGTACCTGTCATTTTAAAAAAGAAACATAATCTTGGTACTGGGTGAGATGATTTGAGAAAACCAAATCATACGGACAGCAAGAGAAATTTCGCGAAAACCTTTCCGAATTCTGTTCGTTCGCCACGATAATCTCCGCTGGTGACCAAACTGCGAGCGGAAGGAGGGCGCGCTATTGGGCGCGGAGACGCGAAGGGCTTAGCGGTCTGAGGGCGAGAACGACGGTGGGCGGGGGGGGAGGCGGGGGAGGGGCCAAGTGCAGAGAAGAGGGCGCGCGGGTGGACTCAGGTGCCCACCGGGATTAGAGTTACGGCGGTGCCCCGGGCGAGGCGCCGGGCCGCACAGCCCCTCGGGGACTTCGTCGTCGCTGCCCCGCCCTTGCCCCGCCCTCGCCCCGCCCTCGCCCCGCCCTCGCCCCGCCCTCGCCCCGCCCTCGTCCCGCCTTCGCCCCGCCCTCGCCCCGCCCTCGCCCCGCCCTCGCCCCGCCCTCGCCCCGCCCTCGCCCCGCCCTCGCCCCGCCCTCGCCCCGCCCTCGCCCCGCCCTCGCCCCGCCCTCGCCCCGCCCTCGCCCCGCCCTCGCCCCGCCCTCGCCCCGCCCTCGCCCCGCCCTCGCCCCGCCCTCGCCCCGCCCTCGCCCCGCCCTCGCCCCGCCCTCGCCCCGCCCTCGCCCCGCCCTCGCCCCGCCCTCGCCCCGCCCTCGCCCCGCCCTCGCCCCGCCCTCGCCCCCCCTCGCCCCCCCTCGCCCCGCCCTCGCCTCGCTCTCGCCCCGCTCTCGCCCCGCCCTCGCCCCGCCCTACCCTCGCCCTACCCTCGCCCCGCCCTCGCCTGCTATCCACGGAGCTAGGTCGAATTCAGTCACTATTTGGAGATAAATTCTTGCTGCCGGTTGCTCTACTAGGTAGTTTCTCTTTGATTCGCCGATCAACACCAGATAAATGCCGGAGAAGTACCTTAACAACCTAACCGTGTAACTTTGGGGAGCTTAGAGACTGTTCTGTGTGAAGCGGAATTACCTAGAGAAGGCAGAATTACCCAAACCGACTTGGAAATAGGCACCGGATCTAGCGTTTCAGCGGAAGAGGTATATGATCGGTTTGGGTTTGTCTGTTGGTGTGTGGGTATGTGTGTGTGTTGGAGTGTGTGTCTGTGTGTGTGTTGGAGTGTGTGTCTGTGTGTGAGTTGGAGTGTGTGTCTGTGTGTGAGTTGGAGTGTGTGTCTGTGTGTGAGTTGGAGTGTCTGTGTGTGTGTTGGAGTGTGTCTGTGCGTGTGTGTCGGTGTGTGTGCGTGTGTCGGGGGTGTGCGAGTGTCGGGGGTGTGCGAGTGTCGGTGTGTGTGCGTGTGTCGGGGGTGTGCGAGTGTCGGGGGTGTGCGAGTGTCGGTGTGTGTGCGTGTGTCAGTGTGTGTGCGGGTTTCGGTGTGTGTGCGTGTGCCAGTGTGTGTGTGTCGGTGTATGTGCGTGTGTCGGTGTGTATGCGTGTGTCGGTGTGTATGCGTGTGTCGGTGTGTATGCGTGTGTCGGTGTGTATGCGTGTGTCGGTGTCTAGGCATGTGTCGGTGTCTGTGCATATGTCGGTGTATGCGTGTGTCGGTGTCTACGCATGTGTCGGTGTGTGTGCGTGTGTCGGTGTGTATGCATGTGTCGGTGTGTATGCATGTGTCGCTGAGTGTGCGTGTGTGTCGGTGTATGTGTGTGTATGTGTGTAAGGGGAGAGAATAGGTCAAGGATGAGGAAGGAAAGATGTCGTACGTCTGGGTGATACGTCCCCTTTGTTATGGCACTGTATGACCCGTTTGCTGTGGTACCAAGGCAGCTGACCTCTAGATGATGGCTGGCGGTTACAATCGACCCTACTCTGTAGCTAGCGTCACTCAGTGCCTAGATGTAAGGTTCACATGGCACTACCGTCTCGTCAACACTGCGTCGAGGACAATCAATATTCGTCTGTACACATACACAAGTTGGGTGAGTAACCTATTTAAAAAATAAGAATGATGAAATCGCGTGGTAGATTGTTCTTTTCGATCTGCTCGTAGTAGATTTTTCTTCCTGGAACAGAGATTGGTTGCGAGTATTGGCTGGCAGAGAAGATTCGGTGAACCGTAGCCTTTCGAAGAAATGTTTCTGGCAGTTCAAGACCAATTCTCTCTGAAAGTGTGTGTGACCGCATTCTTGTAGGGTTCACAGGGTAATTGAAAATCTCCTGTATATCATCGAATTTTTGTGCTTCCGACAACTGATAAGTTTTTGTGTTTCAAAATCTCATAGTAGAATTTTCTAAGACATATTTTCCTTGAAGATGATGAGTAAAAAGCGAGGAAGCGAATGTACACTTTCTGTCCATTTATTTTCCAATATTGTGTAAAGCAGTCCGTCTTCCCCAACGTGAATCACTTATTTTGACTAGCATCTCAACTTATATTACTCGTATTTCATTCTGATTTCATTTATTCATTCGTTCATGAAAATAAACTTCCTTCATGCAATGTCACCAATTAGAGTCTTGGAGTGGTATATTTAAGTGTAAATACAGAAATTACAAATCTCAAGTTAATATTTTACGCCATTTCTCAAAATGATGTTGTCAATTGCACACATTTTTCAAAGAGAAATAGAGAAACTCTTAATTTCTTGTCTATGTAGTTTTTGTCTGCAGAAAAGTTTCAATTCTGGATCATAATTGTTGGACGAATACGGACTGATCAACACTATTGTGGATTTGCCGAAATTTGGAAGTCCTAATTAATCGAATTTCTCTTTTGTGTTATTCGTCTAGCATTCATTATATTCAATTACATATTTTTTTGCATTAGAAAAGATTCATATAGATGATATTAATATGTTTAAAGAAATATATTATCAAAACGAATTATAATATAAATAATTGAATATAAAGAAAACAACAATGTTCGGTGATACAATTTTTAAAACTCAAATGGGCAATATAATGTAGGAAGAGGAAATGCTATTACAATCTTGAACATTCGAATATTTTGTTTTATATATTATTATATCAAGAACGATTTTTTAGAATAAAATTTTCTCATTATACAATGTTTTTCAGCATAAGCTTACGATTATATACGTATTAGTCATTAGAATTAAGTTGGCCATTTATTGTAATTATCTTGTCATTTAAGCAGTGGCTCCCCGTAAGGGAGAGACTCCCAGTGCTTCAACCCCTTTCAAGAGACGATTACAGAAAATAAGAGTTATTACTAATTTAAAAAGAAAAAGAAAGTTATATTCATTATTAACATTTATTTTCTTAAAGTATTCATGATAAAATATTGTGAATGTAGTTGTTCAGAATATAGTAAATATACAATTCGAAATATATTTTAGAATTTACTAGTGGACCCGGCAATGCTTCTCTATTGCAATGTACCACACTGCACTGCTACTGGTCACGTGACTGTTAATCACGTTTTGCGCTACGCTCTGAAAAAATTTCAATAGACAAAAGACTTTCTGGCGAGTGTGGTTCCGTCTCTCTCCGTCTCTTTCTGACTGTCAGTCGGTGTTCTCTCTCTTTCTCTGACTCTCTCTACCTCACTCTGTCTCTCTATGTCTCTTTCTCTGACTCTCTGTTTCTGTTTGTTTCTCTCTGCGACTCTCTCTGTACATGTCTCTCCCGGGAGTAATTTCACAATAGCAGGGGCAGAATACGCAATGAAGACGTCTTAATAATCGTACTTCAGTGTGCGGCGGGGTTACCGAGAGAGCGCCGTGGCGTAAAGCGCCATAATCAGGACTCTTGAGTCTGCATAAAATCATCATCAACGCGCGTCTATGTGCGAGAGCATATGCACATTCCCATCGTACTATACCTATATTCTTCCCGGAAGAGCAATCAATAAGTTGACAAAGTTTTATATCAATCGGATGAACGTTGCGGCAGCGCATTAAGCACGAATCGAAAACATTGTTTTTTATATATTGGAGTAGCAATTCATATTTGCTCCCTATAGATCACTAAATCAATTATTTATAGATTATATAGATGGCTAAATCAATTACCTGTTTAAGTAATTAAAACAAACAAAAAATCAGTACAAAGAATAATCTGATGGATTACCTCAAACAAGTGGTAGTCCCATTTAGAAGTGAACTTACACCTGCATGAGATTTTGTTTGCCGCAGAATAAAAAATAACAACAGACAGACAACAGAATGTGTAGGTAAAAAAATGGTAATCGCGCTTTCCTTAGCGTTGATTTTATTAATGGCTATCAAGATAGACCAACACAAAAGCCGCGGGTGCTCCCAGCCACACGTGATATTTCCCCACTGCGATGAATCCATTGAGCGGAGAAG